>PUFA01000053.1:742500-3142500 GCA_003508835.1 Eonycteris spelaea
AAAAGTAAATTTACAATGGCATCAAGAAGCATTCAATATTTAGGGATAATTATAATGGGATATGTAAAGTCTACTACAGAGGAAGCTACAGTGTTCTTGAGGTAAATTGAGAAACAGTAAATAGAAGGATATCTCAAGATTTGTAGATTAGAAAATTCTGTTATAAAGTTATTTCTCTCTAAATTAATACATTCAGTGCCATCCCTGTCAAAATCTCAATAGACTTTTTAGTGGAAATTGACAGGCTGCTTTCTAAAATTTATGTGGAAGTTAAAAAGGGCCAAAAATAGTCAAGACATTCTTGAAAAGGAAGAACAAATTTGGAGCATAAATTAAAACAGTGTAATATTGGTGTTTGCATAGGCAGCTAGAGCAGTGGAACACAAGTTCATAAACAAATCCTTACGTATTATGGCCACTTGCTTTAGTGAAAAGTGGAATTGCAGAGCAATAGGGAAACTATTTTCAATAAAGGTTGTTATATCAACTGGAGATATATACATACATACATACATACATACATACATACATATACACACACACACACATGTGGAAAAATGAACCTTGAGTCCCTCTGCCTCATACCATACATAAAAATCAGTTTCAGGTTGATTTTAGCCTTAAATATGAAAAGTAAAACAGTTGTAGAAGTTAATATGGGGCCTGTATCCTCACGGTCTTGGAATATGTTGGCAAAGATTTCTTTAAAATTATAAAGGAAAAACTTGAAAAATTTGGCTACATTGAAATTAAAACTTCTGTTAATTTAGAGTAAAAAGTGTGAAAAAGACAACAAGAGTGGGAGAACATTTTTGTAACATATCTTACAGAACACTCATACCAATGATGTATTAAGAACTCCTAAAAGTAAATAAAGACAGACAATTCGGTTTTTAAAATGGGCACCTTGACTGTCCTCAGCACTTTAAGCATTGTTCATATCTTTTAACATACCTTCCTTCATTTTAGTTCTTAGTTCCATCACTTACTAGTCCGTCACCTTGAGTGACTTCACCTCTTTAAGCTTAATTGTCTTCATCAGTGAAATGGGGGTAGTAGTGGTAATAATATTTACTCAATGGGTTTTTCTTTCTGATGATTAAATTAGTAGTATGTAAATGTTTATGTGATTTCTACAAATTGATATTAGAGGTACAAATGTTATAATAAAATGTTTCTCCCGTTGTAGGTATTATTGAATTTTCTGTGGGAAAATTTAGATACTTGGAGCTCAATAGACCCTTTCCAGAGGAAGCTATTTTGCGTCATATTTCCAGCAATGTGACTTTTCTTATTTTCCAAATACACTCACAGCATCAGAATACAACAATTTCTTTTTCTAATGTAAGTACAAAGAATTATTTCCATAAAAACTGTTTTCATATTTTGGGGTTTTGTACTTAGTGTAAGCATTAGGGTGTGATGACTCTTTGTTAACTTTTTGTCTTAAAATTTTTAAAAAATCAAGTTTGGGTCCTGTCAAATTAGTGATTTAGACTGGCTAAAAGGTAAGTATCTCAGGCCTTTCTTGAATGTGGTGACCTCTGACTTAAGTAGGAGGTGATAAAGTGCTGACTCTGTGGGGAGAGGAGGGCATTGTTTTCTGTCCGTAGTTAAAGCTTTCCTCATGATTTACCACTTTTTCTTATTCTGCTGGGTCCTTAATGATTTTTACCTGAGAATACATTTTAATGGGTTTCCATTTTTGTTCACCCATTTAGTGTTGAAGTTTACTAAGGACCTATAAATTTACTAAGATCCTATAGCATCAACTTTATTCTTTAGAGTCTCATGGAAACAAAAGAATCCTTATGATGAGTTCATCCAGCCCAGTGGTGGGTTTTCAGCAGCGTTTAGGACTCTATTACAGAAATCATCAGGAAACCTCTTAACCTCAACCTCAAGTTTGGGAAGTTTTTGAAATGCCCTGGATTAATTAGCCTAAGCTATTGAAGACTTGTCATTTATGTTAACCTTTATAAATCTATTTACATTTATATATAACTCCTTAGACTAATAAATAAATTTCACTCTGTATGATGTTGTGCTTCTTTTTATTTGTCTAAGACTATCTGGAATTTACTAGACAAGATATCTTAGTTTAATTCATGTATATTTTATAGGCATTGGTCATATTATCTTTCAAACTAAGTTTTTTTTATTCATGAAGGTTTTGTTTAATAGGCCAGAAATGGAAGAGTTTGATCAAGGAAAAGAGGAAGGAGTAAATAGTTAATTGTAAGAGATAACAGTGTCTATGACCCATACATTGATTTTGCTTTAGTTCTTGGCAGCCAGAGCAGAAATCAAAGCATGTTAAATTTCATAACTTTCTTAGGAAGAAACATGCCAATTGTTCAATTACTCAGCCAAGTTTTTTCCTGGCACTATATTCAAAAGGAAACTTCATATTCAGGCTCTTACATAAGAGACATCGTAAAATAGCATATACATAATTCCCTTTTTAATAGCAGCATAGACAACATTTGAAGAGAAAGGATGGAAATAAAAAGAATTTATATTTATTGCATATTTACTTTGTGCTAGCTGATGGTCCTTTGCTCCTAGGGCCATAGACTTTGATTGAGTCCACAGAAATCTTTGGACTCTCTACCTGGCAAAATGTAAGGATACATCCATATGATTTCATGGGGAGCTCTGGAAACTCTTAGTTAGGAACCCCTGTATCTGGTGTTCCATGTAATTAATTCTCACAAAAGCTCAACAGAGTAGTTATAATGCTTATTTTTACTTCTGAGGAACAGCTTGGATAAAGGGATGTTGACATAACTAATGTGACAAAAGTGGCCTGGACTAACAGCATCGTAGGCTTCAATTTTCATGCAGAAAGAATCTTACTTGTCTTTAATTGTAATAATGTTCCTTTCTTTGAACTGTCTTTAGTTCTTCTTGTATCTCTACTACTAAGAAGATGATAACCAGAACTTTTCTGTAGCTCTAGAAGTGAGTGGTCTATGTGAAGAGACTCATTTCTGTTTCCTCTGCCCTTCCTGATGAAGAGTGTTACTTTAGATTTTTTGGGTCTTCATGGCAGTCGAATCATCATGGCAGTTGGTTCTTTGAAACTGTTGACCCTGTAGTTCTTCGGTTAGTGTTGAGGCCATTCTCCCTTATGCTTGTCAAATTGCAACCCATCTGGAACTTACAGGAAAGTCAGCTGGCAAGTCAGTTTGCACTATGGGAAAACCTGTCAGTGAAACCTAACATATGCCAATCACAATCCTCCAACTCAGTTTTAGCTAGATTACCTTACCCTAAAAATAGGACCTGCTAGTCTCACAAGGAACTCCCCAATCTTAGCGCATAATGCTCTGTTTCTGCATTCCTTCTTCTCATGCTTTCTGAAACTCATTCTTGCCCCAGATTCTTCGGGAAGAGTACTCCACTGTTTGTGAGGCACTGTCTTCCCCCAATCCCGGATTGTTTTCCTTTGAATAAAGAACATCAAATTTATTACAAAATTGTTTTAGTTTCATCAATTGACATTAGTCTTATTACTTTACTTGACATAGTAAATTTTAATTTGGGGGATTGAAAGCTTGGGAATTTTACCTTGCATCTGCTATTTCTGGTCAAAGATCCTATATTTTAAAATAGTTCTTCCATTGTGTACATGGGACTGTACGCAGGTTAATTATCTAAGGAAGGCCTGTTTTTCTTCTTTTTAGTTGTTGTTATTTGAGAAGATTTGGAATAGGACATGCAAACTAGATCTAGTCTGGAATTTAAAATTTCGCTTAAGTTCCCCTCTCCATGATGACTCTTTCCTTCTTTTATTGCAGACTCTCCTTCCCAGTACCTCAGGAACAGGCACTGACAGAGGGCTGGTTTTCATTCTTAGACCAGAGCAGAGTATGTGCTTTTGGTATTTGGAGACTTTAGATGCTGAACCTGTCCAAAATGTGGCCATTCCACTCACCTACTCAGAAAGAGGTAACCCGTCTGTCTTTGACTCCCTATTACTCTCCATAATGTGGGGCTTGTTCATGAAAACTTAGGGAAAACTATAATTCTGTTTTAGAAAGTGTTTACTGTAAGTACAACATATTTAATTAGAAAGGTTTTAACAGTAAGGGAGCTAGAGTTAGCATGATAACTTAAAGCCTGGGTAGGGACTAGGCGGATACATTTATTCATTCAAAAAACATTTAAGGAACCTATAAAGAAACAGTAACAAAAAGACAAGACATAGTCCTTACCATTTTAGTGGGTCATTCTAGGCAGAGGAAGGTGTGGAAGAATAATGGAGGATTTGGACAATGGCAGATGGTGTAGCTGGAGCCAGTGCGAGAGCCTCATATACAATTCGAGGTTTGCATTTTATTCTTAGGTCAGTTCTGAGGAAGCATAGAGAGTTTTTAAGTAGAGGAATGATGTGGTGCATTTCATCTCTTAGAAAGTTAACTCTATAAGCAGTGTGGGGGCTGGGCTGGCGAGGGCATAGCAGAGTCAGGACTAAGCATACCTTTGAGAGCTCAGAGTGAGAAATGAGGATTTGCAGCAGAGGCCACGAGAGGCAATATGGAGAAGAGGAGCTGGATTTGAGATATTTGGAAGGTAAAATTGATAAGATACAATGACTAGTGGTTATAGGTTATAAAAAGAGGGACCATAGGTTCCCATTTAGGCAGCTGGGATATAGTGGTGCAAAATAAGCATAGAGATAGTGTTGTTGTGGTGCTAGATGTTTTAGGGAGTTGAAATGGGGTAGATGGTGACTTCAGTTTGGGACACAATGAATCTGAGATGCTTAGAGGACACCTGGATGGACAGACATAGTAGTCAGTTTTAAAATAAGGGCCTGGAGTCAACTTTATGCTCTTTAACCTCAGTTCATGAAGTTGTATAAAACCAGAAGTTCTGTATTTATTTAACTTCTATATGGGAAGTTCTTGTAAGATAAACGAGGTTAGATATTAACTGAAAAGCCATGGAAGTGAGTGCTATTGTCCAGTCTTGTACATAGAGATTTGGCAGGGGTTGGAAGGTGGAGAAGGGGGTGCAGGGGCAGGTGGGGGGAAGTGATAGCAGATATTTTCATAGTGCCTTCCATGGGCCAGGCACTATTTCTGGGTGGTTACTAACTACTGAAGAATAAGCGTAAGACTCAAGAGTAGTCCGGGACCTAAAAGAAGAACCTGGAAGCTCTGCCTGAAGTGAGGAATAGTCAATGGAATATTCCAGAGAGATCAAGAGAAGTGGCAAAGTATCCATATAATAGTGGCCTATACTGAGAGTCGTTTTATTGGTGCAATGGGGATAAAAACTAGATTATAGTGATGAGGAGTGAAGATCAGGTGAGGGAATTTAGACTGTGCTTAAAGTTTGGTGGTAATGGGGAAAAGAAGGAACAGTAGCTAGTAAAGGACATGGAATCCCAAAAATGACTGGAGATGGAAAATGACAGTGTCATCTGTAGCAAAAGGGTAAATTGCCTGATCAAAAACCACGGACTTCAAGCTTCCAAGGATAGTGTACAAAGACAAATTTATAAACAATGGCGCTTCAGTTAATAGTACACATTTTCTCAGGTGTGGTAAATATTCATAATTGTAGGGAAAGGAGAGGATGAAAGAAGAGCATGGAATTCTGAGAAAAATTCCACTCAGTATTGACACACATGAGTACGGTGGGTATCTCCATTCCACATCTGGCCAGGGGAAGTCAGTCACCAGAATTCCTTAGTTTAAGGAAACTCAGACCTAAATGGGGAATGATTGGATGAGTGTATGAAGTCGAGACCTTATAAACCTTTAAATTGGTTTACCTTGTTTGGTCTTATATCAGTCTCTCCACTTGAGTCCACCATATACAGTTCTTTGTATGGAGTTGAGCTCATGTCAAGTGACCAATTTAAGTTTGGCATGCTTAAAGGTCATAAATAGGATTCCTAATAAGAAAAGAAGATCTGTTTTAGCCCATTATCAATGTAAATGAAATACCTCAGATTTATTTTGTATTTAATTAAACATTCATATGCTCTTCTGATATATGGTTTAGAGGGTCTTTTGAGGTCTTTTGCTCCACATGTATACACAAGGACTCTTCCAGAAATCAGGGTGATATCTTTTTGCTTGTTTAAACGCATGTGAAAAGTGGACACCTTCCTTCATTACTTACGGAGTTCCTTTTCTCTTCGACAGTGGTTTTTCCCTCCATCCCTGAGTTCTTATGATCTTTTGTGGTGTCATAGACCCCTAAAGTCTAATAAAAACCTCTCTACTTAGGAAATGCACACATTCAACATGTATTTGCAGGGTGTTCATGGAGCCCCTGAAACCCATTCTCGGATCCCAGCTTAAGAATCTCTGTCTCTCCGGACCTTTTCAGTTCTAGTGCAGAGTTTGGCAAACTACAGACTGTGAACCAAATCCAGCTTTCTTCCTGTTTTTTACATAAAGTCATTATTAGAATGCAGCCATGCCCATTGGCTTGTGTTGGCTGCTCTTGTGCCATGAGGGGCAGAATTGAGTAGTTGCTACAGAGAACGTCTAAAATAGTCACTGTCTGGCCCTTTACAGAAAAGATTTGTTGACCACTGTTCCAGAGTCCTTAACCTCAGTTAACTGTAATGCTCTTTAACTTCAGTTCATGAGGTAGTATAAAACTAGAAGCTTTGTGTTTATTTAACTTCTATGTAGGAAGTTCTCATAAGAATAGAGTTCTGTTTTCTGAGTATAATTTGAATAAGAATTCATTTTTGAGTAACTTCCTTATTTTTTCATCCAGATCCGGTCCCTGGAGGCTGTAATTTGGAGTTTGATTTAGATATTGATCCCAACATTTACCTGACATATGATTTCTTTGAAACAACTATCAAATTTGCCCCAGCAAACCTAGGCTATGAAAGGTATGTCTGTCTCTTTTAATGACTAGCTATTGTGTAGATTCAGTGAACTCTTTCAGAACTCATCGTTCTTTTTAGTAAAATTGAGCTGTTTATTTTTTCGATGAAAGTAATTTATGTTAACTAATACTGGAGCTGTCAAATGACAGTTAATACTGTCCCTCTCTATCCTTATGAAGAGCCAGGTGTTGAGTCTCTATTATGACGTTAGAAGTATGTCCTAGTTTATGTAAAAAGTTTTAAATATGGAAAGCATTCTGGAACCATGAAACACTCTTGTTTTTTTGTAAGAATTTTATTATTTTATTAAAACTCTGCCTTAGTTTATACTTTAATAGTAATGATAGCTAATGTTTGATTAACATTTGAGTGCTCTTCGTGTATCCACAGTGCTGAGTGCTCTACATTCTTTGTCATTTAATCCTAACAATTTTATTAAGAAGGGGCAGTTCTTACATTACAGAAAGTTTCCTTGAGGTTATTGAGATTAAGTGACTTGCTTGCTTACACACAACTAATAAATGGCAAAGCTAGTATTTAACTCTAGGCCTGACTGACATTAACATCTGGTTAATTAACCATACTGTCTGTTATTTTTCTTCATAATGCCAAAGTTGGTATCGTTTTAGAAGTTTGAACTTTGAGCTTTTGGTTCCTTTTTATAGATGAGACTTTCACAATAAGAGGTTGATGTTCAATTTTGTTGGTTGAATTTAGAGGCACAGATCCTCCACCATGTGACATCAGGACAGGACAGGACTCTAGGTGGAGGTTGCAGTATGATGTCTATCAGTATTTTCTGCCTGAGAATGACCTCACTGAAGAGGGGTTGCTGAAGCATCTGCAGAGGATGGCCGAAGTACCTCAGGTGACAGCCAATGCTATAAAGGTAAGTCTAATTCTCATGATTTACATGGCCAGATTGAAACACTTTGTTAAGAGTTGAATAGAGAAGAAGCTACCAGGATCCTATTTCTTTACTGTTCACTTGGTCTTTTTAGGATGCTCACTTATTATCTTTTATTTTGTTATATCTTGGGAGTGTTTGCTAGTGACACTCTAAAGTAATGCTAGCCTTTGAAGAGATGCGTGTAAATTATATTACGTTTTAGTTGCAGCCACAGACATGAATAGGTAATCTTGAGATGTAGATGGAAGTGAGCGGTAATTTTCTATGTATTCCTATACCTCTAACTTGGAGGAAAAATTTTCTCTGAGCTTTTGAACTCCTGTAAATCCTTGCTACTCTGTGTGTGGGAAACACCAGCAGCATTGGCATCATCACCTGGGAATTTGTTTCAGTTGCAAACTCTTAGGCTCTACCCCATTTCTAGTTTATGAGATCCTCCAGGTGATTTCTATACACATTAAAATTGGAGACTCACTCTGTAGACCATTTTGTATAGGGCAGGATTTTATCTGTCTTGAAAGGTGCCTGATAGCAGTCTAAGAATATACAAGGTCATTCTTTAGTCTAATGGTTAATGAGTAGAGTTTCACTAGACTGCTCTGATTCTTTCCAGAAGACTGATAGATTGTATATAAAGAAGTGATTGAAACAGGCATATGTGATTACCCTAGGGATTCATAGCATCTCATTTTGTGGCTGTGTTGCCTCCTGCTAAGAGGGAGCCTTATACAAGAAAGCTCAACATGCTTATTTACAAATTAGGACACAAGTTAGAACACTCTTTTGAAAGTTTATCAGTATGTCGTTTTTCAAATAGTAAATTTTGAAGACCATCTTTATTCTTATGAAGAATATAAGAACTCTTTCTCATTTACATTTACCAAAAAAAAAAAAATACTTAGAAATTAATTTAACCAAGGAGCTTAAAAAAAAAAACTGCTTTGAACGTTATAAGACATTAAAGAAGATAGAAATAAATGGAAGCTTACACTGTTCTCATGGATAGGGAAGAAGTAATATCATTAAAATATACGTACTACCTGAAGCAGTTTGTAGACTCAGTGGAATCCCTATCAAACTACCAATGGTATATTTCACAGAACTAGAACAAAAAAAAATCCTAAAAATTATATGGAACCATAAAAGACACTGAATAGCCAAAACAATCTTGAGAAAGAACAAAGTTGGAGGTATCATGCCACCTGATGTCAAACTATACTATAAGGCTAGAGTAATCAAAACAGCATTGTACTGGTATAAAAACAGACACCTAGATCAATGAAACAGAATAAAGAACCCAGAAAGAAAATCAAACCTCTGTGGTCAATTAATCAAGACAAAGGAGGCAAAAATGTACAATGGGGTAAAACGGTCTCTGTAGTAAATGGTGTAAGACCCAAAACCATAAAACTTTTAGAAGAAAACATAGGCAGTAAATGCTCTGACATTGCTCTTAATATTTTTTGGATATGTTTCCTTGGTCAAGGGAAACAAAAAAATAAACAAATGGGACTACATCAAACTAAAAAGTTGTGCAGCAAAGGAAACTGTCAACAGAATGAAAAAACAACCAGTTGAATGGGAGATGTTTACCAATGATATATCTGGTTAGGGATTAATATCCAAAATATATAAAGAACTCATATAACTTACCAAAAAAAATCAGATTAAAAAATAGTCAAGAGGACCTAAGTAGATGTTTCTCCATAGAGGACAGATAGCCAGTAGAAGGTCACTAATCATCAGAGAAATGCAAATTAAAACCACAATGTGATATTACCTCACACCTGTCAGAATGGCTATCAATAAATCGACAACCAAGTGTAGGCAAGGATGTGGAGAAAAGGGAACCCGTGTACACTATTGGTGGGATTGCAAATTGGTGTAGCTACTGTGGAAAACAGTATGGAAGTTCCTCAAAAATTTAAGAACAGAACTACCTTATGATCCAGCTTTTGGTTATTTGTCCAAAGAAATCCAAAACACTAATTTGAAAAGATCTTTGCATCCCTGTGTTCCTTGCTACATTATTTACAGTAGCTAAGATATGGAAGCAACCTATACGTCCATTGATAGATGAATGGATAAAGAAAAGGTGGTACATATGTACAATAAAATATTATTTGGCCATAAAAACCAATGAAATCTTACCATTTGCGACAACATGGATGGACCTGGAGGATATTATGCTAAGTGAAATAAGACAGATAGAAGAAGACAAGTACCAAGTAATTTCATTTACATGTGGAATCTAAAAATCAAAACAGATTAACAAATAAAATGGAAATAAACTCATAGAGAACAAACTGATTGTTGCCAGATGGGAGGGGTTTGAGGGCTGGGTAAAAAAGGCAAAGGGATTAAGAAGTACAAATTGGCAGTTATAGAATAGTCGCAGGCATGTAAAGTACAGCATGGGGAATATAGTAACAAGAATTATATATATGAACTCATGGAAAAGGACCATTTAAGATTACGTTTTAACTTTTAGTTAAGAGTTAGATATGTTGTGGGGAGGAGGTTGGGAGGCTGGGAGAATGGGGTGAAGGGTTAAAGAAATGCAAATTAGTAGTTGATGGATGGTCATGGGGATGGGGAGCCTGGCATAGGGAATGCAGTTAGCATTAATGTATTGGCTAAGTGGAGAGCCAAGCGAAGAGAAAGAGTAATTAAGGGGATCATTTTATAAACTATATAAATGTCTAACCAATGTACTATATTCTTGAAACTAATAATAACATAAAATTTAAAAAGCAAACCAAAAAATATATACCTATATTGCAAAGTCACATCCATAAAAAAAACAGAGAGAGAGAGATTGTGTGCCAGAATTTAATGAAACCCTCACTGGCTAATGAGGGCCTGTCAGAAAGACAGGAGCCTCTTTGAAGAGGCTTGCCCTGGCCAACTTTGAGACAGCTCAGTCATCCAAAAGAAATGGTTAATTATAAGTTTTTTTAAAGATTTTTTTTATTTTTCAATTACAGTTGACATACAATATTATATTAGGTTCAGGTGTGCAGTTAGTGGTTAGACGTTTAAATACTTTACAAAATGATCTCCCCGATAAGTCTGGTACCCACCTGGCACCAGACATTGCTATTACAATATTATTGTCTGTATTTCTTAGGCTGTATTTAACATCACCATGACTATCTTGTAACTACCAATTTGTATTTTTTACTCCTTTCACCTTGATAATAAGTCTTGAATAAATAAAAACAAGTCCATACAGATACTAAAAAAAGAAAAAAGAAAAAAAAACTGCCAGTTGCTACCATTGGAAAAGACGCTTACATCAAATTATTCTGAAAATTTATAAAGGGATTGAATTTCCCCTGTCTTCTTAAAAGGAGGAACTAATTCATCCCCAGTTGATGAATTAAAGTGGCTATTATCAACTGGATAAATAACAAGTGTTAAGTTGAGGAAAAGGAACTCCTACACTGCTGGTGGGATGTAAATTGGTACAACCATTGTGAAGAACAGTATGGAGATTCCTCAGAATATTGAGTAGAATTACTATGTGACCCAGCAATCCGTCTTCTGGGTATCTACCCAAAAAACTTGAAAACATTTATCTGCAAAGACATGGGCACCCTGATGTTAATAGAGCAGCATTGTTCATGGTGTCCAGGACATGGAAGCAACCAAAGTGCCCTACAATAGATGGTTGGATGAAGATGTGGTACATATATACAATTAGGATATTACTCTGCTATTAGAAAAGATGAAATATTGTGACAATATGGATGGATCCTGAGATTATTATGCTAAGTGAAATAAGTCAGACAAAAAGCTGAGAACCATATGATTTCACTTGTATGTGGAATAATAAAACTGACAGCAACAAACAAACATGACAAACAGAGACTCATGGACATACACAGCGGATTAGTGATTACCAGACGGAAGGAAGGTGGGGAGTAGGTAGGGGTGAAGGGGTCAAATATATGGTGAAGGAAGGAAATGTAACTTTCGTGAACACATAGTGCAATATACAAATAATGTATTATTGAATTGTACACTTGAAACCTATATGATTTTATTAACCAATGTCACCCAATAATTTTAATTTTTAAAAAATTGTGGGACAAGGTTAAGAAAAATAAAAATAAAATGACTGACCTTAATTTCTTAAAAAGTTATTGGTTGAATGGAAGTAAGGAGATAGAAAGGACTGTTTTAGATTACAGAGATTAGAGATAAATGCCATGCATGAAACTTGGTTGGATCTTGATTAAAAGGAAGATAAGCTATAGAAGGCATTTGCAAAAAATCTGAAAATGGACTTTGTATTTGATAATTATTAATTTTAGGCGAGCTAAGGTATCATGGGTATATAGGAGAATATACTTTTGTACCCTGCTACTCAAAGTGTGGTAGATGAACACATAGCATGGGCATCACTGGAGAGGTCGTTAGAAAAGCAGTCTCAGGTGCCTCCTCTGACCAACAGAATCAGAATTTGAATTGCAACAAGCTCTCCAGTGATTCATATGCACATTAAGTTTGAGAAACAAACTGTATTTTGGACATACACACTGAGATATTTAGAAGTGAGATGTCATGATATTTGTAACTTATTTTAAGATGGTTCAGCAGGAAAAAATGGGGGGAGAAAGAGGGAGGGATAGAAAAGCAAATATGGTAAAATATTAGCAATTGTTGAATCTGAGTAGTGGTATGTAGTTTATTCAATGTATTATTCTTTCAGCATTTCTGGAAGGTTGAACATTTCATAATAAAAACTTGGGGGAGTTGTAGGTAATGTTAACATTTTGTTAAACTTGACCAAATCCTTTGCCCAGGAAACATTTATGAAGGCTAAGCATTATTTTTAAAAAGGCAATCTTCTAAGAGGCTCATAATTATTTATCCCTGAAGCTCTAATATTTAATTTTCTCACTTATATTAATAGGAATCGATCCACATCTAGAGTTTTTATGTCTTCTGTTATAAGTATTACCTGTTTAAAAAACAACCTTTAAAAGGGAATTTTTTAATTTAAGGACTACAGCATAACACAACTAAATGTAATATTTTCTTAATTCAGAGCCTATTAAACACATCAGTGGGTACTTTCTATGAGGTGTTAACACTTTGTCTACACCACTTCTGTAGTTAGTAGTAATAGCTCCTACACTCTGTTCCGGGCACTGTGCTAAGTACTGAGGAAAGACTACTTGGCAAGATAAATATGGTTCCTGCCCTTATGTTGTTTATAATCTAGCAAATGAGAAAAACTTTTTTTTTTGCTTTGTCCTATCTAGTCTTTACATATTATTTGTATCTTATTTGACTTAATTATTAATACTTAACCCTATATTAAAGCTTTAGAAACATTTCGTGTAAGAGCTTATTTATATTAGTACATATAAACTGTGTAGGACATTCTTTAGACAAAGATAAATAGGTTTGTGTATATTTTTAGATAAGAATTATATTTTAATATTATTTAATATCACATGTAAGTGTCATTATGATAGAATAGCCTTTAGGAAAAAAACCTAAACACTAATTACGCATTACTTTTGGCTTCAGGTGGTTACCCTGACAGCTAATGATAAGACAAGCGTTTCCTTCTCCTCCCTCCGGGGACAAGGTGTCATTTATAATGTCATTGTTTGGGACCCATTTCTAAACACATCTGCTGCTTATGTTCCTGTTCACACATATGCCTGCAGCTTTAAGGCAGTGGAGGGTAACTGTTCTTCGCTTGGTGAGTATATGGATTTAAACTTTGCAAATTCTTCTTTAGCTTTGAAGATCTATATCAACTAATACAGAACTATTAAAAGTGCTTTTGTTGTATTCATTCAACAAATGCCTTTTAAGCCCCTATGTTATTCCACTCTCTGTTCTCAGCACTGGAATGTGTCAGTGAACAAAACACAAAATACCTGCCCTCCTGGAGCTTATATTTTAGTGTGCGAGATGAGACAGACAAGATATATTTGTAACATATATAATACATGAGGAAGGGATGAGCACTGAGAAGCAAAAAGGATGTAGAAAAGGGAAATAACAAGTGGCAGTGAGAGAAGAATCTGAGAAAGCATGGCTAGGGAAGTCCTTGCTAGGAAAGACCCAAGGTGAGGCAGGGAGCCATTTGTCTGGGGGTACCTGCCAGGCAGAAGGCACAGCCAGTGTGGGGGTCCTCAGTTGGGAGCTTACTGGTGTGTTTGAAGAACTGCCTCGTGTACAGTGGCTGGAGGAGACTGAGGAGGGTGAGAGGTGCAAGGGCAGGTAGCTTGTGTGTGGCCTTGTAGGTCATAGTATGGGCTTTAGCTTTTATTGGGAGTGAAATAGAAAGGCATTGAAGGGTTTTAGCAGATAGTGCCATGATTGGACTCATATTTTAATGAGATCACTCTGGCTCTTTTTTTGAGAAAAATAAGGGGCAAGAGCAGACACGTTGATTAGCAGACCATTGTATTAATCCAAGTGAGAGATGGTGGTAGTCTAGATAGAATGGTGGCAGTGGAGGTGTGGAAAGATCATTCTGTGTGTGTGTTTAATATTTTATTTTGAAATAGTTTCACAGAAAAGATGCAGCAGCAGTATACAGAATTTCTGCATAATGTTCACCCAGATACGTCAAATGCTAGTTAACATAATATGCTGTTTTCATTTTATTCTACTTATAGCTATATAAAACTTTTTTTTTTTTAATAAAGAAAAGCTTTATCTCATCAACTGGGGACGAATTACAGTTCCTCCTTTTAAAAAGGAAGGGTAAATTCCTTCCATTTAGCAATTTTCAGCCTCTGTCTGAATTAAGCAGAATGTGACGTATCTTTCGTTTCCTTTTCCTTTTGGGCTCTGTGGTCTTAGAAAAGCTGATAGGAGGGTATATATTATGCCCTGAAAATTCTGGTCTTTTATCTTGTGTTTCCTTTTTAAATGTAGGTCTTCATAGTGTCTCCATTTGAGTACTCTTTGAGTATTCTTACGTATTTTATGTTTTTTGATTGGTGGTGGGTTTCTAATGTTTTTCACATAAGTTTGTGTAGGTGTTTTGTTTTTGGTTTTAGTTCAGGGATTACTTTCTTGTGTTTATCTCAAAGGAGTCATGATGGTGATGAATTTAGTGAGCATATTTTACTCTTCACTAAGCCCTATCTTTCAAATCATGGTTTTGTATTTAAGTTTGTGCCTACCAAGGATCACAGGATTTGGATTTTTTGGCATTATGAAGCATATAGTGCTTTATTGTTAGTTACAACACTATTTTTTTTTCCAAAGCAACATGTATGTTTGATAAGATTGACAGTAATTTTTTCATGTGTCTTATAGTGCAATATGCGTTCTTTTATTTTAACCTGAGTTTTGGTTAAATTTTTTTGTTATGAAAACTTCAGTCAATCTTCATATACATTATCCAGCCTTACCAATTTTGATTCATGACATTATCTTGTTTCAGCTATATGCCCACCTGTGTCTGCCTCCTCACCCTCTTTTTATCACTGGTTCTTTTAGAACAAATCCTTGATTATCATTTTGCTCACAAGATTTCAGTCTGTATATCTTAAGATAAGCTCTGTCTTTAAAAGGTACAGCCACATATCATTACACATTTCAGTTTAAAATACTGAAGATAACTCCTTAATGGCATAAAACAGGCAATGTTTACATTTCCCCAATCATCCCAATTAATTTTCACAGGTTTTTTGTTGTTGTTCGTTTGAATCAGGTTTCAGATGAGGTCTGAAAATTTTATTTAGTTTGCTGTGCCTCTTAAACCTCTTTTCATCCAGTTCTTCCTCCTGCTCCTCTCTCTCCTTTATTCTTGTAGTTTATTTGTGAAGAAACAATTATTTATTTTAGGCACTTTCTCTTTTTCCTCTTTTCCCATTTCCTCTCTATCTACCCCTTACCCAAGAATATGTTACATACTCTATCAGGAAGCATATATTTTTTGATTTCTTTTTTTGTTATACTAGCAGCTATTGCCTATGCAGAAGAATTCATTAGGGATGGCAGGGATATTTTAAAAGTAAATTACACATATATGGAATAAAATATTGTCACTTTGTTTTTTTTATGAACTTTTGTTCTGTTAAATAGAAAGTATCAAATTGGATATATTATGCACTACATTTTTATTATTTTTAGGAAGAGTATCTACCAAAGTGTTTTTCACTCTTTTTGCTGTGCTTGGTCTCTTCGTCTGTTTCTTCGGACACAGATTCTGGAAAACAGGTATTATGTCTGATATAGTTAACTATTTACACGCCTCATGGTCTTTAATCTTAAATGCTGCTGGAGGAATTTCTGACCTGTAAAAAGAGAAAGCAACTGTTTATCTCCACTATCTTCAAAGATTTGTGGCTAGGTTCTTTTAGTAAGGATTCTACTGAGTTGCTCTGTATTTTAATTTTTTCTCTTTTCTCATTAATGGGGTACAAGCTCCTTTTATTAAGAGAGGAATAAAATTTGATTTGTGCACCAACCTTATCAGTTGCTAGATTGGCTAGTTGGCTTAAGATAACAAATTAGAAATCAGGATGTCATTATAAAAAGGTGTGGATTTGGTGATGGCGATCAACATGGTTTTATTAATCAGGCTGTAGGCTCCATGTATAGTGAGATTAAAGTATTTGTTCAGATCTGGGAGGTTCAGACAGCAAATGGGAGATCTGCTCATTGAAACCTAGTGCGGGAGTGGAATATAAAGATCCTCATGAAAATGATGTAGATTCTTTGAGTTGCCTTTTATGTAACTAATGTTTACAATTACTTTTAAAAAATCCTTATTTAGTTCATTAACAAGGAGTATAATGGAGCATCAGTGAACATAATTCTGATCTCATAAAACTCTTTAAACTTGCCTTAATAAATTGTTTGAAGTAGCAGCTCCTTTCTCCCCATTGCTATATATATTTTTTCTTGATTGAGAAGAGAATATTGTGAAGACTTTAATTTTTCAAAGTGTAGAATGATTCTGTAACAAGGAATTTAATTACTAAGCTGTATGCAAGGTCCCAAAGCTTTTACTAGGTAATTTAATGGATGAAGAAAATAGTTGATTGCTCATCCTAAACAGGAAAGGATGAATTAAAAGAAGATATAAAAGTCATATTTCGCTTTGGAATATTTATTATATTGAGATTTAGTCTGTAATTTCAGATCAAATACAATGACAAAAGTACTATTTTTGTTTTAAGAAGGAAATATAAAATATATTAAAATGAGCTATGATATTAATATTAAACAACTTAGCAATTGAAACTGACTTGTACACAAGAAAGTGTTAATACTTTAATATTGTATGCATTTCAAAGTATTATTTGCTCCCATTGGATTCTAAAATTATATTTACACCAATGAGTTCTAAATTTTTCCTGCCTTTGGATAGTTATTTCTCTTCTGTGAATGCCCTAATATATAAGCATGTATTTGAAGATGAGATATTTAAATTGCAATGTAAAATGAATACCTAACCATAGCTTGTGTTATTTTCCTTTCCTGGTGGTTTGCTACTAGAATTATTCTTCATAGGCTTTATCTTCATTGGATTCTTCTTTTATATCATGATTACAAGACTGACACCTATTGAATATGATGGTAAGTAAAAATAACATAGTTTAATTGGATGTTAAAAAAGGAAGATGCCATGTTTACACTCCATCATTCTTTTGTAGTTTGACTGGCATTGTATGTAATATGATGTCTGTAAATAACGGGCCACCTATGTTCTAGACATTTTTTCTAAATTATTTTATTCAGATGTTCTCTTCCAAGTTTTTAATCTGCATGGTGAATTCCTTGGTATTTAGGGAAATGAAGGGTCATGTTGATTATAAACCTGTGTTCTGACTATGTGGTATATTGAACTATGAGATTTACAACAATTAAAATGTTAAGATTTTCTTTACCTTAAATATAACCACTCCTTTTTTGTCATGTTTAACAGAATACTTGTCACCCCTTCTTCTTCAGCCCCAAATTATGGGTTGTGCCAAGCCACTCCGTGACCAGTACTGGGAGGTTACTCCCTGGCTAGTTTCCAGGGCTCAGACTGGCCTCTCCCTAGAGGGAGCCCATGCTGGTTTCATGGTGCCACTGACGAGTTCACCAACCTTCTGTTGGTGCTTGAGCAACAGAAAGGCTAAGGATGGTTCTGGCAATGGTATATTGCTTCTACAGCATGCAGTTGGACAAGCTACCTCTGGTCAAACAGTTCATCTTCCTTTGTGCAGTTCGTCTGATTCTAACAGCCATCACTGGAAGCATTGGTGGGATTTTCTTAGTAGCTGCTTGGTGGCGATTTGGAATCCTCATGCTGTGTATGCTGTGTGTTGGACTAGTACTGGGCTTCCTCATCTCATCAGTGACTTTCTTCACTCCACTGGGTAACAAATACATAACTAATGTTTTCTGTCTTTAGTTCTTTGTTTGAAAGGTCTTATTTGGGCTGTGTAGGTACAAATATGTGCTATCAGGAAGTTGGGACCTTCTATAGAATTCTGCAGATTTGCATAGAAGGCCAATACAAATAAGAATCCTTTTTTCCTCAAAGGCACACTATACTAGATGACTTACAGAATGTCTTTAGGGTTAGCTTTGTAACTATTTGTTGTGATGGGTGTGTGTGTGTGTTTGTGAGATTTAATGGAAATAAAGGGTTTTCTTAATATATGGCAGAACAGTGGTTTTTGCTTATTTTTTTTAAACCCTGCAACCTTTTCAGCGAATCTTAACAGAAGCCGAATATCCCACAGATAAAATTGGCACTGCTCTGATGGCAGCTGAATTGGGCAGCCTGGTGCTTTGTTTCTAGTTTTTTTTCGTACACCCAACCTTTTTTTAAAAGCGATTTTAACTTTTGTTGCAGTTGTGCAATAACTTACATTTCCCGATTATTGCAAAAATGCTCAAAAGAGTATCTACATTCCAAGGCACTCTATTAGGCTGTTTCCTTCTTGTGATAATGTTTAGTTCTTATGTTACAATATCAGATTAAAGTTTATGGAAATGTTAGATATAAGTATAGCTGTCTCTTGAGGCTGTCAGCTCTTGAGAAAATGGTATAACAGAATGCAATTGGCGCTCTCTAAAGATTTTTTTTAAGGCCAGAGAGAACTGATACCTGTACATGTACTGACTGTTTTGAGGCCTTTGAGGCCCTTTGTTCTGATTTTAGCAAACCTATAGCCAAGTTTATTTCCACAGCACCACCTGCAGGTAGCTTTTTATCTAGTCTTATGCAAAGTAGTGTTGTTTAGACTTGGCTTAATATCAGCTTGAGGGCATATTTGTTGAAAATGCAGACATAGGGCCCTATTCTAAATGTGCTGAATTCAAAAACTACTTGATGGGCTCTCCCTGCCCCGTTTTTGTTAATGCTTGGAGAGTGGAGGGATGATAGTTTAGAATTTTTAGTAGTTAATGTACTTTTGATGAATCGAAATAGCATAAATTTTGAAGTAAGGAAAACACCTCAAAAAGCTGTGTATGTATTCTAACTCTGTCGCTAGTATGTGACTAGCTTATAACCTTGGATGAGATATTGAAGCTTTGTTTCGTCTTTTGTAAAACTGTATCAGGGCAGAAGTGTGGAGTAAATGGATAATATAAATAAGGAGAAAGGCCTAGAATTTCTTCTTATAAAAGTAACCTGAAGCAGTTGTCTCTATAAACTTTTTGACAAGATTCCTGTGGTAAAAATAATTTTACCATGTACCATTTATGTCATTGCTCAAAGACAGAGGTTTCCTTAATGCAAACGTTAAAATTTGAAAAATATTTGGCCGACCTCATTAAATTACTACTGTTTTCACATTATGTGGCCAGCAAAGAGTTTATACTCTGAAAGGGTTAGCCTTCACATGCTTGCATAACTACTATTCATTCATTCATTCATTTATGGTCATACACTTTATTTCATGTTTTTAAATTAAGTTATTGAGGTAACATTGGTTAATACAATTAAATAATTTTCAGTATATATTAATAGTTTAATATCTTATATTCTATTGTTTACCACCCAAAGTCCAGTTTCCTTCAGCTATATTGATCCCCTTTACCCACTTCACCTTCCCCTACCTCCCTATATTTGACCCCTTTTACCCCGTCTACCTCTTCCCCTCCCCCATCCCCTACCCTCTTGTAACCACTAGTCCATTGCCATGTCCCTATGTCTCGTCCTGTTCATTTGTTGCTTTTATGTTTATAACCCACATATAAGTCATACCATGTGATTTTCAACTTTTTCAGTCTGGCTTATTTTGCTTAGCATGATTATCTCGAGGTCCATCCATGTTGTCGCAAATGGCAGTATTTTATCTCTTCTTATGGCTAATATTCCATTGTATATTTGGAATATACAAAGTTTCTTTAGCTAATCATCTATCGTAGGACACTTCAGTTGCCTCCGTGCCTGGCACTATGAATAATGCCGTTATGAAAATGATGAATTGGTGCATGCAAATATCTTTTTGGATATGAGTTTATAACTGATGTTTAAATCCCTGTTTTCCTTGGAAAGACTTTTTTTTTTTAAAAAAAATGTTTGTATCATGAAAGTTAGGATAATTAAATTAGAGAATGTGTGATCCATAAATTCACCCTAGCATGTTGTGGTTTCACTTTCGGAGAAATGTGGACGGTCAACACTACAGAACTCCCACTTTCTAGAATACATGGGTCTCAAGATATTGGGTCACCTCCAATTGAGACTGAGTGATGGTGCCAGTGTCAGTATGAATGATTGTCAGGCTTAGATCCTTGCTGTTTACAATTAACTTTTAAGTAGGAGTTCTAATATATTTGTCCTGGGTTAACCCAAGGTGTGCCACATTTTGGAGAAAGTTTAGTAGGAGAAGAAAGCAGCTACTGTATTTCCTGATGCATTAGGAAATCACATCTTCCAGGACACAGTGGCTGGCCAGGAAATACATTGATGGCAAAAATCTTTTAAATATATTTTGCTGCTTATATTGGATGAGAGTTCATATGGTTAACTCTGAATGCCATCTACTTGTATTTTTACTCTGCATTACAAAATCTTGGAATCATAGAAATTTAGAGCTAAAATGGATGATTTGGAGCTTAGAGATGAAGTGGTTCAATCTTCCAATATTATGGGTTAGGGAATTGAGGCCCAGCATCACAGCTGATGAATGGAAGAGCTTGGACTAGTCCACCCTCTTCTAAGTTATTCTGGTAATAAATGTAGAGCCTTTACCTTCTGGATTTTCCTCCCACCCTTGTACCTTCTAGGACACATCCTTCAAAGGTGATTGTCTTGACACTTTAGATGAATAAAATCGTATTTTCTAATAGCCAGCATACTCCCTTGTTGTATGTTAAACCTTTGATGTCCATGTTCAGATGTTGAGAAAATGAAATTTAACTTGGCGAACCTGGCTTTTACTCTTGATTTCTTTTTGCTTTTTCAGGAAACCTAACAGTATTTCGTAACGATGATGTGTTCTGGGTAACCTTCTCTTGTATAGCTATTCTCATTCCGTAATTTTCATGGGCTGCCTAAGAATAGTAAGTGTTTCATCAAAAGTTAGATTTATTCATTATATTGTCCTAAGCCTTCAGTTTTTCACTTATCGCATCATTTTGTATTTTTTATTCACTAGAGAGAACTTTATGATAATCTGCATCAGATGATTGATTTTAAAACTATGAAAGCAAGAGAAGTTGTAATTATGATTACCATACAGTGTGTTTTTTTTTTTAAGTGAACAGCTTATCACTGTTCATACTCTTAACAATGGGAGCAGAGAAGATAGGGCTCACAATAATGTAACAACCTGATGGATCCTTTGCTGTCTCTGCAGAAGAATGGTTGGTTCTTCATCTAATTAAACTTTATTGTTGACGTTCTTACACAGGGAAGATATTTTTTCTATAAGGTAAACTGTGTTTTAAGAACTCACTATGGGTGTTGAAGGTTATTTTCAGCTTATATTTTTAGGTAAGCTTTATTCAGCTGTAAGACTTGATCCCTTGTCATGTACCCTGAGGGACAGAAGTGATTCCCTGTGATGAGGCCAGTGATGAGAGTTCGAAACCATTCTCGTTCTACCAGAGGTGAAGCCTAAACTCTCTCTCTCTCTTCCACAGCTGAACATACTGACTTGTGGATTCATTGGCTCCTATTCGGTGGTTTTGGCCATTAACAGTTACTTGTACACAAGCCTTTCTTATATCACTTTGAATGTACTCAAGAGAGCACTCAACACTCATTTCCGTGGAGCTTTCACAAATGTGCCTTTTCAAACTAATGGTGAGACTCTGAATCCAAGATTGAGAATGATAGTCAACTAGGAATGTTCGCCCACCTATGCTAACTAGAGCACTAGGGAACTAGATTGAAAGAAGGTTAACTGGTTGGAAAGAAAGTTCACTGGCTACAAGGAAACTCACACCATACAAATGCTAAGACAGTCCCCTGTTAATGATAACTTACGATCATAGAAAGATTTTAAATTAGTAATGGTTGAAGTTTATATTTCTAAAAATCTATTAAATTAACTTTGTTAAGAAATTTCTAAACCAAGATTACTTAGGTTTATCTGGTTGTGAGAAGATTGCTGAGAATAAAGCATGCCACCTCAAGGGATGGGGCGGGCTGAGGAATGAAAGCGGCAACCTGATTTTTTAGTTACTCTCATTTCCCTCCTTTAAAGAGGCATGTGATTTACTAATTGGAAGTGAAAATGATTTTCAGTCAATATTTTCTCACTTATAACATTTCTGCCCATTAAAGAGTTTTCATTAACTTTTCAAAGGAAAAAAAGACTAGTAGTATAAATCTTCAAAAAGATTGTAAGATATGTTGGTTTCAGAAATGTTAAAATATTGAGGATAGTGAAGCATGTCTTAGAATTGAAGATGTGTAAGCACAATCGTTATTGTTATAAATATTTAAGCGAAATCTTTTCCTCCGCTATCCTGAGCCTGCCCTCATTGGATAAGAGGTTGATGGTAGAGATCTTGAAACCCATATGTTTGTAAGTTTTACATACAAGATAGTGTTTTTCCAGGCCTTTACTTGAAGCTCAGTGTAAGTTGTTGAATCTCTTCGTGCATTTCTATACCCAGTCTAGGGGGTTGGAGGATGGGCGAGGGAAGGTAGCATACTGGTGGCTAATGTTCCATGATACACGTTTGTAAGGGATACCTAGAATACTGCCTGCTCCTCACCCCCTACTGTGCCTGTGGGCACTGGTCATAAAATATTGGAATGACAAAGATCCAGACAACTAGTTCCTTTACAACCAGTCTGGATTTTCAAGTGCCTATAATAGAAAATTCCTGTTTTCAAACTTATGACTACAGCTTCCTCACTCATTCCTTGATTTGCAAATGAGGAAATAGCATATGTTTAGACCAAAGTTAACAGAGAGTCTAATATTACTAAGAAAGGATGACAGATTTAGTCTGTGAAAGATTATTTGTTTTAAATGCAAAAGTTCAAACTGTGTTTTCCTACTGTTTTTTAGACTTTATTATCCTGGCAGTATGGGGGATGCTGGCTGTAAGTGGAATTACATTACAAATGCGAAGAGAAGGAGGGCGCCCACTTTTCCCTCCCCACCCATACAAACAATGGAAACGAGAGAGGGAGCGCAGAGTAACCAACATTCTGGATCCCAGCTACCACATCCCTCCATTGAGAGAGAGGCTATGGCCAATTAACCCAGATCAGAGAGTTCTTCCAGAAGGAACAGCCAGCTGGAGAGAGAACACCCCTACTTCTATAAACGTCAAAGGGGGCCTTGGTCAGTGTGATCCTGAAGTACAAGGCAGGCACTGCGTCAGCTTTGGTGTTTATGCACAGCCTGCTTCAGCAGTCTCCAATGCAAGTCATGAGAAAGCAGGTTTGTGTGTCTGCTTTGTATGATATGGCGGTGTCCTCATTGATGTACGGGTGTGCCAAGGAGATTATGATAATTCTGTTAGAGTGAGGAAGATGACCAAAAAGTGGTAGGGATGTATTTCCTTTTTTGAAATACTTAATAATTACTTTTTGGTTTGTATGGTCAAGTTATTATATAGATATACACACAAAAAAAATAAAAAATAAATGATTATTCTCTAAAGCTCTTGGTGTTTCTTTTTATAACTCCTTGAACAATTCTTTTGCCTCAGTCTGTCTAAACCTAGGTGGTGGGGCATGGAGGGTGGTTTGATTTCAATGTTAGACTGAATCTTTATTGGCCACTAATTGGAGGTTTAGGGATTTGATACTGGGCCTTTGAACTTTAGAATACAAAAGATGGAGAACTAATTTTCTTACTAAAAGCAGTCTGATACTTAGTTGCATCTTTTGTACTATATTAGATACGCTTTTGCTTATTTATTTTTTCCCTTTTGCTTATTTTTAATTGTGATAAAATATTTACCATTTTAATCATTTTAAGTGTATAGTTCAGTAGATATCCTTTGTTTTTGCCTTTTATTGCTTAAAATGGTAATTTAAATATCTAAATTATTTCAGTTATTTGAAAATAGGTCAATTTATATAGAAAATAGAACTTATACATGGATGATTTATTTATATTCCAAATAATGGCCTTTTTTTGTTGCTTTTTTTTAAGGCTCTTTAAAATAGTGTGACAGCTGATCACTAATTTAAATTGAATTAGATGACATGTGAATTGTTTTTAGGACACAAATGGCTCCTGCCTTAACTAATCTATAGTTCAATTAATAAGGTAACTTTTCAGAAATTTGCATTTTGTAATTCTTTTGGCTAAATTGTTAATAGCATCAGTGTGAATACAATTCAGAAAATTTCCACATGAAGCCTTTGTACCATTGTGTTTTATTAAAGTTATGAGGGACTCAAAAAGGATTCAAGTATTTAATGGAGCTGCTTTTTAAAATTCGAACCTTGAAATCTAAGGAGTCCCTTCAGTTTTGACACTTTTTCCACCCCACGAAAGTACCTGGATGCCTTGGGCATTTTCTCTTAACTGTCCGAGCCTCTGCCACTGGCTCTGCCTTGGACTTTAAGTTGGTGACTCTAACATACCTGAGTGACAGTGGTTGTGGTTGCACGCACATTTGTGAGTTAACCACTGTTGAAATGATACTGCTTTGAAGATTTTTTTCAAAGTGTAATCATTTTTGAAATTTCAAATAACTAGAAAATTTTTAACTTTGCTTTTAAAAGTTTTGGAAAGGCTGAAAAAATGAAAAGCATAAAACTAATCATTTAGTTTTGAAAAATACAAAGGTTCATTTACTCTTCTGTAATCCTCACTGTTTATATAACTGCAGTAACACTTGAAGAAAAATTTTTTCATAATTCATTGTAGGAATTCTGGCTTATACCCTATTTTGTACATTCTAACAAAGTGATATGGAATGGTTGTGTGTTACTTTCTATACCATCAAAAATCTGCCAGTGAAGACTGTAAAGATGGAATACACTTTTTTCGAGGGTACAAATTGTTTAAAATTTTATAATTGGGGTAATAAAAATTTGTACAATTTTTTAATAAAAAATACCTATTTTGGAAAAAATGCTTAAAAGTCTCATTATAAAATTCTTACAAAATTTTTGGTATCTGTTCATACAGCAACATAGCAACAAGACACAAGAGGACAGTTTCTTAGCTATAAAAGCAATTATTCAATCAGGACAATTATTTTAACATTTTGTGCATAAATAATAGGAAATGAAGGCAATCTGGGGCAAGCTAGTATCTTTAATGCATTAATTTTTGTTGGTGTCAGCACTTCAGGTGTGTCAAACTGAAGAAAACTTTAAATGTTTTGGTTCTGATAAATTTTTAAAAGTTAGGTACCAGGTTGCAAAACCATAGCAGCTAGTTAATCAGTGCTGTAGAACAGTTGAGTTCTGTAGAAGATAGAAAACTGATTCTAACAAATTGCTAGAATATTAGACTAGGAATGGACTTTAGAGATTGTGTCACTTGATCCCTTTATTTTATACCTGAGGAGATTCTTGGTCAAGGAGTCAATTATATGAAGTCACAGTTATAAAATAGTGTCTGATCCAAAATTTGGGATGCCTGACCCCCTAACCAAATGTACTTTAACACTCAACATAATAAATATGTAAATCTGATGATTTTCAGTTTTGCTGCAAGAAATTGGTAGGAAGCTCCTAATGTTAATATTGCCATGATCTCTTTGGGGGAATTATTTTCACAGTGAAAATATGTTTTCCAAGTTAATTCTCTGAGGTCATGGGCCATTTCTCATTTGTTTCAAAGTACGTAGTGGTTACTCAAAATTTTCAATATCCATACATATTCCAGTATTCGTATGGAACTTTTTGGTATAAAGCTTACTCCTTGATTATGTATTTGATACATTAACCTTCATTAAAGCCCAAGTATTCTTGAATCTAATTTCCCAAGAACTGGGCCTCAGAGTTTCCCTATGTGCTTTTTGTTAGGCACTGAATTGTGTCCCCCCCTTCAAATTCATGTTGAAACCCTACCCCCGCCCCTATTCAGAATGTGACCGGAGAGGGTTTTCAAGAGGTAATTAAGTTAAAATGGGGGCATTAGGATGGGCCCTAATCTAATCTGACTAGTGTCTTTACAAAAAGATTAAAACATGCAGAACCCCTAGTGGAATCTCATGCCCAGTCAGTCATCACAGCGTCATCACAGCCCTTTATTTGGGTACCTGGTGAGATCAGTTATTCCATTCTCAGCTTTCAGCATTTTAAGCAGCTAATCCGGACAGGATGTTGAGTCTTTTTTTCTTCAAGTTGAGATATAATTGACATAACATTGTTAAGTTGAAGGTATACATGTTAATTTAATAGTTAATATGACCACCATAACATTAGCTAATTTGCCAATCATATTTGTCATATAATTATTTATTTTTGTGGCAAGAACAATTAAGATCTAGTCTCTTGGTGACTTTTAAGTTTCTAACAGTACTGTTGACTATAATCCTTATGGCTTAAAGGCTTTTTCTGTCTCATGTTAAGTTCATGCTCCTGCTAATGGATTCTCTACCACCCAGACTAGCTTGAATGTGCTGTGGCCTGCTTGGACTCATGGTGGCACACTGGGAAGAGTATGGATGCCTATATCTGGGAGCTGTGAGGAAAGTAGATCAGAAAGTGAATGAGCTGGAAGAAGCTAGACCCACTAAGTGAGCCTTTGCTCCCTAGTTCTCTATGGACTATGTTTTCAACAATTGAACCAGACCTCTACTTCTAAAATAAACCAGCTGTCTCACTGCGAGCAGGAGATCATGTATGAAGATTCCTTAAAATGACTAACATGTATTGTTAGGGCCAGGCCTAGGATTCTGGAGGACTAATTTCAGGGACAAGGTTGAAAGCTGCTCTTGGAAAAAAAATAATAAAAACTCATCTTGCTTAATGCCCGGAGGTTTTCAAACTTGAGTAAAGAAAAAAAAAAAAAAATCCAAACCAGCTCTCTCCACCGAATTCTTTCAATGATGTATATACACTAGTGATTTTACTGAATAAAGATGATGCTTTTAATCTCTTGTAATGTGATCTATATCTACAGTCTATGTGCACTTGAAACAAAAACCTTCTAATCATTGAGACAGGTCTTAAAATGAATATTCTAAGGAGAAGTTAACATTTGAGAAATTCATTCACTTGTTCTCACATCAGCCTTTGAATTGGTAGGACTGAGAATTTGACCACTGAGTGATGTTGAAATTTGAGATGCAGATGACAAATCCTCAGCATTTTAAAGTAGTCAAAGGCCAGTCCTATTCATCTTCAACTGCATGTACAAACAGCAAGGTATTGAGGCTTGGGGTGCGGTTATATACAGCCATGACAGAGACAAGCTTTTGAGGAACACATTCTAACTAGCTTTGTTTTATAGAAATCCCAAATGTAGCTTACCTATCAATGCCTGATACTCAAGAAATATATCCTGTGTTTCAAGATTCTACTTATTGATACTGATTTCAACATAAGTTAATTTTCTGAAAGCTTTGGTTACTCCAAAACAGTGAGTTTGCTTTTTCCTTTTGCTCATATGGGGCGGGGGGAGGAACGGGGAACTTGGAACAGGTATCATTAACTGAAAAAAAAAAAAAACAAAACAAGGAACCAAGGTGTATGTATGCTAAGATTCCAATTGCGTGTGTCTGTGTGTATGCTGAATTCTTAACCATGTACATTTATTTCTTCTGTATGTGAAAGATCAATTATAATAAAAATGAACATAACCAAACTTCTGGGAATTTATACATCAGAAATTAAAAGTACAGTGCATAAACTATGTATTATGGTCATTTAATGCAGCACTATTTGGGGTTTTAAAAAAACTGCAAACCATCTAAAATATCCATCAATAGGGGAAATAGTTGAATAAATTATCACACATTTATGCAATGATAGTTAAATAACTGGTTTGCAGGCAACAGAAACTTTCTAGTGTATACAAATAGAATTGGTTGGAAGTACAGCTGACTTTGAACAATGAAGAGGTGAGGGGTGCCAACCCCCATGCAATCAAAAATCCACATGTAACTTTTGACTCCCCTAAAACTTTACCATTGTGCCTCGCCATGGATACGGGATTGGTTCCAGCACCCTCACTGATACCATATTCTGTATATGCTCCAGTCCCCTACATAAAATGGTATATAGGTCAATGCATATAGCTGATCCTCCATATCCTTGGACTCCAAAGCATGGATGAAAAAAACAGTACAGGTATCTATTGACAAAAGTCCATGCATAAGTAGACCTGTGCAACTCACACCAATGTTTTTCAAGAGTCAAGTGTAGAATGATGTTATTTGCTTCTGGGCATTTCCCCTTATGCATTCGATTTTTACATAGTGTAATTATATATGCAATATAGTATTGTTTTTATTATGCAAATTTAGTTATATTTAAGTATATATTTTTCCTCTCTTGCTAGAATCAGGCATAGCATATAAAAACTGCACTATAAAAACTGCACTGACTACATAGTGATAATTTACTTTTAGACTATTAGCTTTAATTAAATTTACTATTTT
Organism: Eonycteris spelaea; assembly: GCA_003508835.1. Classification (NCBI taxonomy): domain Eukaryota; kingdom Metazoa; phylum Chordata; class Mammalia; order Chiroptera; family Pteropodidae; genus Eonycteris; species Eonycteris spelaea. The sequence goes on from PUFA01000053.1 coordinate 771,258, forward strand.
GCTATTATAGGATAAATCCACTCTGTTCCCTCTACACTATTATGGCTTTAACCAGGGGAAGCACTGGAAAATGAGAAATAATAGGATTCTGGTATATTTAGAAAAGAGGGTCAACAAATTTGCTAATGAACTGGGTACAAGATATGAGGAAGTAGAGTCAGAGATACCACTAATGTTTTAAGCCCTAGCAGGTGGAAAGATAGTTGTTTTCAATTGAGATGGGGGAAAACATAGAGGGGTCTGGGAGTAAGATTGGGAGTTCAGCTTTGGATAACTTAAGTTTGAGGTATCTCTCGATAGGAACAGTTGGATGAGTCTGGAGTTAATGAAAAGTCTAATGAGAACTGTAAGTTTGGGAGTCATCCAGCGTACAGGTGGTATTTAGAGTCATGAGACTGGGTGAGAGCACCAAGGAAGTGAGTGTAGATACAGAATAGGAATAAGAACTGAGCCCTGTGGCTCTCTAATGTTAAGAAGTTAGAGAAAAGAAAGGAAGAAGTTGAGGGACTGCTAGTGAGGAAAAGAAAATGTCTCCTCAAATTTCAATTAGAAATTATTCTTTTCTGATAATTAAAAAAGATAGTGGTCACCAAAAATTAAATTCTTGATCTACATTCCTTTCATCATGAGGCAGAGAGACAAAACTTTAGAAGTCACCTTGATATTAAAGAATATTAACTTGAATAAAAACATTTAATCTTCAAGGTTGTATATAATTGGTTTTTTAGAATTGTATTCTCTATACAGATTAAAAAATACAGTGGATAGATGATAAATAATAGATGCATTGGTTTCCTAGGGTTGCTATAAATTATCGAAGGCTGGGCAGCTTAACAGAAATTTATTTTCTCACAGTTCTGAAGATCAAGAAGGCCAGAAGTCTGAAATCAATCGGGGTGGCCCTTTCTGGAGGCTCCATGGCTCTCCTAGCTTCTGGTGGCCCCTCACATCCTTAGGGGTTCTTTGGCTGCTTTATTTCACTCTCTGCCTCTGTCTTATGGCTTTCTCCATATGTCCTTCTCTGTGTTTCAAATCTCCTCTCTTATAAGGACACAGTCATTGGATTTAGGGCTCAGACAAAAACCAGGATGATCTTATCTGATATCCTTAAATCTGCAAAGACTCTATTTGCAAATATGGTCACATTTATAGCTATAGTAGGTTAGGACCTGGATACACCTTTGGGAGGGACACTACAGATAATAAAAAGAGTTGCAAGATCAGCAATAAATTTCTGGCCAATTCTTAAAATATACAGATAGAAGTTGTTGCTAAGTCCCAGTTTTGTGGTAAGAAGAGATAAAAAGCCCTAAAAATAAATGTAAGAAAGTATTTTTTTCAAATTAACTTGGAGAGCATACCAATTTTATCACTCATCTTTATTGATAAAATAGGCTCCTTTGCACTACATACTTTCAGACATAAATTTAAGGTTCTGCTTAAAAGTATGGGATGAAAAACTGTTGCTCTATAATGAAGGAAATGTCTTTAAACAACAAGATCTTAAAATTATATCCAAGTAGGAAGACTATGAATAAATTAACTTATTTACAAAAATAATGATTTACCAAGTAATATTTTATAATAGAGCTGCCTCAATTAACTACCTCAGACTTAATCTCAACTGTATAGCTTATTTTCTTTAATTCTAACTTGGGATAAAAACTATATGAATGAATGTACCATCAAATTAAGAGATACTTTCTGAAAAAAAATACAATAGAAAAGTTAAAAAATAAAAACTGCCATTTATTTATAGGATATTAAGGCCTCTGAATGAGAAAAAAAATCAACATGTTTGGGCCAATAGCCCTGTTCTATTTAATCAGCCCTGTAAACCCCACTTACCCCAAACTTAAGATAGAAAAACTCTGAAAAGTAGTTCTGAATTTTACCAATACACAAAATTATACATAAAAATTTCATTGTACATATTTGACAAATTATATATTTAAAAGTAAATTTTCTATTGTGCTAATTTTAATCTGTCTTTAATATAAATGAGTATATTTAATCATATCTGACACTCTTCTTTAATCCTTTTATACTATAATCACAAAATAAGAAAAAATTAGATTTCAATTGATATTAAAGCACATTTCTATTTCTGGTGGCTTTAAAAAATTTACATACTGGATTTACATATTTTATAAAAAAATAAAACAAATACTTCTAACTCCATAGGCTTTTTTTATGCTGCTTTTGACTGAAAGGTTACAAGAAAAATCTTATAGGTTATGAGGACCAGATGGTGCTTAAGAATATATCTAGAAAGTTTTTTTGAAATTTATTTTACTTTTTCTGTATCCCTTAAGAGTATGAGGGTCCTATGAGGCAGAGCATTTCCCAATTTATTTTGAAATAACCATACCTAGCTTGCTATATCAAACATTTCAACTCTGTTAGCTAAATGATCTATATAATATCCTTAAAGGTCAACCAGAGAAGAGAAAAATCTCATATTCATTACTGATTTAGAACCAAAAATTATTTTTTCAAAGGAGTAGTTTAACCTACTAAATATGTCTCTTATAAGATCTTCTTTCTTAGAAAGTAGTATTCTTTCTCTTTCATTCCTGAAATGATATTTCATATATTTAGCAAGTTATAGACAATTGTTAGCTGAGTAGTAATTATGGTAAATTAGCTAAACTTACCTCTTTTTTTTTATAGTGCTTATAAAACATTTCTACAGCCTTTCAAATTGAATCTTCTTTGACAAAAATTTAAATTAATGGGAAGGCAGATAAGCAATCATTAAAGCTGAAGTCTCCTGGTACATAAGTTATTTGCTAACTGTGACACCGAACAGGAAGGATAAAATTTTGATCTTCCATTCACCAAACTGTGGCAAAATCTATATTTTAAAATTGGGATAATTTTATAAATTCCCAAACATTTATTGGGAATCATGTTTATCCAAGTATCATCCAGAAAGGAATCAGCACTACTAAAAGCTCTTAATATGTTCAGCAGTCACTGAAAATCTTCAATTTGTTCACCAATTAACAAAGACTTAGTTTTTACTTTTCAATTACATTTTGGAACAAAGTTTTTGACCATGAACTATGTATTTTTTGTTTCTATCTCTTAAAAATATCATTGCCAGTGCCCTGTACATGTTACAAAAAAAGGGGGAGGGGGTCGCTTGAGATTGATCTTTCTGTTAATTCATTCCCTTTAGTAGTTCAGTCCCAGCGATGGTTTGGAGCTCACAGAAGCTCTTCAGTTCTTCCTCAGACTCAGGTCACTATTGGTCACTAAGGCTGACAAAGACGTACTTTCTGACACATCGTCTTTTCTAAGGTTCGAAAATGATTCTCGAGTTATTTGAAGGATCTCTCTCAAGCCTTTGTTTTCTTGCTATAAGAAGGCAAACAAAAACAAAGATGCAGTCATCGAAGCAGGGACAAGAGTACAAACATACCTTAAGAAAAACCAAACATATGACCAAAAACAAAGCAAGTTCTGTAACTGGCAGAAATGGACTAAGGAACATATACAGTTGAAGTTGACAACTGAATCCAGGAAACACTTTTTATAAGAGGTAGGAATTGTGTTCAACATCTTCTACCACTGCAAACCATATTTATGCAGTTGTGGTTGTAGACGGAAACTTAGAAACTAACTTATTCTAAATTCACAGTATAGATGAAGAAAATAACATCTAGATTTATATTTTTATAAACTCAGAAAGTTTATGAATAATACCCTGGGACTAGAACCTCTTAGTACTTTAATACTTTTATTTAATGTGGAATGCAGGACAAGCCATCTGGTTTGCTTCCCTCACTGGAATTTGACAGCAGCAGGGCTGGCTGAGTGGATGGTGACATTTTTCAAGAAGGAAAGTAAGTGACCAAATCTAGCACTGGTAAACAACTTTGCCTTTTTCTTCCCCCTAGATTAGTTACTGTAAGAAATTTGCAGACATTTAAAAATAACTTTCATAATTTATTCTCTACTACTTTGTCTTTGGTCTTACTTCCTAAGTTTCAATGGTATAAAAAGCAGGGATCGGCAAACTACTGCCTGGCTTGAGGCCTGTTACTGTAAATTAAATTTTACTGGAACATAGTTAAACCTACTTTTGTTGTGTGTATGTCTTCTTTTGCATTACAATGGCAGAGCTGAGTAGCTGCAACAGAGACTGTCCGGTTTGCAACGCCTAGAAGATTTACTATCTAGCCCTCCAAAAATTTGCTTACCTCCGTTATAAAGAATGAAAGAACTCTGTACACTTAGAGAAACAATTTTTGGCCCTCTATAACCAATTTCTTCACCATGATTTCAAAATGAAGCTTTTAAAGCATAAAGGTCTATTCTACTGATTTGGATTATTATTCTACTTGTGTGTTCACTAGCACAAAATAAAGGATTGATGAGACAAAAGATTTATATTCCTCAGAAAAATAATAGTGCTCAAAGAATATTATTTGTGGATTAAAAAACAAATTTCCCTGCATTACTGTGATCTCTAATAGAATGAAGAAATTTTAAACATTACTAAATTGAAGTATTTCACCTAAAAACAGAAGCGACATAGGCTCAAATTTTCTCAAATACTGGTATAATTTACTGCTATCCTCTGGCATTAGTATATAAATGGTCTTGTGTTATATAACCATATAACCATATAACCAGTATCCAGATCAAGAAAAAAGAACATTACCAGTATCCCAGAAAAGTGCATATGCACACGCATGCACGTGCACACTTTAAAACGGGGTATAAATCTTTGGCATAAATCTTTGGGCAATTTTCACCTAATTTGCAATTTTATACTTACTTCAAGTTGAAATATTCTTTCCTGTTCCTTGCAACCCTGTTGCTCATCAATTTCAATGGCTTTCTTCATTACTGCTGCCATTTCAGTTATCTGGTCAACATGAGCTTGTAATTCCTGAAAAAAAGAGATGGGAGTTGCAAATCAGTGAAATACTTTTTTTTTTTTTTAATCTTTGGATTGTCTCCTTTTTATAAAACCTGCATTGACACTTAATATGAATGTAATATTCTAACACTGTATTTAACATGACTGAAATATATCAAACAGATATTTATAAGAAAGCTGACTAACCATGAACGTGCTTTTGAAAGCAAATTTCTGTTAGGACTCGAATTAGAGATAAGCAGCACAATGTTACTAAACCCACTAGCAGGAAGTGTAGTCATATTTCATATTCCTCTCACCACAAACAATCAGCAACTTTTTCTTTTTCGTATCTACACATACTATTGATCAAAGTAATGGGAAAGCTAAAAATTGACACATTCAATTTCTTTTCCCCTGAAATTTAGAAATCTTTTTTTTTGTATTTACCATGCCTAAAAAGTGATCTCAATGCAATCTAGAACGTTTTCTGTCTTATAATCCTCTTTGAGAGCAGTAACTGTGCCTTGTTTATATTTCCCTATTAGTGTTCAGTACAAAATAGATAGTAAATATTGAGTAAAATGAACAGTCTGCTTTTAAGAATTAAAATATTAAATGGTCTTCTTTGCAAACTGTTCAAATATAATTTCAGTATAAAATAGATATCCATTTTTTTTTGCATAACAAGTAATATAAATTCTTCCATTCTCTCTCTCTCTCTTTTTTTTTTTTTTGGAACACCAACAGTGTGCCAGGCATTGTGCTAGGCAATAGGAATATGAATTCTGTTAAGACATGTTCCCTGATTTCAAGGAGCTTACAGTAAAGTGAAAGAGACAGACAAAAGGTTTAAAATCAACAGAAACTTGAGAATAATTATTTTTTACTTTGCTTATAAAGACCATCATTTACTGGCAATCAAGGGTTATTTTATTATAGTAAGGACAAAAATTAAATGTAAGTTAATAGCTCCCCCAATAAATATTACGTCTCTTAAATAGCTGTATTCCCTATTTGTAAAAAGGATTTGAATGAGACACCAAAAAACCTATAAAACTAGTTAACTGTTAGAAATAAAGATGGAGAATAGGAATATCTTTAGCAAACACACACTTAGCATCTTTTTCACCAATAAAAATGCAGGATCTTATATTATTTAATGAGGAAATCTATATAATGCTAGTACGCAGGAAGAAGGCAAAATAAAGGACTAATTGACACTGCTGAATATGGTGCTGTTTAAATTTATATTAATTAAAATCAAATACATTTAAAAACATTAACAATTCAGTTCCTCAGTTGCACTGATGATACTTCAAGTCCTCAATAGCCACATGTGGCTGGTAGCTTCCATATTGAACAGCACAGATTTAAAAAAATTTCCACCATTTCAGAAAGTTCTATTGGACAGCCTCAGATTAGATTATGGTAGCAAGAATGTTATCAAGACAAACATCTGTCATATTCAGCAATAGTTAAAAAAATGACTAAATTCCTCCCAATATAAAGGGAGCATAATGTTTAAAAGTAAGGAAAAGTACAGATTAAGTGCAGCAGCAAACCAAATAAGGGTACTGAGTAAAAATTTTGAATTACAAAGTTTTCTCAGTTTACAATTTGGTATTCTAGGGCACTGACCTAGGTTAAAAGACTACACAAAAGCAATAATTCTTTGCCTTTAAAATAGAAGAAAACAAGATACTACTAATTTTTTGAGTTCACAGTGTGTTCTAATAAAGTCATCATGAGAAAAGAAAACAAAACAATTCTTCAAACAAAACAGTATTTTTATAGGCCCAGTACATGGATAGTTCACTTAATACAAATTACTTTGGGGGAAGTATCACAGATCTTTACTGGGCATAAGAAGCCAAGTTCTGTGCTTTCAAAACTGTCTTAAAGGTACGAAGGGTCAGCAACATAATCCTGAACTGTGTTAAAATGCTTTTAATTTGTAACTTTTGTTTTAGGTTATTTCAACTTTGCTCAATAAAGACCTGCCACAAGTTAGGGGGAAAAAAAACAGCTAAGAAACAATAGAATGTACTATTATACTAAATCATAACACCTGAACAAATTTAATACTACTGTAAACTCACAAACTATCAAAAATCTGAATTAAAACAGTTCACTTAACAGTGTGATTGAACAAAATTTGTATGAAATCAGATTAAAAGTATTGCCGAGAAAACATCTTTGAATCCAGAAAGAGGATAACCGTTTAAAGCTTACTAAAATGCTGCAGCAACAGCTGAAAAGAACAACAAAATGAAAAGCTGGCCTGAATAAGCTTTAAAACCTGCCATTATTAACAAGGTGTGTGTGAAACAATGCACAGAGAATTAATGACAGATTTAACATTTCTACGCAGAATATTTCTGCATGGGTATCAAAAGCACAGCATTTAAAAGAGTAATTTCATTTATTTGCTGATTTAATCTGGCAGAAAAATTCAATGTAAAAGAACTTTTTAAATGGACCCCCCTTCCATCCACACCCCAAAAGTTGACTGCTTTATTTAGTGTACATTCTGATTTGCTTCCAAGTGTCTCCTCTCCAGTCCATGTTGAGGTGCTTCAAGGATGTGTCGAGATGCATCAAAGAAGAATCCTTCGGAGTTGTTACGATGTACCATGTCAATCTGTAGTACAGAGTCATTATAATGTTAATACGGATATTATCCGTAATTAAAAACTGAATGAGTGTTAGTTCATGCGTGTTAGCCAACTGGTTGAAATGTTTGCTTTTTTAAGATTTCCAAAAAGGCATCTGTTTAAAAATAACGTAAAAATAAGTATTTGCATGAAAATGAGTGCTTCTTAAACTTTTTAAAAAATGTGTTAAAAAATTTTCAGATTATTGAAAATTCTATATTACAGTAGTTTCTCATTTCTTAGTAGGGTCTCTTATTCTAAAATGTTATTATGTATGACTCTGTTTGTCACTCCTAAATGTGTTATAAAATTATTTTTGTGTTTAGGCATAACAGAGCACTAGAACCTAAACACGTTCTTGAACCTCATATTTCTGTGCCTTTGTTCACTCACTTCTGCTTGTTGTCATGACTTCCCAATAATTAATTCAAAGCGATTTAGATGGATTTCTTCCTTTCCTTGGCATCTTCTCAAATTCTCTTTATCCTCTAATCTTGCTTCCTCTAGTAGTCCAGTAATAATTCACATATCTATTTTAGGATTCATCACATCCTACCTTATATCAGTAGTTATGTTTTTATCTGTATCTCCCATTACACTGTAAGCTCCTATGATAGAGTAATGAAACTTATTCATTCATTCATCTTATTATTAATAATAACTAAGCCAGTATAAATGTTAATAAACATTTGTTTAATTGAGTCAAAGTGTTTCCTTTTTGGGAAAAATCAAAATCACAAACATTAATATGTATTAGTTAGAATTAATAACAAGTAACTGAATAGTCATTTTATGGAAGGCAAGGATCAGCACTTACAATGATGAATTCAATTTACAGAATGAAAAAAATGGTTTATAGCTACCTTAAATGCTTAACTTTGCTAATTAATAAAACAGCTGAGGTGAGTGGTAATATCTAATGTGTTTTAGAAAACATTGACTTCTGTCATAGCTACTACCAGGTGGAACAAGCTGCAGTATCTTATTCTAAGCAGTTTTTTGTCACACAAGTCTTCTCTTTAGATCTTAAAAAATTAATTTCTTAGGTTTTTAAAAATAAGGACATTTGGAATTCTCAAGATTACATTTATTTTTACAAATAATTTTAGTCAATTCACTTTTGTAACCTTTAAAAAAACAAAAAGTTATACTTATTTATTTGTTTGTCTGTTTGTTTGTTTGTCTGTTTTAGGCAAAGCAACCCTTGGTTGACCTCACGGACTGCAAGGACCTTGTCAGCTTACAATCCTTTATTTTTTATTTTTTATGCCTATGGCACTTGGTCTTCCTTGGTGGTCTCCCATCCAAATACTAATCAGGTATGACCCTGCTTAGCTTCCAAGATCAGACAGGATCAGGCTTGTCCAGGGTGGCATGGCCATAGACTCAGAAGTTATACATTTAAATTTAAATGTTTTTATAATAATCTCATTTAATAATAGACACATTCTATATTTAAAAAAATTGCACTTAAACATTCAAGGTTTTCTTTTTGGTTAGGAGATGAACAGCATAATTAGCTAATATTAAACTCATTTATTAATTATTATTTTACTATTTGACACAAGAGGTATCTGTTACTAATATCCTTAATATGTAAAGTTATCGCATAAAGATTTAGTAGGTATTTAATTTTAATAGAATTAATCTTAATTTTAAAATACCTACAATCATCAAGATGGAATATTTTAAAGAATCTAAAATGTGTTTCGGTAATTGAGAAAGATAAAAATGTCTTATTACAATCAATATTTCTTAAAAGATATTAGTTATAACTAATAATAAGCTCACCAGCCTAGTAATCATAATCTACTCTAATATTTTTATTTCACATCAGCAGTTAAAATTCAGTTTAAAACAAAAGGTAAATAGCAAATAATTGTCTTTGTAGCAGTTGTTAGCAAACACCAGGACATACACAAAGGCAACAAACACAGGGATGACAAGAAATAAGATGGCAGGAAAAACATTAATTTCTAACCCGTTCAGCTCTGTCTCTAAAAAAGATGCTCCCGATAATATTACATGAGGGGAGGGAAGTAATTTTTATTATGTTGGTAAGTTTCCTCTCTCCGACTCCATAGTTTTTCCATTATAATCAGGATTATTTATAGGCTGAACGAAATAGCCTCAGTTCAAAAATAGTTTTAAGAAAAACAAATCTACCTTTAGCTGCTTTCAGATTTTTAAAAAAGTTCTTAGCATTTCAGTTTTTGTTTGTGCAAGAGATGGCAATAAAGAAATCTATTAGGATATTTCTTAAAAGTACATAACCTTATAAAAATAATTTTGAATTGAATACTTACCTTTATTTTCCAAATAAAGTTTATTTTTTAATATATATTAAAGCTGCTAGGAAAAATGGGAGTTAGAAGAGTAAATCAAACAAAGTCATATATAACAAGAAATGAAAAACATAAGAAAAAGTAGAAAATGTCAAAAAGATGAAGTATTCAATATCATGATAGAGACCAGTGATTTAAAAAAAAATCTGAACACAAGTTAACTAATCGTCCTTCTTTTCCATTTCAAATTATATTTATAGAATAAATTACCTTGGAGTGCTGCTCTTTCAACTTCATTATTATACCTGGGTCATCTTTTTTGCTAGCCATTAGCAATCTGAACATTTGCTCACGATATTTGCTCATTATAAGTTCTAAGGCAGACTGATGCTCTTCCAGGGACGTACGTAATTCTATCAAGGATAACAGTGTATTTTATTCAAACTTGAGTTAAAGATGTACAAACATTTTCTTCCATATTACACTTATCAAAAAAGCAACTTATAAAGAGGATATTTTGAAAAGAAAACATGATGTATAGAAATCTACCTATATAGAAATAAAGCGTACCAAATGAAGTCCTTTGTTAGTTTTTTAAACGACCACTTTAAATTCAATTTTTGAGAATTATGTCAACAAATATTTACTGAACAATTAAGTATCAGATGATGATCTATATAAGATATACGAATACCAAAAGGCCATGGAGCTCAGAGTCTAGTAGAGAAAACAAATACATAAATAATTATAATACAACATGGTGAGAGTGCAGCTCTACTCATATGTGAGAAGTCTGTGGGAAGAGACTGGTGAAAGCTTCACAGTAGTACTGAGATGAACTTGCACTTCTTAAGATGAAAAATAAAGGAAAGGCATTCTAAGCAGGGAGGCGTGAAAGTGGATGATGTGTTTAGAAACTAGTTCGGAATGGCAAGAGCAAGGGTTTCACGGAGAATAGAGTTATGGGAAAAAGACAAAAAAGAAGGCTTGGAATTGACTTTCAAGGTCATTGGATAAAGAAATAAGTATACAATAAGTCCTCACTTAACGTCACTAACAGGTTCTGTAACTTTAAGCAAATCGATGTTTAACAAAATTGATTTTACCATAGGCTAACTGACATAAATAAGAGTTAAGTTCCTATGGTATCTCATTAACATTATAATGAAACAAAATTGAACAAAATGCTGTTAATTGAGGACCAGCTATACAATGAAGGTTCTTAAAAGAATAATTTGATCAGATATGTTTTTGAAAAATTAATGTGATGCCTGTGTTGAAAATGGATTGCAGGGGAAAAAGAAAATGGAATCAGAGAGACCAATTACAACAGTTCAAGCAAGAGACTATGAACATCTAAGCTGGAGACCAAAGCAATGGTACAAACTAATATTTGTAATGAGAATCTAAGATGACTACAAGCAAGGTAGACATTCAAAAATGTAGGACAGGATAAAGAACAATAAATATGATTTATACATAGGAACTACAAATGAGATAAATGTCAAAAAGTAAATTTAGTTTACTGTTTCCCATTTTTGAAAATATTAAAATATTAATTGATCCCAACTTGATAGTACAATTGCAGATTAAAGTTTTCTTGATTTGCTATACATAGTGATACTATATCTTGCCTTTGTTCTCTTGCTGCAGTTCTCTGATTTGTCTGTTTTCTTGCTGTATTCCCATAACTAATGTGGACCGTGGCCGATGTCTTGCAACTTCATTAAGTTCTTGAATTTCTTCCTGATACTAACGAAAAAAAAAAACAAAAACAAAAACAAAAACAAAACCAGACACACACACACGGGAAGAAAATACTTGAAAATATCTATCTGAGACATATATCTGATAAGGGGATGGTATCTATAAAATATAAAGAACTCTCACAACTTGATGATAATAAGAAAAATAATCCGATTAAAAGTGAGCAAATTAAATAATAAGTTCTGGAGATCTAATACAGAGCATGAAAAACAATATTGTGTAACTGAAAATTGCTAAAACAGTGGATCTTAAATTTTCTCATCACACACACCCAAAAGGTAATTATGTGAGGTGAGGGAGGTGTTATTGTGGTAATACTTCACAATATATAAGTGTATCAAATTACATTGTACATCTCAAACTTATACAATGTTATATGTCAATTACATCTCAGTAAAGCTGAGAAAAAAATTGAAAAGGAATTTGAAGAGACATTGCTCTAAAGAAGATATACAAATGGCCAATAAGTATATGAAAAGATGTTTATCATCATTAGTCATTAGTGAAATGCAATTCAGCAAGAGATACCACTTCATAACTATTAGGATAACTTTAATAAAAAAGGCAAATAATAGCAAGTGTTGAAAAGAATGTGTAGAAACTATAACCCTCATATATTGTTGATGGGAATGTAAAATAATGTAGCCACTCTGAAAAATTCTGGAAGATCCTCAAAATGTTAAACAGAGTTATTATAGGATCCATTAATTCCACTCTCAGAAATATACCTAAGATAACTGAAACTATGTCCACATAGAAATTTGTATAAGTATTCATACCAGTGTTATTTATAATAGCCAAAATACAGAATCAATTCAAATGTCCAACTGATAAATGGATACACAGAATGTAATGTGTCCTTACAATGGAATATTATTGGGCAATAAAAAGGAATGAAGTACTGATACATGCTATAATATGGATGAACATTTAAAACATGTTAAGAAATCAGTCACTAAAAGCTAAAGATTGTATGATTCCATTCATAGTAAATGCCCCAAATATACAAATCCATAGATATAGAAAGATTATTGGTTGCCAGGAGCTTGGGGAAGGGTGGCACTGGCTTTTGCGGTGATAAGAATAATCTAGAATTAGTGAATATGCTTGCACAACCTGTGAATATACCAAAATCCAATGAACTATACCCTTTGAAGGGGTAAATTTTATGGTATGTGAATTATATGTCAATAACATGCAAAAGAAATGCAAAATTGTTTCTTTTAATTTTTAATAAGTAGAAATCTAACTTTAAAATTGCGCTTCTTTATTTTCAAGGCATTTTGATGAGCCACTTAGTAACATATTCATTACAATATTCCTGGTTCTAAATTTGGTTGTCAAACTCCTTTTTTTACAACTAAACCAGATATATGTCTACTGGAATGCATGAGGCAAGCTGGACAGTTAGGGAGATTTATAATCTGTTTAGGGATGCAGAGTTGCAACATAAAATAAATAAATTTGCCATTATTTCCAGTAGCTTTGATAAAAGTGGTATCTCGGGGTTCCTTCCTTCTACAAAATAGAAGAGTTTCATGTGAGTAGGCTATAAATACATATTCCCCACCACACACTGATTTCCATTACAATACCAGAGATTCTACAATTCTCTTAGAGTTGAAAATTTTTATCAGAAGAGGGCTTAAAATGGTAGCTAAACTCCCATGGCCCACTGAAAGTTCTTATATATACAGTTAAGGATAACAAGAACTGAAGCCCTTTTCATTTCTTCTTTAATTGGCAGCATTAAATAAAAAATAAGATAGCAAGTACAAATGCAATAACTATATTAAGTTATAGAATATGTATTGTCCTGCATCACTAAAATTTTTTGTTATTGTTAAAAAACAGCACGTGAGTACTTTTATAAAGAAAAACAGAAATATTTCTACATTATAAAATATGAGACAGAATATGTATCCATGTTAGTAAAAGATATTATTTGGTCCTTGTCAAAAGTTATCTAGACATAATAAATTCATATATTTTCTTAACTCAAAAGTACATCAAATGTAAGAAAAAAGTGATTAAGTCTACAGGTTTTAGAATATATATATATATATATATGTATATATACATACACACATCACCTGAAGATGACAAAACTATATTCTAATCTAAAGTAAAACAAATACAAGTCAAGCTACTTTTAAATTTTAGAGAGCATTAAAAAATAGCTAACACTTAGGTAGAAGTTTATAACTCAAGCAATATATAAATGTCAATGACTGCTTTTTTAAAAAATGGAATCAACAAGAAAGAAAATCAAACCTGCTTCATTGCTTCTACTCGCTTGTTGAGAGCTGTGGTTTGCTCAATCAGAGATTCTGCTGCATCGTCATGATCTCGCAATCTTTCAACAAGTGCTTTGGCATCAGCAAGTGCCTTCTCAATTGTGCAACTCATTTCTAAAGGAATACCTACAATTAAAATTAAAATCAAGACTTAAAACAAAGCCAGTATATCATCTTATTTGTTTCATGTTAACACAGATATGCTTCTGAAGCTACATTTGTTACAGGATTGTTGTCTGGGAAGAGAAAACATCTAAGAACGCCTAGGGTTTTGCTTCTGTTAGGATGACACAAGCTTGAAAGTGAATTTATAATGTTCTAAAAAATTAGAACATATATAAACAATTTGCAGACATATCAGTATGTATTTAAAATACCCTGAATTTATGGTGAGAAAAGTACACATCTAATGAGTACATTTTATATTGTATAGACACTGTGCTCTTCATGAGGGCACTCTCTTTTCATCTGTGGAAAAAGTCACTTTATTAATCTCTATTCTATAGTTAATGAGTGTCTGTCTCTGACTATAAGATCCTTAGCCTTTGCCTAATCAGGTGATCTGAACTGATGTTCACAAATACATATTATTAACCAACCAAAGTGGCTTCTATGCATCATGCTCTATCAAAGTATCAGCCTTCTTCTGGAGGACCTTCTGCCGCTTATATCAAGTTGCAGTATAATCCTAACTCTTGCACTTTCCTTAGCAAATGGGGGAAAAAAAAGTTTCGACTTTAAACAACACTGGCTATAATAGGAAACTGTTTTTTTTTTTTTTTTTTAATTCCCACCTCTTACTCTCCTCCCCTTTGGCAACCATCAACTTGATCTCTATATCTATGGGTCTGTTTCTGTTTTCATTTGTTTCATTTTTTTTTTAGAATCCACATATAAGTGAGATCTATGGTATTTGTCTTTCTCTGACTTATTTCACTTAGAAAAATAGTCTCTACATCCATCTATGTTGTCACAAATGGCAAAATTTCTCTTTTTTTATTGCTGAATAATCTATTTATCCATTCATTTATTGATAGACATCTAAGTTGCTTCCGTATCTTGGCTATTTCTAGTAAAGCTGAAATGAACATATGGGTGAATATCTTTTCAACTTAGTGTTTTTGTTTTCTTTGGATAAAATACCCAGAAGTAGAATTGCTGGCTTGTACAGCAGCTCTATTTTTAATTTTTTGAGGAACCTTCATACTGTTTTCCATAGTGGCTACACTAAGTTACAATCCCAACAACAGTGTATGAGAATTCCCTTTTCTCCACATCCTTACCAGCACTTGTTGGTTTTTTTAATGATAGTCATTCTGACAGGTGTGAAATGTTATCTTGTTTTAATTTGCATTTCCTTGATTAGTGATGTTGAGCATCTATTCATACGTCTGTTGGCCATTGTATGTCCTCTTTGGAGAAATATCTATCCAGGTTTTCTGCCCATATTTTAACTGGATGTTTTTAGGTATTAAGTTGTATGCGTTTCTTGTATATTTTGCATATTAACCCCTACTGGATGTCATTTGCAAATATCTTCTCCCATTCAACAGGTTGTCTTTTTGTTTTGTTGATGGTATCCTTTGCTGTACAAAACCTTTTTAGTTTGATACAGTCCCATTTGTTTATTTTTTTCTTTTGTTGTCCTTGCCTGAGGAGACATATCCACAAAGGCATTGCTGAGAGCAATGCTGAAGAGTTTACTGCTTATTTTCTTCTAGGAGTTTTATGGTTTCAGGTCTTATATTTAAGTCTTTCATCCATTTTGAGTTTATTTTTGTATATGGTGGTCCAACTTTGTTATTTTGCATGTATCTGTCCAGTTTTTCCAAAACCATTTATTGAATAGGTTGTCTTTCCCCATTATATATTTATTCTTGCCTCCTTTGTCATAGATTAAATGACCATATAGGCCTGGGCTTATTTCTGGGCTTTCTATTCTGTTCCATTGATATATGTGTCTGTTTTTATGCAAGTATCATCTTGTTTTGATAACCACAGCACTGTAATACAGTTTGAAATCAGGAAGCATGAAACCTTCCACTTTGTTATTTTTCAAGATTTTTGGGAGCTATTTAGGGTCTTTTGTGGTTCCATGTATAAATTTTAGGATT
Organism: Eonycteris spelaea; assembly: GCA_003508835.1. Classification (NCBI taxonomy): domain Eukaryota; kingdom Metazoa; phylum Chordata; class Mammalia; order Chiroptera; family Pteropodidae; genus Eonycteris; species Eonycteris spelaea. The sequence continues at coordinate 787,251 of PUFA01000053.1, forward strand.
TGTCATTCTATTAGAAACTTCTGATATGTCAAAATCAATAACTAACATGTTTAAGAGGAGCTCAAAAAATTAGGAGACAAAACATGAAATAGTCAATAGTTAGCTTCTTCAACTGGTATGCTGAGATCTTGGGTTAACAGAACAACTTAAGTACTATGAAACTAACAACCCCAAGTGACAATCTGTAAATGGTATTATTGGGGCCACTATCAGAAGAACACTCCTTTATGCTCTGCTATGCAATGTCTACGAAATAGGATCTGCTTCCAAATAAATATGCTAAGGTGCCTACATAGGATCAGTTGATAGGTGATTTGACATAATACCTATACTGTGTGAAATTCAGTAAGTTGCCAAAAAGAAAAACAAAACAAACTATGCTCGCAGAATCCCCTGGGCAAAAGAATCCATAGGCATAAAATAATTGGAACAGAGCCTTGAATCTAGATGGAGTCTTTCTAGATCATCATAAATCTTTCCTTTTGAAATATGAAGAGGTTATGCTGAGTTCTGCAACATGGCACTAAAGACCCACTGCCTATTAAATCCTATGCCATAATTCAGTAGCTAATGCTTAGTATCCTTGCCTCAGAGCAATCACAGGCCTCAACTAAATCAGTCAAAGCATCTTCAGAGGTTGCACTAGGTCTTTAAGCCTAATGTTACTATATGTAGCAAATCCCTATTGTTAAAGGAAACCACCCTAAAATTTCTACTAGTTGAATAATTATGAAATATTGTTATTTTTTCCTTTTCATATTACTAGCCAGTGGTCTAACAGTCTTACCACAACAGCTATACCTGATGAAGGAAAATTTCATGACTATGTTTCCATAAATCAAGAAGTGTCCAAACTCAAAACGAAACTTTTGAATTCTCTATACCAAACCTTGATTTTATTGTTTGTCAATGGCTTAAAATTTTTTTTGGTCCTTGGCTTCTTTAATTGGTTAAGAGCACAAAATGTAACAGGCAGGTCTGTTTAAAACAAATTTAAAAGCTCTGTTCTTCCCCAAGTCTCCCCAAGTCATATATATATATACATCCATAAAAATGTTATGTGAAGATACCATACGCAAGCAATTTAGCAGGTTTTTATTAAACACAAAAAGTGAAAATGCTAGGCTTGATATACACAGGTACTTCAGTCACTGTGGTAAAATTCAATTTCTTACCAGAAGCCAAACTGATCAAATGACTTAACTGTGGCCCTCTAAGACAGAGTGTCTAAAATAAAAGAGTAAATTTATATACTGATACCTGGATTATTTTGGAATAATTCATAGCTTTGAAATTCTGCAAAGAAAAAAAGTTCCTCGGATATTCCTTAAGAATAACAAATACATTAACTACTTGATGGCTTGATGCTACCTAAAACAATAAAAGTAGAGACAGGCAGTAAAAAAGATACTATACAAGCTAGAATAATATACTATAAATACTATGTAACAATATTAAAATACTCTATAAACAAACAGACTGCTTTGGCTAAGTGTCCTTATGCAAGGGCCTCATACAAAACAACAAAATCAAAACAAATTAATGGAGAATTTCAAAGATTCGACCAAAGACACATAAAATCTGGCCTGATAAACTCCAAAAAGAAACATAATGATTGGGTTATAAACACCATAAGAGCTGCCACTATCAGAATGGCTACCTGATAACACTAGATAAAATCTCAAATGGCAACTGGAAACTAAAAAAACATTTCATATAGTAGGAAAAAAATGGCCACAATATTAAACACTAAAAGAAAATTTGTTGGATAGCAAATGATGTGACCCAGTGCATGCCTTACTTATAAATAAACTAATATGGAAAAACTGTAAGGGGGAAGCAAGCACTAAAACCATTCCTAAAGGATTTTCTGAACATCTCCCAGTGGATTTTATAGGATTACCTCTCTCCATTGTTTAGGAATTTGTAACATTCCTAAATGTACTACTAGTAGACTAGTATGTTTGTGTTATGGATAGGTTTAAAAAGTCTCCTGTTGAAAAGCCATAATATTTATAATGTTTAAATACTATTATAGTTTGTGTGTCCTACCAAGGACATTCTAATTTATCAATCAAGTAATATGGAAACATATTTAACTAGAACAGTTATTTATGAATTTAAATTATGATATACTTTGTCTCCTTCAAAGGAATCTTACTGTTTTCATCATTCCCAGTACTCAGCAACCTCCAAAAGGATAAATCCAAGAAGGTCCAAGCTCAGACATATTGTAAGAAAAATCTTAAAAGGCTAGTAGACAGTGGAACACTTAAAGTGCTAAAAGAACAGAACTGTTAGCCCTGAATTCTAATCTGAAATAAGAATCAATCTCAGATGAAGGAAAAAGAATTCATTTCTAATAGATCTGTTCTAAAAGAAATTCTTCAGAGAGAAACAAAATATCCAAAGGAAACTTAGAGCATTTGCAATAAAGAGTAACAAAAATCAAATATCCAGGCAAACATAATAAACTATTTTTCGTCACTGCTTTAAAATATCTGATGTTTGAAAACAAGAACTATAACTATGTCTGAACTATAAGACAGATGGAATTTTCAATTATGTAGATGTAATATGTAATATAACTATAACTGTAACATAATGGGTCCATATATTGAGAAAGTTTCAACATTTAACTTGAAATGATAAAACGTCAATTGCAAGTAGGCTGTGAAAAAGTATACATACACAGTAATTCCTAGAGAAACACCTAGAAAAGCTGTATAGTGATAATGGTCTAACCCACAATATATGAATTAAAAAATTAAAAATGCTCAATAATCCAAAAGGCGGCAAAAAAGGGAAACAAAGGAACAAAATATTGAAGGAACAAGCAGAAAACAAATGATAAGACAGTGAATATTAATTTTAAAATATTAATAATTACACTAGGTATAAATGTTCTAAACACACGAATTAAAAGATAAATTAAAAGATTTAAATAAAAAAAAAGATTACCAGGATGAATTAAAACAACAGGACACAACTATAAACTGTCTATATGAAACTCACCTCAAACATGATATAGGTAGGTTAAAAGAATGGAAAAAGATACACTATATAAATGCCAATCAAAACAAAGCTGAGACGCTAATAAGCATATGAAAAGATGCTCAACATGATTAGCTATTAGGAAAATGCAAATCAAGACCATAATGAGATACTTCACAGCTACTGTGATGGCTATAAAAAAAGACAGATGATAGTGCTGGCTAGGATAGAGAATTTGGAACTTTCATAAACTGCTGGATGGAAAGTGCAGACACTTTGGAAAAGAGTATGGCATGTCTTCAAAAGGTTAAACACATGACCCAGCAATTCTACTCCTAGGTACACACCAACAATGTAAGTATGTCCATGCCAAAAACTGTACATGAATATTCATAGCAACATTATTCATAAGTCAAAAAGAACTAACCCAAATGTCTACAACTGATGAATAAATAAAATGTGATATATCCACAAAGTGAATATTTTTAGCAAAAAAAAAAAAAAGAAAAAAGAAATGATGTATTGGTATATGCTGCAACATGAATGAAAATTGAAAAAATTATGCTAAGTGAAAGAAGCCAGTCACAAAAAACCATACATTTTATGATTCCATTTATATGATGTCCAGAGGAGGAAAATCCAGAGAGACAGAAAGTAAATTAGTGGTTGTCTAGCACAGTGGGAAGACAGGGAGGTTGGGGGTAAGTAGCAGGGAATGGCGAGTGATTGTTAATGGATATAGGATTTCTTTCTGGACTGATGAAAATATTCTAAAATTGATTGTAGTAACGGGTTGCACAATTCTGTAAATATAAAAAACCTCATCAAATTGTATGCTTTAACTGGCTACTCACCCGCTTAAACAGTATGTGAATTACAGCTCAATAAAGGTGTATGATATGTGAATTATATCTCAATAAAGGTGTTATTTAAAAAAAAAAAAGAAGAGCTGAAGTGGTTATATTAATATGTTGATGAAGTAGACTTTAGAGAAAAAAAATTACCAGGGACAAAGAGTACATTACATAAGGGTCAATTCACCAAGAAGACATAAGAATACTACATGTGTATATACCTAATTAGAGAGCTTCTAAATACATAGAACAAAAACTGAAAGAACCAAAAGGATAAGTAGACATATCAAACACTTACTTCTGAAAACTTCTGCACTTTTCTTAGTAAATGATAGAATTTGTACACATAAAATCAGCAAGAATACAGAAAAAATAAACAGACACAATCAACTAAATGGACTGAATTGCCATTTATAAAAAGCTACAATCTACAACAGCAGAATACACATTAAGTACACGTGGGTCATTCACTAGGTTAGATCATATCATGGATAACAAAAACAACCTTAAGAAATTTAGAATTGCAATCATACAAATGATGTTCTCTGCCCATAATGGAATTAAACTAAAATAAACAGATTAAAAAATCTCCAAACATCATTTATAAATAATACACAAGTCAAAAAAGTATTTTTGAAAATTAGAGAATATTTTGATCTAAACAAACACAAAACACGAGATATAAAAATTTTGGCATGCATGTAAAGCAGTACTTTGAAAGAAATCTATAGCACTAACTTATTAGAAAATGAGAAAGATCTCAAATCAATTATCTAAGCCTCAACCTTATGAAATCAGAAAAAGTAGAGTAAAATAAACAAAGTAAATAGAAAGGAGAAAATAATCGAAAAGCAGAAATCAATGAATTGAAAACAGGAATGCAACAGAGAAAAACTAATGAAACCAAAAGGTAGTTCTTTGAAAAAAACAAGTAAAGTACGTCAACCTCCAGCAAAACTGATCAAGAAAAAAGAAATAGAAAAGCTACAAATCACTATCAGGAATGAAAGAAGTAGTATCACTGAAGACTCCTAATTTATTAAAAGTGTAAGTGAATACAATTAACTCCACACACACGAATTGGATACTTTAGATGGAATAGACTAATTCCTTCAAAACCACAAATCACATAAAGTCGCAAAAGAGTAAAGAGATAATGATAAATAGTTCTATAACTACTAGGCATAATTATAGTTGTAATGATTAAAGTCCTACATAAATGATTTATATAGACTCATAACTATTAAAGAAATTGAATTTGTAGTTAAAAATATGCAAAAACATCTCAATTTGGTTTCAACGGCAAATTTTACCAAACATATAAAGAAATAATAACAATCTTACACAACCTCTTTGAGAAAATAGTCTTTTTAACAAATAGTATTGGAAGACAGGACATTTACATACCAAAAATTAACCCTGACATAATTGTTACATTTTATACAAAAATTTACTAAAAATGGACCACAGATTTAAATGTAAAATGAAAAGCAGAGAAAATCTTTGTGACCTGGGGTTAGGCAAACATTTTTTAGAGATGATACCAAAAGCTTGATTCATAAAAAAATTTTAATAAGCCAGCTTTCCTTAAAATTAGAAACTTGAAAGGCACTGTTAAGACAGTCAAAAAACAAATTGTAGACTGGGAAGAAATATTTACAAATTACATTATCTGACGAAGGACTTTTTATCTAGAAGACATATATAACTCTCTAAACTAAAAAAAAATGATCCATTTTTTCAAAGGAGTGAAAGATTTTAACACTTAACCAAAAAGATATATAGATGACAAATAAGCATATGAAAATATGTTCATCATCATTGGCTATTAAAGAAATGTAACTGAAACGATGATGAGATCCACTACAGCCCTATTAAGATGGCTAAAATAAAAAGTACTGACATACCGAGTGCTGACAAGGATGCAGAGCAAATGGAACTCTCATACCATGCTGGTGAGAATGCAAAATGATATGGGTATTTTGATAAATGGTTTGGCAGTTTCTTACAATGTTAAATATACAGCTACCATATAACTCAGCGATACCACTTCTGGGTATGTTCTGTAGAGAATCGAGTGGATAAATGAACTGCAGTACATATAATCCAGACAATGGAATATGACTCAGCAATATAAAGCAAACTACTGATACAGGCAACAACTTAGATAAATCTCAAAGGCATTATGCTGAGAGAAGATAGTCTTAAAAGGTTACATACTGTTTCCATTGACCTGGCACTACCAAAAAGATAAAACTATAATGATGGATAAGAAATCAGTGGCTGTCAGGAGTTAGGGGTGGGAAGAGGGTGTTGCACAAGGGAGTATTCTGGGATGGTGGATAGTTCTACATTCTGGTTGCAGTGGTGATTACATGACACTACATACATGTTAAAATGAGAACTGTAATCTAAAATAAGACTATATGTTAATTTTAAAACTTAAAAAAACAAAACCACTCCAGCCCCAAGGTTTTGCCTTTGTCTTTAATTCATCTGGTGTTCATTTGCATGTATGGTATAAGGAAGGCATCCAGTTTTTATTATTATTATTATGGGGGCAACTAGTTGCCCTAGTCTCATTTATTGGATAGTACATTCTTCCCCAACTGAGTTTTTTTAATTGAAATACACTTGACATATAACATTATGTAATTTTAAGGTGTACAACATGTTGGTTTGATACATTTATATGTTGTAATAAGATTGCCATCTTAGTGATAATTAGCACCTCTATCATGTCACGCAATTATATTTTTTGTGGTTGTCCCATGGAATATTAATGACACACCTCTTTGTTTTTTTCAGTAAATGTTATGGGTACATTTCTGAGCTCTCTAGTCTATCTGGGTCTATTTATCTATCAATATATCAGTACCATGCTGCCTCAACTGTTGATAGTTGTAAAGTAAACTTACTGATATGGCAAGTCATCTTTTTTTCTTCAAAATTGCTTTACCTATTCTTAGCCTTCCTTCCAACCTAATTCAATCCAATGGACTTCTACAGCACTGCAGAGTAAAATCAAACTGCTAGGTAATAATTTTAATTAATTTGAACTCTTGGTAGCTTTCTGAACCTTAGAACTACTACCTTATATTGTCTTTTGGTCTACATGACAAGAGTTATTCCCATTTTATCAATGAGAAAATAGACAGGGATTCCAAATCTAAGGAGCTGAATGGCAAGGAAGGAGCCAAGCCAGATAAAGAAACAGAATTTCTGATTCCCAGTCTAGTGCTCTACTGAGGAGCCAAAGTGGAACCTCAGGGTGCTGTTTGCTTTTACCTATGTTAAAATTACGTTGGAAAAAAATAAAATATAATAATCTTGGTTTCCCTCACTGGAAAACAGCAAATTTCCCTGACCCTACTTCATTAATGAGACTTCGAAGATAGTATAAAAATTGCATTTCAAGCCAGAAAGAGAAAATAAATGGGAGTATAAATGCAGATGGAAAAAAACAACAAAATTTCAAATATTTTCCCTTATAATGAAAACCCAGCATCCATTTTAATTAGGCATTATAATATAAAACCAATGTTTACTAACACGCTTTTTGAAATTACAATATCCATTTAAAATAACATTCACTAGATTGCATAATGAAATACTACTATAAAAATAAACTTTAAAATTTGTTTTGTAACTATAAAAATATAGCTATTCAGAGAAATAAATTATAAACCTCAGGTAATTCAAAGCATAATTTTATTAGCACTTCAGAAAAACAGTGACACAGAGTTTCTAAGAATGTGTATGTTCATTTCCTGTATGTAAAACCACAGAAAAGTTCAAAATATTTTATAATGTGCATTTACTTTGCCACCGTCTATGAAAAATATTCTGCTTTTCTTCTTTTCTGGTTAGTAAGTGGAGTGGGAAGAAGGTTGTTTTTCAAACTCTCTCACAAGCTTTAAATTTTAAAAAAGAAACTCCCGTAAAAAAAAGGAATATTCTCATTTTTTTCTGTCTATTTTTATAGTGCTTATCTTAACTAGTCATAATGCACTTGCTTACATTATCTTCTATAGGTAGGCCCAAATTACAGGTGAAATTTTTCTAAAGCAGGTTTTCTCCTCCTGCATTAGTTACATTAGTTAGTCGCCCACTTTACCGCCCAAAGACATTCATAGTCAGACTCCTGGCACACAGTTCAGAACATTCTGCTGCTGATAAAAGAGAAAACACCACCCACCCATGACAGCAACTGACAGTTGTTTAGTTTTAGATTTGGCTAAGAAAATTTTAAAGAAATTCAAGCCACTCTTCTCTTTTATGCACAAATCCAATGATTCTATAGCTGGATCTACAGAAATATTGTGGCTACTGATATGCCACTGAAGTGACTTCAAATGTCAACAATCTAGTTTAGTTCAAAATTTTTATTGGATTGTTCAGGGAGGTACTTCTAATGTTAATTAGTAATAACATTAACAGACACATATATAAACAGAAAAATAAAATGGCATAGTGTGGCTTTCTAATAAATTTATATTATCTAAGGAGATCAAGAAAGAATGCATGTAAACTACATATAAAAACAAGCATCTTGAGACATATCACTGCATTTGAAAGCAAAGAACATTTTTCAGTCCCTGAAAATGATGGAATGAACACGTTTCAAGTTTACTTTATGAAGCAACTTTATGATGCAGATAAGTTTTTAAAGTTGGAAGGAATGGAATCTGAAAGGACACAGAATTTTCTTCTAAATTACATATGTTACCTTAGAATTGTAGCTAAATATACAATGCATATACATAGATGTTCAAACAAATATGACGACTCAAGAAGGAACTACCCTAATCTAAACCAATTATTTCTAACCTGTGGGCCAAGGAGTCACCGGAAGAGTTCTATAGATGTACGTACATCGAAGATGGCCTACAGTCTAAAACATTTCTCTCACACATATATAGTCCACTATTTTCCAAATACGGACACATACTAGTATGATAAAATACAAAATCATTTAAAAGCACAGTTTTTTTCACCATTATGCATAATTTCAATCAACAAATACTAAAACTATAATTACTTGTGTGTTAAGAGGTATAGGGCTTTTCATATTCAAAACAGGTCAGTGTCCACTTAATACAGATTCCTTCTGCCTGTAAAAATTCTATGTATGCTCTTAAGGGCACTCAGAACTTCTATGGTGAATCTTTAGAACTATTACATTATATTTATACACACATACATATACATATACATATATATATATATATATATATATATATATATATATCTGCTATGTGTCAAACATTGGACAAGCTTTTGTTACAAAGATGAATAAGACATTATTCCAGACTCAAGCTTGAACTGGCGCAAGACAGATACATGAACAAATATTATAACCTAAACCTGATAAATACTGCATAACTGTTTCAAGTGCTTTGAGAGCACAGTGGTTTTACCAACGTCAACTGGGGATCTACAAATTGGGTTTTGACAGGTGGTTAAAAAAAAAAGAGTAAGCATTCTGGACAGATGGCACAGCACATACAAAGGCACAGAGCTGTGAAAGTGCACGACATGTTTGGAGAGACAGCCTGATATGGTTGGATGATAAGGTATTTGTAGAAGCAAGATGAGACTAACAAGGAAAAATGGATTGGGACAGATAGGAAAAGGTCATGAATGATAATGGTTAACCATGAGAAGATAATTCTGTCAGCAATACAGTTATCGAAAATGTTTAAGGAAAGGAGTGATCATAAACAGATTTGTATTTCAGAATTATAACTGTATATGAAGGATAATGGTGGGAAAACTTAGTTGAGGGAGGGCAAACGTAAGAATACTGGCGAAAGAAGAAATAATATACTGCAGTGCGAGTGGAAATGCAGAATCAAAGACGAAGGTTTCTAGTTTGGCCAGCAGAATGGACACTGGTACCATTATCAAAAATGGGATACAGAAGAAAGGCAAGAAGAAAACATGGAAAAGAGTAATATTCCTTGAAGGGCAGTTTCAAGAAAAAGGAAATAGTTATCCATGTTATATGCTGTAAAGAGGTAAACTGAGACCCGAAAAGGGTCCCTCTTCCCTCCCCTCAATGGTGAGCTCACAGGTGGGTTAGGCAGGAAGAAAACAGATATGGAAGGCGTGTCCACAGAATTAGGGCCAAGGCTTTTCCTTAAACTTTCCACACCTCAGTCCCGGAAAGACGAGCTCAGAGCAGAGGCCGGGGAGGGGAAGTACCACTCCCGGGAGCGGGTTAACCAGCAGGGGAAAACGACCAGGATCGGGCGGCCAGTAGTTCAACTGGTGCAAAGCTCTAGAGCGGCCCAGGGGAAGGAAGCATCCGGCTCCCTAAGCCTGTTCAAGACCCTGGGTTATTCCACTTACTCTGGTCTCAATCCCTCGCAGCCGTCAGCTGTGGCGACTAGGGCTCAAAGCCTCTGCCAACGGGGTATCTATTCACCCAAGGAAAGAGACTCCTCTCGCCTGTTCAGTTTCTTCAGCAAGCAGACGCAGAACCAGGTAGCGACAGTCGGGGAACCAGTAGGGGATGAGCGAGGCTCATACCCATCACTGGCTCGAGGTAAACCTCCGCCAACCGCCTCCGGCCAGGGCTGCCAGTGCCACAACCTCGCGAGATTTCCTTCCTTGCGTCACGGTTGTGGGGCAGAGACGAGAGATTTATTGCATCTCCTCACTGACATGCGCGGGAGGTGAGGGTGTGTCCATTCTAAGTCCCTCCCCATTAATGTACTCAGGTTTTTGCTTGGCCTCTCACAAAGTCTCGCGAGTTTTGTCAGGGAAACCGGCAGGGGTGAAGAGACCCAGAAGGGGAGGCCGGGTGGGAGGGCCTTACGCTTAAGGGGCCGTAGCTGGTTTAACCGGTGCTGTGGTTGGTACTTCGCTGTTGGGGAGGCTCTCAGGTCGCCCAGAACAAACTTCCCAATGGGCGATTGGGAAAATTAGCGGGTAGAAAATCTTAAGGGTCGGAGGCATTATTTTCCCCTTGGCTCCGCCTTCTTCCTCTTCAGCAACCTGGGCGTCTGGCCCACCGAGGGGGAAGGGCGGCTTGGCGGGCCGTCGAAGAGTGCTTTGAGCACGCGCGAGTCCCAGTGTGTGAGTGTGTGTGTTCGCGCGCAGGCGCGCGCTCCTGCATTTAGGAAGCTTGGGAAGAATCGGTGTACTAGGAGATGAGCGGGGAAATCATAGTACCCTGTCTTTGGTACCAGACACTCCTGACTGTGCGCTGACCCTCCCCACCCAGCCAGCAGCCTTTGCCAGAGAGGCTGTGGTCCATAGCCTCTGTTCGTTTTCACTGCAGGACCAGACACGAAAGTAAGCTAACCTCAATCCTGAGGTCTTCCTTATCCACTCACCTTGTACTTTCCACCCTCGCACCCTCCAGAAGAGTGTGTTTAGATTTCGCAAAGAAAAGTTCTGCATGAAGGGGAAATGCTTTTGAAAGCAAGAGAAGAAAATAGCTGGTTCGTAAAAAGTTCGTTTTGATGAACACTTGCTCTGCTTACCATGTGCTTTTTGAATGTGGGTTGTCTATTCGGTCTAGATTTTATTAGCAAGAGTTGTTACAAGAAGTTTTAAAAGTTTCTCCTTCCCACGGATGTGATAGTAGCAACTAAGTTTCTGTTCTACATGATAAATTACTGTGGTGTTTCAAAAGCTAAGGGGGAAAGTGGATTTGGGCTCCTTGTCCTAATACGAAGACCCAGTATAGCTATGTTCGGGGATGTCTGTTATGCTTTGGTCTTTCCTTTTGCTGTCACTCCTCTTTCCTGTTAATTCTATCCCCAACCCCTTTTTTCAGAAGTCTCGAGACTTTTTGGAGGGAAGCTCAAAACTGGTGACTTTGGTTGGTCTGAAGATTTATACGTGATTGATATCAATTAGCAAGGATTATCGAAAGTATATTTGAAGAGTATTTGTCGTTTATTATGTTTGGTATTATGTAAGGGAGTCAAGTACAATTTGTAAAAATATTTTCTTATGACCATTGTAAGTTCAAAAAGCAAAAAAAAAAAAAAATAGAGAGACTCTAATTCTACCTGTGACTGATAGAGTGACAGCTTAATATGGTGTAGCTCATCCCTTGAATTGGTAGTTACTTTCTGATCATGACCTCATTAAGTCTTGTCCTTTATTGGATGAATTTCTTTGGGTACTGATTATTCATGTTCCCTATCAAATCTTGAAGAAAAGACACATTAATTAGAAATAATTTAAAATAGTGTTATGTATAAGCCATTTGGCTAATATATTTTATCCCTTACAGGTTAAAACAAAATGAAGATTTTTTCTGAATCTCATAAAACAGTATTTGTTGTGGATCATTGCCCTTACATGGCAGAATCATGCAGACAGCATGTCGAGTTTGATATGCTGGTGAAGAATAGGACCCAAGGAATTATCCCTTTGGCCCCCATTTCTAAATCATTGTGGACTTGCTCAGTAGAATCTTCTATGGAATATTGTAGAATAATGTATGATATATTTCCTTTCAAAAAGCTGGTGAGTGTGAAGTATGAGCAAATCATGATTTTGGAGATGTACTTAACTTCCTGTTACATTATATATATATGAATTTGCTATAGATTTGACTTAGAACTGTTTGTTTACTAACTTTAAAAATGTGATATGTATAACTTCCCTTTGAGATTAAATGTTATGTGTATTTAATTGGGACCAACAATGACAGCTAATAATTATAGAGCACTTAACATGTGCCAGGCATGTTCAGAAGTGCTTCATATGTATTACTCCTCTAATTCTCACAAAAATCCTATAATAGCTACTGTAATTACTGGGATAATATTCAAAGTATATAATAACCAGAATGGAACAGGCATTGACCATTTATTGTTGCCAGCCTAAACAGAAGAGAGATGTTGGCTATAAGCAATTTGTTTGACTCTGCTGTTATGTACCATCTGAGTATCAGCCTTGTTTATTACTGTCATGTTGGAGATGTAGAAACTGAGGTTAAGAAGAAACTTGAGCTGAGTCATGTAGCTAGTTAGAAGCAGAACCAGAATTTGAACCTAAGCAGGTTGGCTGCATATACATAGTCCTAATGACTGTGTGCTAAACTGCTACAGGATTTGGCCATATTAGAGAAATGCTCTTATGAATGCTAAGCAGAAATTGTTTTTATTAACAATAAGCAAAGTTGCACATTTGATAGAAATTTTCAAGTATAAAAATTATCTTCAGCTTTCAGAATCGCAAGTGTTTTATTTTGGGAAAGTCATTTGGTTAGCCATAAGTGGCTAATTTGCTTTCTATCTCAATTTGGAGTGTCCTAGGCTGGGACCTAGTCAATTCTTAGACCGGCACAGGCAGGGCGATAACAATAACACTGAACATAGAATGTCTAATAGTAAAATATACATTCATATATATTCCAAATTAAAATGTAAGTTTTAGTTCCTCTGTAAATTGTGCATTACGTAGGATTAAAAAAAATAGAGAGATAATGTAGTGATTTATGACACAGACTTTGGCTCAGATCCTGGCATTATTAGCTATTAGCAGAGTGACCTCAGTCATATCGCTTAATCTCTCCAAGCCTCAGTTTCCTTCCATGGAAGCGTAACACCTACTTCCTACGATTGTTGTAAGATTTTAATGAGATAATATAAGTAAAGTGGCTAGTAAAATATGTCCCTGTCATAATAAGCCTTATGATAGAAGGCTTCTTATCAAACTTATTGGGGAAGCAAAACTAGTATTTCGTATTATTAGGAAAGATAATGGATTATTTTATATAATTCAGGGGAAAGAAATATCACACTTCTCCAGAAAGGGAACATAGTCTTCATTTGACATATTTCTAATATATCACTGTCATTATCATCTTACTTGATAGTACTTTTTTTTGTTTTCATTTTACTTTAAAATTTAGAATAAAGTCCATATCCATTATTTTAGTGTTCAGTGCCCTAGGTGATATGGCTACTGCCTACTTTTCTGAGCTTATCACCTGCCCTTCTGCCTGCTCTGACCTTCACCTGTTAGAAGGTACCCACTTAGAGGCCTCTGTGTTTGCTATTCACTGTGCCAGGAATTCTCTACCCCCAGCTCATTTTGTGGCTAGTTTCTTTTGGTCATTTTGAATTCCCCAATTGCCACTTCTATAGAGAGTCTTTCTCTGTCCAGCCAACCTTAATTAGCTAACCAACTTCTTTATCTTCACATTTATCACTCTCTGAAATTATCTTGTTCATTTATTTGTTTGTATTCTCTCTGCACTGCTCTCTATCTTAGCACACTCCTGGCTTTCCTCAGAAATGTTTTATTCATCACTATATTCCCATATACCCAGTGTCAAGAATAGCACCTGGTGTGTACTACACATTCTATACCTATAAAATGAATGTATGACTCAATCAGCAAATCAGTACTAGAGACTATTATTTCATTTTAAATTACTTTTACTATGAACTAGTAGCAAACTTTACATTTTAAATATGATGTGATCGGGTGGAATTGGAATTGAATACTAATTATTTCTTTGAAATCTATTAGGTGAATTTCATTGTGAGTGACTCTGGAGCACATGTTTTAAATTCTTGGACTCAAGAAGACCAAAATTTGCAGGAGGTATGGTTAGGTTTTGAGCTGTGGCCTTTTTGAAAATTATCAGTGTGGTAATACTTTATTAAAAAATGATTGATTTTTTTATCAATGTAATATTTGCAGTTTTAAAACACCAACTAATACTAAAAGAAAAATAGCTGTCCATTCCAGTCTTTCCCCATTTCCTAGAAGCAGACTTTCGACTGGTTCATCTAATATTTCTGTATTTCTAAATAACATTTTTTACTGCCATTTATGGAGTTCTCAGTTCAAACTTTATCATTATTGTTGATGAGGATTTACATTTTATGTTCCCTTTCACCCATGCCACTATGCTTGCCCCCTTCTTTTCCCTCATTTTCTCAATATTGTATCAGAATTTTTGGTTAATTTAAAAATCCATGTTTGCTTTATAGTGTCTACATATAATAAAGTGTTGTCAACAGTTAAGCCAAGTAATATATATGATTATTTCCTTTCTTTTTTAAAGGTTTTATTGAGATGTGGTTGTATATATAGTATGTATATATACATACAATATACATAGTGAAATATAGCACTGTGTAAGTTTAAAGTGTACAGCATAATGATTTGACTTACATATTATTTCCTTGTACAACTTTTTCCTGAAATTTATCATTTCCTTTTTTTCCTTGATTTACTTAGTTTTCTGTGTATCTTGCTACTTTTCCTCATGTCTCTACAAAACTGCAATTTTTTTTTTTATTATAAATGTATTAGATATTTTTTTTTTTCTTTGAAAAACTTTTTGGAGAGCAATTTTCTCTCCAGTTTGAACTGGCTGCTTTCTAGGCCTGCTGCACTGCTGTCATTCTCTTCCAATTTTTCAAATCCCAATTTTTTCCTCGTGTGTGTGTGTGTGTGTGTGTGTGTGCGCGCGCGCGCGCATTATTTGGTTTCGATACAGTATAACCTCCAGAATTTCTGTAACTTATACTTTATTGATTCTTGGGTTATAGAAATTTAAGATTGGAAATAACTTTTTTTCAAAATTCTAAGGGCATTACTTCACCGTTTTATAACTTCTAATGTTGTTGAGAAGCCCAGAATTTTTTCTTTCCCTGTTATGTTCTGAAATTTCTCAACGATGTGCCTTAGTGTTATTCTTTTGTCATTCATGTGCAAGGCCTTATATTCTTCAGGAAAATTTCCCTGTATTGTTTCTTTGATAACGTTCTTGTCTCTATGTTCTGTGTCTTTCTGGAATCCCTGTTGGACGTTGGACCTCCTAGATTAAATTCCTTATTGTTTTTCTCATTGATCCTCTTATTATTATTCTGCTTTCTGAGCCATTTACCTTTTTCCTTTTAACCCTTACCTGGAACTTTTTATTTGATTGTATTTTTAATTTCCAAGAACTTTTACTTATGCTTTAATTATGTCCATTTTTGACATATCCTTTTCCTTTATGGGTGTAATTTTTTAATGTGAGAGTATTAATAGTTTATTTGAAGTTTTCTTTTGACTTCTCTATGTTCTCAGAGTTCTTTTCATGCTGAGGCTTTTCTTAAATGCAACCTTATTTAAAGGCAAGTCACTAAAGAGCAGTTAGAAGATTTGCTTGTTGTAGAGTAGGTATTACTAATGAGGCTTCACTGTGGTTTAATTGTTTTCACTGGGTGACCTCCAGATATGAGAGTGAACAGATAGATCATCTTCCTAGAACTATTCAGGGTTTCTAGAGAAGATCTTCTATCGTTCTGCCTGTATGCTATAAACCTGGTTGCCAGCCTTCTGGGAGCCAGGGAAGAGGGGAGATTTTACCATCCAATAAGCAGACTTTCGCTCAATCTTTGTTTTTGGTCTAGTATTGTGCTATCCAATATAGGAGCCACTAGCCATATAGCCATTAGCTATTAAATATCTACTATTTAAATTTAAATACAATAAAAAATTCAGTTTCTCTTTAGCACTAGCCATGTTTTAACTGTTCAATAAGCTACATATGGATGGTGACTGCTGTGTTGGACATCACAAATAGAGAACATTTCCATCATCACAGGAAGTTCTATTGGGCAGCACTTGTCTAATATCTAACCTTTATACTCTATTATGCTTTGTGGAATTCATCCTTGGTATCTTTCTGGTTCAGTTCCTCCAAGGAATGCCATCCTGTACCTGGGAAGATCAGGAAAAGGTAGCCACTTCATGGGTAGGGTTTGAGTAAGATATGGGATTCAAGTTGCTCCTTATACTGACTCTAAGCCATTCATTGTTTTTAAATATCTTGCCCTATCCCTGTTCTGTGTGGCACTTGATGTCTCCAGTTCCTGAACTTCTGGATTTTGAAGGTCATGTCATCTTGTCTTTTCTTCTCTACAGGCATTTAGATTTCAGCTTATTCAGTCATATAAAGTCCCTTACTATTCCTCTATACATTTGATATTCTTGTTGACATATCTTACTTGTTGTTTCTTTCATTCTCTTTATCTTTGTGAGTTTGTTTGTTTTCTTTCCCCCTTTGGTTTATGCTTTTTGAAATTAAATTCCTTTACTACAGTTATAGTGCAGTTTTAGGAGGGAGCAGAAATAAACCCATGCTCAATCCAAGTTTATGCTTTTTAAACATTATTTCTCTAAGGTTATTGAGTTTGTGGTTGATTACATTCTATGCTATTGTTTAGTTGGATAGAAGATGTCAGTCTAGTGGGTTCTTCACTGATGAATATGAACATGAAGGACAGGCAATAGTGAACTATTTGAATACATTGTTTTAATTATTTCATGTTAAAAGTTTTTGTTAATGGATGTACTTCAGTGAAATAATCCCATCCAAATGTGTTTTAAGTGGAACACTTTTAAAGAAAGTGTGTTTATCACAGTATTTGGTCTTAAAATGTTGTGATTAATATTATAATATGTAAACACATCTAACCTTTCATCCTTTTGAGGTAACTCACTCAGGGAGTAGGCTTTTATTGGCTTGGCTTTGCATTTATATCATTCCAGAATAATCTTTATTCTTTCATTACTTGAAAAAAATAATATTAAGGATTTTATTCATTCTCACTGAATTGTCTTTTTGAAATGGTGTGTATTCTGCTTTACTTCTTTTAAGAGGTATTGTGAAAAGCTTGAAGTCTCTCTAGTATGTGAATAAAAATAAGTACAAATTTGTACAGATTTCCTTACTTCACCTCTGCAATGCAGTAAAAGGTATGCATTTGATAATGGTAGGTATACTGATAAGAGAATTACTACTTGCCTCTGCTTTCTGAAGGTGAATACACATTATATTACATTCAGTGCTTTTAAATTACAAACAGAGTGGCAACTCCAGTTGTGAGGGCAACTGTATAGCAGATCACTGGTGTTTCAGATGATAAAAAGTAGTTAACATTTTATATAAATTATATATAATCTTGTCTATGTTAACACACTTAATGTTTAGCTTTGATTATTTATGCACACCTTTCTCTAGCCATTGTGAATAATCATGAGTAACAAGTAAAGTAGATTGTAGAATTTTCGATTTGGAAGGATTGTCTACATCTTTTGCTTTGACTCTTTCATGTGCAGGTGAAGGGACTGAGGCCCACAGGAGCCAGCAGTTGTTTGACTTTACCTGGCTCCAGGGCTCTTTCTGGTATAGCACCGAATTCTATCCTATACATTTTAAATTTTATTACAAAAAATTTGTCAGAATTCAGGAGTTTTGGTCTGGTTTTGGTTGCCTAGATTATAGTTTGGAAATATCACACTATATAGGACAAGTTTTATTACTATTTTCACTTTCTGATTAGAAAAAGGGCTAGGAGAGATTGACTAGGTTCACCTAGTATTAAAAGGTGAACCAGAATTTCATATCACTCTTTATTCCTACCACTATTAGGTGTTGTTTTTGTTTGTTTTTTTTTTTTTCAGAGCACCTTTATGCATACACAGAGCAAAGTTTTCCTATTTTGTTCTTTTTCAAGATTATTTTTGCTGTTCTGGGTCCCTTGCAGTTCCATATGAACCTTGGGATCAGCTTGTCATTTCTACAGAGACGTCTGCTGGATTCTGACAGGGATTTTGTTAATCTCTACTTCAGTTTGGGTAATTGCCATTTTAACAATGTTAAGTGTTCCAATCCTTGGACATGGGATGTTTTCTATTCATTTAGATCTTTAATTTCTTCTAAAATGTTTTGCAGTCCTCAGAGTATAAGGTTTGTACTTCTTTTATTAATTTATTCCTAAGTAGTTTATTTTTGGTGCTCTTATAAATGGAATTGTTTTCTTAATTTCATTATTGGGTGGTTCATTGCAAGTGTATAACAGCACAAATGTTTTTTCTGTGTGCATCTATAATGTATCCTGCGACTTTGCTGAACTTGCTTATTATTTTTAATAGTTTTTTTAGTGGATTTTTAAAGATTTTATACAGACAAGATCATATCATCTGCAATATAAAGATAGTTTTACTTCTTCCTTTCCAATCTGGATTCCTTTTATTTTTCTTTCCTTATTCCCCTGTGTAGAACCTCTAGCACAGTGTTGAATAGAGTTGTGAGAGTGGACATCCTTGTTTCTGATCTTAGATGGAACGCATCCAGTCTTCACCATTAAGCATGATGTTATCTGTAGGTGTTTTGTAGATGCTTTTTATCTACTTGAAGTTTTCTTGTATTTCTAGTTTGTTGAGTGTTTTTATCGTGAAAAGGTGTTGGATTTTGTCAAATGCTTCTTCTTTTTTTTTTTTTGCAGATAATCATGTGATTTAAATTTTTTTTTCCTATTGATACACTATATACATTAATTGAATTTCACATGTTGAATCAACTTTGCATTCCTTGGATAAGCCCTACTTAGTCATGGTTTTTAATTCTTTTCATGTATTGCTGGATTTGGTTTGCCAGTATTTTATTGAGGAAATCTGTGTCCATATTTATAAGATATACTGGTTTATAGTTTTCTTTTCTGGTGTTGTCTTTGTCTGACTTGTATTTACTTTTATCAACATAGTTGTTTTCCCTTTTACTTAGCTAATGGCAGCATTAGCTGCTGTTGGCCCTCCTAATCCACGGGCAGATCCAGAATGCTGCAGTATTCTGCATGGTCTCGTTGCAGCAGTGGAAACCCTCTGTAAAATTACAGAATACCAACATGAGGCCCGTACTCTACTAATGGAGAATGCAGAACGTGTTGGAAATAGAGGAAGAATAATTTGCATTACTAATGCAAAAAGGTGAGATGTTAATCATGGTAATTCTTTCACAGAAGGAATTTTCTTGTCTTTTTGCAGCTTTATTTTAAAAAGCAAGGACAACATGTTAGCATTTAAGCATATCACAAGTGGCCTTTATAATATTGAAGCCGGGTTTGTCCAGTTCTAAAATAAATACTCATCTCAGTGAAAACTGCTTAGATTGTCATCGTGTCAGTTAATTTGACTTTTTTTTTCTCACTAGTTTTTCAGCTGGTTTTTTGGTATTGTGAATAAACACACTGGAGACAATCCTTATTGAAGTAATTTTAAATGCCTATGACAAGATACTACAGCTAAGTAGTATTTAATTTTATTTCTCACTGATTATTCCTTTAAGTTTGTTATATCTTTTTTATGCCGTTAGTGATAGTCATGTGCGAATGCTTGAGGACTGTGTCCAGGAAACGATTCATGAGCATAACAAGCTTGCTGCAAATTCAGATCAGTGAGTATAATCTGTAAATGAAATAAATATTTCATTTTATAGTCATATGTATTTTATTATAATTATTCCAATAATTTTAATAATAATTGGTTGAATTTTCTTGAATTCTCTACTGGTTTTACAAATTAGTCAGAACATGTATGTTTGATTAGACACTTTTCCCCCTACATTCTCTTTTACTTTAAAATTTTACTTTTTTTCCATAGGAAAGGTGATTAGAAAAATAACATATTATATAAATTTATAATGCATATTTGTTTTGATAGCTTACTCTCATACTGTTTCAAATTTGTAAAATGAGTAAATTATTGGTGGCATTATTCAGTATGTACCAAATCAAAATATAACAACTAATTGCGTTATATAAATTTTTTAAAAAGAAAAAAACTTAAAGATGTGCTTTGGACAGTTGCAATTTTGCATCTATATTAGATTGAGCTATTATTAATTTTTTTAACTGAACTACTGATATTGTTAATGAGTGGGATTATTTTCACTAGGAGAAGCATGCTGAGGTATTTAGGAATGAAGTATCATTTCTTCTGCAACTTATTCTCAGGTGGTTTAGGAAAAAAAAAGTGTATCTATTTAGATATATAGAGAGGAAACAAATAGAGCAAATGTTTAGTATATCTAAGTTAAGGATATGTGGGTGTTCATTGAATAGCACTTTTCTTTCAACTGTTCTGTAGGTTTGGAAATTTCAAAATAAAAAGTTGAGGGAAACTTTAGTATTACAAATCCTGTATTCTTGGAAATAACCAATTATACATAATAGTATTGCCAGATTTTGTCTTTAAAAACATTAGTAAAAAGGAAACTAATACACAATATGTTGATTCACTGTGTGGCAGTATCCATGAAAATCATACCTAATTATAAGAATTTTTCCTTTATTTTATCCTGCAAACACACAGAAAATTATCATTTTGCATTTGAATTTAATATAAATTATTCATTAAATGTTTGTACAAATACAACAATTATACAGTTTTTCTAAATATTTAGCTTTTGTGTTATAGTACACTAGAATCAGATTATAGAGATACACTGTTTTAGTATATTAAACTCTCAGTGATTTATCTGCCTAGACTCTTTATGTAGAATGTATTTTTATATTCTAAGTGAAAAGTTTCTCTTTAAGCCTTATGCAGATCAGAAGTGTGAGCTGGTCTTAATTCATACCTACCCAGTGGGTGAAGACAGTCTTGTATCTGATCGTCCTAAAAAGGAGGTAAGTGCAGAAGTAATAGAAGAAAAGATCATTGTTCATTATTAATAATAAATGCTGAGAATACTTAGCATTATAATGGCACATGGCCAACATTTTCTGCCAAGAAGGTATTTAGAGTTTTCAAAACAACCTGTATAGCAAAATACCTGGGTTGGTTTTTAATGTTATAATTGTAGATTTTAAAGTGTTTTCCATTTTGCTTGCTTGTTGACGTTAATTAAATATTTGCAAAACCATACACAGTTTGTATTGTTCCTAAAATTTCAATTATTATAATAGATTTCAGTTGCTTTAATGACTTTTTATTCTGTAAAAAGATTTTTTTCCTTATTTGAAAAGCAGTACACTCTTTAACAAAAATATACTCCAATAACAAATTAATTTTACCCATTCAGTTGGGGAAAAACCTAAGTTTTAATTTTTAAATAAACATGAACAATTTTAAAAGAAAGATAAGTGTGTTGATTGTTAAAAAGATTTGCATCACATAATATTCCCTGTCAATGGTCTCTTTAGAAATACAGATATATGTATTTAAATAGTTAAATGTGTACATTCTTATGTTCTGGTTTTTCATTTAGCCTTATTTAACATAAATGTGAAGTATTACCTTAGTATTGTGTTTTTAGGTGGTTTCCAATGTAGTCCCCTTTTTACTAACTTTTCTGCCTCTTGATAATGTGGCAATATGTTGGCTTTACTTTGTGATAACTAAAAATAAAATTTGTTTACAATAAATATTGTTACCCTAGAATTATTAAAATTTTGTGTTACTTTGTTATAAGTAACTTTTGACTGCCTTATCACATTTATTGGTAATAAAATGTTTGTGATGATTTTCTCATTTTAAGTAGTTTTATGTTCAGGAGTTTGTCCTTTCCACAAAATGAATTATTTTTTCCTATGATACTTCTTTGGGCCACTTCAAATCCATTTTGTGTATAAATAAATAGAATTAAAATTTAAATTAAAATGTATATTTAAATCAAAGACTGTTTTACTCTAAGTTTCATGAGGACAGGGACTTTGCCTGTTTACTGCTGTATCCTCCAATAGCTCATAGTTTCTGGCCGTAATGTAGTAAATTCTACTTAATAGCTACCTATCTGTTGAATGAAAGTATAAACATTTATTGCTAAAATAATGATCATGGTTAATTTATGGACCATTTTATTTTTCCAAGTTTTAAAAAGTAAAACTTAATTTTTATGGGTTGAAGTAAAATAGCGCTTGGTTACAATGTAGTAATTTTTTTTTTTTTTTTTTTTTTATATACTTTTCTGTAGTTGTCCCCAGTTTTAACCAGTGAAGTTCATAGTGTTCGTGCAGGACGGCATCTTGCTACCAAATTAAATATTTTAGTACAACAACATTTTGACTTGGCTTCAACTACTATTACAAATATCCCAATGAAGGTAAATAGTTTGGGTTTTTTTTGCTATTTTGAAAGCTTTGTTTTGCTTTTTAAATATTTGTTTGATATTTATTATTTATTTTAATTGAACCTTAATTTTTTCTCCCCATACCATGTTTTCTGTTTTGCTAGCCCACATTCAGTGTCTTTGACCAGGTCAGTAAATACTGAAAAGCAACAAGAAAGGATCACAGAACAAAGTGCTGTATTTTTCTTTGCAATAAGAACACTCTATCAGCTTTTTTGTTTTTAACTATGTTCTCATTACTTTCATCAAAATATGATCTCTCTCTTTAAATGATTACTTTTTCTGTGATTCTTTTTCTGACAGTTGTGTTATTAGATTTTACTTACATTGCGTATTTTAGTGGATCTTTTATTTTCTGTATTTTTATTTTTGCACACCCATTGTAAAGGTGTTTGTAACTAATAAGTCCGACTAGGGAAAAATAGCTCATAGTTTTCAGTAAGTTTGTTACCCTAGCTGAGAAACCAAGAATGTGAGTCCTACGATTTTATTAATGGATTTTCTTAGGAATCTATTGTTACCTGTCCCTTTTCTTCATATTATCATCAAGTTCTCTAGACCAGCACACTGCCTGGCCCATACTAAGCTTTAAATGAATTTTTACTAAGTGGAGTTGATTTTAATTTTATTATGTTTACAAATAAATTAACTAGTATATCTAAAAATGCTTGTAAGCTTACTTATAAGTTCCAGTTTCATTGTTTCTCCACCATATGATGAACTCTAAATTGCATGAGATATATTTCATTAGTAATTTCCTCCTTATATGATTGGCTGGCTCTTTAATAGAAATTGTAGCTTTATCCAGTAGAATGGTTTAGATGCAGAAGCAATCAACAAGTAAAGTAGCATAATAGGTGCTCTTTAATATATAATTTCATGAATTATAAGAAAAATACTGTGAGGGTGACAGATACCTTGCTCTTAAAATTTAATTATATTTGTGTGCTACTGGTGTGACTTCAACCTCTGTCTTTTTCTTGAAAGTAGATAATATTGAAGTTTCTATTTACTATTTAGTGAAAACAAGTTACTAAACTTGTTTATTAGTTTGTATTTGCTATTTTATATAATTGGTGTTTGCTGATTTACTATAGATATTTAAAGATGCTATTTCCTTTCAATTTATATTAACTATTTAAATTACATTATATTTGTATACAGACAATTTGTGTATATTTGTGCAAGATGATGCATTCAGAGTAAAAATATTTCTAAAATTTCTGGATTAGTCATCTATGTTAATTCTGACATAATGTAAGAAAAATCATTAACTACTGTATTACTTATATATACTCAGTGGTTTTTTAATAAGTGCATATTGCAGTGGAAAACTATTGCATCTTTAAATAGATTAATTACTGAGCAAACTATACCATTATTGTAGCTAATTTTTTTGGGTGTATTTGATCTCATTTTAAGCAAAGAAAAAATGAATAGTTAATAACTTCATTATTTCAAAAACAAAAACCAAGTTATTTTAAATTTTGCTTTAAGGAAGAACAACATGCTAACACATCTGCAAATTATGATGTAGAACTACTTCATCACAAAGATGCACATGTAGATTTCCTGAAAAGTGGTGAGTAAGAGATATTGGAAAGTCTTAATTTGTAAGATCTAACATATGAGAAAATACTAAGTTTTGAGAATACTAAGTTTTGAGAAGTTCTTTAGTAAACAAACCTGATTGGCTTTAGTTTTTTCCTGTCCAAACTTGTCTGACAGTGTCACCAATTAGTGGCCATTTACTTTGTGAAAGACTAAGTTATGGAACAATATTGAGAAAGAGAGCCCTTACAGGCATGCCATAGTTTCTCTTTTGTAGGCATACCACCTTGGGAAGGGAAAAGAACAGGATGATAGACTTCTAGCTTATATGGATTAAAATCAGTTGTTTTGAAATTTAGTATTATTTTTTCCTCTAAAAAGTATTTGAAACAGTAGGTCTCTTTTCCAAAGCTGTGATTCTGCAACTATATCAGTGTGATTTAGGGAAGACGATTCTAGAGGTAAGAAATAAGAGCTTTAGCTAAAGCTTTGCCACCAGTTAGCAAGTCCCATGTATTTTTAGACTCCATTTTATATACTTATATGTTAAGGGTGCTGGATTAGATGAACTGTAATGTTCTATTCATTCCTGAAATTCAATGAAATTGCCTTTAAGATTTGACATTTTGTTAAAGCATTTAGAATGTTTTCTATGTAAATTGATGCTATCAGAATTAAATGGTTAACTTTCATCATGTATATATTTTTTCTGAAGTTAGTATCATGACCCAATGATAATATTGGTTACATGTATAAGGAATCTTGGAATGAGCATAACATGAATTTCTAACAGGAATAAAACTATTAAGGCAGATACATATAGAATGTTTAACAAAGGAATGTAAAGAACTTGTTTTTGAAAATATGTGGAAATTACTAAGAACCTGTGAGGTAACATCAGTTTTTTAATTATTTCTTTTTAAAACTTAGAAAAATGGTAAAAATCTTCTTTGTGATACAACAGATTTCTCTAAAATATTTGATTGACCTGTAGTTCTATGTATTACACATGGACACCATGTGCAAATGCTGTGGTAGCAATAGAACAGTGCTGTGGGATCACAAGATTGTTGTATGTGGTTATGCCTCTCTGAGTTATGCAGGCTTTACAGAATAGGTGACATTAAAGCTGGATTTTGATGAATAGGTTTACACTTTAGCCTAGATATCTTCTCTGAGCTCCATATCCATACAAATGGTTCCCAACTTACAATGATTTGACTCATATTTTTGGTTTTTCAATTCATGATTGTGTGAAAGCAATATGCATTCAGTAGAAACCATACTTCAAATTTTGATTTTTGATCTTTTGTTGGGCTGGAGATATGCAGTACAATAGTCTCTTATGATGCTAGGCGGTGGCAGCAAGTCACAGCTCCCAGTCAGACACATGAACACAAGAGTAAAAAAACAATACATTTTAGTGTACTGTGCTGCCCATGGTTTTGTCATATTGCATTCTGAGTACGTTTAAGGTAGGCTGAGCTAAGCTACAATGTTCAGTAGGTTAGGTGTATTAAGTGCATTTTTGACTTATGATCCATTCTAAGTCAAGGAGCATCTGTATATTACTGCCTAATTATAGTAAGTCCTCATTTAATGTTGTCGATAGGTTCTGTGACTTTAAATGAAACAATGTATAACAAAACCAGTTTTACTTTGGCTAGTTGATATAATAAGAGTTAAGGTCTTGTGCCATCTCATCAGTGTTATAACGAAATGACATTGAATGAAATGATGTTATTCAGAGGCCTGTTGTATATCTCTGAGATGTCTCTTAGGCTCCTGTAACTCAACATAGCCAAAACAGCTTATGAGCTTTGCCCCCGATCTGGTTTTCTAATGTTCTCTGTCTCAGTGAATGACCCTGTTATCTAACCAGTTAGTTACATAAGGTAGAAACCTCAAAGTCATCTTAGAGGCATGTATCATTCTTTATATAATCATCACATTTTTTTATGTTATCTACTATCTCAAATACTTCCACATCTGCATCTCCACTACCTTTGCCATTTCCCTAATCCAGCCTATTTTTTTCACACTAGTATCCCATAGTAGACACCTAAATGGTTGTTTGTCTACTCTTGACCTGTCAACGAGAATAACTTTCAGAATGCTAATCATGACATGTTCTCCTTATCTTAAAACCCTCCACTACTTTTCTGTTGCCCTTACAAGGCTCTGCACTGTCTGGCCCCTCCTCCTCTCCATTCTTACCTCACAACATAACTCTTCTCTTCCATGTCTTTCAGCCACACAGACCTGAAACTCTTCATGCTCCCTCTGGCTACAATATCTTAGCATCTGCTGTTGTGCTTGCCCAAATACTCTTTCCTTTTCTTTAGTTAATTTCTGTTTATCTTTTAGAACTAAAACTAGTTTTCACTTAAAGAAGCCTTCCCTGATATCAGCATAGGTCAAATCTCTTTGTATGGGTGCTCATAGCACTATATACATCTCCTTCAAAGCTTTGTCATCCTCAGTTTTTTATTTATTCATTATTATTTTATTAACATCTGCCTACTGTAGATTGCATCGAGGCAAAAAATGCTCACTGTTTTATGTGTGTGTGTATGTGTGTGTGTGTGTGTGTGTGTGTGTGTGTGTATGTATTTTTTTTTTTTAGGCAAGGCAACCCTTGGTTGACCTCACAGATTGCAAGGACCTTGTCAGCTTATAATTCCTTATTTTTCATATTTTATGTCTACAGCACCTGGTCTTCCTAGGTGGTCTCCCATCCAAGTACCAATAAGGCCTGACCCTGCTTAGCTTCTGAGATCAGACTGGATCGAGCTTGTTCAGGGTGGCATGGCCTCACTGTTATATCTTGTATATTTACTTTCTAGATTCCTCATTTTATGTCCTTCTCATAAATTCATTAGGAGTCAGTATCATTAGTTGTGTATTTTAGATTCCTGTGGCTTTCTTTAAGTATTAAACCATGTTATTATTTAATGGTGTCAAAGGGGAGCAGTTGTAGATTCTTGAAATCAAAAAAAATTGTGCCATTGACTTTCAGTGCAGTGACCAGATGGTTAAATTAATTAATGAGCAATTTGGAGGAAACTTAAATATTTTTTTACTCCTAGCTAATATCCATACTCTGTTTGGTATTTTTCTAGGAGGTGTCATTAAAAAAATATTCTCCTAGAGGTATTTTCTCTTACAAAATTTAAACCCTTTCAGAAATCTTGGGTAAATAATTTTAAGTTTGTGGTCTATTTAGTAATGTTACTGTTTCTCTGACTTATTTTTAAAGGTGATACCCACTTAGGTGGCAGCAGTAGAGAAGGCTCGTTTAAAGAAACAATAACATTAAAGTGGTGCACACCAAGGACAAATAACATTGGTAGGTATTTAAAAATGATTGAAAGGGAAAAGAAATAAAAGGTTCTTGCAGTGTTATATAGGGCTCATTAATTTGCTTCCTTTTGAATGTTTGTTTTTCATTGTTTGAGGGGTTCAGGAAACAAGTTTTTTTTTTCTTTTAATTGTGGAAATATTTCCTTTATATTCTTTCAAATCAGTGTTTTCTTCTGTTTCAGAATTACATTATTGCACTGGCGCTTATCGAATTTCACCAGTAGATGTAAATAGTAGACCTTCCTCCTGCCTTACTAATTTTCTTCTAAATGGTAACTTTCATCATTTAATAGTTGTTTGAAATTTTTACTAGTGAAGTCATTAGTGAAAATATGTGAAAACGTGAATTTTGGAAAGCCATTTTCTTCAATATTATCATTTTATTTCCTAAAACAATTTTTTAAATTATATACTTATAAATACCCCATAATAGTTTTGCTAATGTTTAAAAATAAGATGACCTTATGTCTGTAAACTATTGTATCTAAGTAACTTTTATTTAATATATTTTTTAGTGCTTTTAACTTAAAAATATGTTAGAGTCTATGTTGTTGTTTTTTTGAGAGAATAATACAGACCATTATCTTGGCCTATTGAATTTTAAATATGAAGTATATATGGACTTACATTTCTTTGAACTATACCTTTATCATAAATAAACATTATATTTTTACTATACCATATGATTCTTACACATATGGCCATCAATTTGTGGTTTCCTTATGTGAAAAATTTTTTAAAAAACCATGTTATTTGATTTCATTTAGTAAGTCTAAATTCTAATAGGTTCTCTGGTGATGCTTATCAAATTGGTTTTTAAACCATTGATATGATGATTAGGTTGCCTTTATCATAAGGTTAATTTCATTGTTATATTAAGCACAATTTGATTATCAGATTATGTAAAGTCCAGATTAAATAACATTTGGTCATGTGAAATAGAAAGTAGTTATGATAACAATGCTGATAATTAGGTATTGTGGAAGTGAATTGAAACTCCTTTCTCTTCCAAATGTTTTGTGGCTTTGATAACTTGAGGGTTATTCAACAGATGTCATATGTTTCTTCCTGATGTCCAGGAGAAAAATTTTATTGAACTTGTAATCAAAATTTTTGGGAAATAACCAAACATTATACTACAGATCACTGTATTTATTTTGGAAAACCGTCTGTGTGACTATGTAAGCTTGGAGTGACCAAGAGAATGCTAAGGCTAGAGTTCAGACATTTTGGACTTGAAATACAGATAATACTAAATTAGCAGTGCTGATTAAAATATGAGGATTACTAAGTAAAACAAAAAATCTAGATATAAATCTTAAGAGAGAAAAATAAGATCCAATCTGAATTTTATTACTTTTGACAGGCCGTTCTGTTTTATTGGAACAACCACGAAAGTCAGGTTCCAAAGTCATCAGTCATATGCTTAGTAGCCATGGAGGAGAGATTTTTTTACATGTCCTTAGCAGTTCTCGATCCATTCTAGAAGATCCGCCTTCAATTAGTGAAGGATGTGGAGGAAGAGTTACAGACTACCGGATCACAGTAAGACTAATCTATAAATTTTATGTTTTGAGATTGTCGTCATTTCATCAGGTAGTTACTGAGTGCCTGTTATGTACTAAGATCTGTGACAAAGGGTTTTGGAGTTGATAATTTACTATTATTTTAATTAGGTAAATTTCCTTTAATGCTTGCTCAAAAGAACTATTTATCATTCTTCCTGATGTATTCAGTTATACTCAGAAGTATCTGAATAGCAGTGACATACTAGAATTATAGGAAAGAATGAAAATTGATTCGAACTAATATTTTAGGTGGAACTTTATTTCTAATAACTTAAATGGCAAACAAAAACATTTCAATATTTGAATTGCTGCTACTTTTAAATAAAATGACACTTAATTTTTGTGTTATTTAAAGGTGCACATAAGGAAATTGTGTCTATTTTTGTTAGAAATTCTGTTGTTCTGAATATAATTTTTCACTCTCATTCCCTCACTTATATTCGATATTTCTCGCTACTTTTTGATGTGATTGATGTATATGAGTGTACTTTGTAAACCAAATTGTTATATATTGTAAGAAATTGTTTTCAATTAGGCTTTTCTTTATTGCTTTTACATCTTTTTTTTTATGTAAGGAGAAAACTCATAAGTATTCATTGTGGAAAATTAAGAGAACATACATATCTTTTAAAAAAAAGACTATATAAATTATCTATAATTCCATCATTCAAAGATAACCACTGTTAAAATTTTAATGTGATTAATGAATTCTTTTATCTGTATATGCTATAAAAGTTAAATTATAGAAATGAAGAAAAATAAGTGTTCCTTGGTTTTTAAAAAGTGGAAAGAACCATGAATGCATTTATGTTTGAGGGTTTCTTCACCTCCATTATAATAAAGGCTTATAGATTTCAAGTTCAAAAAGAAGGAAAAAGTAGTGGGGGAGATGGAGCTGTTAGAGAAAATGGCTCTGTTGCATATCACAGGACAGAAGACATCAGGGAGACATACTGTTACATGTAATCCATACTAAAACATTAGAAAATAGTTTCTAACTTTATCTTATTTGGTTATCATTAGGATTTTGGTGAATTTATGAGGGAAAACAGATTAACTCCTTTTCTAGACCCCAGATATAAAATCGATGGAAGTCTTGAGGTCCCTTTGGAACGAGCAAAAGATCAGTTAGAAAAACACACCCGTTACTGGCCTATGATTATTTCACAAACCACCATTTTTAACATGCAAGCGGTAAGTATTAAATATTTTATACTTTTCTTCTAGATTAGTTATATATACTTTACAGTTACCATTTCTCAGGCAAAAAGTAAAATATATGAGTTTGCTACAGTTAAAAATTAGTAATAAAAATTGAAGTGAAGTTTATATGTTCTCTTGCCATGGTGATATTTAAAATCAATTGAAGTTCTGCCTAAATACTTTGGTTATTCGTTTTTCAAGACAGATTTTTTTTTCTTTCTCTCTTTCTTTTTTTTTTTTAAATCTAACAGGTAGTTCCTTTAGCCAGTGTTATTGTGAAAGAATCTTTGACAGAAGAAGATGTGCTAAACTGTCAAAAAACAATATATAACTTAGTTGATATGGAAAGAAAAAATGATCCTTTACCTATTTCCACAGTTGGTACAAGAGGAAAAGGCCCTAAAAGGTAGTTTTTTCTTACTTTGTCAATATATCACATTTAGTTGATACATACTGTTTTTTAAGCTAACTTACTCTATATGTAAATTGTATGTTTGGAGTTACGTATATATACATACATAAGATTGAGATAAAACGATATAGAACATAGAATAGCAGAATTGGATACATTATAACTTAGAATTGTACCATTAACTATCTAGAAAGAGAAAAGAAGTCTATGTTTAATTGTTTTATTTTACTTTACCAGTAGCAAGTAACACTTTAACGTTAAAGGGTATGTCTAAGATTGTTATTTTAAATCTTTACTTCAGAGATGAACAATACCGTATCATGTGGAATGAATTGGAAACCCTTGTCAGAGCCCATAGTAACTCGGAGAAACATCAAAGAGTCTTGGAATGTCTGATGGCCTGTAGGAGCAAACCCCCGGAAGAAGAAGAACGAAAGAAACGAGGAAGAAAGAGGGAGGACAAAGAGGACAAGTCAGAGAAAGCAGTGAAAGATTATGAACAAGAGAAGTCTTGGCAAGATTCAGAGAGGTGATTCGTTGACATTAATATAACACCATGGTGCCTTTTGGCATACCATATTCTGCATATAGAACATTCAAATCTCATTTAATAGAAGTTCATTTAATATGTGCTTATTTCATTTGTAATTGAGATTTTATCATTCTTAAAATCTAAAAGATCTTGGACTTAAAAAGTTATGATTTTTTTTTTTTACTATTAGGAGCAAAGGTAGTGTTTAGTTTTTT
Source organism: Eonycteris spelaea (assembly GCA_003508835.1). Taxonomy (NCBI): domain Eukaryota; kingdom Metazoa; phylum Chordata; class Mammalia; order Chiroptera; family Pteropodidae; genus Eonycteris; species Eonycteris spelaea. Next base: position 818,832 of record PUFA01000053.1, read on the forward strand.
TCCCAATTACCATCTGAAAATTATAATTCATAATGTTTAGTATCAGTATTTCCCTTATATGTTATGAATATCAAAGACATTGTTTTATTTCTTTGTTCAGTATATATTATTGAATGCCTATGATGTGCCAGGCATTTGGTATAAGCTTCCCGCCCTGGAAGAATATACAGTGTTGTGGTAGAGATAGGTGAGTAAGTGAGTGATTATAGCAAAGTATGGAAAATGTTATAAACATAGGCACAGATGCTCTTGAGCACAGAGGAAGAGCATAGTTCATATTCTGAAAACCTTCATCAATAGTACATCATTTTCCCTAGTCTGTAATTTATATAATGATGTTGAGGTTAAATTTCAAGAAATATAAAAAGTAATAAAAGCTTATAAATAAAAGTATCATAACATATTAGCTGACTTTTTCTTCTACCTCCTTGCCAAAAATTCAGGTAAAAAAAACAGGTAAATATTATAATGGAAAGTAGTAAGTCCTTTAAAAATAAATCAGAACTTATGCAAAATTTCAAACATATGAACAGTAGAATAAATAGTTACTCATCATTTACTTTTGACAATTATCAATGCATGGCAGGTCTCACATTATATATATATCTATATCCAGTACCCTACCACCATAACCATCCATCCTTCCCCCTGGGAATATTTGGAAGCTAATTCTAAAAATCATGTCCTTTCATCAAAAATAAGTAGAATATAGAAACTTTTCATCCCCTTTGACCTTAGAATTTCATGTCTTCTTTAGAGCCACTTAACTTCTCAAACAGAATTGGCTTACTTTAAGAAAAGGAGGAAAGAGTATTCTCATTCAGAGCCTGCTGACATTCAAGTATCTCTCTGTATATCATTTTGAAACTCTTTCTGTTCCCTGATGAAACAAAATAAGTTTGGGGTTAAGTTCCTAACTTGTGGGATATAAATACATTTTCACAGTACATAAACTGGGGAACAAATGGTAATAGATTTCTTAATCTTTTTTTTAATTTGAAATAGTATTTTGTCCATATCTTTAAAAATTGGTAGTGTTTCTTCCAAATATCACATTTCTAACCTTTTTAATTTTAGCTTCGTAAATTTTCCTCCATTTTCTCATATTTTACAGCTAACTACATTACTGAATTATTACATTATTATGATGAAGGAAAAAGGGAAACGTATTTAATCCATTCAACTCTCTTATCTGATTTTTGATTGACATTTAGCTTTTGATTAGTTTCTAGGTTTAATATGTGAGAGCAGCTATCTTTTATTAAGACTGATATGCAAAGTCTAGTGTAATTATTGAACCATTTAGATTTCTAAAAATTAAACTTTAAATTGTATTACTTGTCACTCTGAAAGATTAAAAGGAATCTTGGAACGTGGAAAAGAAGAGTTGGCTGAAGCTGAGATTATAAAAGATTCGCCTGATTCCCCAGAACCTCCGAACAAAAAGCCCCTTGTTGAGATGGATGAAACCCCCCAGTAGAAAAATCAAAAGGTAAGGCAGAACTGTGGTAACTATGTTTGTAAAAAGTTTTTCATTTTAGTTCTGTTTGTACAGTGTCATTTACTGTTGCATATATCGGGAAGCGCTACTAACTGTTCTTGTTGTTTAGAAGATTCTTTGTTTACAGCCTATGAAAATATAGGCAGTAAATATATTTGTCAGCATTAAAGAAAAAGTAGTGTCATACCTTCATCATGAAGCCTTCTGAAAATAGACTGTCTGATTTATTACCACTGTGCCTCTCTTAAGGCGATGAGACCTCCAGGCTGGTCAGATTATGATTATTGGAAGCTCATCCTAGAGAGAAGCTAGGCTTGTTCGTTATTTTAATATACTTCCACTATAGTATATATATTGTGTCCATTTTACTAATTTCTTTGAAATTAGAGATAAGGGCAATGTTGTTGTATTTGCCTCTCAGGCATTTGCCAGGGTGCCTGGAAAAGGATTAAATGTGTTGATAAATTATTATACTTCTCACATGCCAAAATGTACCAGTAATTAGGATGAGAAATCAGGTTTAATCTAAATAGTACTTCACCATTGCTTGAAAAATAGAACTATAAAAACTACTTGTGATGGCAAAAAGTTGCAAGCAACCAAAACACATATTAGTAAGAAAATGACCTACTGATGATATGTCCATAGGATGAAATTTGAATAGCCCCAAAATAATTATTGCCAAAAATGGCCACTCTTCTCTCTTGCTAATGTATATTATTTAGACTTTAGCTTAAGCAAGTCCTTTTTTTTAGGAAAGACTTCCTTGACCTCCTTTCACAATTAAGTCAGGTGTTTCTTTGTGCTTCCACATTGCATCCCAGGATTACTACTGTGAGAGCATTTAGAGTACTGCATTGACATTGCTTATTGATATCTTTCCTCTACTATGAGTTTGAAACATTTAAAGGCAGGGCTTTTAAATTTTTACTTTTATATTGCTACCACTACCCAGTCTGGTCCCTGGCCCATAATAGAAATTGTTTTTATTTGTTGAATGAATGAATAAGTGAACGAATGGGTGAGGTTTTTTTTTTCTTTTTTTTTTTTAAAGCAGGCTGTAAAACCATCTTACCGTGATCTCCACTTTGTTTTTCTTTTTTAAAAGTTTTTATACACATATACACTAGCTTGTCACATAATTAAGTTAGATAAATCCCTGATTTTTTCACACTGGAAATACTATATAGCGGGGCCCATATAAGACGAGACTTGATTGCAAATCACTGTCTGTCCTTGTAACTTTCCATTCAAGGCTGATACTTGAAACTCATTTTTTCTTGCATTCTATTTTACACCTAAGTCTCATGTCTCTTCTGATCTGCAACTTGTATGGGCCTTTTATTGTACTTCGGTTTCATCTGCTTTGGAAAATACCTCCTAGGACTCTCCAAAGCAAATATTGTGTCTGTTGCATGTGCTGCATGTGAGTTTGGGCTATTCCAAACATTAACTCTAGATTTTAGAAAATTTATTCAGCTCTCTTTGTATGATGCAGTAACAGAAAAACTAAACCGTAATGTTATAGATATAAGTTGACATTGAAAAAAGACCAAACTAGTTGTTAGAGCAGTGGCATTATGGATGATTTTATTTTCTCCTTTTTATGTTGTTTTTAAAATTTCATCTGATGAACATATATTAGTTTTATAATAAGAAAAAGAAAAGATTTATTTTTAAATTTATTTTTGAAAAATTTATATGCAGTAATATTAACTTTTTGATATATAGTCCTGTGAGTTTAGATAATATATACAGTTGTATAACAACCACTATCAGAACCAAAGTATAGAATAGTTTCATCACCCCAGCAGTTCCCTTGTACTGCCCCTTTGTAATCATCCTACACTACCCTTAACTTCATCCATTCATGACTATTGATGTGTTGTCTCCTCCAATAATTGTGCCTTATAAATGAAATCATAAAGTATGCTGCCTTTAGAGGTTGGCCTATTTCACATAGTATAATACGTTTGAGATTCATCTATTTTGTGTTTATCAGTAGTTTTTTTTTTTTTTTTTTTTTTTTTTAAGGTGAGGCAACCTTGGTTGACCTCATAGATTGCAGGGACCTTGTCAGCTTACAATCCCTTTTTTTTTAATTTTTTACGCCTACAGCACCTGGTCTTCCTACGTCGTCTCCCATCCAAGTACTAACCAGGCCCAACCCTGCTTAGCTTCCAAGATCAGACGGATCGGGCTTGTCCAGGGTAGCATGGCCATAGACTTCAGTAGTTTTTTTTAATTCCATTATGTATGACTAACTTATTAGAAACTTCCAGCCGATTTTTCCAAAATGGCTTTGCCATTGTGCATTCAATTAATACCAGCAATTAATGAGAGTTCTGATTGTTCTGCGTTCTCAGCAGCACTTGCTATCGTCAGGATTTTTTTTTCTCTTCTAATGGGTGTGTGGTAATATTTCATAGTGGTTTTAATTTATAATTCTCTCATGACTGATGATGGCGAGCCTCTTTTCATTTGTTTGTTTACCATTTGTATATCTTTTTTGATGAAGGGTTCATTTAGATATTTTGATCATTTTAAAATTGGGCTTTTTTTTATTTTTGAATTTTAGAGTTTTTTATTTATTCTGTATACCAATCTTTTGTTGGATATATGATTTGCAGATATTTTCTCCCAGTCTGTGTGGCTCTTCCTTCTCCTAATAGTGACTTTTGAAGAACACACATTTCTAATTTTGTAAAGTCCAATATATCATTTTTTCTTTATGATTATGCTTTTGGTGTTCTGTGTAAGAAATCTTTGCATTACCCTAAGTCACAAATATTTATTTTTATGTTTTCTTTTAGGAGTTCTATAATTTTCGATTTTACATTTAGGCCATGATCCATTCTGAGTTTTTCCTTTTTTTATAAGTTGCAAGGTATGGGTCAGTGTTTATATTTTTGCACTAATATCTTAATTGTTTCAGCACCATTTGTTGAAAAGATAAACCCTGCTCACTGAATTGCCTTTGTATCTTTATCAGAAATCAATTGATTTTAGACATGAGAATATATTTCTGGATTTTCTTTTATGTTGCATTGGACTACGTGTCTTTAACCCATACAATTCTATCATGATCACTACACACAGAGTCTTAAAATCACATAGTGAGTCTTCTAATTTATTTTACTTTTCAGAATTGTTTTGACCATTCTAGTCATTTTTCATTTAGAAGAAAGTTAACAGAGCAAGTTAAAGCTATTAACATTAGAAGAGCCTGCTTGCAAGTTTGAACGCTTGGCAGGCATCAGGGCACATGGCTTTTAAAACAATCCCTAGATAATGAAGTTATTTTTCCTTATGTGTTGTGAACACTCACTTTCCTGCTGGGAGTCTGGAATTCTGGAAATTGTAGTTTGGTAGAGAATGCCTGTATGACCAGCCGCTAATCAAAACCCTGGAGTTTGAGTTCGAATGGGTGTTCCAGGCAGAAATATTGTATACACATGGCTGCATTTTTGCTGCTGGAGGGAGTAGGCCCTTCTGTGAACCCTCATTGGAGGAAGAGAGTATGGAAAGCCTGCAAATAGATTCCTCTAGTCTTTTCCCTACTGATCTGAGTATGGATCCTTACTATGTTGCTGTAACTATTCTTAGTGACTATAACTGTTTAGTCATTTGAGTCCTTCCAGCAAATCACCAAACTAATAGGTGGTCTTGGGGACCCCTAAACACATACCCTTTTGAATAAGTAGAAGATGATATTGCTTTAATTGTATAAAACAATAGAATTAAAGGTAAATTTTTAAAATTAGTAAAATTTAAATAATAATTTATTCTACCTTTTTCTCTTCTTTCAAATACAACACTAGGGCCAGTGTCCTTATTATCCTTGTGGAGTAATAGAATCAATACTGCCAATTCCAGAAAACATCAGGAGTTTGCTGGACGTTTGAACTCTGTTAATAACAGAGCTGAGTTATATCAACATCTTAAAGAGGAAAACGGGTTTGTATTATTTATTGTAGAAATTGCTTTTGTTAATTGCTTTTGTTATAATAAGTTAAATAAACATTGCTGTTTGTTGTGTTCAGCAATTTCTTATTACTAATATTATGAATTGATATATGTTACCTTTAAGAGAAAAAAATTAACTTCTTTGATGCTTTGTACTTATAAAAGACATGATTATATTGATTGTGACCCTGAAAATATTTACTACTTAGAGCATTTTTTTCATTGCTCAGTAAACATCACAGAAGGAGAAATCATAAAGAAAACTTAGTATGTAATACTGAATCTGTATAAAGTACCAGGAGAAAATATTTTTCTATTAATATAGTATTAGGAATACTGATTTTAATTGAATAAATCTCAGGTCTCATTATTTTGATTTCTTTTTTAGAAAGCCTCTTGAAAATATATTGGTAAAGGAATTTCTTTAGTGGAAAAAGGGTATAAATCCTTGACTAAATGGCAGTTTTTGCCCTTAGTTTTGCTTGGAATGGTATCATGTAAAAAAAGATCTTTGAAAGGAAAGCTTAGGAAAGTAACTTGATCTCTCTGGGCCTCAATTTTCACTCATCTGCAAAATGAGAACATTAAACTAGAGAAACCCTAACCTTAGTTCTTTTCTAAAGTGCTGACATTTTTCTGTTCTATGAATATAGTACAGTTTATTTCATGTGAAAGATAAGGAAAAATCTGCATAGTTAATGAATGTTTTCTTTTACCAACTCATTTTTTTCCTTCTGTTTTTCAGAATGGAGACAACAGAAAATGGAAAAGCCAGCCGGCAGTGAAGGGTGACTTGAGGAACTAAATTTACTATATTGCCTAAATATTTTGAATGGAATTTGATATAAGTACTTTTACAGCAAGATTGTATATGTTGCCTGGACTGGTTTTTACATTTTTAAAATATTTCAACTAACTTTATCTTTTTTGTATTAATTGTAAAATTGGCAGATATGTCAAAAAATACATTTGAGATTTGTCTTCCCAAATCACACAAATTTATTTTATGGTAAAGGGTTTTCCCGCTGGAAATGTTTTTTAAAAAATTCTTAGGCTTCTCTTTGCCAAATAAAAGTCTTAAAGTATCTGAAATACAAAATTTTGGAGTATTGCTTTTGGAAAATATATTCATTTAATGACTGACAACTTTTAGAAATTAAAAAGGAATTTTATCAACTTAGGTGAGATTTGCAATATTTAATATAAAATCTTGGCTGTTAATCTGCAATATATACAGTGCTTTACTGAGAAGAACATTTTTGTCTGTATTTTAAATATTTTTGTTTATGTGTTGCAATTTAAAAGCAGAATTTTCAGGTAGTTGGCATAAATTTGTATTTACCCATATTGGATAATGTTACATTTTTTTCCTGCTAAAAATTTACTTTCCATTGACATTTCATATTGGAAAAGAAGTATAAAGGAGATTACAGACTTAGAAGAAAGGAAAGTCATTAGGTTTTTTTTCCTTGAACATAATCTTGTTCTCATCTCTGAGATGTCATGATTTTATGGTATACATTTGGCGAATGAATCTTCCTGTGCTTCATTTGGAAGCTCATAACATATTACAAGAAACATGTTTATTTATATGCCAATGCTAATTCTAGGCTCATCATTTTTCTTTGAGTGTTTAGTAGGAGAGGGAAAAGGCTCTTTGATTAAATATAGAGATTCATTATTTTCTATTAAAAAAAATAACTGGTGTTTAAACGGGTTCAGCAGGCTCCTTGTCAATCCAAGAAAATTTACATTGCTCTCTTTTATTAACTGCTGTCTCATTCTCAATCCTTATATCTATCCTCTCCCCTAAGCTAGAGCCATTTTTATTCTGTATCACTGTGTTTAGATATATACCTACACAAATCACACATAAGCTTGACCAGGCCTAATTAACACCTTAGACTTTTCAAGATTTAATGAGCAATAACTTAGTCCTAGAATATTGCATAATATTTACTTCTGTTTGGATTCTAACCTTTTGTGTCTTTTTTCTTTTCAATCACAGTTGACATACAGTTTGTATTAGGTTCTAGTACGCAAAATAGATAAGACATTTATATAACTTACAAAGTGATTACGCTGATAAATCTAGTACCTATCTGACATCATATGTAGTTTTTACAATATTACTGAGTATATTCCCTATGCTGTATTTTACATCTCTTTGACTTTTTATAACTGGCAATTTGTATTTCTTAATTCCTTCACTTTTATTGTGTCTTATTTGTGTCTTGATAATCTATTTTTCAACTTGTCCCCAGTTGGGGCCCCTCATTTGTTTGTTTGTTTATTTTTGAAGATCTTATTGGCTTCATTAAGTGATTCATGAATTGGGCTATATTCATCTAGCAAGTAGAACGTCATTCCCCTGGTCTATTTCTTCATCCAAAAATCTTTTTTTCATATCCCATCTTTGAACACTGGGATCCTTTTTTACTCTAAATTTATGCTTCTCTCCTTCAACATGCTAAGGCCATGCTACTTGTTGACACAGTCTTATCTACATTTCAGTCTCCATTTTTAGTACTATTTATGAACTGTCTTACTAATGATCTACCAACTGGGAGAATATTTCTATGGCTACATTTTGAAGTACAGTGCCACTAGCTTCCCATATTGCTTCATGTTGTTCGTTGCCAAATTATCCAGCTGACTCATTCTACCTGCTTACCTAGATATTTTTTAAGCACCTCTCACTACTACAACTCACCCTGCAAGTCCCCTCAGAGGGTCAGTCTATGCAAGGCCTTATCTTGAAATACATATTCCAGCCTTTTGGTGGGTGTGACCACTTTTGGAAAAAAATTAAGAATGACTGTTAGTTGTTGGTCCTTTTAAAACAGGATCCATATTGAGGATTTATTAGTCAAGAGAAGTGGACAAAATGTTTAAAAAAATTATCACCCAAGTAATACTGGAGTCTATGGATAAGCTCATACTTAATGATTCCAGGACTCAAAAGTTACTCTAGAGAGAACAGGTACTCTTTCAATTATGTTAAAAGATTCTGACATCAGCATCACTATAGCAAAAGATATCGCTTATTTTTGCCCGCCCCCCAGCCCACAAAAATTTGGCATCTATCCACAGACAAAAGTGCCATTGAGGGAGCTGTGGAGTCCAGCATCATCTGCTGAGGGACCTGGGAGGAGTCTTGCCCACCTGCGTGTCAATTAATGTGGATCCTGCAGTAGCTTCTGAACGGGATCCAGCCTCTCACCCATTGTCCAGGAGCCTGTGGAAAACACTATCCTAGACAATCACTCATGGACAAGAGAGCCTTTGTAGAAATCCAGGTTTCTAGAGGAGAATTTTAGCACACTATTAGCGCAAGAAAATACAAGTCTGGACTCACTTAAATGGGTAAGAGAAACAGTTTGATTTTACCTCTCCTCCAAGGTGGCATAACTTAGGGCTTAGAAAGATCTCAGCCAACGATTTCTCCCACAAGGGAAAGCACAAATGTGTGCATGAATATCTGGCTTCCCCATCTGTGCAGGTTGCTGCCAAGGGGTCTTATTTTTTTTTTTTCATCCCATCCAGAGTACTGAGTCATGAGCTATATGACTTGGAGGCGAGGTGTTGGGAAGAAGCCAGGAGAACATCAGATAGAACTCTTAAGGGACATTAAAGAGACATCGGTCCTACTAACCACATTTCAGAGTCTTATCAAGAAGCTTGTCCACAACCTACTGGAATGCCTCACCCATGGATCCCCAAAACTGGCCCATTGGCAACCCTCAGTGCTCCGGGTGCCTCATACGCCTCCTCCCGCTGACCTGTGGCTAGCTTGCTGTGCACACTCCTGTTGGCAGTGATGAGGGTGAGCTTTGACAGCTAGTGACCAAATGCAGAAAGCTGGCTTGAATCTGTAGGCCAGGGAAAGACTACAAACTTGCTTTAATGCCACCTTTGGAAAATAAAAGAGACACTTTTATCATTCCACCTGGTACATTGTAGAGAAGGCATACAAGCTTAAAAATTTGTTAGGAGAAGTAGCAAAAAGTGTGGATGGGTATACCCAAGGGAAGTCTGAGATAACCTTAGAACTCCTAGCACGACTAATGAAAGATACCACTCTCCCATGGGCAGTTAGTAAAAACTGGAGGAGGTGACTGCTATTTCATACAAAGACAGCCACACGAAACTTCAAGGAACATGAAAAATCAAGGGAACATGACAGCACTAAAGGATCAAATAATTTTTGGTAACTGAACCCAAAGACATGGAAATCTACAATTTACCCAATAAAGAATTTGAAATAGCTGTTTTAAGGAAACACCATGAGCTAGAAAACACAGAAAGACAATTCAACAAAATCAGAAAAAAACTATGTGAACAAAATAACAAATTTTTAAAAATGAAAATTTTTAAAAATGGAATTTTGAAGACTACAATGAACAAAATGAAATGGAAAGTGCAATAGAAAGCATCAGCAACAGAAGATCAATCAGAAGAAAGGATCTGATGTAGAAATAGGTTGATATTATTCAGTCAGGAGAACAAAGAAAAAAATGGAAAACAGTGAAGAAAATCTATATGTTCTATGAGATCACCATCAAAAGAAACAATTTGCAAATTATTAGAATTCCAGAAGATAGGGAGAAGGGGCAGAAAGCTTAATTAAAGAAGTAATGGCTGAGAACTTCTCAAATCTTGGGGAGATTTGGATATCCCAAGATCATGAAGCTTATAGGTCAACAAACAATTAACTTAGAGATCTTCAAGACACATTGTAATAAAACTGACAAAAATCAGACAGGCATAATCTTAAAAAATAAGAAAAAAAGCTTGTAACTTATAATCTAACCCCCATAAAACTATTAGCAGATTTCTCAGCAGAACTTTACAGGCCAAGAGAGAGTGGGCTATATTAAAAGTGCTGAAGGAGTAAACTGTCAAACAAGAATACTTTACATGGCAAACCTGTTCATTAGAAATTCTGAGAGAAAACTTTCCCAGACAAAAAGCAGCAGGAGTGCATCACCACTAGACCAGCCTTATGAGAAATTCTGAAAGGTTCTTCAAGTTGATAGGATGATAAATAGTAACATGAAAACATGGCCGTATACCACCCACAGTAAAGGTAAGTATAGTCAAATTCAGAATACTCTAATACTATAATACGGTGCAGTGTTTTCCACTTTAATATGAAGGTTAAAGGGCAAGAGTATTAAAAATAGCCATATGATAATTTGTTAATAGACATGTAATATAAAAGGTAATTTGTGATATTGAAAACAAAAAAGTAAAAGCAGAGAGTTTTTGTATGTGATTGAAGTTATCTGCATAAAACAGACTGATAAACCTATAAGGGTTTTTACATGAGCCTCATGGTAACATAAAAGATAAACTCATAGAAAATGGAATAGTGGTTACAGGGGGCAAAGGGGTGGGGTGGGGGGGATTGGGGAGATGTCGGTCAAAGGATACAAACTTCCAGTTATAAGACAAATTAGTTCTGGGAATCTAATGCACAGCATTGTGATTGTAATTAATCATATATTTGAAAATTGCTAAAAGAGTAGATCTTAAATGTTCCCCACAAAAAATGGTAATAATGTGACATGATGGAAGTGATAGCTAATGCTATGGTGGTAATCATTTTGCAATATGTAAGTGCATCAAATGTACATCTTAAGCTTACACAATGCTGTATGTCAGTTATATCTCAGTGGAGGGAAAAAAGAGATTTCACTGACTAAAACCTTTATTTTTGTAATCATAGTATAAGACAAAATTTTCACAATTCTCTTATGATATGATTGACAAATAATTACAGTCATAAATACTGTGAGATTTTAATCCAAAAAGTTCCAATTGATTTGAATATTGTTCACAATCACTGTGGGTATGTGCGAACATCATTACAACTTATGTATAGACTTATTAATATATAGATCGACTGACATTGGTGCTTCACATAAGTATTAAGAACCAGCCTGAACAATACTCAGTGTTGGAGGGAGGTCATCAAGTTTTGAATTATTGAATACTGCACTTGTATTCCTGACTTTACAGTATACATAGGTGTCCTTAGTTGAAGGCAAAACAGTCTGCAGTACTTGAGATTTTTTTATGAAGCATTGAGTTATTTGTTTTGTTATTTCTAGCACATTTCAGGTAAAGTCGCCAGTACAATTGCACACATGTAGAGAGAAAAAATGTCCAGGTGCTAGTTTTGTTATAGAAGTGCTACTAAGGTGAGCAAATCTGGGAATTTATATATTATTGTAAAAATATTTAAAGCATTAAACTTAATTTAGGAAATTCTTGGGTCTGAAGTTATACTTATCAAGTTTGATTTCATTGAGATCTCTATTTCTATAATTAAAATGAACATATTCATTTGAACCATATGAAATTGCCATTTTTATTTGTAAAACAGTTGAATATTGGCAACTGCATATGGTTCAGAGACTGTATATAGTCTTTATGTTCCCTCTGAATATTCATAGAAACTGTAAATTTAGCAGGTTGTGTATATTGAGACAAGTTCCTCCTAGTGAAAGTTACAAACTTTAGTGTCTGATTAGAAGTGTTCCTATTTGTAAGATTTCAAGTTAATTCCATGGTTGCTCTTACTCAATTAAAAACTAGAAGCTCCAAAGGAGAAAGCATGATATTGAATTGAAGTGCCCTATAATTTCTTTCTTAGTAAGAATGGAGTAATAATAAACTATCTACATTAGAATATTAGAAGGAAGGATAAAATATTGGCCTAATTAAAAATAGACATTACATTATATTTATATACTTATCAAGTTCACGGACAGTCACGGGGATCAGGTGTAAAGGTCAGAGAGGTAGGAATAAAGAAGTGTCACAGGACCTGCACAGATACTCAGAAGACTGAAGACTGGGATAAGGCCAGCTGAAGATATGCCGACTGAGATGTAGTAATTCCAAAAACCCATTTCTGTGAAATGGTGGCAGTGAAAACTAAATTATAGTGATTAAAATGTTACTTGAATGAAGTTAGAAGTAGAGGATGTGAATGTGGTCAGCTGTTTCAGAAGTAAGGCAACTAACGTGTCCTTGCTGGTTATGGTAGCTTGATAAGGGAACAGAATTGAAGGAAGTTTTGTTATTTTTTGTTGGTCTTTTAAAATCAGTATGATGAGTTTACTTATAATCAATCTAAAGATAAAAATATAGTATAAAGACTCAATAAGTCTTAGCTCATACATAATAGAACTTTAACTTATTTCAGAATTTATTATTGTTAAATTATTCGTGTCTTTATGCTGTAGGTTGTAATGAATAATGTAGATTGGCAGTTTACAACATTTTTCACATTTGGAGATGCTGTTGCCGATGGTGCAATTACTTTCCATAATGGATGAGCCATTACATGAGTAGTTTATGGTAGTTTGGTCTGGGTGACATAAATTTATAATTGACCATCCGGACTTCCAAGGGGAAATAAGTGATTAAGAATTAATTGGTACTGTGTTAATAAAATTAACACAGAGGAAGAATCATTTATTGCTTATTTTTTGACAGTTTGATTCAACAATTGTTCATCTACTTCTGTATCAATTAGCCTTATTTCTTATGCAGTTATTGATGCACTTGGGTTTCTGATAACATTACTTACTTTTCCTCTGGTTAAGGCAAAGTAATAGCTAATGAGATCTCTGGCTAATGAGATCCATTTCATAATGGAATGGGAGTGGATGTTTTGGAGGTTGGGAGAATGGCAGTCCTTGTTTCTGTGGTAGGGATCACATTTTCTTTGTAAGGCTGATGTTAAGAAGACGGTGATATCCCTCTTCATAATTGAGATGAATGTGGAGCTTCACATTCCAGGATAGGTGGATTCTGGAGCCTTAGCATATACATTTGTTGATTGGTATTACTTGTTAAGATTCTCCCTTGAAACACCAGAGACTGAGGAATAAGTCTTATCGTTCTTACTGAAATGATAAGTTAGCTACACTTGCTGCTGCTGTCACAAATATGCTAGATAAGGAAAGGCCCATTGTCTGGCTCCAGAAAAAGGCAGATCCCACTGTGGTATGTGTCCTTAATTGTGCCAGTTTTGTATTTTGGTAACATGGCATATGAAAAGTTTGTATGGACATTTCCAACAGGTCTCCTTAGGCTAAACATCACTCGTGAATTTTTCTGTTAGGATACCATTTCAGAGAACTGCCATTGACAGAACATAAAGTTCTCTTATACCAGGATATAATAGTAGATCCAGATCTCAGGATAGTTAATACAATTTGTTCACATCTAGTGTCATTTAGATAGTCAATGAATTTAGCAAAAGCAAATCAATTCTCTCTCTTTTATAAATTAGTAGAAACTGTCTTTTGTGTGCAGAGTGTAACTGTGGCAGGCAGTACTTTTGGGCAGCTTTAGTTCAATGGTCAAAAGCATCTGAGTAGCCAGGCCCCCAGAATCATTGGTATAAAGAATAAATTCCTGAGGGGAATATTGAAAATTCAATTCTAGAGGATATCTGTATGTATTTGATGAGTTGCATTAAATTGCAGCCAGCTTTCTGGGACTGAAGGATATTTATTTACTGATTTTATTACAAGCATCAAGTGAGTTGGGTTGCCATTTTCCTGATCATAACATGTGTCAGGAGGGATTGTGAAATTAAGTTAGTGCCCAATAGTTGCTGTTATCAATTGAATTGGATTAACAACTATTGGAAATGTGTTGAAATGACCCAAAAGAAGCAAACAAGAAACAAGTTTCAACAAATACCACTCTTTATTTAAATGTTTTAGGTTGTCTTGATGGTTGATTAATTTCCCCCATTTTTACTTTTTGACCTGATTTGCATAGGAACGTGGGAAATCATCTAGTGATACTCAGTAGGTGTATGTAGTAGTCTATCCTATATTCAGGTACTACATAAGTCTATAGAGAGAAGTAAAAGGACTGATTTTTTTCATCTCTGTTTTAGCCCTCGGTTTGGAGACACTTTCTCCATCTACTCAAGAGTCAGGTTCTAAACATCTCAAGCCCTGGTTTCCTCTTCTGTTTCCTTTTTCCCACTTACCTTTTTCTTACTTCCTTTGTTCATTTTCCTTTTATCATCAACTGGTAGATTTTGCATTATAACCTTGATGCTGCTTCTACATATTCATGGAGTTTGTTAGTTTCCAAATTTCCTAATCCTTTCAACCTTAAGTTATAGTATGGAAGAAGATCCTGCAATTAGCTTATTAGTAGTATTAGGTAACAAAGTCTGGGGTAGGGAGCTTTAGGAAAACAATGTTTTGGCAGCAGGTCCAAATTCCTAAACTAAATGAGTGAGTGAGTGAGTTTTTAAAATCACAACAGGGAAATTTTTTAAAGTTCAGTTGCATAATTGAATAGAGGCATAGTAATGAACCAGTGTTCTGATTTCAGTTAACACATTTAAATATCAAAGAAACTAGAAAAACAATTCAAGCTCTGCATAGATATGGTTTGGTATTATCTGAGGAGGAAGAAGAGGTGACTATCACAAAAATGGGGATATGCCGTAATATAACAAAGGCAGGTTTTAGTTACTATGGGTTAGAGAAAGGTGGTATTTCATACTATTGAATGAATCTAGAAGACAGAATGGGGCAATCACTTGATGAACAAGAAGACTATTTTAAAGTGAGATTTGAACACTGTTGCATATTTCATGAGATTAATAGTATATGTTCTAACTATTAGGGAGATAAGTTTCAAACAGGCTCAAGTTTCATCAGCTTTACCATTCCTTGGTAATAGAATTGCTTACTTGTGTGTGACATGTCCTCAGGTTTCTGAGATTCAGAATGGAGAGCACATGTTGTTAGAATCTTTTGTTTCTTTTTCTTTTTTTTACGCCTATAGCACCTGGTCTTTCTAGGCGGTCTCCTATCCAATTACTAACCAGGCCAACCTTGCTTAGCTCCTGAGATCAGATGGGATCGGGCTTGTTCAGTGTAGCATGGCCATAGACGAAATCTTTATTTCTTAAAGCAATTCATATTTAGTGAAAGACAAACTGGTTGTACTTTGTCTAAATAATGTTTTGGGCAACTCTGTCATGAATCTGAATAAAATAGCATCTATTTAATTTAGATGTTTAATTCAAACATAGGAATCTCCCAGAATTAAAAATCATTTATGAAAATTACCGTGGAAGTTACCATATAAGTATACTTCCATGTGAAATAAGTTCTAAGAGAATCAGTGATACAGGCTATCAAGTTCAGAGGGGAGAAGATGAGCAGAGAGGATAACATCTTACATTTAATGAACATTCAGCATATGCCAGGCACTGTGCCAGATGCATATTTCATTTTATCTTTACAGCAAATTTATTGGGACAATTATTATTCTTGATTTATAAATAATGAAAATTAGTAATAAAATTAAGTAGCTGCCCAAGATCACACAAATGGTATATAGTAGAGCTAGATTCTGAACCCCTATTTGACTATAGATACTGACTTCTTAAATATAATACTGCCTGGATTTGCAGCATATCATGAGAGAGAAGCTAAATGAAAAAAGATGGTCTTTACCAATTAAGATTGTTATCAAGCATTTTTCTAACAATGGTGGACCATAAGGTTGCAACAGATGATAAGTATGTTTCTGAGATAATTTAGGAATAATAATAACTAAACAGAGCATGGTCTAAATTATGGCTTGAAGTTCTTGCAGGTTTGTGAACCTTTGATAAATCTGAATGTTGTATTTAATGTGTATAAAGTATAAGAGGGGTACTGTATTTTGTTGTTGACTTTTATTACACAATATACTCTTAAAATTTTTTCCTTCCCCAAATCAAAATTTTCTTTGTAGAATTATTGGAAAATACAGAAAGTATATAGAGAAGAAGATGAAGCACTCATAATTTTATGCAGTTAACATTAGGCATTCTATTTTAATCTTAATATTCTATTTTAATCTTAATATTTTACCCAATAATAGTTGGTTACTGCTTGTTAGTATAAAGATTCATTGAAAAAAATTCATTGAATAGAAAAGTAAACAACTATCACAATGTTACCTTGTATATTGCTAATGTCAGAAATAGTCCCATATCTTGTTGTCAATAAGTTTTTGGAGGTTTATGGGTGACTTATCACCATGTCAGTAGAGTCCAGGTTTAACATCGTGCTGCCTGGCAAAGTTTTGCTAGTTCTTGAGAATTTGCAGAAAGCCAAATGTTCTATGCCTGAGTACCAGACACTAAGAAAATGTGTTATGGTGTTCGAGCCAGTACTTTCAGGTAACCCAAATAAATACATTTGCAGATTTGGGCAGCTCAGAAAAGAGACAAATCAGATCAATCATGTGGCTGAATAAATGATGAGGATTTTTTATAATAAGATTGAGTTTTTATAATCATATCACAGGATGAGCCTTCCTCTAAGAGATTGTTGGTAACACACCCAGTTTCCTGGGGCAAACAAGTCGAATGTACTGTCCCATACAAATTTTGTACTTATTCTCATGCCAAGAGGTGAAATCATTTCTGTAGGAACGGGGATTGAATAGAGCTGTTGAGAAAATTCAAAAGTCTCACAGATATGATTATCTTTTATGATATATGATTATTACAGATATGAAGAATCTTTTGCTTTAGTTGGCTTTACAGGGGCAGTTGGCTGAACTCAAGGGAAAAACAGAAAGCTTCTAATGTCTCCTTTGCTGATGCTGAAGGTATCAAGAGACTATTAGATGAATAAATGACTCTTTCTAGGTAGACTGGAATAGAGCCACTCCATTTGCTGAAAAATGGCATCATTGAAGATAGTCCTTCTGAAGGTGTGACTATACCCTGTGTTACTCCTTCAGAGATTGAGGATCCAAGAAAATAAGAGTACTTGGATAAGGCAAGGAAGGCTTGTGAATATTGATCCTGAGACATGGCCAGATAAAACAGGATGCTTTTGTATTTTTGTTTTGTAGATTAGGGTGTGGCTCTTCCTTTCCCACTCTGTAGAGTCTCATTTTTCTAGTAACACTGATGCTGTAGAAGTTCTACTCTGGAGGAAGTCAAAATCTGTGAATGAAATAGCTGTTAATACCTTAGAAGGACCGACCTCAGGGAAAGCAAAAGAATATTCAAGGTTTGTTGTCAAGGACATTTCCTTTAATGAATTCGATGATACTACTGTATGCAGTGGACTTGTACTCTTCATGCACCTTAGTGTATTTGGAATAATGTCACAATCAGGAGTAGGAGTTATCTGTCTTGAGGCAGCAAATAAGATGGGAATTGACAATGTCTCATCTTTAGGGATCCAAAGACTCACTATGGTGGGTAATGAAACAGAGAAAGGCTTGCTTAATTTTGTTGTCATCTCAGTTGACTCCATTGTTGTGACTGGGATAGCCCTTAAGTGTCTGGGTCTACATTTCTGAAGTAATCTTCAAACTTTAATCTTGTATCTTAAGATTTGGGCAAGATAATTAGAAGAAGTATGCTGTTGAAAACTTGGCATTAGCTCAGGTAGTAACATAGAAACCTCATACTCCATGGGCCAGTGGAATTGTACAGAGTCACCTTATAAAGAAAAGACATGCCTAGGATCTTCCACCAACACCAGAAGATTCCACAGGTGCTTATTTATGTTGCTTCTGCGTAGGCTCATAGTCATTAAAGAATGATCCAAGTGGAAATAGTCTATCAGTGTGTATACCAGAAAGAGACCAAGAGCTTCAGTAGTTGCTTTGAGAGTAATTTCAGCTATAATGGTGGAAAACTCTTTTGAGCCTCCTTGGGCCCTAACACTGAAGATTTAAAAGAATAACAGGATGGATTATTAATTTTTTTGTTAGCAATCCTTTCAGTATCTTCACACACATCACCTCATTGCTAAATCCAACTAGCAAGGAAGAGAGCACAATTATTATAATACCTAGTTTATAGTTGCTGAAACAGATTCAATGTGGCTAAAATGCCCAAAAGCACAGAATAAAGTACCTGATCTAGGCATTCTGACTTTAAATTGGAAGGTGGAGATTTCAGTGGAAAAGTTGTGGGTTTTGGATTTAGAAAGTTTAAATTCAGTTTGTCATTTAGACCAGTTATACCGTATTGAGATACTGTGCCTTAAATGTTACTCCTGCTTTCTAAGTTAAACTGCACCTCCGTTTAAGTTAGAAAGCAGGGGTAACATTTACCTTGCAGAAATATTTTGAATATTAATTGATATAAGGCTGTTTGCAGATTACCTGGCACACAAATAAGTCCTTCACTCTACTGCACCCTTCCTGCTCTTTTTTTTCTTTCCCTGTGAATTTTCTTATCCTTCCGTTTCCCGTTTTCTTCCCCATGTCCTTCTCTTCATGGTGTCTTTCCTTTCATCCTTCTGTATCCTTCTCTTCCTTTCATCCTTCCCTTTGTTCTGCTTAGTTACACTTCTCTATCTCACATCTCTTGCATCTAGTCCAACTGTGGATCTCCTCTTAGATGGAAGTACTGACTAAAGGTCCCTGCAGTTACTAAATGTGCTCTTTTAAGTAACAGCTCATGGTGGAGTCATATTGGCAGTATCTGGGAAAGTGTGGCTTTGCTGAGTGGAAACTCAAGTTATAACTCTCAGAGATCCAGAAAGGCTCTGAGGGTTGGATAGCTTTAGTTTACTATTGAAACAAGCAGACATGCTAAACTGAAAAATTAAGTGTAAAAGAATATTTAAAAATTCTAGGCCTTTCAAGAAAAAGAAAATAGGATTTATTTTTAGGTGAAATAAATTGTTTTTAATGCATTCATAAGCCTTTGTTTTCTTCCCTCCATGTCTAAGACTTTCAAATGTAGTAACTCATGGAGTCCACAAGGCTCTTTAAGATCCAGGCTCTGCTAACTTCTCGAGCCACATTTCCTGCCACTCCACAATTTGCACTGTGTTCCAGTAATGCTACTTTTTGCATAGCTTTCAAACATACCATGCTGTTTAAGTTTTTGTAACTGTTAAAAAGGTCCTTGTTTGAGTCTATAGAGCCTTTCCTCCTTTTCTGGGTGGTTGACTTCTTCACCTTTAAAAATCCGGGACAGGATTTTGGATGACAGGACCTCATCCAAAAAGGTTTTGCCAACATTGTCCTCTAAATTGAGCCAAGCTACTAATTTAGTCTCTATGTCTTCTGTATGGCTCTGTTATTGTATTCATTACACTATTTTTGTTTTTTACATTTATGCATAGCCTACTGAGCTGTTAGACTGAGTTCCTTGGTAGCAGTTTCTTCATATTATCTCTTCTAGCTCAGGGATCTGGTAAACAGTAGGCACTCACCAAATTCTTATTGAACAAACAAGTGAATAAATGAACAAAAGAATGAAAAAAGATGCAACGATGTATGTAAAAACACTTTATAAACTGTGAATTATTGAAGTTATTGTTGACCTGAAGTATAATTTGCATTAAAAATTTGTTATAAGTTAAAAGTACCTTCAAGAGAAAACCTTCAAAATTTTAGATTAAAAGGGATAGTAAACAGCATGGTTATTTCCATATTGGAAAATAATTTGAGGAAAATAAAAAATACTCAAAATGTGTATTGTTAACTTATGTAAAACTACCTTTTAAATTATTTTTAATATATAACACGTGAATACAATATAAAATTCACAAGGTACCTTTTTTATCCCTCACCCTGGTTGCCCGATCTCCTATTTAGCACATGAAGAGTAAAGATGATAGAGCCTGTTTGCGTTTGCTGGAAACAAAACCCTGCAGATACTAGCACCAGGATCCTCCCGCATCTTTTGAGGGCAGTCCTTGAAAGGTTTTGATAGGAGAATTATACTCCAGCCATCTTGGCATTTTGACATTATGGACCAGTAGAACCTGTTCGATTACATATGAAAAACAGTCTGAATGTAACTTTAGGAAGAGATTTTAAATTTGTTTACTCTGTCCCTGTGGCAGAACATTGATATCAAGAGTTAAAGATCTCTGTTAAGGTATAAATGTTAAATGTAATCATAAATCAGTTTTTTTTAAACCCTAAAAGCAGACATTCTTTTATCTCCAGCTTATAAAATCCTTATGGAAAACACAAACTTTGAGAAAAAATTATGAAGTAACTCATTAAAATACTTAACTATTTCACTTAAAAAAAAAAGTTTACCAAAACCTAGCAATTACTTAATATGACTGACAATTTGATTAAATTCAAATACTGAATTATTTTTCAACTTTTCAGACTGCATTCCTCATGGTAGATTGTTATTTGTGAGCCTTAAAAATATTTTCGTTTTTTGGTTAGTGCTCTGAGACACCTACATTTGAATTACTACAGGGAGTGATTTGGAAAATTTGAGGCTTATTTATTTTTAACATCTATAAGAATACAGTGCTGGATAGGTTAGAGATACTTAAAGGTTTACCTGAAACTGACTGATTTTCCTCTGGAAGGCATATGGTGAAACTGGATAATAGAATAATTTTTCGATAACATCAACTGTGTCTGGCATGCTGTGAAGAACCCATATCTCTTTACATGCAGATTCATGGAGACAGATGTCAGTGCCAGCGGGTTTGGTATTACTGAAACCCTTCTCACCCAGTTCGGAGACAAACAGGGACCAGTGATTACTCCAGTGAATTTCTTACTGGTATCCATTGTCTCAGAGTATAGTTAGCTCCACTCAGGTATCACTACAACTGGATATCACTTTACTGAACCTCAGATTGCTTAAAAACAAAAGCAACAACTTTTGAGCTCAGTGCATTAGTACTTCTTGGGAAGGGCAAAATAGATTTATTTTATCTATCTTCAGAGCAAGATGTGAGGTTTAGAATCCTTTTGTTTTCATATATCATTCACATCAACTAATGGGAAATTAAAATAAAAATTTCTATTATCCTAAAACATTGCTGCTCTGTAGCGACAATCAATTGAGTAAGAGAGGGAGACCATGTGTATTTGGACGGTATCTGCCTTGCATTGTTTCCTTTAGTGATGTCCATGCAGTTCCACCTAGAGATTAATATAGGACCCTTAAAAGGATGCAGTAATATATTACAGTAAAAAAAACCAAAACAAAACAAAAACAGAGAATAGCTACTAAAAGCCTTCCTCAGAGACAGCCTTATTCCCGTTTTCATGTCTCCCTGTAATAGACATCAGAAGTTTCTACCTTTTCAGCATCCCTGATTCTCTTTTGATTGTAACAAACTCCCTTTGGGAAAATTTCCCTCTCTTACGTACGATGATATGCTGTAGCTGCCAATCACAGTTACCTATCTCTCTGACCAAAGGGGTGAGCAAATCACTCAGGCCTGGTCATTCATAATATTCAGTGACTTTTCCTCTGGGGGAAAGACCAGGTTTGGATAAAAGATCCAGGCTCCGCTTATCAGAGTCTTTTTCTGTTTTCTGGATTTTTATATGGAAATGCTGGGACATAAAATCACTCACTTTTCTCTAGGCTTGCTATGTTAACCTGCAGCTACCTATCTCTATTCCTTCCCCTCCCCGCTCCACCTTGGGCCCCTCCCAGCACCCAGTCCACCTTCATCTGGTTTCTGTGTCTCATTATGGAACAGCCTAGTCATATACAGGCACTCTTGAAAATGTCAAATAACCAATTTATTGTATTAGTTACCAATGTATTCTTTTTTAGCTCCTGTATCTACTCTGTGATAATGGATTGCTCTTTTTAGCTTTTCTTTAATGCTGGAGCATGGCGAGCATGATGCCAGTAGAGGGCACAAGAGTGACATTGCAGGAAGGAGGCTTCTCCAGGTTTCATTGGGCCATGTTTCGCTTTTGCCAGCCCTGCTGTAAGGCTTGTCAATGTTGCATGTAGAGAGGGACATCCAGGGCACCTTGCACCAGCCCCGCCCTGTTCCTCGCTGACCTCACAACCCTGCCCAGGCCCAGCTGGCCACTTCACCATGACAAGGACACTGGCATGTGTTCCAGGCTTTATGTCAGTACCTGGACTCTCTCTGTGCACCTGCCCACCAGCCTTTGCTTATCTGTGCCCTGGAGGGTTGTCTCCTGCTGCTTGGTGACTGTGGACCAACTTTGGCTCAGGCAAACTAGCAAATGTCCATGCCATCCTGTGGGTGAGAACTGCTTTCTCTCTAATGAGGTCTGATTCCCTTCCTCGGGCACTCTCCAGCTGCCCTAGTTACCCTTTAGAGTTCTCTTTATATTTTTTAGCTACTCTCCTATGCTAGTTTACTAATTCTTTATGTAAAACCTCCCCTGTTCATATTACTATGTATTTTCTGTTTCTTGATTGGTCCCAAACTGATTCACCCTTTAGTCTTAATATTACTTTCAGTTTCTGTGATTGGCTTGGCTCTTGCCTCTATGTTATTAATGTTTTTATTATTATTCCACCTCTAAAGTCTTTGTAAAATGGGACTGGCAATCTCTATCTTACCTTTTGTCATACATATAAAAGTTTGTAAATTGTAAAATGGTATGATGTTTATTGTATTTATTGTCTAATATCACCTCTTTATATCTTTGCTGGATTTTCTTTAGTCTCACCCTTTCTCTGGACATTTCCAGGAGGTTCGTTCTTGACTTTTGCCTTCTCTCTCTCTTAGCTTTCCATATCTTCAACTTCATCCTTGCTGGAACTCTAGGTCAGTCTCCAATGCTGTATTCTCTACTGTCTATATACTGGAAGATGATGTCCTAAAATTTTAATTTGCTAGTCAAGCTTTCATTAATTCAACATACATAAGGATCTATAACGTACAAGGCACTATTCTAGGTGGCAGGCATATAGAAATAAACAACATAGGCAAAACCTTTGCTTTTATGGAGTTTATGTTCTAAGTTTAACTCTAATCTATCTTTCCATACTTACCTTTTTGCATTAATTTGTGCTCCAGGGGAGAGCGAACATCTCAGTTATTTATTTATTTATTTTTACCTCTTTACCAATTATCTTCATCTTCATCTTCTCTATCTATTTAAACCCCATGCTTTCTCCAAGACCCAGTTTAAACCCATCCATGAATCCTCAGGAGACCAGTCCCAAAGCATTTCTTATAGCAGCAATTCACAACTTTTTCCCATAGCAACTTATCTGAGATAAAATGTGCCCTTTTGTTACAGTGGCTAAATATACATCTATTTTCAATGGATAAAGGGTTGGTTTTTACAGAATCTCAGGATGTAGGTGTGGGGACATGTAGAATTTTCAAGTCTCTCTAGTAATTCTGGTAATGTCTCCATGGAAGGGCATGGCTCTTTCCCTGTTGAGAATCACTGGTCTAAACCTGTGTTTCTCAATCAAATGTGTGCTGCTTTAAAAATATTTTCTATTATTTAAGTTCTCATGGCTCACCTCTTAAATAAGTGTTAATGCATTAGAAAGAATGCATGGGTCTACTACTTCTTGAAGTCTTCCTTGCCCACAATTCCTGGTTATGTATATTACATACAGAATGTTAAAACGTACTGGAATGATTATTAGTTTTATTTATTAATTGCTATCTATCCATCTATCTACACACACACACACACACACACACACACACACACACACACACACACACTGTTGCCAGTGCTTTTTTTTTTTTTTTTGCCAAAGGATTTCTGATAGTATTCCGTGGTCTTGTGTCTTACACTTAATATCAGATAGAAAAATCAATGTTACCCCCAAATATAAGAGTTAAAGCTATAAAACGTCTAGAACAAAACTTGGAGAAAACCTCTTTTGGATTAGGCAAAGAATTCTTACATAGGATATAAAATGCAAATATTGCTAGAATGGTTAATTTTTTAAATTTTAAATAAAAATTTATTTTATTTTGTTATTAGTTTCAAGTATATGGCGCCTTGATTGGACATTTATATAGTTTATGCAATGATCCCCCTGCTTACTCTTTCTCTCCTCTGGCCATTACATTACTGCTGACTGCATCCCCTGTGCCGTGCTCCCTATCTCCGTGACCATCTATCAACTATGAATTTGTACTTCTTTAACCCTTCACCCCTTTGTCCCAGCTCCTCAACCCCTCTCCCCTCTGGCTGTCACCAAATTGTCCTCTGTACTTGTGAGTCTGTTTTTGATTAGTTTGTTCTTTTTGTTCCTTAGGTTCCACATGTAAGTGAAATCATATGGTGTTTGTCTCTCTGTCTGACTTATTTCACTCAACGTAATAACCTCTAGGTCCATCCATGCCATTGCGGATGGTAGAATTTCATTTTTTTATATGGCTGAGTGATATTCCATTGTATATATGAACCATAACTTCTTTTTCCAGTTGTCTGATGATGGGCATTTAGGCTGCTTCCACATCTTGGCTATTATGAGTAGCACTGCCGTGGACACTGGAGTGCAGAGATCCTTATACATTATTGTTTTGGTTTTCTTTGGATAAATATCCAGAAGTGCAATTGCTGGGTCAAAAGGTAGATCCATTTTTAAGTTTTTGAGCAGTCTCCAGACTGTTTTCCATAGTGGCCGTACCAACTTGGAATCTCACCAACAGTGTAGGAGGGTTCCCTTTTTCCCACATCCTCGCCAACCCTTTTTCTTTGATTTATTGATGATAGCTATTCTGACAGGTATGAGGTGATATCTCATTGTGGTTTTAATTTGCATTTCTCTGATGATAAGTGACATGGAGCATATTTTCATATGTCTATTGTCCATCCATATCTCCTCTTTGGAGAAATATCTATTCAGGTCTGCCCATTTTTAATTGAATTATTTGTTTTTGTTGTTGTTGAGTTGTATGAATTCTTTTTATATTTTGGATATTAACCCCTTATCAGGTGTATCATTAGTGAATATCTTCTCCCATTCAGTTGATTGTCTTTTCATTTTGTTGATGGTGTCCTTTGCTATACAAAAACTTTTTAGTTCGATATAGTCTCATTTGTTTATTTTTTCTTTCATTTCCCTTGCCTGAGGAGATATGTCTGAAAATAAATTACTGCTAGCAGTATCAGAGAGATTACTGCCTATATTTTCTTCTAGAAGTTTGATGGTTTTGGGTCTTACATTTAAGTCTTTAATCCATTTTGAGTTTATTCTTGTATATGGTATAAAGTGATCCAATTTCTTTTTTTATGCATGTATCTGTTCAATTTTCTCAGCACATTTATTGAAAAGACTGTCTTTATCCCATTGTATATTCTTGCTTCCTTTGTGATATATTAAGTGAGCATAAACAGAATGGTTAATTTTTTAAAGTTGACAATACCAAGTACTGACAATGCTGCGGAAAAACTGGAACTCTCATACATTGCTAATGGAGTTGCAAAATGGCACCGCCACTTTGAAAAACACATTTATGCTGTTACAAAGCTAACCACATAATTATCACAGAATTTAACAAATATATAGTTTATTGTTATTTCTAGTGACAGTGTAATGTTACAGAACCCCAAATTTGGAACTACCTTACAGATTAGTGTTTTGCTTTTCAATGAGTCGGTCCCTCCTTACAATATCTCTTAATGTATTTTTTCTACATTTAAATCACCACTTAGCTGTCCCTTATTTAGGTTAACCTCCCCACCTCATTAGACACATGAGGTATGTAAAAGATACTAAGGAAAGTTTCATCTTGTCTAGTATAAAAAAGACCATTTCACTAAAATGATTACTGGGGAGAAAAAAAATGTAACAAAACACTAGCAACATGTTTGCAGATGCCTTTGG
Source organism: Eonycteris spelaea (assembly GCA_003508835.1). Classification (NCBI taxonomy): domain Eukaryota; kingdom Metazoa; phylum Chordata; class Mammalia; order Chiroptera; family Pteropodidae; genus Eonycteris; species Eonycteris spelaea. Next base: position 844,892 of record PUFA01000053.1, read on the forward strand.
GAGATTAGTATTTTGTGTCAGCATAACTGCCACCCCTGCAGGTTTCCCACATCTGCTGAGATATCAGCCTTTGAACTCCCTAGGAACAGAATGATGGTGCCAGGAGGGGACACATGTGTGTCTCTGAAATGGAATGTGGATCTGGACAAACTGCCATTTGTTTCGCTGCAGCATCTTGGAGTTAATGACCCAAGAAAGTTACAATCCATCATTCTGATGAGTCCTGCAAATAGAAAGCACCTTCCAGTCAACAGTTTTGTACTCTTCTTATTAGGCATTTAGGGCTTTAACAACAGAATGATAAATGGAAAGTGGTAGAACGAGCAGGAAGGGAAGCTCTGTTAATTGGAGGGAGTTTTAAGAGACCTGGGTTCTTGTTCCTTTTGCAATTAACTAGCTGGAACACCTTGAGAAAATCATTTCTTTACTCTGGGTCTCAGATTGTGCAGTTAAAGAGGGTCAGACTAAAAGCTAACTATGGTCCCTTTTTTCTTGGGTTTTATGATTTTATAGTTACAGGTGTCAGGAATATTACTAATGGGAATCACTCTCCCTCGTGGCAATCAAGACAGTTAACAGAAGTAACTGCCTTTGTTACTTGGCTCTCAAGAGAGAAGCACTTTAGTGACTCCAGAGGGTCGAAGAGACTGAGCATGTCAAATTCCATTTCATAACACGTACTGTTAAAGAAATCCTAAAATATCTGTTAGATAGCTTGAGAATGTGATTGAGTCAGAAAGCTACTGTCCATTTAAATATGTAGGAACTTGTTTTTCTTTTTTTTCCAGCCCTGCAACAAATGATAGCAGTTAGAATTTAACTAATTAAATCAGGCTTTGCCAGAGTTTTAGATTCTCTGTTTCTTTTAGTGAACAGGATGATAGATGTAAACAATAGAGGATAATCCCATGGTTTCAAAATCTTAACTTTAAGATACTTTTCCAAAAGAAAAGAACATTTCATAAGCAAGATCTAAAACCAGGCCAATAAAAAAATCTATGGTTAGAAAATTCATGAAATTTTGAGCTTATGAAGATTAGAGATTGCTTCTATTTCATCCCTTAGAACTCTAGCGGCACATAGATACATTACACGCAGTGGTTGCCTAGAAACTGCTTGTTTACAGTGACTATGGGGGCCACTTCTCTTTAGCTTAATTTCAAAAGTAGAAAGTGGAAGGTAAATACAAACACTAAGTGATTAATTTCATTATCTGTTTGATTTTACTGATTTTCAATCCTCTATTCTTATGTTTTGGGAGTCCCAGCTTTAAATAGCTGGATTTTTAAAACTCCAGTCAGACGTTTGCTTTTTTTAATGTGAAAGTCGATACACTTGCATTTATTGTGGTTATTGAAATATCAGGATGGAAATACACCTTATCACAGCCTTTCTCTTTGTGCTACCTTTTCTGCCACTCGCTTCTGTTGTCTTTCAAATTCATAGAGTTTCCCCTTCCTCCTCCTGTTTGATTTTTCACATGTACTAACTTGGAAGTAGTATGCTTTGTGTCTTTCACTTTGGTGCTTATTCAGACTATTTTCATGTGAATACTTGTCAGAGTGTACAGTTATCAATATTTTTACAGTCCCCAAAATGCAAAGACCTTAGAATATCAATCCTGACCTCCCCTCGCTTTTTCATAAGCTACTGTAACTTTGTTTTAGGCCATCATTTCCATGGATTTTTTTATTACATTACCATTAATGTAATCGACTAATCAGTTTTTTACAAACACTCTTACATTATTTTCCCCACATACTACTAATGTCTTTGTGTGCCATTTCTTTTGCAACCGAGTCCTTCCTTTAAAATTCCTTTAGTGAGCTCTTTTGGTAGTAAAATCTCTCCATTTTTCGTTTGTCTAAAAAGTATTTCATTTCTCCCTACGTCTTAAAGTATAGCTTGACAGTCACTTTATCTCAGCCTATTGAAGACATAATTCACTACCTTTTGGCTTCCATCATTGCTGTTGAAAAGTCAAGTGTTATTCCATTGTGAGTAATGTGTTTTCTCTCTGCATGCTATTGAAATCTTTTTGTTTTTTGGTGTTTTACAATTGTGGCTAGATATGGATTTTTTTTTTCATTTTCTTGTTTAGTTTGGTTGGGTTTGGTTTCCCTGGAACTCTAATTTTTAATATTTCTGGAAAATTCCCAGCCACTATCTTGACAAATGTTATTTCTTCCCTATTCTGTTATGTCACTCTGGAATAATTAGACCTCACTTTCCATTCCATGTCTTAACTTCTATTTTATATTTTCATCTCTCTCTGGAATATAGTCTGAATTTCTTTGTCTCTTCCAGTTCTCAAATTCTCTCTTCGGGTGTAGCCACCCTGCTATCACTGGTATCCATTGACATTCTCTGGATTTAGTTTTTGACTTCTAGAAATTCTATTTGTTTTTTAAGAAAATCTATTTGTTCATCTTTAGAGTCTCTCGTTCTTTGCTCATATTTTTCACTTTATTTCTATAAACATGTTAACTATAGTTACTTTGTGTTTTGTGTCTAATAACTCCAACATCAGAACTCCTGGGATCTTCCCCCACTTGTTTCTGCTATCTTATTCACGGTGCCTTGTTTCCTTGTGTGTTTTGTGATATTCAACTGTAAGTTACTCTTTTTCTTTTGATCTTTTTGGGAAATTTTGAGAACTGGATTTTATTTTCTTCTGCCAAACACCTAGGGGACAATATCACCACTTTGAATAAAATTTTCAGCTTAAGTTTTTTTCAGATCACAGTGGCAATGTGAATTAGGCCTGTAAATCCTTGTGAGAGTCCAGCTGTGTATTTTTGTCAGAGAGTGCTTTAATTTGGTTTGAAGATATGAATATTTCGTACATTCCTATTATTTTAATCCAACATTTTACTTGCTTCTATTGGGAGAGTCACTCAGGGCATCTTACCTGCCATGCTGCTGGAAATAGAGTCGTCTTATAAAGTTCCAAGCCAAATGCAATTTGTTTTTTACACTAAGAGCACAGTGACTAAAAAGCCACGTAATTTGGATGAAGCTTAGCAGAAAGAGTAAATGAGAATTTATTGCAAGGTAAGTGGGACTGTAGTCTGTTTCCTTTGTGATGCCCACGGAACATGGCACCTGACGCTTGCTGGCTTTCAAGATTTACGATACTTAAGATATGTATCGCTCACTTTGAAATGTGAAATGTGAGTTTTAAAAGAGACTTGGATGAAATTCTTCCTAGTAACTCAATGTTAATAAACAAAGCATACTGATTTAAGTGGAACCATTGTGGGAGTGGTTTGTACTTGATACTTGATACTTGATAGAAGGTATAAATTCCCACTGATGGGCATAGCCAGGTGTGTGGTGTGTCACCCAGAGAAAACATTCCTTTTTGGTTTTCCTTTTTTCTTTTGACTTGCTCAGTTGCCCTGTGGGCAGAAACAGGTATTGTTTTCTAAGAACATTTCTGAAAAATAGTTTGTTTTGGAAATTCATGTGAATAAACAACTTAACGCTAAGGTGAGATGGTAAATATTGTGTTCCTAGAAAAAGGCATTGGCTATCTCCCTGTTTCTTCTTCAATGCGATACAATGAAACCTGCCAAAATAAGAGTTCTTCAACCAAACCAACAAAAAGAGGGAAACTACACACTCAGTTACTGCTTCTTGTAGCCCACATAGACCGATGATGTCTTCCAGCTTAAAAATTATTTCATTTCTTTCATTGACGCAGGCTGCTAATAGAAACTTCCGCTATCTCTGGAAAAGCGGAGCTGAATGTGACTCCTCATTACAGGGAGAACAACTCATGGCCAAATGGTGAGACATCCCCTTCCTCCCAAGTTCTGTTCAAGTAGGCGATCTAGAATGCTAGTCAAAAAGAGATGGTGAATGCCTGAGTAGAAGATCTCACAAGTAGCTTATTCAATAACTTAAAAAATATTGATTGAGTGCTTACCGTGGTCTGACATCGTTCTAAGTGCTAAAGATACAATGGTGAGCAAAACAATTCCATCCCTATAGCTCACAGTCCTCTGGTGAAGGGCAGATAAAAGGAGAGACAATTTCATTACAGGCATACCTCGTTTCATTGTGCTTAGCTTTATTGTACTTTGTTGCCTTTTTTTTTTTTTTTTTTGGAAATTGAAGGTGAAACTCTCCACCAGCAAAAATATTACGACTCACTTTATTGTGCTACTTATTTTATTGAGGTGGTCTGGAACCAAACCCAAATTATCTCCGAGATATGCCTGTACCGGAGTTAATGAGGGACTGGATAGGGGCAATGAAAGAAGCTACTGCCTAAACCATCCTTATGCCCACTTTACTGATTCCGTAATGAGCTTTCGGTCAAAATTGTATGTGTAACAAGAAAACATATAAAATGGTATGCTAGAAATGATCTCCATAGCATTAAAGAGATATAGAGGGTTGTGGAGGGTGGAATAGGAAAGAGAGCAAGCAATGATGATGAAAATATTACAATTATTTGACCTTTTTTATCTTTCAGAAAAGTTTAAAATATATCAAGAAAGGCTGTTCGTTAGATGAAACATTGGTACATTTGCCTGGCATATGTAACTTTTAGATAAGAAAGGGAAAAGAAAGTGAAGAAAATGTTTAGTTCGTAATTAAGAAATCAAATTGTTTAGTATTTTTCCATGTTCACAAAAAATAGTCTTATTTTTTAAATTACATCTTTATGTAAGAAATTTTTTTTAGGGCAATGGAAGTACTCCGTATGATATCACCGTGATGGATACGCATCATGATACATTTGCCCAAACACATAGACGGTACAACACCAAGAGTGAACTTTAATGTAAACCATGGACGTTGGGTGACGTGTCAATACGAGTTCATCAGTTGTTACAAATGTATCACTCTGGTAGGCCATGTTGATAATGGGGGAGGCTATGCATGTGCCAGGCAGGGATGTATGGGAAATCTCTGGAACTTCTACTCGATTTTATTCTGAATCGAAAACTGCTCTAAAAAAAAAAAAAAACGTTTTGATTTAAAAGAAACAAAGAGAGAATATTTTACATCTTGTTTGTGAGCTCTGAGCATACCCCCCTATAATGCAGCCAAGGAAGTGAGTCAGGTATTACAGACTAAAAAGCCCATCAACGCACAGGCTCTCCAATACACAGGAATGGCTCTAGCACTAAAATGTGTTGGCGTTTTCTCAAGAATACTAGTCAAATAAAGCTTGATACCTCCCTGGGATGTTAAGACCATTGTACTCCTCAGGAGCCAGGCCTGGGTGCTGGCTGCCGGCACCAGTGCTCCCCCTTTCCGTACACTCACACACGTTGCTGCTTGTCAGCACCTGCGCTCGTCAGTGTCCTTTCTTCTTGAGCTCTGGGCACAAAAGTGGAGTTTGATCGTGAAGTATTTTAGCAACTGTCTCCATGGTGACTGTGGCAGGAAAGAATCTTTGATGCTTTCTCTATTGTTTGTAGGGGAAGCCCGACTCCAAACCTGAAAGCTTTCTTCTGCATCTTGCCTGAAAAAGGCAAAGGCTGACATGTTTTCCCCTGGGTCCTGGCCATCTGGCCCACTTACCATGTATTGTTTTCTCTGGATCAGGAGATCTGGCAAACACCTTCTCCCTGTATGGGAGCACATGAAGAGGGGTGTGGGAGTGGGAAAGCCTAATTTGAAACAGGGAATTTCATGGACACAATGCTTACCAGGATAGCCTGACATGATCGGATATCTTTATTTATTTTTTTCATATCATCAGCTATATTATGTTTATTGTGCCTTTCTCATCACTAGTTTTATCTGACATTTTCACTTATCTTATTGAGAAAAAAATATATATTTCGTTAAAAACGTTATATGATTTGCAGAGCTAAGTTTTAAGTATCTGGCCCTTCGCCACACATACAGGTCACAAAGAGAAGTTGTCTCAGCAAGTAAGACATAAAAGAATGGTTTCATGAATCTCAGAAAAATGAAATGCTATTTCTTGGGATATAGACTGTAGGCAGGATGCTGTGTGGGAGCCCTGGGTGCCAGTCAGTCTTGGTGGAAGTGAGTTAGGCATCAAGAGAAGGGAGGGATAGAACATGAAAGAAGATAACTTGGCCTACCTCATGTATTTGCTTAGGGCAGAATTAGTACATCCCGCTTAGCATACATTCATTCGAGGTAATTTTTGTAATCACCAGCAGGGGGACCTAGCTGACTGTAGTCAGGTGATTGCATTTTGAACCCTCCACGCAGAGAAGAAAAACCTACTGGCTTTCAGCCTGAATTTGGGGACTTGCGTTTTGCACGTACCTTTAAATTGGATGCAGCTTTGTGTTTTTGTAGATCTTTATTGGTAGATTGAATGACTTGATTAGACTGAGGTTTTGTTGTTTATTCAATGACAGTTTTAATTTTCACTAAGTTTGAAAAAATTTGTCCGCACCCTCCACCCTCGTTTGGTTTCTAGTTAGCCAGCTTCAGTTTTTTAAACCCACCCTCAGGCACATTTTATCCACTCTTGTGGAATTCCAGATAACTGTGGCCTGCAGAGGACTCAGACAGTATCCTTTTCTGTACTCTTATATCCAAATCCTGTTGGTTCTTTCAAAATAAAAAGGCTTATGTTGAGGTTTCATGCGAGCATTGGAGTTCATGGATTTATGTTGTTATCGCTCTTTTAAAACCCATTTTAAGAAACGCAGTATTTGTGTTCATCCTAACTGCTTCGATGATTTAAAACACACACTTTTATACATAATTTTTTAAATAAAAAAGAATAATAAAAATATAGTATATTCCTAAACCAAGCATGTCTTAACATTACCATCTTAGTCCAAAACTATTTAGTCTATTTCCTGGACCACTGAAATAGCCTCGTAACTACTTTTTACTTTCTTCTCTACCTTTTCCCTTTCAGGTGTCAGTTGGGCCACTGAGTCCCTAAAGGTTCAAATTACAAATTTTTTTTCGAAGAAATTATCTTGGTGGTCACTTCCCCTCCTCCAGTTTGTCTGCCTTATCTGGATGGTCATCTCAGGGACATCGCCTGACAGATGATGTATAGGGAACTGGAGATTGCATAAGAACAAGAAGCTGCCGTGAAAGTATGGAAACACAAGAGAAGAGCCATGAAAGGGGTATTCTAGTTCATGTTGGCCAGGAGTATTTTTGCAAAGAATTCAACCAATAAATGACTCACCTTAAAAACTCTTGCTTCAAAATAAATAAGTCCCAGGATAAAAGTTAAATATGATCAGAGACTTTGAAGGTACAAGCAGAAGATCCCATAACTTGTGAAGAATAAGGTCCAAGAAGGTTCAAGCAAAGGTAAACATGGGGCTATACAAATAGAATGACCTCAGTGAATATGATAGCATTAAATGCAGCGGCCAATTTGCATTTTAATGAATTTCTTTTTTTCCTCTAGATTTCTATTTGTAATCTTCAGTTACTATTCCCTTCTCAATTCTATCTGAAGTATGACTACTACAGATAGAACTATATCAAAATGAATGCCAGTCAGCAAGAAATTTGTTTGTTTTCTGCAACCTGATTTCTGTTTTGAGTCCTCTCCAATGCAGAGAAATTAATGTCTGTCAATGTGGGGATGTCCTCCCACCCTTTCCTGAGTTGCATCTAATTTCTGGAGGACATGCCAAACGACAAAGGTGGGCATGGGGCTGTTGGTTTGAGTCTGGTCTCTGGTCATCACTTGTCTATGCTGGCATCCATCATGATGATTGACACTGGGGACATGACCTTCAGCCACTCCAGCTCCCGCAGGAACGACACCCTCCATATCTATCTGCCAGACATACCTCACTGTCATTTCTCTTCAAGGTTATTTCTGATGTGGGAATCCATGGTCTTTTCTGGAGCTTCGGGTAATCCTTTCTTCCCATCCGACACTTGAATGAATGAGAAAAGGAGAAAGGGCAGAATATAGCCTCTATGTTCTGACTTCTTTCTAACAGTCTCCTTTCCCCATAGCAGGCAAATGATTGTGTAATCTAAGGTGGGAGCTCTTCCTCTAAATTACCAAGTAGACATCTAAATCTTATTTATGCCCTACATTTTCCCCATTTTCTTGGAACCTGGATTTTGGATACTCAAATGTCAAAAGAAGTGCATTTTTTTCTCTGCTTTTTGTTAACCTATTCTCTCTGGGGATAATGGAACTGTAATAACCTATCTGCTGTTTGAAAGATGGTAAGAATGAAGAATTAGAGAAATATTAGAGAAAAACATTGACTAATACTTCAGAAGTGTGTCTCCTACTTCATAACTTTCTATTGATTAACTCCCTAATAGAGGTAGCTGGAATGGCTACCTGAAACAAAGACTAAATCTTTTAATGTATGCTAAATGATGCATACAAGCTCTGATAAAATACATAGAAGCTCTTAAAAATACTATTTGTAACAAATGGAAATTATTTAGAGTATAATCAGATTCTATGGAGTCCACTTCTACTATGATTTGGCTGTGGAACCCTAAGCTAATCACTTCACCTTCTAAGCATAGATTTTTTTCATTTGCAGAGTGTGGATAATAACCTCTTCTTTGCAAGTTTTTTGGGAGAATTAAATTACCTTAAATAAGGTGGTGCATGATGGCCATTCAATAAATGCTTGTTTATTCATTCATTCATCTATTCGTGTGTTCATCCTTTCTTTCATCAGGTATGCATACCTTACTCCTATATAGCAAGACTATAGCCGCTGTTAATAAACCTTCTGTAAAACGTACAAATAGATTGTTAGATGGGTGTCACTTCCCTAGCCATTTATCTAGTTAATTTTAGATATAAGCCCTAAATGTGATCAGTGAAGGTAAGCCCTAGGTTTACTAATCCCATGGATCTGATGAGTGATACTCATGACTAGGGCCTCCCCATTGTCCTTACTGATTTCTAGTGAATGAGTTTTGGGCAAGACAGTACCTTTAATGACAGAGAACCTTTAATTGTGCACATATGAATAATAGCATCCCCCTCACCTCTTCTCTAAATGAATGTTATCAATGATATTTTCCAGGCTTCAGATAAAGTGTGGGATAAAATCTTAGGTCAAGAGCAGAATTTATTAACTATTCTTTTTCTTTTAATTGAAGTATGATTTTTAGACAATAAGATAAACAGCTCTTAAGTGTTCAGTTCAATGAGTTTTTACAATTTGTCCCCTTAACTACCACCCCAAACAAGAATTTAACATTTTCATCACCACCAAAATTTTTGCCATCAAGATTTTCACCATCAAAATTACCATCATGCTCCTTTTTAGTCAATCCTCCCCCACCATATGGCAGTTTTATTTATTTTTTTATTGCGAGAGCTCCCAAATGTCCTTAGGGATGTCTTCTATTTTATTTAACATACAAATTCTCTCAGTTTTCTTCCATTGGAAGTAAACTAATGAGAACCAATATTTGCTGAGAGGTTGATATATATCATTTCAATATTCACAACTATTCCATGAGGTAGAAACTATTACTTCTCTCATTTCACAGATGGGAAAACTGAAGTTTAATGAGATAAAGTTACCCCAAACTCCAACAACTCTCAAGGGGCAGAGCTGGGATTTGAATTCAGAGTGGTTTGTTTCTAGAATCTGACTTTTATATCACTATGAGAGAGAACAGATTTACCAGGGTTAGCTAATGATTGCAATTTTCCTGGGTCTGGATTTTGTACATCTGCTATTCTGACAAAAGGAGACAGAGTAAGTTGGTTAGTTGGTTGATTTAATACCATTTTAGAGTATAATTTCCATTTCCTTTATAATATCCTCACGAGCCTTGTTACCCTTTCATTAAGTTGTGCCTGCAAGATTTTTTACCAGTTGACTGACTGTTAAGATCATATGGAGATGATAATTATGATGACAATTATGAGAGCAAACATTTTGAGCACCTACTATGTGTCAGGTGCTACATGAAGCACTACAGCTGAATGTCCTTATTTAGTTCTCATAACCATGTTCAGAAGAGGATTTGTCATTAACATTTTACAGACTAAAACTTCGAGACTTAGAGAGGCTGTGTGATTTGCCCAGTGCTCCACAGTTAGAAAGCGGTAGGGTTGATTTTGCATCTTGTCAGGCTGTCCTTGGAGCCTGTGGTTTAACCAGCGCTATATTCAGCCTCTTGATCCTCTGTTTATGTCCTCAGTCTTGTTAATAAAGAATGGTCTCGGCTTCTGTCTAAACTGCATTTCACCGATATAAATATGTGAGTGTGAACTCCGCCAGCTGGCACTCTTTTAGATAAGCTCCTGTTAGTCCCAAGCACTGCAATCCACCTGTTCACAGAAACTTGGAAAACAGCCAGGCTGGCTCTTGGTCAAGTTGTGAAGTAAATGAAGTTTGTCTTGGGCATTTTATCCTCCTCTGCCATACCGTCTAAGTATCCCATCAACCAAAAACCCCTCTACCTTTTAATTCCTGGAGCCTAAATTTGCCAGAATGACTGAATCCTTCATCCTAGGCCTGTTTACTTGTTGAGAGCCCCTGTTGTTTTTCCCATCTGTTTCTGAGCCAGTTTCACTCTGACTTCCCCATCCAAGCCTGTGCTAATGTCCTGATGGCGGGAGGTTAGTGGAGGCACTCCAGACACCTGAGGCTTTTTAGAGATAGGACTCTTATCTATTTTGGCAACCTCAATGGTATGTCTCCCAGGACTGTTAGCAAAGGAACAGGGCAACCTGAAAGATAACAGTTAATCATACAGCCTTTAATCTACACCCCTGTACTGTTCTAAGTTCTTAAGTAAATATACATTTATTTAATCCTCCCAACGGTCCTATGAGGTGTGCTCGTCAAGGCTTCAGCGAGAAAGAGGAGACACACACAGATGGAATTCTGAAGAGAAGTGAAAGATGGGACTATTTGCAGGCAAGTAACAGATTTAAGGGAATCAGTCAAAGTATTTAGGCACCCAGGAAACTCGTTGCAGTAGGAAGCTGTTCCCACTCCTAGGGAGAAAGTAAATGGTGTAACTAAAGCCTGTTGAGGAGCTGTTCTAGGAAGCTCCTTACAGTCATGGAGGAAAGTGGCCAGAGCCCTAGTGGTGTGGGGGTGGGGATGGCAGGTGAAGTGAACAGTGAAGTGTCAGGGGAACAAATACTTTGATACTTCCTTCCTCCTTAGGATTTCCGATTGGCTGAAACAACCAGATGCCTGAGGTCAAGAGAGTCTGGGTATTGGCTGCCAAGGGGCTCAGTATGGGGCATAAGGACAAACAGAATAACCAACCAGTCCATGAGGAAATCGAAGCACAGAGTGGGGAAGCAACACAATTAGGAAGTGGCAGGATGAGGTCTGAACTGAGGTGGCCACGTCGCTAGTGTTGAAGAGTTCTCTCATGCTTACGTAGTGTCTTGCAGTTTCCAAAAACACCTTCTCTAGAGAGATTTTGGAAGGCTCTTGAGGGAAGTATTTTGAAGCAAGTGTCCCGATTATATTATTCCCATCAAACTGGGGCAAATTCTAGGATCAGACATTTGGTGCCCACAAATGAATGGCACCATTGAGATGAATCTGATCCAATGCAAGGAAGCCCACTTGTGTCTTCAACTGGTTTCCACTGGTGACAGAGAGGAGTCCCTATTACAAATGACAGAGCTCCTTTCATCTGTTTTAAAATGTCCCTGTACACAGAAGACTCCTAGTGGAAATCACTTCATGACAGATACAGGTAACACTGCAGGCCTCTCCTGTTTCAGTGTGTTAATAATAAACTAACATGGTCAGGTTTATGAAAAAGAGATTATGAAATAGTAAACTTTTCAGAAAACTGCAGATAAGACAATTATTTTGCCTCAACTTAGGAGAGACTAAGACCTGTGGTTTCTGTGTGAGAGAAGTCAGTATTCAATTTGAACAACTTCTGGAAAAAAAAAAAAAGAGAGAAGAAGAAGAAGAGAAGAAAGAAAAAGTCACCCACCTGTGTTGAACCTGATTGAGGCAGACCAGCTGATAGAAAATACAGTCATTGTGTGGAGACGTTTCCTGTGAAATGAGAAGAGGAGGTACAGAAAAGCACTTTTTTGTGTGTGAAAAAAGATAGACAATTCAAGATAAATGAAATGATCAGAATAAATTTTTTATATTAAAGAAGTGAAGCTCTAATGATAGCCTTCTATAGTTCATTATTTTATTTCTAATCAAGTTTTCGTTTTCTCCCTGACAAAATTAGGCAATAAGCTGACTAAATTACTTTTTATGTAAGCCAGACAGCAACTTCTACCAAGAAAAAGGGTGAATCTAGGAAAGAAAGAAGAGGCTTATGATGATCATTAGGAGGCACAAGAGTATAAGAAAAATATCAACATTTCTTATGTAAGTTAGCAACAAAATATGTAGCAAGTAATAGGTACTATGACTTGGCAAAACCCCTGTAATTTGAGAAAGCAGCCATACAGACCCAACAGTCCTATGATAGAACACTGTGAAGATTAAATGAAATGTACTCAATTTATAATCAAACCAAAGGTTATAGGCCTAGAGAACAAACATTTTTCTATTAGACATTTTTACCTCTTCTACTGTTTGTTCAAAAAGTGTCCTTTTAAAATCCCATCTCATTAAATGATTTGAAATGTGGAAGTGGGCGTTAAGGATGCAATTTTCATTATTTATCATAAAGATAGAATATAATTGCCTGAATTGTTATTCTTTCCTGAAGTTAGCTATTTCTAGGAGTTATTAATAATGTGTATTATATAGTAAGATTTCAAATTACAGCCGGCTTCTTTTAAGCCATAAATATTGCAGGCTTATTACATATAAATAGTCACACGTACATGAAAAATGCACTCTTATCTTCCTTTCCTCTGGACTCCAGATTTCTTAAGATGCCCTGGGACTGGCCATAGGGTTGTGGGGGCCATAAAAAGTTGTACAAAGGACTCCATTTAAGCAATGATCTCAGGGAAGGAGAGTCAAGAAAATGAACAGTCTAATGTATATGCATTCACTCCTTCCAAAGGCTGGGATCTTCTACCTGTATTTAAAAGTAAAAATTAAGAATGGAATATTAATAACATCATCCACTTTATAAAATAGAAGATAGGTTAAATAAGGTCCTTAAGAATGGTTTACTTTTTAAAATACTATTTAAAGGACATTTGTTTATAATTGATACATATAGGAAGTGGCCGTGATTATGGTCTGTAACCACTTAGAAATAAAGTGTTATCATCACATCTTTTCCAATCAGACTTTTATAGTGATTTGGCTAATGGGGTAAAGATATAAAAAAAAAAAGACTAAACGTATGCTTTGTCTCTGTTCTCTCATACTTTAGGAGGTAGGGAAAGGAAAACGTGTCTGAGCTGTGATAATACATCATCACTATCTACCTGTTAACTGTCCTTAAGTTAAGGTGGAAGGGCAAAGTTATCCTTAGTGGGAGAGAGAACTGTTAACTTACAGGCTGTAATTTTGCCACAGCATAGTAAAGCAGGGCTGCCATAAGGCACATCCATCCTTTCCATTCACCCTTGCTGGAGTCTGGGACCCATCACTGGGAACCACACGTCCCCTACACCAACCCATCCTCATCCTCAACAAATAGCTGCCTTCCCACCCATGCATCTTCCTGTGCTCTCCTTGCTCTAAGTGCCTGGGCTCTCCCTGCCCTAGAGAACCTATGCCCCTGAGGAGATGACACCTGCCTCAGGGAGGAATGTTTCCAAATGCAAGAGACACATCTCGGTAGGCATTTTTAAAGTAGGGGTGGCTTTAGATTAGAGAAAAGACACTAATATTAGAATATCCACAGTTGCATTTCTCAATTCAATATTCTCATTTATCTCTGCATATCATGATTTCAAAGACGATAACTTCGACCAAGTCAATACGGTGAGAAACTGACACATTTATCAAAGTATAAAATGTAAGTAGTTTCAGGACTATCTTAATATTGAATCTTATCCATCTAATAAAGTTGTAATTATATTGTGAAAGTCATTGTATTTTGCTTTATTTAATCATCTCCTTATTACTCCCTACTCTCTCTTTCACCATTGTAAACCTTTCAAAAAAAACTGGTTACTTTTATTTACTATATGCTGGAAGTTATGTAAGTTGTTTACATGTATTGGGCCATTCAATCCTCACAACAACCCTATGAGATAATAACTCTTCTTCTCCCAGATATAGATGATAAAACAAGAGTCAGAGTGGTTTAGTCTCCCAAGGACACGTAGCTGATAAAAAGACCAGGGATTAGATTTCAAAGGGTCAGTTTCCAGAGCCCAAGCACTCAAACACTGACCTGAGGTGTCCGCGCAATTTTCAGTGGTTTACACTGCAGACATGGTTGGACTCCTTCTCATCTTTGTTCGTATGCATGCTGACTTATTAATGATTGATGACCTAAGGGTCCAAGCTCATGTCTGCTTCACTTTTCTACTCTGTATCCTGATTCCTGTCTTTGTCACTATGTTCTCCCTGTTGTCATGACATCTGGTTTCACAGTATTCTGACCACTATATGAGAGGAAGCTCAGCTAGTTAGTGAGTGCACTGCTGATAATTCCCATTGTCCAGATATTTGAATATGTAGGATATATCATGTCAACCACAGATAGAGGGATAAAAGGAAAGACTGAGTGTCCTAGGTCCAAGCATCATCTAAAGATATCAGAAAGGGAGCTAGTCGTCTAAGACACAGGGCTTTGTTTGCTTGCCTGTGAGACTGTGGCTTTCAAAATTCTTGACTACTACTTACCATAAGGAATGTATTTCTATTGCAACTCACAACACATATATTTACATCCACAACACTGTAACAAAAAAGTCATAAAGCAACACTTTACTATATGAGATGTACTCTGAAAGTTTCTATTTTATTTTATATATATTTTTAAAAGATACTGTTCCAATTGGTTTCAGTAATAGGTCATGACTGGCTGATTGAAACACACCATAATAAGGAATTATTTTTAACTCAACATATAATGAATTTTCACTAATAATAGATTTAGACCCAAAATGATTAATTCCTTGATTATCCATGAAACAATTTGCAAATTATTTGTGTTTTCCTTTGTTCCATATCTTTACTGGACATCAGGATGCCAGGAAGGGGGGAGTATCATATGAGAAATATGTTAAGATTAGACAAATGGGGTTGAGATGGTGTTTGATTATATGTGAAGGAGATTGTGGCCTTTCCTGAATAATTGCCAGCTAAGATTACCTCTACAAAGTTTTTATAATTCTACACACATGAGATTTGATCAGTTGCATACTGGGGACAATAGGAAATATTTGAATGTGGTCTATGTCTTAGGCAATTATTATATTAGGTGTGAAATGGTATTGTGGTTGTGTACAAAAATGTACTTTCTAGGTATTTATATTGAAGTATTTATGGGTGATGTGTCACGATGTCTATAATTTACCTTAAATAAGTTTTAACAACAATAAGAAGACTGGGGAGGGGCAGTTGGAGAAGCAGCACCATATCCCAGCCAACGGCAGCTACAGCACTGCCACTTCTCCAGTCCCCTCTGTAACGAAAACTTCCTTTGCTGGAGATGGGTAAGAAGGAGGAGGAGGGGAGAAACTTCCACTGACCCACTGAGAGTTAGATGTTGAAAATATTGGCGCCATGGTTCTGTTTCGGGATGGACGGAGTAAGCACGCTACTTTCTTTGTCTCTTCCACTGTGTGCAGCTATAAAACCTGAAAAGCATGGAGCATTCATGGAGAGTTATGTGAGGACTGAAAATTAAATAGGAACAGACAGATTGGTGAAGAAGACCAGAATTCGAAATAATATGAAAATGACAGTGAACTTACCTAGAGTTTTAAAAAATTCTAACATTGCCCAGCCTGAATTCAAGAACATCTGAAACTGTAAATGGGCAGCATTGTGGGCAAAGAGAACTCCGAAAGCCTCTAGTGCAGGCATATTTCAGATTTTAGTTTCAAGTCCTAGCCCTACAACTAAGTAGTGTGTGACCTCAAGCAAGTTACTAAGCCATGTGGGGCCTCAGTTTTTTAATCTGTAAAAAGGGATAATAATAGTATCAATCTCTTACCGTTTTTGTAAAGATTGAGTGAATCAGTAGTGCAGACATACAGCCAATACCAATGCCTTTTCTTCTATTACTGTCGTTACTTTATTATACCCCAAACTATTGATATAATTTGGATCTTTTGAACATTGAATTTTTGGCTGATCTAATAAAGTCTGCATCTCTAAACCTTTTATTCCAGAACAAATCAAACAAAACACAGAACCATAAGATGCTTTTCTATTATTGTAGAAATTCTTTGCTTGGTTTCCTTTCATTCTCTGGGAAACAAAAAGTTCACTAAGAAAGTACATGGATATTGTATTGATCATTGTTATTTTTTAGGTCATTATTAGTATTTTAATATTTTATAAAATAGTTAAGAAAGAGAATTAAAATTAACCTTGATATCATTTTTTAAAGATAAGCAATGTGCAGATATTCTGATATCTTTTCCATATAGTCCTTCTGTTTTTGAAAAGAAAACTTATATTCATCAAGCTGAAGCTTATGAACTTATGTTAGTCCTGAGCAAGATTCTAGTCATATTATAAAGAAGTGGTTTATGAGCTCCTAGAAAAGAAAGCTATGGTCACCAGAAACCAACACAGTTCACAAGGAACAAGTTCATTGGATTGATTTCACCTCCTTCTTTGATAGGATTACTCTCAGGGAAGTGTGGACCATCTCAAGGCTTTTGTGAAAGTCTCATAGTTTTTTTGGATACCATTGAAAAATAAAGGTTGAATGAAATACAACAAAGTCATAGATAAATGATGATTCCTAAAATTTGGAGAGAGGTATATCTTTCTTGGTTTTCCCTTTGTCCTTCCCTATTAAACATTTCAATCAGTGATTCGATTAATGATACAGAAAGAAATGTTGATAAAAGTATCAGTAGATTTCATGAAGATGGAAGGATTATGCACACTTTGATATCAGGATAAGGTTTTAATAAATTTTTGATAGTTAAAAGAATGAGATGGAGCAAGCAAAAATAAAATTGATGTAGATAATTGTCAAGGTTTTGTTCTTACATCCAGAAAATCAACTATATAAATGCAATATGGAGTTTTGCTATAATTTTTATGAACAAGACCTATATTGACAACGAAATATCATTTTGATAATATGTAATAAGTATGTCAATCATAAAGCAAATAATAAAAATAATATATACTCTAATACTTCAAATGAAAGAGATTGTAGTTTCAATCTATTCTTCCTTATCAGAGACTATCTAGAAAATTTTGTTCAGCTTTGGACATCACACTTTAAAAAAGAATCAAACAGGCAAAATTAAAGAAATATTGTGAAAGGACATAAAAAGGAGAAAATAGAATAAGTTAGAGATGTCTACTGGAGAAAGAAAGTTGGGGGAGACTGTGAAAGCTCTCCTCCCTTTTTGCAAGGATAACATATGGAATAAGCATTAGAGTTGTTGTGAAAAACTTTAACGTGATAAACTAAGAAAAGACCTGGAAACATCAGGGAAATGATGTCAGTTCAATGAGAGGAACTGCTGTCCAGCCTGTGATGGGGTCCCCCTGAGAGCTGCTGAGTTCTCTTTCCCTGAAGACTCTCATACATATAGACTCCTTGTGATTTATAGAAGTAAGGCAAACATATGGAGAGACTGAGTCAGATGAATTTCTATGCCCCCCTCACATTTCAGGTTGAGTGATTCCAGTGACTAAATGCCTGTTCCTCCTTGAGAAAAGAAAAGAGAAATAGCGAAAGCAGGAGAGTCAGTGAGCAGATAAGGCCTTTGTAATGGTCTAAATAGGTTGTTTTGATGACTGACAGATTTATGATGGAATAATTTCCTCTCTTTGTCCTGTAATGAGCGTATGTACCTTGGGTTTGCTGCAAGCTCCTTGCCCTATGAACATTTCCAGCTGGGTTTCAAAGAAAGGAAATGGTTTTGCTTAAGTGACAATGAACAGAATTCCTGCTGATTAGCTTTTTTCCTTATTGTTTTCATCACAGACAAATGGGTGGCTATTTGTTTCAAAGTAATACATCTAAAGTCTTATAATTTCAAGATAAAGGTTTACATTTATTTACACAGCATACGATTTCCTTCATGTCTAAAGTTTATGTGGATTCTTTTATTCTGAACATAGAAATATGAACTGTATTTCTACCCAGCAGTATCCTAACACCCTCTCACAGCAAATGTTAACTTTCCCTCATATATTCCTTTTTCATGCTACGAATAAGAGTTTTCCTAAATTCCTCTCTTACTTTCTCTTTCTTTGATTATTTCACATTTCTTTTCTCTTTTAACCTTGCCACTTCCTCCCATTTCTCCCCTTCCTGCATCCCAGTTCATTGAGGAAAATAAGGAACCAGAAGGTGCTCTCTCGTCTTTGCATTAGCAATCCTGTGCACATACTTATTTCTGCACCCACCCTCCGCCTCTTTCCCACTGTTTCAACAAAAGAAGTGTTCCTCCTCCTTTCTTTCTTTTTTTAATTTGAAAAAACTTTTTCATAAAGATAAAAGGAGAGCTAAGTTCTGTGTTTGTGAAGAATTAGAAGATATCATGATAGAGAGTAACAGGCCACATAGAGCAATAAATGTGAACTAAGCTTATTTTTGCTCCCATAAAAAGAGAAAAATAAAATGATTTCCGAATTCCTACTGTGTCATCTAAAATTTGGTTGCATTCAGCTTGTGACATTGAGAAAATCAGTCCATAGCATCTATTACCATTTAGCTTATACACAGTAAACAGTTTTGTTTGGAGACATGCGTTATTAGAATTCAGGTATTGTGATCACAACTGTATTCTGCCTTCACCTTAGGCATGAACTTATCTATTTTCTGAGGCTTCCCAGAATTCTTCCCACTCTTTTTCAGATTTTCATATATTTGGATGCTAATCTTTTCACCTGAGATGAAGTTTTGGCTTTGCTACTGGCTGGATAAGCAATTACTAAGACACTGCATGAAACAGAACTTGGTCGTATCCTTTAAGAGACCGTTAAGAAATAATTGGCCTTAGAAAGTTAATGCCATTCTATCACTCTTAACACACAGCTTCCCACAGGACATTTGGGTACATTTTCCTGAGAGTGTCTGATGACTCTGAACATTAGGATATAGTGTCTTTTACAACTTTTTTTTCTTTTTCTTTACTTCTGTCCCATCCATCATCAAGTCTTTTGATTTTGCCCTTAAGATAATTTAAAATGAGTCCACTTTCTTCGTCTCTACCATCACCACTAGAGTTCACACCAATATTATTTTTTATCTGGACTACTACATTAGCCTTCGCACCAGAGCCCTCATATTGTTTCTTGTTCTTCTTGAATCCTTTCTCCATGTAACAGCCCGAGCAATCTTGTGTCAAATGCTGCTGACAAGGAATGAAAGTAGTCTGTTATATAAACAAGTAAATGTCTAGGCAGTTGGATATAGACTTGGAATTCACATGGGAGTGGAAAACTTGTGAGTGAACGCAGACTGATAAGAGAAGAGATCCAATGTCTGACCCCTGGGGCACTCTATTGTTTAGACGTTGGGGATCTAAGGAGGACCCAACAAAGAAGACAAGAAGTAGTCAGTGAAGGATCAGGAAAACCAGGAGAGTGTGGTACCCTGAAAGCCACGTGAAGAAAATGTATCAGAGAGGAGTCATCAAATGTGTAAAATGCTGCTGATGAAACAAGATGAAGACAGAGGACCATTGAGTTAGCATCCGGGAGGTCATAGGTGACTTTGACAAGAGTAGGTTCAGTGGTTTAATGTGGGCAAAGCCAAAGGGTTTTAAAGAGAACGAGAGGAGAAAAATTGGAGATAGCAAGTGGTCAGGAGATTTTCTGTAAGAGGATTAACTAGAGTTGGGACAAGTTCATGAAAGCAGGAAATGGCACAGGTGCATTGGCAGGTACTTGTGGAAGTTCTGTTACAATTGATTCTATTTTGTCAGTGAAATGGGAAACAAGGCTATCAGCAGGATGAGAGTAGGATTGGGGAGGAGCTGCTGGCATTTGCGGAGGGAGGAGAAGGTATGAAGTAGTCATCTAGCAGAGTGGGGGAGTGAATGAATTAAGAGAAATTATTATGACTGTCACACTTCCTTGAGGTCTAGTAGTTGTGAATTTAGAATGAGACTGGTCAGAGTGATTATACATTTTTCTCTAGTATTATTAGTCAGCAGTTCAGGTGTAAAGCAAGTTGAACATTGGCTTTAACAAATGTTGGAGTTTCCTAGATGAATAATACAAAGAGAGAGAGGACGAAGAGAGTTGAGAATAGTGGGAGTGATTATAATGATCAACTCTGAGTAAGAAAGGAAAACAGGGTGTGTGGGAGGTAGGTTACTATGTAATTGTGTTGGATCAGTGGGATTATAGGGATTAAAGCTGTTGGAGTTAGGGTAGTTGAGACTGACATTATGGGTTGTAATTATTGGTAATGATAAGTCAGTGACATGTTCATAGAGCTGAAGCAGAGAGAGGAATTGGGGTTAATTAAGTCAGAGGACAAGATGTGAGAAAATCATTTCTATAGATATTGAAAGTATTATGAGTTATGACCAGAGATGTATTGGCAAGAGTAATAGTGAGGCAGGAGGTAAATCTGCAAGGCATTGAGTAGGATGACTCAGTATTCTATGGACGACCGATGAGGATGAGTAAGGCATATTTATAGTCTTGATGACATAGAATATTCAAACCTGGGCACCACAGTACAGTAAAACTAAAACATAATGCTGTAATGTAATAAATCTCATAAAAAAAGGCACAAAGTGCTATGACAATTGTTCTCAAATTTTAGCAAGGACCAAAATATTTGTTAAATGACTTGTTAACATACAGATTGCTGGGCTCCACCCCTCAAGGTTTCTGACACACCAGTTCTGGGATGCGGCCCAATAATTTCCATTTCTAACAAGTTCCCAGGTGGCACTAATGCTGATGGTCCAGTGGCTACCTTTAAGAACTGTTATTCTATGAAAATTCAGAATAAGGATGGATTGCTTTTGGCTGGAGAACTAAGGAAGGTTCGTGAAGAATATTCTTTATTTTCAGCATGTGCTTAGAAACAACAGAATTTGACATCATCGAATATCATACATTGACTAAAAGAAGATAAGTCATGCTTTTTGGGTAACATATTTGCTTATTCACAAGTCAGAGGCTCAAAGGAAATATAGTTCCTTCATTTGTCTACAACTTCATTGTATGAAATCAACACACTGTACACCTGAACCAAAGCAATGGTATATATCAATGGTATGTCAATAAGGCTAGAAAGAAATATAAAACTGCATTGTTTAACACTGATCTTCATCAAGATATCACCTGCTGGATGGATGA
The DNA here is from genome assembly GCA_003508835.1 of Eonycteris spelaea. NCBI lineage: Eukaryota > Metazoa > Chordata > Mammalia > Chiroptera > Pteropodidae > Eonycteris > Eonycteris spelaea. The sequence continues at coordinate 866,200 of PUFA01000053.1, forward strand.
CCGGGAAAAAGCTGATACAGTCCATTCTGTTTAAAATTTAATTCGGTTACATAAATTTAAACAATCTCTTGAGGTAATATGCATTATCTATTTGGGTAAAATGTTTGGGCTTTTAGATTTCACCTGGGGGATGTGGTTTTATGACCTTGTGTCCTTGGTCTGTGCTCAGGCTTCTCAGTTCTCTGTGGCAATGTCTCTTGTCTGCCAGGTTGCTGCTCACTCTGCTGGCATTCTTGGCTGAGGTTTTTGCTGTGTAACTCATGGCCTTATCACTTAGCTTGATTCAAGCCCAGTGGTTCTCCTTGACTGACTTGGCATTATCTTGCCCACTGTGGTCCTCTCTGAGTTTCTGCCCTGTTCTCTATCTGGTCACTGGCCTACTGGATTATGGGTCATCTCACCCTTCACCACAGTTGGGAGGGATTTGCTGCAGTTGCCCTGTGACAAACCCACTGGGACTCAGCTCACCTGCCTTCACATTCTTACCCTTGGGACTAGCACTTTTAGGCCCCTATCTACACCACATAGGAGTAGAAGCAAATTTTGGGCACCCGGTTTCAAACTTCCCTCTCTGCCCAAGTACATTGGGTCACCCTTTTTCTCTGACATGGCATCCTGCGTCTCCCAATTAGAGAGGCAGCCTCCTTTTGGAATCCTAAGTGGAAACAGGGCAAGACCCCTCTCTGCTCTCCGCATTTACCCTCAAACTAGCTTATGAGCCTTCTTTCTTCCTCCTTCTCTATAGCCCCAGAGTGAGGTGATCAGTGTCTCACCTTGCCTCTCTTGCCTTCTTTCTTGGCCATTCTTTTTAATGTATTTCATGCATTCTAAGATGCACTTTCCACCCTTGTCCATTTTTTAACATATTTGAAATTGGGTCATAGAATTTATGTCATATCCTAGTTTTACTACCAGAATATTTTCTATCTTGGTGGATAATGATACATCTTAAAATTAATGCTGCTGAAGATTCTGTAAATTACTGCATTTCTCCTATATCACGTTCTCTTACCTGCCACTTTATCCTCACAGCTGAGTGCATTAATGGTACCAAAGGCACCGTCTCTACTCTGTGGCAGGTGTTCTTTGTTGAATTGGAATTAAAGAATTTAGTTAATTCCTTTTCTACCAGCTTGGCTTTCTAGGTTATTGTCCTGATCAAGAAGCCCAAACAGGCCATTCTAGCCCTAGTATAATGAGCCTCCAGGGCTTGGCCTCTGGGATGGAGACTGCATTGAAATCTGATTGGGGGCCTGGGGACAGGAAGGAAAATGCATCTGTTTAATAGTTGCAAAACAGATATGATACCTGTTATACATTTAAAATATCAAAAAAAAAACACTTTTATAAAAGTATTGGCTGATAGCGATGGCAACAATTTTATGCTTATGGTAGTTTTTCAATAAATTTTAATTGCTAATAATGATAACTAATTTTCTCAAATTGATTGGAAAATATTAGTATAGATTTAACCATCTTTTAAAAATGTAATACTTTATAATTTAAATAAGTATTTGAGAAACGAGGCACAAAAAATTTTATTCATGATGGAAGTATGAGAATGTTTAGTAAGAAATTTGGTTTTCAAATGCTTTAGATAGAATTATCTTATTTTTGTGAAACATATTATTTATATAAATATACATAAGTAATAAATTCTACAAAGGTATATCAAGATGATTGCTTTTCTCTGGAAAGGTAATTGTTAGTTCTTATTGTTAATCTTATGTTCTATTTTTCTACTATAAGCATGATTTATTTGTATTTTATTTTAGAAAACTAGCAATATTTTATTAAAATTAATAAGGAAAAATAGATTTATATATGATACAGTAATCTGAGAAGAGAATTGGAAGGTTATGATTTGATTCCCAATTTATGGGCGAGTTTCTAATTTATCTAGTCCTTATTTTTTTGTAACTTGTAAAATGGGCAAAAGATAATATTCTTCTAGGTGTGGAGATGTTATCGAATCTGGGAGTGTTCTGTTTGTAAAATCAATAGGAAAATTGAGTTCAAAACAAAACTACAAAATAGAGAGCAAAAACCGATACCTAAGCTTAAACTCCAGTATATGGGCTTTCTCCTTCCATCATGAATCATCCAGAGAGTTACTCCAGTTCTCCACCTCATTTTGCATTGTTAGTAAAACATCATCAGAAACAAGGACAAAATTAAATGTTTTAACTTCTTCACCAATAAAATCTTAAGGAATTTAAAAATATTAACTGATCCTGACAGTGACCCTGAGCTCAGCCGCATTTGCCTGGTGTCCAGGCCTCCTTCCGAAGGGCAGGCTTGGCATCTGTCAGAGACCGAGTCTTGGGCTGAGTGGGCCAACTTGGCCCAGAATGCAGCCCCGGGGCACCAGGCAGTACGTCGGGTTCTGGCATGCCGCTTCCCTCAGTAGGGTTATTTTCATTAGAAGAAGTTTGTCCTTAATTTCTGGAACAAAATAAATTTAATATAGAAATTTAAAAAATAAAAATAAAAATATTAACGGAATATTATACAGAAAATTATCACCATATTCAGGATATTAAGAACAATTAATACTGTTGACTTGGTTATTTCTCATAGGTTGAATAATAAAAGATTATGATTATTGATTCCTTCCACTTCTCTCAGGCACATACTCTGCTCCTATAATCTATCTTGAATTATATGTTATAAGTTATGTTTAACAAACTGATGAATAAGGAACTTCCTGTTCATCTGGAATATGCAAGTGCTACAGTAAGATTAAGAGCTGTCTTTGTAAGGGTAATAGTGACTTGTAGAATATCTGCCAAGAATATAGATTTTATCATTACACAATTGTCACAAATTTATATGGCAATTTTCTTCAGATCACATAAAATTTAATAAAACTTTTGGAATTGTTCCAAATGGAAAACTGATGCATTTTCTGCTAATAAAATCCAATTTAAGAAATACCTCTAACTCAGAATAAATATGAAAAATCTGAAGGTGGACAAATTAAGTATGCAGCTGGAAGCTGTTAGATACTTTTAATTACAAACAAGAGGACTGATAAAAAAATGAGAAAATGCAGCTTATTTTTATTTTCTGAAAATGTTACCAAAGAAACGAGTTCTGATAATCTAATAATATACATTATAGTTTTGTTTACCTTTACTGATACCCTCCATATTTTCCGACCTCTAATCTTTTACATTTTCTTCCTCTTTTTCACTGTACCTAATTGAGTGCAGCTCAACTGGATATAAAAGTAATTCTGAAAATTATAGAAACTCAAAATAAATAGTAAAGCTATTCTAAGCAGTCCTTGTATAAATGTATAGGCTATGAGAATTTTGTTATAAGAATTCATATTAATTATTAATATTTAGACAGTAAGTCTTTATTTTACAAGTAGACCATTTTGTTAAGGAGTGATCGTGATATGGAGGTTTCTTCCTTCCTGGCCTTCAGTGAGGTGTTAGTTGTCCAGGTTAGTTGTAAATTTAATGAACAATAGGTAGTTGATGATGTTCATTGATTTGATTATTATCACAATTTCCTGATTTGCTTTGGCTTAGCAAACATGTCTTTAGTAACCACAATACTACTAGAAAAAGGCATAAGATCAATTAATGTATCCTCAACTGCAATTTTTGTTGCATAATGCACATTTATGTCAAATGTAACATAAATCCAAAATATACTGTAGATTCGATGAAATTGCTATGCAAGTGTTATTATTGGTTATTTAGGAACAAGCTATATCCTGGAAGTAATCAAAAGCTTGAGGAAGCAAAATCAGAAATTCTTAGTGTTCAGTTGTTTAATTATTACACATGAGAGGTGATTATTTTCATTCAAAATACATCTTTTTATTCTCTGAAAAGCAGTCAGTGAAAGCATCTGTGGTATTAACTTTCTAAATCCTAAGAAATAGGCTCATGCCAATGAGTTAGCTGAACCTAGGGAGGCTGGCCCTTGTTAGTCCACCTGCCTATCTCATTCTACATTGCATTCCAGGGAGTAGTTTTCTTCATTATTCTCGTGCTTCCCCTCCCTTCCTCTGCCCTTTTACTCTTTCCCTTCCTTTCTCTTCCATTTCTTTTGTTTTTCTTTCCTTCTCTTTCTATATATTTTAAGCTTGTGTAACTTAAAACAAATTCCTACATTTGTCTTCTTTAGAACTGATCAAACACACTTGTACGTGTCAGATATAGTACCAAAATAATGCTTGATTACAAGAAATTCACACACACAGAACACATCATGCATCTATTTCAGTCTGGGATAAATTATGGGAACAAATAATAAAACATATTTGGCTTCTATAAGTAGAATATACTGTTCACATAGATGCTCAATTTTATTGGTTAGCAATTTTGTCGAGCTAATATTTTAATATATTTATATGTGAAAATATTTGACATCCCTTAGTTGTCATACAAACCACTCAAATCCATCTTTTCTTTCCTTGAGAGCCTCTAGAATCAGTTATCTTAAAAATACCTAAGTGTTTGGAATTTTTTTGTATATATGCTTTGGAGAGCATGTGCTATTATATTAGACTTATTGTTCAGGGGTTACAGTGTATAGGTTGTTTGTTTTTCTTTCCTCAAAGTACCCATTTTCTAAACTCTTCTCTCCCTCTCCTCCCCACCAAATGATATTTTAATAACATGCATGACAAACATCCTTGTCAGAGGAAAGGGGCAGACCAAGAAATCCGGGAGGTTAATTTTTATTATTAAGTTGAAATATAGTCAAATTTAAACTTAGACTTTAATATTTTGTAAGGAAAGTAATAATTTTAGTAGTGAAGATTTTGCCTGCCTATCAGTGGGTGTAACTCCTGGAGAGAGCATTAGAAGGAAGTTGTTCATCTGCTCTTTTCTATTTCAGTAGCATCATTCCTTTAAGAGCATGAGTATATGAAAGTTTTTATGAGATTCTAATGCTTAAGAAATAGTTCTTTTTAATTTTATTCAATTTTCACTTTAATTTTGATTTTAGAACTCAATCTTTATGATGCAACTAGACTGTATAATTCATAAAATGTTTGTAAATTTTTTTCTTAAAACCTATTTGATTTTACATGACTTACAAAAATAGGCCAGCATTTTCTAAAGAACGTTTAAGTCAAACTTCTTGAAGGCAGAAACGATGTCTTGTCACTTATCATATATCACTTGTGACATATCAAATAACTACCACTTATAGTTCCTGGGACGTAGTAGGTGCTCAATAAATTTCTTCTGAATGAATTAAATGACTGCCAGCAGGTCCCATTTACTTTGAATAAACTGTTACATTTAAAGCATTTTAATATGTTTATGTCTACTTGCTTCATAAGAACATTGTAAGGTGCATAACAACACAATCTGTTTTATGTGTCCAGATCCCATGTCTTATTGGGTAATAAGCTGACCTAGTCACAGATGAAAAGAACCCAGGGAGAAAATGAAGGCTGATGCTTTCACCAAATTTGTGGAAGAAATGGGTGGATATTTAGAAGTGGAACAACATGAAAGCATCTAATGCAACAAACTTTAACAGGGCTCATGGGAAAGAATAAAAGCTAAATCAGAAATAAATGTGAATGGTGCCTGGTGGGTGATGCTACTTGGATTGGTGGGTTGTGTTGCAGCAGGGGTGAGGTAGAAAACATGAGATTTCTCTCTTTTTCCACATTCCTGTCTTTGGTCCAAGAATACATTCTGGCTGAGAAGAAAATCTGTGAAGGAAAAAACAATTGGATATATACTAAGCTGGAATTAAATACCAATGACTAAAGAAGAATGATTAAAACTCTAGAATCTTACAGATGTCAAATTATAATGCACATACAAAAATTATGTAACTGTTATACAATAAACTTAATTAAAAATCAAATAAAATGAAACTCTAAGAATCCAAAGTAAAGTTAACATGGATTTGTAATATAGCAACCAAAAAACCAATTGGTACAAATTTTCATGGGTGTGTGTGTGCTTGTGTATTAGAAGAGATGGCATATATTAAGGAATCTTAGCATCAGAGATATGGTCCATTAAGGAACGACTCTAGGAGAGAATATTTCAAATAACACAGCAATGGAGAAATTGTAACTAATGAGTAAAATAGTGTTTCATCAAAAGCAAACAGAACAGTTATATCAGCAAATTGTCTTCAACTTTCTACCACGACTCCCTGTCCAACCACTAGTTCCACCCACTGTCACTTACGCATCCTTTCAGAAATTCCACAGTGCAAATTCTGACTCATAAACAGTCTACAAGGAAGCGAGCACTTTTTCCAAACCTGGTGCTGTGTTATCTTAGTTTACGCGTAAACATGAATAGGAAGTGATATATGAGGCAGGTGTCCAGACTTTCAGGGAAATGAAAGTCTATGTAAGGCAGCTGTGATGGGTACAATATTTGAAGAAAAATTGAGTTTTCTCTAGTGTAAATCTACTTCAGTAGGAAAAGTACTAAAGGCTTATACAATAGTCCTAAAACATTCTGAAGAGTATATACAATCTGATTTGGGAGAATTGGGGGGAGCTGAATTGAGGCCCATATATTTGAATATCTGTAAAAAAAAAAAACTATTGAAAAGAGTTTAGCATTTTATCTCTCACCAATATTTCTGTGTCACTTATTGCAAGGTTTATTCAATAGTATGTCTGCTACAGTTCGATAAGCAGCAATTATAATGGTGAACACAGCCAAATCCTTGTTTAGCTCGAGGCCCGTATAGCTAAGGCAAAAATGGTAGTAGGATTAGTTACCAACACTTTCCTGGAACATGGTACCCATAAATAAGTAGACCCTAAACACTGATAAGGTTGTCATGGAGAACTACATTCCAATCTTAAATCTGTTTCTGCCAGGAAGGGTGGATTCAAATTCTATCTGGCTTCTTGAATTTTTCACTTAGCACCTTGTCTGCTGAGATGTTCTGAAAGATACCAGGAGACACACCCAGCAAAAACTGACTAATTAAATGTTATGAAGCTGTATGTGCTCTGCTTGTGATTTCAATACAAAAAACATGATCAACATTTTCTTCAAAATATGCATTAATAGGAAAGGAACAACTGAAACATTGAAATCAAAAGATAGTTTCTTAGCATGTCCTCTACACAGCAAAATCTGATGATTCCATTTTCCACTGTTCAGTCTTCACTCTGCTATGTCAACTTAGAGTTTGTTTGAAAAATCTTTCTCATAATTTCCTTTTTTGGAATTTTTCCAAAGAAAAGCAAATGTCATTGCGGTGTGTTTTCACTTTTCACTTAAAAAATATGTAATCTTTAAAAGATTAGGAAAGTAGAAAAGATTACCCATGGTTTTGTGATGAAAGTCTTTCTTTCTAGTATGTTATTTTTTTCCCTATATTTTAGTGACTATACTCACTATAGAACTTTTGTCCTTTTAAAGTTATAATATAAATCATTTTATGTAGTATTACATATGCTTAATAAGAATCACAGGCTACCTACCATGTCAGCTACTCCAGTTTACATCACTAATTTGCTTTGTTCGATATTTACTTTGTTTCCAATTGATTATTACTAATATTATGATAAACATAATTTGAACAAAGTATTTTTATATATAGGATTCTTTCCTTAAGATATAGCCCATATTGCCATTTAAAATGGTTGTACAAGATAACAGTATTGGTTATTATGATTAAAAAATATTTCTGATATGTGAGAAATAATCTCACTATCATATCACTTTAATTTCTTACATATAAGAAACTTTTACTTATAATATTTGTTGTAAATAGTTTTCCTATTTCTTTGTTTTAGATTAAGTTCAGTAGAGTGTCGACATAAAACTTTTACATCAGATGAAGTTTAATTGATATTTGGCTTTATGTTTTTATATTACTGCATATGCATTTTAAGCTAAAAATTCCTTATTTATTGAGTGTAAAATAGTAAATCCCATTTTAAAAATATTGAATATAATATGTTCACCCGAATCTATTTTTAAGATATTATGTGATAGCCTAAGACTGTGCTAACCTGATATTCTCTATATAGGTAAATAATCACCTTGACATCATTTCTTGAATAATTTTATGCTTTCCTTTTTGATGCTTTCTTTATCATACATTGAGTTCATGCAAATAATCAAGCCTGAAGACTGTGGCCATGTGTCTACCTGTATAAGTAGCTGGTACAGCTCCTCTTCCCTGCCCCCAGGTGTTTTGCTTGGAGATTGTTTAAGTGCACATCATATTTCCAGGAACATTCTTCAGGAGGCCCAAATTTCTGTCCTCTCTGAGGTTTACGCCCTCGGTGCTTTACAAATGTGCCTAGCATTTAAATAAACACATACACCTTGCTCCTTTCAGTCCTTTAGATATTTATTTGGCACACATACTTCCAAATGACTTGAAAAGACAAAATAGCCCATGGAATGCAAGCCCATCTCCAGGGCATTTGCCCCAAGCAGAGATTGGCCTGGAAGTATTAATGAATAGGCTTCAGGAGTGTTTCCTGGATTAAGGACTTCTGCGTTGTGTGTGGGTGTCAGGGGAGATGCAAGAGAAGCACAGGACTTGCCTTGAACAAACTCATGTTTTGGTTGGGTAATCAATTTGAAAATGCCTGAAATAATGCCCATGAGCAAATCCATAGTACCACAATTCATATTGTGTACACAAAAGAGTGGTAAAGCCAAGGCAAACTTGGAGAAGGAGGCTGGGTGTATCCTCCCTGGTTTTGCCCTTTTCTGAGTTATAGTGTATTTTTCTCCTTTTTCCCCATATAGCTTACTAATTGGGTGATTTAGAGTAGTTTCCTTAACTTCTCTTAGTTTCTTTAGCCGTAAAGTGGGGCTAATAATAGCAATTATTTCATGACAGTCAGATAATATATGAAGAGTGCTCAGCAACAGAGACTCAAACGTGAAAGTTATTAATGTATGCTAGTTTCCTTTCTCACAGTCCATCTCTTTCCCCTCTATCAAGAATTGTTCTCGTATCTTTCATTCCCACGGGCATTTACCAGTTGGTGAGTCTGGACTTAGTTTGTTTCTATCCATTAAGGAGGTAAAAATTCCTGGAATAAACCTTTAAAGGCAGTCCAGAATCCTGGGGGATCATGAAACCTGAACTATACTTTGAGAAATCTCTCAATTTGGATTTTATAAAATTAACTGTTCAAGCTGCCTTTCTTAGGGTCACTGGAAGAAGCAAGGGGTGGTTGAAGTTCTGCATCATGCTGTCCCCATTATCATCTAGGGGACCACAAGCATGACAGTGTTCTCTGGTGTTAGACGGCAGTTTTCTCTGTGGGTTTTATCTGCTCTCTTTGAAGAGATAAAAGCTGTCAACTTGTGGAAGGAAGAACTCCCACATGACATTTTGGGTGGTTCTACAGTACCAGGCTGGAAATTTAGCCACTTTGTGTGTGTCAAAATTTGTTTTCCCTATTATGTCTGAAACTTCCTTATTGAAGATTGGATTTTATTCTCTTACAGACATTTAAAAAAAATTCAAATATCTTTGAAAGATATCAAAATTTGAATAATTGTCAAATTTACTACTGTTTACTGAAGAGAGTGATGTGTAAACAAAAGAGCTGTTGACACGGAATCTCTGAAGACCTGGTTGGTGCTAGCTTAGTCACTTGTGTATTTTCTTAAACAGGTTACAAAATCTTTCATGCTTGGTTTTCTCATGACCCTCAAAATTGATTTCCTCTCAGATAAAGATAATCATAAAAATAGCTAACATTTATTGAGCACTTACTTTTGCACCAGGCACCATGTGAAACCCTTTAAGTGTATTTTTTAATTTAAACTTCATAAGAACCATAAGAAATAGACACCATTATTGTCCTCATTTTATAGATAAGAAAAATGAGGCCTTGGAGGTTAAGTATCTTAGAGAGAGTAAATTAGTGTCTTAGTAACTTAAACCAGTTCTATGAGATGCTTGCATTCTTAAATATTTTGTCTACAGTTATAGGATCCTTTTGAGTGATTGATAAAGCTGTCCTGATATTTAGCTGGGAACATGAAATTGTGTTTGAGAAAGAATTATTGCAAATTAAAGTAGGCAAAATTTGAAATATTCATATATTTTTCTTTAAAATCCCATTCTTCTCTGCTATCAAGACTGGGCTATGAGCAATTTAATGACAGGTGATATAAATATCTCTAAGAGCCTATGGCCCTATTAAATAGGTTGAACGAATATTTTAATTGATGCTAAATCAGAGTTTCAAAGGAAGTGTAAAATATAATAAATAAGATTAAGATGCAAATTTTGAAAGAAAACATTTGAAAACCAGGATGATAATGCTCAAAAATCCTTCTCCTAGAAGGAGGATATGAAAAAAAAGTGGGCTGTTGAGAATCAGAGGATTTTTGATGATGAGTGCTTTGGAGTGAGCTGCTGCTGTTTTCTGAGTCCCGCCCTGCCCTGAGTGCATGAGAGAGGACTGTGTGTGTGTGTGTGTGTGTGTGTGTGTGTGTGTGTGTGTGTGTGTGTGTGGCGGGGTGGAAGGTGGCAGGGTGGGAGGGGTAGGGTGGTGGTGAAAGGTGGTGATTGACTCATATCTTGTCTAGTGAGAACTTCAAAAGTGCCATTTGAGGAGCTTGGTGTTCACCCCCTGCGGGTAGGGAAACAAAACAGACTGATGTCAGACTCCAGCTTTGGAAATAGAGAGGTTAAGGGTCAGGAGATGGGCTGGACAGCATTTTTGGCAGGAAAATGAGACTTGCTGCTGCTTTGATATTGGTCTGCATTTCTGGAGTTTTCCTAGGTTAAGGTATTGTTTCTTGTGGACACACCTTGAAAAGAGAGCTAGTTTGGGATTATTCCTAAACTCTTGTTGATCAGAACACATATTGACAGTGATCAAAACTAATGTCATCAGCAAGGGGGCAGGTAAACATTGTGTGAGGTCAAGGTACTAAGGAAAAACTACATCGTCAGTTGTGTAGTATTCTGGCTGGAAATGTTTAACTTCATCTATCTAATTATGAAGAAATGCAGGACCAACAAAAATTGAAGAATAGTCTATAAATAAATGGCCTGTATTCTTTAAAAATGTCAATGTAATTAAAGACAAAGGATGGCAAAGGAATTGGAACAGATCAAATGTGATTGAAAAGATATGAGAACTAAATGCTATATGTGTCCTGGAGGGAAAAAATGCTATTAAGAACACTATTTGGACAATGATACCTTGGAATATGGACAGCAGAATAAAATTTAGATCATTGTTATATTTTCTGAACTTGATAGCTGCTCTGTGGATATATGAAAATATCTTTGTTCTTAGGAATACTTGAAGTATTAAGATGTAATGGACTTGATGTATGCTACCTACGCTCAGCTGGTTCTGAAAATAAATCTTGTATGTGTGTGTAGAGAAAAGATAATGATAAAACAAATGTGGCAAATCATAAAAGTTGCTGAATTTGGGTCAGAGTTATATATACTCTTTTTGTACCTTTTCGGCTTGAGATTATTTCAAATAAAATAAAAGACAAGTCATTTTCTTAGCAAAGCCTTCCCACAAGCCTAGGTTTCAACCTCACCTCCCCCTACCAACGCCCACACACAACCGCCCTCTTCAGAAATCTTAGTAAGCCCCAATCCAAATCTGCTAAATCAGAATCTCAGGGAATGGGGTCCTGCGGGCTGTGTTTTATTTGTTTAGTTTTTTTTTTTTTTTTTTTTTTTTTTTTTTTTTTTAGCTATGTATAAGAACCACTCTCCAGGTGGTTTTTATACATACTTAGGTTAGAGAAGGACTGGTTTAGGCCAGTCAGGAGTCACGCTTATAGCTGGGAGGCAGTGTTAACCTTATTCCGGCTGTTAGACATGGGGAAAAGGTGGACAGGTATCAGGGAGGTGACTACAGAATCTACCTCACAACAGTGGTTGAGGATAGTTATGAGATTCTCTTTCTATAGTCTCCTCTTTACTATCTATCATCCTTTTTCCAGCTGTACCTGGAGGCCTCAAGTACACAACATTTTTTTTTTTTGCCCCACATTTCACAGCAAGAAATATAAATGACTAATGTATGTTTATTAGAGAACAATTCAACAGAATTCTTTATAGTGAACATAGATTATTGTGTACTGGCAGGAGTGGTTCACTTTTGACCTAGTGAGGTAGTGAGGGATGCTCTTCCCTTGTCTCCATGGAGGGTGCTGTGGAGGAAAACTTGTAGGAGTGGTAGTGCCCATGAGAGAAGAGCCTGGCCTTGATTTTCTAATTGAAGACAGCTTGGTTGGTACTTGGTATGCCAGGCTTATTGATCTGTCTGAGTAGGGAAAAGGGAATTGGAGAGAGATAGAAAGATTGTTGGAATGGGAGAAATGACCAATGGAGTAGTTTATATGCCCCGTACATCCCAGTAAGGATGTTTGATTCCAAGAGTGGTTATATAATTTGCAGGGCCCAGGACAAAATGAAAAGGCAGGCCTTTGCTAAAAATTGATCAAGAAGTTTAAGATGCCAGCAAAACATCAACTCAAGCATGTGGCCCTGTGCTACTGCACAGGCTGCATGGCCGTGAAGCAGGCCCTGTCTGAATTTCCCATGGTGAATAGGAGGGCAGACTTGTTAGAATTCCATACAAGAGGTCTGCCTGTGAGTATACTGTCAGTGGCAGAGCTAAGCAGATTTGAATGAAGTGAGGCTGGGGTCAGCTCTTCCACTTCAAAGAACTGTATACTACAGAGAAGTCCTTCAAAGCTATAAAAATCTCACCCACGCGCCCACCAGAGAGCCATTTGACATCTACCTGACAAGAAGCCCTCTGCAATCAGTCAGCGTTGGCCAGACAAGCAGCAATTGTCGAGAGGACTGAAATTACACACGCAGTTCAGAACATATGTTTGCCCCTTTCATCCTGATCTGACTTCCCAATCCCAACACCCAAGCAGCTCAAATGTGAAGATGTGTGGGTAGTAGTAAACGAACAGATTATGCCCTTCCTCATGGCCATCCCATTGATCTGAGACCGTCTAGAGGAGAGACCAACATTTTAAACTGGTTTGTGAGTGTGTGTTTAACAACTGAAAGTAACTAAATCCAAGGGCTGTCCTTGGAATGTCATTAAGAAACAGAACATGCAGATTTGATTATTGCAACGGAGTGATTTAAAAACCCATATTTTATTTGTATATCATTAAGCACACTGCTTACTAAACCAGTTACATGTTAAAAAGCTCTTCATGAAAGACTCAGATGACAGGTAACAGCCTGAAAACTCTTTCACTTCTAGTGTTGATCTGAGCATAACTAAGTGAACACTGAATATAAATTATCCTGAAAATAACTCTGATGCAAGAGCTCTTTACTGGAATCTTATTTTTTATATAGTCAATCCCATCCTTTGGGAGTAAACAATTCAAATGTTACACTCTGCTCTATTTATTACTTCTCCCTATAGATTTTTTTAGCGCAATGATGAGTAGGGCTTTTGCACAGGAGACTCTTTGAGTACCATTCGGTTTCTGAGCTAAGCAAATGGAAGGATAGAGGTAGCATAAAACCTAAGGCTGAGAAGACCCTTTTAGGAGGCTTGGCTGCTGTAGAAGGAGCCTTTGGTGATTGACTCATCATGTCTGCAATGCGAACACAGAAATGTGACCAGATCCAGTCCTCAGACTATATTAGACACCTCAGTGGGCAGTGGGTGGTGGGAATGGGGTTAGGAGGAAAAAAGACATTGGGCTTGAGTACCTGGCTTGCAGTTTGTACTTGTTCATTAGCCATTAGCATAAATAATCAACCATTTGTTTTGTAATGTGTTGTCCACAGATAGTAAACAAAGAAAATATGCCTTTGACCAATAATTGTTGAGTATCCCTTGTATGTAGAGCACAGGACTGTGCAACATGAGGAACCATAGAATATAATCCATGGATTTCTTTGATACACAGATACCTCATCTTGTTCCAACTCAAGCTTTTAAATAGTTTGTCCAGTGTCTTGGAGGCTTTCAAAGGTAATATCATGTGTGTAATATCAGAGGCATCTCTACATTGCTGAATAATCTTTTCCAAAGGAAAACACAGAAATAAAGAGATCTGCTAGCTGCATGGTAGGACAATGACTGGGTCCAGTTTATCTCAACACATACAGGCTTTGCACCCACATTTCCTGGATTCTGGTCTAACACTATTCTCTAATATCCTCCAGGCTTTCTAAATGCAAACATTTGAATATTAAGCTTATTCATCTTTCATATTTCATTATGTGATTGTCTCAACCAAAACCATTTTTGACCTGTGAGACATTCTTGAACTGTAAATTTAAATTTTAGTCAGTTGCATAGTTTGGTACACACTCATCTGCACGACTTGAGTTTCTTTACCTTTCTTCAAACCTCTGTGGGGATTGCTTAGGTCACAATTCTTTGGGTGGGGAGTGTCATAACTGCAGCCCAGAGAGCTTTCCCTCTCTGGGTCTTGCGGAAAGGCAGAGCAAAATGATTCTGAAATGATATTCTAAGATGAAGGCTACAAAAACAACAGAGAAAATGTGGAAACGTGTTCAGCCACCAGTTTCATTTACGATAGCTGGAGCTTTAAAAGTAAACAAACGAAGACTGTTAGTGAGACAGTGACAGTGGTCTCTGGGGAGCTGAAAGGTTAAACTTGGGCTTGGAGTTTACAACAGGAGGCGCAGCCTTGGAGGCTTAAGAGAAGGTTCACAGCCAACTGTTGGCCACAAAAATTGCTAGCTCGGTCAAGTGATGGTTTCCGCCACGGAGGATGACCTCCACCTGGACATCTGCTGACAGGTCAGGTTTCACTAACACCATCATCCTTGAAACAAAAACCAAAACTACAGACTCTAAATAGAAACCTACCTACCTTCTGTTCTCCCTCCCTTCTTTCCTTCCTCCCTCTCTTCCTCTGCCCCTTATTTTCTTTATTATGAATTTATATTTTATTTCTACTTTTTCCCTTTACTTCAACACCTTCCTCTCCCTTAGTTACCAAATTAGCTACCCCTAAATATCCACCCACTCCACCCTGGCTCCTCTTTGGTTCCTCCAGGCGTATCGCTGATTCACACCACCGCTCCCGTCTTTTACGCCCGCCCATCTCCAGTTCTGTCTCACTGGCCCCTGCAGTCACCGGGAAAGCGCCTCGGCCCAGCCATCCTTCGCTTTCCTAGGCGTAGACTGTCGCACCCCAGGTCTAGCCTCTCCTGGGTAGCTATACCGCTCAACCTCCCCGGCTCCGGGCCCCCGGCGCCCCTGCAGCGCCTCCCGGCGTTCCATTCACGCACCGGTCCGAGCGGCCACCGCCGCGGCTTCCCGGGTGGCCGGGCCTCTCTGAGTGCCCCGCCCCGGCCCAGCTCCGCCCCCTGCCGCTGCTCCCTGATTGGCCTCCCGCCCCGGGCTCCTCTCCTCCCCTTCGCTCAATGGGCACCGCCACCTGGTCCAAAAATTCCCCCGGGGGCACCAAGGGGCTCTGCAGCCACTAGCTCCCTCCCGGTGGCGGTGACGGTTGCGGCGGGGCGCAGAGAAGGGAGGGGACGAGAAGGAGGAGGTGGGAGGAGGAGGAGCAAAGGTGTTGGAGAGAAAACTTCTGAAAAGAACAGGAAACCTGCCGCGGCGGCGGCGGCGGCGGCTCTTGGGGTGCCCGGGCTGCGCACGTCGCGGGGTGTCTGCAGCTGCGGCGTCGCTCCTGGCTGGCTCTCCGGGCGCGCGGCAGAACTGAGCCCGACCCTCGGTCGCTCGGGCTGTGCCCTCCGCCGCCGCTCTTGGCGCTGCAGCCGTGCGCTCCGTTCCGCCTCTGCGGCGGCGGCTCGCGGGAGAGGGCGGCGAGGGCGCAGAGGAAGGACGTCTACTTTGGAGCATGAAGCAGCATGTCTGATAAAATGTCCAGCTTCCTCTACATAGGGGACATCGTGTCCCTGTACGCGGAGGGCTCGGTCAACGGCTTCATCAGCACCCTGGGGTAAGCCGGGGCGGGCTGGGCAGCGCCGGCGCTCGGTCTCCGCGGAGCCCATCCCCGTTCCTCCACGCGCCGCCGCGTCCTCCCGCTCCCGCCGAGCGCGGCCCGGCCGCTGGGCAGCGTCTGCGCCCGCGGACAGCGCTGTGCCCTCGGCCGACCGCTCGCAGGAAGCTGCCCCGAGAGGCAAGACTTTCTCAGCAACTTCATAATCTGAAACTCAGAGACACAGCCGAAAAGGAGGAAGTGATTCAAAAGCCCTGAGACAGGCCCGGCGAAGAAGTCTTCGCTGGCTTCTCCATGGGTTGTTTTGATTACAATGTTTGTTTTCCCTTAAAGGTAAAACAACACATCTCCTCTCCCCATCTTTTCTCGCTACCGCTCTCAGTCTCTGTGTCTCTGAGCCGGGTTTGTAAGAGAAGGCGATAGAAGTTCGTGGCCTTGGACATGAAACTCAAGCGAAGTGTTGAGCCAGAGTGTGGCTTTGCCCTACGGGAGCAGCTCCCCATGCTCTCTTCGCTGAAGTAATTTCCTTTTGGCCTTGCCAAACCTGGACTGACCCCGCGGTCCCGGCAGCCTAGGGGCCTCCTTAGCGCACCGACCCTCCGAGGTCTTGGCCTCCTGGGTGCTTGAACTCAGACCTGCTTTCTCCACTTTCCGGGCTCCCGGGCCTTGGCCCACTGAAATGCTAAACCTCTCCTGGAATTCAGCCAAGTGCAGTGCTCTTGACATTCAAATTGATTTATGAATGATATATATATACACACACACACACATATATATATACACATACACACACACGCACGCGCGCGCACACACACACGCACACACGCATCGATACAGACATTGTGCTAAATGGTTAACTGAGCCTTCCTTGATTATTAGTATTTTCTCTCTCTTGATTGAGAATACTGTGTCGCAGTTTAAATGCACTCTGCAATATATTTTGATGTGCGTTTTTTTTTGTTGTTGTTACTTCGTGGTCACAGCACCATAGACTTCTCAGAGGATTAAGGCCATAGAAATGCTGTTTCTGCTCATGGCTGGTCACTGTTTTCTGTTGTTAGGTTTTAGGGTACATGACTTAACATGCAGTGTCCCAGGACCGAACTTCCAGCTATGTGATAACGGAGTGGTGCCTACTCAACAGAAGGCGTGGAAGTCGCTAGAACTTCCGTTGTTTCTGTTATTTGTGCATCCCCCTAAGTGGGTGAAAAAAGGGAGATAGATTTAATCTCTTTAAGATCAAATGTTATTTACTTGTGAAAATGAAGCATACCGGGGAGGGGGGAAGTGGCAAGTGCTTATGCTGAGTTCGTAAATCATGAACTACCATTTGTTTCTGGGAGAATTCATAGTGTAAGTTCAGTTTTTGGGTCCCCAACAGCATTTCTCTGCTACACTCTGCTTCATTTCACCCCTCCCCTCCATAGACTCTTAGTGTGTAATGAGGTAGGTAAGCAGTGGGTACTTCAGGGCCCAGTGCTCTGGGTTAAATCCTGGCTTGTCCACCTGTGAACCTTATGACCTGGGGCAAATTACGTAATCGCTCTGTATCTCAGTTTCTTCAGGTCTCAAAAACAGGAATAATAATGGTTTCTATCTCAGAGCCTTGTGGTGAGAAAGAGTAAGTTAATATATGTAAAGTAGCTGGTACTTAATAAGCACTTATATAAAGTGTTAGCTGTGAGCAATAGTTATATGGTTGTGGCAAGATAATAAAAAGGATTAGGAATAGAGTATCAAACCAAGATAAAAGGTCATGTTTCTGTAGTGTCTTATTCCGCAAAACTATATGTATGGTTAACTATATACATTTGGACTTCAGATGGGAAATCAGGAGGCTACAACTTTAGCAGTTGTGGAGTCTGTCCTGCTCATTTTAGAGATACAGAAACTGAGGGGAAGAGAAATAAAGAGAATTACTCAAGAAACAGAGGACATTAATGCCAAAGCTGGAAGTAACCGCGTCTCTAGATTCCCAGCCGAGTGAGAGTTTCTTTGGTTACACACGGTAATCTTTAAGATTTGAGTAAAAAATAAGCTTGACCTTTCATATAGCACATATGTTTGCATAAATATTTCTTATTTGTATTCAATATTTCTTGCTAGTGTTTTGAATGTTGGGATTCCTTAGAATGTGTTTGTTAACAATAACAGAATTATTTTTCTGTTAACAGACTGAGTCTTGTTGAGGTTAATATGACAAGACTTCTGTGCAGCTGATTCTAAGGTGAGGTAGGATCTCTAGATATGCTGCTATTGGAAAGCTCGGTGCTTTGATTATTCGCTCTTTAACCTATGGAACCACATTACCCCAAGATTTTTAGGAGTTATAAAGCTCACAGGGGCATGTCCATGCCACATGAAATGTTATCGAGGCAGAGTAGCATCACCTACTTTATTAGCTTAGGTGGCAATTGGTAGGTATTTATTTTGCAATCAAAGGAGCATTGTAGTTATTATTTTCCATTATATTGTTGTAAGGTCATTTATACACTTTCCGTATCAGAGAGTGCATAATTCTAGTTGAATTTCCTTGCTCTTTTAGTTGCAGATCTTGCTGTCCTAGGTGCTAATTAGCTATATGATCTTGTTCATGTCATTTATTCTCTTTTCATGTCGGCTTGTCTTTCTGGCAACTAAGAAGGAGACTATATGCTATGCCCACCTCCCTGGGGTATTATAAAAATGAATGAAAGAGACAGATGAGCCCAATTTCTTTTTTAGTGAGTTGCTAGGAAAATTTACATTATGCTATGTTTTTGTGGTCCTTAAATTTCTTCAAAAGGTTTGTGGATTTTTAAAGTGAATTGGGAGCTGGATTGGAGACATTAGCATTATATCTATTTAGCCAAAATAGTTTGTTGCACTGTAATATTAGAAAAGCCAAAAATTAGACCTAAAGTTTCTTATTCTTATTTGCTCTCGACACTTTTGAGAGCACGATGGTTTTCAAAATTCAACTTAAGAGGGTAGTTAATGAGAACTGAGTTTACACAGCATTTTAAGGTGATAGATATTTATTTGCATATAAATTGTTTGATTTGAATATTTAATGTGTAAATAAGTTCGGGAGGATATGCATTGTTATTATTTAGCTTTGGGGAATTTTTGCAGTAAGGTAACACATTTTTTCAGCTGGAAAAATACTGAGTTAACTATATTAGAGTTTAGCAGGCCTGTTTTAGAGGCCTTAAACTAAATGTGGCAGGATTTTCTTAGGTTCTGTGACCTAGCTTTTAAGTTTGATTTCTCAGTCTACGAGAAATTAGAATGCCCCAGTTACAAAGATTTGCATTTTCCCTTTTTCCTTCAGTTATTCTTTAACGAGTATTTCCCTGATGTTTTTGAATCTTGAATTGTTGCTAACTGAAGTAGTGTTTGTGTAGGTACAAAAGGGGCCTGCTTTATATTTTCTAACTTAATTTTTCATCTAAATATCTATTTAGGGCATAGTTATATTCACTTAAGAAACACTGTTTTAGATCTTACTGAATGAAGATGGCAAATATATTTTAAATAAATGAATTATTTGCTACTGGTACATTTTTGGGTTATAGTTTTCATTTTTCTTTTATAAGGTAAAGAGGAAGTTTTGGAATATACCTTAAAATTTCAAATGCAGTGTTAATTGTCCCTTCCCACTACCTCCATTTTCTTTATACTGAGATCTATTTCCCTGCTCCTTGCCACATCTGACATTTCACACTTCTGAGTATATCAACTTGATCACTGGTCAGGTACTACACAGTGGGAGAGAGCAGAATTTCCAGGATGGGTGGAATAGTAGAATAAGGAAAAGGTATATAATTCCTTCATTGTCTATTCTCTGTGTGTTTGAGAGGTTGGTAAGTGACAAGTGTGCATATGTGTATTTGCATGTGTGTGTGTCTATCTATGTATGTTTAAGTGATGGCTGCCTTTGGCTTGAGGTTTCTTCTCAGGATCTACCAAGGATCAACACCCCTAATTAAGGTCTCAGAAAATTGTCAGGCGATCAGGTATTGATGCAGTGACTGCAAAGCATTATAATAGTCACATGAGACACAATGAGGCTTCATTCAATGACTGCATATACGATGGTGGTCCCATAAGATTATAATGGAGTCAAAATCCCTATCACCTAGTGACAACTCAGCGCAACACATTACTCATGTTTGTGGTGATGCTGGTGTGAACAAACATACTGTACAGTTGTAGGCTATTCTATCTAGGTTTGTATAAGTACACTCTATGATGCTCATACGATGACAGAATCACTTAACTGCACAATTCTAACTGTATCCTTGTTGTTAAGTGGCTCATGACTGTAGTGTCTTAGCCAGAGTGACAAAAGTTTGGGGCCCTTATTTTTACCTCCTGCTTGATTTTGGCCAATTCAGTGACCTTCTCAATTTCTTTGTTTCCATGTTCAATGAGGGACATCAAGTATGGTGATGGAGGGTGGGTCACATGGTTTGTAATCCTGACATAATTCTTCAGATGAACAAAAGTGTGTAAATGCTAACATTTGATTGTTCCAAATTATTATCTCTTGAATTTCTCTTCCTGATCTTTTTTCTGCTTAAACTTTTTGATATTTAAATGTTTGTGGATTTATTATTATCTTTTTTTTTACTTAATTATGCTGTTCTTATAGTTTTAAAAATCTTTCTCTTAATAGGACAGTTTGATCAATAAAAAGTCATAGATGAGGCAAAGAATGGTTATAGTCAGGCTTTGTTTTTACATAATTTGTTAGTTATCTATATCTTTCAAGTAGAATCCTTCCAAGTAACAACCATAATTTCTGGCTATAGCTAGGTATATGAACTTAGCTTTGTTTTGACTAAGCCACATGTCATTATAATAAAAATATCTAAAAATCC
The DNA here is from genome assembly GCA_003508835.1 of Eonycteris spelaea. Classification (NCBI taxonomy): domain Eukaryota; kingdom Metazoa; phylum Chordata; class Mammalia; order Chiroptera; family Pteropodidae; genus Eonycteris; species Eonycteris spelaea. Next base: position 886,970 of record PUFA01000053.1, read on the forward strand.
ATTGGATTTTTGCATATATGTTTAGTGGAGAATATTGAGTTGTTTGAAATGTCTAAGGGTTAGTAGTGTCATGTTATGGAACTTGAAATCAGCTTAATTTTAGTACAAAGACAGTTTCTGAAGTGGTGAACATAAAGTCTATTTTAAACAGAAAGGTTGACTTTTTAAAACTTAGAAGTCATTCCATAAATAACACTGCAGTTTCTAGACCCTGTGTTGGAGGACTTAGTCAGGTAAACAACCATCCCTCCTCAGTGCCTCTAATGCTTGTCTTTGGTAGAGTAGAGTTCAGAGACAACTGCTTGGCCTCATTCTAAATTTAACAGAAACTTTTTTTTTAATAGGTAGAGGTTTTGATAATCACATTTTCCCTTAGGAACTGTTCTTGTACAGATAGTACGTAGATAATACTATTACAGATAATAGACAGAATATTATAGATACAAACTTTAAAATTTAAATTTTAGGCATAGGGGGTGGCTTCAAATTTAAAAATAGAAAAAGAAATAACAGTGGAATTTTATGACAAATTTAGAGCATAATAACATTAGAATAAATTTTCCTTTTTTTTCCCTTTACATCAGATTTGGTGATGGATATTCACACTAAATTATAATTATAGCAGTGAAACTTTAATGACCATTCACTTATTTATTCATTTATTTAATGTATAAAACTGTGCCTTTCAAATGTGTTGATGCCTTTTTTATAGTTATCTTTCTACTCCCATACAGATTTAGGGGGGAAAGTTTTCAATATATGACTTTAATAAACCATAATTCTAAGTAAAAATATGTAAAATAAGATACATGGAAAATAGTGAAAGAAAATAGAACACCATATTAACAGTGTTGACATTGCATGGTGAATAGATGGGTGATTTTAAGTTTTACACTGCATGTATTTTTCAGATTCTATATGTGTTTCATTAATTAGACATCTATTACTTTTAAATTCAGGAAAGTTAACTAAAATGAAAATAATGTTTTTAAGGATTCTTCAATTTCTTATTACTGTTAATCAACAATATTTATTTTAAAAAGCATAAATAAAGCATTTTCCTGGTCATGGTCAGTGAAGGAAAACCACAAACTAGGAAATTGCATGTTACTTAAATAGATGGTCATACATTTACTATAAAAAAGTTTTGTTCCTGGTTATTATTGGTCTTTTAAAATGTATTATGTATTATGGAAAATGTTTGTCTGGTCAGCAATGCTGAGCAATTATGAATGATTGATTTAATGTATACAGCATATATATATACTCTGTTTAATTTTAGAAGTCTGTTTATACGTGTAAGAAATATATACTTTTGCATGGCTGACTTGTCCATTTTAGTGATCTTAGTACTCACTATGATACTTTTATTGTCCAAGTTAGTTTCCATAGGCATTACTTTGTGAGTGTGTGTGTGCGTGCGTGTGTGTGTGTGTGTGTGTGTGTGTGTATATGCATGTGTGATTGAATCAAGTGATTGTGTTTTTTTTATTGAATATCTTTGAAGTAGGAGCTCTCTCAAAATTCAAATCAATAATTGGTTAACAATAGCTATTTTATAGTTTATACTAACAAACACCCACAGATCTCCAACCTTTAATTAAGAATAAGTTGAATGATCAAGTTATTCAGAAAAAATTTAATCTTAAAATTGAAAATGTGCTCACACCATAAATCAAATCCATGTGATGTTTCTGGTGATGCGGTTTGTACTGGAGCGTGCTGCAGACTGAATCATTAATTTACTCAATAAATATTTAATTTACTCAACAAATATGTGCTGGGATACAGTATGAAGAAATGCCAGATATTAAGCTATATTTTATTATTATCTCAAAAAGTCAAACTTTATTTGAGAATTTGTAGTATGACACTTGGCTAGTATCTATGGGAGACATAAAGGCATTTGACGCCTTTGCTCTCAGTATTGAAAATGCCACAAGATAAGGAACCGACTCTGTCTTTTTAATCCTTGTATGCTCAGCCCTTCACAGAATTTCTGGTACATAATAGATGTTTAATAAATAATTGTGAAATCAATATAGTAGTTCTTTAGTAATGGAGATAAGACCAGAATTGAATAACCACAACATAAAGCAATTTTTTTTCAAATGCCATAATAATGATTGAAGACAGTATCATAGGGAACCAGAATAGGATTCATTCTCTAAGGTTGTCATGACCTGGGGAGGGCTTCAAGAAGGAGGTGGTATTTGAGCTGAATTTTGAAGGCTCATTAAGATGGCTGTGTGTCTCAATTCTATACCAATAATTTGACCACATATTTTTGGTACTTTTTTCTTTCATTCAAAAAAATTGGTGAACTTTTATTCTCCATTCTAATAGCTCCAAAAAATAAAACTAAGTATTTGTTATTATTGGGATATGCAAAAACAAAGACATAATCTAAGAACACATTTTATGCTTACTTACCAAATGCAAGAACTTTAAATTAGATTCAGGCCCTCTGAGTTTATTTAGACTACCTTCAATCCTTGTCATGTATGCTGAATTTACTGAGACCTGAGATAATGAGAACAGGAGTATAAAGCCCAGTAAAGAAGAAATTTGGCAACTATTTGGGAGAATTGATGCAGTGTTTCTAACGCCTTTGGATATTCTATTTTTACTTCTTTCCCTCTTGTTTCTCCCCATCCCCAATGTTTCATAGTTTTTCTTCATTAATAATTAACTTAAAGTTTTATAGATCTCTAGAAGCTTTGAGAGTAAGGACATTTTTCACCTAAAATAATTCTAAATGTTTTTGCTTCATAGTTCCTGTGACTGTTCATCATCTCTCTCTCTCTCTCTCTCTCTCTCTCTCTCTCTCTCTCTCTCTCTCTCCCCCCTCCCCTCTCCCTCTCCCTCCCTAAATACCTCCCTCCTTTTCTCTCTCTCTGTCTCCCACCCACATGATACAGAATATCTTTCTGGTATGTACAGAGTCCACTATAACCTTTTGGCGTTTTAACAAGTGATAAAGGCCATAGGTAGATTCCCGTGAATGCAAGGAAAGGCTTAGGAAGTGAGCAAAGAATCTATAATCATTTCTAAATTCTTAGAATTTAAACTTGTATTATTGAGGTTCTATTACTAAGATGTTTGAGCCACTGTTAAAATATAATAAAAACCTGTGGAAAATTATAAAATGATGGACTTTTATAATATATTAGTTATTCAAACATTTCCCCATACAATTCTAGAGATTGTCAATTAAGTAATTCCTAGATGTTTAGCTCTCCAAGACCTTGTGGTAATGACTAATTATGAAACACTCACTAAGGGCAGACACCGTTTGCTCTCCACATTTATCTCCTACTGAAAAGAGAATTCTTTAAAATTATGTAAGAAATTATATGGATAATCAGAGCTAAACATAAAAGCCCCCAAACAAACAAACAAAAAACAATAAAAAATAAAAACAAGATAAAAAGTTGTTGATTAAGTTTTCTAGTGGCAAATTAAAGTGTATTATTTGTAAAATTTTAAGAGAGAATAACATGCTTTCCAACTTATTTCCAACTCACATTTAGTTAAATTATTTGCAAGCCTTGTATTGAATTGTCCCAGAACGCTCTAAAAACAATCTATAGATATCCCACGCTATCCTGATTCTTAGTATCTGATCTCAAAACCCAAAGGATTCGAAAGCAAAGGATACTTATATATCACTTTACCTCATGAATAAAGCTTAAGAATTGAAAGATTATATATATTAGAAGTAAATTTCTTTTGTTATAAGGAGCAGAAATCATCTTCGGATAACTTTGGCAGAGAAAGAAATTTATTACAAGGGTGCTGGAGGAACTCCAAAAAATCTAATGACGAGCTCAACAACTGAGCGTTAAGAAAGGCAGAAACTCGCAGCTGCTGTGGGAATCTCAAAAGCAGAACCTTCTTTCTCCCTGTGCCCTGCCATTTACATGACTCAGATATAGCAATTTGTATACTGTGTGTCTTTGAAATTCTTAAATTTCACAATAAAGAGTGATAGAGTTGGTTCTACTTGGCTCTGCCTCCTCCTGGGGAGTGTGGTACGGGGAAGGACAGCAAAAAGGACTTGGGCATGAGCTCAGATGTCATCAAGTAGTAGATAATTTAACAGTAACTTCCTAGTGCCTTTGAAAATAAATTGTGATAAAAAACACATAACATAAAATTTACTCTCTTAACCATTTTTAAGTGTAAAACTCAGTGGCATTAAGTGTATTAACAAATGGGCCACTGTCACCTCTATCCATTTACAAACTTTTCCTTCATCCTAAATAGAAACCCTTTTGACAATAACTCCTTATCTGTCTCCCCTGCCCCATCCCCTTCACAACTCCTGGTCCACTTTCTGTCTATGAATTTACCTATTCTAGGTGCCTTATGTAAGTAGAGTCATATAATATTTGTTCTATTGTTTCTGGCTTAATTGTATGAACCTAATGTTTTCAAGATTTCATCCATGTTGAAGCATGTTTCAGTACTCCATTCCTTTTTCTTGCTAAATAATATCCTATTGTAAGGATTCAGCACATGGTGTTTATCTATTCATCAATTGATGGACCTTTGGGTTGTTTCTACTTTTATTAAAAATGCTGTTATAAATCTTTGTGTATAAGTTTCCATGTGAATATATGTGCATAATTCTTTTGGGTATATACTTAGCAGTGGAATTCCTGGATCGTATGGTGACATATTTAACATTTTGCCTCAGCCTTCCCTGTTCTTCTTATCCTGCTTTATGTTTTTTTCACATCATTTTATTACGTACAATATATTTTACATTTTATTGTACCAGTATTTGTCATCTGTTGACCCTTCGTAGAATGTAACCTCTTTGAAGGAAGGGATCTTTCTTTTGTCACTGAGTATGTCAAAGGCTTGGCTTCATAAATATTTATTGAATGAATATTTGCTGAATTAGGATATACATATTCTCAAATCTCTAAGTAGCTGTTAACATCAGTTCCTTTCTGGAAAAATGTTGATGTAGTTGTTCATACTTATTAAATGTTGTGAGACTCCATATAATTAAAATGGATGAAAGTTATCATTGGATTTATGGTGCCATCTAATCTTGCTATAATAGGTACTTAAATATTCTCTCAGGTTATATCTCTGCACCTGCCCAGCCCAACATCTGATAAAACTTACAGACTGGAAAAAGTAACTCTACAGCTATATTTAATGGTTTACACATTATAGCCATTAAAGAAAAGTTGATATTTCTGAAAGTTTAGCTTTGTTTTTACGTGTGAGAGTGAATTTGTAAGCATTTTGTGAGACCATTTTTTAATTGAGATCATCCCTTCTTCTTGGTGGATCCAGGAAAACATTTTGTACTATAACTGCTGTTGGCGGAAAAGTTTAGTTGGAAATAATTTGCAAATACGAAACAAGAGAGTAGTTGAGAAATTTATAGAACTTAAGAAATATGTAAGTGGGCATATGACAAGTCTAATTTTTCTTTTTGAAAATTAGGAATGTGTCTCGAAAAGGATAAGCATATAAATATAGGTTGAGGAGAACAAATGGCCAGTAGTTTTGCTCTTCATTAATTGTATACTATCTATTGACTAAGTCTGTTATAATGTGTTTTGACTCAAGCTCATTCCAAAAGATACATGTTTGGCTCTTCTCTTTTAAAACTTTTAATTTTCCAGTATTGTTATTCACTCTTATTCTTGGAATCCTCATTGGTAGCAATGTACAAATGAGAACTTCTTTGAGAGCATATTTGTATGTTGTACAGAGAAATAAAGTGAAAAATATAGGTGTGTACAAATTACAAAATAATTTAAAATATTTTAAAACAACCTCATTCTATTTCCTTTAGTTCTAACATACTATAATCCTCTATGATAGATGTTTTAAAATGTAATACCTTTAGGAAAGTAATTTTGAGATGAAAGATACCAAATATTATCAGAGTTTTGTTTCATTTCTGTAACATCCAAATCAATCCAGTTGAAGTATATTATACCAAGTAGAGACAGTGTCTTAAAAAATCTATTACCCAAATCACCAAATGCAGTTACATTAGATATTCAAAGTAAGTTAATGATTTAAAGACTAGTTACTTGTGTTTAGCTAAAATATTCAAGGTCATTGCTAATATCAGGGACATAACTTCTTAAACATTTGCATTTTAAGTAGATTTTTGGCTTCAACCATGCTTTCAGAGAGGTAATTTCAGTTGTGGTTTGTTAAGCAGGGAAGGTAAAGAAAAGAATTTTGTTGTATTCAGGGCTCTGTATTTGTGGTTAGGAATGGTAAATATTGTGACATTTCAAGTCAAATCAAGACTCATTGTCAATGAAGGTGTTGGTTATTTAAAACTTTACTAAATCCATTTCTAGGATTGATAACATATGAGAAAAGGGCCTTTATTTACCTTTCTTCTCTGTTTACCTGGCAGGACATGATTTAATAGATGAGTTCCAGTTCTAAATCTGTGTGAAAAATGAGCCTTCTTTCCTGATCAGTACAAATGAAGTCACTGTTACCTCTTAGAGTGAAACCAAGTGCTTATTGCCAAAGATTTAGCTGATAGAGAATCACTCAGTCTTTAGAAATATCATCACATTGCAAGTACAAAAACACTTTGTTAATTATTGGAGAATCTGAATAAAAAATTGTTGGGGTAGATTGTTATCTAGAAATTTTAAGAGACAGCAATTAGTTTGGCAATAGATACCCCTAAAATTATACTATAAACATTTTCTAAAGAGTAGATCATCATTCATACTGTATATTTGTTCAACAAAGAAGTTGTGATTAACATAATAAACTAAAGAATATCAGCCGAATCATTTAGTTTGAATCCTAATTTATTTAGAAAAATGCATATTAATTTCAATATATCAGAGACTACTAGTGATTTCCTCTAATTCATTTTTTCCTTCTTTCCTACTAACAGAAGTACTTGAGTTTAAGAGTGCCCAGAATAAAGACCACATTTCTCAGCCTCCTTTGCAGCCAGGTGTAGCCACAGACTATATTTTGTGTTTGGACCTTCAAAAGAAGCTTTTACTGCCATCTTGCCTCTAATCCATGCTCATCCCATTCAGCTATTCCTATAAGGGCAGGGAATAAGCCATCTTGAACCATGCTGATGAGGCTAATACATTAAGAATAATAGCATCAAGAAATGAACTGGCTCTTTGGATATCCTCAAATCCTGGCTCTACTATAATCTAACAGAAGATAAAACTAGATGTGAGCAGACAAGAGCCAAATCATATATTCCCCATTAAGCAATGTGAACCCATTGAAGGATTTTTAAGCTGGAGAATAAAATAAGTTTTGCTCTAGGAAGATCAGACAGTGGTAAAAAAGAATATAGAAGAAGGCTGCAAATGGTAGGCATGGAAGGAATCAAGGTAATACATGAAGGCAGCTTGAATCAAGCGGCTATAGTGGGGATAAAAAGTAGCTTTGATCAGAATCAACCATGGGACAATGTCTTTGTTTAGTGTTTCACTTTAGACCCGAGAATGATTTACAGATTAAGATGTTCATTGTTACTTTTCAGGCTTCATTACTTTTAAAAATGGAACATATAGACTTGAAAGAAGTTTCTCTTTCATTTGCTTACATTTGGATAAAATGTCTTTAAGCCCAGCATAACTTCCTGCTTTCCAGAGTTCTGAGATGCAAGCCTCATCTTGTACCATGCTCCCTTCCTCCCGCTCTCTGCTTCAGGCACAATGCCTGTTTTTCTTTTCTTTTTCATTACACAACCTTTCTAAGCTCCCTCTTACCACAGGACCTTTTCACATACTTTTTTCTCTGTCTGGTAGGTTTCCCCTCTTGACCTCCATGCCTTTCACTTAAATAACACCAATTTATTATTCAGATTTCATCTCCATGACTCACCTTTAGTGAACTTTTCCTGGTCTCCCAGACTGTGTGAGTTTCTTTGGCTTTATATGTGCTCATACAGCACTGTCTTGTTTTACTTTCAAGGATTTTATCACAGTTGTAGTTTTAATTTTACTTCTGTTTCTATGATTATTGGATTATGTTTATTTCTCCCACTGGACTTTAAACTCTGTAAGGTTAGCGACTATGTTGTTCACAGCTATGTCCCTAATGCATTGCAGAATATCTGTCACATAGTAGTAACTCAAGAAATACGTTGAATGAATGAATAACACTTGAGCACAATGGTTTAAGAGGATGGATTTTTGATTCAGACAAACTTGATTTCAGTTATAGTTTCTCTCTTATCGTATAATCTTTGGAAGTTAGTACTGAGAGCCTCAGTTTCCTTATCTATTAAGTGGGATTATTGCTTATAGTATTACTAGGATGGTTAATGGCAATTGACATATGTAAAACACTTAGTAAGCACCAGGCCCTTAGCATTAGGTACTTAAGTTTAAATAGGTGGAAACCATTATTATTATTATTATTATTATTATTATTACTACTACTACTACTACTACTACTACTACTACTACTACTATTACTACTACTACTACTACTATATCTGAAAAATCAGCATGAGTGTCTTTGGAAGCTTGGTTGAGATGATATTGCATTGATGTTAAAAATTCTGCTGTATTATGCTTATAACATTTTGCAGTAAACCAGTTTTTAAGCTGGTATTTGTTTATTAGGCTGTTCAAAAAGGCATACTGCCTTATCAATTATTTATTTCGGTTAGGTCTTTCTCCCCCTTCCTTACTTTGATAATGCATGTTTCTAAATTGCAGGAACTTATATTTATCTTTTATTAGTGATTCGATGCATGCTTTCCTTTGATGTAGTGCAAACACCTGAGCTGTATCGACATTGACAATGAGCTTAGAATTGTTTGGCAGGTACATACAATACCTCCCTTGACTAGAATTTTCAAGTCTTGCTACATTTTAAAGCCAACATGTTTAGTTGCTAACATTTCTTTCCTACTAGAATATAGAGGTAAAAGAAAACAATTTTGTTTTATTTATTGAGACAAAACAAATGTTTGCTTTGGCGCCATTAGAACAGAGGTTTTTCACAAATTTCCACTGGGCAGCCAGCTGGTGCTATTGTCCTTTCTGTGAAGTTTCCTATTGGCCAAGAATTCCAATTGAACTTCTGTTACTCTTACGGGGATTAGTAAAAATATTTATCTAATGTGGATAATTAATCAATTTACAAATAAGCAAATTTGTATAGGACAGTCTTGTCATATTTTAAACTTACTGATCAAGTCACCATGGTTACTTCTCTTGGGAATACTAATGATTTCTACATAAAATAATAGGGATCCAAAAGGCATAAAGAATGTATCTTGCTCATTCCTCTTAGATATACCTAATGAACAAAAATTATTTAGACTCTAATCTTCTTTTAGTTATGCTATAAAAGGAGATTTTCCTATTTACTGGAACCTTGGAGTATATATGCGTGTGTGTGTGTGTGTGTGTGTGTGTGTGTGTGTGTGTGTATTATATATATAAACTATTGAAAACCCTTTGAAAATTAAAGCACTAAAAGCACTTTTGAAAAAGTTCTTTGTAGTCAACAATAAAAAAAAATCCAATTAAAAAATGGGCAGAAGATCTGAACAGATACTTCTCCAAAGAGGAAATACAGATGGCCAATAGACATATGAAAAGATGCTCAAGGTCACTAATCATGAGAGAAATGCAAATTAAAATCACAGTGAGATATCACCTCACACGTGTCAGAATGGCTGTCATCAATAAATCAAAGAACAACAAGGGTTGGCGAGGATGTGGAGAAAAGGGAACCCTCATACATTGTTGGGGAGATTGCAGATTGGTATATGCTATGGAAAACAGTCTGGAGGTTCCTCAAAAACTTGAAAATAGATCTATCTTTTGACCCAGCAATCACACTTCTGGGTGTTTATCCAAAGCAAACCAAAACAATACTTTGTAAAGATCTGTGCATCCCTATGTTCATGGCAGCACAAATTATAATAGCCAAGATATGGAAGCAACAGCTAACTGGATAAATAAGTTATGGTTCGTATATACAATGGAATATTACTCAGCCATTAAAAAAAATGAAATCCTACCATTTGCAATGACATGAATGGACCTAGAGGTTACTATACTGAGTGAAATAAGTCAGACAGAGAGAGAAACACCATATGATTTCACTTAATGTGTGGAACCTAAGGAACAAAAAGAACAAACCAATCAAAAACAGACTCACAAATATAGAGGGCAATTTGGTGATGACCAGATGGGAGGGGGGATTGGGGGCTGAAAGAAAGGGGTGAAGGGTTATAGAAGTACAAATTAGTAGTTGATAGATGGTCACGGGGATGGGGAGCGTGACATAGGGAATGCAGTCAGCATTAATGTGATGCCTAGGTGTAGAGCCACAGAAGAGAAAGCAATTAGGGGGATTGATTATAAACTGTATAAAGGTCTAACCAATATACCATATAATCGAAACTAATAATAAAATAAAATAAAAAAGTACTTTGCAAACTCTTGTTTAAAAATTTCTCTATGAGAAGATATTTCCTTTTGGCTAACATAAATTCCTTACAGCACAGCTTACGTCAGTTTGCTGTTTCTAGTCACATTGGAGTAATTGAATGAAAGCTTGACAAGTACCACAGTCCTTGTTATGACAGAGAACTAGTGAATCTGAAGACTGTTTATTAATCAGGATTTTTTTTTTTTTTTGGTTGAAAGAAATCGAAAACACAATTGGAACAATTGTCAGCAAAGGAGAGAGCTTTGCTATCAAGGAAACCGAAAAGTCCAGGCACAGCGTTGTTAGAGACTCTCACCCCTCGATTCTGTTTCAGCATCGGTATGCGCCCCATCCTGAGCCAGGCCTTCTGCCGCTGGTGGCAGCATGACTGCTATCAGCTTCAGCCTTACTGTACCCTATCCTAGAACCGGAGTTGAAAAGACAGTGCCTCGTTTCCTCAAACGCTAGAAGTACTACTGCAGTCATCACTGTTGCAATGACTAGGATAAAGGTCTCATCTTTAGACACTGTGGCCAAGGTATGAGATGCTCTGATTACAGAGGTGACGTCATCATGCTTCGAGTGGGAGAAGAAGAGCCCCTCTTCATCTTCTGTCAATGCTCTGTTGCCAGAAAGAAGGGAAGCACAGGATGCTGGAAGGGCGAAGACAACATGTGTGCACTGCAGCCAAATACGAATAACCCTGAGCCCTCACGAAACCACATGTCCTGTGTCTTTACAGTCCTGCTTTAAAATGTGAATCCCTTAATTATTTCTAGTACTTCCATAGACTATTCTCTTTTTAGGTTACAACTTCAGGGCTTTATACTAGTACTGTTTTAGGTGGGGTGTATTTACTGATGAAAAGGAGAATTATCTGAGTACCTTTACATGCCTCAGTAGTCTGGTCTGGTCAAACTTTTCTTTGGGGTCAGCTGCTGGACAAAAGGATTCTGAGGAAATCAAGGGTGGGGGTCATGGTGAGGAGTCAAAAGGGGAAGGCACCAGTTTACTGTACCTAAATGATACTTCAGTAATGTTGCTACAAATAAAAAAAAAGGAGGGGGAGTTTATGAAATGAACTATCAAAATGAGTATTTTTTTCATAAACACATGAATGAATGTGCTCCTATAAGTGAATCTCACCCATGAAAGTGTATGTATTTGAATTACTATTTCTCACAGTAAATTTGATTGTGAATATATTTGCTTTTAGTTTAGATGGCCTTTGTTTACACACATGTAGATTATCTACTTTGTAGAGTAATTGTGGTGTCTTATGTGTATGTAATGTACAAGAATAAGTTATAATGATGGAAATATCTACAAAGTAGGGTGCAATATAAACAAGATTTAAAATACAAATTTTTAAGTTGAAAAGTCATTAATATAGTTCTCAAAAATTAGAAAATTTGTTGCTAAAATGCTTTTAGCTAAAAATTCCCCAAGTAAAACAAATATATTTTGTGCCAGACCTAGATGTGTATTATAATTCCTAATTAATATGTAACATTTGAAATGTGATCTTTGTATAACCTTTTGGAAAAGGCACAGTAGATTTTTCTAACTCTTAAGAGTCAGTGTCTTTAACTCATTTTTTAATTCCTATCTTTAATGTTTAAAACTCTGACCCATCTCGAACTGTTGAAAAAATTTAGATTATGCTATGACTATCTAGAAATCATATGTAATTTTAAGGTTGAAGTTAAACCATTGAAGAAATTTTTGTTCGATAATGAGTTTTTAAAGGCAATGCAGATTTTGGAAAGAGCTATTTACTTGCTTAGGTTTGAATTCTATTCTATTCTACTATGAGGAGGATCTGAGAGTTCAGACAAATCATTTAATCTCTAAATTCAGTTTCCTATCTTTAAATTGGAAATACTACTAATAATTTTGTTCATCAGTGGTCCTGTGGGAGCATGAGTGATGTTATACCTGTGTAAATATTTGGAAAGCTATTCTGGTATGTGCTAGATATTTTTTTAAAATTAATATTAGTTTTTTAATGATAAAGTCATAAGGACATCACCTAACCTACTTATTAGTAAGAGTTGAATCGTGTCACACATTTTCATATCAATGGCTTATTTTTCTAGATTTGCTATAATTTGAAAAGCAAGTTGTTTTCCCTCTAGCAGTGATGATGATGAAAAGAAAATGTTGCATCAGTTACATAATCCAGAATTTTCTTGATTTTATTTTGTGTTATTGATGAAAGAAATATTTGGACAAGAGAAATAATTTATTTTAGTTCAATACGTAATTAAATATCTTGCTTTAGCAGTGGTTTTAAAAACTACACTCCAGATATAATTTGATTACAATTGGCTGATCAACACGTTGGGAGTATCATCAATAACCTGTTATTACTTTTTTTTTTTCAACTTGAAACATAAGAGGGATGAAACATGGATTTAAGACTTGTTCATTGTTCAAAAAAAATTTTGGTCAACCCTTTTTTTAAACTCCAGCGTTCAGGGAAGTGTCAAGGGTGAAATACTAATATGTCTAAATCAAGATATTCATAAATTAAAGGAAATGTGACATTAAGTGAGGGCAAATAAAACATTTCCTATTTTTTTTCTTTCCTGTTTTTAAATTCCAAACTCTTTCAAGAAAACTCTTAGCTACTTAGCAATTCTTTAGGCCACATTTGGAATGCTTGTGAGTCTGGCCTAACTAACAGCCTCTGTACTGCCAAGTTCTTGGAATTTAGGTTTTTCACAATTAGGGAAGAGGTTTTGATTGGTGGGAGGACTCAACATCCCTGTGGTACTGTACCGAGGGGAAGGGAAGAATTAAAGAGTGCACACAGGCAAAGTGGCAATGAGAGATGCCATTTCACTGATTTAACATTGAATTATTGGACACTGTAGGGGGGACCATAAGGATTTTTGGAGACCATTTACTGTAAGGACTGTCCATGAAATTACTTTGAGAGAGGAAAGTAAAAAAGGAACAAGGAAGTTCTATTGGTAATACTAAATCTCATCCCATAGTGAATCATGTGCCTTTCACAGACCTTCTTCCAACAGGATGAAAGCAAGGACCAAGTGGGATCATGTAGGTTTTTTATTTTTTATGATTTAGGATAATTTCTACTCATCCTGGCAGCAGATGCCATCATCCTGCATGGATGTGGCCTTTTAATGACAAAAGCCCTTAGTGTACAACCCAGGAACAACACACAGTTAAAGGATTGTCTCCTAATGAATGTATTTTTTCCGTGTAACTCCTTATTATGAACGGCGTTATGACTTAAATGTGCAAAGCTAAAAGAACTTAAAAAAAAGGTGAAAGTGACATTAGTTGGTGAGAAAGAGTGCGTCTATTACTAACTCAACATTTGGTCATTATAGTGTGTCCAGTAAGGTCTAGTAGTTGTGGAGGTTTGTCTTTTTCTTTTTGATTAGAAGTGTGGTTGGAAATCATCAATTTGGCAGAATGACTAGACCCTAAAGACAGTTGCTCAAAAAGACAGTTTAAAAATATTTTGGATAAGTTATACTCAAAATCTGTTTAAAGCTTGACATTATAAAATGGAAAGAATGAAAGAAATATAGATAAATGAGCACATGTACTGCTAGAAGACAATAGCTGGTTTTATTCATGAGGCAAAATGGCTGCTGGTGACACAGTTTCTCTCCCACTTTTTCAGGAAGCCAGAGGTCATGCCATCTTGGAGGGAAATGGGAAAATCTTACCAAAATGTCAATGAGATTGCTTATCATTAGAAAGACATCTTTTAGAGAAGAGGAAAGGTGCTTGGTGAATAGGAATCAGTGAATTATTTAGGTAGGGTAAAAAAAATTCATTGTTTACATTTGATTACTTGGTCTTCAGTTTCTTTAAGATAGCAGGAGGTTGAGAAATAAGTTCTTTTGCCTTGAAAAGGAATCAGCTTTTGGTAGGAGCAGCCAACATGAAAGGGATCAAATCACATTTTCAGAGCAAGTTTTGGAGAGAAAATAATTACAGTGAATAAGTGGCTAAATGTTTAAACATCTCTGGAAGAACTTTTTTGAATAAGAGAAAACAGTGACCGACTTTCTTTCTTTCTTTCTTTCTTTCTTTCTTTCTTTCTTTCTTTCTTTCTTTCTTTCTTTCTTTCTTTCTTTCTTTCTTTCTTTTCTTTTCTTTCTTTTCTTTCTTTCTTTCTTTCTTTCTTTCTTTCTTTCTTTCTTTCTTTCTTTCTTTCTTTTTCTTTTCTTTCTTTCTTTCTTTCTTTCTTTCTTTCTTTCTTTCTTTCTTCTTTCTTTCTTTCTTTCTTCTTTTTCTTTTCTTTCTTCCTTCCTTCCTTCTTCCTTTCCTTTCCTTTCCTTTCCTTCCTTCCTTCCTTCTTCCTTCCTTCCTTCCTTCCTTCCTTCCTTCCTTCCTTCCTTCCTTCCTTCCTTCCTTCCTTTCTTTCTTTCTTTCTTTCTTTCTTTCTTTCTTTCTTTCTTTCTTTCTTTCCTCTCTTGCTCTCTCTCTCTCTCTCTCTCTCTCTCTCTCTCCTTCCTTCCTTCCTTCCTTCCTTCCTTCCTTCCTTCCTTCCTTCCTTCCTTCCTTCCTTCCTACCAGATAGAAATCTGATCAGTATAAGTTTAGAAGAAAACCATTTTGCAGATAGGAAATGCTAGTGTGAAACATAAGCTGTATCTATGCTTCAAAAGAAATCAGAAAATAGGGACTGAGATATTCTCATCCCTTCAAATGAAGGGCAGAATGTGGAAGGTGATACTTTTCTTGAGCTTGTCTTTGTGAAATTATTTTCCTCTTATTTAAAAATCCTAAAGATGGGTTATATAGCTTCAAGAGAAGCTTCTATAATAGTTTTTACTATGACTTTCTAGCATTATTGACATTTTGCTTGTTGCAACTTGATTGCTCTTTAGGAGTATTAAATTTAAGTACAGTGACTTCCAAATTTCAATTAAGTTGCTAAGGGAAAAGAGAATAATAAAATCAGGTATTGATGATAGCAATAATTGTAAACTGGGTCTTTTAAAAGTTAATGGGGTTGGTTGGAGGGGGGAGAGGATCATCCTTTTGAAGAGATATGAGCCATTCCTTTGCTTCTCATCAATTAAAGAAAATTATCAAGTTACATGTGGCCACAAATAGCATCTTAGAAAGATAACACTGTGTGGTCTAGAGGAGAGCATCTATTTTATCCTCTTCTCCATACAACCCTTAATTATAGAGGTAATATTTGAGTTGCCCTCTAGCTGATTAGGGGTTAAAGCAACCAGTTATTAGCTGTTAGTTTTGTTTCCATAGAAAGGGAGTTACTAAAGGAGTTAGCTTCATGCCGTATTTTAAAGAAGAGCATTATTTCTGTGAAATACTTGTTGAATTGAGTGCTTTCTTTTTTAAATTTTTAAAAATAATATAGGTTAATAACATTATATAAATGTCAGATATAGAACATTATAATTTGTATACTCTACTGTGTGCTCACTACCCAAAGTCTAGTTTTCTTGCATTACCATATATTTGACTCTCTTTACGCAATTCACCCTACTCTCATCTGACTGTTTTTTTTTTTTTTTAACAAAACTGTGCTAAGGTTAAGATGTGAGAATTTGCCTAAGAACTTTAAGACATCTTGATCCTAAAGTATGCTTATACTCTAAGTTAAAAAAAAATTTTTTTTTGAGGGTCATATGTCCCTTTGAGAATAAGAGAAAATTTGTGTTGCAACTTCCCATAAATATACAGAAACAAGATTTTACATATATTTGTGGGTCTTCAAGACTCCCTGAAATCTGCTCTTTGGACCCAGCATGGGAATACTCAAAGTAACATGCAATAGCGGCTCTTAAGTAAAAATGTAAACTCTGGTCTACAGCCATGCTACCCTGAACAAGCTCGATCCTGTCTGATCTCAGAAGCTAAGCAGGGTCAGGCCTGGTGTTAGTACTTGGATGGGAACCACCTAGGATAGACCAGGCTCTGTAGGCATTAAAAAAAAAAAGAAAAAAAGGTGATTGTGAGCTGACAAGGTCCTTGCAATCTGTGAGGTCAACCAAGGATTGCTTCGCCTAGGAAAAAAAAAATTAAGCTCTGGGTTTTGTCCGTTTTGTATTTTGCTGTTTCCACAGTGCCTAGGACCATGCCTGGCTTGTAATCAGCACATAATGGATGTTTGTTGAATGAATGAATCCCTAACAAAATGAACATATTTTACTTTTTGGTATGTGGCTGGTCTGGATGTTCTGGTTGCTTATACTTTACCAGTTCTTTACTAGCTATGTGACCTTTATTTACTTCTTTTGTAAGAAACAGAAACCCAGTCAGTTTAAGTGAAATAGAGGCTTTTTGGTTTGTATTACTGGGAAGTCCAAAATTGGGTTCTAGCTTCAAATACAGTTAGAACAAAGGGTTCAGTTGATGATACCAAGGTTTTCCTTCTTCGCTTCATTCCTTCTTATAAGCTTTATTCTCTGGCAGACATTTTTCACCCATGGTGTGGAAAAATGGTTCCTGGCAGTTCTAGGCATACACTTTTCCTCATAATGCTTGATCTTTGAAGGAAATAGAACCTTTCCATTTTTCTTTCATTGTTATATCTGCTTCTGTAAGGGTACTTTTGCCCTGCCTGGGTTATGTACTCTCCCCTGGACCAAGCACTGTGTCTTGGGTGATGGGAGAGAGAGGGGCTACCCTCTCTTGAGTGGGAGAGGGGTCCTGATGGTGTTAACCATGCCATATGAAGAGTTTTAAGTGAAAAAAGAAAGTTCCTAAAAGGGTAAGGGGAAAGTAAATAGTAACATATGTACAATACAACTTTTATACATGCAGCTGTGCGCTGCATAACTATGTTCTGGTCAGTGACAGACTGCATAAATGACAGTGGTCTCATAAGATTATAATGGAACCGAAAAATTTCTATCGTCTAGCAACGTTGTAGCCATGGTCATGTCATAGGTTAAAGGTCGAAAGAATCAACATGGCTGTGGCTGAGATGGCAAACAGCTTTAACCTGGGTGTGAATGAGGATGACATCGAGGAACTCCTAGAGGTAGTTCGGTGGAATTTACTAGTGTGGAGTTGCTGAAACGGGAACAGGAACGCATAGCTGGAGAAGTGGCAAGAGGAAAGGAAACTGCAGGAGAAGAAACAGAAGAATTTCCAAGATAATTCACAGTAAACCTTTTGCAGACTCCCACCAGCTCATTTAAAACGTCTGGAAATGTGGACTCCCAACACCAAAAGGTTTTCGTTAATAAAGTGGAATGTTCATGGTGGACTATCTGCTTACAAGCAAATCTGTGATGAAAAAGGTGCAAACTGAGCAAACCACCATGGACATATTTCTGAAAAGAATGACACACCTTCTCAAGAAGAGACTCGGTCAGTTCCTTCAGGAGGTATTCCAGAAGAAGGCATTGTTGTTATAGGAGATGACAGCTCTGTAGAACCTCCAGTGGGACAGGATGTGGAAGTGGAAGAAAGTGATACTGATGATCCTGACTCTGTGTAGGCCTACTGACGTGTGTGTTTGTGTCTTCGTTTTTAACAAAAAAAGTTTAAAAAGTAAAAAAAAAATTAAAAAACGGAGAACATAGAATAAGGATATAAAGGAAATATTTTTGTACAATTATGCAACGTGTTTGTGTTTTAAGCTAAATGTTCTTACAGAAAGTCAAAGAGTTAAAAAGTTTATAAAGTAAAAAGTTAACATAAGCTAAGAGTAATCTATTATTGAGGAAAGGAAAATAGTTTTTAATAAATGTAGTGAAGCCTACGTGTACAGTGTTCACAGAGTCTACAGCGGTGCACAGCGGTGTCCTAAGTTTTCATGCTCACTCACTGACTCACCCAGAGCAACTTCCAGTCCTCCCATTAGCTGTTGGCTATGCAGGTGTGCCATTTTCTTTGTTTTTAAAATATTTTTTACTGTATCTTTTCGGTTTAGATGTTTAGATACACAAATAATATTACAGTTGCCTCCAGTATGCAGTACAGCTGTACAGGTTTATAGCCTGGGAGCAACAGGCCCTGCCGTAGAGGCTGGGTGCGGAGTAGGCCATACTATCCAGGTTTGTGTCAGCACTCGGTGACGTTTGCACAACAAAATCCCAGTTTTCAGAATGTATCTCCATCGTGAAGTGGTGCATGCCTGTAAACTAATGTTTAACAGTGTGCTTCATGAGCAGCAGATATGTAATTTTTTTCTATTAACAACATATTTGAATGACATTTTCACCAAGAGCTTGAATGAATTAATTTACTGAATTAAATAAGCGAGTCTGCCGTGTTCACTCTGTGCCAGAGACTTCTAGTTTTTTGACTCTGAAGTACTTAATAGCACCTTATTTATGGTAAAATTTATTTTATACTATATGGTGATAATAATAATTGCTATAATACTATATGGTAAATATAAATAATATGCATAATTCTACCCCCAAACCAATATAATAGCCCTTAAAGAGATTTTAGCCATTTTTAAATCTGTCCTGAATTTTCTTGTTGTTCTCTTTGGTTAGAATACTGATTGTATGAAACACATTAACCTTCGCTCTTCTCACCTGGATTACTGTGCTCGTCTCCAAAGTGGCTCTACGTCTATCTTCCTCTCTCCCACCAGTCTATTCTCAACTTGGGATCTTCCTACTTATAAGCCAGATCCCGCTGAGCTTTCGCTGCTTCAAACCTCCCAGTGGTTCCTGTCTTAATCTCATTCAGAGTAAAAGCCAGAGTCTGTACAATGACATAGGAGGCCCATTAGGATTTGGCCCCTCCCATTCGTTGGCCTGTCTGATCTTCTGTCCAATCCATTGCTCAGTGACTTACCCCCTCCCATTAGCTGCGTTGGCTTCCGTGCAGGTCCTCAAACATGACAGGCAGGCCCCACTGTGGGGCCTCTGCACTGGCTGCTCCTTCTTCCTGGAGTGCAGTTCTCCTAGATGTCTCGCTCACCCCTTTTAAGTCTCTTACTGTGTTTTGTTTCCTCTTTTTCCCCAATAACGTTTATCCTTTAGCACACTATATAATTTGTGGATTCATTATGTGTATTGTCTGTTATTTGTCTCCTCCCGACTCCCCTCTGCAAGAGTCTTTGTTTTATTTGGTCTTCGAGTAAAGCCTGGCACATAGTTAGCTGCTCAGTAAATATCTGTGGAATGCATGATTTTCTGATGAAGAGATATAGATCTATTTTTTTTCTAAAGTGATACCCTTTTTTCAACAGTTAAATGTTAAGAATCAATAATAATGAAAGTGATGATAGCTAATAATTATTGCGTATATACTTCGTGCTGGACATTTATAATAAATACTGCTGCTGCTGATGGCTAACCCTTATTGAATGTTAACTTTGTACTGGAAATTCTGCATTATCAGATCAGTTAATTTTCAGACCAGTCCTCTGAAGTCAGTACTAGTATCATCTCAATTTTATAGTTAGTCCAGAGAAATAACTTCCCGACATTACACATTTATTATTACACATTTGTCATATTGTGATATTGAATCTTAAAAGAAAACATACATTGTTAACTTTGTATTATCCCATTTTTATTCTATTCTAGCAGAAGTTAATATCTCTCTTTGGGAATTTTTACTTGTGGTTGTGATGATTGCTCTCTGAAGAGTTAGGGATTAGAATTAGGAGTATTCTTACATTTAAAGATACATTTATTTACCTAGGATTAATTACAAATTCTACTTTAAGAGTACCAGTATTCTTTCTCCAGGAGTTGGCAAATTTTTTTTTTTTGTTCAAGCTGGAAGCAAGAGAAGTAATTTAACACACATATGTGTAGCTCTTTTTAGCATCAGACTTTTCTGCTTGATTTTCTTTACCTTTGGTTTTACCCTCAGTTGGCTCTTCTTTCACAGAGATCCTATGGGTTGCTTCATTATTTTCGGGCAAGGATTCATGCACTCCATCCCAGAAAGAGAAGTCTCTGCTCTTTAATTAAGACACTCCAAAAGGGAGTTTTGTCATTTCAGCCACAATCAGACCCTTACCAGTAACACAAATAAATCTAGGATTATTTTCTTTGTGCACAGAAATAGTTTCAAAGAGTGTTTTATGCCCATTGAGTCCGTCCATACTAATCATAGGTGTAACTTTAGAATGACATCTGTGGGTTTTTTATAACCCATATTTTTCACATTTAGCCACGCTTAATTAAATGTTGGAAGCTGTGTTTCTGAAGGAATTATGTGAGAATGGGAAATTTCTTTTGTTTTCTGTTCTTTTTTGGGAGGGGGCGGAGTTTTTAGCTCTTTTCTTTTATTGGCAGTTCTTAGAAATGTCTCAGTTATTGGTTGACTCAGAAACAAGAGGCCTCTGCTTGTAGCTTTAACAAGGTAATTCTTATACCCTACAACTTCCTGGGAAAAAAAGTCGTTTCTCATGCTGTAATGATTGTGGAAATTGGTGTATAGTCGCCAGAAGGTTTTCTTGCCAGGGAACTTCTCTTGCCAACTATTTCCTCCTAGATGCGTTTCTCTTTTATGTATCATTAGCCAGGAAGTGGTAGTTGGTTCTCATAATCGTTTCTTTTTGAAGAGGGTACCACACTAAAGGAACAGGGAAGAGGCAGGTCCTTCCAGCTATAAAACTGATCACAAATCTCATTGTGCTCTGAAGATTTCAAAGGGAAGAAGTGTTTCTGGCTAACTTTTGTTCTGTCTAAGAGCTCTTACTGATGGGATTATTTTTTGAGGTCTCTTTTAGCCATTCATTTCTAGAATATATACTTACATGTTCCTTTATGGTTTGCTGAGGGGATGAGCCACGGATGAACAGTTGTATCATTATTACATACTTTGTCTTTTCTTCCTATGATCTTCCTGCTATATCATCAACCTCATTTGTCTTTTGCAATTTGTTTTCTTTACCTTTGTGGTCCATTAATGTATCAATTCACTTTCTCAACAGTCATTTTTTTGTGCACTGACTGCATGCCAGTCACTGTGCTAGGTAGGTGTTGAGGATATAAAGATTAAAAATATGCGGCTGCAGTTCCCAAGGAGCTCACTGTTTGTTAGAGGTGTGTAGCTGGAGGTATAATACAACAAATAGCAGCTTGAAAGGGTGCATATCAAAAATATGGTGAGATCGCAGAAGGAGACCCTAAACTTCTGGATGATGGATGAGTATGGGGTTTTTAGCTAGACATACATTCACGATGAGCCAAGAGAATAATATATTTTTTAAAAAGCTTTTAATTTGGACTATATTTTAGAAATACAGTAGGGATATTAAAACCATACAATTGAGGGACCTGGTATATTAGTTCCATATGTACTCAAAAATAAAATATTTTCTCCAGTTGTTGAGTCTCATATATTTCCATGAGGAGTTATATGTTTCGTATACATCCTTTTTTTGTGTATTTTTTTAATTAAACATTTTTTTTGTATTAATTAAAAATTTTTTTCCATATGTCTTTTAGATCAAGCTTATTAATTATGGGGTTCAAAGTATGTATCCTTACTAAATATTGTCTGTTTGCCCTATGAGTAATTGAGAAGTGTGTTGAAATCTCCCACTATGATAATGACTATTAATTGTTCCTTGTAGTTCTATAAATTTTGTTTTATATAATTTGAGGTTATTACTTTAAATTTAGAGTTATTATACTGTCTTAGAGAACTGAAGCACTTCTTATATAATGGCCCTATTTCTTCTGACTATTGCTTTTTCCCCTCTTATAGCCTATTTTTCTGATACTATTACTGCTGCCTTATGATCTAGGTATGACTCATAAATAGCATATGGCTGGATTTTTCATCCAATCTGAAATTCTATTTTTTCTTTTTTGGAAAATCTGTCTTTTTAAATAAATGATAAGTTAAAATTAAATTTATTATGATTATTATTGGCTTATTTCTACCTTCTTTCTTTGTACCTTATATTAATCATAATTTTTCTCTGTCTTTTTTTTCTTAATTCTTTTTGCATACATTGCACTTTCACTTATTTTTCTTCTTATTCCATTCCTCCCTCTTTACTGGTTTTGTATTTATATACTCTGTTTCTGTGGTTTCAGTAGTTTCTTTTAATATTATATATACTCAAAATATAAAGTTAATATTTAACTTATTCCTGTATAATGCAGAACCATGGAACTATTTAACTCAGATTGCTTTCTTTCTGCTTATGTGCATTTGTCTGGTGTTATAGTGCTGTGCTTTTTAAAACTAATATGTTAGCCATTATTTTTAGTCATTAGTTTTTGTTTACATTAATTCGTTTAGATTAATTCAAATGTTTTAATAGTTTTTCCTCCCTATTTCTTCTCAGTACTCATATTTTTCTACTAAAATAATTTTCCTTCTACCTGTATAGTGAAAGTCTGTTAGTGGTAAATTTTTAGTTTTTATTTATCTAAAAATATTTTGATATTACCCTTGTTTTTGAAAGTTAATTTTGCTGAGTACACAATTTTAACTTGGAAGCTAAATTTTCTCTCAGCATTTGTAGAAGTGATTCCACTATCTCTGATTTGTGTTGTAGAGTCTTAGAAGTTGACAGCCCAATATATTATTTTCTGTATCTGTAGATTCATATTTTTCATTAACTCTGGAAAGTTCTCAGTCATTTTCTCTTCTAATATTGCCTCTCTTCTCAAAGCATTATACCACTTATACATGTTAGTTGAAATCATGGGGTCAGCACAGCAGATCTACTCATGCTTCTCAAGGCCCGGTAAGTGCTTCCAGTCACTTGGAGACCTCTTCCAGGCTCTGTGTTTCAGGTTTTCTGTGGTGACTGGTAAAGTATGAATGTACTGACTCCCAAAGTTATTTACTGGGATCATAAACTATCTATGTATAAGTATAAATTGAACAGCAACAATGAAACTTTCATAGTCATTAAATGTACATGTCTTGGAAAGAGTGAGGGAAATTGGTCCAAGGGCTATACTGGTGGATTCAGGGATCTTATGTCAGTGCTAATGTAAGATGGAGAGAAGCAAAGAATACTCCAAAATATCTAGCTAACTGTAGTAAGATTTGCTCCTGAAATTTGCAGAGATAGCTACAAAGACATTCCAGAGATAGAGGGTCAGAGGATTCACAAAACTGTTCCTTCTAGGACGTGAAGAAGGGAACATTCAGAACACAAAAACCTTGTAAGGCTTGCAAGTAGAGCCATCTGATAACCCCACAGTAACCACTGAGACCTGAATCTGCTCTTTGATACCTTCTACAGATGACTAATCTTGGGGTGCAGCACAGCCAGGTCACAGAACTCTCTCTAAAAGGAATTCATTACACATATCTGCATTCAACATAACCCACAATCCTTAGTAGTCCACTTTTTCCAGTAAGAAAAGAAAAGGGAGAAAATTATCCACAAAGGAAAATAAGAAATTACTTATTTTTTATGTTTATCATAATAAAGAAGTTTTTGCTTTAAAAATATTGCCTCTCTTCTAGTGTTTCCTTCCAGGATGCTAATTCTATATGCATGGTAACCTCATCCTCCCTTTTATATTTCTTAACCCCTCTTTCATATTTTCTCCGTCCTTTTTATCCTCTGTTTCATTTTGAGTAATTTTTTAAGATCTGTTTTTCAGGTTATTAGTTAGCTGTGTCTAATTTAATCTTAAACCCACCTACTTATTTTAACAATTGTTTTTCATTGCTAGAAATTCTTTACCAAATTAGTGTTTTGTGTTTCTTTGGATAAATACCCAGAAGTAGAGTTACTGGGTCCTTCTTTGACGCTTGTTATAGCCTTAAAGTTAAATTCTATTTTGTCTAGTGTAAGTATTGCTACTCCAGCTTTTTCTTTGTTTTCATTTTCATGAAATATCTATTTCTACCCTTTACTTTCAGTCTTTGTGTATCTTTTTATCTGAAGTGGTCTCTTGTAGGCAGTGTATGTAAGGGTGCTACTTTCTTATCCATTCAGCCACTGTGTCTTTTGATTGAAGCATTTAACCTATTTACATTTAAAGTAATTGTTGATAGATATGTAGTTATTGCCATTTTTTATTCATATTTTTGATCTTTTTTTCTTTCTTCAAGGAGTCCCTTTAACATTTCTTGTAATTCTGGTTTGATAGTGATGAACTCCTTTAGCTTTTTCTTGTCTGGGAAACCCTTTATCTGTCCTTTGATTATAAATAATAGCTTTGTTGCGTAAAGTTATCTTGATTTTAGGTCCTTACTTTTCATCACTTTAAATATTTTGTGTCACTCCCTTTTGGCCTGCAAAGTTTTTGTTGAGAAATCAGCTAGCAGTCTATGGAAGCTCCCTTGTAGGAAATTAACTGCTTTTCTCTTGCTGCTTTTAAGATTCTCTCTTTATATATAACCTTTGGAATTTTAATTATGATATTTTAATTATGATATGTCTTGGTGTGGGTCTCTTTAGGTTCATCATGTTTGGGACTTTCTGTCCTTCCTGGACTCGTATGTCTATTTCCTTTACCAAGTTAGGGGAGTTTTCTGTCATTATTTCTTAAAATAGGTTTTTAATTACTTTTTTCTCCTTCTGATACCCCTATGATGTGAATGTTGGTATGCATGATATTATCCAAGAAGCTCCTTGAACTATGCTCATTTTTTTGGATTCTTTTTTCTTGTTGCTGTTCTGATTGGGCGTGTTCGATTACCTCATCTAAATCGTTTTGATCCGATGCTTCATTTATTGATTCCTCCTAAGGTATTCTTTATTTTAGTTATTGTATTCTTCATTTCTGACTGGTTGTTTTTTATTTTTTTGTCTCTGTTTTTATGTTTTCTATCTCTTTGTTAAAGTTCGCACTGAATTCATCTCTTCTTCCCCTAAGTTCACTGAGCACCCTTATAACCAGTGTTCTGAACGTTGCATCTGGCATATTGCTCATCTCCATTTTGTTTAGTTCTTTTCTGGAGCTTTGTTCTGTTCTTTTATCTGAGACATTTTTTTCGTCTTCTCATTTTGGCTGCCTCCCTGTGTTTGTTTCTATGTATTAGGTAGAGCTGCCGTGTCTCCCAGTCTTGGTAGAGTGGCCTTATGTAGTAGATGTCCTGTGGGGCCCAGAGGCAGTTGCTCTGATTACCTGAGGTGGGTGCTCCAGGCATGTTCCTTGTGTTGGTCGTGTGTGCCCTCCTGTTGCAACCTTGATTGCTGTTGGTAAGTCCAGGGAGGAGTTGACCCTTAGGCTAATTGGTTGTGAGGACTCGCCATGACTGCAGTGGAGGAGCTGTGGTTCAGGGGCTGACATTATGGAACAGGATTTGCTTTAGCGGGGGCTGTGGTGCCTGCCCAGTCTGCCCTTTGGGTGTGTCATTTGTGGAGGTGGTTGGGTGGTGCTCTGGTGTAGTTTGGAGCTGGCCAATGGGTGTGTTGGTGCTGAGACCTTAGGGAGGCACTCTGGTGCAGACCAAGGTCAGCCGCTCCCTGTGCCATGCCTGAGGCCACTTTGATATAAGCTAGAAAGTGATCTGTAGATGATTGCCACTTGTGCTGGGCTCGGAGGTACCTGGGAGAGGCTAACTGCGAAGGGTGGCTGGCTGTTATTAGTGCTTGGCTTAGGGCTGCTTAGCAAGGTATGGGGCACATAAGGCCAAAGGCTGCTTATTTGGGGATTGGGAACCTATGAGAGATTTTAGAAGAGTCTGAAGCATAAGACAAGACAGGTCCTTCATATGGAAAGGCACCTAGGAGCAGCTTGGGTGGGCTGGCAACTTGGGTGGGGTACGGTCTCAGAATCACCAGGGCTGGCCACCAGTGTTTAGCCATGATGATGGAGACTCAGGTATGGCATGCAGTGCAGGCTGTTTTAGGGGAGGGCCCAACAAAGGAATAATGGCTTCTGCCCCTCCAGCTCTCGCCCTGAAGCCAGACAATTCATTTTCTCCCTGTATGTCCCTGGTGCCTTTCCAGCTGCTGCTCCAGTGTTGGAGCTTAGAGTGAGTCAATCAGCGAGTAAGTTCATTTACAGGGACTCCTGCAGCCCTCCGTCTTACTCAGCCATAGTCTCCGATGGTTTTCACAGCTGGAAGTTATGGGACTTTTTTTTCCTGGCATTGGAACCCTGGTCCGGAAAGCCTAGTGTAGGGCTGAGACCTCTGCAGCTAAGATCTCCCTCCCAATTTTTAACTACCACACATGGGACCATCCCTTTCTGCATCTCAGCCCCTTCTACCAATCTCCACGTGACTTCTTCTGTATATCCTTGGTTATTGGACCTCTGTTCAGCTAGACTTCAGATGGTTCTCAATAATGGTTGTTCTGTAGTTTTGTTGCAATTTTTATGCAGTTGTGGGAGGAGGTGAGCACAGTGTTTACTCCACCATCTTGACTGAAAGCCTCCCTTTGCCCTTTAAAAATTTTTTTCTTTTATGTCTGTAAATATTCATAATAATTATATTTTAGTTAATAATTATAGTACCTGTTTGATGTTGTTTTTGTTATGCATGCTGCTGCGGCTTCTTGTCTTATCAGGATTTTAAAAAATATTTGAGGTCATATTTCTTGAAGTTAGTCTCCAGTATGATAACCATAAACTCTGGATAAAATATAAAACCAGACATGTGAAGGTGTGAAGGAGTGACCAAAAACAGGCAGAAACATGGGGCTGGACGGTGTCTATACTTGAAAGAAGAGAGTGTCACGAGGTGTGTTTCCAACCTTATGGCCTTTTTCCTGAGAGCAACTTCAAATCCATGCCAACCAGGTGGTGAAAACTCAGGAATGGCATCTGGACATGAACTTTTCCTAGTTAGTCACTTTTTCCAGTGCCAATGATTTTCTAGCTCTTTTTAGACGATTGGGAACCGATAGTAGTTAAGGTCATTGGGGGCAAAGAGGTCAAGGAGGCAGGGTAGGAAAGATTAGGAACAGGAAGTTATTAGATTCAAAAGGAAAAAGTAACCATTTCTTTTTTTTGCCTGGATTAGGGCTTTAAGTTTTCAAAATATATGGACAAATCTTTTCTGAAATCTTTCTGGTCAGGTATACATGTTTCTCTTTAAAGGCAATGTGTTTCTTTTCCCACCCGTTTCATCAGCATACATATTTCGAAGATATTGTTTCACAAAATGATGGCTTCTTGCAGTGATTTTGAAAAGGTTAACATGTGGACAACAGCATTCCTTTTGTAGTCCACGTGATAACTCATTTCTTTTAAAGGTCTTCAGGTCATTTGGTTTAGGCGATAGCACTGATCAAAACATTTAATCATAAGGATTCATCCAGAATTTTTAGGGGTTTATATGTAGTAGCACTTTAAAATTTAGTGCTTATGCTGTAATTTAAATGTGGTTTCAATTGATTTTATCTTTAATGGAAAAATAACTGGAAACATTTTAAATACCTAAGAGCAAGCACAATTTCAACTTTTGAAGGAACCTGTTAGAGATATTATCAGCAACAATGTACATGATCAAAAAACTTATATATGGAATTAAACATTCTTTTAACATTTAGGCTTAAATACTTGTGTTAAAAATATTGAAATAAGACATCTAAAAAGAATAGAATATTAAATTTTATTGGTTTAACTTTTAAAAACCTCACATTTCAAATGGCAAAGAAAAGTGAATTTAATTCTTGTTATCATGGGAAGGCAAAATACATACAACTATAAGAATTTGGTATGTTGCATCTGCTTTGCATTTACAAGTTAGAACACTTTTTGGCAGAAAGTTTTGTAATAAAGTTACTTCCTTATGCTTGATTTCAATTGCTTATGGCTTTGTGCAGGGGTGTGTCCACAGGACCTATCAGGTATAAGGCATGAAATTGGACATTTATAGAACCTGGTATTTCTTGTTAAGTCACTCTGACTGAATTAGGAGACACATTAATTGGCATACAAACAAGAATTTGCAGGCTCTTAGATTGGCTCCTTATTTGGGCAGTTTGAGTATTTGTAAGTAAAATAATGTCTATATTACTAAATTGGAAGATCTTAAGATTTAAAATACAGTGTTCTAAGGCTCTGGCAAGTAAATGAAACAAAATCACTTACTAGTAGTTTGCTTGGAATGATGAAATAATGCATAAACTTAAAAAAAAATCAATACCAAACAGTTAAACTTTCAAGCTACAGTGTATGAAATATTATAAAGGTCAGAATCTGCTGAAGAAGGCTGATACTACGAGCTAACTCTAATTATAAAATAGGGTCAGAGAAATGAATAACTACAAAATTAGAAGGAACTGGGAGAGATCACAACTGACCCATTCAAAAAATGAGGCACAGAGAGGTTAAATAACTAACATAAACACGGATGGATATGGAGTGGCAGACCAAGGATTAGACCTTTTTTTTTTTCTCCTTTTCTATTTTAGTACTACTTTTAAAGGAAGGTGAAGGAGGGAGCTTAAATGATGTGTCAGGGTGGTGGGGATCTGTGTGGAGGAGGGACAGTTTAGGTAAGAAGCCAGAAGTTGTATCTAAGGGAGAGATTCATAGGGCTACCAGAGTGAAATCCCAGGATTGGGGTAAGTTATTTGTGATAGAGTTCTGAAAGTACTTTAAAGGCAATTCTGTCATGCTTATAAACCCAGCCGCAATCATAACTGCCTTTCTTGCTGTAAGATTTTAATAATGTCCATTGTAGATTACCCACCCTCTCTTTCCCTCCAAATTCACTTTATTTGAATGTGTTTCAGTGTCATTTTGTTCGACCTGAACTATGTTATTCGATGGTACAAGAGTCAGATATATGTGGTAAGCAAACATCAGGAAAATAATACACTTGTTTTATAAAATATTCAAGGTAGAAATACGATTTATAGCTTCATAAGTAAAAAGTTGTTATGCCTAACATATTTTACTTAATATGTGGCATTTTCTTTGCAATTTATGGAATAATAAGGGACTGGAGACCAAAGAATAATTTACTTTCTTTGGGAAATCTATTTAAAAATCTTATATCCATATATTTTATATAATAATTTATTTATGCCCCATGTGTGTTCCTAAATTATATGCTATTTAGTTTTGCCTATTTCTTTCTTTCTCTCTCTCTCTCTCTCTCTCTTCTTTTTTTTTTGGCATATAAAAATTTATTACTACTGTGTTTTCACGATCAAAAACTATTATCTTGGTCTTGCCTTCTTGCCTTTGTATAAAGCCAAAAAAAGACATTGGCTACTTTGATAACCTTAAAGCGGACTCCAGGAATGTCACCAATAGCATGACCTTCGCAACCAAATTCAGCAACCAGAACTTCATCATTTTTCTCAATAAAATTC
The DNA here is from genome assembly GCA_003508835.1 of Eonycteris spelaea. Classification (NCBI taxonomy): domain Eukaryota; kingdom Metazoa; phylum Chordata; class Mammalia; order Chiroptera; family Pteropodidae; genus Eonycteris; species Eonycteris spelaea. The sequence goes on from PUFA01000053.1 coordinate 916,557, forward strand.
GAACAACCATCTTTGGCTATAAAGGCTGTGATCTTTTTGATCAGCTGGACCCTGACACACTTCACGATGGCAGAATTCAGTTTGGCTTCCACCCCTCCTTCTTCCAGCACAATTCCCTTTGCATGGGATGCGGCTCCAAAAGGCTTGTCCTTCAGGGCTGTGCCCAGTTGGGCTTCGTGTTCTGTTTATCACGCCACTTCTGATCTCGCGATGGCTCCGGAGCTTCCTGGCAGTACTGACCGTGACGCTTGCCCATCCTGCGGGCACCACGGGCCTAAGCGAAAGAGCTAGTTTTGCTTATTTCTAACATAAATGGGGTTATATAACATTTATTTGCTTTGGGGACTAGCTTTTCTTTTAGCTTAACTTTAGGTTTTTGAGATGATTGTTAATATTGTTACCTGCAGCTGCAATTCATTCGCATTTTAAATAGCTATCCATTGTATGAAATTATTCACTTGGTCATTATTTATGCTAGTATTGATGAACATTTTTTAAAAAAATTTTTGGCTATCATGAACAGTGTTGCCTCAGGCACTCTTGCACATGTCTCTAGATTCACATTTGTAAGATTTCTCTAGTGGTATATCTATATATCCAGTTAAAATTTGACTTTTGGGCTCATATTTTTGATTCATACTTATGTGTAAAGTCATTCAAAGCAGCTACTGAAATCTGCCTATAGCTACCTTGGAAGGTCTGATAAATAGTTGAATGATTTGTTTCTGAAATTAAAATGTGCAAATCTTTACAGTTACCATATGAAGAGAAGTTAGATACAAAAGATAGCAAGTTTTATGATAGTTGAGTTTCAGTGACAGATTGAGAATTTTAGGCTAGTGCTATAATTGCCTGTTTGGCTTACCTGCTGAATCAGATGTGAGAAAAATAAATGCAGCCCATTAAAAAGTGCATTAATATAGTGTGTTGAAAAGTACTATATGAGATATTGTTATTTAGAGCAGGCCATCTTGGCCTTTTTCGGAATTTGACATTTTCGATAATTTCCTGAGGCACATCTGAATGACGAATATTTCTGACTGTTTTTTCATGTAATATTAGGCAACCGTTTGTTGGTTCTAGTTATTTTTACTGTGATCTACAAAAGTAACATTGTTGACTTATTCAGTGATTCAAAAAGTCACTGAGTCACTCTCTCAATTCATAATTATTTAGCACCTCCCATGTTTGAAGCCTAATACTTAAAGCTGGGCATATTATGGTGAGCAAAGCAGAAATGGACTGACTCCCTTGGAACTTATATAGTATTGGAAACGTATATATGAATAAGAAATTATGATGGAGTGTGGTAGGTTCTATTGATAGACCAGTACTATGGGAGTGTAGAACAGGTACTAATCCATTTAAGGAAGGTTAGAGAGCTTTTAAAAAATACAGATTCTTAGTCCTGATTCCTAGAAAATTTTGATTTTTTAGGACTAGACCAAAGAAACATCATCATCATCATCACCATCATTTATTATTACTAATTTTAACTCCCCATAGGATTCAACCAGTTAACCAAATTTGGGGAACACTCTTTATGAGTGATTAGAATGGGTAGTAATCATGATGGGGTGTCTAAATGAATTAGCTAGAGATGGAATAGATGATTTTCAGATGATTTCTGCTCATAGGCCAAAGGTTGATCTTTATATTTATCCATATTCAATTGTTAATTCTTGACCTTAGGTTATACAAGTTAACTGCCCTGATATGGATGGCACAGCCTGTCTTATCAGTACAACACATGAAAAGGACCTGGAATTATTGTTTAGCTGTAAACCCAATGAAAACCAGAGATGGGATTGAGTGTCATGGAGCTATTACAATCTTAGGATACATAACTGTGAGCTTAGTATCTGAAAGAAGGAGGGAAGAGTCTTCTTTCCTTGTACTTGTTGGGGACACTCTAGTGGATAGTTTCTAGGATCACATTTAAGGGGCATGTTGACACTTGGGATATATGAAAAGATGTTGAGATCCTTGGTAAATATCCAAATGAGGAAGAACTGGATAGAAATAGTCTAGTTCATCCCAGAAAAAGAAGTTAGTCTATACAGTTCAGAAGAAAGAACTGGAACCAAACAGGGAAAGTTATTCAGGAAGCCAGTCTCATTCATTGACTCGTTTTCATATAACAAATATTTAATGTCTACTATAACTAATTCTAGAAAAGGACAAGGATATAGAATGGTAAATGAGATGGATTTCGTTCTTGACTCCATGGAATTACAATTTATTGAAAGATCCAGACAACTAAGCAAGTAGTTATAAGAAAATGTGATAAGTATTATGAAAGGAAACACAGAGAGCTATTTCATTTCCATATAAAACACATTTCTAATATTAGTATTGTCAGAAATATGGTAAATGGGGGAATACTCTGCACCTGGAGGTCTTCAAGAAGAGGGTGTTGGGTATATTGCAGAAGTTGTGTCAACCATTACCATTAAAATTCTGTTTAACTTTTAACTTCAATGATCGTGTATGTCTTTGTAACAGATTCAGATTCCTTGCTTCTTTATACCCTTCCCTTTCTTCCATTCTCTGTTTCAGCTCTTCAAGTTTGCATGATGAAACGGTTGCCTGCGATTTTCCCAGATATTTTGGTATAAGGAATAGGACACATTTTTAGAATGGAACTCACTCTTAATTATTATATTTTTATCTGGACTGTCAGGTAATTGAGGATAGGCGTAAGTGTTAACCATATAAATGCACTGTAATCTAATTAGTAGCTTTAGTTTTTCCCCGTTCCTCTTGATGGCTAGCCCATGCAGGTGGGGACTGCTCGGGGCCATTCTGGTGGGAGCCTATAGTTCTGTGGGAATGGGGTAGTCACAAAGAATGAGTAGAATGTTGATGCCACTTTTTATATAATTTTAGTGTGCTCTAAGTAAGACTATTTTTTTTTATCATTATGTTTTGAATTCTTAACATGTTTGAACTAATTAGAAAAGCTGACCTTTCCCTCACAGCATTAAAAAAAAAATAAATGCTATGTTGTGACATTCTCAGGACTCTTTGAGCCTTTTGCATTCAATGTTACAGACTGAAGTTGGATATTGTGGAGGTCTGGGTTTGCTTTCTCTTGACCCTATGTGACTTCCTGCTATGAAAATAGTTTGAAAGACTTTTAAAAGGAATTTCTTTCATGCTTGGCAGCCGTTGTAAAACCACATTTTAGTAAACCAGTGTGAATGAATTATATTAAAAAAATCAAAGAAAGAACCGTATCGCTTGACCAAATTAACGTTTTGTTTTGTGGAAGTTGGATCTAGTAGAAGAGTTTGGTGATTTAGGAAGTATCTGCTTCTGATAACCAGATAAACCAGGAACCAAAGTTTCAGTTTGATTGATTATCCTAGTTCAGGGGGAGATTTGGTCACAAATTGGGTTTACTCTGTGATTGGGTTTTACTAGTATCTGGTGATACTAGTGAATCTGGTTAATGTGTGTGTGTGTGTGTGTGTGTGTTTAAGTTGCAACTTGTGAATCTCTCTTTAAATAAAATCATAAACTTGGAACTAATTCAGATGTATTCTCAAAATGTACTAGGAAAAAAACACAGTTATTTCCACCACTCAGTCAATGGAGAAAATGAACATTAGTAATTTTTTTGCTAGTTAGATATTCCTCTTTGAACATAATCATGTCACTTGGCTCTCAGAGCAGAGATTCAGCTTCTTGCTCTTGGAATTGTTCTAGAAACTGGCTTCTTATGAATATTTTGATAGGGATGAAACGTGTTTTTGTAACAACAAAGGCAATTTATACGTTCATTAGTAATTGTTGAGTACCTACTATGTGTCAGGCACTCTTCTACAATCAGACAGTATGGGAAAGGAATAAGACAGGCAAGATCATTGGTTTTATTTATCTATTAAACACTTAATTAAGGGCTTGCTATATGCCAGAAACTATACTTGGCACTTTATGGATATTAAGTCATTTAATTTCCTAACAATGTTGTAAGGTAGGTACTCTTATCCTTATTTTATAGGTATAAAGAAGGAGCCCCAGAGTCACCTCGCTAGGAAGTGAATGAGCCAGGGTTTGAATGCAGGATGAGTTCTCATAACTACCCACTCTATGGATTCTCTGAAAGCCTGACCTTATTAGCTTACCTTTTCCTCATTAAAAAAAACACACTTAGAGACAAAAAAGGAAAATAAAAACCACAAGGAATCTAACCAAGATTTATATGTTGGTGTCTACGTTCCATTCCTTATAATGTGTATGTATAGAGGTGTATGTGTGTGTGTGTAAACATATATGATATTGTATTAGTTTAATACCATTTATTTTCATAGCATATTATAAATGTTTTGCAGGCCGCTGTATTTTTTAAATGAATTTTAAATAGCTCTACAGTGTCCCCTGGTTTATCTATATCATGATTTATCCAACCAGTTTCCTGTTGCTCAACAGTGTTGCTTACTACTGACTTTCATAAACCCTGCTTTTATTAATACCTTTGTAACCAGATCTTTTTACAAATCCATGATTATTAAACTTTTTTTAGTGAAGAATGATATTGAAACTTTTTTAAATATTTATGTAATAACCACGTGCAGTTTATGTTTTACGAACATGACTGATAATAATGCAATTATTCTTTCACTTCTAGGTTAGTGGATGATCGGTGTGTGGTGCACCCAGAAGCAGGAGACCTTGCCAACCCTCCCAAGAAGTTCAGAGGTAAAGAAGACGAATATTTTTTATTTTGTGACCTGGGGAGTGGGGGTTATTTTTGTGTCTTAAATAAGTCATGTTAAAATTTTATTCAGTGTGAAACTTTCGACTATAATTATGTCCACTGAAAATTCTTTCAGAGGTTTCCCTGCTGTTTTTCTTCTTTTACACATTGAAGGATTTACAATGAAATAGTTCAAATTTTTGTTTTGCTGACAATCGTTTATCAGAAAGGAAATCTTGGTAATTAACTGTAGAGGCTACTTTTCAAACCAGTAAATACAGTTGAATAATAGATAGCTATATATTTCTGTGACAGTTATACTATAAATGTTAGTTTTTCATTAGCAGCTATTTAATTTATCTTTGTAAAATCTCCGGGAGGGTGACAGTGATGTGTTAGCTTAGCTTTTAAAATGTCACTTTGAATCGCGTCTAATTACTAACAGTTGTCCTAGGACTCTTTTCTAAGTATAATTTTAGAGATAGCTTGATACTATCAACTGAGACATTATTATTTGATTGTTACAAGAGAAGGTTTAATGAAATATGCAAATAATCATACTCAACTAAAACAAGTAATTAAAATCTTGCTCAAATAAATTTTACAGTTTGTGTGTACTTATAACCATAAAAATAATTTAAAAACAGTATTCATTTTAAACACACCGTATAAGTATTCTTCTCACAGTGGTGAAAAGCAGCTTTAATAAGGGGGAAGAATCTGGAAAGAGAGTCAAAGGGATTCCCTAGAGCCAAGTCAGGATGTGCTACTTACTGCCCTGGAGAGGGGAGATGCTTAGTGTTTGGAAAATATTTCCCATGTTTCACTTCCTGTGATAGACACTTTCCACACAATTCTCATTATAACAATATCATATATATTTCATCCTCCCTAAACTCAGAACTTTTCAGAGAGAGTGACAAGCACAACAAATATCCTTTGAGTTACAGTGGTCACTTTGAATAAGAGGTCCAAATTTCTCCCCAGGGAGAAAAATTAACATAAAGCAGGATGCGGGAGATGTACTGCCCATTAGAAGCACTTATAAAACCGCTTAGTAGGGACACTCCTCCAACTCTGGGCAAGTGAGGTCTTCTTGCCATGACAGTTACTGCTGAAGATGTTACTAAAACCCAAGTTCATGTACCCGACAGTCTGAAAGGCCAAAACTCAAAATATCAGAGTTTGGAGTAAGGAAAAATTTATTGATCAAGAAAGTGCCAACTGAGAAGATGGGAGACCTAATGGTGTTTCAAATCCCTTTTTAAGGGGTTAAGGGGAATAGGTGTGTGGAAGTGCTGGGCGGGCATCTTATAATTGGAAGACTTTGGAACTGGGCCATTTATGCTAAAGGAGTGTGAATACCACATCTTCCTGGACAAGGATTCTTGGCTTCTGAAATGGTTCTCATGTTCAAGTTCTGGTTACGTCCTGGTCCTTCGCTTCTGTGGTGGTGTGTGTTGGGGAGGTGGGGGTGTTGCAGGAGGAGGTGAGACTTTGGTTCCTGGTGCAGCTGCAGGTCAAAGTCTTCTCCTCTATGAATGCTTCAACTGCATGGCTTGAAGTTTTGGTCTGTTGTCTCTGAAGAACAACTCAGTATCTTGTTAAACAGGATGGGACCATTTTGAGCTGGTTCTGCGGTTACAGTGATGGACTCACAATAAAACTACCATGAGGTAATGTTAGTAGTTGTAACCAATAGATGAGTTGTGTGCTGGAACCACCTGCTAAAGACTATGCAGTATATGTGTGGAAATGATTTCGAAGATAGAAGGAAGAGAAGAGGGTAGAGAAGCCCAAATGGAAGAACAGACAATATGAAAAGAGAACAGATAGTTTCTAAAACGTTTGAACTAGACTATTACATAAAGATGAGGAAAGAATTAGTGCTTTGGAAAAGAGATTTGAGGATCTCACCCAGGATGCAGTACAAAAAGATACCAAGAGAGGAAAATGTGAATGAGTCATGAAAAGCTTGGAGGATAAACTGCGAAAGATTGGCAGTGCCTAATCAAATTCTAGAAGAAGCTAGAGCAAATGGGAATGAGGCAATATGTGAAGAAATATGAGCGAGAAGTTTCCTAAACTGAAGAAAAACACTGTGCCTCAGGTGGAAGGGGCACATTGAGTTCAGAGTAGTAATGATACATAAAACCAAATCCACAGAAACTCCTTTTATGAACTGTAGTACATTAAAGATAAAAAAGAAAAGTTTTAAAAGCAAACTGGGACAACAAATCTGTATTTGTAAGAGAAAAAAGCAGTTCAGGTTTTGACTGTACCGCTCTCTGGCTGTGTCATCTTAAGTAGGTCACCTAACCGCTTTGAGCCTCAGAGGACATCTGTCATTGGCTGGTGGAAGTAGGGTGGATGATAACAAGATCAACGCCAACCACACAAGGCTTTGTGAGGCCTTGAAATCTTTCCGGAGAATAAATGTGAAAGTGTGTTAAGCCATTATACAAATGATAGTTAACTTATAATGTAAAGGCATAATATATTTCTTTTAACAGATTGTATTATATTATAACCTCTTCAAGGGCAGGATTTTTTTTTTTTCTTTTTGTGTTTTACAGGCATAGAGCTTTGCCTGTAGTAGATATCAAAAAAAAAAAAAAAAGAACCCTTTAGATGCTTTTGGATGAGAGATCCAAACTTTGTCTGGAATCATGATAAAACTTGGTTCCCAGGGGTGCCCCACACTGCACTGCCAGGAGTGTGGGTAGCCTATTTTTCTGTCAGTCAGGGAGGATTAATCTTTCAAAGCTAAACCTTCAGGGTTTGTGGGTGCCTTTTTTCTTTTCCTCTTTCTCAGTGAAGTGAATTGTTTTAAAGTGTAAAGATGTTTTAGTGTGCTTGAGGGAAACTTGGGGTAACAGCTCTGTACCCAGTATGTAATTATATACAAATCTATAGATACTCAGTATTATATTATTCAGCGGGGAGTGGTTCAAACAAGAATCACTCAGGTGTTCCATTCCCCGCCCCCCGGGAGGCTGGCTGTTCCTCTAATATCATATTTGTCCTTGCTAATTTGCTCTCATTTTCTACCTCTAGTTTAAGACTAAATGATTTCTCTCACTCCATTTATCATGGGAAAAGGAGTGTCCCTTCCTACTGGAGATGCAGGGTTCCCTTTTAAAGCTCTGACTCTTTCCCTGTGATGCTTGGAACCCCATCCTGATGGAACGCCAGAGGAGAACTCCATGAGGGAGATTGTCTCCGCCTTGGGATGCTCAAGTCATAAGCAGATTTTTGTGGTCCCAAATGCCTCATCTTTTCACTTGGCTTATTCCTTTTACAGTTCTTGCATTATACCATTTTCTGCCAGAATGTATTTCCCCTGTTCTGTTTGGCTTTAAAAACCATTGCTTTTTCATAGATTTGCCTCCCAGAATCACCACCCCTGAATTTCCAGCCTCCTCTGCCAAGTTTCCAAGCACCCTCCCTTATTGTTACTTTTTAAGTAAGTGAAGAGACAATAGCTTATCAACAGTTCAGCTACACCTCAGTTCCTCTTACCTCAGCCAGACACATGGTATTCTCAAACTGATTTGAAAAAATTTTTGTTTTTCGTACTCAACTCTGTGATTTGTTCATGTGAATCATAACATTTGAGAGCTAGGTGATTAAAAGTAAATGTAGTATAACTGCGCCGATTTTTTGAATGAGGAGCTAAAGTTCTAAAAAGGCTAAAATGATTCTCCTCCATATACAGTTATACGATGAAATGTTCTTTTGGCTATGTCACATTGCCTCACATACGAACAGAGGAAACTAAGTTTTAACGAGTAAACAACTTCCCCAGGGTTACTTTAAATCTGGTGGACAGCTATTTTTTCAGTAGAAACCATACAATCAGAATACAATCAACAGAAGCACAGTGGCTTACATGAGTATAAAATTATTTTAATGATAAAATATTCTCTATTTTTAAGAGATAAACTTTAAACTTTGGAGTAAATTTAGATGTACAGGGGAGCTGTGAAGGGTGTACTGTAGAGAGTTCTCTTCACCCAGTTTCCCTTAAGGTTAACATTTTACATAATCATGGTACACTGTCAAAACTAAGAAATTACTATTTGTACATTAATATTGACTGAATTCTAGACTTTGGATTTCACATTAGTTTTTCCATGAATGTTCTTTTCCCATTCCTGATCCTATTCAGGACCCTACATGGCATTTAGTTATCATGGTTTCTTAGTCTTCTCTGGTCTGTGACATTTTCTCAGTGTTTCCTTGTTTTTCATTACCTCGGTCCTTTTGAGGAGTGCTGGCCAGTGGTTTTGTAGCGTGTCTTGGTTTTGATCTGCCTGATATTTTTCTCATGATTAGACTGGGGCTAAGGTTTTGAGACTCCCACCGAAGTTAACTCTCCTTTTGTCATATCAGGGGTACATAATGTCAACATAATTTATCACTGGCCCTAAATTATGGCAGTTATTTTTGTTGACTTTGTTCTTTTGATTTTTTTCTTTCCTGGTTACTTTATGTACTTCTCGCTTTAGTCTCTAGAAGACTTCCCTCCGGTGTGGATATTTCCAGAAGTCTGTGCCTGTTGATACATGTGCTTTTTTTATTAGGAGGAGAAGCTGACACAAGTCAAATCAAGGGAGGTCTGTGTGTCCTTTTATTACCATTAGGGTGATAAGATATAGAAGTAATGGAGAACTCAGGAAGCCACTCTCCAGGAGGGCTGAGGGAAGAGAAGATGACCCTTTCTCTTGATTGGTTAGGTATTCCCCACAGTTGGTCCATTTAGTCTTGAAATTTGCAACTCTGAGATTCTGTGGTCATTTGACATGTGACTATTTCGTAATCCACCGTGGCTACCAAGTAGCCACTTCTGGAAAGCAAAAGGTTATTCTGAACCAGTAAGTTGTAATGCTCCAGGAGCTGGAACTAAAATAGTTAATTTCTCTGCTCCGTAATAGAACAACACTAAAGCAGGTAGTGAAAGTTAGGGTTTGGAGGAAGATTGACAAAATAATTTCTTTAACTCAATTCTTCCTCTAGATAATTCAGGGAAGTCATTTTGAAGGCTGGGACTCTCACCTTTTGCTTCTACACATGGAGGTGGAGGTTAAACGCTCAAGTGTATAAGTGAAAAAACTCATCTTGCTAGGTGGTGGCTTTGACTTTTTATGTAGTTGAATGTATCAATCTTGTCTAACAGTGATTCTGCAGTATGAGCCAGTTATAAATACTTCCTCTACCAGCTTAACAATTGCTGTATTGAATTCCTTCAGATTTGGTAGTATAATTTTTTTTTCGATGAAGACCGAAACAATTTTAGATTTGAAATAATTAGCATTTCTTGAAATTTAATACATGCTGTACTGTGCTTAGAGCTTCCGTGCATTATTATTTAGTAATCACAAAACCCCGTAAAGTGGAAACTGTTGCTATCAATTTTGAAGTCGATAGAGTTAAGTATAAAGAAATTATGCAACCATCTTAAGGTCACTGAGTTCATTACTGGTAGAGTTGGGATCCAAACCAAGTTTGTCTGACTCCAGTTTGTTCTTAACCACTATATCATACTACTATCTGTTGAATTATGCTCTCCAATAAATTTTACCTATTGGTCCTGTAAAGCCACTTTGATGAAATCTAATTCCTCTTCCACACAATATTCTTTAAGTATTTGTTCAGAATGATCACGTTTCTGCAGATCTTTTCTTATACAGTCTTAATTTAAAAAAATTTCTTTCACTTGTTGCCAGCTACAAATTCTTTAGTCATTGCTCTAGTCTTCGTAGTGCCTTGTTTGTCCTCTGGTTAGGCTCCTATTTGCCAGTATAATTCTTAGTGGTGTAGAAAGAACTATATAGTACGTTGGGGTACAATCTTATCAGAATCTCCCTTTTTTTTGAATACCACAATTACAGCCTAAGAGTCCTGGGCAGGACCACCTGATTTACTTCCATCTGTTAGTCACCCCAAACTTCTGACACTTTTTCATTTGCATGTCTGAATCCTCATGTCCCTTCTCCTGTACATGCATTGGCTCATTGTTCTAGCCTTACTCTCTCTTCTCTCTCTCTCTCTCTGTCTCTCTCTCTCTCTTTCTCTCTGGCTCATTGTTCTAGCCTTACTCTCTCTCTCTCATCTTAACTCTCATCCAAAGTATTTATTCAAATGCCCAGCCTCATGACATCTTGAAATTTATTAACCTGATAAAAGAGATATGTGTGATTATCTCATTTTATGTGTTATTCCAGTGTTATTGAATACATCTGAGGGGAAATAGATTAGGACTGTGTTAGTAAGAGTACCTACAAATCACATCCTGGAAGACTTGGGTAGATTCCGTGTTTGGGAGGTGATCCCTGGAAGCACAGGTGAGGAAGTCGGGGAGAATGAGCCTAAAGGAAAAAAAGGCAATAAAGTCTTCCATAATGCCCTCCGCTGTGGCAGCCGGGGCTCAGTCCTGCTGGGGTCCTCTGAGAAACCATGAGGAACATGTGTTCCTCAGAATATTCAACAGAAAGGCTGCAGCCAACTTCCATTATCTGTGGGTTGCAGGTTACCCCTAAGGGTGTCATCACCCCCTTCCACAACATACTCTGGGGTGCTCCTGCATGCAGCTGGGCAAATTTTCCTGGTGTCAGGGAAAGCCCTTGTGAAGAGAAGGAGAGAGAGGAAGGAGCTTGAAGTGGGAGGCTGACATGCATGCTGGAAACTGTCCATAGTCAGTGAACTTGGGCCTGAGGATACACGACTAGTGCATGCTCAGAATTTGTACCCGTTTCTTTATTTGACCTAATATTAGAATGTAAACCATATGAGGGTAAACACTGTGTTAGCCTGTGCTCTGTTGAATTACCAAGATCAAGAAGAGTGTTTTACATATTGGTGCTGAATTAATTTTTGTTGCATTAATGAATAAAGCTCTAGAAAAAACTCATAATTTTAAAATGCAATATAATTTCAGTTCTGTCATCTTAATACTACCTAGCATGTATCATTGCTCTTAGGTGATTATGTGTTTTATGATAAAGCAATGTATAGACCTGTTATTTTATTATAGTCTTAAATTCTCCACCTCTGAATTTAAGTTCATTGGTGTCAAATATGCATTCTAACATATATACCTATGTGTGAATAGCAGAAGACAAAAACTTCTACATGTGTTAAGTGAAACTTTTTTTTAGGTTATTGCATTTTGTAGTTTGCTGCTACTTAAAGAAGTTTAGAAAATTGCAATGGGTTTGCAAGCCAACGATTACATGATTTATACTAAAACGTCTTTAAAATTTTCCAGTTGAATGTTATTGCTGTGTTGATCCTTTGTACTTCTGGTAAGTCTTTATATTAAGAACCTTTTATTGCCAATCCCCTATTATTAAACTCTTAAGTGGCAGAGGAAATTGGATAATAGGTTTACTCTTCTTAGTGAGCTTTCAAAGAAAGGCCAAAGGATGAAATAAAAACAGATTGCGTTGCCTCTTTGCTTTTCTTGTTGAAGCTAGTCAAGATTGTAAAGTACTTGCGCTTTCAAATACTTTAATCTCTACTGGAGGGAAGTTGCTGTGGTTCTAAGTGGTAAATAAGACTTCATACTGTGTAAGTCTCAGGAATTGCTGTTAAGGCAGCACTCACACCGTTGTGTCTGTGATACGGTGTATGAACTTTGATTGATCTGTGGCTTTAAATTGTGAAGTTTAATTCTCTCTCTTAAGAGAAAGAAATGATGGGCAGAAAATGAACACTTGTGATACATGTGCTTTTGAGGAATGAGAACTATTCTTTGAGTCCCTCACTTACCAATCATGTGTCCAGGGGCTAGTTTTCCTGAGCTGCTCACTGGCTTGTGTGTAAAAAATCTCCCTCCTAGTGTTGTGTATGAAGTTGGTTGTATGTCCAAGTTCATTTAAGTACTGAATAAGTACCTTTTGTCTGTGAGTATTTTAACTTAATACCCAAGATGACTCTTTTTAAGAATAGAAAGTCCTAAATATTGAATTTTTAACTTTGAGCACTTATGATGGCCTTTATCCATGTTACCTTATTTAATTTTTAATAGCCCCATTTTACAAATGTGGAAACTACACGTTAGAAAAGTAAAGTAACATGGTTAAGGTCACACAACTTGTAGGGTGAGGCAGGCCTTTTTGAAGTTGGTGTTTTTCAACACTATAAGATCTTGGATACATTTAATAGTGATTCATTTAATATCTTCTGTGTACAGCGCAGTGTGTGAACTAGTTGCTGTGGTTCAAATGACTCAGAAATGAATGCTGCTTTCAAGGAATTTATAATCTAATGAGAGAGATAAGATGTGTATATAAATAATTATAGCACAAGGGAGACAGTGATAAGAGCTAAATAAAAAGGTATGGTGAAAGTATTATGGGAGGATGGAGATTTTAATTTCCTGTTTTGAGAGGTGAAGAAAGCGTCTTAGTGAAGATAGCATTTAATGTGTAACTTGAAAGATTTGTACATGTGGAGAAGGGATATCCAGGCTTCTCAGGCCTAGTATGCACCTTTTCATTAAAGGAATTCCTAGGGTAATAATTGATATGCAAAGCTAACTTAACATATCTTCTTTAGAGTAATGGAACGTTTGCTGTTCTTTTGAGTATAATACTGAAATGAAAGCGCCAAGCTGTTACCCTGCAAAATTTGGTCTTCTGCAGGAAATAGACAAGTAAATCCATAGTAACTAAATGTGGCCAGGACTACTGGACTATCACTGCTGCTAATCATGAACATTGGTTTAGTCCTTACTATATGTCAGGTGATGTTTAAAATGTTTAAAATGCTTTACGTTTTATTAATCTACTTAATCCCTACACAACCGTATATAGTATGTAGTATGTATTATTAAGATATTATTATGTGCATGTATTAGATAAGGTGCTATAACTGAAATAAAACAACAAAAAAACAATGGCTTATATAAGAGAAGTTTATTTCTCTCTCACTTAATACTTCCTAGGTGAGTGATCCAGAACCATATTATGGCTTTACACATGGTTTTCAAAGTTGCTCCAATAGTCACCATTTTTCAGTTAGTAGAAAGGGGGTAAGAAGAATCAAGAACAAGAAGATGCTTTCATGATGATATCTGAAATGACAACTATCACTCCTGTTCCTATCTTATAGTCACTTAGAATATTGTGTTGAATGGTGCCCTCCCCTCCCCCAGTAAACCCATGTCCTAATACCCGACCCTGTGAATGTTACCTAATAAGAAGAAAGAGTCTTTGAAATGATATTAAATTAAGAATCTTTTTTTTAACTTTTTATGAATTTTTTAAAATTTTTATTATTATTTTTCTAAGCCTGCAGCACCTGGTATTCCCAGGTGGTTTCCGATCCAAGTACTAACCAGGCCTGGTCCTGCTTAGCTTCCGAGATCAGATGGGATCTGGTATGTTCAGGGTGGTATGGCCGTAGACTAACTTAAGAATCTTGAGATGAGATCATCCTGGATTATCCAGGTGGGCCCCAAATTTAATGACTAGTGTCTTTATAAGAAACAGAAGAGAAGACACACACACATGGAGGAGAGGCCATGTGAAGACAGAGACAAAATGGAATTAGGTTGCCACAGCCAAGGAACTCCTGGAGCTATCAGAAGCTGAGAGAGGCAAGAGAGGATTCATTCTCTCCTATGGTCTTCAGAGAGAACACGAACCTGAAGACACCTTGACTTTGGGCTTTTGGCTTCCAGAACTACAAAGGAATAAATTTCTGTGTTTTTTTTTTTTTTTAAGCCACCAAATTTGTGGTAATTTGTTCTGGCAGCCACAGGAAACCAATATGCATGGCTATACTTTGGTGCAAGGAAGCTGTAGAATGTGTTATTGGGCTGTCCATGTGCCTACTAAAACTCAGGAGTTCTGTTACCTACAGAAGAGGGTAGAGGTGTTGTGGGGAAGGGTAACATTCTCTGTCACATCTCATTTTATAGATGAGGAAATCAAGTACAGAGAAGTTAAGTAACTTGCCCAAGGTCATACAATGAGAAAGAAGCAAACCTTTGAGAAATCCAGATCCTTAACCACTAACTATACTGACAGGGGCTATGGAAGCACTAAGAAGAGGTTTGTCGTTGGCTTGGGAATTCAGGCGAAGAATGCAGGTGAGCTGGAGCTATGGAAAAATAGACAGTTGTCAACCAGGTGGAAAGGAGGGTGTTGAGGAGAGAGAGGCATTTCTGGCTGAGGTACAGAGATGTGCGGTAACATGACCATTTGTGGTCATGGCTTTTAAGAATATTTAAAGCTTAGGAGAATGTGGAAGAATGGCAGAGATGAGCTTGGAAGAGGGTCCGGTGCCTAACGGCCTTGTATGCCATACTGAGGTACTTGATTTTTATGTTCAAGATCGTGGAGAACTATTAAAGGATTTTTAAGCTGGGCTATGATGAGCAGAAATGAAAATTTGAAAGACTATTCTCTTCCATGGAGAAGTTGAAAATGTAGGATGGGTTATCAACTAAGAGACTGTTAAAATAGTTCAGAAAATTTGATAATGGAGTAATATAATAGCTATAGATGGAGAGAAGGGGATGTATTTAACTATATTAGGATTTGATGACTAATTAGATGTGGGAGTAGGGTGGGAGGTGGGGGTGAGGGAGAAAATGTGTCCTAGAATTCTCCCAGGTTTCAGATTTTAGTAGCATTTACTGAGATATGGAATATAATAGAAACTACATGATAGGGATGGGTAATCGTATCAGTTTTCTATTACTGTGTAACAGCTCACCCCTCCCCCAAACTAAGTGGCTTTCATGGCATCGATCTATTTAACTCATGAATCTGTGGGCTTTCCGGCTGAGTCTTTTGTTTTGAGCTGGCGTGGCTGCTTTCTGCTAAACTTGCTCTTGCATCTGTGGTCGGTTGGCAGCTGGATGGTCTAGAATGGTTTCACTCACATATCTGCCAATGGATAGGTTTTTGATAGGGGTGGCTGGGCCATGTGTCTTTCATTATCTGCAGGCTAGCCGAGATATTTCACATAGGGATAGTGTTGTGAGGATAAGGGCAAACCCCAGTGCTCAAGCATTATTTGAGCCTCTGCTTGTCACATTTACTGATGTTGTATGGCTGAGTTCAGATGCAAAGAGTGGAGACATTGACTCTGCCTTTTGATGGGAGGAGCTGCAAAGTCACCTGCAAAGGGACATGCATACAGAGGTCGGAAGAATTTATGGCCACTTTGCAATTTACCACAGTAATGAATTGGGTTCTGACATCCTTTCTGCCAGAGAAGCAGATCTAGAAGATTGCTGGATGTGTTGATTTGGAGGCTCCGGAGAGAAATCAAGGTGGAAGAACAGATTTGACATTTACTAGCATATGGATGGAATTTAAAGCTGTGAGAGTGAGAAGAAAGAAGTACCCTAAATGGAATCCCTGAGAATAGCAATATTGAAGGTGCCCGAAGAAAACAACAATATCAAGAACCACAATGAAGTACCACTACAAAAGTGGCTAAAATGAAAAAATACTGACAATACTAAAAATGCTGACAACAGTACTGTTGTCAAGGATGCAGACCAACTAGGTCTCTCATGCATTGCTGGTGGTATTCAAAATGCTACAGCCATTTTGGAAAAGAGTTGGCAGTTTCTTTATAAAGTTAAACACATGCATACTATATTACCTCCCAAATCTCACCCTTAATTATTTACCCCAAATGATGAAAATTTAAGTTCACATAAAGATCTGTACATGAATGTTTATAGAAAAAACTGGGAACAATCAAAATCTCATTCATTTGGTGAATGAATAAACAGTATACACAATGGTATATCCACATAATGGAATACTACTCAGTACTAAAAAGGAATGAACAACTGATACACTCAATGACATGGTGAATCGCAAATGATTTATGCCAAGTGAAGGAAGCCAGTCTCAAAAGGCTGCATAATGTGTGCCTGTGTGTAGAGGCCATTCTGGAAAAAGCTGAGGCTGGGGGGTAAATTTAGACGACTCAAGAAAGAATAGCCCTGAGGGGCAAGAGCAGCACTGAGGTGGTTAGAAGTTCAACTGACCCAGAAATATTCTCTTGACTTTACTGAGAAAAAAAAAGAAGGAAGTCTTCCCACTCTACTATACTTCTGTGACTTTTTCACCTCTAAGGCTGGCTGTGTGGAAGATGCAGAAAGTTTATTCCCTCAGGACTCTTTGCCTCTCTGGGCCTTCTTAGGTAGGTCTTGGTGAAGTCTTTAGATATAGTTGCAGTTTCAATTTTGGAGAAACGAATGATCTTTACAATAGTACAACAAAGTACATTTGAATCACTTTTATAAGATATTTGATCTTCTAAATGATATGGAGGGTCAGAATATTTCTATATCTGCTATATTCATGATTAACTGTGTATTCCTTAGGAAAGTAATCCCAATTACATTATTCCAGTAGAATTCCTATGGGAAATGCGTTCTTTTTATAATATAATTTCTAAGAACATATTATGGTGAGAAGTATGGACCGTTTGTAGATCTGAAACTATGGCTCACTCAAAAACTCAATGAATTAAATGGTAGCTATTTTTAAATAAACTATTTTCCTTATCCTCTCTTATCTTGTCATGTATTCGGCATATTAAAAAGTCAAATCAGGACCTGGAGGTTATTATGCTGAGTAAATTAGATAGAGAAAGATAAATACCATATGATTTCACTTTTATGTGGAATCTAAGGAACAAAAAGAACAAACTCATCAAAAACAGACCTGCAAATATAGAGGGCAATCTGGCAATGGACAGAGGGGATGGGAGGGTTGGTGGGCTGGGATAATGGGGTGAAGGGTTAAAGAAGTACAAATTAGTAGTTGATAGGTGATCACAGGGATGGGGAGCACGGCACAGGGAAAGCAGTTAGCATTAATGTAATGGCTAGGTGGAGAGCCAGAGGAGAGTAAGAGCAGTCATGGATTATTTCATCAACTATATAAATGTCTAACTACTGTACTGTATGCTTGAAACTAATAAAATTAAATTTAAAAAAAAAGTCAAATTACTTCTGTTTTCACATACTCTATAACAAATTATCACCAGTGGGAGAGAGTGTCATACACATATTTGTTATTTTAAGTGGAAGTAAGTATGAATTTAGATTGCACTTCTACGGTTTATGGTGGGTGGGCCTTACTTGTTTTACTCTCTTCCGAGTATTAAATAAAGTCATAAAAGTTATATTTTGTTTATGAAAGCCTCTATGTATCTCCATAAAGCTTACTAATCATTAACTTATTCAAACTACCACTAAGATAAAAGCTCCGTTTGTATATCATGTGTTCAAGTCCAAGTCAACTGCCTTTTCTTCCCAGGTGTTGATTCGGTGAGTGAGTAGTTTAAAGATTTTCTCTGATCAGGTGCCCTTATTTACATTTTGTGGTTTTCAAGGTAAATACAGCAGTATCAGAATAAAGCAAACATTTCTGGCAGGTGGCTTTGTTTGCTCTACAAATGCTTAGAAGTAGTTTGGGAACTTTGTCTTTTAAGGAATAAGAAAGGTAAAAACTTAGTAAAGCAGCACTCAAAAGTAGAGCTCCTGCCTAAGTTTGTGATATACCAGTCACCTTTGCTCAAGTCTGGAGCCTTGCATGCCCATTTTGTCTGGGGATGCCTACGAAGGGAGATTCATACCCTGAAAATAAAAGGTTCCCAGGAACTCACCGAGTCTGGGTGCTTCTGTCATGTTTTGCTATATGACTGTGACTGGTGTGTGTGGGCCTGTGTGTGTACATATGTGTTTGAATCTTCCGCTGGGTGAATTAGAGGTGATTAAACTTAAATTTCCAGAGGTTCTCAAGGGCTATGAAAACTAAAAGGTAATAAGCTCATCCAGAGAGTGTCCTATCTTGGAAGCAGAGGTATAAATAGGCTAACAATGGTTTTTGAATGCACATTTTCTAAAGGACAGAAGCTTCAGCTCTGTTTAGAAATAGGGCTGTGAAATTCGTCCTTCTTCTTTAGATGTACTTCATGAAGCACAGTGCAGCTGTAATTGTTGTAGAAAGCTTCATGGTTATGCAACTTGTACTCTGATTGTATGTACACAATTAAATACTTTGATGTGGGTAAATATTGGAAGGAAAGGAGTTAAACAAAGTGAATTGTGTGGTTAGGTTGGGAGTTAAGTTCTGTAATGTTATTATATAAAGGAAAAAATTCAATACCTGAAATGTCATGTTAAAAAAACAGTATGACTGTCCAGAGGTCAAATGTAAAAACAAAACAAAAAGCAAATTAGTGAGTATAATTGATATTTTGACTTAGTAAGAGTAGAAGTCCTTTAATTCCTATTTTATTCTCAGCCTTATTTTCTTTCTATATATTTGGCCAGCATTGTTAATAAGGTTAAAAGCAGGTATCTCCGCTAATCGGCACACATATATATAAAGAACTTTACTTTCACCATAACACAATAGATGGGTAGCACTGTTCTAGAGGCTTCTTCGGTTATTCTGTCCTCCTATTAAAATTTATTAAACAGCCTGGATTTTTATGTTTCATCACTTAAGTATCCTAGAACATAAATAGCCTAGAAACACTGACTTAGTTGAACAAAACCAGTGGGACTTGGATACTGATCATTTTTTTGCACAGAAAGCAAAGGCAATAAGGAGCCATGCTATCGGGGTGAATAGCAACCAAGCAAGCTGATGACGCCGCAGCTCCCCCATCCCCTGCCGTGGTTGACACCAGCCATGAGAGACGGTCAATGCCAAGTGAGAATTAGGTGACACAAGAAATCATAGGACAAAGGCCTCGATGTGGTTCTCTAGCTTGGGGTCCTCCAGACTTTTTGGGAGGATCTGCAAGATCCAACAGTTTTCATAATGATACTGAGACAGCACTTTCCTTTTCCACTTTCAGTCTTTCTTGAGTGTGCAGTGGAGTTTTCCAGAGGCTATATGAACTGTGATGGTATCCTCTGTCTTTTGGCTAATGAAATTTGTGCTCGTGTTCTATTGTTTCATATTTCTAATTTTAATTTGTCGTTCGGTAAATAGAGAGAGAAACAGCCCACAGAACAAAATCTTTTTGGGATCCTCAATAATTTTTGAGTGTAAAGTGATCCTGAGACCAAACAGTTTGAGAAATGCTTGCTAGAGGGTCAATCAGGTAGCAAGGGTTAGGAATAAGCTTAACTGAGGCATTCCTAAGGCATGTGTGAAAAGCAATGGATAGGCAAGGAATAGGCAAGAACAGTAGTCGGGGAAAGTAACTGGAAGTCCATAAGCAAGCAGTATGCCAAAGAGGCAGGATAAAATGAGGGAACAGAAGAGTTATTTTCTGAGGGCTTTTTAAGGATCAACATTGAATCTCTAGCACTGTGCCTATGATAGGGTAGGCCTTTGATAAATGTTTCAGATGATTGAATTGATAAGTATAAAGATTGTAGAACCAAATAAAAATTTGAGATACATGAGATGTGATATTTATCACAGTATTACTTATAATGGAGAGACTTAAATATGCAAAGGGAGGAAAAAGATTTGTATATCATGATGGGTCCTAAGTGGAAATTTAATGTTTCAAGCAATATTTAATGACATTAGAAAATGTGGTAGAAAAAAATTTTATGTGAAACTATTTATAATACATTTCTAGTTATCTAAAATATATATGCAAGTCTAAGTGTATATTTTGGCAAATGTATCTGCCTGTTTCTCTAAGGATATACACCAAACCTATAACCATGGTTAACCTTGGGACATGAAAAGAGGTGGGACTTTTTTTGTTTATACCCTTAGATTTTCTAATAATTTTTGTCAGTGATGATATATCAGTTTTATGTTCAGAAAAAGACCCCAGGATTTTTACCCTTTTTATACACACACAGACACACACATGCACACGTGCATGTACACACACACACCACGCGCGCGCACACACACACACACATACACACACACACTTTTAAAAAGCCACTAGAACAAAATTTGAGTCATTTCATATTGAGATAGTTTTCTGTCCCAGGCTCAGAATTTTTCTGTCTTTGCTGCCTGTGTGAAGCTGGCCTTAATGTCTGGAGGTAGCACAGGCAGATCTGAATTCCAGGCAGAGGGAGAAGCACTGGCAGCCAAATGTTGATTACCCTTTCCAGAGGAAGACACAAATTCCAGAAGTTGCTTTAATTTGTACTGCAGTACCTAGTGCTCCATGTGAAGATCTTTAACGAATCCAGGCCCGGCAGGAGGCCTGGCTGACGCATGGGTATCGAGGAAAGGACAAGAAAGCTTGTAGCAGAACAAGAAGGTAGAGAAAGAACAACTGGTAGATCTGTAGTTTTGTCTTCCCTTTGCCATTTGGAAAATGATAAAACCTAGGCCTGTAGCAGGAGGATTGGATAAACACAACATGATATAATTACTATAACGGAACATTATTTAACTATAAAAAATAATGAAGTCCAGATACGTGCTACAACTTGGATGAGCCTTGAAAACATTATGCTAGGTGAAAGAAGCCAGTCACAAAAGACTACATAATGTATGATTCCATTTATGTGAAACATCCACAATAGGCAAATATCTAGAGACCCAAAGTGGATTAGTGATTTTTCAGAGCTGGGGGAAGAGTGGGAGAAGGGGATGGTGAGTACAAGGTTTCTCTCTGAGGTGATGAAATATTCTAAAATTAGTTTATGTGGATATTTGCACAACTCTATACTGAAAACCTTTGAATTGTACACTTTAAAAGGCTGAACTAATGATATGTAAATTATGTATTAGTAAAGCTATGTAAAAAAGGAAAAGGTATGTAGCCAACATATGATAAAACATTAAAACTCTCAAATAATTGTAAGTTAAAACAACTTTGTGTACTAGTATGTCTGTCCAATCAGCCAAAATATGTAAAGATCATAAGCTTTAAGAGAGGCTCTGAGGAAATAGGCACTCTCACTGAAAAAGAAACTACAAATTGGCCCAGACTTTCTGGAGAGCTGTCAGGTGAACCAAACATGTTTTACAAGGCTTTGGCTCAGGAAGGAAAGTATAAAATAGTCAGCTAGCAAAGAATTCTTATCTTAAACGTTAAATAACAAAGTTCCATTTCTACCTCCTCATGAGCACTCAAGTTCAACAATGAACTAGCTCATAAAATGTGTTACTAATTTAACATAGGCTGTCGAGTCAATATAGGGTGGGCAAAATTCAAGGCAAATAAAGTATGTTTAGTAGTTCTGTTGTATATCCCATGGAAAATACCAGCTATTTTGTTGGGTTTTCATACAAGATTTTAGGGTATTGCTTAAGTTTCACATACACAAAGAAGTGTTCTAATTTATGTCAATTGGAGCTTCCTTACTGTCTATCTGACGACAGATCTAGATCTCGCCTGATAATATTAGTTTTCATTGCCCTAAAAATTCTCCGTGTTCTGCCTAGTCATCTTGCTTACTTCTGAATTTTGGCAATTATTCATAAAGCTGCTAGAGATATCAGTGTCCAGTTTTTTGGTGGGCATAAATTTTCAACTCCTTTGAGTTGTGTGATTTCCGCATTAGATATTAGGAGTTTTTTCAGTTTTATAAGAAACCACCAAGCAGTCTTTCAAAATGGATGTACTCTCTCTCTCTCTCTCTCTCTCTCTCTCTCTCTCTCTCTCTATATATATATATATATATATATATATATATTTTTTTTTTTTTTTTTTTTTTCAGTCTCACTATAAGTGATTGAGAGTTTTTGATGCTCAACATCCTTGCCAGCATTTGATGTTAGTGTTTTAGATTTGGGGCATTCTCATAGGTATTTAGTTGTATCTTATTTTCATTTGCAATTTCCTAATGACATATGATGTTGAGCATCTTGTTATATGGTTATATGCCATTGTGTATCTTCTTTGATGAGGTGTCTGTTTATATTTTTTGTCTGGTTTTTAATTGTGTTGCTTGTTGCTTGTTTTCTTATTGAGTTTTAAGAGTTCTTTGTTTATTTTGGATAACAGTCCTTTATCAGATATATCTTTTGCAAATATTTTCTCTTGGTGTGTAGCTTGTCTTCTCATTTTCACGACAGTGTCTTTTGCAGAGTAGAAGTTTTTAATTTTCATGAAACTCAGCTTTTTAAATTCTTTCTTTCATGGCTTGTACCTTTGGTGTAAGTTTTCTCTTATATTATCTTCTAGGAGGTTTACATCTAGGTCTGTGATCCTTTTTGAGTTAATTTTTGTGGGGTGTAAGACCTATGTCTAGATTTGTTTTTCAACATGTGAATGTCCAGTTGTTTCAGCACTGCCTGTTGAATGAAAAGACCATCTTTTCTCCATTGTATTGCCTTTGCTCCTTTGTCAACGAACAGTTGACAACAATTATTTGGGTCTGTTTCTAGACTCTCTATTCTGTTCCCTTGATCTGTTTTTATGTTTTTTCACCAATACCACACTGTCTCGATTACTGTAGCTTTATAATAAGTCTCGAGGTTGTGTAGCCCTTCTCTTTTTCACTTTTTCACTTAGGACAAGTTGAAGATGGGGTATGGAAGATGGATACCAAAAATTGTCATCTTTTTGTACAATAGACCCTGGGTCAGCCACTTAATAGGAATGTGACTGTGAAAAATTAGTTAATCCCACTCTGTCTGTGTATACACTGTAAATGATGGGGGTTATTTGAAATTAAATAAAATAATTTGTGTAAACTAATTAGCACAGCTACTGACACAAAGTGGAATCACTGAGGGTTGTCTTTTTCCTAACCACCATTCCCTAGATTATTGGGAATCAGATATATGAATGTTAAGA
Source organism: Eonycteris spelaea (assembly GCA_003508835.1). Lineage (NCBI taxonomy): Eukaryota > Metazoa > Chordata > Mammalia > Chiroptera > Pteropodidae > Eonycteris > Eonycteris spelaea. Next base: position 939,988 of record PUFA01000053.1, read on the forward strand.
TATAATTAAAATCTTTATTTCCTTCCTTTCTTTCTTGAAATGCCGAGTTGTTTTTAATTTCATCTTTCTTATTCCAATGCAATCATATTTAATTTTGGTTGACCTCCCTATTGCTGGGACTTTCTTTACTTCAGGTTTTGCTCAGGCCTAGTGGAAGAGTTAACATAATCACTGGCAGCTCTAGAAAAACAATGTGGAGGTCACATACCTTTTTCCTGTGCTTCCAAAAGCAGCTATTTCAGTGTCTTGTTGCACTGACCTTTAGTTCTGCTCCACCACCTCTAATTACTCTTTTGTCTTTGAAGGACTCTTTCTCACCTTTCATTAGGTACTTTGTGTGTGCCAGTTTATAGTAATTTTGTGTTTAATGTGTCTGGATTTGCTTGGTGTTTGCAAAGTTAGTGTAATTTCCTTAGGTAAGATATAATTTATAACGAATGACACCTCACAGTGTAAATAGCAGCTGTTAAGGGAAGGCAGACATTGACAATCTACTCTTCTGTTCTTTTGCAAAAGAGCTACGCTGTGGTGAAATGAATAATGTATATTAGATCATACTAGATTTGCTACTGTGGTTTGGATTTACATGGACAAAGGTAAAAAAAACCTACTCATTTGAATTTGTTTCCAAATGCAACACAATTCTCCTGTAAGAGAATTTTGAAAGAATAACTGTCTTGTTACCAAGAGAAGGAAATTATTTCTGTTCTTTTCTGTAATGGTTATGGCCCATCACCTACTTTTTGGGAATGGTGTTTCTTTTGAAAGGTGAGAAGTTATGTCTTCATTTATTTATTTCTAAAGTACTTATTGACCACTTTTTATGTTTTAGGTACTTTAAAAACTTTTTATTTTTCCCAGCTTTATGGAAAAATTAAATTGTATGTATTTAACATGTATAGCATGATGATTTGATATATGTATGTATACTTTGATAGACACTGGACATTTCATTGTAAACAACACAGACACTGTTTCTGCCCTCGGGATACAAATGGCCCGCTGTGTCCAGAGTTTAAGTTTGGCCTATTGACCTCAGTCATGGAGGAGACGATGTGAAGGGGTGGATGTGGTCCATGGACGATGAATAAACGTACATTTGAAAAAAACGTAGGTTTTGTAAATATTTCCTTTGATCATTTCTTTGGCACTTAATAAGAAAATTTAAGATGAAATTGGAACGGAGAATAATATAGAAAATCCCTCTTCTCCTTCATATGCCAGTTCAAAAGGAGGAACCAGCCATAGGTGAGCATGTAGGTCACAGCAAGTGAAACAACTGTAGAGGAAATTGAAACTCGGCAGGATAGTCCGGCCACTGGGTCAGTATCATGGTACACCTGGAGCGTTTCCTTAAGAATCTGATCTGTGAAGGCTTGGACATCCTCTTTCCTTTCTTTTCTTTCTTTCTTTTTATTTCTTTCTTTATTAAAATTATTAGGGTGACATTGGTTAATAAAGTCAACTAGTCTTCAAGTGTACAATTCAACAATACCTTGTATGATACTGTATTGTGTGTTCACCACCCAAAGTCCAATCTCCTTGCCACCAAATATTTGACCTCCTTTACCCCGTCTTTTCTCCCACTTCTCTCTGATAACCACTAATCCAGGGTCCAGACCACCCTTTTGTCTAATAAAGGGTTTTATACACTGGGGTTGTGTCTTTTAACATAAACATTACAAAGTTGGAGTTTTTCAGAGCAATTATGGCTAGAAAGACTATGTTATGGGGAAAAGCTAGTGTTAAAACGCAAATTTTTCCCCCCTCACTAAGACCCATTGATTTTGACAAAATTAATCAATTGCACTGCAAAACAAACAACAAACACGTAAGGGGGGGAAGTAACTAACATTAATAAACATCTATTATGTACTAAGTAGTGTTTGGTTATTGCTAAATTTTCATGTTCTTCGAATCTTTTGAAAATGAGAAAAGGAAACATAATTTATGTTAAACGTTACTTCAAATATACTTTTACATACTATGTTAGGTTAATGAAGAAAGATTAGAAGTGGGGGGTGGAAAGTGAGAAAAGTGGGAGGAGGAGATGAGGAAGAGGCTGGCTCTCTGTGATTTAAGAGACAGAGATGGAAGACAGAGCCATGTGGAGGGAAGAGGAGGCAGGAGGAGAGGTGCTCACCCTAGACTGTTGATTTGCGATTTTTCTTCAGAATCAAATGGTAAAGACTATTATTGTCCTTTGGAATTCGAATTAATACGTAAATAATTATTCTGAACACTTCTTGAACTGTCTTTGGATTTCTACAAATTCTCAGGTAAGTAAGAGAGTCATAGCTGCCACCTCCTTCCCTTATTTCCCATCTTCCACACCCCAAAAGGGTGTTTTCCTAAGGACTCTGCCTAAAGAATGATCACAGGAATGGGGTCCTTCCTGAGAGTCCGGATAAAGTCAAACAGATGAATTTGGATCAGAGAAAGAATAAGTTGAGTTAAATAAATGTTTTTCATGCCAAAAATGTGTATATATGTGCAGAGTAACTAGTGATGGTTGCCGAGTTTGGTTCTTTTCCTGGGCTGGTGATTTGGTACAACACTCTCTCGTGATGACGAGCAGCACCAGGGGGCCCCAGCACCCAGTCGGCCATGTGGTCATGAGAGTAAACAGCCAATACTTTATGGTGTCGTATAAATACATTTTCAAATTATAATATTTTTAGTTTAGGATGGGTTTATATGGACGTAACCCCATCATAAGTATCTCAACTGAGGATGCAATAGGAGAGACAGGCTTAAGCATTCTGACTGAGCACAGACAAAAAGAACTTAATTATTCATAAGGAGGGATGTTGAAATTGAGATAAGTTTTAAAAAATAAAATATATTTAAAAAACTTTTTTAAAAAAGATTGTTTACCATGAAACTTTATCATTAATCCTGCATATGCATTTTTACCTTTCAAGACTATTACAAGGTAGAGTGAGGCACATTAAAATTTTGAAGAGGAAACAGCAATTGTAATTGGGTGGCACCGAACGGAAAGTGGTCAGGAGTGTTCCAATGGCAGAAACTAGCAGCATGGTTTTTGTGGAGAAGACACCGAAGCAAAGCAAAGCAATTATTTGATTAGCTGTAGGGTAGCGGTTGCCTTATGTGGGAAAGCCTAGTTTGCTGTTTATGATTGGTCGTTCTTCAGTTTCATTTTCTCAGATTCCAGTTCATTAAATCTGGCTTAGGTTTGTTTTCCTTAGGTAGGTCAAGCATTAGAACCATCCAACCTAATGCTCCCTTTGTTTAATTAATTTAACAAGACATGGACACATGGCTCCAAAATTCTGTGGGCTTATGCTTGTGGTAAAGGATTTTTATGTCTGGGTTTAAAATCGTGTTGTTCTATAGTGTTGGGTAAGACCTTACTTCTAGTATAAGAGATACTTTTAACATTTCAAGCACATGATTTGAGTTGATAGAAGTGTATTGTTGGAATGTATAAGGAATGAGGGAGAACATGAATCAGTCTTGGTCACCACCACCTCTTGGCTCTAGTCATTTGAGATTAGTCCTGGTGATCCCACAATGATAGTAAGATCGGTCTCCTCCGAAACGGGCATTCGTTGCTCTGAACTCTAGGGCAGTGCTCTTTCGACTTTTTTGCTCATATGCTCCATCAGAAAAAAAGTAAATATAATAGATATACATTTACTTGTAAATTATACATATGTATTACTATAATACTGAATTGTATACATTATTGAATATATACACAAATTTATAAATAGAAACTAAGATTAAATATAAATTTAGTTTCTAGCATGTTCTTCCACACCCTGCTACACTGGGCACTCCCTTGGAATGTGCACACCTTTTTTTGAAACCAATTGCCCGTTTGTTTGTTTGTTTTTTTTTGCCATTATGATGACTCAGCTGTTTTCATTATGGTTTCCCCATTATGATGACTCAGCTGTTTTCATCACCTGGGTTGTGTTAATGGGCTGCACGATCTTGGGCAGATATCCTCATATAAATTATTTGTAAAGTGTGTGTGTGTGTGTGTGTGTGTGGGGGGTGTGGTAATTGCAGCCATCTCATAAATTGCCTTGGAGATTAAGTGCAACAAGATACCTAACGTTGTTAGTGCAGTGTCTAAAACATTAGCTGCTTTTCCTAATGCCATGGAGGAGTTCTCTTAATTCCCTGTTTATCTCACCTCTGTTCACTCATGATGCCTACTGTCTTTTCTTCTGTCTTAGGATATTTTACTGCTTTCATTCTGTGTGTTTTTACTGACTTTCTTCCTGAGTCTCATGTATAGAGAGAGGATCTGTTTAGGCTCTTTAAGTTAATTGTATATAACTGTGTGTCCCATTTTGCCTGGAACAATACTGGTTTTTGACTGTTGTCCCAGTGTAATTACAGTGGTTCTTTTAATATTTAAAGATGTCTTGCTTTGGAAATAAAGGACATGGTCACCTATTAAGCAGTCACCATCAACTATAAAGGATCTCCGTTGGGGCAGACTTCTTACACGAAGGCCACCTCCTTGGCACTGCACAGTCTAGGGATGGCTATTTTCAGATGGTGTGTTAATCTCTAATTTATCCTAGCTGTTAACAGAAGAGAGAGGTCTAAAGACTTACTGTCCATAGGGAAATGACAAGGAGAGTGTTGAATGTGGTATGCACTCAGACAGATGTCTATTATAAGAGGTAACTGTAAATACATAGAACAATATGTTACTTTATGGAAAGGCTGGGCAGTTGGAGTCTATAAACCATGGTAACTGTCTACCCAGATTGCAAACATGAAAATCAAGAATTTATTTAGTATTGAACTTGGAAATCTAAATCTGTGACCTGAAGCTCAACATCATGGTGAATAATTGAGAAAAAAATTTTTTGATTTGGAATGAAATGTACTCCTATTACATAAAATTACACTAAAGTTCATAATAGTATTTCAAAATAGGTCTTCTTGTTCTCCAGTTGACTCTCTAGAAGGACCAGAATAGTTTTTTTGTTCTCCTTATGAAATACTCAAGTTGTTGCTCTTTATCTTGTGAGTTTTTTTCAGTCCTGGCTCCATACTCTACCCCCGTTGGACATTTAGCAAATATTAATTGGCAGTTGTGAAGGTTATTCTAACAGTTCCAGGAAAAAAAAAAAAAACGAACTATGTGATTAGTAAATCATACACACCTTGTTTACTTTCAAATGATTAGCATTTAAAATTATTAACTGATTCTGGGTGTTATAGAGGACATACATCATAATAAAGGAAATGAGTTTTTTGGTGTTTATTCCTACTTTTATGATATTTATGGAAATTGATAACATAAGAAACTAATGGGCAATTTAACTTTTACATTACCTGAGTTCTGTAGATTCATAGATCTAAAATGAATATAATTTTTAGTTGTGATCCTTAGACTGGAAATGTTAAATTCTGGCACCATATTTGAAAACAAGGGTCTTTATTTCTTCTCACAGAATCAAGAGCAGGTGGTGAATGTAGTGGAACATATCGGTATTGAATTGTTTTTTAATTCAATAGACTGAATTATTCAGATGATAGAATAACACACATAATAAATCTCTTAGGCAGGAAACAATATGGGTTTGGGGCAGGAAATTTTCTTGTCTAGAATGGAGAATCTGTTGGAGAATAATGAAAAAGGTTAATAAATTAATGACATGAGTTAGGGGATTTGCTGGTAGACATTCAAGAATAGCTAAATAAATTTGCATCTGATACCGAAGAATTTTGGATAGAAAGATACATTTCTTCCAAGTGGTGTTGGCAGAAACTGATCCACTGATCTTGAGACTGGATTAGCAGGGGAGTAGGAGTGATGTAGAGTCAGGCAAGGACTCAGTAGCAGTTGTCCTGCCGAGAAGTGATGAGTGATGAGTTTCAGTGAAGTTTATTTAAATGGGGAATGGTGACTGTAAAAATAGATCAAGAGAAATAGCAGAAAAACCTTATGGAAACTGATTAGAGAAAACTTTATACTATTTGAATGAGTAGCATGCAGAAGAGAGTTGAAGATGTTTTTAAACATTAAGTGTGAACTATATAAAATTACCAGTATTTGATTTCTTCAATCTACTAAAGTGGCAATTTTATATGGTTCCTTGTAATACACACCAGCTGGAAACGGCTGCTCTTAGTAAATAATGGCATCAATGAGGAAGCAAGAATTTCAAGGTAGCAATATTAACAATTAAGTGAAGACAAAGGTTTAAGTGATTATAGGTATTTTCAGAGCTCTGCGATGGAAGCAGAGTTAATTGTAGAACTGAGAACAAAAAGAAAGAAAGAATGAATGAGTGAGTAAGGACAAATTTTATGAATTATTTTTCTTTGAAATTTTAAACATGTACATTTTTATGTACTAACTGAAAGTCCAGATAAAACAATATGGCCTTCGAAACAGGACTAGGTAGGTGCTTAACCCACATAGAGAAACTTTAGAAGATTGAGTACCTCTTCAGACAGTTTGGCCCTGACCTAAGCAATGGCTCAGTTTTGAATTATTTGGATATTAAGCAAGAAAAAGTATTTTTGTGCATTTGAAAGGGAAGCATGTTTTTCCAACTTTTGTAGTCATTCTTATGCAAGCTATTAAGAGAATTAGACTCAAATTAATTAAGAAAATAAACAAAATAGCAGATACATGTACACACGAACACATACAACTGATGAGAGAACATGTGAGATCTTTGGAAAGAAAGGCGGGTATATATAACGATGCAGCTTCGAAAAACCCAGTTTTGTTGAATTACCTTGAAAAACCTCTACTTTTCTTCAAGCAGATCTCATTGGTGAGTACTATATAAATTACCCCTAAATGGCCCACATTTGCTTCAGTAAGAAAGAGGATGAAGTTGGTGATGCTCTCAGCAAACCAGGGGTGGTAGGAGTCTCTGGGTGAAATCTCTTACAGATGTCTTTGAAAAAGATTTTGAGTCACCAAACCAGATCTTCAAGGAGGCATTCTACACTAAGTAGCACCAAGCAGCAGCTGAGGAAAGAAGCTTACATGTTTTAGAGTGGCAAATTGTCAGGTTGTTTCTGCTCATTTTCTATTCAAATTCACGTCCAGCGCTTCCTGAATACCGCAGAAAACACTGGCCCTGTCTTCTCTAAGCTCAGTGAATGTGGGATAGGGGGCAAAGTAGAATGGGCTCATTCTCCAGGTTCCTTCTATTTGCATGCATATTTTATTGGGTTTTCAAAGAAGCAACTCATGAAGATCATAGAAGAACGTGTGTGTGTTTTGTAGGAATATTACATTTTAAGTTGTTTATGCTTACTTGGGGTGAATAGGGTGAGATGTTTCATATATAATCCCACTCTGGGTCCCCCCTGGTTAGGTACTGTTGGCTTATTCACAAGAAATTGAATTCTCAGTCTCTGAATTTGAGGGAGTTGGGAGATAAGTTGGGAAGATAAATATCTATGAATACAATAATTAAAGAACAACAAAAACAGTTTAATTTATTGTTGGAGAATAAGAATTGTAGGGGTCTGAGAAGGGGGTTTCTTGTGAGCTGATATAGTCAGAAAGGGCTTCTTGGAAGAATGAGATTCATGTTTTAGAATTAAATTTTAATTACATTGACATTTATTGAATATATACTATGCCAGTCTCTATTTTCAGTAATGGAACTAAAATTTGAGTGTAAAAAACCACATTGCTGTCTACGGCCATGCTACCCTGAACAAGCCCGATCCTGTCAGATCTCGCAAGCTAAGCAGAGTCAGACCTGGTTAGTACTTGGACGGGAGACCATCCCACCTAGGAAGACCAGGTGCTGTAGGCATAAACAATAAAAAAATAAGATGACAAGGTCCATGCAATCTGTGAGGTCAACAAGGGTTGCCTCGCCTAAAAAAATAAAAAATAAAAAAAAAAAAAAAAATAATAAAAAAAAACCACATTGGTATAATTGGTATAATTCTCTCTGAGGAGATTAGAAGAACTACTTAAAACTTTTTGATAATTGTGTTCCACCAAGCAACAGTATGACCATATTTTTTCGTTCTCTTTTTAAAACCAATTATTTCCTAATGTCTGGTTGGTTAAATTATGATTTCCCTATGGACTTCTATACCTTCCATAAGTGAGGATTTTGTTCAGCAAAATTTTCTCCTTTCTTGAGGCTATAGTTCTGGGAAAGAATTCAAGGGTGCTTCTTCAAACAATGTGAGTCACCTAGCTCAGTAGCAGTTTTTCTAACAAGCGATTGTTCACCTTTGCAGTTTGGGCTATCGAAAAATAATCCAGTACCATTTACCAGGTTGTTAGAGTCTCCAGTATTTATGCCTCAAATAAACTTTTATGGCCGGGGTGCAGAGGGGTGCTTTCGTCTTTGGCCTTAATCCAGTCACACAGAGTGGGAACATCATGATGTGTCATCATTAGAAGTTCAATCCAAACTGCTCATCAGTTGAACCAGCTCATATTTAGTGAAGTCACATCTGCTTTATGTCTGTGTTTGTTCAAGGATAAAAGGAAAGAAGCACCAGGCCTCCTTTCTGTTCCCATGTTTTCATCTAGCAGGCGAGGAGCATGGGAGGTCTGTTGTCCGTCATTCCTGGACAGCATCAAAGCCCGCCTGTTCTGGTCATGCCGGCTGCTAATCTGAAGGCAGCATAGGCCTCTGTGACCCTTGAGAACATTTATAACATTGCTACCTGGGAACTATTTCTCACTTTTGCAAAACAGTGTATCTGAAAAAAGTTGCATCTACCATCATTTGCCTAACTCTTAACAGAAAACTTTGTACAATCTATAAATGAATAGTATTTTCCCTGCATCAGTATTTTCCTACATACTTACATTTTCCTTTTAAAAGATCATAATAACCACTTTCTAAATAAGAGCATATAGATGTTAAGACAATCAGGAAAGAGTACATTTCCTTTTGCCTTATTGTTTTTGTGTTATTTTTTTGGGCATATCACAAATAGAATCCAGTTTGTAGGTTCCTGTGACTGTGTCTTAGATCTCCTGTTTCTGGTCAATCTAATCCACACTTATGAAAATATTTAGATTGTATCAAAGGTTGTAAGGTTTTATTCAATAGCTAGGAATTAACATAACTAATATTTATTCATTTCTTTCATTTATTCATCTGTGTGTTCATTCACTCAGGAAACATTCACTGAGAACCTACTCAGCGCCAGCCATTTATCAGGTGGTGATAAACTAGATAGAAAAATAAAGTAGGGTAACAAGGAGAGCAGGCTGGTAAGAGGTTGCTTTTTTATAGTACAGGGAAGTCTTCACTGATCTTTGAGCCAAGGCCTGAAGTAGGGTAGAGAGTTGATTATACAGAAATCTTGGGGAAATGGTAATGGCAGAGGTTCATCAAAGGCCCTGAAGTGGGGTGTTCTGGATAAGTGCCAGGACCAGTAAGCAGAAAGAGTGGTTGGGGTGGGGCTCGGCAGTGGCCTGGGAGTAACAGGTGAGGTTGAGAAGGTCATTGGGGGTGACAGAGGCGGAGAACCTTTGGAGGGTTTGAGCAGAGCTGACGGGACTTGACTTTGGAGAATCGACAGTCAGAGGGACAGGAGCAGAAAGAGGGAGATTTGTTAGCAGGCTATGGCTGTAGCCAGGGGACAAATTATGGTGATTGTAGATTAGGTCAATGAGTTGGTAAGAAATCAGATTTTAGATGTATTTTAAATGTAGAACCTATGGGGGTTAACCAAACACATATGTGCTAGACACTATCCTCTGGTGTTTTACATGACCATTGTGTTATAGATTTCAGAGAAAAATTTTTCCCAGAAAATACTGTGCTAAAATACTTATATTTGATAAAACAAATAGTAAGTGTAAGTTTAAGTGTTTCAAGTGTAAGCTTGATAAAGTTTTACATGTATTGCTTCACATAGCCACCATCTAGTTCAAGATTTAAAATATTTCCAGTCCTTGAGAGATTTCCTCATACCCTCCCCCCCGTCAGTTCCTCTACTAAAATTAATCACTGTTTTTACCCTCATCACCATAGATTAGTTTTATCTGCTTTTGAACTTTATATAAATGAAAACATATCATAGTACTCTTTTTAAAATTAAAGTTTTTTTGCAATATAATTCACGTATTATAAAATTCACCATTTAAAGTGCACAATTCTGTGTTTTTTAAATGTATTCACAAGTTTGTACAACCATCGCCACTTCCCAATTCCAGTACTTTTTCATCACCCAAAAAAGGTATGCCCATTAGCAGTTAACCGCTGACAACCACAAATCTACTTCCTATTCCTGTGGATTTGCTTATTCTGGACATTTCCTATAAATGAAAACATATAAACCTTTTGTGACTGGCTTCTGTAGAGTAATGTTTATAAGGTTTATCCATGTTATATCATGAATCGGTATATCATTCCTTTTTATGGCTGAATAACATTCCATTGTGTGGATGTACTACATTTGTTATGTATCCTCAGTTAATGAAAATTTGAGTTATTTACAATAATTGGCTTTTATGAATAATGTTGCTACACGCATTCATATACAAGTTTTTGTGTGGACATAGATTTTTAATTCTCTTGAGTCTATATCTAGGAGTGAAAAGCACATACTCTCTTATAGCTGGCTTCTTCTGTTTAAAATTGTGTCTGTGTAATCCATTGATGTTGTTACATGTAGCAACAGTTCATTCTTTTTCTTTACTTCTTAGGATTCTGTTCAGTGGACATACCACGATTTATCCATTCTTTGATTGATGTACATTTCAGTGGTTTACAGTTTGGCGCTACGACAAATAGTACTGCTGAATAATGTGAACATTCTTTACACGTCTTTCGCTGAGCCAAAGCCCTCATTTCTATTGGGCAAATACACGGAAGCAGGGCTGCTGGGTCGTTCTTCCTTTTTCTTTATCTGTCTTTCTGCATCATGCTGGCATGCTCGTTCGCGTTGGTGCTGGGCACTCCCTTGGCTTCTTGCAGACATGTTGCTGGAGTTCCTCCCTGCCTGGGCACATACTGGGTTGACACTTCTTTCTGTTCCTTCTAAAGCCTCTTGTAACAGTCTTCTTCTTTCTTATGTAATTTTTTTCCCCCTATTGATTAACAGAGCAGTTTAGCTCATGGCTGCTATGACTCACTATGTTTGTATAGTTACTAGCTTGAAAGTTTAAGATGGTGTATAATGGTGCATTCCCTTACAGTCGTGGTTGCTATGGGTTTTTGAGGGGCCTAGATTCCTCTCAGAATCTGATAGAAAATCTGATAGACAGTGCACCAGTGAAGACACCCATAATTTTTCTTACACTTTTTAGGGGGTTTGTGGACCTGTATGAATCCCATCCAAATGTGGATTTGTGGTTCCCAGATTAAGAACCTTCTCTATTTTGTAATGCTTTAAAAATTCAATACCCTTTAACCTTCCCTGGATTCTTTAAAATCTTCTACTCACAGCTGTCCCTGTCAAATGACGTAGTGATGTGAAGGACCATAAATGCATAGCTATAAATCTGGCTAAGTGGCAAAAGAGGTAAGAATTACCAGCACTTAAAAGTCATTGTAATTGTTGTGGACTCCTCACTCTTAGTTCTTCTAGCATTTGAGAACTTTTCTAATTACATCCTTCACAACATCTGTTAAACTGCTTGACTAGAGATTAAAAGGAATACATTGCAGTTGAGCTGGATCCTCCCAGCCTCAGTAGATATCGCGTTGGCCACAGGGACAGCTGGCTTCCGAGGAGGACGTGCACGCCTTCCCTCCATCTACCTTCCTCCCTGGGAGTCTTCCTTCCTCAAGCCCGGGTTTCCTGTCTCACATTTTTTTGAAGGGTGGATAATTGGGTGCTACGCAATCGCAGAGTCCATGGAAAGATATGTGGACCAAATGAAGTAGACAAATAGTCCATAATAAATTAGATCTTTTCCATAGAAAGATTAGTTTTTTTTTGTTTAAAAATTTAGTGGTTTAAAATTTTTATACGCGTAATAAAAAGTACAAAGTAAAAACCATTTTTCCTCCTTTTCATGCCCACTTCCATTCCTCAGAGATAACCACTATTAAGAGTTTATCTTCCCAGAGTTTTTATCAAGCATATAAAGCATGGTACAGATTTGTTTTACAGCACTGGGATCACATTACACAGTGTTGTGTAGCTTGCTTCTTTCATTTTTCAGGGTAGCACAGACAGACATGTTTCTGTGTGATCTACTTACCTCTTTCCTTGTCTTTCTTTACTAATCCATATTTTCCTCTCCTTAATTCATTTTCAGAGTAAGCAGTTGGTACCTTAACTTCCAAAGATGACCAATAAGTATTGGTCATTGAACTCATGGATTTTAAAATATTTGTGCTTTAATCCAATTCAGTCATTAATCTTGATGTTCGGATGGTCTCATTTTTGTTCAGTGGGAACCTCTTCAAGTCCTTTTGATGTGACTCGGTAGCCTGTGTTGGCTTCTTCACTTTCATGTATTCCAGGATATTCTTTTCTCCAAATTAGAATTAAATTTTGGAGTAAGCCCCAATTTTATTTCATGCTGTATTTAAGAAAATTTGCCTTGTTACTTTTAATCAGATCTACTTGCTGCACTTCTGGGTGTGTCTTATCAGTCAATCACTAAATATTTTTGAGAGCTACCATGTGCATGATGCCAGCTAGATCCTGTTATGTAGCAAGCAAATCACCCTAGTCTTATTCCTCCTGTATCAAGTAAGCCACAACCCAAGCAACAAAAACAAATCCTTATGTCTTCAAAATATATCTTTTATTTTAAGAAAATTTATGGAAAACCCATGATCCATAGAAAAGTAAGCAATCGAAGGCCATAGACAAATATAGTAATTCATTTTTTTCAGTTTTATTGTACAATAAATTACGTACAATAAAATTTACTCACTTTAAATACTCATTTTAATGAGTTTTGGTGAATGTATACAGATGTGAAACTAACACTACAATCATGCTTCCATTACTCTCAAAAGTTTCTTCTTCCTCTCTGTCCCCACCCTCATTTCCAGGCAACCAATGACCTTTGGATGATATAATTTTACCTTTGCTAGAATTTCATATAAATTGCATCACATAGCCTTTTGTGTTTGGATTTTTTCACTTAGTGTGGTGTTTTTGAGATTCATCCATGCTGTTGCATGTTTCAGTAATTCAGTCCTTTTTTTTTTTTTTTTTTTTGCTGAGTAGTATTCCATTGTTAGATGTACTACCACATTTAGAGTTGGCTTGCCCCTCCCCCCTGTTTTGTGCAGCTATTATAAATAATGCTGATATGAACATTTGCACATAAGGCTTTGAGTGGACATATGTTTTAATGCTCTTGAGAAATACCTTGGAATGGAATTGCTGGATCATATATTAAGTGTACATATAACTTTGCAAGAAATTACCAAAATATTTTTCAAAGTAGCTGAACCATTTTTCATTCATAAATGAATGAGGGTCTGACTCTATGTATGTACCATATATGGGCGTTCTGGTTGCCCTACATCCTCACCAACACACGATATTGTTATTTAAAAAAAATTTTTAGCTTTTTTAATGGGTGTATACTGGTATATAATTGTGGTTTTAATTTGCATTTTCCTAATGATTAGTTACAATCTTTTAATGTACTTGTTGGCCTTCTATATATTGTCTTTGTGATATGTCTGTTGATATCTTATTGGGTTGTGTGCATTCTTAATTAAGTTGTAAGTGTACTTTATTCTGGATTCATGTCCTCTGTTAGTTTTGCTTTTGCAATTTAAGTTTAAGTAGAGTTTTGATAAGAAAATGTCCTATTTATCTATATTTTTATTTGAAATACAAAAGATTTAATCTTATCCAAAGAAACTAACAATGCAGTTTAATCGCATTTTTATAATTATGAAAAGAAAGAAAAATCTAGAGTAAGTTCAGAGAAATGATAAAGGAAATTTTGGAAAAAGAGTGAAATAAGAGAAGTTAGAAGGAAGAAGATGATTAGGAAAACAGAAGGAGGTAGAACAAAAAAGAAATAGCATGGGAGAGAACCTAAGAAATGGAGCAAGACAACATCAAACGACTTTAAAATGAAACAGGAAAAAAAGAAGATTAAATTGGAAAGAAGAAGAGAAAAAAAACGCAGGGAGAAGAAAATGCCATACCTGTTCCTTGTATTTCCACGTCCTATCTCCTGAGTCAGCCACTCTGCTTCCTTATCTGTCCATCCTCTACTTTTCATTTCTGTTTTCTGGAAGTCCCACCTTTCCTTTCACTTCCCAGTTCTTCAGTATTTTACTGCTTTGCCTTTCAAGTGTACAAAATAGCTGGGTTGTGGGTGTCCTTTCCATCTTTAGAGTATAAAAGCACAGACTTTGAAGGTAGTTGTTTGGTTTGAATTCTAGCTCTGCTTCTTACTTACTCTGTGACCCCGGGCAGAACCTAATTTTCAAGCACCAGCTTCGCCATCTGTAAAATCAGAGTTAAACTAGTACCTGTTCACATTTTTTTCTATGAAAATGAAAGAATTTATGTGAATCTCTTACCATAGTGTTTAACTATTCAATGTTAGCTGATATTAGTGTGTGTGTGTGTGTGTGTGTGTGTGGTGTGTGTGTGCGCATTGGGGGAGGAAGTGTTTATTGGTTATCGTTCCTTTTACCATTGATTGTTCATGTTTTTTTAATTTGGGAGTGTTTTACCAAACAAAATACTTAAATGACAAATCAACATGCTTTTCATGCTCTGAGATATAAACACAACTGTATTTGTTCATCTGGGTTGTAAAGTTAGAAGTAATAATAATGAATATTTACAGAGTACTTTAACTTTGAGCATTTTAAGCTAGTACTGACAGATATTTGGTGGTAGAAGACTTTTACAGGGTCCAGGGTTGGAATTTCCTGATCTCTATAATAGTGAGATGCCAAACCAAACACAGTGTGGTAAATACAGCTGAGGCAGGTGAGATTTCTGAGTTTTTATCAGTAAATACAGGACATGAACTCTACTCCTTCATGCCAATCACCTCTGCCACGATTCCCATCACGAAACAGAAGGTGGTATTTGGAAGGGGCCTCCTTCTCAAGGCAAAATCCCTTCTGCAGCATCTCGCATCTGCCTCTGCCTGAACACTGCTGTTCAAGTTTACTTGTCTCTGATTAATTTGTATTTTTTTTACTTTTCCAACTGCTGGCAAGAGTTTCCTTACATGAAACAAAATTTTGCTCTGATTCTTAGCTCAACATAGAAAAAAATCTCTTTCCTCTTTTACGAGTAGGTCTTCAGCTGTGTACAGTGAGATTATGCCTACTTTTTGTTTTCTCTGTTAGGCAGCATTTCCCAGTTCCTACTATTACTGATTTCTTTATTTTGCATGCTTTCCCATTGGCCTGACTTCAGACACAGGCTACTTTGTTAGGGCGCCACTTAAAATGTGGCACCTATAACTGAGCCTAATATTCCGGATGTGTATCATTGAGCCCATATCGTCTGGATGTATTCCTACTTCCTGTGCTTGAAACTCCATTCTGCTAATCAGCCTACAATGACCATGTCTGCTTTTTCAGCGCCCACATCACAGTATTCATTTTTTAAATATCTGGGGGGTCATATACTTTATTGTCCAAACTAGCACACTTTTGAGAGTAAAAGAGGACACAGTTATTAATGAGGCTCAGGCAATAGGCATAAACCAGAATTTTCCTGGGCACACAGGGATGTATGGTCACTTTAATTATATTAAGTTGAACACAAAGCTAAGGTCTATGCCTTAAAAAAAAAAAAACATTGTTAATAACCATGGTGTTCCCCTCTATAGTATACATAAGTAGTTGAAATTTTTCTGAACATAAACGCAGAACTTTATATTTCAACGTCTTTAGAGTTTAATAGTGTTAATGTTTGTCCTGTTATTGAAATCTAGATTTTTGTCTGTCAAATTAGCTATTTCTCCCCCTTCTTCTTCAGCATCTGAAAATTTGATAAACGATTTTCCTGCATGTTCTTATCAGATGTTACTAGTCTAAACAATTCCTTCCCCAGATCCGCAGCACCAATGCACTTCACCTTCTCAGAGCTTTCAGGCTCCTCTGGCAAATTGAGAACTGAGATCTTAGTGTGCTCCCTTCTCAGGTATTTGCATTTTAAAAGGAGACAGACTGTGAAGCCTTTCAGAGCAGAAAGAACAGATATCTAATGATTGTTTCTCTGGGAACTTGGCAGGAGTGTCCTTCTGCTTATTCTGAGCATCTTACACCTACCAGATAATAGGTGCTGATTGTAGTTTCATGCAAACAGGTTAACTAATAAACATAACATTTTATATTACAAACATAATATAAAGATAACATTTGAGAGATAGGTGTTATAGTAAAGGTAGAGGTCAGCCAGAGTGGAGGTAAAAAGATTTTTAAAAGGTCATTTTCCTGTTCCATTTAATTGCCTATATAAAAATTTTATGGGGCAATTAATAAAAGGATAGTTTTTACGGATTTCAAAAGTCATTGATTGCACAAGAGAAAGTTCTCTTGGTTATCTCAATTTCTTTTCCTCTTGCCCACAGGATTTCTCTCTCCCTCTCTACCTCTCTACGTATATATGTACATGTATCTAAAATTAATTTCAAAATTTTCAGTTTCTTTAACTCTAAACTGTGCTCATGTGACTTTCAAACACTTTTTATCGCAACTCTAAGAAACACATTTTACATTATGACCCACCATGCGTATACATGCACACATATATGTATACATATGTACACACACACAGCAGATACACATTTCTTGAAAGAGTACCTGTTACTTGCAGCGTCCTCTATTTCCCTTCTCTTTCTTTTCTGTTCCATTCCATTCCATCTCGTTTCACTTCGCTCTATTCAAAAAGGCCGATTGAGACTAAGTAGATTGATCTTAAACCTGGTATGCACAATTACAGTTGGCAAAACACTGGTCTAAAGTTATTGTCCGTTGACTCCTAAATTATTTATAGAGGTAGATGCTTTATGGTGATGGAAAGCTAGTCTCACTTGGGCATAAATCAACAGCAATAATTAGGACTCCATGATCTCCTTTGTTCTTATGGAAATATCTCCACTCACAGAGCTAGCAAACAAACTGATTTTGCTTTAGGTCTCCCATATGAGAATAGTAATTAATTCAGTCACTAGACAATCAACAGTTAGCAATTATTCAATCTAAATAACTCTATTATGTAACTATAACTTGGCATAAAATAGCTCGTGTTACACTTTAAAAAAAAATTAGGCCAGAAGTTATTATTATGATGCTAAAAAAATGTTTTAAAAAGGCAAGCCTATCTCTATAAAGTTAATTTACCTGTATTAACAGTTTAATTTTTTAGCTATTCAAAATAATTGCTTTCCAGGTGGAGGACTTGAGGCATAAATTCCCTACCCAAGTTTTCTAGCTTCTACTTCGCTAGTTTGATTGGGTCCTATTTACAGATAATTAGATAGTTTATTTAAAATATATGTTTGGGTTCTTGTAGGAGAAGTTTATCACCTTTTGGAGTATGAAACCAGGGAAAGCTATACTATTATGTTGTATGTTTTAATTTAAGTGAACATACTTAGATGTATTTTTGAATTTTAATTTGAGAAATACTGAGTGTCTTTTATTAAATGATGAAGATGGGCTTTGGAGACAGACTGATCTGAGTTAAGTCTAAAAACTAGCTTTGAGATTGTAGGGTAGGTCTCTAAAATGTTCCAAATTTCTCTTTCCTCATTTATAAAACTAATACTTACCTCAGGGTTTTTAGAAGAATTAAATCAGGTAATGTTTGTGGTAACCTCTGATATATAGGAGATGCTGTAGAAATGTGTACTTATAAATAAGTAAAAATACAAATAAACATATAAAATATGTTTAAAACTGTTATACATATGTTTCTGCACATGTGTGTGCATACACATATACATATGCATATTAATACACACATTTATATATGGACAAATTCATTTTCTTTTCTCTTGGACTTGATGTTTGTGTAGTGGGATTTAGAGACTTGCATATTGATTTCTGAGTCAGTCTGCTTATTTCACTTTTTTGAGTATCAGTGTTAATATGACACTTTGAGAATGAGAAAATTAATTGAAAAATTATGCATTAGATAGAAATTTAACTTACATCTAGTGTAATGGTTTGTTTAATGCTAAAGTTAAACCTTGACAAGAGTGAAAATTAGTATCAACGCATTTGAATTTTATTTTTCCTCCCTACTCCAAATGAAGCAAAAAATAGTTTCACTTCTTTTTCAGTATTTACTCATTAATGTATGCTTCAGGTAATTAGTATTTCTTGAGACTAAGATTTTATAACATTCTTATAGATGTCTTAACATTTATTTAACTATATATGCCCATGTGGCATATTTTCCATGGAAAACCATTCATTAGTTTCTTTTGAAGTATTACAACTGTTGCATTTATATACATATCTTCATAATATTTTCTAGACGTTGTATTTGTTGTAAGGACTGATAGGCTAGAAACTGAGACAGATCTTATTTTCTGGCCAGTGTTTTTTTCAAGGTCTATACTTGTTAAATACATTAATAAATGCATAATAAATGTCTTAACAAACCAATCTTTAATTGAGCAAATTATTGTGAGGAAAGAGGTAATCTTAGTATTGGGTAATAAAAATGGTATTTTTTCAGGAGATCTTGTCATAATCAAATTGAAATGAGGTAGGGTTGTCAGGTGGATGATGTCCTAGGGTATTTAAGGCTGTCGTATAGAAGCCAGATTAGATTTGTTCTAAATGACCTCGAGGTGTATATATGTAGAATTATGAATAGCATTTCAGGTGAGACAGATTTGCTTCAGTTTGACACACTTGCTACCAAAAGGCACATTGCATAGCAGCAGAATATTGAATTGGGTTCAGAGGATCTCAGTTCAAATTCCTCACCAACTTGTGGACTTAAGAAAAGTCTTAGTTTCCTTCTCTGGAACATGGAGAAAATGATCCTCAAGATTATTGGGAAGATCAAATGATCTTTATTATCAACATGTAGTGCTCTTTATAGGTTACAAAGTGCTCCATGTTTGTAAACTGTCCTGAGCAAACTAAATCATATCAACGTCCCTACCACCCAGAGACCAGAGAGTTACTTATCAGGCATTTGAGCACCCTATGTGTGGTTGAACTTGTTCATATTTATAATTTATTTTAATCTAGAGATCCTATCACAAAGGATGTAGGCAACTCACTCTTTTTTTTCAGAGAAAGGAAAGGTCAGATTTTATCTGAAGCTCCTTTGAGTTCTAACATTTTAGTCGTCTACAAGCCGGTAACTCCAAAAGGCCATTTCTCTCCCTCTTCAGTGTTAAAATAGTTGACTTTTGTCTAGAGCAAGTTATCCTGCAGTATTCATGGTTGCCCATGCACGTGTTGTGATACATTTTAATGTTTCTTCAACCTGTAATAAATTCATCTTTGGCCTTTTTAAAGTTCTAGAAAACACTCTCCCTCTTAGATACCCTCCCTACAATTGCCTTACACTCATGCTTATGATCAGAGGAGGTAGAAGTTTAGTTAGAAATTTGTGCTTAAGCTAAGAGTTTTACACAAACACTCTGCTTCAGGATGTGTTTCTTAGGAAAAGTGAAAAACATAGCTACAGCGATATTTTAGGCTAGTTAGTGTGTCCCTCTCCCCTGACCAGTTCTGAATTCTAATTGCCCCTTGTCTGCCTGTTCCTTACCCCAGGGACAGTTTGCTTACCACTTTCCGTTTTATCACTGGGAATGTCCCATTGTCTTCATCTGAACTCTGCTGCATCCTGTTTATATCATAAAGAGAGAAAGAAAAGCTCCAGATGCCCTCCCTCCCCACCTTTCTCCACGTGGAGATAATGAAGCCCTTGGCAACCACTTTCTCTGTAATCAGTATGAGGTAATTTTACAAGCTACCATGAAAGGGCTGTTTGTTGAATGCCCGCTTTGTGACAGGCATTCGCTGATGATTTAATATGTCTTGCCTCATTTAAACCTTACATCTTTAGGAGGGAAGAGAAACGAAACAGAAAGTGTTCCTTCCACCATTACCAGAGGAAGTTGCTGGCCATTATGTAACTTGAACTTTACATAGAATAGCCCTACGTGGAGTCCTCTAGACAGTTCTGGGGTGAAGAAATTGCACTAAATACAAATAAGAAAGTGCTTTTATAGGTACAAAGCAAAACATTTCAAAGCTACTTAGGTAGGTATTGAAGTGGAGATTTTGACTGGTTTCGTGCCAGATTTACCCAGAATCGTGTGGGAAGATTAGTTATTTGATTTATAGTGTTATATGCTGTACATTTTGTGCTCCACACCATTTGAATGGCTTTCATATTCCTCCCATCCACTAGCATTTGTAAGCCTGCTAAAGATGCCGCTGGCTCTTTCAGTTTCAAGTAAACACTTCTGGGCTGAATTTCCTTCCACAGTTGTAAAAAAATAAAAATAAGTGTTCTAATTCTAAGCCACTGTTCTTATAATATTGCCTGACTAAACAGCGCACATTTTGTGATACCTGACATTTCTGAACTTCTGTAATTCTGCAAAATTGTTGGCCTCAGGTCTTAAGATTAAGCTTTAAAAAATTTTTTTTAAACTCAAATTACTTCCTTTTATTTGTGCTTTTGGGGTTTGCTCTGTGAGGCCAACTTTTCCTTTTGGATTTTTATTTGAGTCTTGAAATGCTGAAAAAATTGCTGTTACCTATTTAACAAACAACACTGCAACCCTTTCTAATTGGAAACGCCCCCTAAGACTTATTTGTTAACAGTATGTACAACTCTAACGTTTGAGAATGAGCAGGCCAAGGGACACTAGAGAGTT
This sequence comes from Eonycteris spelaea, assembly GCA_003508835.1. Classification (NCBI taxonomy): domain Eukaryota; kingdom Metazoa; phylum Chordata; class Mammalia; order Chiroptera; family Pteropodidae; genus Eonycteris; species Eonycteris spelaea. Next base: position 960,755 of record PUFA01000053.1, read on the forward strand.
CATTTTAGAAGAATGGTGAAGAGGGCAGATGAGAGTGGACAGCTCTGAAATCGATGGATTCCTGCTTGCTGACAAAGTGGGGAGGCTTGTCCAGGGCTGCACCCATGTTGGTGTTGGTGATTATATCTGCATTTTTAAAATGCATTGAGAGGTAATGGAGATTGCATCCACTACTCACTGCCATGCCGTTGCAGGATATTTGAGAGTTTTATACAAAAACATATTGTGGCATCTTAAACCAAAGAGGCAAACACTTTTTTGTGAATTGGACACTTTTGGTTCAGGTTTAACCTGACAAATCTACTTTTTGTTGCTTTCTGCTGAGAGCTCTGTAAAGGTTTAGTCATCATTTAGTGAAGCTATTGCTCGTCAAAAGAAACAATATGAATAGTAATACCTTGCATTTATAGTAGGGCTTTAAAGTTCATGGAGTACTTTCACATAGATTACCTCTCTGCATATCTCAGCAGCCCTGTGGATTAGGTGCGGCAGGTATTATTAATACTTTAATTGTGCAATAAATTGAGAATCAGACAAAGTATGTGACTAGTGCAAGACCAGTATATTTTTTTTAAAAGAGGCAGAGAGAATTAAACACACACAAACACAGAAACACACAAACACCCATTACCATCACCACCATCAACAAAAGCATTTTTACAAAAGTCTGTGTGTGCTCTACATTCCCTCCCGTCAGCCGAAATAGTTCTGCAATATTAGTTTCCATGCATAAACGGATTGGTTATTTACTGTTATATAAAATGAGATGCCACCTGTGGGAGGTTGCTGACGAGGACCAAATATAAGCCCTGCAACTAGAAAGCGCTTTTGAAATCTGAGGCTTTGTATCTCAGAGTGGGTGGAAGCTTGTTCTTTTGTCCATCTTCGCTTTTCCTCTCCCTTACCTTTCCCCATCGTACATCTCAGAGATTATTAAGCCTGTTGATACTGCTGTTTTCTTTGAAATCTCTGGCTACTTTATAATTACCATACAGTCTAAATTCAACTCCTCACTGTCTCTCAGAATGCTGACAGTGGGCTTTCGCCTGGTCTTCTTGCCAGTCTGTTTACATCACCTTTCACGTGGTGTAAAAGCTTAAAACGCTTTTAAGAGTTTGACATCTTCTGTGAGGTAAAGTCCATACACTTTACCCTAGCACATAGTTCTATGCAGACCCTGACTTCAAATCACTCCATTTTCATTTTACAGCCTGGGTCATAGTTTCTCTGCAAGGTTAGCAGGTCCCTCAGCATTCACCTTCTCTGCCATTGTGCCACCTTTGGTACTTTTTGAAATACCCCTCCCTTCTGAGGTCTTGAAGCCCCTTGACAATGTGCTAAATTGGGATTGGTTCCTCAAACGTGGGCCTGTGTCTTCTTCTTTGGGAAGGCTTTCTGGCTTCTTCTGGGAAGCTGGCTTCATGCACTTTATGTTCCAAAGCACCTCTCCCTAGTTCCATTGAGAAACTTTAACACATGGTGGATGCCTGTCTTACCCACTAGACTGTGAGCTTTCTGAGGAGAGGGTCTGAGTTTTAGCAACCAGAAGCACAGCCTGACCGGTAAGCCTGGGTTAGATGAATGTTTTGCTTCATTTCACAGAAACTTCAATCACAAGGCTCAGGACCATGATACACAGTTTCTTTGCTAGCTACCCAAATATACCTCTAATAAGGAATGCTACGGAGGTGGTCTAGAATTTAGGAAAAATATATTTTTTTTTGTCAAGGAGTATTTCCTAATGAACTTAATTAGGAATTTAAAGTAGTGGAGAAGAACACAATTTATTCCTTTTCAGACATGAAGGAATTCAGAAATATAGATTACAGATTAGAGTTTATTTCTACTTGAATAAGGATTTTAGTTTTTGCTGCACTGAATTTGGATACTTGCTTAATATAGGATGCTCAAAATAGTCTGCATTAAATTGAGAACACTCTTTGGAGATACCTGTAAACGATCTCCACATTTGTTCTTGAAAAGAATTTGTATGTTCTTTGTAGTTGCTAACAAATAGAAAATAATTTTTAGGACGAGTAAGATATGTTGTGAAGGAAAACAGTTTTAGGGTCTGGTTATCTGGTTTTCACAACACATATACCAAGTGGAGATTCCTGTGTCATATTGTAATTGTGACGGTTTTTCAGCCTACTTTCGGTAGTTAGAAGGTGTCTGGTTTTTGCTACCTATAAAATATTTAATCATCTACATGAATAACTTTTAAACCAGAAATTAATAGCTAGTTTTCTATATAGCTTTGTGTGTGTATGGGGGAGAGAGGAACAGGCAATCAGTAGAATTTGCTTTTATAATTACAGACTATATTTAAAAAATTATTATTTCTTCAGAATTTTTAAAATTTCTCTAAAAATTTGCAGTCACAAGTAAATGAAATTTGAAGAGATCAAGTCCATCTTAATTTTATAATTTTAAAAAGAATAATAAAATGAGCATGTATAATATAGTAAAAAAATGTGGCTTAAATGGATATTTGAATTCATTGAGTTTTATTTTGTGACGCCTATCAGAAAAATAAGAATGATCCTAAATATTATGGCAGCAACCAAAATAAATTTGTCATATTGAATTAATATAATATTTTGTAAGAAAAATGAAAATAATTGGATAATCTATATCATTACTCTTTTATAATAGAATATTGGGAATTAACATTTGTTTTAGATTGTAATCCATTCCACAAACATGCAGAATCATTAGCATATGGAAAAATTCTTTAGTCAATCTTCTATTTTCCTCATTAAAAAAATATATATTTTACTTTTTGATCTTGACAGATTACTATGTTATTTTACTGCAATTTCCTATCTTGATATTGAGTAGTAGAGTTAGGACTATAATCTTTTTTTTTTTTTTTTGTAAATATCTGTGTTTCAAATAGATGAATTTTTTTTTGTTTTTGTTTTGCTTTGTTTCTTTCTTATAACACACTGCATCTCAGATTTCTATATCATATTCATTTCAGGTATGTGGAAACTGAGGGAATGGATGACTGAAATGTGATTGTTGTGATTACTGTGATTGTTTCTATGTTTTTCATCCCTTTGGTATCAAAGATAGATAAATTAGTAAGTAATTCATTCTGCAAGGTTAGGTAAGGCAGCGAAAATCACTAACATCATTCTGTTTGATTTTTGAGAACAGGTACCCCATTATAATTAAGAAGTGCCTTCTAATATAATGATTGCATTAGTTTGATTTTTCTATAAATTGTACTAAGTAAGTATCCTTGAATAAACTTAAACTAATGAAGAAGTGGGTATTGTACAGTTTAAAAAGTTATTTGGAAAGGGTGTTATAGAGGAAATTTAAGAGTTGGTTGGAAGATGGGCTAGATAACCTTTAAATGTCCTTTATTCTCAGGGATTCTGAGATTCCGATGCTAGGCTAAAAGAAAATCTAAGACATGCTGGTCACCTTAGTTACAGTGTTTTTGTTTGTTGTTTTGTCATAGACTGCCTCTTTAAGGTATGTCCTATGAATCGATATTCTGCCCAGAAGCAATATTGGAAAGCTAAGCAAGCCAAACAAGGGAACCATACAGAGGCAGCCTTGCTGAAGAAGTTACAGGTAAGGGCCAGACTTTGATTTGTCTGGTTTAGGCTAGACCAGGTACAGCAACAACAAAAGCTTAGTGATTTTACTCAATACACAGAGATTTAGAATAGTTATAGCAACACATTGAAACTGGAAGGGACTTTTAATTTTTAAGATGTGACTACTGATTTCCTGGTGTGTAGGTAATACATTCCTGCTGCTACTTTTTAGGGTATGCCAGACTAATTCAGATATTCACCTCAAACTGGAAACCAATTCAAAATCTCTGTAGGAATATCAAATCCAGTTATATTTTATTTGGCATAGTACTAAATTTTTTTTCAAAAGGCTATAGAAAAGATAAGTGTGGTGTTTCTGATTTGGGCTGAGTGTCAGTTTGATAGAACTTAATTTGTATCATTAAAATTTCTGTTACTTTCAGAATTTAAACTGTATTTTGAGACTTGAAATTTACTTAATATCCTGGCTGGTTTCTCTACCAATATTCCTACTGAAAGTAATTTTTATGAGATTGAAGAGCCAAGTACTTTTCTGAAATTTCTAATTTAAAAGCAAGATATTATTGGCTACATTTCAGCATTAAATTGAAAGAGTTTTTACACTATATTATAATCATGTATTTAATCATTATCCCCCACCCCCAGCACCAAAATAAAGCAACCAGCCTATTTTATTCATGGTTGTGGTCTTTTTTCCTAAAAAAACTCTTATTTCTTTGTCAATTATTATACTTTGTTTACTGTGTTTCTACACTAAATATTTGATGATCATTTTATAGCATGCTGCAGAACTGGAGCAAAAACAAAATGAATCAGAAAATAAGAAACTGTTGGGAGAAATTGTGAAATACAGTAATGTTATACAAGTAAGTGTCTATTTACTTTCTTTTAAAAGAGATGACTTTTATGAGTAATTTGTACATGAAAGGAATGCCAAATAGCATTAAAATTTTAGGATACAATAGTTGGTTCTTTGGTGGGAATTATAGATATTATGATATTTTCAGTTACAGTCACCATGCTATTCTATATGGGAATAAGTCTGCTGTATACTCATAAAGAAGTGAGCTTTTTTAGATGTATGCCCAAGTTATTATACCAAAAGGAAGAAGATTGGGAAACAATTTCTAAAGGCCTGTAATAAAATAGTTCTTTAGTAATAATGGGACTAACGTGTAACATACAAAGCTTTATCTTTTAATTTTATTGAGAGAAGAAAGTTTTCCAGTTGTACTTTTAGATAGAAATCTTCCTTGAGTTGTTATTAGAAAATCTCCCATTTCAATTAGTATGCACACTGATTTATCTCAGCTGCATTCCTTTCTTTTGCTTCACTTAGATCTTTTGGCTTTTTACTTGGTTATATGGTAATGTATGCCTCACCTTGTTCTGAAAAGAATGTAAGGCATTTTCAAAAATACCACATAACAAAAACAAAATAGACATAAATAAGGCAACCAAGTCAAAGGGAAAATAATGGTTGAATGAATAAGGTGAAGTTGGGGGTGAAGCATGTTTATAAAACCATGTTGTAAAGTCCGGTAAACTTTAGCTCGAAGCTTTTTTATTGCCTACTTAGCTAGCTCTAAAGGAAGCATAACATTACGGCATTCACAGAGGATGCTCATGACATAGAACTAAGTGAGAAGTCTAGTAATACAAACATTCCCAGGAAGAAGACCAGAGATGTGTTTTTCTAATGAGCTCTCATAAAGAGGGCACTGTTTAACATGGTAAACAATAATCTTAACAACTTCCTTACAGTAGATGCTACAATGAGGCTTTTCATAGAGCTCTTTTAAAAAATAATATCCTTTGATATTTTGTTATTGGCCAATGGTAAAATGCCAGAGCATAGTGCAGTCAAAGCAGTTTTCTGATGGGACAAGACAAGGGTGCCTGGTTGCATCTGCAGCTCCTTGAATGTATGAGTTAATCTCATGATAGATTATGTCATACCTGGGGCTGCATGTCGCCTGGACAATCCTCCATAAATAGAATTTCTCTTATCAAGTTTTGATCACTATTAAGTTCCAGCAAGTGGGGCTTATATTTTTTGCCAAGAATCTGAAGTTCAAATGTTTGGGCTCTAACGTGGGGTATCCCAAAGGAATGCAGTTGGCCCATGATGGTGTTCATTGGTTTACGGTAAAATGAGAACCAAGGATATTATAATGAGTTTTGCAAAAAAGCTGATTTAATTTTTTCAATTAAAGAACTGCTCTTTAGTTCAAGATCATTTCCTTCTTATATTGTGAGAATTGAAATGATCACTTTTTTTTGAAATGATTATAATAGACAGGAAGATTGTTTTAGTTTTCCTACTAGGTAGATTAGTGTTTTGGAAAAAAATTTCCCATGGAATCCAAAAAATTTGAGAAATGGTGCTTCTATGCTCATCTAAGAACGGGGTGGGCTCAGCATCCTCTTGTGAAAGCTGCAGTGCTTTCTTCTGCATGGGGAAGGGTTTGGGCTGTCTGCGGGCAGCGATAGTTAATAATACTAAGTGGGTCAGTGCCTTATTTTAGTTTCGTGATTTTTCTTTAGTATATTGTTTTTGTGGCTTTGTAGGAATTGAGAAAGGATGTGGTTTGAGGGAACTCCCAGGTCTCCTTTGGAGAGCCTGGTTTTATTCTATTATTTACCAGTGGAGGAAAATCATTCAGAGGTGCCCCCTGGTTTGATTTCCTCATGTGCCCACTTCATTATAAAGCAGAATTGGGGGTGGAGGTGAGCAGGAACCCAAAGAAAGTTAACTAAGAAAGATGGTAGGTGTGGAGTCTGAAAAGAGCTTCTTTACTTAATCTCGACCCCTAGCTGTGTTACATATGCATGTGATATACATATAAACACACACATGAATTTAATGGAGGAGTTCCAGGAATAAGGCAGTAATCTGTGTCTTTTCCCTACAGCTACTACATATCAAAAGCAACAAGTATCTGACTGTCAACAAGAGATTACCTGCTTTACTGGAGAAGAATGCCATGCGTGTGTCCTTGGATGCTGCAGGAAATGAAGGATCCTGGTTTTATATTCATCCCTTCTGGAAGCTGAGAAGCGAGGGTGACAATGTATGTAAATGTAAAATTAAGAGAGAAATAGTGCATACATAAAAACAATAATTTTTAATAAGAGAGAATCTAGAATGTAAAATGGAGGGAGTTTTCAATCTTCAACATATTATTTTCATGTTAATATCTTTAATAGGCTAAAAGTATTTATATATAGTAAAAATTGTGCTCGGGAATCATAAAAGATAAAGTTCAGATTAATTTGAAGTCATCTTCTCAGCTAGAATTTGTGTCAAAAGTCGAAAATAACCTTAATATTGGTTGAGCCTAAGAAGAGAGAGGAAGAGTTTGTATCTCCACCTAATCAGGAGGAAGTATGGCTGTCAGGGAAAATAACTGTGCTTAGAAAGTGGTATCTACTCCTTTAAATTAATAGAGTAACACAGTGAATCATGACAATATTTATTTACTGGCTCTATGGTTAGCTGTTTATAGTGTATATATCTTAATAGATATATAATGAATGAGGAACTATAGATTGACACCTGCTCATTGATGACAATTAGATTTAATATATGTTGTAGAATATATGCATATTGTGTCATGTAAATTTTAGTAATTGCTAAAATATTTTCTGCTACTTTATAGAATAAGGGAAATAAAAATTATGTGATATGATTCAATAGGATCAATAACTGATATTTTTGTGTGTAATAAATAACATAGCAGGTGACAGTCCCTACACATGGTAGATGCTCAATAAATGCTGGTTGACATTGAATACCGAATAATTTTCCCAAACAGAGTACCTTACAAATATTGGTTCACATGATCAAAAAAATAGTTGCGATTAAAAAATAAACATTATAAATTTAGAGCAATATAAAAAGATAAATATTCTGACAGTTTTCTCAATTAATGCTTTGATTACATTTAAAATGTTTTGGGTATTTCTTGTCTTAGCAATGTCTTCTTTTATAGTGAATCTATTTTTCAAGTGAATTTTGAAGTACAAAGTCAGTTCCACAGGAGGCAAGCTTTATGGCTTAATTTGGTTAATAAATTATCTGGTGATATCCTCCTTCGGTAAGGTTTGGGAGATGCATGGCATGCAGGAATGTAATGCACTTTAAGATGAGTGTTGAATTTCTTAAGAAATTCTGTTTTTCTTTTGGCATCAAGTGACGTGTGCTGTGAGCATGATATACATTTTAATTTCATTAGGTAGTTAATTACAGTCAACTCTCAATTATTCAGGGATCAATTATGTTTATGAGCAACCAATGCTTGATACCTTTCCTGTAATACTTGTTCCCGCTGTCCAGCCCCAGACTGAGTAGTGTCCCTGTCTTTAGGTGTCAGTGAAAACAAAGTTTTGTCAAAACAAACAAAACTTGAGCTCAGGCTGTGAAGGAATGTGATGAATTATTGGATAAATGGGGGCCTTTAGATTAGCTATAGATTTTATTAATGCATTCTACCCTGTTTATTTATTCTACCTATCCTTTACCTTGCTCCCAAATGCCTTTACAGGATCAGCAGAGAGTTGAATGTAATGAACTATTTCAAATAATTAGTTGCATTGGGGAAATGAAAACAACCTACCACCCAAGCACTCCATCTTGGTTAAAATGGATAATGTAATTGTTAAACACAGTAAAAATTCTTCTTATATAGATGTGCTCCATAAAGCATGGCTAAAACAACCTTCCACATTGCTTTTTGCTGAAATGACTCACTGTTTTTGCTCGCCACTGTGTAGCTTTGGTGTGTAATTAAGGATGCTGTGAAAGCATAAGCACATCCACAGCCCTATATTTGCCACATAAATGATTGTGTTGTGATGCTCATTTTCTTCCCTAGGAATAGGCTGCATTTTTCTAAAACATGAGCCTATATATTTTACTGAAGGCAAATGGAAATGCTATTACTTTATAACAAGTGGTTTAATTTTTGCTGATTTTCTTTAAAAGCATATTAAACTATGAAGAAGAAATTGCAAGGTTTAAAGGACTTTTAAAATTATATTTTACTATTTAGTAATTAATTAAGTTATGATTAGGTTGTAAATTTCCAATACGATGTTTGGTGACTGAAAGGAAATGCAAGAATGAGGCTGATGATAGTCTGGAGAGAAAAATGCTCATATCCTCAAAAATCAATGGTTTCTACCATTTAATAGCACCTTTGTCATGTCTATACAATTGCAGAATAGTTTGCGGGGAAAACAGATTCATAGATTCCTTAACTTTCAACTGTATATAGAAGCCTCGCTTGCTGTTGAATGGTAAGAAAGTCACTGGGGACAGCCTTGAGCAGAGTACATAAATATTTCATTCTTATGTATCTTCCCATGATTTTTTTTTTTTTTTTTGGCAGAGAGCACTGAGCTTTATTTACAAACATGTCACAGAACACCCTTACCCCCTACCCTGGATTCCCTCTTCTGTCCCCATGAAGGAGACAGGCCTGGGCCTACCCACCTGTCCAACCTAGGAGGGTTAATTTTTCATTTTCAACTTTGATCTAAGAAGATATTAGTTCTTTAGCATAATGGTAGATTTTAAAAGAGAGGAAAGGCCAGATTTCATTTAATCAGGAGAAAAATTCAACTTGTAGGGAAAGAGTCCCTTCAAATAGCAAGTAGATTTTACTATTTGCAAAACTTGATGCCTTGGATTTATAGCAAAGGTAGGACTAAAACTGTGGAGTTTTTGTTTCTACCACAAGGTTTTTTTCACCATGCCAGGTGCCACTTCAAAAGAAGTATAGCTGCTAATGACATTATATTGCTCTTCATTTTCAGTAAAATCACTGCTTGACTCACAGGGCTATTATGTAAAATCAACAAAAGTGCTTTGTAATTGTAGTTTTATTGTTGTTGTTATTTTTTCTTTTTTGTTTGTTTGTTTGTTGTTTTTAAAGACGTTTGTGCACTAGAGAGAAGGTGATGTGGCAGAAAATGACTTTATCTTCAAGTTCTATATTTAACATACAGCTTCTCAGAAGGCATCCCCATTAGTGGATCAGGACCCATGCTGTACTCTTCTGAGAGTGTTACCAAATTCCACGTTTACCAACTTACCTAATTAGATGTGAATTCTTTGAGAATAGGACCATTTCTTACACACTTTTGTATTCTTCCTGATACCTCTTACTGTTCTTTTTATTTTTATGATTGGCATTTTGTCCATTTTATTTGCAGATTTTATTCAGCTTAATTAAAGTGATCATCAAGAGCATGACTGAGGACCTGAAAATTGGTGAATTAATGTTAGATTCTCCTTGTGAATACTGTTCTCTTGAATCCTTGGAGACTTTATGGGTGGTGTTTTGAAGTACATATGAACTGGCTCAAAGCTTGTTTGTTGACAACGATAGTAAAATAGTAAGATTTAGAACAGTGAATATAGTTGTAAGCAGAATTATTATTTTAATTGGAAGGACATAACTAAAATATAGCATTACGTTTAGCAACTTATTGCTTAATATTTACTTTGGTGCAGATAAAAATGACATAGTAAACCAAACCCAATTTTTCTTTAAGAAATTGGAGGACCAGATATAGCACTAGCAGGAAGTGGTTTCAAGTCTCAGGATTTAGAGTATGAATGACTACTCAGACTCCTATGTGACTCTGAGACTTAATGTCATATGCAAAAACAAGTTTTTTATTTTTGAGGACTTTGGAAATTTGCCTATGTCATGTTGACTTTTATATGTTTTTGTTTGTATTTAATTTTTAAAAATACCAACTCGTGGTTCAAAGATAGAAAACAATATAAAGATATATTATGAACAATCTCTCTTATCCTTTTTTCTTATGCATATACTTTTTACTACCTTCCTTCCGTTTTACACAAAAATAGCCCAGCTCTTCCCCTCATCCTCACTTAACACCTTTCTTGATGATCGTTCTTGATCTGTACCTAGAGAACTTCATGATGGGTGTTTTTGTGAGTCAAATCTGACTGATGATGGACTTGAAAGGCAGGGTGATGTATAGAGGCAAGTCATGTAAGCAATAGAAGCTATTTCTGCAAACCAAAGAGCAGCTTTCCTTTGCTAATTAGTAAGCTTCAGGCTTCTCTATTACATTTGAATCTCCAGATATACTTTGTGATAACAGTACCCATGTGAATGTAGACTCTTGTACATAATCTATAAAAAGTTAATTTATATTGAAAATGTGAAATTATGTTCCTTAAAGTCTTGGTCTAGGTTAAGATACAGGGAGAAGTTCTGTTTATTCTTATTATTTAAATCCAAATTTGTTTTTCAGTTATCTATCAAACTAATCTATTCTAATATTCAGTTTCAATGAAATATGCAAAGGGAACCTTATTGGTTTTTATTTCTGAGATGGTGAGCAAGTCTATAAATGAGAACATAGGTGCTACAGTAAGGAGTCTTTAATGGAATGTAACAACAAAAGTAACTAATATCTATAAAATTAAACTTCATTATTATCATTAAGAAAGCACAACCTCATTTCTCCACAATTTGAGTTATGAATAAAAATACTTGAAGATAAAACAGACATTGTTAATGATAGCATAAATAAAAAAATCAACTTAAGCTAATTCTCTTGAGCATTTTCCCATAACCAATTTTAATTTTTATTTAAAAATGAATACTAGGTTTAAAAAGAAATGTTACTTTGGTATGTTTGAGGTAAAACTGAACCAGATACCCAAGGCCTAAACAATAAACATATTTCTACAAGAGTATACTTAGTTCTGCATTTTTCTTAATCTAGATAACATTAGAATGTTTAATAAATTTCTGAGATTATAGGTAAGATCAACTTTAACAAATGTATTTGATTCCAGAGATAATACAAAAGTATAATATTTTCTACTTGAAGTGTTCTAATATTTAGCCAGATTGTTTTTTAGGGGCAGATTTATTCACTATATCTGCTGCGCTCATAGCATAAAACCACATGTGGAGGGATTTATCGACATTTAAAAAGCTCAAACTGAAATGGAAGACTACTAAGAAAAAATCTACTTTAGCTTTATGAATCCAAACTAATGGGCAATGTGGGACATGATTATGTGATCATTTATCAGAAGATTTTTACTTCAAAGAGAAAAAGAATCGAACTAAAATTTGTATGGAGGACAAACAGCCCAGGTGTTAGGTCTATAATGAGGGCTTCCATGTAGTTATTTTTAGCCTCGGATAACACCACCAAAGATCCATGCACTGTCTCAATTGCAACTTATTTCTGATTCCTAGATTGTTGTAGGAGATAAAGTTGTTTTGATGCCCGTGAATGCAGGACAGCCACTACATGCCAGCAACATAGAGCTTCTCGATAATCCAGGTTGTAAAGAGGTAAGTAGAGGAAGGAAGGAAATGAATTTGTTGATTTTTTTTTCATAAGCCTAATTCCAGTTATGCTAAGTAACATTCCTAAGGTAAAAATAGATAATGATTAGTTATTGCTATTTTCAGATGGTCCTTTGAAGGCATTTGTGTTGAAGTGCATACTAATTGTCCAAAGTTGTTTTTTTTCACCTTTTACTAGTTGAAGTAATAATTTCTGGTATAAAACGAAATCTGCAGTCTTATAACTTAACACTTCTTCATTAATAGGTGAATGCTGTCAATTGCAACACGAGCTGGAAAATCACTTTATTCATGAAATATAGTTCCTATCGAGAGGATGTCCTGAAAGGAGTAAGTATGTCCTACACGGAACACTTGCTAAAAAAATTGAAGGTAACCTTACTGAATTTCCAGATGCAATACCTGTGTGTTCACTGGTGTTATAATTAGGTGACTATAAACCTATAAACCTAGAATGTAATTATATACGCACTATGTTTCATTGAGTTTATCGCCTGTATATTTTGAAATGTGCCAATGATCATTAAAAGCCAAGTAGCTAACAATATCAAAATTAGAGACACCTGTTTCTTAGTCATGTTTTCTTGACTTGTTTTTCTAGGGTGATGTTGTTAGATTGTTTCATGCGGAACAAGAGAAGTTTCTGACTTGCGATGAATATGAGAAAAAACAGCACATTTTCCTTCGAACAACCTTGCGTCAATCAGCCACTTCTGCTACTAGTTCTAAAGCACTCTGGGAAATAGAGGTGTGTATATTTTTTTTGGCTGTTAGTAAATATTTCTATCAAACAGATAAGATTCACTAGGCTGATTGTTTTGTTGTTATAGGCATCATAGATGATAGACCAATAAAACAATAATTTTTGTAAAACGACTTGTACCTCTTTATCGCTGTGACTCATTTACCTGCCTTCTCTGGGGCATTTCTGTCTCTCTTGTTTAATATGGGCATATATATGATTTTGCTCTTCAGAAATTAATTGTGAAATGTTGTCAAGATTGATCAGACTGAAGACCATGTGCGTCAAATGGCATTGAGAGGGAGTAGGATGACTCACTCACTTTAGGTGAACATTAGGACTTAACAGTCACTGAAAAGGCATTCATTTCTTTTAGGGCACCATTTCTATTTGGGAGCTCATAGTTAGAAATTTATTCAACCTTTGAGAAGTATTTTTTAAAATGTTCCACTATGGTAGAGCAATAAGTAAATATAAGATATGGATTTTTCTTTAAAGGACCTTTCTAAACAGTGGAAGAGATAATATGCATAATTACCTATAATAAACCAACATCTGTAAAATTCATCTTGATTTAATCGACATCCAGGCCTATCGCAGTCATTCTCAACCACTCTAAACTCATATATTTTGTGGCATTTCCTTTAATATCCTAAAATGAAATTCATAGGTGATATTATTTATATAGCATGATAAAAAATGAATAAAATACCCAATTCTGATTTAAAGAATAAATGAAAATAATTTATAATAAAATAATATGTATTTCAACATGGAACTACCTACTCTAGAAGATATTCCATTTATACCTATCTTTGATTTGTATTTGAAAGAAGTAGTAAATGAAAAGTATCAGAAAACTAATTATAGAAAAAAATTATATAGAGTACGGGAAAACGAAAGAGCAGAGGGTCCATGTGGACTTGAATTATCTAGTCTTAGAAGTAATATTAGAACAGAGTTATTTGTACATGACTAAAAAAGAGAAATTACCATAATTGAAATTGGGACAGATAATAAGGCAAATTATAGACCGTTGAAGCAGAAGAAATGGAGCAGTATGGTATTTATGCAAATAAGCTGAACCTTAATTATAAATGTAACATAAAAATAGTTCCTTAAGTTATGACATGGTTTGAAATAGAGATGAAATAGAACAAAAAACATATTTTCTATCATGAAACACACTACATGTTGAGGCATACTTTCAGTCTCTAGTATTCAGGAGAGACTGTGTCCTTCAATATATTTGGAGACCATATCCTTCAGTAGGTGACAGGGGATTGAGACAGTGTTGGGGACGACACCATTACCCAAGAATTCTGCCTGACAACTTCTCTGATCATGGTAAGACTGAAAGATAACAAGTAACCCAAAAGTAAATACATAGTTAAAATATGTATTTTCACACCATAAATTTCTTCTCATTGTACCTTAGATATTTGAAAAACATAGGAATAACAGTAATGTGAGATATTATTTAAAAACTTTATTAATGAAATACAGTGGTGAAAAAGTTAAATAGTTACTTCCCTATACAATAAGTTCCCTGCATTTCATGTGTCTCTGCCTATTTGATGTTTGGCTGTAAGTCTGTTAAAAGGAGTTACGAAGCTTCTTTCTAATATATTTGCTATTATTTTCATAGCTTTTGCTGTAACTACTACACTGAAATCCATTCCAACAAAATGCATAGTTGGATATGCTATAACCCATTGAGCAATTGAAAGGAGACAGTGAATAAATTATTCAATAATTTTGAGAGTCTTGAATTCATTTCAACTGCTCTCTTTGTACTGAATTTTCTCAAATTATTGGGCTTTTCATATAATTTGCTGTAAAAACTTTTTAGTATAATTGTATATCATAGCAATTTATATTTGTGGTAGGTTTATTTCTATAGGCAATTCGAAAGAGGTAGGCCATGGGACATTTCTCTATTGTGTGCTAACTCAGTCGGGATGCCGGAGCATCAGGTGTTTCAAGCAGAGATATTTCATACAGGAAATTAGGTCTAAATGTTATTGGAAGGACTGGATGGGAAATCTGGGTGGGAAACAGTGGTGCTATCTGAAGATCTGGCAGTGTGGGGACCTACTGCTGCCTTTCTGAGCCCACCAGTTTCTCCTCCTGTGCTGCAGGAGTCCTCACCCACCCCACGCACCCTGTAGGAGCCTGCACTAGGCAGCTGCCACTGCCTTTACTGGAGCCAAAAGAGGAGCCTCTCTGCTTTCCTCTACTTTCCATTCTAATGAAATGTCTGCAGAACCCTGCTGGCCAGGCTTCCAGCCCCTGTGAGACAGGGATGCAGAAGGGTAAAGGGTGAGGATCACCCGGAGTGCCACACACAGTAGCTGGCATGTGCTGAACTCTCCTGTAAATTGCAGGATATACTCTTGGCCACTGCCCATTAATGCCAGCAGCATCCCTCTGAAATCGTAGTATAATAAATGAAAGCATCTTCCTTTCTATATCTCCAAATTGTTCCCAAGGGAGCTGTACTACCATTGCTAGACCTCCTAGTGTATAAGATAGAAGTTCTTAATCTGGCATCCATGGTGAGCTTCAAATTTGTTAACTCTAATGACTGTACACACAGTGTATGTATGTATGTGAGATAACCATTCGATTTTATTGGATTCCCAAAGGTATCTATGCCTCCCCCAAGGGAGCGAGGGGGAGCAAGAGTTCACTTGTTGACCAAGTCACGGTTGCTGGTGAGATTAGTAAAGGATTTGAGGAAGACATTTGCTTTGAGAACTGAGCCTTGTAGGATGGGCAGCTTTTTGGCCACAGGAGGGGCATTTTAAAAGACTTCATCTACTTTGAAGTAGTTTCATAATTATGATCTTATCGAGCTATTGAAGTAGGGGAAGACACACAAACTGGACTGTAAGGCATTAGGCAGTTATATTAGCAAACAGAATTTAAAGCGGGGGCAGGAGTCCAGGAGTCGTGATATTAATAAAAAGAAGGCAGCCCGTTGAGGAGAATAATGAAAAGTTCTAGCACTCTGCCATGCCTTATGTTATTTAATCTTCACAACAGTCCTATGAATTAAACCCATTTTGTACATGAAGAAACAGGCTCGAAAATGTTACATTATTTGCTGTGATTGTACCTTGGTAATAGGTGGAACTGGGACTCGAAAATAGTCAATTTTAGACTGTAAAACCTGAGCCTTGCTACCGTACCAAGCCGCCTGTTACAACGAGCTGTTTCAGGGCTGCTGCTTTTATTTTTCATGAGCCTAGTGGCTTAGCATCTTGGGGCAAGGCCAGTATCAAAGGACATGGTGTTAGTAAACAGCACACACGGAAAGAGCTAAGAATTAAGCTAGTCCAGACCTCCAGGCCTTGGCGTTTGTGGTTCTGTCTGCCTGGAATGATCTCTTCTAGTCTTTTTGCATGACTGAATCATTCTTATTCTCCAGGTTTCAGCTCATATATCATCTCCTCAGAGCGGCCCATGATGATTGTCACATCTAAAGTAGCCGTCCCTGGTTATTCAATCGTGTACTGTTTACTTCCTCCTGGCACTTGCCAAAGCTTCTTCATTGAAAGCGCTCATTTTGTTCATTGCCGTGTTCCTCCCTATTGCCTAGAAGAATACCTGGCACATTGTAGGTTTTAAATACAGTCTGTTGAATGAATGTTTGAATAACAAATGGAGAAGAACCCTGCAGTATTTCCAGCTATGACCTGGGAAACATATCTTTTGGAGTAAGTCTGTATTTGCAGATATAAGGCATGAGCATTTTGCACGCACAGTGAGTCCACTGTTATGTTGCTTGCTCCTTTATGGGGAATTTTTTTTTTTTTTTTTTGCCACATTGTCCTCATATGGAAACATATTAGATCTGACAAGTTAGCATTAACAGGCAGGCTCCCCATGTAAACTGTTGGCATTTGCTTGTCAGGAACATGAATATTTTTAGCCATTATTGTCATTGCTCTTTTGTCTGTAGGTGGTTCATCATGACCCATGTCGTGGGGGTGCAGGACAATGGAACAGCTTGTTCAGATTTAAACATCTTGCTACTGGGAACTATTTAGCTGCAGAGGTAAGACTAACGGATGTAGTGCTATTAAATCTCTGACTCGGAAATAGTGAAATAGGCAGTTAGGTTCTCCAGAATGTTGTATCTGTAGAAAGAAATACAAATTAGGAACATTATATAAATTTGATTGTTGCCTATCATGTTCAGGGTTGGCACATAAATTGTTCTTAAAATGTAAATATTAACTGAAGCCCTAACATAATCCTGTCTTGAAATTAAACAACAACAACAATAGTAACAGCAACAGAATGTTTGTGGTTAATTTACTGTAAGGTCAAGTGGAATGGATATCTGGTTTGCATATGTATGTGATTCACTCTTTCAGAATGTCTGCATTAGAGAGATAGATGATCAGTGCATTGTTGATGTAGCATAGTCTGGATAGTTTCAGATTTATCTTCAGTGGCCACTCTTTTACTGTTGGGTGGCTCCAAACCATTGGACATGGAACTGTCTGATAATTTAATAAAAATGGTAAAAACATTTAAATGTTTTTTTTTTTCTTTCTCCACTAAAAGCATGTTAACAATCAGGTAGCTATGAAGGGTGGGCAGAAGTAATAGCATAGAAGTTTTAGAAATGATTTAAAGGTTGGTTATCTAATTTGAAAATATTTGAAAGTATTTGTTTTTATATGTATGAAAATATCTATTCATCTACTCTTCTCAACTCTGTTTCTCTTTTTCAACTTAGAGTTTCTTCTGGGATTCTAAACCAGAACTTGGTCTTAGAATTTTTAGTATTATTTATCTAACTTTTGGTTTTGGTTGTGAGGGAAAGTAAGGAAGTGGGAATGGAGAAATGATGAGAAAATGTGTGGGAAACAGAAAATTTCTATAAACATGCTGACCCCTGTCTAAACTAGCACCAATACCATTACCCTCTCCATCTTATTAATCTGCGATAATTTTCTTAGTAGTATATGATTTATCGCACATTTTATATTATATATACCTATTATATTTCTCTTGTCAGAATGTATGCTCTTTTAAGGCAGGGTTTTTTTTTTTTTTTTTTAAACATCACTACTATGTCTCCAGCACTTAGGACAGCTTTGGGTGAATATTTTTGAATGAATGAAGGTATATAAAGAAGCTATTCAGGCTTCTATAAGCTTAGAGGATGGCAAGAAGGAAATTTAGGGATTTGTATCTGAGAGGCATTTGGAATCATATTTGGGCAAATTAATCTCTCTAAGCTCCAATATCCTCCCCTGGAAATTGAGGATAATCACAATATTTGTATAATAAGATTATGGAGAGAATTAAATGAGGTAAAGTGCTTGGTATAATGTGTGGCTCAGGGTAAGCATCCAGTAAGTGATGTCAGCATGATTAATTTTATTATATGATAAATAGGAATTGTTCTTACTTTTATAAATATCTGACTCATTATTTATGAATCTGCTCAAGTAAATGAAATATAGCTTTGAAATTTGTGGGCTGTTTACACTGTAAATGTTTTGAAGTAAGTATTTTGAAAAGTAACCTTTTGAAGCAAAATTAAGCAGTAAGGTATAGAATCCTGTCTAAAATAAGAATTAGAAAAGTCTACTATATGTCCTGTAAAAGGTAAGAAGTTAGAATGAAAATTCTCTTGGCTCTTATGTTCGTGCCTTTTTTTCTTAATTCATTTTTAAATTAATGGTTGTTTTAACTACTGCTGTTATGTAGAGAAATGATGCAATTACCCACTGTTAGTTTTCCTTGTTAATGCCTGTAATTAAAACTTGTATTATTTGATACATCCAAATGATTAGCTTACTAAGAATGAAATTGTTTATTAACTTTAATGATAATCCAAGACTTCAATACATAAATGAATTTATTAAAAATTAAAAAATAGAAAGCTGTTTATTCCTGCCACTGTCTTTTCATTCTATTTTAGAGAACACGACTTTAAATGCCAGATGCTATTTTGTCCATTAAAGAGTCTGGTGTATTTGTAGGATCTCTTTTTTGACTGTTTATACTTTAGATAATATCTTTTTTTAATCAAGGTGAGGGAAGGATAATTAAGCATTAAATACATATCTGAAAATGGAAAGCTAGGGATCTATTTTCTACTGATTTTAACTAGCATAACGGAATGAGTGCTTCTATGTAGTGTTCTAACATCAAAAATAAGTCATTACCTAAAAATACTGACATAATATAAATATTATGTCATAAATATAAATTGAGGTTTTATATTTCATATGTCAGCTAAGTTCAGACAAGACCCAGCACAGTCACATCTCAGATGCTTGTCCTGTTGATGTGAAAGTGTCGAGGTGTGGCAAAGTCACAGTGATTGTAGTCACTATCGCTTGATAAAAAGTTCATTTCCAGTTCCAATTCCACAGCAGGTGGAAACTAACCTGTGACAGCAGTTGAAAAACAATGATTATCCTTTTATCATTTTGCTTTTTAAAAATGCTCCAGTCTTTAATTTTAAAGCATTATTCATGTCATCGAGGTAAGGTAGGGAGCTCCCAACATTCTGAGTTGTAACTTCCTAGCATTATTTGTTTTATTATATTATATCCTTCCTCATAGGGGAGAAAAGACTCATGGCTTTTATTTATTTTACTATTTCAATTTTATCTTTAATATCTAGATACTACTTAAAAAATAAGACACACGTATTGGGATGTTAAAAATGCAAGAGTTGGGAACAATTATTTTTGGGATTCATGAAAACAGCAAACATCATCTTTAAGATTTTATACACCCTTTAACATATGCTTCTTAAGTTCTTGATAAATGCATAGCACGGTAGAGAATGCTGCAGATAGAGAGGGAAGCAGAGGAGTTAATCTTTGCCCTTCAAGAATTGACCCTGTAGTTCAGAAAAGAACATACAATAAAGGATACAGTGTTATCAGCAGGCAAGGTCATGCATGGCTGATTGTGTGTGCAGGTGGAGTTGGGTTAGTGTGAGATTAGCCAAAGAAAGCTCTTGCTTGGGATGAACTTTTTCAAGATTCTCAAAGAAAGTAGTAGACACAGGTTGTCAGAGAAATAAAAGGACAATTCTTGTAGGAATTATCAAGAAGACAGGGAGATGTGGAATGTCTAAATATATGTAGAGAATGTAAAAAGAGAAGCCAGCCAAAAGTAAGGGGTTCAAAAAGGAATTGTTGAGTGACAGATCCCTTTGCTTGAAGATTTTGAATGAAGGGTTTGGATTCGAACTAATTAATAATAGGAATGAAATTTGAAGTTACCTTAGAGGTTGGGACTGGACAGCTATTAACAAATATTTGGTAGACAGCAGTGATATTAGAAAAATCTAATTTCTGTCCTTGATGAGCTCTCAGTACAGTGTCATAAATATATTGTAGCAATACGAATTGTGGAGGACTTATGCAGAGGCACTAAAGTGCAACACGCCTTTGGTAGAGGTGCTGGGGAGGTACAAGGACCGAGGTGAAGGCCAGAAGGGGAGCTGCTTGATGGAAGGGTAAGGCAGATGGAGAAGAGAGAGGAAGCATGTAAGGCAGAGAGGACGGCTTTCACACAGACCAGGAGGTGTGAGTTTCAGATGTATGATACCTATGTGTACCCCACCTAGGCTGCGTGTGAGTTTGGAAGTGGTGCTTAAAGGTGGGAGAGGAGTGGTGGGGCTAGAAATGTAGGGCCGCTGACCTTTTCAGGCCACGTATATTAAACTAAGGAGAATGGATTTTATCTTTAAAGAAAAGAATGGCGTTCTAAATAAATCTCTGCTTAAAGAAGAACACTCCAGAATCTCACTGTCCCGTGTGGTAGTCGCTAGCCACAGGTTGTCTATTTCAATTTAAATAAATATGAAAATAAAAATAATTTAAAAATCAGTTTCCCAGTCACACTAGCCCCATTTCCAGTTGCTCCGCGTCTCTACAGTATTGGGGGGTGCAGGTGCAGCGCCTTTCCACCGCACAGGGAAGTTTCTAGTGGACAGTGCTGCTCGGAAGCCTTTGTGAAGTGACAGGGCGCGATTGACTTTAGATGCAGGGAGACCAGACAGGAGACAACAGTATGATACCTTCAAGGAATTTTGAGGACTTGAACCAAGAGAGTGACACTGGTAGTGGAAAGAAGGAGGAGACGTTTTTAGGACATAGAAATCAATGGCATCATAATCCACAGAATGTTGGGGTCGAGGAGCAGGGGGATTTGGGCTTGGCGTACTGGTGATGTCATTTACCAGTTTAGGGAAAATGGGAAGAGAGGCAAAGTTGATGAGGGAAATGGTACATTCAATTTTGACTATGTTTAATTAGAGGGGCTTGTAAAATGTCCAGGTGTGTAACAGACACCAGGTTTCACAACATCTAGAAGCTTGGGATTGGCGAGGGCTGAAGATATAGGCGTGGTTCTCATCAGCATGGACGAGGTCATCGGAGAGTATGAAGAGAGTGAGAAGGTGGTTCGATGAGGAACATCGTCTTTGAAAGGTGGACAAAAGACTGGGAGCCCGCGTCAAATAGGCTGAGTCACAAACGCTAAGCAAGGAAGGACAGAGTTTCAAAAAGGAGGGAGTACGGCCCAAAAGGTTAGATACAGAATGTATTCACAGCAGTTGGCAAGAACACAGTCATTTGTGACTTTATTGAGAAGCATTTTTAGTGGAAACCAGAATGCAGGGGGTGGAGGGATGAGGAGGAAACCAGCAGATCGATATAAGTGTAGACCGGGTTTTCATAATGTGACTGTGGAAGGGGTGAAACAGGGTACCCAAAGGAAAGTCAGGGTCCTAGTAGACAGGTTTTTATAAAGTTTATTCAAAAAAATTAGATGGATGAAAACTGAGTTGTTTTTGCATTAAAGGAAAATACTTATCCGGGGGGCCAGATTTGTCAGCGTATTATCTTTTTTCCCTCAGTCTTTTCATTCTCAACATGAATATTTATAATTTGAAATAGTACTCTGATGTGCTCGAGGCATTCCTGGTAAATTGGATTATGTAATTCTTAAATTGCCTTTGAGTTTACGGTGTTTGTATTGGCCAGTGTGGTAAAGAGAGCCTAGTCTAGTGGGGAAAAACAATCCCACGTGTACTGCTCGTAATCTACCACTCTAAGCAAATACTCAACCTCTCTAAACCTCGGTACTCTTGTGTGTAGAAAAGGTGTTAATATATATGATATGGGATTATGTTGGAATTAAAGAAGATGGAGAATAATCAATACCTGCACGTAAACGGAATTCAATGTGTTAAGTCCCTTCACTTTCTTTGAGAGGAAGGGGAGAGAAAATGCAAAGTACTGTTTATTATTATTATTATTATTATTATTATTCAGAACTAGTATTTCTTATTTGCCTGATAACTGACAAAGAGCAGGGAATTCTAGTGCCTCACCGCTGGATACCTTGTGCCTAGAACACTGTCTGCTATTTAATTCACGTTCAGTAAATATTGAATGATCAAATGGATGAGTCAGTCATAGAGACTGTGAAGCTGTAAATCCAATCATTTCACTTTACAGAAAAGAAAACCCTGGCTCAGAGAGGCAAATTTTTTTTTTTTCCAAAAACAAGATAATGACAATATTTGGGCTGAATGCTAGACTTGCATTGCTTCAGTGGTTCTTGCCTGCCCCCTACCCCAGGGCACATTTGGCAATGTGTGGAGACATTTTCATTGTCATAACTGGGGAGAGGAAGCTGCTGGCACCTAGAGGGTGGAGGATAGGCACGCAGTTAAAACATCTTGCAATGCACAGGACAGTCCCCACAACCAAGCATTATCCGCCAATAGTGCTGACGTTGAGAGACCCCGGTCTACACTGTACTGAAATTATACAATCATTTATTGACTGCCTGCTAGGTGGAAGCACCACTCTGTTATTGTGAATAAACAAAGACAGTTAACATTTATTTGATCCTTATCCTCTGAGAGTTTGCAGTTTAGAGGAGAATAATGTTAACTCAATCACTGGGACATTGATATCTCTTTTGCAATTTTCCCATCATACGTTCACATCTGAGATGACTGGTTTTGTGTAATGTTGAAATTTTTTGACATCCGTAGGTCAAAAGGAAAGTTTATTTTAGAAAAGGAGTAATGCTCCACGGGCAGAGCGTGGTCTCCTCTGAGGCAGAGAGTGAGAGGGACCTATATTTCTTTTATATAATTCACATATCACAGATACTAATGTGAATCAAGGTTTAGAAATGGACTCATTCAATTGAGAGATTGTAACAGTATTGCTTTAGAGAATTCAAGATTTATTTTGAGAAAAATATAATGCTAGAAAGCCATGGACAAAGTGTAAAACAAAGTATTTGATGATGAATTAGATAATAAAGACAATTGTGACTTCATCAGATAATGCATTACAGTATCATATTATTAGGCTCTTTCACTATAATATCAGTTTCTGTGGATCATACATGTGATCCACGGCATCGTTTGTCAGCTGTCAGCAGACTTATTGCCAGTTTGCCGTAGATCTTTATTAATATCACCTTATTGGTACAGGAGCGCTCACAACTATATTTATGAGGGAGAAGGTAATTTTATCGTATTTTGAATAGGATAATAAGGGAGCCTCAGTAAATAGTTCTTCCACAGTCATGGGAAGAATTATAAATCAGGTGTCACAATTTATGCTCTGCTGCTTTCTGCATTTTCATTCTTTACATGTTACTAAAGCAGTAACTTCTGATGAAACAAGATATAGTACAAAATAATTTTACTTATTAAAGATTTTATATTGCCTTTTTAAAAATTAAGATTATTGGGATAACATTGGGTGATACAATCATATAATTTTCATTTGTACATTATCATTTGCCATTTGTATATTCTGTTGTGTGTTCATCACCCAAAGTCCAGTTTCCTTCGCTACCATAGATTGCCTTTTTAAAGACAACTTGCTTATTTGTCTGTAGAGAGGCAAAACTTCCACCAGATGGCAATAAACACTTATTTCCTAACTATGCTAGTGTTTGGATTTAATTAATTAGTTAAAAACTTAGTGTTCAAGAACCTGTACATTGGCATAGATCTTATGAATATTAGAGTTGTTGTTTTAAATATCCCTATATTTAGTTCTCCATCAAATGTATTAGCCACAGTATTTGAAAAGGCAGGGTTTGTATGTGTGTGTACGTGTATGTACATAAATATAGTGGAACATACATATCTGACCCTATACACATGTATAAATATTACATATCAGAATATAAATTGTGCCTGCCACATGGAGTATTCAGTACATATTATTTTTATCTTCTTTTATTTTCTAAACTTATCAATCAGATAATAGATTGGCTCTGAAATGCCAGTCATTGGAAAGAAGGACATACATTTAAAATCATTTAAAAATATACACATGATGATTTCATGACTTTAATGTCATATATAATAAAAATAGAGCAAAACACATTTAATTATTCAAAGGGAACATTGTATTTTGAGGAGATGAGTAACATCGTGACCTCACCAGCTTTTCGGCCTGCTTCTTGCTGATGTTAGATGGAAGTTGCAGTTGTCGCATTTGGTTGTGGTACAATCGTGATTTCCACCGGCGAGGTGTTTCGTTCTCTTTTTCTGCCACTTTCCTATTCTGACTTGCCACATTCTCTATGTGACTTCTTTCTAGTCCTCTTTGGCCATTAAATGAAAACTTTCAAAGCTTAGTAGCGGGTCTTTATATTCTCCCTTTCCCACTCACTCCCATGGCTGCAGTGGTCCATGGATTTGACTCAGATCCCCCACTGCCATTGAAAATCAATAAATGTACCTAAGATTGAATTATTTCCTAGCAAAACAGTGAATTTTCTTAGGTCAGAGTTAAAAACTTGAGAGTCATGATAAACGTATTTTTCCATTTACACATTCAGATTCTTCTGACTCCGTCTCTGTAAAGTCTTCTGCATCCTTGTTCTCCTTCCCATTTCAGCATGACTGTTTTTGTAGGTGCTCTGCTGCCTCTTACCTGAACCACCATACCTGGTTACTTTGCTTCTTCATCCTCCATCTCCTACTAACCACAGCGGTTGAAGATTTTAATGTCTCATTTCTGCAAATGTTACTCCAAGGATATCCAAAATCTTTCTGAACAAAACAAACAAACAAAACAGAAACAGACTCATAGGTGCAGAGAACAAGCTGATGGTTGCGGATGGAAAAGGGGTTAGGGCCTGGGTGAAAAAAAAAGAAGAGATTGAGAAGTACAAATTGGTAGTTACAAATTAGTCACGGGGATATAAAGTAAAGCATAGAGAATATAGTTAATAATATGATAATAACCATGTATGATGCCAAGTGAGTACTAGACTAGTCAGGGGGATCACTTTGTAAATTATATAACTGTCTAGCCTCTATGCTGTACACCTGAAACTAATATAAAATAATTGAAAAACTCAAAGGGAGAGAAAAGGTGAAGAGGAATAAGAGATTCAAATTTCCAGGTATAAAACAAATAAGTCATGGGGATGTAAAGTACAGCATGGGGAATGAAGCTAGTAATATTGTCGTACTGTTATATGGTGTCAGATGGTTGCTGGACTTGTCATGATTGCTTTTTAGATATATAAATGTTGAAAAACTATGGTATACACCTGAAACTAATACAATATTGTATGTAAGCTATATTTGAATAAAAATTAAAAGGAACTTTCCGAAGATACAAACCTGTTAGCCTGTGGTTTAAAGGCCCCGTTGGTCTGGGCTGACCCTAGATCACACCCCTCCTCCTTATGGAGGCAGGAAGGAGATCACTTGCTATTGTAACTGAAAGGCGTAGCTTTAGAACCATCAGACCTGTGCTTCCTAATAACCCTTACTCACCAGAGTACCTCACCTGCTGTGCCCCACGTACCTCATCTGTAAAGAGGGTTTAGAATCCCTTCTAATAGGGTAATTGTAAAAGGAAATGATTAACTTTTAAAAGCATATAAAAAGTATTCCATAAATGACATTTATGGGTCTTCTCTGAACAAGTCTCATTTTCTTAACTATATGGCATTTGTTACCCTGCACTGCCTGTCTTCTTCACCCCCTCTTTTCTTCTCTGCCAGTTATAAGTCTACCTGTCCTTCAATATCTAAATGCTCTTTTCCATGAATATATTCTTGAATAAATTTGCCCTCCTTCCTGTGACCTATATTATTTATAAATTATTCATTCCTGTCTTATATCTCGTCACATTCTATTCTGTATTATAGCTAACTGTATTTATGTCTCCTTCCCCTCATAGATTGTAAGGTCTTGTGGTCAGAAACAATATTCCCTTTGTCTTTGCTAGAATACCATATGCCACAATGCTTTGCCCATTATAGATGCTCTATTAATATTTATTGAATAAATGATTGAATAGCATATTAGATCACTCTCTCCAATGCCAGATTTATAATTTATTTTTTAACATAGGGAATATTTTCTTTAAAGTCTAAAAGATTGAAGAATCTCCACATGACAAGTTTTTTTTCTTTCTTTTTAGAAATAACATTTTTTACAATTCATTCTTATCTACTTATAATTACTGCTATTATTATGTTTAGAGAAGGGAAGCAGTAGTATAAGTAAAATATGTATTAAAAATGTATTTATTTGGCCTTTAGTTAATATTAGTGAATGAAAATGGCATAGATTTATTTGGATTGCTTCTCCTCACCCTCCTCCTCTTTACTATTATTATCCATTTAATGAACTTACTAGAGCAAAAACTCTACATTAATTATTTAAAACACATGTTGCAGCTTGAGAGACACAAGATGAGGCACCATCTTTAGTACTGTTGCTGAAGATATGAATATGTACAATTTAATGACATATTAGTGTAATTAGGCTTTAGTCATAGACTTTTCTCATTTTACCAGTGAGGACCTGGGTCCCATAGGGGTTAGGTGACCTTTCCAAAGGCCCGTGGTATTTCCTTACAGAGCAGATTCTGGAATCTAGTTCCCCAGACATTCCTCAGGATTAAAATGGGTGATCTTAAATGAGTGGAATAGGTGAAGACTGAAATTTAGAAAGCAACATTGTCTTTTGGGTAGAATATAAGCTAGATTTCAGAAGGCATGAATGATTTTGTTTTTAACTCAGGTACATTAGGTTCCTATTTCTGTTAACATTTTTGTTACGGTGCATCATGGTTGCCAGCATGAATTTACTTTACAGTGTCTGTAACCAATTATTCTAATGCTTATTGAATAAAAACTTTGACCATAAGGTATATCCTTGGTTAAGCATGTTGTATTTTTGGATATAAGTTAGCTATAATTTTAGTACAGATTTTTTTAATGTAAGAGAAAAGTCTGAATTCTTCAAAAACTGAAAACAAATTAAGAAATATAATACAGTAACACTCGACTGAAAGAACTGAATAAATCCCTTCTGGGGACTAGGCTAGAACTTTCATTGCTACCATGTAAAAGTGTGTTTTTTGAGGTTGATTCGTCAGTAGACAAGAGGAGGCAAGTTAATTCACTATCTTTTTGGCTTTCTACCTTTCACTCTTGGATTCCAAAAGCAAGATAATCTTCTTTTAGAACTGATTCTTTTATTCATAATTCAAGGAACTTTAAGGAACCTAAGGTACATAGAAAAGGAAAGTTTAGTCTGAAATCTCTCTAGTTGCTGGCCTAGCACTAACAGGTCACTTGCAACTGGATTTCTAGTTTCTCACCCTGCTGCTCCCTCATCCCCCACTGTGTGTCAGTGCTACAAGCTGAAAGACTGTTGTCATGTGACCTTGGATAGGATTTTGCTTTATATCTACCCTCCTTTATACCTCCACTCACATTCTGATTTGTTTTATCATAGTTTACTTTGATCTGTTCTTAGATTTCATATAAATAGCGTCATACATTGTATGGCTTCTTCTACTTATAATTTTTCTATTGAGATATAATTATATATAACATTGCATTAGTTTTAGATGTACAACATAATGATATATGTACATATTGTGAAATGATTAGAACAGTAGTTTAGATAACATTCATTGCTACTAGTTATAAGAGTTTTTTTTCTTGTGATGAGAACTTTTAAGAGCTACCCTCTTAGCAACTTTCAAATCTGCAGCACAGTATTATAAACTGTAGTCACCATGATAAACATTATATCTCCGGGACTTATTTTCTTAACTGGAAGTTTGTACCTTTTGATCACTTTCACCCATTTCGCCCACCCCAAATCCATTGCCTCTGGCAACCACCAGTATATTCTCTGTATCTGTGAGCTCAGTATTTTTAGATTCCACATGTAAATGAGATCATAGAATATTTGTCTTTCCTGTCTGACTTATTTCATTTAGATAATGCCTTCAAGGTCCATCCACATCATCACGAGTGGCAGGACTTTCTTTTGTGGATGAATAATATTCCATTGTATATATCTTTGGATTCATATTTTGTTTATCCATTCTCTTGTTACATGGTAAGCATTTGTGTCTAAGCCTGATTTCTGGCCCTGTTTCTGTCCCTACCATTCTTTTCCCTCCTTTCCCCAACCCCTTATTGTCCTCAGATCAATATGTCAGTCTGGTTTAGTTGATATTCCTGGAATACAGTGACTTTTGCATCATAGTTCTTTCTTCAACTGATGAAAACTTTATTTTCTATTATCTTTTGATTTTCCTTGTGCTCTACTTACTTTCTCCTCTTTTTGAGTAAACCTGTCACCTATTAGTCGACATGTCCTTTCTGATCTTTCATGAATATTTCCCCTAAGTTTCCTTTCTTTGTACCTTTCCTTTGTATTGAGGGATAGCTGTTAAATTTCTTTTTTATCCTCAACATCACTCATTTTCCATAGCATTGACTATGCTTTTTTGTTGCCAACATGGCTTTAATTTTATATTTGTGTTTTCATTTCTAATGAAATCTTCCTTACATTTTTATAATTCTTTTTATCTTTACATTATTTATTTATTTATATGTTATTTTAAACTATTTTCTTAACTGATCACAGTTAATTCTGTTGCCTTTATATCGAGGTAATGTTTACTTATACTTTCATTCAAATGGAATATGCCAAACCATTTCCAGAAAATTTATTTTGCATCCTAACATAGAAAACGTAAAGACTCTGAAAAAGAATCTCACCTTCCTAACATACTTTTTAATCAGTCCCGTGTCATTTTTTCCCCTTCCTTCCTTATTATCCTCGGACACGTGAGCTCCGTGCAGAAGCAGATGAGTTGAGTGGATGGTCTTTTTGTTCCATTTTTTTATTCTCAGGGTCTACATCTTCTTCAGCTGCAGGGCAGACTGCAGGGCGCATTCCCCGTGCAGTTCCCAGGGCCGGCAGATGCCGGCTCCGCGCACCTGGGCCGCGCTGCGGTTGCTTTGCTTTCCCACCCCTTTGCCATTTCTGTCTGTCACGCAGTGTAAGTCCAGCACAGAGCAGCCACAGTCCCTTCTTCTCTCCTCTTGCTTCGTGCAGTGCTTCTCAGAAAACCCCTGCCATCGTCTGCTCCCTCTGCTTGCCGCCCATTTGTTTTCTCAGCTTTCTCACACCTCTCTGGCCATGAGATGATAGAAATAGGTAATGGGACAGTGGATGGGGGGACTAGGCAAACCCTTTTCTGCTCAGTCTAACAGCAGCTTCTCAGTGCTAGAGAACTACTTCTGGTTTTAGTGGCAAATCCCTGGGTCTCCGAGTCAGGGGATACCTCGTAGTGGGAACCACAGCAAGCCTCTTAACTGTGCTCACCTTAGCTTGAAGTGAGGTTAACATGTCATGAATATGCCACGAGATAAAAATTGGGGCATATCTACCTCTCCCCCTATCTGCTTTGTAATACTGTTAATTCATTGAAGATTTTAGGGGGTTAGGTTGTTTTTCGGCTTTACTTTTCAGTGAGATTGAGGTTTTTTTGTTTTGTTTTGCTTTTCATCTTTTTTCAGCACGTTCACTGATATTAGTGATAAATTGGAGGGTCATTTCTCAGAGCTACTAGCTAAGTGTCATTTTGAGAAAAAAACTCTTGACCTTACATTTTAAACGGTAACTTTAACTACCTGAGGTTGTGTCCCATATACACGAGCTGCTTTATATTAAAATGATTACATTCGGTTCGGGAAAACTCACTATTTTGAGAAAAAAAACCTTAGAATTTGTTGTTCTGCAAATTATGAACTAATTATTTCATACAACAAAGAGACTGTCATTAGGTGAGAATCAGTTACAGATTCTAACCAGGTGGAAATGTGTGGGCCAACCCTCAGCATGTGCAGAACTCATCTTTCTCATGGACCATTCTCAGCTCCACACTCCAAGGCCAAGGACAGGCGCTCTTGTTTGCTTCAGCAGTGCTCATGCATTAGCCGGCATTTCCAACAGCTATCTGATCTAGTCCTCCTCTCTTGCTTAGTGTTCCTTTCTTGTGTGTACAGCATGTGGAGCATATCGTGAATCATTGTTAAAACTTTTCTTTGGTCTATTTTTTAAATTGATGTATGAGTTATTGGTCAAGGGCAGATTTTGTGGTGTGCAAAATAATGAACTCTGAATGCTTCCTCTGATGAGGTGGGATTGTCAGCTCTCAGTTGTTCAAAGATGTCAGCTGTTCGTATATAAACAAAGGCCATAAACTCGGCATCTTAGCTTGTTGTCTCCTGCAACTAGGGTTTATAGGTAATGTTTTAAATTATAAATTTACTTATGACTTTTTTCTTAGCTTCTTTTTTTATATTAAACTTCATTAAAAGTACAATGTGAACTGAATTAAAGATCATTGGTCTTATTAATGTGCTTTCGATCACAATTTAAAACTAGTTTTGTTTTGATTTTCAGCTTAATCCTGATTATCGAGATGCGCAAAACGAAGGAAAAAATGTGGTGAGTAGAATTATTTTTTTCCCCCAAGAAACCCCGATCATACTGTCAATATTCTATATGAACCAATTGAAAAGTTAATAGGAAATCTCAAAACTAGGGACTCAGAGAGATTCTCTGAGTAGTAGCTGTGGATCAAAGTTAAAAGGTAAAAGATGATATGACTTAGATTATATGAAGATGTTCAGTAATGGGTATTTAGGGAGATTTCTAGCACCTTGGATTTTGTAATTGAGCACTGAAGGCAACTAGTATCTGGGAGATATGGTGGATCTAGGTTTAGTTTTCAGAAGTGAATAGAAATTAGGAAGGAAAAACGGAATTACGGGCATGATATTAAAATAGGACAACGGGACAATCTTTTTTGATTAGAAATAATCTGGGTTCTACTGTCAGGGAGAACGTGAAGCATCAAACAACTAGATGATTGATTTTGCTGATATTCTAAGTGTGTTACTCAAAGAATATCTCAATCTCATTTTAAAGGCTATTTTCATCATAATGTTTATTTGCCTTGCTCATTTGTAAAGAAGATTATTTTATGATGACGACATGACTTAATTCAATTAAAAATTCAGGAGAAGGATATTTAGTTATTTTTGTGGCTTGGACAATGTCCATATTTTGTTGGTATTTAGACACGATTATGGAGTGCAGCATTTTGTCTTGATCCATCCTAGTCATAGAGTAGCCTTGTCTGATGTTAATGTTTTGTGAAATTGTTCATGTTCAACAAGAGAACACCATTGATTAATTGTGGGGGCCAGGCCAGCAACACCAAGGCCTGGCTGATAATACCAGGCTAGCTGTTGGATGTCAAGGGCTGCTTTTCTCTTTCTCAAGGTTTATTTTTATGATCTTCAATGTGACTTCTTCAGCATGGTATGGGGCCAAGAGAGTTCTACTTCTAGCACCATGATTAACTTGTGTTGCCATGGACAAGTCAGAGAGCTTTCTTGAGACTCAGTTTTCTCACTTGTGGGATGAGAATGTTTACCTTACCTACCTTACCTGCCTGCCATGAATTTAAAATATGGAAAATCTTTGAATAAGAGGTGTTAGTAGGCTAAAAATGCAAGTTATTTCTACTAAAAGGGCACCATATCAAAGCTTCAGATTTGTGCAATTGAATTAAATTTCTGAGCTCATCTCCTTTCAGCTATATACTATTTGGTGATACTACCGATGATTCTGGGCAGAGCTGAGTAGGAGAATATAGAGTATGAAGTTTTATGGAACAGCATAAAAAATATAAATAAGTAATAAATCCATTATGAAGTTTACTCTTTGTGTTAATTAAGCTTTTAGGTAGATTTAATAGATTTTCCCCTTTTTATTCTGAAATATAATTCACCTCTAAAGAGGAGAAAGAACATTCTTCTGTTTTAGCAATACCTGAATTATATATAACACAGGTGGGTAGGCTGTAGAAGTTTATGGCTGGATGTCATCTGTCATTTCAGAGACACATCCAACTGGAGGCATTTGTTTTCATTTTTTTCTTCAAAATCCCTTTCTTGACAGTAAATAAAACTGAAGTAGGGAACGATAAAGCTAACAATATGGCTTTTCATTTTATAGACCATTTACCACCTAGCAATAATTATCTTTCTGTTGAAAAGAGAAAACGGAGGAGAGGTTAGAGTTTAGCCTGTGAAAAATGAAATCAGTTTCCCAAAACTCAATGCTCTTTTACCTCAGATCTGGGTTACAGTAACACTGAGTTCACTGTGACCATGCTAATTATTTTCTTCCCCAATTTTCCCTATGTCATCTATTTAATATCCAGTTAATATTTTTCCTGTCATTTAGGAACCTTTATCAAAATGTTGCCTTCCACTCTTGAAGTTTCAAAGGTTAATGCATGGTGCTGCTGAAATGAGGTGGTGTGTGTCAGAGCTCCCATTAAGACCCAAATTGCTGTGTTTATTCTACAAAAGAGCCTATTATTTGCAATCTCACAAATGTACAGCATCCACAGGGACTCTGTAAACATTGGAACTATGTCAAGCCCAGCTGGGAACCTGACAGTCATTTGTTTCTTCTGCTTGAAAGGCTGCATCTTTTCAACTGTCTCTTTGAAGGGGGATTTTTTGGAATAACACCTCCCATTTAACATTAATGTACTTATGTGGAATGTGATCTGATTTTTCAAGGGAGTGCGTTTTGTCTATGCTGGGGATTCTCGACCTCAGTGGTACTGATGTACTGGGCCAGATAATTCTTTGTTGGTGGGGGTGGGGTGAGGGGGCGCTGTCCGTTGTAGTATGTGCAGCAGTATCCGTGGGCTCTGTTCACAAGATGCCAGTACTAATTCCCCTGAACCCCAGTTGTGGCCACTGTAAGTGTTTCTGGAAATTGCCAAATGCCTCCTGGGGGCCAGACTCTCTCCCTGTTGAGAATAGTCAGTCTTTGTGCATAAACATACTTAAACTGAAATGTCCTAGGAACAATGAAACTTTACTGAAATATACTTGAAAATTCTATTGCAGAATTTTTCTTTTGGGGGTGGGTATCAGGAGACTACCGATTTTTTAAGTTTTACTATACATCAGTGGTGAGGTGATAAGGAAAAAAAAGAAGAAAGGGTCACGTTAGGCGTTAGTTTGAGAGTAACAGATTGTTAAGGAACCACGGCAAGAGAAGTGTTTGCAGCTTTAAATGACATGATTCTATCTGTTACATAAAGTCAGCTGGAAGAGCCCCGGAGGGCCTGAACAAAAACACAGATGCCTGCACATCGTTATGCTGTTGTGGTCTCACACAGGTCTGAATCAGCCCTGAAAACGCATACGTTGTTTCTTACACAACGTCTCCAGCTCCTAACAACAGAATTGCAATGTGATATCTCCGCTGAAAATTTGATGACTCACATATGAGTCAACATAGAAGGTGTTCCTGGAGGCTAACTGCCGTGCTGCCACCGGCAGCCCCCAGGATGGGCTTCTACCCAGCAAGCCATTAGTTTACTCGACTGGCTTTTCAGAAGGGATTTGCTACCTGTATAACCTGAGAGACTGTGTGCTTTTCCTTCCAAGTGAAAATGCCAGTTTTATAAGAGCCCAGCAGACTACGTTAACGTTTTGAGTCCTTTGCATTCCCTAAATTGAGAGCGGTCTGGATAATTGGCTGATATTAAATTTAACACCTGTCTAAGCTCTATTGTACCTTACTGCATTTTCATGATGCAAGAGGGAGAGCATGGTGCTTCTGTAATTCTCAGTAGGGAGCTAGTGTTTTTATATCTTCTTACTTAAAAAAAGATGTGGGTTTATAAGCAAAAGCACATAATTTCAAACAGAATTGTATTCATGTTATAGAAATATAATACTGATTTTCTTGTATATCAAAGCTTGATCATACATTTAAAAATTGTATACTTATAACTTATTCATATTTCATTATTTAAAAATTTTGAGGGGCTGGCTTGGAGTTCACTGTCAGATTGATTGGGAAGGAGAGTTTGTTAAACAGATTAAGAGTACAAATGATTTAAAGCAGGATGCTTAAGAATGCAGCACTCTTAAGAAACTTTGAAATATGGTGGAAGCTCTTCTTCACACATAAACAATTAAGTTATTTATAAATGGAACTTATTTATTCATTAAAGTTTTATTAATAAAGGACCAAAATAAATTATTTAGGGATACGCATTTTACTTTTCCTTTGTAGTTAATATTAAATCATAGGTCTTAAATAGTATGAATAATTCAGAGTGACCTATTCTAATTAGCTTTAATAAGTGAGGTGTTTTCAATGTTTAGAAGTGATTTTTATTGTTCACTGTAAGAGTGTCAAAATAGAGAGGTCCTGACTACTTTTAGGGTCCCCAGGGATACATTACCAGGGGGGATGGGATAGGAGGGCAAGCTCTAGGAATTCCAACCTGTCCTCTTTTTATTAATCTAGAAAATTTATTTTATTAGCATTTCAAAAGAGGAGTGCATACAGGAGGATTAACTCCTGCTAAATGAACTCACAAATAACTGATGTATAAACCACAGTGCCAACTTTCAGTTGCTAAGTGCATCTGAATTGTTGGGTCAGTTAAGTGCATTTTCCTTGAAGGAAAATCTATATCAAAAGATAAATTATTATTAGAAGATTGTGTGCAGGGGATCAGGAAATTACATGACACATGCTCCTTTTAGGGATATGGGATTCTTCCTAGAAGACTGGAATATTAATTCATTGCATCTACAGTAGGCAATGGTGAGAGAAACTCAAATTCTTGTTCATCGACTCTCCATTTATTTAGGTTACATGCTCATCTATTAATAGAGCCTTTCTTCAAACATGGCTCAATATAATTGATTGGATTTTATTTTCCATAGTTAAAATCACATTTTAATTGTGCCTTTCTAATAGTCCACTGGGGCCACTTGTGCTGAAATATAATGGCCTACATATTCACAAAAATTCTTTGTGATTTTTCTACATTTGACTGATCTTGTCAGTTCTTTCTGTGTTCTTTCTGAGGCAATCTTCTCTCACATGTGTTAATAACGTTCATTATGTTGGTGGTTCTTTCTTTTGGCTATAATAACATTGCAAAATCCAGAAAAGAGGTTTTTTTTTTCTTTCTTTGTGATATTCTCCTGGTTAATTTCTCCCCAAGTTTTCACATTATGATATAATTAAAAACAAACTTTCCTTTCTTTCTTTTAGAATGATCACTTCCTCATCTTCAGCCTCTTTCTACCTTCCCTTTCTCTGCCTTCTTCTTCATCAGGGTCTTTATTATCTTCAATATTAGACGTCACCACCATTTTTATCATTGAGAAGGGGTTCCTCGTTTCACATGGAATTCTACCAGGCTCTGTATCAGAAGATTGTGTAGAGCTCTTGAGGCCTCCTCGCCTCAGCTATTTGCAGTCAGACGCAAGTGGGGTTTTTGTGTCACCATTATATTTCAGTTTCCAGGGAAAACTACTTTTCTGCCATCTACATCTTAGTGTCACACCTAGATTTTCATGTTGAGCGAGGTGGCAGGGATCAACGAAATAACACACTTTTGAGTCCCTTCCTCCTTCCCTCCCTCCCTCTCTCAATCCCTTCTTTCCATCCTTCATTGTTTTCTTTTCTCCTCCCTCCCTTTCCTGTTCCTTTCCTTGTCTTTACTTCCCTGTCACTCCCTCCCTCTCTCTCTTTCCCTCTGTGCCCTCCCTCCCTTCCTTCTTTCCTTCCTTCTACAGCTTTACTGAGAGATAATTCACACGCCACAAAATTCTCCTGTTTAAAATATATAAACCAGTGGTTTTTAGTACATTCACAGAGTTGCAAAACTATAACCATTATGTAATTTTAGAATATTTTGATCACTCCCAAAGGAAAGCCTGTATCTGTTAGCAGTCACTCTCTGTTCCCTCTCCCCCCGGCCCCGACAACTACAAATCTACTGTCTCTATGGTTTTGCCTATTCTGGACATATTTTATATGGACTCCTACAATACATAACTTTTTGCATCTGGCTTCTTTCACTTAGCATAAAGTTCATGAATGTTGTAGAATGTATATGTACTTTTTCCTTTTTATGGCCAAATAATGTTCCATTGTGTGCATATAACACATTTTGATTATCCATTCATTATTTGATGAACATTTGGATTTTGTTTCTATTCTTTGGCTATTATAAATTATGCTGCTATGAACATTCATGTATAAGTTATTGTGTGGTCATATATTTTCATTTTTGGATGTTAGATACCTAGAATTAGAATTGCTGGTCCTCTGTTATTATTTTGAGGGCTGCCAATTCTTCCTAAATGGCTACACCATTTTATGTTTCCCCAGCAGTATAATGAGTGTTACAGTTCCTCCGCATTCCCATTAACACTTGTTATTGTCTATCTCTTTGATTATAGTCATTCTAGTGTATTTTACTAATTAGTAATGATATTGAGCATCTTTACATGTGCTAATTGGCCATTTGTATACGTTCTATGGAGAAATATATATTCAAATCCTTTGCTGAATTTTTAACTGTGTTGTCTTTTTGAGTTGTAAGTGTTCTTTATGTATTCTGGAAACAAGTTTTTAGTCAGCTATATGATTTACAAGTATTTCAATAGACACTGTTTTTTAGAGCAGTTTTAGGTTCATAGCAAAATTCAGTAGAAAGTAGAGGTCCCATATACCCTCTACACGCACACAAGCACAGCCTCCCCGCAATCAACATCCTCCACCAGTGAGGTACATTTGTTCACTTATTAACCTATATTGACACATCATTTTCACTTAAAGTCTATAGTTTACATTAGAGTTCGCTTTTGGTGTTGTACATTCTATGAATTTTGACAAAACTATGATATGTGTCCACCATTACAATATTATATAAAATAGTTTCACTGCCCTAAAAATCTACTCTGTTCTGCCTTTTATTCTTCCCTTCCCCCTAACCCTGGCAGCCATTGATCTTTTTACTGTTTACATAGTTTTGCCTTTTCTAGGATGTCATGCAGAAGTAGCCTTTCAGATTGCCTTCTTTCACTTAGGAATATGCATTTAAGGTTTCTGCATGTCTTTTGTGTGGCTTGATAGCACATTTCTTTTTTGTGATGCATAACATTCCAGTGTCTGGATGTCCCACAGTTTATTTATCCGTTTACCTACTGAAGGACATCTTGGTTGCTTCTAGATTTTGGCAATTATAAATAAAGCTGCTACAGCCATCTGTGTGCAAGTTTTTGTGTGGGCATAACTTTTCATCTTATTCAGATAAATACCAAAAAACATGGTTGCTAGATCATATGGTCCAGAGTATGTTTCATTTTGTGCAAAGCCACCAAACTGTCTTTCAAAGTAGCTGTATCTTTTTACATTCCTGCCAGAAATAGGTGAGTCTCCATTGCTCCATATTGTCATTAGCATTTGTGTTTTAGTGTTTTGTATTTTGGCCATTCTAATAGTGTGTATAGTATCTCATTGTTGTGAGTAGTGTCTCATTATGGAATTTGCAAATCCCTAATGACATAATGTTGGAGCATTGTTTCATGTTTATTTGTCTTCTTTGGTGAGGTGTCTGTTCAGGTCTTTGGCCCATTTCTTAATTGGGTTATATATTTTCTTCTTGTTGAATTTTGAGAGTTCTTTGTACAGTTTGGATAACAATCCTTTATCAGATATGTCTTTTGCACATATTTCCTTCCTGTCTTTTCTCATCTTGTCATTCTCTTGACAGTGTCCTTTGCAGAGCAGAAGAAACTGGTGTCCATGAAAAGCAGTTTATCAGTTATATCTTTCATGGATTGTGCCTTTGATATTGTATTTTTCCCCTGCATATTCCTCTTTTTCGTTTGGAGTACCACACTCATTTCCCTTTCCTTCTTCTTCTCCTGGTCCTACCTTCCCATTTTAACTATTTCTCTTTCCTTTAGGTCTTTCCCCAACCCATTATAAGAGTTGAAATGCAAGAGATCAACAAAACTGTATACTGGCTATCTAAATTCCAATGGAATGATTAAAAACCAAAATCATTTCAAGGCCCAAAGTAATAAATTCCAAGTAATAAACTTTCCCTTCGTTGGCTACTGCCAAAAGGTGGTTTGGGAAGAACTCTTTTTTTGCTCACAGATGATTTCTAAAGACCAATTCCAAGCTTGAGATTCCATGATCCTAAGCTGTCCTGTCACCTAGGCAGCCGTCTCCCGCAACTCATTTGTCTAGCCAGGCTACTCTGATTGGGTTATTTAACATCCTGATTTTCTTTTCTCAGGATGGGAGAGTGTTTTTGCCCCTCACAGATTTTGTCTTCAATTCAAAGACTTTCATGTCCTCCGTGTGAACTGGGTCTCTTGAGCCATGAAAACTTTTTCACTTAAGGAGGATTCTTAGCCATGAGTTCATGCCTGCCCTTTGAGGAGTGCTCATTCAGTGTTTAAGGGCTCCAGCCCAGGCCTGTGGCTTTAGTTAGCTTCAATTGAGGCATGACCAGTTGAGTTTGGAGTTCGTCATTCACTGCCACCACCCACTGCTCCCTTCTCCTTCTTCCTCTTCCCTCTCCTCCTTCCCTTTTCAATCCCTTCTCTCTACCTTCTTTCTTTGCTTTTCTCTCTCTTCTTTTTTCTCCCCCTCTTTTTTCTGGTCCTTTCTCCACTCCTTTTCCTCATCCTTCATCACTTATAGGTAACTGCACTTACCTCTTTGTTTAGAGGAAGTGATAATACTCATATTTCTCTCAAATTTTCATTGTAAGATTAGTGAGAATGACCAACAGAATGATCAGTGTCATAAGAGGTGTTGCATAAAGTCAAAAGTACAGCTTTCTTACTGTTTCTGCATTTCCTTGTTTCCTATATCTCTACACTCCTTTATGATATATAGTAAGTTAAGTATGACTTTTTCTGATTGATAAACATAGCTCATAGTTGCTGATTAGAAACAACTATCATGGGGCTCAAACTACCTGGGGAGAGGTTGCTAGATCCTTATCTTCATTTAACTCTGAATTTTGATCTCTGCGGAAGACGTTTAAGGCAAAGATGACAAGAGCTGCCAGGTGCTGCTGAGCTGAGTGGGGTCCTGCTCCTGCTTTAGGAACCCTGGCTTTTTCCTCTCCCTGTTCACAGTTCAGAGGTGCTACTATTTTGTGCAGCATTTACACAAGAATGAAACTGCAGGGGTTTTCTGTTGTGAGGAACATAATATTCACAGTCTTGGGATGGAACTTCAAGTAGATATTTTGGAATGACCAGGTGTGATATTTCATTGTCATAGCCACCATTAAATAAATGCTCGTTGTTGGATATGGACTGCTTTCATGTTCCTTTTGAGTATCCCTTCCCTCCCTCACTTTTATTCAACTTCCTGTTATGGTACAATGACAATCAAGCTCCCTCTCATTTTAAAATTTCATTTGTTTTAATAAATGTGTCTACGTAATTATTTTTATGTACTTAATTCCCAAGCGTATGCTACACTTGCTGTATCACATTTTGGTCTCCTGCGCGTGCTTCACATTCTTCCATGAGGTTCGGGACTTGGGGAAGTTCAAGTAAAAACACTGAATCATCAATCTCGTATGGTTGCCTGCTTAAAATGGTAGAGGT
Organism: Eonycteris spelaea; assembly: GCA_003508835.1. Taxonomy (NCBI): domain Eukaryota; kingdom Metazoa; phylum Chordata; class Mammalia; order Chiroptera; family Pteropodidae; genus Eonycteris; species Eonycteris spelaea. Next base: position 1,000,309 of record PUFA01000053.1, read on the forward strand.
GTACTAGAAATATTGACTGGGTTTCACATCATCATGAAGGCTTCTATTTGTAAAGATCTTGCTTATTTTTACTTTTATACCATTACATTATGTTCCTGGATCTAATGGAACAAGCCTATGAACTGAATGGGAATGTTGCTGTTCTCTCCAGCTTAATGTCCAAATTATGTTTTGGGAATTAGGCAGGAACTCTGAAACACTGCTATGTTAATCTTTTAAATTAGATGATTCAACATACTGTTTCTTCTCTGTGTTTGTGGAAAAAAAAATTACTACTGTGCAAATAGGTTTAATACAAGGGAAGGGAACATAACTATTGTGACCGTTAGTGCCTTGATAATTTGCCCAGATCCAGCCAACCCTCCAGGAGTGTGTGACTTATCACTGTTGATAATAATTATCTCAAAGACTATCAGGCCTGACTTGCTCTTTTTGTTTGATGCGAAATAGACGTCTCTATGATCCAATGAAGAAATTGGGTTACAATGTTCAAATTTAAACCTTATCTCCCAATGAATTGGAGTGTTTAGTAAGAAACCTAATAAAAGTAAATAACCGTGTACCTCCTTACCAGAGAGATGGAGATCTTCCAACTTCAAAGAAGAAACGCCAGGCAGGGGAGAAGATCATGTACACCTTGGTCTCAGTCCCACATGGAAATGACATTGCGTCTCTTTTTGAATTGGATGCCACAACTCTTCAGAGAGCTGACTGCCTGGTTCCAAGGTAAGAAAAATATTATGGTTAAACGATAATATTTCTTCACATAATTTTACTCATAGATAAGAAATTAAAATCATAATGTTACTATAATCTTTGTGATATCAAGGGAGCAAGCAAGGGTGAAGAACAAGTATATAAAAAAATCATGCCTTTTTTTGAGTAGGTTAACATAGTTTGTTTTATCATAAATATTAAAATGTGCAGGACCAAAGAAATTCTGAAAAGTTCATAAGAATCATTTATTCTTATTACTATGGCTTTTAGTTACTAAAATGGAAAATAATTTAAAAGTTTTCTATTAATACTTATATCACTTATTTTTAGCATGTCAAATTCCAGATCATTTCCATTCATTTAATCATTCATTCTTTCTTTCATCTATTGGTTTTTTAATTTAATCATTCAGTCAACAAATCTCTATTGAACATCAATTACATTTCAAGCATTTCCTTTGGCATTGGGAAGACAACAGTTAATAAATTGATTATGCATTTAAATTCAAATCGGGAGAGAGGCAATAGACAGACATAAAATATAAGGTTAGGTAATGAAAATGCTTTGAAGAAAAATTGCAGTTTAGAGAGGGTTCTTTTAAGTGTGAGTGGTGAGAAATGGCCTCTCTGATTAAGAACATTTGAGAAAAGATGTGAATGATTTGAGGGTTCAAGTCCTCTCCATTAGAAGTGTTTCAAGCAGCAGGAATATGAAATGGGAAAATCTTAAAATTTGTTAGGTGTACTGAAGGGCTAAGTTGGAGACCAGTCAGACCTGTGAGCGATACGGAGAAGGATTGATAATGAGGTAGCTAGAACTTAATGTAAGAGAATGTCTTACATTCTTTAGCTTGGATTTGATTATTTAAATTGAGTTCTTTTGTCTACAAGCGTCTACCTTCTACAAATAGCACTACAATGCACAGAGGAGTCGTGCTCATATTATGAGATCTAGTGGGATGGTTTGATATTGTCCTTGAAAGAGCTCAGTTTAAGAAGTGCTCTTGGGCAGATAGCAGTGGTTAGACCGAAAGTACCTACACAAAATGCAGACTTTGTTGTGTAGTTACTGTATTAACACTGCTGAGAAACACTGCTCCTTGAGCTTCCCAGGGTGTTTCGTAGTTATTCCCATTCATGGGAAATGTTGCTGAATCTTGGCTTTATGTGAGCTATTTCTCACTCTTCCCTGTTCCACCAGTAAAGCCAGTAAAGAGATTCCCCTTTCAAGGTTTTACCTGATCTAGGCTTTTGGCCTTCTCTTATGAATGTTGGGATCTTAATCCTTACTATGACTAATCATTTTAGATTTTAACTCGACAAAAATGGAGTCCTTCTTGAACTCTAACCAAGAAAGTTTGCTGAAGGAAATGATAAAAGGATATCATTATAAAGTGCATAGACCCATGACAAACCTCTGAGCCTTGCTTTACATGGAAGTGTTAATCTATTATTATTCACAATTATTGAAGCCCTTCTCAGTATAGAACAGATTTTGTATTAACATAGATTCATTTGTCATTACTTATATTAAAGCTAATGTTAATTAACATTTAGTAATAACTACTGTTATGCTATAACTCTTGAACACTTTCTAAGTCCTAAGCCCTACATATATATTATTTAATCCTGGCAGCAGCTCTTACAAATCAGAAACTAGAGACTTAAGTAGAGCAGCTTTTCAAGTTGACTCTAAATTGTAATTACCTGGGTGAGACCTCTATGCTCTGGCTGTACCAAGACCAGTGAAATCAGAGTCTTGTGGGGTGGAATGCATGCTTTACTTTTTAAAATCATTACCTGGGTATTTGATCCTGGAGTACATGAACTCAAAGCCTATACTCTTAACTACTATGCTGCAATGCCTTCATATTTTAGGTGGCAGAGGTCCTAAAGAGTTACTATTTCCAAAATTCTTGCAAATTTCAAGTTGTTATACTCATGTAATCTCTTAGTTTGGAAGCCAGCAATCTAGGCTGACTCAATAAATACATATTGAGCAAGTATAAGAATAAGACTAGGGGAAATGGCCACATGGCTGAATAAAGTGTGACCCCACTTTCCAGATGTTTACAATATCTTGGAGATGACAACTGAATCCAGATAACATCTCCTGTGTAATTCAATGCAGAGGATGACAAATGGTAAAACAGGTATTTCAGAATTTCTGATTTTTTGGACAAGGATCGGATCTTTGCTATTTTAGATTTTTGAAACTTAGTCTCTATTTTATCTTTTATGAATGAGCAGAACCTTTATGTTGAATGAAACTTTTCCCTGAGGCCCTTGGTATTTTATTTGATTTTCTTTTATTGATCTTAATGGTTTCTGTCTCATGTTGTATGACTCATTTATATCTTATCTTTTCCACTGAAGTCTTAGCAGCTTGAAGGCAGAGAACTTACAATTTTTTTGACATTTATCCCATATTTGTTAAAGAAATGATAAAAGATCCCTAAAAATGATAATATTTGAGTTGGATGAAGTTCTAGCTGTCCTTTTTCAGGCATTCTCATAATTTATATACAGGCGATTCTTGTTATTCCTGGTAGGTTAAATTAGCAACTACCGAGCCATTGCTCCTAGGGAAAGTACAGGATTAGGATCCCGTGAGCCTTTGGTCACAATATTTTCAGCAATCAATTAATGTATAAACTTCTTTTATGTGTATTTCTGTTTAAAGACACCTTATTTGACATGTAATGTTGATTTGTTAATCCTGAACTCATGTCTGTTGGCTCTGTAACTCATGTCTGAATGAAGCTTATCTAACATGACTTATTTTCTCCATAAGGCACATCACAGCCTTGCTCATAGGAGTAGTGGGCAGCACTTCAGCACTATGCTTGGGGACTGTTTTAAAGAGCACATTCACCGACAAAAAGCACAGAAATGTAAAAAACATGGCACTTAATAGATCACAAAAAGGACCCTTGTTTACAATATGAGAGCAGAAATGAGAAGGCAAAACATTGCCTTGTTCAGCATGACTGGGCATGTGTGTGTGCGTGGAGGGCTCAAATTTTTACCACTCTGCACATGTCGGAGGATGGCCACGAAAGGGTCCTGAGTATTGATTTGGGGGTTCCAAATTTCAGTTGAATAGGTAAATTCACAAGTGCAGAATCCATGACTAATGAGGTCCACTGTGTATACTTTTATATGCAGATGTAAAAGAACTATTATTGGACAGCAGTTTTAACTGAATTGGTTCCTTGATCCGTGCAGGGCATCTCACTTTAGCAGGTATCAGAATTGCCTGGAGAGCCTGTTAAAATACTAATTGTTGGGCCCCACCTTCCGAGTTTCTGAATCACTAGACTGGGGTAAAGCCTCAAAATTAGCATTTCTACTAAGTTCTCAGGTGATGCTCATGCTGCTGTTGCAGGCACCGCACTTTGGGAACCACTGGTCTGGGTGATAATACTGCATGCTTTGAAGTAGTCTACAGTTCAGGTGTTTTCATTCAACTAGACTGATCTATATTTGATTCAATTACTAGTCTGAAATATATTTATATTTATATCATGTATGAAACTATCAAATAATATAGAAGCGTGCTGAGTTTTTATAATTTTAAAATATTATTTTTTCCTTCAGGAACTCATATGTTCGGTTGAGACATTTATGTACCAACACATGGGTAACCAGTACGAGTATCCCCATAGACACAGATGAAGAGAGGCCTGTTATGTTGAAGGTAAATGTTTCTGAAAATGGTTTAATTTTAAGCCAAATGTTGTGTGAATAGGGTCGGGGGTGACTGATATGTTCCTTATCTTCACCAGGACTAGAGATTATTGCCATTCATTTCATCCGGTACCTGTGTCTGCCAGTTGCTTAGGTAGCTCGGCTACAGCAGGGCTGTGTGATTCAGGAGGATGCCACACAGATACCAAAAGAGCACGAGCAGCATGTTAGAAAGGGCAGAAGATTCTAGGAGTGTGTTTTCCCTGCTCTTTTTAAACAGTAGCAGAAGGCAAGTGTGCAAGGGGTGCATTTCCAGTCAGGCTTTGAGGACAAGGCAGGAAGTGGGCACGGACAGTCTGTCCCTTCTGCCTTTTCTAGGGGATGACGCAGGTGGGAATCACTGTGTTTGGATTATCTACTCCTGTTTTGTATTTATTAAACCGTGCTAAGACGTGTTAGTGAGGAATATTGCAGTTAGAAACAACTAATCTTAATGTAAAAAACACATTGCAGATTGGAACTTGCCAGACCAAAGAAGACAAAGAAGCATTTGCCATCGTGTCTGTCCCGCTGTCCGAGGTCCGAGACTTAGATTTTGCCAATGATGCAAATAAAGTGTTGGCGACCACAGTTCAAAAGCTGGAAAATGGCACAATAACTCAGAATGAAAGGAGGTTAGTAACTTTTTAAAATGGCTCTTAAATCATTCAGAGTCGATTGTCAAAGTCTTGCAGAAAACCTTACGTGAATCATGACTCCTGGGACTATTTAGAATGTTCTCTATAGCAGCACACCTGCTTCTGAATGAACAGATCACAGTGAGTGAATGAAAATGGTGACATTAAAATCTGGTGGAATATTGACTTTTTCCATTTTAGCTTGGCTTGAAAACAGTTGTTTTTGGTTACTCTCTGAACTTCCCTTTTAAATGTTTTATAAGAGATTCACAATACCTTTTGCTGCACTTGGTTTGATATTTTAGATTTCTAAAGACTGTAAAAGAAATTCTGTTGTTTTGTTCTTAGTCAATATATATTTCTCTGCTCAAGTACCACAAAAGGAACACATTTGTCATGTCAGAAAATAATCTTGAAGATGTAGCTCTCTGCCGCTATAACCCTCAGAGAAACTGGGAAAGTGAGAAAGAGAATGATACTGATAGCTATCAATTATTTTATCCCTACTTTGTGACGATACTGTGTTAGGCACTGTAAATATATTTTATCTAATCCTTCAAACATCCCTCGGGTGGACACTATTCCATTTTACAGACAGGAAAATTGAAAGCTTATGTAAACTGGGGAAGCTCCCACAATCGGTGGGAGATTCAACCATATGCGCAAGTATTCTATGTATTTCTCCTCTCTGTAATCTGCTACATACTTTTAAATTTAAACGGGAAATGACCATTTACCAATTTCCCAGGCATTCATTCACAGGAACTCTCATACACATCTGGCGAGATGATAATTGGTATAAGCACTTTGGAAAATAGTTTGACAATAACTAGCAAAGTTAAAGGAGCAATCGCTTCTCATCTAAGTGGAATCATACAGTGTGTGTCCTTCTGTGATTGGCTTATTTAATTTAGCATAATGTCCTCTAGTTTCACCCACAGCCACATGTGACAGGATTTCCTTTTTTAAAGCTGAATAATATTCCATTTTATGTATATATTAGCATTTTCTTTAACTATTTATCCATCGATGGATGTTTAGGTTGTTTCCATATCTGGGCTATTGTTAATAATGCTGCAAAACCATCTAGATCATAGAAACAAAGAGTAGAATGGTGGTTCCCAGGGACTGGGAGGTGAGGGAGGAAGGGATGAATTCCTATTTAACAGATATATAGTTTCATTCACACAAGATGGGTTTTAGATCTTCTATATAACATTGTTCCTATGGTTAACGATACTGTATTATACACTTAAAATTTTGTTAAGAAAATAGATCTCATAAGTGTTTTTAACACACACGCATGCATGCACGCACGCACACACAGAAGCAAAGAATCCATGACTCCCCAGGTCCACTCCTAGGCTGAACATTCTTGAACATCTATCCAAAAGAAGCTCTTACACATGTGACCGGGACACATGTTTAAGAATGTTCAACCTTATTCTAAATAACCCCAAACTGAAAACCTTCCAATTGTCCATCACCAGTTGAATAAGTGAGTAACATTTTAGTATATTCATACAATAGAATACAACATAGCAATGAAAATAAATGAACTACATCTATGTATAACAACATGGATGAATCTAATAAGCTTTAGATTGAGCAAGAACTAGACAATCGCATTTACTATAATATTATTTGTAAAGTTCAAAAGACAAGCAAAACTAAACCCTTTATTTGAGGCGCTTAAGAAATTGGCAGAGCTATAAAGAAATGAAAGAAAATAATTGTCACAAGAATCACGAGGTGTTCCCTTTTGAAGGGAAGGATTCGAGGAGGCTCCTGCAAAGTTTCATTTCCTGTTCTAGGTAGTGGCTTCATGGGGTTCTACATTAGAAGTGTTCCATAGACTAAACATATTTTATGAACTTTTAGAAATATACCTTGCTATACAAAGGAAAAAAAATCTAACTTGCTTCCTTCTACCCCATCAATGGAAAAGCATCATAAATATGCAAAGAAATGGAACAGCTGTTTATCAACCTTCTCTATTCTTACCTTTGTTTTTCCCCTAACAAACCTGCATTTGAAGACAGCTACTGTGTGTTCAATCATACCTCCACCCCTTTTGGGGGAAATGAATAAAGGCCAGAGCGTGACACAACTGTTCTGCTCTCCTACATATAATTAAATATCAGAGCTAAATTATGACAAGTAGTGCAATCTGATGTGTAGATAGCACTTTTTATTTGACTGTTATTTATCTACTAACGCTTCCTTTTGATGAGTCTATTTGTCACTCTCACGTAGGCACAGAAGTTTACTCAGCTTCACTTAAAAAGTCTCCTTTTTTTATTTCAAGGAACACATTACAGTGTTCCTTGAAATAAAAAAAAACAAAGATTAAGATTACAAGCACTGTACTATTGCTGACTGTAACCCCGTTCAAGCTACTTTTTCAGTTACTGCCAGAGGGAATCTTAAATTCTCAAGATGATTCTAAGGAAGGTGGTGGACCAGGACTGACCAAGGACCATGCATTTAAATTTTCTCTGCTTCCCTCCCAATTGTTTTAGAGTGAAAAACATCATAGCAAAAAAAAAAAAAAAAAAAAAAAAAAAAAAAAAAAAAAAAAAGAAGAACAAGCTTGCCTGAGAAATATGAAGTTGCAGTTATTAATCTTAATTTAGTAATTTTGGAAAAAGCCACCTTCAATCAAAATTCATTCAAAGCTTCCTGTCAGTACAGTATAGCTTATGGCATAGTTGAATGCACTTACATAATTTTCTTGGTTTTAGAATTCAATATAAAATTCTTTCTGAAAATACCTCACAACTCTGACTTTTTTCCCTCTGGAGATAAAGCTATTATTAGATATTCTTTTACTCAAGGAAGAATAATACAAGGTCAAAGGGGAGGTGTTAGAATATTGCAGATCTGTCTCAAGAAGCCTGTGTTGTTCAAATCCTCTCTCTCAGAACTTCCCCTTTACTCACCCCAGGAAGGGATTCTGGAGGCACAGCTCCTGTGTTATGCTCCAAGATCCCTAACCTCGGATATTTTTCAGTGGGATTTCCTCATTTTATTTTGCATAGCCGTACCAAGAAAATAGAGACTATTGGGAACATGTTGCGGATGGAAGAGGAGAGAGAATGGAAGGGGGTTAATGGCTACTTAGAGCTGAACGAAGAAGACACATGTAATCATAAACCAGGATTTTTGCACCCTGTTTAACCTAAAAAGATGTGGCATTCCCCTTCAGCATATATGGTTCAATATTCATTTATTTGCAGTCTTACTGAACTCCTGGTGTGTGCCAGGCACTGGGCCTTGTAGCGTGTGTACCTGTGGTGGGAATACAGTGGAGAATAGCACAGACTATAGCTATGTCTTCATGCAATTTATGGGCTTGAGAGTTGGTTCTAATTCTTGACGATAGAAGCTCAGGTTAAAGAATAGGGTCTTCCAGCATGTGATCACCAGATCAGTTGTCCTTTTGATTCAAAGTTAATATCTTCCAAGAACAATATCATGTCCCCTTAAATTTTATTTGCCTTTTATTACTATCTCTACGCTAGCAATTTTTTTGTTTAGTATTGAACTAGTTGCTTCTTTTTCAATACTATTTATTTCAGATTTCTTGGTCATTTTGTTTTAGTAATATCTCTTTTGAGCAACAGAAAGCTGGATTTAAAAATCAAATCTTTTTTCTTTTGCCTCTACTGGTTTAAAAACTATAGATCATATTTCTGTTCTTCAGCAATTGCTCTCATGTTCATAGAACATAACATTTTAACTATACTGTCATACATTTAAACTGTATATTCTTTCTTATAAAACTTGAAGATGTTAACTATTTCTTCCTCATGAGAGAAAAGTACCTCAGAATGCTTTAATTATGCACTGATAATTCTGCCTCCCATATTTCTTGGAATAGTAATCTGGAACCATAGTTTTGTGTTTATTCTTTTTATTTAAAGATTTTCTTGTATTACATTTGATATATACAAAGGAAATAGAAATGTGTCATAAATTATGAAGTATCGCCGTTTTTACTGAAAAGTTTAATTTCTAAAAATTATTTTTCATTTATAAATTATATATCAATATATTTTTATCTCTTCCTCTGCTTGCCTTTATTTCTTGTATCTCACTTTTCTCTGGGTTCGCTTTTCTTCTTGCTTATATTCATTCTTTATTCAATGAGGCTATAAATCTTATTAGCTTTTACATATATGTAAACCTCTTTATTTTACCTCCACTGTTAAATGTTACTTTATATATGGAATGTTAGATTGACAATTTTTTTCCTTAAGTATTTTAAAGTTATAATTTAATTATTTTTAATCTCTAGTTGCCATTAAGAAACCTGCAGTCAATGGAATCGTTATTCTTTATTGGCATTTTTTCCTTTATTTTCCAGTAATTTTGTAGATTATTTTCTTTGTCGTAAAATTTTTATTTTTGTTTGTCTCACTAGACACTGAGGGTATGATTTTAATCTGAATATTTATGTCTTCCATCAATTTTGGGTAATTTTCAGACATTTTCCTTCAAACATTGCTTCTTTATCTTTTCCCCTTGTCTCTCTTTTGGAACTCCTATTAGGTGCATGTTGGAGCCTCTTAATTTATCTTCCTCTCTTTTAACTTTCTTTTTATAATTTACCTTTAAAAATTTTTCCTGTGCTTCTTTCTGGTTCAATTTTTTGATACCATCTTATAAATCATTAATTTTTCTTGCAATGTGTATGGCATAGTTTACTTTCATGAATTAGGTTTTTATTTAAATGATTATAATTTTATTACTCAGATTTATTGCATCCTTTGCTTATATCTACCTATTCTTCATTCATACCTGCACTTTTGTATATATGTTTTCTTTTTTATACATAATTGCTTTATCTCTTTGAGGATCGAAAACACACTCATTTAAAAGTTATTTAGAAATTCTTCTGCTACTTGCTTTTTGTTGGTAACAATCGGCCTTCTGATTTTTCAGTATGATTGCTTACTCTGCAGATCATTTTTGTTTCCCCATTCTGTACATTGGAGAAATTGAAAGGTGGTGAGGACTACAAAATGTAGTTTGGGTCAATTGTAAAAAAATAATTTGAATATAGAAATTTAGAAGTATAGCTGTTCTCCCTTAAGCAGACATATTTTTTATTGCTGGTCAGTCATGGAAAAGCATTGGCGGTACCTCTTATTGACTGATATATTGTTGGGGCTCACGTAGCTTTATTTCATAACACTCTTTACAGATACTTGATTAGAGCTGGAGGTGGGAGTGGGGACTAGAGGAACTGGAGAAGGAATATTCTTTTGGGGATTCAGGTAATGTTAACTGCATTAAATATTTTGTTGATTAAAGAATTTTCATTATCAAATACTTTCAGTTTTACACTGTTTCAGGTCTTGGTGTTTATTAAACATTTTTCTAAAATTGGCACCACAGAGTGAAATTTCCTTTTCATTTTATGATAGGTTTGTAACCAAATTATTGGAGGACCTCATCTTCTTTGTCGCTGATGTACTTAATAATGGACAAGAAGTTCTGGATGTGGTTATCTCTAAGCCAAACCGAGAACGTCAGAAATTAATGAGGGAACAAAACATATTGGCACAGGTGAATGTTTTCATGTACTAACTTGGCATATTTTAGTTTGAATTATAGTATTATGAAAGTCCTTGTATTAGTTGTCTATTGCAGTATTATAAGTTACCCCAAACGTAGTGGCTGAAAACAACGGATACTTATGGTTTTGTGGATTAGGAATCTAGGAGTGGCTTAGGTGGACGGTTCTTGCTCAGGGTGTTTCACAAGGCTACAGTCAGATGTTGGCTGGGGCTGCAGTCATGGCAATGCTTGAATGGGAGAGGATTGACTTCCCAACTCATTACGTGGGCCTCTCCACAGGGCTGCCCCAAAATTGGTGGCTTGCTTTTCTTAAAAGTGAGGAGCCCAAGAGAGGGCACCCAGATGGAAGCCATAGTCTTTTTATAACCTAATCTTAGAAGTAACATCCCATCACTTCTACTGTGTTCTGTTTGTTAGAAGTGAGTTGATAAATCCAGTCATAGTCAAGGAAACAGGTTTATACGTGGGATATGAGTTCCCAGAAGCAGGGATCATTGGGGGCTCTCTTGACGACAGCCTAACACAGGCCTCTAAAAAGCCTACATAGTCAGACTATCTTCAGAAAGTATGCTGGAATAATTTTTTTGGTAAAACTTCCAGGAGAACTTGAAAACTGCCATCTTTATCTGCTTCCTACTTTCTTCTCTATTTCCCCAGGAAAAAAAGGCAGTCTGTTCATCAGCTAACAAGTGCTTGATATGATATTCTAGTATTTTTTTCCACTGGAAGTCTACAGCTGCTCCTTTACTGTGTCTTTCTGAAATTGTTCAGATGCACTAGTAAATTAATTCACTTACTTATAATATGCACATATGAACATACCTGCCCATATGCATTCTTTTTATTCTGTTCATTGCTATATAAAGTAATGGGCCTATGCATTCTTTAAGTGTGGACTCAAGGAAGATACTTAAATAAAAACCATGTTCTTAATATGCATATTTTTGTGAAGTTGTGAAAGGAAAATGGCAGACATATTGTCAATTAATAATTCTGTAGCTGATTGTCTGAAAATATAAAATCAACATTTTCTCAAAGAAAAGAAAGGTGGCAAGTCTAATTAGACAATGTCTTTTCTGATGTTTGCATTTCTTTTGTATAAAGCATTTGATTTCAAGGACCTTTAACCTTGAATGATTTTAATTATTTATTTCAACCAACATATATCAAAACTTTTTTCAGTATTATAAATATAAAATTCAAGGTTTAGTGAATACAGAATTCTTGAAGAAACTTTTATTCATATCATATTTTATGAACTACCAATGATCATTCCTTTCCTTTTGCTTCTTGTATTAATGCTTAGTGCCTAGGTGCTCTTTCATAAATAGTTTACTCATTCTACTATCTCATCTCCATGGTCCTACCTGCTGCCTAAAAAAAGTTATATTCTTCAATGCTTTTTAAATGCTCCCAAATCACTTACCTTTTTAGAAGCAGAATCTGTGTCACCGAGTATCACCAGCTGCCCACGTGGGTCCTTATTTGTTACATTTGAATGCTAATACATTCATTGGTTTGGCCACCCCTTTATGTATAAGAACAATAAATTAATTGTCTATTTATAAAGAGGTTAAGAAGCAATATTTGGCGGCAATCTTCTGATGTCAGCTCCAGATGAAAATAAATGTTTCTTTATATTATTTCGATTTTAGAAAGTTATAGAAGGTAATAGCTATAAAGCCTATAGAAATCAATTGTATTTTAGTTCATCTGAATACGTTCATGTAACTTGGTATAACCCAACATTTTTTATTTTCTTATTTTAATAAAACATAATTTATAAACAAAATTAAGTATTCTATTTTATAATGTTTTTGTCATTAAATTTAGCAATATTTTTCTGTTCCTTAATATGTTGATCCTGTATTATAAAATAAATCCTTTTTTTTTTGGTCTATTATATTTCAAAAGCGTTTTTGAGTCAATGCTGATTGAAAAAAATTAAAACAAATTGCAAAATGTGCACCTTCATTCATCAGAATAGGCATTTTTTTTTTCTTTTTTCGAAATAGGTATTTGGGATTCTTAGAGCACCCTTTAAGGAGAAAGCAGGAGAAGGCCCGATTTTGAGGCTTGAAGATCTGGGGGACCAAAGATATGCTCCCTACAAATACATGCTGAGGCTCTGCTACCGCGTGCTGAGACATTCACAGCAGGACTACCGGAAAAATCAGGTCAGAGGGTGGCCCTTAGCATTTAAAGTATGGGCAGGTTCTTTGGTTACCCTTCTAGAACGTATAAACCAGGAATGAGAAATTTCACTTTGCAGTGAAATGTTTTATATTGGTAACACACAAAAATGAACTATAAGTATTTTTGAGCTAACACATGCAATTATCCATCCATGTAAACTTGAAATTGGTGGGGGAGGATGTCTGAGTCCTTCTGTGTGTATGGAATTAATCCTCCTCCTGGATGCATTCTGGAAAGAGGAATGAGACATTTCTAGGAACATGCAAAGAACTGCATTATCAAGTAAAGGCCAAAGAGGTCATTGTCTTATGGAAAAGGTATGACATGTGTGCGTTTGAAACATAACAGAGAGGCAAAGAGGGGACATGAGAGATGAAAGGCAGTATTACAGGAATTCAGAAGAGAGAGAGAGCTCAGTTGTGGCTGGGTGGACCAGGGAGGGTGCTTGGAGAAGGAAGCATTTGAGTAGGATGAGAATCATTTCCATAAATTGTACAGGAATAACTTTTTAGCAAAGAGGGATATATGAAGAAAGAATGATGGAAGCTAGAAAGGACACTTTTGTCCACAGATTATCCTAACTGAGGAGGACAGGGAAGCCAGGTGTGTCTTGGGATGTAGACACATTACCCACTGCGAATGAAATTTAAGTCTCATTTTTTATCTTAAAATAAGTAATATTTCACAATGTGTTCCATAATGTACATGTTTGTTTAATATAAAATTATTTAAAATGAATCATTATTTGGTAAACTAGTGTCCCATGTTTCTCTTAGTCTGAGAGATGAGCGCATAGTCAGAAAATTTCTGTGATGAGTTCAGTCCATAAGACAGGATGTCGGGAAAGAGGGCCAGTGAGGCAGGTTGGGCTATGGCACAGGGGGCTTAAGACGTCAGGCCTTGGGTGTGGAGGCCATCTGGGAATAGTTAGTAGTATTTATGGAGTGCTTACTTTGTACCAGGCTTAGCTCTAAGCAGTTTTCACAGTTTAATTTAGTTAATACTGAATTAAGATGAGGAATTGAGGCACGGAGAGTTTAAATAATTAGTCAAATTTACACAGTTTAAAGACTGGAGACAGTGTTCAAATTCAGACTTTTTATCATCACAGTATTTTCTCTTAGTAGTTTGAAAGTTTTTTGGCAAGAAGAAAATTACTGCTTTAAGAAAAATGTGTTAAAATACATTGGCTCTGAAATTCTGTTTAAAGATTTAAAAAGTCTACAAAAGAATATGTAAAACAGATTAGTCAGGAGATAAAAAATATGACAAGTGAGGAAGGGGACAATATGAACAAATTATTAAATACTTTTCAATATAATCCTAGTTGTAAACATCCTTCTTCCCAGGTGAAAATGCTGTTATTGGAATGATTTTTCTCAGCTTCATTGTATTTCTTTAAGATGTCAAGATAAAGTTGGTAGAATTGTTTTTATTTTATTGAAAGAAAAATTATGTTCCAGAACATTAAGTGATAGACCCTCAAACACTTAGAGAATCAGTGTCCCAGAATCCCCAGTATGAGGGCCTATGTTGTTATGTGGAGGTTTGTGGTGAGGGGAGCGGGGGATAGAGGTTGCTCAGTGTATTCCGCTTGGCCTCATTTCTCTTCTTGGGTCTGGAAGGAAATACTTTGCTAGGTAGGCCACCACTCACACATACAAACTATTGTTATTAGATTGAGTTAAGTAAAAAAAAATCAACAGGTCTATAAAGTTTACCTGGTTCTCAGTCCCATGGGCCAACAGCATGCACCATTTTTGATTGTGCTCAGCCTTTGGAAGGGTCTTGGGACCCCCTTTCTACAGCACTGCCCTGTGCTTTAGTGTCAGTCACTTTGAGTTTGATTGTTCTGCCACCCCTCGTAGGTTGCCTGGGCAGCACATCCTAACTGGTGTTTTTTCTCAGTCTGTCAAGGTGTGACACATAAAGTTCTTTCTCACTCCTCTCAGTCTTAGCTAGGGACTCATGAGCCTAGTGTGCTGAGGGATGTGTAATTTCTTCTCTGAAAACACTCATCCTTTTGACAAGTAAACACACAGACACACACACAGACACACACAGACACACACAGACACACACACACACACACACACACACACACACACACACACACACACACACCCTTCTGCTTCTATAATTTCTCCTCTCCTTTGTTCTTAGTTCAGTCTACCTAGGATTATGGCATATGCAGACAAATGTTTATTTACTTTTGGGAATCTGCTTTCCGGTTTCTTTAGAGCATATGACTATGGGTGGACCATTCATTCTCTCTTTTGAGCTGCCTCTCCAGGACATAGGCCATTGAGCTGACAAAAGAAAAAAGAATCCCCAGCATTCACTGAGGGCGAGGCTTTATTTTCCCACATTCTTGTGCGTGCTCCAATTCTATCTCAGAGATAGTTGAAAAATATTTTTCTCATTTCTCTTAAATTGAGAATGCTTTGTATTAAGCATAAATCAGCTTTCTGATGTTTTTAGAATGTGATTTTAAAAAACAAGGAGAATTACTTTCTACTTTTGCATAATTCCCTTGTTTTCCTTTGTCTTCACCTATATTTTATAGTCCTAATTGGAGTTCTTTTGTGATTTAGTGCTAACCCAAGTCTTTCATATTGAGTCTTTGTTTATTATTATTTATAGAATTCAGTAACAACTCTAATTTCTTTTGATTATTTGTCAACACCTTGACCTATTTATCAAACATCTTATAGATTTGCCTTACTATAGTATGATTATAATAATCATAAAAGTGTGTAAATCAATACATACCTTTAAAATG
The DNA here is from genome assembly GCA_003508835.1 of Eonycteris spelaea. NCBI lineage: Eukaryota > Metazoa > Chordata > Mammalia > Chiroptera > Pteropodidae > Eonycteris > Eonycteris spelaea. Next base: position 1,015,956 of record PUFA01000053.1, read on the forward strand.
ATACACTAACATAAAGATCATTACTTAACTGGCTAGATTTGTGCAACCAATATCATTTTCAAGGAATAGGTAAATTCCATGAAAAAAAAAGAGACAAAACTACTTTTTAATTTATAAATTTCCCAACATTGAAACAGAGGTACATTCCCAAGGAGAATCCCCAAGAAATTGAAGTAAAACTTTCCGATTTGGAAGGGACAGGCTTACCATTTTTTGGTTGTGTGAGGTATTTTGCTTATACACAGATTGATAAATGAGTAGTAGTGGCTGGGAATATATCAGAGTTTGTGTGAAGAATAAGAAACGCATTAAACAATGCATGATTGAAAGTCCCCAGTGGCTTTCTCGTGTTTAGAATAACATCTTTGTCCTTTACCACGGCTTGCAAGGACCTCCCTCTCCAACCTCAGCTCTTGCTTTCTCCTCACTTACTATCCTCTTGCCGCAGTGGCCACCTTTTGATCACAAAAAACTTGGTTCTACTACCACAGAGCCTTTGCACCTGCTACTCCGACTGCCTACATGGCTTCTCTCCCCGTGCTGCTTCCTTTTTATCATTTCCATTATTTCATCATTTTAATCAATTGAATCATTTCCATCCTAGCTCAAATGTCACTTCTTCAGCATCCACTCTGTCTAAAGTTGCCAACTTTTTTGCTGTTTTTTAAAAAATTTTATTTAACAATGTGTAAAATGATCAGATTTATTGCCTCTTTAAAAACTAGATGTAATCTCCATGAGAGCTTATTTATCTTGTTTACTTTCATATACCTACTCTCTCAAACAGTGTCTGGAATGTAGTAGGCTTTCAAGAAATATTTATCAGATAAATGGATCTGATCAATACAGAGATTAATCTTATTACTCTGTTGATAGCTTTTTAAAGATAAAGAGTGGTATGAAATTTTATTATTTTAAAAGAAGATTTAATAGATTATTGTGATATAACATTCAAAAAGAAATCACTTAAGTCTACCTGGGATCTTCAAGTAAATGTCATTAAGGTTCCATGCCTCATAATCTAAATATCACAGTTATTTCTTTTCTATAATTATGCTGAAATAATTGGTTATGACTTTTAGTGAGAATTAGAAGGGCCTCTGTCAGGGTGGTGAAATTCTTAATACCAGTGTCATAAAAATTGTTACTTTAACTAGGTTTATTTTGTTTTTCCCATTTACACTTTGAGGATATAAGCACCTATATTAAAAAAATAGTTCTAGGTATAGAATATTTTATTCTAATTTAAATTAGGCATATGGTAATATTTTCATTCCCTTCTTTAAAAAGTTCTATCTACTGAAGAATTATTTGCTTGCTCTTTTTTTTTTTGATAATTTTTAGTGAGTTTCCTGTTATGAATAAATTAATCAATGTTACTGACTCTAATGGAAGCTGTTATTTCTCAATTGTTTGGCAGTGGATTCTGACAGCCTTTCTTTTTTGCAGGAATATATTGCTAAGAATTTCTATGTCATGCAGTCCCAGATTGGCTATGATATTTTGGCAGAAGACACCATCACAGCTTTGTTGCACAACAACAGAAAACTACTAGAGAAACATATCACAGCAAAAGAAATAGAAACATTTGTCAGTTTACTTAGGAGAAACCGTGAGCCAAGGTTTGAAGTGGTTCATGCAATATTCTTTTGTGAGGGGGATTGTGGCTTTTTGCTTTATTCTTAGAACTTTTTAAAGTTAAAGTTCGTTCATATGCCTTTCATGGACAAAACTATATCAGACTCATTGCTATAATAGTTATGCATAATGAAGAATTGTTACCTTATAGGAAACCAAAACTATCTAGACATATTTAAATGCAATTTGATCACTTATGTTTTTATAGTACTTTATAGTTTTCAAAATATATTCATATACATTGTCTCACTTAAATCTGCATATTCTCATGAAGTACACTGGTTGTATATTATTATCCATATTTTAAAGGTGAGAAAATAAAAGTTGAGAGAGCAACTAGCCCAATAAACCACAATAGTAAGGAATACAATAGGAGGTAAATCAAGGGTTTCTGATTCCACATCAAGTTCTCTTTCTCTTACACCATGCTGCCTTATCTGGGAGAAATGAATGCAGAAAAGTCATTGGATTGGTAAAGTTTTCTTAACTATTAACGTCACAAATAAATGTTAGGAGGTAGAAATGGGCCTCTGGCTCATTGATTAAGTGCATGTTGTATTCTAGTTTTACTCAGTACAGCACTAGCTTTGATCTGCTTTTGTTTTGATATTAAATTCTGGGGTCGTCTCACTTTAGGGCAGATAAATGATTTTCCAAACATACTAAGTTACAGTTCTGTGGGATGAATATCATCGAATAAATACAGGCAAACATATCCCTTTTTGAAATAAGATTTGTACTAAATACAAATAATTGGATGTTTAATTTGTTTCTAATGATGCAGAGATAAGCAATACAGAAAAATGTTGCATGGAAATAATTTTAAAATATGTCTTACAGTTATGTGGTTATATCTGAAAGTTTGTTTTCATTATGATTTTATAAAATGCTTTTTCTTAACATTCGATTTAATTTTTTTTGCCAGATTCTTAGATTATTTATCAGATCTGTGTGTGTCTAATACCACTGCTATACCTGTAACTCAAGAACTCATCTGTAAATTCATGTTGAGCCCTGGCAATGCAGACATTCTCATTCAAACTAAGTAAGCATGAATAATGGAGACATCGTTTTCTGTTCATTTATTTGTAAGCATTGAAACTCTTTGTCATATTTGTTAGTGACCTTCTTAATAGATTTTGTATGTGTTATTAATTTCAAGGCTGGTTTCGATGCAAGTGGACAACCCCATGGAGAGCTCCATCCTTACAGATGACATTGATGATGAGGAAGTTTGGCTCTACTGGATTGACAGCAACAAAGAACCTCATGGCAAAGCTATTAGGCATCTTGCTCAAGAAGCAAAAGAAGGCACCAAAGCTGACTTAGAAGTTCTTACCTACTACAGGTAAAATATTATAGAGAACTGTAATTCCCAATCTCCTGTGCATTGAGAGAGATTCTCTGAAACCTCTAAAAGTCAGGTGTCTATGAAGAGGACATTTAAAAAGTCATGTCATTACTATGGAGCTGAAATATTTAGTATTATTTAGAAGATTCAAATGAAAGTTTTCCACATATACCACTTGCAATTTCCTGATTTCCCAGAATCTGAGATTGTTGGATAGCATAGGTTTTCTCTTATTGGTTGGAACAGGTATAGATGAGAGACATGTTGGGACCTGGGTGTGGAGTAGAGAGAGAGCTGGACTGGAGCTAGGAAAGCTGGTTCAGCTGCAGAGGTGTCCTCAGAGAAAGTTAGCCAGTAGTTTATAGTTTACAGTGCTTATAAATACGTGGAGCCCTAGGGCGTAAGAGAAACTGTGTGTATAGTTTCAGCAGCGGCATGTGGCAGCAGAAGTTCTGATGCTAGTTCCCAGTGGTCAGTATATTGGGAGCAAGAACCTAGCTAGTGCCTTTGAGAATGATGAATCCAAGTGTACTGATGCCATTTAGACTGATCACATTTGATTTGGGAACTGAGTGGATCTAAACTTAGAATGTAGATACTAGAGCCCAGAGCTGAGTGGGACAGGGGAAGGTGGAGAGAGATGGTTTCATGTGAGCTCTTACCCATGGTCTTCAGGGCTACTGTGTTTATAAGCCTAGGAAGCCTAGAATGGAGAGCCTGATGACCCTCTCCACCAGACATATGTCGCTGGAATGAGTAAGAGAATGGGCATCAAGACAATTTCATGTATGCATTTTATTATTTGATTATTTAACCTACTACCAAGAGAGTTTGACTCCAGTATCACATACACTTGGAAATACTGTTATTATAAGTAGACACTGACTGATACCATGATGTTCAAGGTCAAGACAAGACAAATAATGTAATGCATTTAATGTTTTAAAGGTATCAGCTAAACCTCTTTGCAAGGATGTGCTTGGATCGCCAGTATCTGGCCATCAACCAGATTTCTACGCAGCTTTCTGTTGATTTGATTCTGCGGTGTGTGTCAGATGAGAGCTTGCCATTTGACCTCCGAGCGTCCTTTTGTCGCCTCATGCTCCACATGCATGTTGACCGGGATCCCCAAGAGTCCGTGGTGCCTGTTCGTTATGCCAGGCTCTGGACAGAAATCCCCACAAAGATCACGATTCATGAGTATGTTTGGAAACGTTTCTTGAGGACTTTAAATTCAGCAATTGAACTCTAAATAAAGTGTCTTTAATTCTGAAATGAAATATATGGAAAAGCATTTCTCTGTGCAAACTCCGGTTGTTAATCTTCCAAATACAAATAAGATACTCTTTTTGGAGAGCAAAATGACAACTCTTGATAATAGAAACTTCATTCTGGAAACCAATAAACAGAAATCATATTACTAAAAGATGTAACAATTAGTTAAGTGCTTGATATTATTGTAGACTCTAGTTTAAGTGCTTTCCATGTATTTCACAATAGCCCCATTTTATGGATGAGAACACAACATCTAGAAAAGTTAATTATTTTACTCAAGCTTAAGAAGCCAGGAGGTTAAAGTGTGTATATTTTCTTATTTTTAAATGATTATAGTCAATTTAACTTGCTTATATTCTATGTTTCCAGGTATGATTCTATAACAGACTCTTCCAGAAACGATATGAAGAGGAAATTTGCACTAACAATGGAATTTGTTGAGAATACTTGAAAGAAGTTGTAAATCAGCCTTTTCCTTTTGGGGATAAAGAAAAAAACAAACTGACATTCGAGGTATTTTTAAAAAACAATTCATTCACGAGGTTATTCAGTTTTCCCTATCAAATCACTGAGCATCAAATATTTTTTACCTCTAATATTTAAGATATTTTGGTAACTGGGTAATTTGGTTCATGAAAGTATGATTCCCTCTGTCATTTATTAAAAAAATAGATTTGATGTTTTAATCATACCTGATGTCTAATACAAAATATTTATAATTATGTATTAGCTACTGTATTTCCTGATATTTTTGGGGGAGGTTCACTTTATTTCACTTACACAAGCTTTACTGCACTTAATGAACAAAGACAGTTTTCCATATTTATAATATGTTTGGATACATTTTTTTCATCTTTGTGGAGGTGATATTTTTAGCCTCATTAAACTGACAGAATTATTCCAACTTATAATATCATTTTGGGGGATATAGTGACAATACTCGAGAGAGATACTGTTACTTGCTACCTGTTACTTGCTACCTACAGGTGTATACCAAATTACTCCCAAACTTAGCAGCCCAAAGCAACAGACATTTAGTATCTCAGAGTTTCTATGGGTCAGGAATCTGGGAGCTCTTACTTGTTCAGGGTCTCTCATGAAGTTGTAATCAAGCTGTCAACCGGGTGGTAGTTGTCTGGGGCTAGATGATCTGCTTCTAAACTCACTCATGAGGTTGTTGGTGGCCATACTTTCTTGCCAGCTATTGACCAGTCACCTCACTTTCTTGCCATGTGGGCCTTTTTATAGGGTGCCTGTGTCCTTATGGCATGGCACTTGGCTTCCTCCAGAGCAATCCTTTTGAGAGAGGGAGGGAGGGAGAGAGGGAGGGAGAGAGGGAGAGAAAGAGAGAGATAGAGACAGAGAGAGAGAGAGAGAGAGAGAGAGAGAGAGAGAGAGATTCAGAGAGAGTCCAAGGTGGCAGTTCTGTCTTCTATAAGCTAATCTTGGAAGTGGCCATCACTTTTGCTTATTTTGTTGGTCACACAGCAGATGAACCCTGGTACAATGTGGAAGGAGACCATATACTGGGGGACATTCTGGGAGTTGGCTCTCATACCTAGTGTGTCTTGCATCCAGAAGACCACAAAGCAGCATAGGGAATATGTATTTCTGGACAAATTTCATGGATAATATCCACTTACCAAAAAATTCATTAATCTAACCATTTATTAAGCGATATCCTACCAACTTAAATAAGTTAATAATGATAATAATTACATAATTTAATTAAGAGGTAAATCGTTCTAATGCAAACTTTTAAAACCATTTTATACACCTAAAATCATGTCTTTTGCTTCCTTGCTGCTGTTGACCAGATACTTCACCTTCTTGTCGCGTGGGCCTTTGATGATCTAGATTGCCGATGAAGTAGTCATATTTAGATTTAATCCTAAACTTGAATAAATAAGAGTTCAGTGGTTACTTTTGCAGATATTTTAATTCTTGGTGTTAAAGAATTAGAAAATATGGAAATACCTGCCCTAATTTAGGTAACAAAAAGTCAATGTTAACTTTAACTCTTAATGTTTTCTTTTCTTTTCTACCCTCCCTTATTTTTTTAAATTAAGGTGGTCCACTTGGCTCGGAATCTCATATACTTTGGATTTTATAGTTTCAGTGAGTTATTAAGGTTAACAAGAACACTTCTGGCTATCCTAGATATTGTACAGGCCCCCATGTCATCGTATTTTGAAAGATTAAGCAAATTTCAAGATGGAGGTAAGAATTTCTGAGATAATTTATGATCTTTTTTTGAGATAATAAAAACAAATATACAGAGAAGTGATTGTTAACTGACCTGCTAATATATGTGTACAAATGAAAAATAATCCTATGGTAGGACTGAGTGATAATAGGCTGGATTTATAAACATGCTTTTCTGTTCTTAACACTAAAGCTTGGAGAGACGAATTCATAAGTCAGTGAATTCCATCTTTAGCAATTAACATTACAGCTAATCTGCCAGTGAGAATATTATCTCTTAAAAAAAAAAACATCTTAATACTTGTGATCATCCTGGTATGTGCTGGATGCTGCCTATGCTTCATAGCAGGGTATGGAAAATGCCAAATACAGGCTCACTAAGGGTTGTATCAGAGAAGCAGCGAATGCAAAGCCAGTGTGGGAGGCAGTACAGTGAAGTGAGTAAGAGAATGAGCTTGTGAGTCAGAGTCCCTGCATTCAAATCCTGCCTTTACGTGGTTAACTTAGGCAAGTTACTTACTTTCTATAGTAATTTCTTTTTTTCATTTAAGATATGAGAATGATAATGATAGTATGTTCCTCACAGTTTTCTTGTGAGAATTGTCAATGTGTACAATGTATTCAAAGCACTTCAATAGTGCCTGTCTCATAACTCAACAAAAAGTTTTTGATGGTGAGTGTCTTATGTTGGATACCATGAAAATCCCCTGAAGTAGAGAATTATTTGTAAAAAAATTATTTGGAAAATCCCCTGAAGTAGAGAATTATTTGTAAAAGATATGTTGAAGAGTACATTCAGGAAGTACACTGTAAGGCAGAGGTCGGGCAGATAGAGGAGCTATCCACAATGCAGATGCACAGTTCATCCTACTGGAGCTCTGTTGCTGAGATGGCCCTTTGGAGTGGTCACGGAATCGTTGCTTCAGCCAGATCTTGACTGCTGGCTTTGTCATGGAGTGGGTGTGTAGCTTTGTGTAAGGCACTTCCCTTTGAAGAAGGGACATTCTTAATGACAGCTGTGAGAAGTTAGGAGTCATGATGCCTCGCATCTGGGGTAATAGATACCTCAGCTCTGAAGAGGGGTATAAAAATATAAAACCAGAAATCTAATTTCAGACATAAAGATGTAATATTTGGCTAGGATTATAAATATGGAACATCCAGGTTGCTGAAACAATTAATTGCTGCTACTTAAATCTGAATTCCTTCTACATCTTCTAAACATCTGTATAGATCAATAACAAGTAAATTAAACCACATAAATCCCTCACCTTCAGCAGAACCATAAGATAGAGGACAGTACAAGTTTCAGTTATTGTAGTAGAAAAGTAACATCAGTTTTTAGCAGAGCCGTTGTCTCCTGAGCACTCACTGCAAGTCTTTGTGGGCAGTTTGGGGTTTCTGGAAAAACCATGTGGAAGATACAAGATGAGATTGTATAAAAATCACCCTCAGAAAGAAAAAGTTTATCCTAAGGGTGAAAATGCTAAAAAGAATCCAACTAGATAGAAGATTACGAATAAAGTGGAAGGGACTTAAGAGTGAACAGTAGTAGCATATGTGTGGAAAAGCAATGCCACTAGGGATGAACAAGGTTAAAAGTAAGGGAGAGGCACCCTTTGGAGTCTTGATGGTCAAGGGAAAAGAAGTGAGGAAATTTAGAATACCACAAGATAAAACAAAAAAAGTTGAAGGAAATATAACATCTTCACTGCCTCCCACCAAAAGCCAAACTAAAGAAACTGCACCTCATGACTCAGACAAGAGAGAATGCCCTTGAATTAAAGATCATGTAAACCAGCTCACGATGTAGACCTTGTCCAAGAAATGGTGACATGTAATCATTCCTCATTTATATAAAACTACTATAAGATCAAAATAGAATGGAGAATCAAAAACATTTCAGTTGATAGAAATTCTTCTCTAAAAAGCAACCATGAAACTGAAGAAAATTGTATCACAACACTAAACTGAATTAAATGTCTTTGAACAAAAATTGGATACAAAAACTTGAGTCCTAAATTCAGAAACTAAGTTAGAAAACGGGAAGAAATGAAACTAAAGTTGGTTAAACTCAGAAAAGTAATAATAAAATGGTAGACTTAATTGTTTTAGAAATACAGAGTAAATTACAAAGTGTCAAAGGGAGAATAGATTTGGATGGAAGTTGAATAAACACCATTGAAGAAAGGAAGGCAAACAATGAGGAGAATGTCAATAATGTAAAGAAACAAAAAGAGTTAGAGAGAAAGTGGTTGAAATGGAAGAAAGACAAAGAAGAGCCATCATGTAAATAATTGGAGTCATTGAAGACAAAAATGATGGAATAGATCTGATATTTAAAAAGTACAAAGCAAGAAAACATTCTATAATTAAAAGATAACCTTATTTTACATGGTAAAATTGTCCAGAATGGTAACTTCTAAGATGTAGCAGAATAAAACTATTACATACAGTATATATTCAGAGAGTGGTGAGGGGAATACAGGGGCACTATGAAAGCAAATGGAGAAAAGAAGGAAAGGAAAGATGTTTCCTGCTATAATGCTTTTACAGTTTGTTTTAAACTAAATCGATCTTAAAAGGTTAGAAATTGATCTTGACTTTTGGTCTCAGGGCTTAGAGTCTGCTTTCAGAGATTTTCCCTGAAGAAAGTATTTTTCTTCCTCTGCAAATTTGCTCATATCTTGTGTGTATTCTCCACTGTCCTGCCCATGTCTGCTCTCTAAGACATACATTTTACTCTTTTAAAATATTTTATAGTTCTCATATTTTCTGTGAAATCCATTCGCCTCTGGATATCTTAATAATTCTTTCAGCTAGCGATCTGAGAACCATTAATTAATTTATTCAATAAGAATTTATTAACAATTGCATGCTAGATACTGTTCTAGTCACTGGGAATAAACAGTAAACAGGATAAACAAAGTCCTTAGCCACAGAGGGAACAGACAATAAATAAATAGGCACCCCCCCCCCATTGGGGGAGATGATCAGATAATAAATGAATATACCCTGTAACATCAGATAATGCTATGAAGAAAAATAAAGTAGGAGACGATGGCAAGTGATGGAGTCAGGGAGGGGCAACTATTTTTAGCCAGAGTGGCTTGAACAGCTTCTCTGATGTCTGAGCAGAGACCTGCATGGATCAAGGAAGACAGCCCCGAGGCAGAGTAAGCTTGATCTGTGTGAGGAGCAGCAGGAAGACCATTTTGGCTGAGGTCAAGTGAGAGAAGGGCAGAATGGTAGGAGGGAAAGTTGAAGAAGCCCAGATTGTGGAATCTCACAGATCTTGAATTTGAATTTTGTTTTGAGTTTGATGGGCAACCCTGGAGGAATTTGAGGAGGGATTAATAGGATTTGACAACTTCAGCTGCTGAGTGGAGAATAGAGGATATCTATGTGGGCAGGTTGCTAGGTAGGAAGACCTTAGTTACGAGGCTGCTGGGAAATAGGATAATGGTAATGAATTAGGGAAGTAGTGGCAGAAGTGGTAAGAAGTGGATAAATGCTGCCTAAAGATTGAATCTTGGGACATTTCAACATTGAGCCATGAGATAGAGGAGGAGCCAGCAAGAAACTGGGACAGAGCAGTTGGTAAATAAAGAGGAACATTTGGAGAATGTGATGTCTTAGAAGCCAAAGGAAAAGTAATACAAAAAATTTAAATTGTTGGCTTATATCAATACACTTCCTAGATAGCTAATATTCATTGAGTATTCTGTGTGCTAAGTGGTTGTACATGGATTACCTCCCATGGAGTATGACTTGTGTTTAAACATGACACACACTGTTTTAATTCATTATTAAAATATAAAACACCATAATTTTACTGCAGTATTAAAAATGATTCATGATAGTTTTTATTAGCCAATTATAATTCTCTAAGAAACTTCTTGTTGTGTTGATGGGAAATATCTACGTATGTACTACATGAACCAAAACTCAGAGGTTTCTTCCTTTTGAGACTGGTATGTCATGTAGAGCAGTGTCTCTTCATTGGGGGAAATGGATTTTCCTAATTTTGTGGATTTTGGCTAGATTTTTGGAATCTGAAAGATTGTGCTTATTTCCTATACCGTGGTTAATGCACAAGAAATATGTAATTCTAGTTCTTGGTGTATTAAAACTAATTTGAATTTAAGGACCATAGTTTTAAGATTACTTCTCTTTATATCTGCAAATCAGAGGGTAAATTATTTCTTTTATACATTCTTATGACTGGGTACATGATGTAACCTGTGAGAAGATATAGTCTGTTTTTAAGCATGATTTGATAACAATTATAATTACACTACAGATGATACGTCTGAGAGAAGTTGTTGAGGGGAGCTTTCTTCATTCCCATGAACCCTAAAAGTCCTTCTCAAGGAATCATTATTGCTTTTACTAACATTGACACTTATTTAATATCATTTACTCACATATACTTGAAAGGACAATACTTTTTTATTTTTTAATTAAGTTTATTGGGATAACATTGGTTAATACAATTATGTAATTTTCAGGTGTACATTTTAATTTGACATCTGTATATTCTATTGTGTGTTTACCACCCAAAGTCCATTTTCCTTCAGCTACCATATATTTGATGGAAGGACAATACTTTTATAGTAAAACATTCCAATCTAGATTTCTTTGGAGCATATGTATACTTGCAAGACAAAAAATAAGACACTACTTTTTGTCAATATCGCCTTGAGGTACATTTGGAAAAGTGAATATGTGGTTTTTATTTACACTATCTAAAATAGAAAAGAATGTGCCTCACAGGGATATATTATTTTCTCATAAAGTTGCCAGTAATGCAAATGTAATTGAATTATGCATGGATTTTAGATTGTTTAGTAAAACATTTTCTTTTAAACTACCAATATAGAAAAGCATATTCAGGGAGATTAACTTCCCTAAGACATTTAGTAAGTTAATAGCATTGCTAAGAATTAAAATGCAAGAAATTAGTCTTTCTACTCTTTGTACCACTTAATTATTTATTAGTCCAATGATGTAATATTTTAGAATATTGAAGTTAGAATTTCGGTTTGTAAAATGTAAAGTTAACACTTATGTAGAGGATCGGTCTAATATTGTCTTTAAGATAAGTAAACAATATACAGAGTTTAAAATTTTAAAAAATTAGGACATAGCAATGTCCTGAACCTCTAGATATGATGCAAACAATATTTCTGACAAAAATTCATAACCTCCAACTAATCTCAAGGATTTATCAGAGAAGTAAAAATTGTAGAGTATTTAATAGAAAAACTGCCTTCAATGTTTTTGTAAAAAGTCAATGTCATGAAAGCTAAAGAAAGGCTGAGAAACTTGAAGATTAAAGAGACTCGACAACTAAATACAATATGCGATTTTTAAAAAATTAATTAATTTCTTATGGTGACAATGGTTAACGAAACCCGGTTAGTTTCAGCTGTACATTTTAACAGTAAGGCATATATATGTTTACATTGTGTGTTCACCCCCATAGCTAGAGTTTTTTCTGTCAGCACATGTTTGACCCCCTTCTCCCTACCGTCTGGTAACCACTAATTTCCTGTCCTTGTCCATGGCAATATGTGATTTTGGATCAGGAAAAATATCTCCATTATTGGCACATGAATATGTATTATATGTTAGGTTGTAGTATTGAATTAGTTAGATTTCTTGAATTTTAATAGTACTGTGGTTGTGTAAGAGAATGTACTTGGTTTTAGCAAATACATGCTGAAGACTTAAGGGTTAAAGGTCATGATGTCCCAAACTAATTCTCTAATAATGCCGAAAAGACGTAATATATATGTAGAGAGAGAGTTCAAGAGTGAGGGAGGACGCAAATGTGGCAGAATTTGTCAATCTAATAAATCTGAGCAGAAGGTGTTACTAGGAATTCTTTGTATTATTCTTGCAACTCTTCCCGTAAATTTAAAAGTATTCCAAAACAGGAAAGTTAATAACTTAAATAATTAGCCAAGTAGGAAAATGATTTATTATACATAAGACACTTCAAACTTAAAGCATTATTATACAACTCTACAGGAGGTGTGTTATTAATACTGAGTCCTATTAGGCTCTTCCTAACAGGCTGTTAGACTCTATAAATTCTTAACAAAAGAAGCAAGAGAGAACACATTCCTGTACCCTCCAAATGAGGAGACAGGATTTGTGAGGCCTTGGAAAGAATCCTGTGGTTCAGGGTGAGACAGAGGTAGATGCCAGAGAGAAAATCCCAGATTACAGAAAGTACCTGGGGGAAAAAAGAACTGCTCCTTTAAGGGACAGCTCATGGGAGCCACAGCAGTGCTGCCACATTACAATACCCAGTATATTGTCATCGTGGCTCTTTTACAGTCAAATGACCTGGATTATATTTTTCTATTTTGACGAAACTTTATTTTTAATTTATTTGCAAAGCACAATTTTTTAAAAATAGGAAGTAATTTTATAAGCATTGTTGCTAGACAAACCAGTTCCTTCAATCAACGATTACAGTTTTCTTTCCTCAGACTGTGTCACGAAAATTTTATGCCGTAGGTAGAACCAGGTCTTTTTTTTATCCTGATCTACTTACGACTTACTGATTCCGCTCCAGCACAGTTGGGGTTGGACAGTCAGAGAAACGTGTTTGGTAGTGCAGCAGGTCAGACCCAAGGGAAGATTAGGCGTGTCTAGAAGGAAAAGGCTTACAGTTCCCGGACTTCCACTGCGTGCTGGCCTCGGTGGCGTCTGTCTTAAATAGGATGTGCACACACAGCCTTCATGTGCTTTTCTGGGAAACCCTGGAGGTTTAGATGTCTGTGATTAGTGTCTGAAGAGATGGGGATGGATGGTTGAAAAGTAGCAATTATAGAAGTTTGTCTCTTCTGGATCCTTGGGTGCAGTGCAGCCCACCTCCATGTCACTGTGAGTGTCCTCATTCTGGAGCTGGTTGGGGATCTGAGTCTGGCTCCCAGGCTGTGACTGCGCACCATCACAGTGGCTTTTAGCTGGCATGCTCAGCAGAAATTGCTAGGCTCAGAAGCAGCTTTTTATTTCTGTGCCCCAGAGGTGGTCCATTCAGGAAATTAACCAGGCACGCTCACATGGAGACACAGGGAGTGGTGCTGCCCTGGCCGTGGCTGCTGCGAAATAGAAGATTCGCATCTTCAGAACTATCAGTCTCATACCTTTCATTGGCTATGCCTCGCTTAAGAAAAGAAATATTGTTTTCAAACAAATGTATTCTCTCCCAGCAGGCTATGTTGTTAAGTTTGCTTTGCCTAATACCTATCATTTGCTCTCAGTGATTTAAAATGCACAGGCACCATTCAGTGTAATTGATCTTTTGGGTGGAAGGATTATGTCAAGCTGTGCTCTTTGTCATGTATAGAAGTTAAAAGCAAATGTATATACTGGCTGATAAACCGGGTATTTTCAATATACTTTCAAAAGTATATTCCATTTAAAATATATTTTTATTCTCTTATTGTGAAGAAGGATATAGAGTTCAAGGATCACTCTTTATAGCAGGATGGATATATGTATTTTGTTTTACTAGTGAGTCATTTAAATAGTTGGGGATAAATGTGAATCTTACACATTCCTACGATGAACAGTAGAACATGTTAACTTTGGTGAGAGTATCATCTCCATCTGAACAGAGTACAGAATTTGACACAATCTAGAAATGGTTTGATTCTAATTCATTATTTAGTTATTCTGTCAATACCCTTCCACTATGTGTTTGGTTTTTGAATGGAACTGGGGTTCAAATTTGAACCTCCAACATGGAGCAATAAAGTCTTAACCATTGGGTAACATTTAGGCCGAGACAGAGTCTGTGGAACACCACTATCATTTCTTTTCATAATTTTCTCCCTGCCCTTGAACTCTCCATATGCGAAAAGGCAATATAGCGGAAAACTACCAAAAGACCAAATGAGAGCTGAATAGTTTTTTTTTTTTTTTAAATCTTCTATCATTTTGCTTTTTTACAACTTCAAATTCTTGGGAGTTTCCATAGCTAAGCCCTGAAATGTGGGCCTGTTCCCAGTTGCTCACCAGATAATCCCTTTTGTTGGCATGCATATTATAGTATTGAAAGTGAGAAATCACTAAGAAAAATAACCAATAGAGAATTTCATTTATTTTTAAGACTTCCTTTCCTATGAGGTTTCAGGCTTGGCACTGAAGTGCCTTTGCTCTTAGAGAAGAAGATACAGGTAACCATGACAGCCTAAAATTATCCTCTGCGCTTAAGGATTCAGGCTACACTGGGTGATTTACAGCCCTGTGGGCCCAGTCCTGGGTAGGGAAGAGATATGGAGGATGGGTAGTGAGAGGCACTTTGGATGTTTGTCTGTCCTGAAGTACCCTTTGCCCCAGGAGACTTGGGGAAAAAAGTAAGAGCATGCTAACTCTCCATTTACTGGCAAAGAACCAGCTGCTTCTTTAACTGCTGTTGTTGTTGTTATTGTTGTTGTTGTTATTGTTTGCCTTGGCAGGGACTTCACATGATCCACCTTGAAATGCTTTTTCTGGCAGCATAATTGCTGTTAAAAAGGAGAAGGGAAATTGAGATGGGAGGTGGAGCAGAAACAGTTTTTAATATTGTTATATGGGTGGGAAAGGAAGAAAATATTTGCAGGCAAAATATCTGCCAGAAAATAGTTTCTTTCTTTCTAAGATTAGGAGGTGAGTCTAAGTATGATCTTTACAGTCTCTTTTAGGTCAAAACTGTGATTTTTCGAAGATTAGTATGTAATTCTCATTCACTCGTTGAATGGTGTTTAATGCGTATTGCAAACAACAACAACAACAACAAAAAACTTCTTTTAACAAATAACCATGAAGCATATCTCTGGATTAATAGCTGTGATTGCTCTTTGTAAAGACACCAGCTAGAATACCTTGAAACCAAAAGCCTTAATTTACTTAAAATATCAATTGCATCACAAAAATAGCAATTAAGCAAGAAAGAAAAGTCTTACCTGGATGCTAGGTGAGACTCTGAGGAGGCATTAATGTGGTGGTAGGTGATCGGTTAGAACAGAACTATGGTTTAGGACAATGACCATAACCGAAGGGCAAGTACCTAAGGAATAAGACAGCTTCATTTTAAGGATTCTCGTAAGTGTTCCTTTGTCTCTTTTTAATTTTTCAGCTAAGTTTGATTTCTGGACTTAATTTTTCCCAACATCCTTTTGCCTCTCAAGATTCTCCTGTAGATGGCCTGTTTCTACCTATTATCCCTCACCTTTGCTTTCAGCGATGTCCCTTTGCTTCAGACAGAACTCTCTTATGTCCACTGTGTCTTGTTCCTCACACTGGCCTACTTCCCACATGCTCTGCCCTTCTGCCTACACTTTCTTTCTATCCAAATCATGTATTTTCAGTAAAGGAACTTTAGACACGAAGAAGAGGAAGGTTCATGTGTGCAGTTCTATCTGTAGTGATAGCTTTTCTCTTGTCCTTTTATGTTTGTGTTTATAGTCCGCCTTATTCGTTGTGGAATGTTCCAAGATCTGCAGTGGATGCCTGAAGCCATATTTAGTACCAAACCCTATATATAAGCTTTTTTTTTTTTTTGCACATCTATACAGCTTTCCTTTGGCCTACCCAAATTGCCAACATCACTACTCTTGCTCTTTGGGGACATTATTAAGTTAAATAAGAGTTATTGAACACAAGTACTGCAGTACCATGACAGTCACTCTGATGACCAAGGTGGCTACAGCATGGAGGCTCTGGATGAAAGGGATAGAGCATAGTTTTAAACTTATGAATTGTTTATTTCTGGAATTTTCCATTTAATGTTTTTGGATTGCAGTTGACTGTGGTTGACTGTGGATAACTGAAACCAAAACTGGATAAGAGGAGGCTGCTGTACCCTGTCAGGGGAGCAGTTTCTCATAACGCCTTGAGGTTCTTACATGGATTTTTAAATACCAGCGACAACAATTTCCCAGCGGCTCTAGAATTATTTCCTGCGGGTTATAGTCTCCAGGAAGCAGACTCTGAGGTAGAGTTTAGTGTGAATGAAGTTTATTAGGGAGGGCTCTTAAATCAACACCAGTGGAATGGAAGTGAAAGAAACAGGATTGAGTGAAGGGAGAAATTGAGTTGTGATGCAGTCTTGCTGGAAGCCTCTGGAAGGTCTGAAGCTGGGATGTCTGTTGGAGTGATGGAGCTGAGCCTTTATGCCCACGGGCTGCCCAGGGATAAGTGTGTGGCCTTGCTTGAGGCAGCTCTGTCTAGACTCATTAGTCCCCATCGAAGGCTGACATTTGAGGGCTGTACTCTATTTAGTACCTGTAGCAGCTGAGGCAATAGTTCTTCATACCTGGAAAGGAATCTGGGCAGGGCCCTCACAGCACCCATCAAAGTATCTTTCAGGAAAGTACCATGATTGGAAAAACTGTAGGTCAAGATTAAGATTGCATAAGAAATAGAGATTAGAGAGAGAAATAAAAATGACTTGAAAATATTTAAAAGCATAATGAAGTTCTATATGTGAAAAAAAAAAATTTCTGGAATCTACCTATGTTCATGTGCCCCAGAATCACTGGCATCAGAAACATGCTTTAGGCAGCAAGCATTTTCTGGAATCCTCTTCTTCAGATGTTCAGGAAGATTTCTGTGACATTCTGATCTTCTGAGTCTGGTTCCCCCACATGCTTTGTGTTTTGATGACTGCACTTCACAAGTCCTTTCTGGTTTAATGTGTAATGTCCTTTACACTTTTTTTTTCCTGTTTACACTTTTATAAGTTTTAGAAAAAGTGCCTGTGTAACTTTCAGTTTTTCTCTTAGTTATCAATAGAGCCTAAGAGGACTTTTCCTCAACCTGCTTTCTGGGCTTAATTTTCTCCCTATATATCAAGAAGGTATCAAACACATGATTTACACTAGCTCATGTTCTTTTTTAAAATCAAACACATATGTAAAAATAGGTGGAAAATAAATATGTAGTAGGTCTACTTTATGCTGTTTCCATCATGTTCCAGATGAGCCATTTGGCAAAGGATTACTATTTTAAGAGTTTCTATGATTTATATTCAATACCTACCATTCCTCTAGATCTTTTGCATGTGTTTTTCTTTAACCCTTACCCATTCCAGCAAGTTAGGTATTATGGTCACCACTTGCCCGAGAAATAGGCTCTAAGAGAGGTTAAATACTTTGCCTAAGACCTTATAGCTTGTAGCTTGCCGAACCAGATTTTGAATTCAGATTTTTCTTTTAGTGTTTCTTCCCTTCTTTAAAAAAAACCCCTACAGCCCTACAGTTGATGTTCTCTCTGCCATTATCATACCACTTTCTACACAGAGGACTTCCTTATCTGCAGGGACTGTTTTCTACTCTTTCCAAGTTTCCCCAAGAAATTTTTATATAAAACAGTAGGCATTTACTAAAGACGTTAAATTGAAATAATTTTAGAGATTGATCAAAAACATTGTTTTAACCAAGAATTTCCCCTCCAGGAGTGGTTGTTTGGCTGGTTTTAGGCACAAGTCTTATCAGTTTTACTATTTGAAGATTTCTTGAAGCTGGATGTTCTTTGTTCTCTGGAGTATTTTTCTGACTGGTCCCCCTGACTGTTTTTGGCTCTTTCTCCACATTCCAACATAAGGATTCCTCCAAATCACATTCTGTACCTTTAGATTCTCTCAGTTCTCGGAGACTAATAAACCAGTTCCTTAAGTTGGTGCCCAAGGTTCTTCATAATTTGAGTTAGATGCTTCTAACTTTATTTCCTGCAGTTTTCCCAGCACTACTGAACAATTTTATGTCAGATACCTTTCTATGAGCTATTTCTATATCTTGTATATGCTCCCATAACTCAATTATCATTAGATGAATATAGGTAAATAATATGCCTTATATAAATATACAGGCATTTGAAGAACCAAAATATTTAGAAATTCTAATATTCCAAATATGTATTTCTGTCTCTTGTTACTTTTGTAGTTATTTTTATAAGTCTGTTTTGCCTAGTAGACTTAAAAAAAGGCTCCATGACTCTTTGAGTTACCAGCTAATAAAAATTTAAATTTATCGAGTAAGAGAAACAAAGTGGAGAGAAAAATTATGTAAATAGATTTTATTTCTGGTTCTATAGCTGACTTGTACTATGCCTAATATGCTATTATACACATACACACACAGACACACAGACCCAGAGAAACACGGACACACACACAGACACACACACAGACATACACACGGCTTTCCAAAATATCTATTGAATGAAATGCATTTGATGAATGTATATAAATTATGTGTCTTATATAAATATGTATATACTTGAATGATAAACATATTTTCTAGACCTTGACATTCCAAATATATCAGTTTTCTTTTACTACTTACGAAGTTTTACTTTGGCTTTCCAAACTTCCATTGAATTCGAGGTAATGTGACAAATGCCAGTTCATATTAAAATACTTCCTGGTATTTTGTTCTTATAATTTTATTGTAGAAATTTCAGTGATTAATGTTAAATCTTTTCAGTGATCTCTAATGCACTATCTTAACAGAGTAATGTGGTTCAGATATTCTCTTGTTATCTGTGTAAGTTAATAAATTTCAGAAGGACTTAATGGGTGTGATGCATGCATAATTTACACACTGCATTAAGTCACAAAGTGACTCTATAACTTCCTTGTAGTTCTCTCAGTCAGGGTGTACTCACATAAAGTTATAATACATAAACTTATTTTTGTTACACTTCGTGATTTGTCTTAGTAGAGGCAGGAGACTCTCATTCTAGGTTTGTTTGTGTTTCCATGGGATGTGTCAGAAACAGTGGCATCATCAAGTAGTATTTTGAGTTTTGGTTTCCCGAAGGTATCAGCCACACAGTGGGTGAAGTTTAGTGGAGAATTTATTTTTATTTTTTAAGTTATAAAGTGACCGAAACCTCTGGAGTTACCTAGGAGTGATTTGAATGGTTCTTGGCACTCAGGAAGATCTGCTCATATTACCAAATTGAATTAATAGAACAAAATCAAAAGAAATGGCCTCACAAAAAATGAGAATGACTGAAGAGGACCATGTAGCTTTTACCTTCTCTCTACTACGATTTCTCCTTCTAATTTAAATATCATTTGAACCTCAGAATCTGATGCCTCAAGGTGTTACTATACTGCGATAGATTTCCCAGTTCTCTCAATTGCTGGTCAAGAGAGCCCACCAGTGATTTAAAATAAGGTGTGCTTCTGGAACCCAGACATGGATTTTTAGAACGTTAGTACATAAAGAGATTGTAGAAATCATCTACACACTTCATTAACCTCAGATCTTTATAACACCCTTACAAATTGTCACCTAGGATCTCCCCTAACACAGGAGCGGCCAAGGTTTTATTGCTGCAAAAGGCAGGTCCTTCTTATTTCCGACAACTCTAATTATTAGGTCTCCTTCGTTAGGTTATCTGAAATATGCCTCCCTCCAACTCCAACAAGCAGCCTCAGTTTTGTTCCCTGGAGCCACATGGACATCTCACATCACCTCTGCGTGTCAGTTCTTTCTATGTGTGAAAAGGGCCGACATATCAGCTGAATATTCCCTCCTTTCTGTGTCGTCATCTGCAGTTCCTCTTATGACTCAGATATCACTGATCACGAGTTTGACCAGCATAGAAGCAAGGATGGTTACTTTCTCATTTATTCTGAATACTTTTGTAATGCAGCCTAGATGAAAGGAGTGTTTTTGGTAATGATGACATAGTATTGATTCCTATTGAACTTGGCTACAACTGACGTTCTGATTTGTGCTCTGTTATGTCACATTTTCCCCATCACATACTCAGTCGGTTTTATTTGAACCTAAGTGCAGGTAATTTTATATTTTGATTTTACCTTGTATTTAACCCATTAGTTTTCAACCTGTCAATGTAGTAGTTTTGGGATTTGATGGAGTCGTTCACTCTATTAGTTATCCTTCCTTGTTTTATGTTATCTTTTCATTTGAGAAATATACTACTTTACCCATCACTGACAAAAGTATTTATCTGATTAAGGCAACAACAGAATAGCAATGATTGAGTTCCTACTACTGTTGGCTATAATCATTTAATTGAAATATTATCTATGAAACTGTATATTATTCAACATTTGGTGTTGGTGGTGAGGAGGGATGCAAAAGAGATTAATTGGGAAAAGGGGCACAAAGATGCTTTCTGGGGTAATGGAAATGTTTGCTATCTGAATGACATGTGGTTTATATGGGTGGATGCCCTTCCTTGTCAAAACTGCTAAAACCTTTCATCAAAGAGCTGTACATTTCACTGTATTTAAATTGCATCTCAATTATAAAATTCATTTAGTATGTAAATTCATTTATTGCTTGGATTACTAACTTAAGAATTAAAGATCAGTTTTGCAAGTTAAAATTTTAAGGTTTGGAATATTGAAATGACTTTGTCAGTATTTGACAGTGATGAAATCCAGAATAAGATGTAGAGCTCAACCACTGTTTTGTATAAATTACTTTTTCAATTCATCCTGTGAATAACACTTCTTTAGGGTGTGGGATGGGAAATAATTTTCTTTTAAGCAGTCTACTTGATATTCAGAAAAAGATGGATAATAACTTTACTATATTTTAGTAACATCTTTTCAATAGGCATTGCTTTGTTCTATTTCTAAGCTCTTGGAAAGTTGGGATCTGTAAATGGGTTATCCAATGTTTATTTAGAATGAAGAAAATTAGATGTCACATTATCTGCTTTGTCCATTGAGTAGTCTTTACAAACCACTCCTCTGAAGGTCTTTAGAGGCAATATTTTGTGTCAGTCATCCATAGTGTAAGAGGTTCTGAGCTATGATAATGTGATGGAACCACATATTCATTAGTAAAGTGGTGACTACTATAACAGAACATATCGAAATTGAGAATTGTTTTTCAGAAGTGTAGTGAAAGTATACACATGTTCTTCCACTTTTCATTTTGAAATACCTTATAATTATATGGTGCTTTTATTCTCCATGACTTTTGTGCATATTATATAATTTTATTCTCAAAAGGAATTAAAATTTATTTTAGAAGGATTAAGATTCTGAACATTGGATGATGAAGTAATTTGAGAAAGATCATACTCCTTTCATCTAAATCCTTCACTCCATTTAAATCTTAGGTCACAATTGTATCTCTTCAGTGAAGCTGCTCTTCACTCATTTTATCCTAAGATAATCTTCCCCATCAAAGACAATTTCCTAAACAATTTTTTATACTGCCCATGCTATACCATACTGTCCCATCTGCTTTGTATTTGTTCTTAATTTCTTCTCTGGACATGTTTTGTTTTCCTTGCCATATTGCAAATTCTTCTGTTTCTCTTATGTCCTTCCACCCCAGTGTTTCTTGTGTAGAGCCAGATGGACACTGGCTACTTAATAAGTACTTTCTGAACAAGGACTGTCCTCAAAATTAAATTGTGCAATAGAGACAAAATGCCACATGTAGTGTGTGGCCCATTATATAATAATGACTTGTTGGATAAGGTCACTTGAGAATAACATGGACAGATGTATTATAGGATTGATAGTAATTCTACATTCTCAATATACAATTCTAATTAGAATGTTTTCTTTCTGCGTCTGGTAGGTTTTCTGAGTTCTAGTATAAAATCTTTGGAAATGTATAAGGTCATGGTCTGTTATGGAAGCAACATGGTTTGGGAGGAAAAGATGTACATTGTCATCAGTTGGCCTAAATCTGATGCTCTGCCACTTTCTGGTTGTGTAAGGTGGGATGGGTTCCCCCAACCCTCTGCTCTGCTGGGTTCCCCCAATCCTCTAAAGTACATGGGAGGTGATATGCCCTTGACAAAGGCAGATTCTATGATTTCTCTTATCTCATTGTTATGTTTTATTAATTTTTTAATTGTTTAAAAGTAATTTTAAAGTAACGTGACATTATGTATGCTTTTTGAAGAAATTTAGAAAATTTAGGAAAATATAAAGGAAAACAAGCAAAAAGTCACCCAGATGAAAAAAGGAGTACCTTTAATGTAATAATATCCATTTTTTTATACAAGGGTTAAAAAAAGTCATTCTCATTTTTAACAATTCATTTGTTAATCTAATCTTTCTCTTTTATTTGTGCATTAATCTGGCAAACATTAATCGAATGGCTACTGTGTGCCAGGCACTATTCCAGGTGTTGGAGATAGAATAGTAAATCAAGTAGAATCCCTCTCTTCATGGATCTTATGGTCTTTTGCGGGGGCGGGGGGGTGGGTGGGGGGGAAGGCTCTGATAAACACACAAAAATATAAACTATAGTGTGTGATGGTGATGATGCCACAACTGAAATGTAAAGCAGGCACATGGAGGTAGAGTGATTGCAGCCCTCTGTGAGAGAGGGTGACCAGAAGAAGTCTGAGGAGGTGACATTGCACCAGAAATCAGAAAAGGTTGAGAGAGCAGGCACAGTGACCATCTGGATAGGAGAGCTCCAGGCAAAGGAGCAGCAAGTTCCCTCCAGGTCTAGCACATGTAGTAAAAGCTCAAGTGGAAAGGATGTCTAGCTCTCTAAAATCCTGTGATCTAACTTTGAACTGGGGGATGCTGCTTATCTATTGTCTTCTTAGGGTATTAAATCTTGATCTTTCATTTAATTCAGGTTGATATCCTGTTATATATGACTCTGCTTTTAGCTTGAGACTTTTATCTTGTGATCATGTTTTTGTTTTCTTTGCATACAGAAAAGTCCCTTTATAACCTAGACCCTTAACCCCTGGGAGGAAATGCTGCTCTAAAGAATGTTCAAAATAGAAAATTGCTCTAGGGTTCTAGAGTGTAGGCATTTTCCAGCAAGTAGAGGTTTGTAAGGAGCTGCTGAGCCAGGATGGGGAGTAGGAAGAGTGCTTGAATCATATCTTTATGGTTTAACATCATTCTATTTCAAATGAATTATTATAGCAGCAGATGCATTTATTCAAATCCAACTGTAAAAATATATTTCAGGGAAATAAGAATGGTTTTTAAATTATCCATTGTTTTGGTTTCTATTATTATAAAACATTGAGCTGTAGTCACAGAACAAGTAAATTGCTACAAACAATTATTCACAGAATTCTTCAAACAAATGTGTCTATTACCTCTCATAAAGCTCAGAAGGTTGTTTATTTATCTGAAATCTAAACAACTGGAAGATTCAAATTATCACTTTTATTCTTATGTGTCCATAGAAGAAAAGTATTTCTAATAGAAAGACATAACAGACAAAGATGACTTTAAATAAAGTAAAACACCATTGGATATAAGGTAAATTTAAATGAAGGAAGATTCTGTTAAATCTCTTATACCTTCTATAAATCCATACACTTGTTAACAATTGTTAAATTCAGTAGTGATTACCAATAATAAAGTGACTTTTCAATAGAGAAAAATTAAATTATGGTCAATACAGATTTAGTGTTATGTGAATTCCTGTTGTCCTGGAATTGGAAACTTGGCTCATCGAAACCATCAAAGAACCATAGCATTGTATTCTCAATCCATTCCTAGTCACCATTCCTAGAATGCATTTACTATACCCATCTTATTTGGGGGTTTTTCTCTTGAGGGGATTTGAAGTAGTAAAAACATCTATATAATCATGTAATGACAGAACTTGAAAAGTCCATTTGCCTTTGTTTCTAAGGAATTCCATCATTATGTTTACTTAATAAAGATGACTCTCATTTTTCTCCTGAAAGCATTTCAGTATACTTTATAGGTATAAATTCTGGCTGCTAGGTTAATATAAAAGACTTAAAAAAGCTGAATTTCTAGAATTTGATTTGCCCGGAAGATTTATATTACAATATAGTTAGTAAGTAGCCTTTTCACTAAAACTTTTTGGCAGTATTAACTAATTACAGTTGTAAAGAGAAATAGTGAGGCTTCTTCTTTTTCAGTGTTGAGGACTGATCACCTCTGACTTAACAGTTTAGAATTAGAAATTTTTCTGTGCAAAATATGAATATCGGAGCCTTGCATGTCTGTGATTTATGTGGCACTTGACTTATGTTTTTCAAGCTGTAATAATTCACAATTTAAGCACTTCTCGTCACCACCAAGCAACTCCAGAAAATGTAGTATCTTTTAATTTGAGATCTCTGAGTTGGCCATACATGGAAATGTTAGGAAAGTTTTGTGATGCCCATGTGCCACAGGCATCTGAGGATGTGGTACAACTGGAATGGACCCTCCTATTTCATTGACAACATGTGTTACATATTATTATGGTCCTGGCCTCTAGACTTTAATTTCTTGGTGACAGGATCTACATTTGGGGAAAAGAATTGTTTGAGCTAACTTTCAGTGTTAATAATTGTTTGGATTTAATAATTATTTTCCATGCAAATCTAAATATGATGCAGACACTGTGGGTGCCAAGGATTTCTGTGTGAATCAGAGGTAAGAATAACAAAGGAGCCTGTTCTGTGTTAGTGGTGAGAAAGCATCTCTTGGAGGCGAACACATATACATACTCAAATCAAGACTCGGGGAGATGTATTGGGTGAACATTGACAACCCAAAACCATTGCCAGCAACCAGATGTGCATCCTTGCGGTCCATGTAGCAATCAGCGGGGGGTATTTGGAAATACTCAGCTTTTATGGTTCTTGGAGAACCACAGACAAGAAAGCATTCTGCCTCGAGGTTATTCTGATAGAAAATAGGGCTGTCTCAAATCTTTCGTCTCAACCTTATCCAAACTTGGATATTTTTTTTCTTGCCCGCCTCCCCACCTTGGCTTATGCAAGCAGCAGTGTAATAAAAGGTCCTAGACGCTAAGAATGAAAAGCCAAGTTAATTTCTGCCTGGAAGATGCCATTCGAGACAAAAATGTCTCTTTGCCTATTCAAAAATGTGCTATTTGAGCATCACCTTCTTTTTGTATATTAATTTCATATGTGGATAAGATAATGAATTTTAAAAGGTATTTCACCTTTTACAATGTACAAATATTAGTGGTTACTAGTGGCTTGATGGTTATTGTGATCTGACCATCAAGATTCTTTTGAGTCATTTTTGAATATTTTCCTTTTCTTTATTTGTTTACCTTTCAAGCCTGTAGGTATTCCTGCAGTTTATGTTCTTCACTTAGAGCTGAGGGTTTTATCTCATGGCATCTTATTTCCATTTCCCTTTCTCTTGGTTTGCACCCTGAGATATGTAGGAAAGCAAAATTCCTGGTCAGATTCTCAGGCCTTTGCTTGAGGCAAAGCTCCATGAACACCCACAAAGCAGAGACCACTGTTCTGAAAGGTGACAGTTGTTTTGAATCCCCATTGCTTGTTGTAGGAATTTAGAAGTGAGAAACAACAGTCAGGCTGGAGAATGTAAATTGTAGCAGTGTCAGGAGGATCCTTTCCTACAGTTACATATTTGTGGTGAGTGTAAGGAATGACTGTGCATGTGCAATTTTATTTTTAAGGACAAACTCGGAAGAAGATGCAGAAGGGGAGTGATCCCTCATTGAAAATGATTATGTTTCTCACTAATTTGTTTCCAATGACCTCGAAAATAATTGCCTTTTATGGATTTTGAATAATAATTTTCTATTCAAATTGGATGAAGGAATGTGAAGCATACTGGCTAATACATGCTTCTTCCCCAGATGAGACTTTCTTTTTCTTAAAATGAAGTCGAAACAATATTTCTCATCAGCTCTTTTTGTAAACAATAAGAAAACAAAGCTAAAAAGTCCTTAGTCTGAGGGTAAGATTAGGACACTAGTCACTGTGTAAATGATTTCATGTAATCTTTGTCTCCTCACAACTCTTTTGATCATGGAGATGAATAACCTTCCTTTCACATTATTGTAAATGGTAGAGACTGCTGGTGTGATAGTTGGTAGGCCTTACTGTGTTCCAGAAGGACCCGATTTGGATATCTTTAGAATTGCCAGCAATGCACTCTTGGTGCATCACAGCATTTTCTGAGGAAAGTAAGATTTCATTTTTAAAATCTGTCACTTTGAAATGTGTCTGCAATAGCATAACTTTATTTGCAAGGAAAGTGACAGAGCAGTGTTGATGCTACTCTTTCCTGTCCTTAATACTTTTCCTGTCATGTTTTCAGTCTGGTCGTGACTAATGGGATAGTATAGTTGTTTCTCCAGGTGTTGTGTGTGTTGACCTAAGAATGTTTCTCGTGCCAGGAAACAATGTCATGAGAACCATTCATGGGGTGGGAGAGATGATGACCCAGATGGTGCTCAGTAGAGGCTCTATTTTCCCTGTGAGTGTGCCTGATGTTCAGCCCAGCCTCCACCCCAGCAAGCAAGGGAGCCCCACCGAGCATGAGGACGTGACCGTGATGGACACCAAACTGAAGATTATTGAGATTTTACAGGTATGTTGCATAAAGAAAGCAAAGTGACAAATACCTAGTTCTACCTATTGGTTTAACTTATAGTTTTAGCTCCAAATCACTGTAAATGTTCTGAAATACTACCAATCTAATTTTATTTCTTTCAGGTTAATGATAAGCCTGGTAAGAAATCTTGCACTGACACTAACATTAATTACGTTTGGTCATTCTCATTAAACACATTAATGATGGTATCTAAGAACTGCAAAGTGCTTTGAGGTTGACAAAACCTCTCTAATATGAATTTGGTTTAGTGTTGGCCCTAATTTACTTTTACTTTCATTTAAGAAGGATTCCAGAGCTAGCAAAGCTAATGATTGACTTTCCATGTATCCAAATTTATCGAGCAAGAAATTAACATTTTATTTATTAACAAAAATGTTTATACTTGGTTTAAATTGGTTTTAGTATTTTATATAAGTGACTATCTCTCTTTGTGTTTTTGTTTCCAAGAGGCTAGGAATAACATATATGCATATGTATTAATTAACCTTGTCTAATACCTAGCTCTATGAATTTAAAGGAGATAAATTATTATTTCATGCCCATTGGTTTAGTGAGTACATTTCCCATTACTGTAGCTATGAATTCTTTGCACCTTTAAAAAAGTTTGAAAAGGTAGTTTTATGACACTTAAATTATATGTACAGCATTTATTCCAGATTTGGAGAATGAAGCCTGAAGCTTTCAAGTATGCATTAAGATTCTGGATACAGTTTACTGTTTTTCATCATAATTTAAAGTAGACTGAGCTACCAGAGTGGGTTAGTAGCCCAGGAAGGGCCTGCACATTTTTATTTAAAGTAATTAGATTTATAATTATACAAGGTTTTACAGTTCCTCCAGGAATTCCAAAGGCTGATTCCTGAGAAATATTGGCAGGCTTCCCAACACTGTGTTCATGACCTTGAAAAATCACTTAGTCTTCCTGTTCTTAAACCAAGAAAGGTAGTGATCCCTCGACCTGTGGACCCACAGTTTAACATCATCCTACTCATGAGACAGCCTCTAAAATATATGACCTCATTTTAGCCCACATTTATAGAAAGAGCAGCATTTAAAAAACAATCTCTAACAGCTAAAAAATGATGAGGTGGAGAGACTATGGCAGGGTGGTGCAGGGCTGACTCATTTTTGCTGCCGCTTTTGGGCTCTTGATGTATTTCTTGTTGAACCTCTGTTCTCACTCTGTTTTATGTGTCTCTGTCGTCTGGGTCTGATTCACTGTGTCTGTGTCTTTGGTCCTGCGTATTGTTCTTGAATGTGTTTCTTAGAACGTCTCTTTAAGAATTTCTTTGTAGCTACGTTCCTTATGCAAGTCCCCTGGTTTCTGCCGGCTCTTCTTCTTTGCTCAGGATCTTCCTCTTTTTTCTATATCACTTTGCTTATCTCTCCTTGTTTAGTCTTTTTATTTCTCTCTCATTCTCTCCCTCTATTTATATCTGGCCCTCTGTCAACACTTAATCTGCCTTTGTTTTCATTCTTCCCTTTCCCCTTTTCCTTCCACCCTCCATTGATTTTTCACAATTAAATATATTAAAGGATGACACTTTTTGTTTTTGTTACATTTATAAAATACAATTCTATGAGTACTAAACTCTAATCAAAAGTTAATGGTGTTTCATTAATTTGTTCTTTATATGTGTTTTTTGTTGTTGGTTGTGTGGTGGTTTTTTTTACATATGTTCTTCAAAAAACTTTTAATTTTAAGCATTTGCAATCTGGCTTCTGTTCCCACCCTTCTGCTCAAAGCTACCAAATCCACTGGCTCTTTCTCAGGCCTCTTTTTCCATGATCTGTCTTTTGCTTTGAAAATCCCCTTATTAGCTAGAATCAGTTCAAACAATATGTGTTGCAGTGCTCACTACATGTTAATAAAAGAGTCTCTTCGGGGTTTGTTTTTTTCCTCTAAATTATATGCTCTTCAAAAGCAGGTCTTATGTCCTTGGAACTTTTTTTGTACCCTTATCAGCTTCCTCAGTATCTGGCTTAACAATTGTTTACTGAATTTAACTGAACAGAGCTGACATGGAGCATGTTTACTGTCCATAAGGAGCATAAAGGTCTAATAGAGGAGACAGAGAGATAGAAAGGGAGTGGATGGGGGGCGAGAGAGGGTGAAATTGAGATCCATCTTTGGACCTATACGTGTAAATAATGTGTTGGGTGAGCAAAAAGGAGAAAAATTGATTTGCACTGGGGAGCCACAGAAAATTTCATGAAAAAAAGGATTTAAACTCGACCTTAGAGAATAGCTCAAAAGCTGGTTGTTAGTGTGCGGAGGAGAAGAATATTCAGGAGATGAAGTGGACCCTGAACAAATGTGAGAAGGCAAGAGGGAGCTGCAGGCATTCCATCATGTGCTGTCGGAGCAGAGAAATGTGGGATTGAATGAGAGAAGTGGGGGCAGGAGGAAGAAGGGTGGGAGGAGTGTGATAGAGGAGTGACATAATGAGAGGTAAAGCATTTGTGACAATTGCTTACTGTCCAAATGAGACTTGTGAAAGTGTAGGGGGCACCGACCACCTTGCTGGGACCAAAGGCTATCTCACGGCCTTCCTCAGGTACACTGGGTGGAAGGTAACCTGGTGTAAAACCACTTCTCTATTGTTTCCCTTCTCGACTTTGAAATCTGTAGCACATACTTTTCCTTCTCGGATCGCCACTGTGTTCTATACCACATGGTTTAGCCCATAATAGTTTCCTGATTCTGTTAACAATTCTATATTTCGTTTTCCCAACTTGATCCTGGACTTCTTGAGGGCAGTGGGCTTCAAGTGTTTGCATTCTTCATGGTGCCAGGCACAGAAAGGAACAGAGCACTTCATTGCTGTTAATGAATCAGTGAAGAACAACAGACAGCAACACAAACCCAAGGAAAAATAAGCACCAGCGAGGAAGGCACAGACATGGTGTATTAGGACGCTGTTACTCCAGCTGCCCTTGTAGCCTAGATCCAGCACTGGTTGTAGTATAGCCAGTGCCCCTACTACTGTAGCTGGAATTCCTATGCATGACTGAGGATCATAGCTCCAGCACTCTCCTCCCAGGGCCAGGGGATGCTCTGCAGTGTGCTCAGTGAAGTTATGTCATCATTACTTCTTCATCCAGACCCATGGGATACGTCTACCTGGAATATTCCGAGGGTAATCATAGGGAGTCACATTTTCTTCTTCCCAAGACTGCTTTTGGATTTTACTGACACTGAGTAATGAAAACGCTTCATTTTTCTTAGTCTTGAAACTGTTGAACCTGTATGCAATGGAAGCGTTAAGCATTTACCAATAAACGTTGATAGTTCGGTTGTTCTCGGTGTCATGCAATGAATTGCACTTCTGAATACAATGCTCATAGAAGACAATTGTGTTGTTTTTAATGTTCCTCGTAGTTTATCCTTAGTGTCAGACTAGATTATCGGATCTCATACATGCTATCCATATATAAGAAGGAATTCGGAGAGAACAACGAGAATGCTGAAACGTCTGCGAACGGCTCTCCGGACACAGTGCTACCATCAGGTACCTCCTTTGTTACAATTTGCTCTTTGTATTTTGGGGTTTTTTTTTGAGAACTTGAAAGTACCTTTTATACTTTCAAACACAACGGTAATTCTATGAGGCAAATATGTGGAAATAATCTCCACTGATCACATGAAGGGACCGAGACAGAATGTCGAATAACTTGTCTAGAATGGCAGGGAGGATGTTTGCTCTTATTTGGTGTGAAGTCCTTTGAATGCAGTTTCTTTTGTAATCTTTACAATTCTGTGAGTTGGAGGTACTGTTTATTACTGTGCCACTTTACAGATAAGAAAACCAAGGTCGAAGGGGTTAAGTTACTTGCTAAATGTCATGAAGGTAGTGGGGCAGGGATTCCCTCTGAAGTCTCCCCAACTCCGGAGTCTGAATCTTTTAAGCATTATGCTATTTGGTGAAAATCCAAGGGGATTTTTTTTTTTTTTTTTTTTTTTTTTGCCTGGATCAAAGAGCAACATGAAGAGGAAAGGTGTTTTGTAGGAAGCCATTGCCTAATGCTTGAATAAAGACATAGCATTTCCCAAAGGTGTGAATGTGGGTGTTGGTTTTTCTGTGTGTGTGTGTGTGTGTGTGTGTGTGTGTGTGTGTGTGTGTGTGTTGGGGAGGGGGTTTACTTTGCATGCTTATAAACTAGTACTATATTTCATTTTTTTCATATTTAAAAAGTGTAAGAATAATGTCACCCTATCTCTGAGTGTAGTAGCATAAAAATTATTGTAAAGGAGTATATAAATGTTATTGTAAAAATTTCATGATTACAGAAAGTACCTTATGAAACCTAAGAAATATTAAATTACTCTGTTCTGGATAGATCAGGCTAGTCATGGCAGGCAGGAAACTGTTGTGTTAAAGATTTAGTCAGTTAACAGATTTTTTTTTTTCTGTGAATAAGATTTGCACACAGATATGAAACTTTCCTCTAACCACAACCACTGTGATGTCAGGAACCCTACTCTTCTTTGTCTGTCAATCAATTTGACAGAAATGATTCAGTGATTTCATAGATGCTAGACCAGATGTCCCCCTATCCGACTCATTAGTACCATCCAAAAGGAAGCATGTTTCTACAGACAGAGATAATCGTGCCAGAGTAAGAAGTCATTTCTGGCACATTTGCAAAAGTATTGTTTTTGTGCTTCCCAGAAGTGTGGAGCCCCAAAGGGCTATTTCCAGGAATGATATGGCAGAACCAGAAAGTTTTGCTGGCGGTCACATTGACAGTAGCATAAAAATTATTGGCTCTCAGAAGCCAGACTTCTGGAAACAGGATCTCTAACTGTCAGTAAAACATGGGCGGGAAAGTCTAAGGGCACCCCCAGAAAACCAGTTCTCTGATTTACCAGTTCTCTTGCATTGGTTATATCTGTAAGAGAGAACTTTGTGGGGAGAATTCTTTTTCCCTTTTTGTTTCTTGTTCTTTTCTTTTTATGCTTTAGAGCTGAGAAATAAATTGTCTACTTATTCTTTAAACATCTTATCTTAAGAAAGATATCTGTAAAATGTTAGTAGTGGGAATGGATGAGAAATCATGATAGGTACACATAAAACTTTTAAAGCACCGTGTCCCACAAGAAGAGGGATGAAATTTGAGACATACACTTAAGTAAAAAGGCCATGTTGTTTTGAAGTACCATATAGTAATGAGATTCTTTATAGGTATATTTTGATTCTTCCAAAAAACATCTTTTCATTGCCCATTTAAATTATATGTTTATACACATAAGTGTGTGTGTGTGGGCATGCATGTATATATACACACTTACATAGATGAGGCAACTATGTAGATGGTGCTTTCTGATTTTTAAAATATATCTTTGATTATAGAAATGTATATTTAAAAAATGTAAAATTCAATTTAAAATATTGATATCTAAGGTCGAACTATGTTGTAACTTTATAAACTCTTAATTCGACTTTTTGTGGCAATAAGAAATTAGACAAAATATTTTTAGATATGCTCATATTAATATACATATTTTGATTCCTAATTATGATAATATAAAGAATAGATTTTACCACTTATCTTTGCAGCTATTGTTCCTGATATAGATGAAATTGCAGCTCAGGCAGAAACTATGTTTGCTGGAAGGTATAGTAACATTTATATATCTTTATCTTGTGATTAAGATTTTACTTAGAATTTCATTGATACTTTGTGATTGTTCACCTCCCTGTATTTATTTAATTTTAGATCCTTTATTGTTGCCAACATAATTTCTGCCAGAAATGAAGCTGCCAATTTACTGTAGAAGAGAAAGCATAGCTTTTCTTTAGGTCAGGTAAAAAAAAAAAAAGGGCAAGAGATAGGAGCTCAGCGTATTGCACTTTTCCCTGAATTCTTTGCTTTTCTTTCCTCAAATAATGACAGCACATGAGTGCCCTTTAACTCCCCTGGTAAAAAATATTGCTGCATCTTGCAAAATATTGCTTCCCTGAATTTGAGAAATTTGAGGCCAGAATGTCACTTTTTTCAGTGTCACCGTTAACTTTATATGTGAGAAATAAAGGTATTTTCTGTCAATTGGAGATGTCCATGATTAAAGAAGATGAAATGCCTCTAGCGTCACTGCCCTCCTTTATGATGATGAGCCCCCTGCCATTTATTGGTTTTAAGTTTTGTTTGTTTGTTTGTTTGTTTAGCAATGAAACTAATAGCACTCATAAAGAAAAGTAAGAAAAAGTAGAATGCCTAAGCTACAAATTATTGCACTTCTAGTGTTCATTTTTATTATTGCTTTGTCATGAGAACCTAAACAAGTTTATACACTGAGCCTTTTGTTGCATTTTCTTTGGTTAGAAAGAAAACAAGGATGAAGAATCAAAAGACCCAAAAAAGGATTTTTATCTCTAGTGAACATTTGGTTTAGCTTTGTTTTAATACTGTTTTGCCAGTTTTTCTTGTTGTATTTTCCTACTCAAGTGTTTCATTATTCCTGAGAAGAGAAAATAAATCAGTGTATGACTTTCACCCTAAAATAAATGGAATTTTAATCCAATGTGCTCTTGCTCAGACTCCCAATACATGAAACACACAGCTGCTCTGGTGATGGGGATATGAGCACCTTCCTTCCCCCGCCCCTCACCACCTGCCGTGGAGAGGTATCCAAGGCTCTAAGGAAAACCAGTTCTTGGTGTATATCCAACCTAATATGTCTTCGCAACAAACCCTTTTGGATTGATTCAGAGTCCTGTCTTTTTTCTATGCCTTAGGTGACCAATTCCTCCCGGTTTGCCTGGTACTTTTCCCGGTGTAAACGCTGAAAGTCCCGCATCCCGGGAACCCTCTCGGTCTTGGGAAAACTGGGGCGGTTGGTCACTATTGCTTTCACGGACGACACACGCTTTTTTTCGTGCTTTGTTTCTTCATCGGTTACATGAGGAGAAAATGATGTAGAAATGTCTTCATTTTTACTTTTGAATTTTGGGGGAAATTGATATAACTCTGAGAATGTATACATCATTTTAACTACTCACAAGTAGATTTTATGTAAATGTAAGTTATTTTAGAATTATTTTTGGTTTTGTAGAAAAGAGAAAATCCAGTCCAACTTGATGATGAAGGAGGCAGGACGTTTTTACGGGTCCTTATTCATTTGATCATGCATGACTATCCTCCTTTGCTGTCAGGAGCCCTGCAGCTTCTGTTCAAGCACTTCAGCCAGAGAGCAGAAGTTTTACAGGCGTTTAAACAGGTAAGATCAAGTACCCTCAAAGATTCCGTAGCAGAACTCCTAAAATATTGTTTATAACATCTAACCTGACTTCATGGTTGCAGAGTTAATGAGATCGTGCAGCTTTTCCTGGGGACGCTTTCTGTTTTTAAAGATAGATATGGCCTTGTCATAGGCCAAGATATGATCTATTTTAGAAAGAGTTCCCCACAAGTGATTTTCAGTTAATATCTTTAATGTAAATGACAGGTGATAAGATTTAGGTAGGCACTGGGGGACAATACCGTATTAGGAACTTTGTTACCACTGCTGTTATTTTGACCTCAAATTTACTGATAAATTGGGTAGGACACACAGTAGTGGATAGATATAAATGTCTGGTGAGTGAAAAATGTTTACATACAAAAGGAAGCAACTATTATAGATCTAATCTTTTTCTTTGTCATCTTCGAATGACATCAATATTGAGATTATTAATGAATAATACCAAAAAGTGCTTATATGTGTTTCACTAATATTCATTTTATTTAATAGAGCATTGATCGTCATTAGGAAGTTTTATAACAATATATTAAAATATGAAATAAAAGAGTATTTGGATATAATTATACATATATTTATAGATGTCCTATGATACATATAAATTATGATAAAATAAAAGTTGATGTCATGAGGCTTAGACTGTATCAGTATTTTTTCCACTTATGTTTATGTTTTTATCTCTTTTAAAACAGATACAGTCTCAGAAAAATTAACTGTAGCAGTGAAATTAGAGTTAGAGTATCTTTGATTTTAAATTACTCTTTAGCACTTTGAAAGCTTTGCTATGGCTCTCACTCTTTTTATATAACATATATCATTTAAAAAAATATGATAATATAGTGGATACAGTTCATAGATACTTTCAGGTAAGTTTTCATGGTCAACATACATCTAAAATATCCATGTGTATTCTAGAAATATTAAATTTCAACTGACAGGCTAATAAGATTTGGGATTAAAAGATTTGGGATTTTAGACATAAATTAAATAGGAATAGAGAAAGTTCATTAGTAAATTGAGGGTTGAAATTCTTTTGTTTTCAGGTGCAATTGCTGGTGTCCAATCAAGATGTAGATAACTACAAGCAAATAAAGGCCGATCTAGACCAGCTTCGACTAACTGTAGAAAAATCTGAGTTATGGGTTGAGAAGAGTAGCAGCTATGAGAATGGAGAAATGGGTGAAAATCAAGTAAAAGGTGGTGAAGAGCCAATTGAGGTTTGTTTACAATATCTTTTTTGAAATAATTCAAACAATATTTTTAAATCATAGGTCCTATAGTCAAGATTGTTTATAAAGAAAAATTTTGTTCTGAGTTACAGAACATAAAATTTTCATTTGCCAAATCAGTTAACTCATAAACTTGTACTTTGGGTAATTCTTGTCCATTGTTCCACTTCTTATTTCATCTTCCTTCCTCTTTTTCTCTTTTCACTAAATCCTATAATCCCAGAATCAAAAGGGAATGAGATGGAGAAAAAAAAGGAGTGGGTCCTAACCCTAGGTCTTTAGAAAGAGATGAATTTTTGTTGTCACTATTCACTTTGGCAATTGCAACCTGAAAATCATTCCTTTCATTATTGAATATCCTAATGCAGTATGTAAAAATATCTAAATGGAAGGACAGTATGCTTTATTGCCAGTATGAAAATAAAGATCTAAAGAGTAGTAAGATAATGGTCATAAGTCTTTTGCTCTATTAGTTTTAGTTTCAATGTGTTGTCTAGTGGCTGTTTTCACATTTCGCTAAATACCAGAAACCATTATATGTTTTAAAGCAATATTTTAATAGTAATACTTAGGTAAGCAGATCAGTGCCAATGTCATAATTGATAATACATTAAGTTTCTTATATGCCTATCTAGTGTTTTATTTAGTTGTTCGGTTTTAATCTGTATGATTTTAAACTATATTTAGAGGAAGTCATGTAATCCCACTTTTCTGTTTGTTGGAATACCCAAAATATTTTGTAGTGAAGGGTGATGACTGAGTGGGAAATAAAGTCATTTAGAATGCTGAAAAATTCCAAAGGGAAGTTCATCTGGTGAGTTAGTACTTCCTGTTTGGTTCAGGACCAATTACTACACATATGCACAGAATTTTTTATTTAATCTTTTAGGAACTTTTTCTGTGATTTCATTTGTAAGTTAGTAGAATGTAGAATTTCTGCTCCAGAGAAATTTGTTTTATGCCAGCTTTTTTGTTGTTGTTAAAATAGAGTTCTTTCATAGCATATTTAAGAAAACAAAAGAAACTAACATTTATTTAATACTTCCTATATACTGAGTCTTATAACAGACATTTTTATACATGGCATCTCTTTTTAAGTGTTACAACAAACTTTGGAGATAGTTATAGAGATCACATTTCCAAAGATGAATCAACTGAAACTCAGAGAACCCAAGAATTTCCTTATTGTCATGCAGCTCTAAGTGCTCCACTGAGATTTTAACTCAGGTCTTTTTGATGATAAGTTCCAGGCTCTTTAATTAAGATTGTACTTTATGATATAATATTTAAAGATATTAAGAGATATATTATGCGTCACATTTTAATACCTCTTCCTTTTTCAAATACATATTTTGCACATATATTATGTATTCTATGTATTCTAATGTTGCTTCCCATTTCAGAACATATTATTCTTTTTTTTTTAAATAGAGAACAGTCTAAAACTTATGAATATGCATTATACTCTTTGTAAACATTTGCAAAAAAAAATACCTACAAGTATAGATGAGATGTTCCATGGAGGATGTTAGTCACAAGTCTACAAGTTAAGTGCCCAGTCACTGGGGGAAAGTAGGCAAAGAACCTTTAGCATAACATATATCCATGGCATCATCTTAGCAGTTTAATAAACAGTTTGTATTGATTAAGAAAAGAGATGAAGAAGTCATCTGTTTGGGGATATCTTAAAGATCAGACTGTATTACATGTGGGTTGTAAAACCATTTTTATAGGGACTTCATTGAATACAAATCAATGAAGCTGGAATCTATTTTATTCATTTGTTGAGTCCAGGATTTATCAGTTCAGGAAATGGTAGTAATTTTAGGTGCTTCAACTAGGAAGTGGTTTACTACAAGGAACTGAATTTTTGGAAAGTGTGGAAGAGTACAATTTGGAGGCCTCCGTTGGACTATTGAATTCAGGGTCTTATAATAATCATAGCTACAATTGAGATGTCAAGAAGCTGCTTTAGCTGGTGCCAACATTACTGCTGTCACCACCACTGACTCACACTTTCAAAAGCATGTGACTAGATAATGGATCACTCATATCTATTGGGATTTCTTTTTTTTTAGCCGTCATACCACAGGAAAATGGCCTTAAGTTGATAAGATATTAAGAGCATGGATTTCATAGTCAGGTATCCAAGAATTTGCCATATGTGTGACTTTGGGAAACTTATTTTAATTCTCTGAGTTTTGCTTTTATTGCCTGTTCAATGGATATGACAGTGGTACTTGGCCCATAGGGTTGCTGTGAGGGTCTAATGAGCAAACTCTGTGCCCATAGTGCATCACCTAGTATGAGTTTAGTGGGAAAATAGAAACAATAAGGTGATATTATTATTTACCAACAAGTCAAGAAGTAAGGCTCCAGCTTTAGTTAATTTATTGTCTCAATGCTGTCATCATTCACCAATAGACTTAATTCTGAGGCTGATCTTTCTCATGAACGCATCATGGCAGCAGAACCCTAAATACAACACCACCACCAAGAAAGAATATCTATACATTTCTGGGTTTCCTGCTAAGCAGCAAGGAAACCATTTCCAAGTGTCCCTCAGGAGATTCTATCTCTTGTCTCCTTAGCCAAAGCAGGGCCACATGTTTACCTCTAAACCAATGGACTATAAGATTAGCTTAAACTAAAGCTCCGTCAAGCTGTGATACCCTCCTTTGTGTTACACGGGAAAGGATAGATGGCTCAATAAAATTGGGATCTACTAGTGATAAAGAATGAAGAAAAGGTGTTGGTAAGCAACCAACAGTGCCTGCCAAAGTCAGTAGTCAATGAATGCTTGTTATAATTGTTATCGGTTTTTATGTGCAATGTATTGTGCTGTTTACTATGGTGGATATGGAATTATGAAATCTTAACAGTTTAAAGATCCTTATAGGGGTATTAAGTCCAATTCCTATGTGGTATTGGTTTTCATTTTAAATAGCTCATCCAAGTGAGATATTTCTTAAAACAAAACACACTTCTATGATGGGAATTTCAGTAGCTCTTGAGGTCGCACATTCTATTGGAATTAATGTATAGCTTAAGAAATCGAATATTATTATTTAGAAGTCTCTGTAGTTCCTCCCTATATCTCAGAGGAAACCACTATCGTTGATTTATGTTAATAATTTCCTTGCTTTTTAAAAATGATTTTACCACATGGGTCTGTATTTTCAAAACAGATGAAATATATGAAAATTGATTTCATTTAGTCTGTTTGGGTATGCTTTTATCCTTCAACCTTGTTTATGTATAGCTGCAACTCATTCATTTTCTCTAATATATGTTATTACATTTTATTTGCACATTGTCCAGGTAACTGTTGATGGACATTTTGGTTCTTTAGAGTTTTAGTGTTTTAAAAGAAAATTTGCCATTAAAACCATTGCTGCTATAAAAACTTTTGTATGTTACCTGATGCACATGTTTAAGAGACTCTTCAGGATATATATTAAGGTCTAAAACATCTAGAATGTTCACTTTTGCCAAATAATGCCAATTGTTTTCTAAAGCCCCAGTGACTCTCCCTCCTGCAGTACATGAGTTTCTATAACTCCTCAACTCGTGACTGCTGGTATTCTCATTTTTCCATTTTGATAATTGAGTGTTTTTAACATATTATCTATGTTGTGATTTTTTATTTTGCTGAATTACTTATGAGGTTGAGCATGCTTTCATATGTTTATTGGGCATTTCACTTCCTCCTCCTGCTTAGATTAAGCCAAATTCTGTATAGGTAGGTAGTTAGGCCCTATCAATTTGTGTTCACCTACTACTAAGGTTAAAGATATTTTTGATTTCAGGTCATGGTGATGCTGTAAGTTCAAACTTGAACACAATCTTTTCATGTATTATTTCTAGCTTTATTGTACTGGTTAGATTTTTCAATACAATGTTGAAAAGAAGTGGTGAGAATGGGCATATTTGTCTTGGTTCTGATTTTAAAGGGAATGATCTTAATATTTTACTATGGAACATAATGTTTATTTTACATTTTTTTGGTAGATACTTTTTATCGATTGAAAAAAGTCCTAGCTATTCCTAGTTTGCTAGTTGTTTATTATTATTATTATTATTATTATTATTATTATTATTACCATGAATCGTTATTGACTTTAATTAAATATCCCTTATGCATCTATCATGTGTTTAATCTTAATCTGCTATTTTAATAATATAATCATGAGTAGAGCTTCTACCATAGTAACCTTTCATTCTAGAATAAATGTATCTTGGTAATATTTTTTACATATAGCCAAGATCCAGTTTGCTAATACTTTGTTTAGGATTTTACATCTATGTTGTTGGTAAGGTTCATCTCTTCTCTCTTTTTTTTTTGTATCATGCTCTTCCTGTCAGGTGTTGGTATCAAAGTTAGACTAATCCCATAATGAAATGAGTTGCAGAATATTGCCCTTTCTTTGTGTAAAATTGTAAATACATCTTCTGTGAATGTTTGGTGAAATTTATTTGTAAATCTGCCTGGGCCTTGGATTTAGTTTGTGGGAAGATTTTAATTACTGATTAATTTTTTATGGTTATGTATTCATTTAAATTTTTTTTTTGGGTCAGTTTGTTGTATGTTTTTCTAGCTATACTTAAGTTTTCAAATTCATTTGTATAAATTTGTTCATATTCTTTTATTATCTTTTAAAATTTCTTCTGTATCTGTAGCTTCATAACCCTTTTTCTTTCTTGACATGTTTTACTTATGTCTTCTTTCTTTTCGAGAGCTCAGCCTTGCTAGAGTTGTACATATTTTCTTCATTCTTTTAAAAGAATTTTTGGCTTCGTTAACTTCTGGATTTACTTGATATTTTATTCTACTATTACCTAACCTTTTATGTTGACACACTTCTGACAGTAAAAAATGTAATGCTTTAATTTTTTCTAAGGAGCTGCATTCCACAGGTTTTGACAGATGGTATTTTTATTGTTGTTCAGTATTAGATATTTAAATATTTCCATTATGCTTTTTCTTTGGCCTAGAATTACTTGGAAGTGAGTTTTTAAAGTTTCAAATGGATAGGCAAAATTTACTTTTTTTTTTTTGTTATTGAATTTTTAATTAACCAACTCATGGCAAGAGAAAGTGGTTATAAAATCGGTTCTCCAAATTTTTTTGAGACTTGCTATTTGGCCTGTGATACTATCAAGTTTTGTAAATTTTTCATGTAGGCTTGAGAAGAATGTGAATGAGGGCAGGACTCCTTATGTATGGCTAGAAAGTCAAGCTTATAAATTGTATTTAAGTCATCTACCTACATACTGATATTTTTGTTTTCTTGACATATCAGTTATTGAGAGAGACTTACTGACATTTCCCATTACAGTGGTAGGTTTATCAATTTTCCCCTATCGTTCTATTAATTTTTTTTACAGCTTTATTGAAATACAATAGACAATTGGTTACTCATATTTACCAGTACGATTCAATGACTTTTTAAATTGTAGTTGGCATACAATAATATATTGGTTTCAGTTGTACAGCATAGTTATTAGAGATCTATATAACTTACAAAGTGATCACCTCAATAAATCTAGTACCCCTCTGCCTGCTTACCTATTTATTACAATATTATTGACTATATTCCTTATGCTATACTTTACATCTCCATGATTATTTTGTAACTATCCAATTGTACTTCTTAATCCCTTTGCCCCTTTTTACTGAACGCCCCCAACACCTCCCCCATCCAGTAGCTCTCAAAATATTCTCTGTATCTTTGAGTTTGTTTCCACTTTTGTTGTCATTGTTGATTTCACATGTATGTGAAATCATATGGCATTTATCTTTCTCTATCTGACTTACTCCATTCAGCGCAATACCCTCTAGGTCCATCATACATCTTTTTTCAGACCTTTACTTTTAGTTTGTGTGTGTCTTTTAATCTGAAGTAAGTCTCTTGTAGGCAGCATATGTAAGGGTCTTGTTTTCTTATCTATTTAGCTACCTTTTCTATTGATTAGAGCACTTAATTCTTTTTCATTTGAGGTACTTGTTGGTAGATATGTAGTTATTGCCATTCTTTATTCATTTTTTTGATACATATTTTTTCTTCTATTTAAAGAAGTCCCTCCAACATTTACTGTAATACTGGCTTGGTGGTGATGAACTCCTTTAACTTTTTCTTGTCTGGGAAGCTCTTTATCTGTCCTTCGACTCTAAATGACAGCTTTAAATGACAGCTTTGCCGGATAGAGTAATCTTGTGTTGTAGAACCTGGGTTTTCATCACTTTTAAAATTTTGTGCCAAGCCCTCTGTCATGCAGAGTTTCTTTTGAGAAATTAGCCACCAGTCTTATGGGTCCTCTCTTGTAGGTAACTAAATGCTTTTCTTTGTTGCTTTTTAAAGATTCTCTCTTTGTATTTAACCTTTGGCACTTTAATTGTTATGTGTTTTGGTGTGGGCCTCTTTGGGACTCTTTTTTGGGACTCTCTGAGCTTCCTGGGGTTGTGTCTATTTCCTTCACCAGTTAAGGAAGTTTTCCATCATTATTTCTTCAAGTAGGTTTTCAACTTCTTGCTCTCTCTCTTCTCCTTCTGGTACCCATATAATGTGAATACTGTTAGGTTTCATGTTATCCTATACACTCCTTATATATCTTTGGTATTTTGGATTCTTTTTCCTTATTGCTTTTCTGATTGGCTGTCCTCCTCCACTCTATCCTCTATATTGGCGATTCAATCCTCCACTTCCTCCTCTCTTGATTCCCTCTTCATCTAAGAAATTGTATTCTTCATTTCTGCCTGGTTCCTTTTTATAATTTCCGTCTCCATTTTTATGGTTTTTTTTTTTTTTATCTCTTGTTAAAGTTCTCATTGAGTTCATCTACTCTTCCCCTAAGTTCATTGAACAGCCTTATGACCAGTGTTTTGAACTCTGCATCTGTTAGATTTCTTGACTCCATTTTTCCTGTAGTTCTGTTGTGTTTTTTTTTTCATATGGAACATGCTTCATTGTCTCCCCATTTTGGCTGCCTTTCTGTGTTTGTTTCTATATACTAAGCAAAGTTCCTGAGTCTCTGGGTCTTATTAATGTGGCTTTGTGTAGTAGGTGTCCAATGTCACAGTCCTGAGAGGGGTTCAGCTTCAGGCCAAATTTAGCCCCAGCCTGTACTCCTCTGGAGCTATATGTTAAGATTCAGTAAGCAATTCACAGATGCTGTGCTTATAGTTGCCTCAACAGGCCACACCAGAAACCAAGGCCAGGTTATACCAGTGTGGGATTTAGAGCTGCTCAGCAAGGATCACAGGACACACCGAGGACACCACTGTATGTGGCTTGGATAAAACTGCAAGTTGGGAGAGGTGGAGTTCCAGGGAATCCTCTGGGTGGAGCAACCTCTGATATTCAGTTTGATGATGTCTCAGCTATGGCTGTGTCTGTGTCTGTATGCTACGAGGGGAGAGTCTCAACAAAGGATGCTGCTACCACTTCAGCACAGGAGAAGGCCTCACCTCTGGCCTCATTCTGATACAGGACAACTCAATGTCCTTCTGTAAGTCCCTAGTGCCCCCTGAGCAGCTGACCTGGTGCTGGTCTTTAGAGCGAGAGATCATCACCATGAAAGTCCGATTGTGGCCAAGTTAATAAGAGCATCTGCACCTGCCGGCTGCAGCTGCCTAGCCTTGTCTCACTCACCTGTGTGGGCCCCAGCGGCATGCATCCCTGCCCTCCTACCCCTACTGTTGTAGGGTGATTTTTTATTTCTCTTTCAAGTTGTAGGGCTTCTATTTATCTAGATCCCAGGTGACTCTGCTCTCCGCTTAGTCTGTGAATTCGTCATAACTCTGGTATGATTGCAAGAGGAGATGTAGAAAACCTCTACCATCTATGCCATATTGCCTCCTCTCCTTAATTTTTATTTTATATGTTTTAAGGCTATTTTATTAGATGCCTATAAAGTTAACATTATTATTTTGCTGGGAACAAAATACTTTTATCATTTGAGAGTTAGTTCCTCTCACTTCTGATTATATTGTTCAGTGTCTTCTGGCTTCTGTTGCTCTTGTTGCGATGTTTGCTGTCTGTTGAACATTGTTTTAGTTTAAATCTAAAACTCTACTTAAAGGTATGTTAAACCTTATTATTGCTTCCAGATTTAGTAGTTTTCTTTTTTTATTTTCTATACGTGGGACTTTGTGCTGGAGTCGAATAATTTCTTTACACTCACCTGAATCTCGTCAGGTATGTCTTATTGCCAATTTACCTACTGACATTTTAATTCCAGCCATTTTTCATACCTGAAATTAGATTTTTTAAAAAAAATCTATTTGGTCATTTTTGAACATCTTTTGTTGCTTGCTATTTTTGTGATCCTATATGGCTATTTTATAGCCTGTATGTAATAATTCCAGGGTCTGAATTAGTTGGGGGTCTCTTATGATTCTCATTCATATTGTTGTTTCATTATATTTTTAGTCACCTTTGATTATTTGCTAATATATTTTTTAAAATAGACTTTATTTTTAGAGCACTTTTAGATTTAGAAAAAAAATATGCAGAAAGTACAGAGCTTTCCCATAAATTGACTCTTCTCCTTATTTCTCCCTATTATTAACATATTGCATTAGTGTGGTACATTTGTTAGTATTGATGAGCCAGTATTGATACAGTGTTATTAAAGTACATAGTTCACGTTAGATTTCACTTTTTGTGTTGTACAATACATGGGTTGTGACAAATAAATGCCATGTATATTGAAGGACATCTTGGTTGCTTTCAATTCTCACCATTATGAGTACAGCTGCTCTAAACTTTTGAGTGTAGGTATTTAGCTCATGTTTTTCGACTTCAGACCTGGAGGTTGAAATCCGGCACGTTTTCCTCCTTAGAGTATTTGTGATTGCCTCGGCCTGTGGCCAGGGGGCGCTGTTAGCCTGAGACCACGTCTGAAGTGTGGCGGCTAGGGTTGAGCTCGCCAGACTTAACGCT
This sequence comes from Eonycteris spelaea, assembly GCA_003508835.1. Taxonomy (NCBI): domain Eukaryota; kingdom Metazoa; phylum Chordata; class Mammalia; order Chiroptera; family Pteropodidae; genus Eonycteris; species Eonycteris spelaea. Next base: position 1,060,195 of record PUFA01000053.1, read on the forward strand.
TGCTCAGAGTTGACTTAGACTCTGGGTTGCAGAGCTAGTAGAATTGACTTTTGCTTTCAGGGAAACCTGACAAGTTTTCTTGAAGCTTGGAGCTCTCTGGTCTGGTTTCAGGTTCCTTTTTTCCTTTATAGATGGTGGAGTCATCCTTTTGTTTTCTGTAAGCTGAGAAATGTACTTAAAATAGGTTTCCATATCTAGGATCTCGTTGTTTTGTAATAGGAGGGCTATTGGCAGTTTTAAGTTTGCAATTCTTGAAGAAGGCCTTGGGAATGTATTTACATAGATATTTAGTAATTTAAAATTTTTTTTATGAATTTAGATTCTTTGGAACTTTGTGAATTCCTCCGAGGCTTATGTTTAATCCAGAGAAGATTTCATTTGCCTCTGTGAGACATTTTGAAATACTACATTTTGTAATGACATTAAAGTTTTTGGCTTGAGACTTTTAGGGCTCCTTTATTAGTGGGAATTCTACATCCAATCTTTAGTGAAAGTGGGCTTGTCTTTGTACACACGAGCTCAAGAGAATTTCCCTCCTCATTTTCTTTCTTTTTTCTTTTTTTTTTTTTTTTTTTTTTTTTTTGGTTTTGACCAAGCCAAGGCCAAGACAGGTACCCCTTAGCTCTTTTGTGGGCCACATCTTTACCTGGTTTATCACTGTGGGTGTCTCCTTTAGGCACTCCTGGTTCTATTTCAGGGTCTCTGATCAGACCTTCTCTTTTGCTTGGGAACCAAGCTTTGTTTCCTTTGTGTCATGTGCATGTGTGAGACATAGTAAAACTTAGTATCCAAATTATCAGGTACAGACTGATGCCCTCAAGGCCAATAATAAATCCAGTGCTTAGAAATTTTGATGTATTTTTATGGTTTCTGGCCTTCATGTGCTTCCTTCTCTTTACTAAAAAGAGATATTTTAAATATTTTCCTATGACTTCTAGTTGCTGTACACTCATAGAAGTTTCTCTGCATACTCTGTCATATTCTGTTTGACGGTTCTTAACAGTGGGGAATTCTTTATTTTGAACCCATACATTTACCCTTTTAATGTTTGTTTACTGACATGAGATTTGCGGCAATGTGGGCCTTATCTGAACCTCCTCTATTTGATTACTGTCATTTTTCTCCAGTGCGAACTCATTCTTTTAAACATTCTGCTTAAAGCGTAATTTCAGCCCATTCACCATCATGCTTATTTGCCTGTGTACACACCTGAATTTCTCATTTCCTTTCTTAAAGTTTGATGCCTAGACTCAAATCTAATATTCAAGATATGGCTCTTGCCCTTAAAGAATGAACACACAGAACGGACACCCATAGAACAGTATGACAGAGGTCTGATTCAATACTGAACAGTGTAGTGCAGAAAACGGAGAGTTCACTCTGAATAAATGGTTTGTATTTGAAGTGGCTGGGACTTGGGAGCCTTTGAAGGTTCTTGGGTAAAGGGGTGAGTACACTTTCTTGGAAAATAGTCTCTCAGAATTCAGGGTGGTTCAGCAGAACAGGAAACTAAAGGTGGGGACCGATTAGAAGCCTCTTGCCCAAATTTAGATGTCAAGTTATAGGAGCATAAACTAAGGAAATAGCTGTAGAAATGCACACACATAGGTGGATTAAAAAGCTAGGAGAATGGTACATTTGTAGTAGATTAATATAAGGAGAAAAAAGTGAGAAACTACAAAGTCACAATCTTGTACACAGCCTAATAATCTATATTATGCAATGAGCCAACTGCCAAAGATAGAGACAATTTATTGTAAACAGGACGGAATATATCACATATCAATGGAAACAGCCAGTAGCAGGCAGCATGCAATCTAGCCAGCCAATAGAGATAATAATCCTTTGTTGTTTAGTAAATCTTTACAAAGGCTCTAAACACAGGACGAATGGCATTGTTTTAAACCGGCTCATAATGGTCTAACTTTGTGCCTGCTTAGAGAGCAGAAGACCAATAACACTAACATGGTTCTTCATTTTATTAGTAAAAGATGTTTCCAATAACAAAAGTTTTTTTTTTTTTTCCCTCTGTGGTAAGTTCTGTTTACTTGGGGCGATAAATGTGAATTTATAATTTGTCTACTAACCGATATCAGCATATGATCCAAAATTATCCCATTACTGTAGTTGAACTTTTATAAATAGGGAAGAGGACGGGATTGGTTTGGTCATCTAGTAAGCCCATTGCATCTATCAGCTTTATTACCTATTGTACAGTATGATGTTTCCGATTATTAAACTTATCTTGTAGGGAATTGCTTAAAGCTTAAAGGCTAGAGTATAACAAATTGGCAACATTGGTAGCATTACTAATTAATCACATTCAAATACATGTTGACTTCTAAAAATAGGAAGGAGGGATTAACACAGGAAACCATATCTGAGTGGGTTAAGTCAGGATTGCCCTTTATACTCATACATCTCTTTATTAAGGGTTAAGAAGCAGGTCACTTGGGCATCACAGTGCTTCTGAGAGAAGTTCCCACTCATGTTATTTATTTGTGTTGTTAATTTTTCTTCATAATGATTGTGTGTCTATTCTGTATATCTCTATATATCTCTATATCAAAGTGATTGCCTAGATATGGTTGCCTGCTTCTTAAAAAAACAAACAAACAAACAACTTATGCCCTCACTGATCTAAAATCTGATGTTTAAACCATCTATTGAGTTTTTACTTCGAAGACTACATTTTCATTTTTCAGTGTTCTAATTGGTTCTTTGTCATATCCATGCATTCTATAATCTATCTGCCTGTTTTTACTTCATAATTTTTGTTATTTTAGTGGATGTATTATATAAAGGACAGAGTTAACTGAAAAACATCCCTGGGGGCTCACTCTAGGTTGTTTGGACAACAAGCTGGCCAGACTGTTTGCCAGAAAAGGGTTGGGTGGAGGTAGGAGGGTTGTTTTCTAAGAGGCTGTACCTTAATTTGTGTTCCCATGGGACCTGTGGCTTCTGCCCCTCAGCAGGAGCAGTCTAATTTTTGTGAGCCCTGTAGCTGGTGTGCTTGATCAATTCCTATAAACAACAGGCACCTAAATCCAGACTGCCTGGTGCCCAGGAAGTTTGCGTATACCTTGATTGACAGGTTACTCTCCAACGTGGCCTGTGAGAAGTTACTCTGAGGTAGGGGGTGGGGATGGTCACTCAGAAATGTAGACACCCATATTCGTGTTCAGTGGAGCACCCAGAACCTCTCTATGGGGTGATGGAAAGATGGAGGACACGTGCTTTCTCTTCTCTTACTGAAGCTTGGCTTGTAGTGTCCCCTTTCCCAATAAAGCCATCCCTTATCCATACTGAGTGTTGCTGTGGGGCAATCCTGAGCATGTGGCAACTACAGAGGGGTCCACCTCTGTAGGGAGATGTTATTTCTCACTTTATCTCTGATTATTTTATACATACTTATATTTAAACATCCTTTCAGGTTTTTTGATGTTTTATGTTTCACTGGGAATGATACAATATCATTATTGAGTTTCTGTGTTGTATTTCTTTAACTTTTATCATAGGTATTTGGATTATAGTTTGCAGATTTATCTTAGTGAGAGAATGAATTTAATTCCTTCCTTTCTGCTCTCCCTCCCTCTCTTTCCTTCCCCTTCATTGCTCGTTCTCCATCTCTCTCTAGGCATACCTTCCTTTTCTGATGGTTTTTCTGTTACCTCCACATTCCATTCCTCTTAAAAGCAAAAAATAGTTTTCATTCTTTACTTAGCACATCTGATCTTTTTTCTTTGATAAAGCAAGCTGGCAAGGAGGCAGATCCCTCTAGAAGGATATCTTGAAAGAAAATCGTGCTTTTCTAAGTGTTAGTACTTTGATTCTGCACAGCAGGAAAATAGTTTTACACAAACTTTTTTTCTTCAGCAAAACTTGTGATTGACTGACTCTTGACAAAAGTAACTGGTAGAATGTCCGACCTTCATGGCTTGGTAGAGAAAAGTCCATGTGTTTTAGACAGACTCTTTCTACATGATCTTATCAGTGAAGGACACTGGTAATTGCATGAACTTTTACTCATTAATTTTGGAGATTGCTTTTTTGAGTTTTCTTTCTATAGATTTGTTTTATTGTCTACGTTTTCTGTTTTTGGCCCGAACCTCATTGTATGTTTACTTTGTTTATTTATCTAACATTACATATTTCTGTCCCTTATGTCTGAGCTAATGTTCCTGAAGGTGATTGCCAGATGAGTATCATTGAATAAATCCTTTCAGAAGACATATGTCCGAAAATTAACTTTTAGGTTTGAGCCAAATGCTACTTTATACATCATGATTCTATTTGGTTGTAATGCAAATTCTTATATGTAAAACTTATATCTCCTGAATTTGTTTCTTTGAATTACTTCTGCTATAAGAAAAATTTTTCCTCTTGTGGCCTGCTTTTAAATGAATACTGTTTTAGCATAAACTTAGTATTTCCCTTCATGTTATAAAGGACAGTTACAGTTGCTATCTTGACTTTTTTTTTTTTCACTTTGATATTTGTTCTTAATTTAATATAAGTTGTAAGTAAGGATTAAAGTTTCTGTATGGTTTCTTTTCCTCAGCAAGTGGCTTACAAGGAAATTATAGAAGTTCATTCATTCAAATCAGAACAAATATGCATCATTTGGACAGGCATGAACATTTCTGTAATGATTCCTTGCTAACGAGTGAGTCTAAAGAAAATTCTGATTATTTTCTTTCACATTCTATGCACATAACCTCTCCTCGTAGCCACATCAGGCTGTGCTGTAATGTGACTGTGACTGGGGAACTTCCTTCATGTCACATAGCAGGTACCACACAGTCTCTACAGGCTCTGCTGTATCACAAATGTTTCCGTTTCCTGTATAGTGCTTTGTTATTCAAGGTCACCTGCTAACTAAACAGTTCCCTATCCTTACTGCATTTTATATAATGGTGGCAAGGGTTATATAAAAAATATTATATCTATATTATGCCATATAAGTAAAGTATTATGAAAAATATCATATAAAAAGTATTGTACACTGCTGTGTTATAATGGGATTCTGTTGCGTTCTTATGAAAAGCTATTCGTTTACATCAAACATGCCTATCATCAGTATATTCCTTGTTTTTCCCAGTATTTCTCTCTAAGCAAAGAAATGCAGTTCAGTGGCACACAGATTTTTTCGTTATCTTCATCATCAGGTAGTCAAGGATATTTGGGGTGTTTTTCTAGGACCTCTGATTAAACATTATCAAATACTAATCTACATGACATCAAATGGGTCAGAAAATAGCAGTATTGTATTTGTCTTGGGACAAAGTGAAAAGAAAACGGATTTGGGGTAAGGTCAGGAATATGTATTTACCCTCTGGAAGGGAAGGGGTTTGGGCCTGAGTTAGCAAAGTCTGGAGAGAGGTTCCACCAGTAATGACGGACACAGCCTCTTTTACAAACTGGGCCAAGTCTTCAAGCAGCCTTAGGCACCAACCAGGGAAGCAGAGACTGTCAACCATGACCCCATGACGGTCCTAATTAGCTTTACATCACAAGATCAGATAAGTAGATCTAGGGCAATTTTAGGGAATTCTGCAACTCCCTAGATATCTTCTAAATGACTGGTGTATGTTACTCTTAGATGGCAGGGGGGAAATGCCTGTGCTATCCACAATGAGGTTATCATTCAATTGTCTGAAGGAGGTGACAGTTATTATGAAGAGCTTCAACTAAATTATAATCTGGTCAGTGAAGTATAAAAGACTGAATATATATATTCATATATATGTTTATATATACATATACATATTCAGATATATATGTTTATACACACACACATATGTTTTGGAGGGAGGTAGGAAGGGAAAGGGAAGGCCTTTGACCTCTGAAGTTGGGAGGTGGATAACTTGGTACATGATGCCACTGATTCTGTTGAATACTGGTTACAGAAAGAGAGGCTAGGGATACAGATGGTGAGCAGAATGGTCTGCAGTCTTGCTGACTTGATGACATTGCTGAAGGATGTCCTTTAACTTTAGGGGGGGGCGGGGACAAAGACAGACATGCACCGAGCTATTGTAATCATGCAGTTGCAGGTGCAGGCAGTTCTACATTGTAGGATTTGGGGGAAAAAAATTTTAAAGCATGATTGCTCTTGTTTAAATGAAGGAGACAGATCCCCGATAATTGGTGCCAATATTTAGTTCATCATATAGTTTGTACAATATTTTTTTTTGTATCAGTTTTGTTCTTTATGTAAAAGAATTTCCTTGCCTGATGCAAGATAACTTTTGGAGGGAAACTGTATTCGGTACCAGTATTTATTTAGGTATTCTCTATTTGAGTCTCTACCTAGAACCTTGCCCTGTTCCCAATTTCTAGACTCTTTTGGAAATTTCTAGACCCTTCTAGACTATTCTTGCTATATTGTTTCTGAATTTACTGCTTTATCGTACAGTATATATTATGTGATTAAAAATGTAGCCGCCTCTATAAAATCAATTAACTAAGCAGTTTTTAAATATTCCATTAGAAGTAATAAATTTAAACTCTTCGAGATGATAGGAAACCACTACAATAAAGTACAAGTACTTTTGGACTGCCATCTTTATTATTCATCGCTGTTCTCCACAGTATAATTTAGATATCTACTGTAAGCATGGCACTGTTCTGTTACACATTTTTTTTAAGCCTTCTCAGCTCTGGGACACTGCATAAAGTTACACTTCTGTATTTTGTACCTTAGTAATATTTTGTCATTAGAATAAAGCCAGGGCTTTGTAGATTTGGCCACTGACCTAGGACCAAAGTTGTATAGCGTATAAAAAGTATAACCAATTTTCACTCTTTCTATAGGAAAACTCTTGTAACACCTTCACTTGGAGCACTTTGGTATTAAAACAGGAAAAAGAGAACTAACAATAATTATATAGTTTATATATTTTCTTAAATTCCCCTGATCACTGCTTTTACAATCATCCAGATGTTCTATTGGTTAATATTTTTGTTCAGTTTAATCACATTGAATTATTTTCTGAAATTAAAAGGGGCTTTTTATTGAATACTCCAGTGTTGCCTCCTTTTGATGACTGCTGGCAATTTTAAATTAAAATAATTATTCTTCGTAATTCCCATACTTAACAGAGGTTAATATTGTCTATATCTTCCCCTGGGCTGTACTAAAGAGCTTTCTGTGATGTAGTATGTTTCGCCTGAGATTACTTTTCTTAAAACAAGACAGTTGCTTTTTCTTCAAGTCATTGTTTAAAAAGTAGACTTAAATATATCTGCCAAAGTTTCGCCTTTATTTTAAACTGATTTTTTAAAAGTTAACATATATCAGAAAGAGCTTCTTCTACAATCTTTGGATTTGATATTATCCTAATCTGGCTTTGTAATACAAACATAGGGTTTTTTGTTTGTTTGTTCGTTTGTTTTAATATTTCTTCTCTTACAGAAAAAAAAAAGAATATGGTCTTTTAAAAATTCAGTTTCAACTCCTGTGAACAGGAAAGGAAATGTAATTTTATTTCTAGCTTTTGCAGTTTCTACTTCTCATTAATAAATTACTTTTGCTATCAAATAGAAACCCCGTTTGTCTCATTCTCTCACCTCCAGTCTCTTTCCATCTAAATAGTTTTCATTCATATTAGCACTCAGGTTCCTTTCCTCTTCTACACTGGCTTCACTTACACATACAGTTTTTTATTTCATTCTACAACTTTTTAGGATTTACTTAGTGTTTATTGTCTTATATACAATATTTTGCATTTTTTTCTCTTTTATTTACCTTGGGTGCATTTCAACTGCTTTCATTTTCCGCTTAGAGTTTATTAGGATAGATGGATGACACAACCCTGGATCATAAGAGTAACATTTTGAATGATTTTAGTGTTTATACCTTTTACTTTTTGCAGTTCCTATTCTCTTGAGTGAAAGAGACAAGGTGGTCCAAAGGTAAGAAGATAATCTCGAAAGAGTATTGGGTCACAATGAAACCAAAAGAGTGGGGTTTAAAGAAAATGGTAGTGAATCACAGAATAAAATGCTAAAGAAAGTTTTGGTGATTATGAGTCATTAGCATGTAAAGCAATTTTAGCACAATGTATTGTAGATTGTTCTTTTGAGAAATTTAGTGGGAACAATAAATAATCTGAGATGTGAGACGACTTCCCAGGTTGGGCAGAATTACTGAAAGTGCTTGGTGAGCCCCAATTTGGCCATATTTTAAAGAGAATGGAAAGAGTCAGGAGAGGGTAAAAGCTGCCCATGCACTTAGAGACAGGGATGAGCAGGGAGAAGAGGCAGGCAAAATGGAATTTTAAAAATCCTTACATCAAACATTTTTTGGAGACACAGTGGGAAAATAGTTTTGCAGATGACACTGGAAATTTTCAGGTGGAAAAAAGAAATTTCATGTAGGGTAATTTCCACATATTCAGTAAGTGGGAGAAGAGGTTACTTGCTAAGGTGGAGGTCAGATTGGGAGCCTCTGTCTTATTTGCCTGGAGAGAAGCAAAAAAGGAATGCAGAACTTATCGAGGAGTGGGGAAGGCTCAACACTGATCAGTCGCTCTCCTGCTTGAAATATTTCATCCAAATTATTTGACTAGCAAGGAAAGTATTTTTTCTTTCTTTCTTGGTTTATAGTAATTTTGTGATTTGTCACAGAACACAGTAGAAATAACAGATTGGGATAAATGAAATAATAAAAACTGGCTTCATATATTTTTGTTACTTTTTCCCCGAGGTTAGATTTGGATCCCCTTTAATTGAGAGAGCCAAGCACCATCAATATGGTCAGGAGTATATGGTGTTTTTATGACCCAACCTGAACTTGACATTTATCCCAATTGCAATTTTGTACATATTGTAAATCAGGGAAGTAATCAGGGCTCACTTTACTCAATTTCTTGCTCGTACAACATGTGCTGTCAGTTCTTGCCGCTTTCTACACTGTTACACTTGTTCTTTATCTAAGGTGACTTCTTCACCTGACAAATGTCCCCTTGCCCTCCTACATGTCTCTCATGCTTAACTAGTTTTTATCTTTCCAGACCTTGCCTTAAACTTGACCTCCTTCATAGTGCTGTCTAAAGCTATAGCTAGTCTCCCTCTCTCTCTCTGACTAGTGAATTCTGCTCACTACAAATCTTTATTTTTATATCTCTCCCTATTTTCTTAGATAGGCTGTAATTTTCTTATGAGAAGGGCCATATCTTTTATTTTTTTTAGGTTCACTCACCTCGTCTAGTACCAGGTGTGTATTAACTCTTAATAAATATTCATGAGTTAAATTGTTTGTGACTGGTGTATTATTTTCATATGGCGACTGCAATAGTTAATTAAAATATGTACACTCTATATTTTTTTTATTATATGCTATGGATGTTGGTTGATATAATGGAATATTTTTCGTGTTTCAGGTTCTCTTAATCTGCTTCATCAGTTTAGTAATTTAAAATATTATTTTTAATTTCAATTTTATTTCCTTTCCTTTATTTTTATGCTTTTGTTCATGCTTGGTTGGCCTCACGTCATTAGTCTTTAAGGATGTCATGGTAACCTGGCAGAGAATTCTTGGGTTAAGGTGTTCTTTCCTACCATTTCTGAAATGTTTTTTAGTTGTTATGATAGTCTTCTTCATTCTTTTTTTTCCTTGAAGTTCATTCCTATGATATAATTATACCTTTTGTGCTCTGGGTTTTTACTATTCTTTCTTCTATAGGCAATATAAAGCCATGATATGTCTGATATGTTTACCATAAGAAAATGCACTGATATGTAATAGCTTTTCCTTTTTACCTTAGCCCATGAATTATTATTAATGACATTTATCTTGTAATTTGTTCATTATTAGGAAGTAGTAATTTGCATGACTCATACAAGACAGAGAATTTTTTTCTTGGATAAAAAAGTACAAAGGAAATATTTAAGTTGAATAATAAATTTATTACAAAATAGTTTTTAAATGTATTTACTTATTACAAAGTAAATTTATGACAATGCTATGCAAGGCATAAAAATACATATTTGTATTTATTTTAGGAATCAAACATTTTAAGTCCAGTGCAGGATGGAACAAAGAAACCGCAGATTGACAGCAATAAGAGCAATAACTACCGGATTGTAAAGGAGGTCAGTGGAAGTAAAATATTTTTGTATGGTTTTATATTTGCATGGCAAAGAATTTTTGCATAGGTGTTATATTTACTGTTATATTTGTTACATTTACTGCTTTTCTTCTTTTTGAAGATTTTGATTAGGCTAAGTAAACTGTGTATACAGAATAAAAAGTGTCGGAACCAACATCAACGATTACTGAAAAATATGGGCGCTCATTCAGTGGTGTTGGATCTTCTGCAGATACCCTATGAAAAGGTTAGTCCTTACTTAAAATTTATTTTTATTTTGATCGAATTTCAAACATATAGCAAAGTTACCGTGAGTTGTTTTCCTTGAACTCTCTGAAAGTAAGCATCCAATCAAATGCTCCATCACCCCTGAGCCAGTTAGTGTCTTTTTTCTACAAACCAGGACCCTTCTCTACATAACCACATGACAACCTTCCAAATCAGGAAAGAGTATGACAATTTACTGCCGCTTAATTCTCACAAGCCATTCACATTTCTCCCATTATCCCAATCGTGTCCTGTTTGACAAGGAGAACTACTAAGAAACAGGTGCTGTTTTGTTGTCGTGTCTGTTTAAATCTCCTCATTCTTGAACTTTCATGACATTGAAACTTTTGGAGACAGACCAGCTACTTGGAAGACTGTCTCTTAATTTGAGTCATCTGATATTTCCTCGTGATTAGATTCAGTTATGCATCTTTGGCAGGAATGTAACAGAAATGACGCTAAATTCTTCCCACTACTTTATGGGCAGCGCCCAATTTTGGTTTGTCTCATTACCGATGACGTACACTCTGATCACTTAACAAACGTGGTGTCTGCCAGGATTCTACCCTGTGAAGTACTCATTTTTCTTTTGTAACTAATAAGTATTTTGTGGAGAGGTTCTTTGAAACTAGGTAAATATCTCATTCTTCATCAAATTTTCAAAGTATTCATAATTTATTTTTATCATTATGGACTTGTGGATGCTCATTTTAGTCAATAGATTCTACTAGGTTTCTATCGTTATTATTTTGATTCTCAGATTGTTCCAGATTTGGCCATTGGAGCCCTTTCAGACTAGCTTCTTTGTCCTGTGACTTGTCCTCATAAGTAGTTCTTTGCTCTTTTGCACATTGAAATGTTCCATGCTCCCCTTTCATTCTTCTTGCTCCAACTCTGGAATGAGCCATTTCTTTAAGTAGCCCCAGTTCTCTTTGGAGGAGAATGGTATTAAGAAGCAAAGTTTGAGAACTAAGTGTTCTTATTGCTATTGGGGTTTTGCCCCTCTGGTCCCTCTAAATAGACAAAGCTAGGGAATATGTGCATGTGTGTGCATATAGTCATTGATTTCTGAATGCTCTATAATAACTAATCTGTCATCACTGCTGCTGCCCATTCTTCTACATGAGTGCCCTCTGCACCTCCTTCAGGCTCTGGCACCCCCACGGTGGAAGCCCTTTTTATCTCTCTTGGACACAAGTGTGTCATGCCAGGCCTCTTAGTGCACAGAGGCCCCTCCCCACTGGACTTTCACTTCTAATACTGGATCCACGTTCCTCCCCCTCACCCCCTCGACTTAGTTACTTTTAATATGTACATTTATAAATTCCTTAGGTGGAATAAAAGAATTTAATAAAAGAATCATTAAAAAGCAACAAAAGGTATTAAATCCTCAACTTTTAGTATCCAAATGATTTTATCTTTGATAGTATATAACATGGACATTTGACAAATTTGACATATTGATCAAGTCCCTCCTTTTAAAAATGTAACTGTAGCATTGAGTATTTTACTCTTACTTTTGTGTTTATAGGTTTGCTTAGTTTTAATAACTGCATTATTCAAAAATAGAAAAAAAGGATAAGAGCTTTAAAGAAATGTCAAATACAGTAGAACTGGCCCTGGTGTTCTGTGCTGTTCAGCTTTTCCGTGGGAATTGGGTATTCTTGCGGCTGAAGTTTCTTATGTCTTTTTACTATTCCTGAGTTATATAAGTAAAGGAACGTGTTAGTAGATTTTGAAATAAAAAATTTCCTATTTTAAAATTAGGAATGGAGTTTTTCTATTTATTTATTATTAGTCTTATTCATCCCATTTTATATATGAGGATATGTGCCTATTAATGATCTTAGGCTATTTGTTTAACTATAAATGTCAAAACTATTGACTCTTAGATTAGGAAAAAAGAAAGCATTAAAATTATTTAATATAAACTACTACTTAAAACATGAGTCCAGTTTGTATCTCTGACATGAACCACATGACAAATAAGAAAATCAACTACTCAGGCAAAGTTTAGGTAGTTTCAGTGATATTGGTAAAAGACCACCTTTAAGGAGAGAACTTTGCATTCTTTGTGAACTTTGAGAGTTAAGTTTCTTAATGAGAGTCCTATAAGCAAATGATAGAATTATGGAACTTTGGAAAATGACTGAATAAGCAAAGCAATCTAAAAGTACATGTGTTAAGAAAAGGGGACCAAAAAAAAAAAAAGAGGGGAAAAGATTAGGAGAGAAAGCAAAGGGAAAAAGGAAAAGAAAGACATGGAAATTGGAGCCCAAGTCAATAGCAAAGAAGGGCAGAGAAGGGAGAGGAGAGGACAGATAAAAAACAGAGAGGAATTTACACGGTAGGGGATGAGAGGAAAAGTGAATGAGGAAAAGAAAGAGAATAAGGCAAGACAGGAGGACAAGGGCGCAGGAGCAGGAGTGGAATAGAATGTGCAAGAAGAGGAGGAAGAGATGCTGGAGAAGTTTGAGAAAGAGGGTTCTATAGAAGGTGGGGAAAGAGGAGAAGCAAAGAAAAACTAGCAAAAAAAAAAAAAACCCTATGAAGATCCAGATACCTAGAAACACCAGGAAAGAGTGGAAATCCAAGAAAGGGAGGAATGAGAGGGATGGCAACAGAGAAGGGTGGAGAAACAGAGAATGGGGCCAGAGAGAGAGAGAGAGAGAGAAGGAGGACCGAGGGGTTTGAAGCAGAGGCAGGGGAGGAAGAGGCAGCTACGAGCAGATATGGGAAAATGAAGTGGATAAGCAGAACGGTTGGGGAGAAAGAAAGACTGTGAAACAAAGAGGGGATTGAGAGTGGAGCAGAACTGATCATAGGAGGAGGAATAAAGAGGCAAGAAACATCTAAAACTGGTGATAGGGAGTGTTCTTTGGGGTAACTGGGAGTTTCATAGAAACAGAAAGGGCACAGGGAAAGGAGAGTGTAAAACAGTGGCAGGAAGAGAAAAAGTGCACATGCCCCCAAACATTATTTTTTGAGAATACTATTACTGTGCTACGTTTGTTTCTCTGTATCACGTGCCTCTCTTTAACTTACAGAATGATGAAAAGATGAATGAAGTAATGAACCTGGCCCATACATTCCTGCAGTTTCTGTCGGGGAACCCACAGAATCAAGTTCTCCTTCATAAACATCTGAATTTGTTTTTAACTCCTGGGTAAGTATTTTAGTGACTTCTAATATTATTATAGTAAAGTATGCATCAAATTAATTTTAGCAGCATTGATGAGTAGAATTTTAAGAATCTTCATCACCTAAATTTTTTTTTTCCTTATAGGGTTTTCTCCCTCAAAGTGAATATTATTTCCATTAAAGAAACATTTAAGGAGACTTGGAAAAAATGACCTGCAAATAGCCATTTCATTTATTTATGTGTAGTTTAATGTTAGGAAAATGGTGTGGTGAACAAAGGGCTAACGCTGCAGTGTCACGGTAAGATAATTATGGAAAACTCAATGCGGAGTTTGCTCGTGGGTAAAAATAGTGTAAGCGAGTACTATGAAAGAGCCCTAACTTTGAATAACAGATAATTAAATTAATCTCAAGAAATACTGTTGCCAACATGTTGACCTTTATGATATAAGTCCTTTTCCCAACCTAATTTCTTTGTGAGCTCAGTTTTCTTTTAGTGGTGAATTGATCTCATTGTTATGGCTTTGCATAACACATAAAACTGATCACAAGCAGGGAAATTAGTCTAAGACTGTAGCTTGAAACAGATGTCTTTGTGTCAGAATTACAAGGGCACGTTCTCTCTGTTCGCTCCTTGAAGCAGAAACCATGCGGCACATCTTCATGAACAATTACCATCTGTGCAATGAAATCAGCGAGAGAGTTGTGCAGCATTTCGTGCACTGCATTGAGACACAGGCCGCCACGTGGAGTACCTGAGGTTTTTGCAAACGATTGTAAAAGCAGATGGTAAATATGTGAAGAAATGCCAGGATATGGTAATGACAGAGGTAGGTTCTCTAGTCATTTTGTCAGCTTCACACAAACAATATGCTCAAATAAGTGTTTTCTGTTAACTGAGAGTCAAAGAAAATGCAGCGATGTATTTTTGGAAAAAAGTTTAATCATGACTATTTAAGCATGTATTTTGCTTAAGTTTAGTGAAGTAATGTAAGTTGATTTTATAATTTTCTACGAGTGTACTTTTATTTTTGGTCCTTAATGAATTTGTGTACTTTAAATGATGGTTAAGATCCTATGAAGTGTTGTAGATTGTTTAGGATGAGAATGAGAAAATTTTATACTTCTAAGTTTTTAACATGTAACAAAAATGGATTAAACACTGCTTTTCCAGTGCCTTTTTACTCTGTTCCTGCAGTATAGAATGGATGTTCTCTGCTACTATTTGCAGAGTCCTTTAAAGGGAATGAAACTAATTAATAGAAAGTATTCATCAGTGATTTATTATATGTGAAAACTTAGCTTTTTAGAGTAAGTTAAAAATTTAAGAAAAACAAATGAAGTACTTAATTTATTTTGTCATTTTCATTGTGTGATTTATGAAATGAGTAAGTTACTCACTGAGAACCACGTGATATGGTGGAGAGCTGACAGCTCTTTGAGCCCATTGGGTTAAATCATTGCTCTGTGACTGAATGTTTTTCTAAAGGATTGTATGAATTAAGGCAGCTTTCAAATATAGCTACCAGTTATGTAGTAGATTATATTGTTTGGGGGGATTTTCCCAATATATAACTTAAATTTGGCAATGAGGGTGATTTCTATATTCATACAATGTGAGCCCTCCTTCCCCACAGAAATGTTAAAATTAATCCGGTATGAAGCTTTGAATTTTTAACATGAATTTTTGTTCTTAAACATTTTAACAAACATTTTCACTTGTAAAAGTTACCTTTTTCTTATCTACATTTACATTCACACTAGTTCTTCATTGCCTAGAAATGCGTGGGAACCAATTTGATTTTTTATTATGATTATCAAGGAAAGAATTACAGTGGGAAAGCAGCAAATACTTAAGTCAGTTGTATGACACTTAGGAGGTCAAATGTTCCTATGTGTAAAGAAGTATTTGTAATATTATATTGTATAAAGATATAATACATGTTTTTGGCACATGTATATCCTCTTTGACAAAACTTTCAAACTAAGCCAAATAATTCTTAATCAATTTAAATATGCTGTGAATTTAAATAAAACAAAAAAATATATATAAGCTGTGTTACCCGCCAAAATATCTCACATTGGGGTTAGAGTATGTAAACAAAATAGGAAGGAAAATTTGTGTCCTAAAAGCATATTTGTTTTGTTTCTTTCTCTTTTTTCCGAAGTCATCTTTTTTTTTCTCTTTATTTCTCATCTCTCTGCTTTTACTAATGCTTATGACACATAGAATTTCCAGATTTTTATAGAGTTGCATTTGGCTCAATGTACTTGCTTACTTATTTTGTCACTGTTGAAAGGGATGGGGGTACTTTATTCTGCTTTAGTAAAATTAGAATTATGAGATTTCTTGTGCTTTGGCAGTAGAGTCTTGCATTTGAAGCAGAGGGAATATTTTGCAGGTTTAATTTCAGTGGGTAACTGTTGAACAATTTACTGTCACTAATGTCATTTAATTCTTGCCCCGATCTGCCATTCCTGTATCTCCCCTACTGGTTTTGACAGCATTCATAATTAATCGCTTAGCACGTGACTAGAATCTTTTTACCATCCTCCCTTGGTATAGTTCTATTTTTGCAATATTACCTGTTATTTTTACAAAGACGTACGTGTGTTTCCAGACAGAACAAGCCTTTGGCAATAACTGCAAGGATGAGTATTTGGACTGCTGTGTAGACTCTCTTATTATCATTTCAGTTGATAAACGGGGGTGAAGATGTGCTGATATTTTACAATGATAGAGCATCATTCCCCATCCTTCTCCAAATGATGTGTTCAGAGAGAGACCGGGGGGATGAGAGTGGTCCTCTAGCCTACCACATCACCCTTGTGGAGTTGCTGGCCGCATGTACAGAGGGGAAGAACGTCTACACTGAAATCAAGTGCAATTCCCTTCTGCCCCTGGATGACATAGTGAGGGTGGTGACGCATGATGACTGCATCCCTGAGGTAAGCCTGGCAAACACTTAGGAGCTATAGAATTGAAAATAATTTTTAAAGTGCGTAAGTGCCAGAAGTTCCCGTACTGCTATTTATAATGGGATAGTATATTTAGTCAAGGAATTGTGCTTCGTTATATAATTATGAAAATTTAAAAAGAACATTAAAAAGTTTACTTTTTTCATTCTATAAGAAGCTATGAAAGACTATAAATCTTTTTAAAGTATGGGCTTTGGAAACTACTACAGGAGTCTCTGAATTCTAACTATGGCAATGTGAACAAACTGAAAAATTTACCTGTAACTTCTAGAATATTCTTGAGAATGTAAAAAAACATTTCATAAATAATTCACAGTGATTGATAGGAAAGGATAGGATGGTGCTGTAGGATCATCTATACGACTCTGTAGGTTTACCTTGCTTTATAGAATAGATGTGTCCTTGGAAATATGGACACACATTTTGCTCTATTCAGACATCATCTTTTACCCTCTGTCCTAGTCTGGCTCTGGTGACAAGAAAAAAACTCATTAGAAACTGCTTGTCTGCCAATAGGATTAATGAGGTTTCCAGGAATGTACATTGTACTGATGTCTTTCTTTTTCTCTGTTGTGTACTTTTGCAAAGTTCATAAATGTGTGATATGCTGAATATGATATAAATCCAAACATTTTAAATCATGGTAACTTAAAAAGTTGTCAGGTTAGGTTAACTTCCTGACTTCTAAATAGTCTGATGTAGTGATGACCTTGGATGCGTAATTTTGTGGAATTGTTAACACCTCAAACCGGGGGTGCTTTATGACTTTGTTGGTTTGAAAGATGGCAAAGAAAAGAAGCATAGCATAGTGATTAAATCCATGGTTTCTGTCTTTATATGAGGTCTTGATTCTGACCATGTTTCTTCCCATGTGCAATTCTCTCTGACAATACCATTCCTACCTCTTGTGTACATCTGCTTCACTCATCTTCATTCTCAGACCTTGATTCAGGCATTATCCTTTCAAGGAAGACTTCCATAGCCTCCTGTAGTAGAGTTTATAATTTAAAATTTGACATTAGAGTTTTATTAGTTAATAAATATTTGTAGCCCTCACATCCTCTCCCAAGATTATACACTCAATGAGGGTGAGAACAAGATCTGTTTCTAATTTACTGTTATAATGTCTGAGCCTGAGCCTACACTTAATAATATGTTTTGCACGAATGAACAAATGAATTTAAAACATGGGTTGGAAACCTGGAGCCACTACTTCTTGACTTTGTGACAAACTCCAAACAGGTTATTAACCTTTCTCATCTTCAGTAGTCACAAATTTAAAGTGTAATAATTATAGTATGGACCTGATAGGATTCTTGGAGGATGAAATTAAGTAAGATATTACATATAAAATGCTGAAGGTGTCTGACATGTAGCAGATGATGAATAAATGTTAGCTTCTGTCCAGATGTTTATGATAATTCACAGAATGGCTCTGATGTCTCCTTACCCTATAGTCAGTCCTTGACATAGGCACCCTGTCTCTAAAGGTTTGTTTTAGACCTCAGTCAAGTAGTAATAAGCACTAAGGACATGAACACTGACCCTGTATTACTTATGGTTCTACCTTGGATTCCATGAATCCCCTGAAATTGTTTATATGATTTCTTACATATATACACATTTGTTTCTGGGGAGAATGTTATAAAACATTCATCACATTTTCAATAAAGAGAAAGTAAAGAAAATGAAGAACAAAAACTACTGTCCATACACAGTTTAGAAATGGTATATGTGGGTGAAACTCATCTCACTCCTTTATATGGAATTTTGCTAAATCTGGAAAGGAATTTTACTACATCTTAAAATAAACCTGCTTCTTCTCAGAAATAGTAATTTAAATATTTTTGAATGGCAATAATTTAGTTGACACATTTAAACATTATATTAGAACTCTCTTGGTTGCAAGTTATAAAAACCTAACAAACTAGTTTAAATTTTTAAAAAGGGGAATTTAATTGGCTCCTGTATTTGGGAATTTGAAGGATATTTGTTCAGATGGATCAAGAGCTTCAAACAGTGTGAGAATTCTTTCCATCTCCTGTTCCCTTTTCCTTTGAGGTTTTGCCTTATTTTCTTCTTCCGAGCATAATTTTTCTTCGCACACCTGAAGAAGATGGCTTTAGCGTGCACCCCTTTAGCAATGAGAGGGAGGGTCGGGGGTGGGGGGAGAGTGAGAAAGAGAAAGATGTGACAGAGACAGAGAGAGAAGGAGGGGGGAGGGGACAGCAGAGGAAGGAAGAGGGAGAGGGGAGAGTGGGGAGGGAAAGGGGAGTTTGACATCTAGTGTCTCAAATATGATAGACTTAGTTTATGTGACGTGCACATTCTCACACCAGTCATTGGGCTCAGAAGAATCGAATACCAGGTCACGTGTTCATCCTGGGTCAAGGGTTGGAGTAAAGGGTCTTAGTGAAAGACAGAAAGTGGGAATGCTTTCAGGGTAGACAGAAAACATGCTTAATCCACTGTGGGAACTAATGCAGGTTTTATTTAACCTTTCATAATTGATGTTTGAAAATGAATAAAGGAAACTCACTTTCTTTTGTATTTGAAACTTGTACAGGTTAAAATTGCATATGTGAATTTTGTTAATCACTGTTATGTTGACACTGAAGTGGAAATGAAAGAAATTTACACAAGTAACCACATTTGGAAATTATTTGAGAACTTCTTGGTTGATATGGCAAGGGTAAGTTACACTTTGACCATTACATACTTCTTCATGTTTAATAACCTTTTCCAACATATATTTTCACTAAATAGTTTCAAGTATCTGGATGAAAACTTAGAATTAAACCTATTACCTTAGGATGTAATCCATTATATTACAAAAGTTGTGAATGAGTTTCACAAGATCGTGAGATTGAACGAGTTAATATACACAAAATACCCAGTGCTGTTCATATAGCAACAAAGTTGTTCATTTTTACTTTTACAACTATGTTGGTCTGTTATTAAATGAAATTTTAGTGGCCTTTTTACATTGGTTAGAGAAGACATTTGTCAGAGGTCAGTTTGTATTCTCCCTCCTATCATAAAGGCAATTACACATCAAAGTTGGAAAAGATCTCAGGAAGTCTTGCCTACTGCTTTTGGAAAGATAGGTACTTGACCTGACTATTCAGAACTTAGCATTGCTCTTTGTTGCCTATTCAGAGCCTTCTTTGGAAGTGTGCTTTAGTAACTGAATCACCTAGTGTTTTTACTCAGGTCAGTCAAAATATATTCTGCTTTTAACTTTGAGTACATTTCTTCTTGTTTGGCTTTTTTAGGGCCTATCAGGGTGGACATGTGGAGCTGTTTGGCCTTTTCTAGATACTGTCAAGCATACGTTTTACTTCGTTAATCTTAAGTAAATGAATGAGTAAAGGAAAGAAGGAGGATTTTTTTTTGATAGATAGCACTTATCCCTTTATTTTTACATGCTAAATTACCATAATGTCCAGGGTTATTATTTTAGTATTCTTTTGGATCTTCTCTGGCTTTCTCTTTAAAGTTATGGGACATGATATTCAAATAAGAGTTTTGGTAATAGAAGAAAGTATATAGATAACTCCTCAGACCATTGTGACTCATGGTGGCCTATGACAGTCCTGTGTTCTACATTCTTGAGTGCCAGTGGATTTAATAGGCCTCATTTACATATATTTGGAGGAGAGGGGTTAGTGAGGTCCGTTTTTTCAGTGTCTTATAAAAATGAATGCTGACTGTTATCCATTAGCTCACCGCCTCATACAACCCTTTTGGGAAGTAGGGAAGACAAAGGGAATATAATAAAACATCAACTGCAGATCAAAATATCTGAGAGAAATATTGTATAATAAAATAAATCAGGTATTATTCAAGTCCAGGAACTCTTTATTTCATCAAGGCGTGCAGGTGAAATATGCCTGTTTTACCTGTGGTGTAGTGTAGCATGAGCGAGCTCTGCTATTTTCAAGCACGAATCAAGTAAGGCAGTTCCTGTTCTCCTTCATTTCTATAGAACTAAAAGGCACTCATTACCTTTCTCAGGTAAACCTGCACCTGAGGAGAAATCATCCTGTTTACACAGGTTTTACATATCATGCGTATTCCACCCCCCCCCCAACCTCCTTTGACCTTGTGAAAGCCCTTGTACCTGATCAGCTATAAGTATCTCCAGAGACCTTGAAGTAAAGGATGGTTTATATGCTGACGACTGAGCTTTAAAATTGCACGTGCAGGAAGATGTTAAAGAGATTATGGAATGATTTGCAGAGTCACACAGTGCTAGGGACTAAAGATAAGCTTGAAAAAGAACAAGGTCACATTCTAGGAAGCATGAGCTGCAAAGTTAAAAGGATTTTTTTATTTTTTGAACCAAAGAAAGCTAATGATAACTGCTACTGATTATGCTACCGTTGAAACACTCTTTTAATTGATAGGTTCATAAAGCAAAGTAAGATATATATATTCTTTTTCTAAAAAAGAAAGGAGTGTTATTTTAACTGTTTTGATTAAGTAGACAATATTATTTATTATATAATAAAAACTCTAGGGGAACTTTAGGATCTCCTTAGTCTGTTCACTCATTATGTCTAACCGCAACAGCTTAGCTGTACCGCATAAAACATTTCTTCTTTCCTTGTTGTTTACCTCTTATTTATATTTGAAAGGAGCACCTCTCTTCTCCCTTCACCAAGAATGACAAGGAATCAGACTTTCTGTTTCAGGAAAGGGATAGGAAACCTGATTTTTCCAAGATTAAGGGACTACCACATGCTTTCAAATTTAAATATAAAAAATGTGGTTAAATAAGTAGAATGTGGTCTTCTAGGTAAATTTTCAGTTAAATAGAGGGGTGGTTCTCAAACTTTAAGGAGCATCAGAATTATCTAGAGGGTTTGTTAAAACATGGATTACTGGGCCCCATCCCCAGAGTTTCTGATTCAATAGATATGGGACTTTCCATTGTTAATTGAGTTCTCAGGTGATGCTGAAAAGCTGCTGGTCCAGGGACCACACTTTGATAACCACTACAGTAGAGCATGGTAATTAAGAGTAGGCATTTTAGAGGCGTTAGCCAGGCCAGAGTTCAAGTCCAGATTGTGCCTCTTAATAGCTCAGTGATCTTGGGCAAGGAACTTACTCCTCTGACTCTGAGCTTCCTTATTTGTAAAATGAATACAATAATAACACATCCCTCATAGGGTTACTGGGAGGATTCAATGAGATAATGCATATGATGCTATTAGCACATGCTTGGCACTTAGTAAGAGAGTTGGTAACATGGTCATTTCATTCACGTCATGGCAACATCACTGATTTTATCACAAGGTTATGTACCTTTAAAGCAATTTCAAAAGGCTTCCCCAAGATGTGTACCAAATAATAATGGTGAGGATAACCAAAAGGGAGACCATCCAATCTAGACAAGAGCCAGAAACCATGTCCATGAGGCTAGACAAGCACAGTAGTGACTTGACATAGAAATGGACTCAATTCAAATGTTACAACAAAGAGATGAATCCTGGAACAACTGATTCACATCAGTGAGAAATGGTGAAGGTAATCTGGAGGAAAGGTATTTGGTAAATTGGACCTAAAGAATCATAGGATCTTAGAGTTGGAAGAGACTGGCAGTCATATAGTTCCCAGTCTTCAACACAGGCCTGTATATTTCCATTACCAATGATCTCACTATTTTTTGAGACAACTGGTTTCATTATTACACAGTTTTAATTGTTTCCAGCTCTCATATTAAACCAAATTTTTATGTAGTGTAATTTTACCTGTTTCTTCCTTGTGCAGCTATGTAGAATGAGTTAGTTCAGCAAAGATGTAGGTGTTTACTATAAGCAACATAGTTTCCTATGTACTGATCTACTTTGAAATGATACAATTATACAACTTAAAGAAACTGAAGATCATCTAGTTTGACTTCAAATTTTCCCGGGTTGCAGAGAGATTATTTGCTAGCATAAGGTGACTTGCCCAGCTAGTAACAGAGCTGGGAAGTCTGCTGCAGCCCAATTCAGTACTTTTCCCATAATAGCTCTCAGATATATCATTGACATGTCTCCCATTGTTTTTGCCATGTCTTTCAGTGGTTCCTCATCTGATATGGTTTCTGGGCTCATTGTTGTTTTCAGTGTACTTTTGGGTTCTCTCTAATTTGTTTTTTTATACATTTGACATTTAGGATGGACCCCAGTGCTTCAGACAGTCTGGTCAGAAGGCAGATGATTATTTTAGTTGAAGTTTGGAGAACAGTGTTATTTAAAATGCAACTAAGTATTAATATGTAGTGGCACTCATACCACCTTCCACCTTTCTTCTCTTGTTTCCTGGAGTCAGCACTACTAGGTTTTTTGTTTGCTCTTTAAAGAGTCACCTTAATTGGCATTTTTTATTTTCCTGTTTGCACCTCTTGTCTTTTATCTTGTTAAGACCCATATAAGAAAATCCTTCTGAAAGACTTTTTAATAAACTCGTGCTAGATTGTTTCACATACTTACTCCATTCTAATTTCCTGACAGAGATTGTATCCACGTCCTGCAAATATACCAGATTTAGTCAGGCAGCAAAGCTATTAGACCCATGAAAAGTTCCACTATCTTTCTGAGCATTTAACAACAGCACACTTTGATCTATGTTCCAATGCAGCTAAAATTGGTGTTGATAGGGCACAAATGTTTTATTTTCCTTGTAACATTGTTTTTGCAGAATCAGGGGATTTGAGTCATATTTAGAAAGTACAGGGAGGGAAGTGGACTGTGGTCAATGTTAGTCTCGGGCTATTCTTTTTCTTTTGAAGATGTTCCAATTTTATTATCAATTTTAAGATTCTATAATGGCCAACAGTGCTCTACATGATGTATTTGCAAAATGAAATTAAATCAAGAAATAACTTAGAAGCACACCTAACACAATATCATGTCATTGACCCATCAATCACTTAACAGGACAAATCAGAGTATTTCATTATCAAACCGATCACTTGAGCAGTTCTCTCCCTTTATTTAGCTTACCGAATCATGGAAAGTGGGAGTAAAGACAAAATTTATATGTGCTTTGAAACGTACTTTCAAAGTTCTTTAATTTGATCGGATTGAATAGGTATTTTTTGCTTGATGATGTGATTCTATAATTTTCTTGACTTTCTTAAGCGGAATGAACCATTGAAAAGTCTCACTTTACGGAGTTCTTTTATATGGACTTGTTAGTTAGCAGAGCAGGGAAGTGAAGAGTATAAAGTATTTTATAAAGCTATTCTTTGTGTAGCACATTTCCCTCAGATATAATTCTATTTTTCTCCTCAATTTTCATGCTGAATTATACTATGGTGCCCACATGGAATGAACATTTGTTTGGCTCTTGACTGATGATTAGTTTGCCCCTGTTCAGCATCGTACTTTCTGCTCTTCACATCATTGGCAGCATTTATCATAACTGATCAGTTCCTTCTTGAAACACTTCTTCACTTGACCCCCAGAATATCAGCCCTGCTCTATTTGCCTCCCATCTCATTGGCCACTCCTCAGTTTGCTGTTTTCTTTGAATCTTTCCAGCTTCTAATAGTGGAATGTACAAGCTCAAACCCTGAACTTGCTCCCTTCTCTGTCTACAATCACTTCCTTTTAGATCTCATCCCTCTCCTAACTTTACCAGGCTGCTTGAAGCTTGGACCCTTCCCTTGATGTCCAGTCTTACATATCAGACTGCCTAAAACATGACATCATAACTTGGCTATCTTACCTGAAACTCTTCATTCACTTCCATGCACAGCAAAAAATTAATTTCTTATCAAATTTTTTGCATCTCAGTAAATGACAATTCCATTATTCAGTCTAAGCATTCAGGCAAATAACCTTGGTAATTTTTTTTTACACTCTAAATCCAATTCTTTAGCAAATCCGACAAGCTCTAATCATAAAATATCCAAAATGTGCTATTTCTGAGCACACCAGTACTCCTACCTTCTCTAAGGTACCATTAACATTCACTGGATTATTACAATAGCCTTATAACCTGTTTCCACTCTTGCCCTCTCCTCCATCGATATAGCAGCTATAATGATGAGAATGATGATGATGATGATGATGATGATGATGATGATGATGATAATAATAATAGTAATGATAAATGATAATGTTGGTTTATGTCACTCCTTTGCTCAGGTTATGCTCATAGTGAAACCACTATACTGTTTGACCTATCCCTTGTCTACCCACCCTTCCTCATGCTCTCCTGCTAGTGGCCTGCTTCCCAAAAGCACCTCCATCTCTGCACCTTTGCACCTATCTGCCTGGGATGCACTTGTCCCTCAGGTATCCTCATGACTTCATTTCTCTCTTCTTTTAGATCTCTGCTTAAAAGTCTTCAGAGAGCCCTCATTGTCCACTCTATGTAAAGTAGCAACCTCTTCCCTCTCTCTCTCCTTCACTTGCTTCATTTCTTACCCCACTTGACATTTTGATATGTATTTGAATAGTTTCTCTTGAAACAAATAAGGGCAAAGATTTTTGTCTGTTTAGTTCACTGCTGAATACCTAACATAGGACAGTATCTCACATATAGCAGATACTCAGAAGTTTTGTGGATTAAATAAATGTCAACTGAAATTAAAAATATTTAAAAAATGAATTCGAAAACAAAGTGCGCTCTTAGCATAGAGTTAAGTAGGTGGATTAATGACATGAAATAAATAGCCTGAAATAGATTTTTAATATAATATATTAATATATAACAAATAGATTTTCAACTATTAGTAGAGAAGCAATTGGTTATTTTGAGAGATGAAGTTTTTTCTATAAAGGGCAAGATAGTTACTATTTGAGTTTTTCAGGCCATTATTACAACTGTTACAGCAATTACTAAAGTGAAAGGAGCCATAGATAAGATGTAAATGAACGGATATGGCTGGATTTCACCTGTTGACTGTAGTTTGGTTACCCTGGATTATTAAATGAATAATATAAACTTTATTAGGGTAGTAATTTAATCTGTTTTGTTCACCAGTGGATCACAGGTACATAGAACATTCTTGACATGGAATAGACATTCAATAAAATTGTTGATATAGATTAAATCAAAATGACATGTGAGGACACTGACTATTTGGAGTGAAATGAACTCAGCTCCTAAACTAACATTATATAATCACATAAGTTGCAATGGATTTTAGAGATAAATATGACATGATAAAAATGGGTGGAATGTAGGTGGATGTTCATCTGTCTTTGAATGAGAAAGTTCTTTATAAGCATAAAAGCAATGGATGAAATTAGTTAAGGAAAATAATAGACATTAAAACAAGTACATAAAAATATATGTAGAAATATCAAACATCAAAATAGGAAAAGTTATATATTAAAAAAGGCTGATAAGTTTTACATAAAGGACATATACATATGAAAAATACTAACAATTTATAATAATAAAATGAGAAAAACTAGGCATTCGTGATTTATACAGGAGGAAATACAAGTAATCTCCGAAAAAATAGTCGACTGCTAATAATCTTTTAAAAGTACAAAGGAAAATAAGATCCAATTTCCAACTATCAGAGTTTTAATAGTAAAAGATAAAAGTAAAAAGATAATATTAAATGTTGGTTCACATACCTTGCTGATGAGAGTATAGATTTATGCTGTCTTTCTGAAAAGTATTTTGATAGTATATTGAAAAAACCTTCATATCTTTTTAGTGTGTCAAGTAATTTACCTTCTAAGGATCTGTCCTCAGGAAATAATTAGAAATAATATCAAGGATTTATGGTCAAAGAAGCACAACATACTTTTATAATAATATATAACAAAATAGCTTAAATATTTAATAGAGAAATGTTTCAATAAATTATGATACATCTATAAAATTGATGTTGTAGAGCTATCAAGATTTATTTTGGGGAGTTTTTGGTAATGTGAGAAGTGCTAATGATTGAATGATGAGTATAGCAAGGAGAATACAAATTGATTAACCAGAATGACTTCCATTACATAAAATATATAAGGTAGAGAAAAAAGTTAGATGAAAAGATTTCATGATGTTAATCATGGTTTTATCTGGATTTTAGGCTTATGGCAATTTTAGTTTTCCATTATGTATTTTTCTATATTGTTTCAAGCTTCCTACAATTAATATATATTGATATTAAGAAAAGTATTATCTTTTAAAAATAAATTTGGCATTCTAAGAAAGCCAGTTAAGTGTATGAACAGATGACTCACATTAAAAAAAATATATATATATTTATATATATATATATATTATATATATATAAAGGCAAATTTTGGAAAGATTTTGGCCTTGTGAATAAGGGAATGCAAATTAAAATAAATATATGATACCACCTCAGATACTTAGAGGAACATTTTTACTGTCTGAAGAATACAAAAATGATCCTTAGGATTCGTATTCCTTGGTATGTATGGTCAAAAGTATGTTACGGCACTAGAGCTGCTCTATCCTGTAGGGTAGCAACTTGCCACATTTAAATTTTAATTTTAATTAGTAAAATTAAATAAAATAAAAAATCTAGTTTCTTTGTAGCACCAGCCACATTTCAAGTGTTCAGTAAGCCATGTGTGCAGTGGCTACTGTCTTGGACACCGGAGATATAGGTTTCCATCATTGCAGAAAGTCCTATTGCAGGTGCTGCTCTAGCACATGCTAACTTATTAACCCAGTCTGGCATCTTTGGAGAGAGTAGCAGTCATGTTTGGAGCAGAAGAGAGAAGGGACACTATGTGCAAGGGGAGAAATGTCAAATATAATTATGTCTTGAAATTTCACTTAATATTTGGTGTTTTTTTGCCAATATGATTTCAAATGCCTACTGTGTGCTGAGGTGCTTGTGTGCAGTGGTGAGCAAGGCGGACTATTTCCTAGTGTCCAAAGACTTATATTCTATTGGCAGAGACATTTATATATTTATATATTGTGTCTCGATTGATTAGATTAGGGCTCTAATAGAGCAGGGACTTCGTTTGGTTTGGCTTACTAATGTTACTATTAACCCAATATTCAACAATTTATGTCTCTAAGTGAAATTTGACAAATATATAGTAAAATTCATCTGATAGTAGGAGATGATAAATATTTCAAAAGGTAGATTTTTTTTATAATGGAAAAGCCAAGATGGTGGACTTGTTTTTCAAATTGTAAAACAATACAAGTTGAGAATCATTTCTTTCTTGTAGAGTTGGATGAAAATATTTTTAAAGTAATGGTATAGGGAATATAGCAGAGATTGGGGAGAAATTTAAATAGAGATGAGTGACACACTGTAAGACAAACCTCAAATAACAAAAGATTGAGGCAGGAAATCACTATTCAATAAATGTTTAGAGGACAGTTGGATATCAACATGGGATAAAATTAATCAGATCTAGAAATGAAGTCATCTACAGGGGCAAAATTTTGATAGCTTGAAGAGTTAAATAGGAATCAAGATGTGTATAGGGATGAAAGAAGGACTTCAATAAAAAATTAGAACAAAATAGAATATTCTTTCGTGGAAGGGAGGTTTTTCTTCTTTATATTAAATAAATGAAAATGATCTAAATAAAAAATAGTGCCTGAATGCTAAGAATTATTTTACATAATGAAATTAATATGCTAAATAGTCAGAATGTATAAATATATGTGAAATGCAACTGAAAAGAGCTTATTATGAAAAATGTTAAACTGATACATAATGTGTCACAGTATCCAGGTTATATTGACAGTGGTTAGAGTGTTTGAAAACGTCTGTACATAACAAAATACAGGCATGAAATGATTACATGAAAAATGCCCAGTTTTGTTCACAATGTCAGAAATGCAAAATAAAATAACTAAATATCATCACATTGGCAAAAATAATATTTTACTGGTAGAACAGCAGGAAACAGATGGCACACTCCAAGAGATAAGGGCAGAGTTAAAGGGACTAAAAAGTGAGAACAGTGCAAAGCTGTTTCCACCCCAGGTGAGGGGGCACGGGAGGACGTTGTTACTGGAGTCCAGAGAGAGCTTGGAGACACTGCAAAAAGGCTGTAAGGAAAGGGCTCTACCCAGAGACACAGACATTGCTAAAGCCTTAGTGAGCAGAGGGGGAGGGAGGGGGAGACAGAGGCAGAGGCAGAGGCAGAGGCAGAGGCAGAATAGGTACCTGCCTTCTTTCTCGTTCATTCTGATCTGCCAGTGCCTCACATCTGCTGAACCCAGCCAGAGCCTGAGAGCAAGAGCTAGTTGGTGGTGGTGAGAGAACATCCCGTGTATCCACAGATAGGCTGTTGATAGCATAGTACATTTATTATTTTAGAAGATCAGCCCAGCAAGTACTATAAAACCGTATATACTTTTACTGTGGATTCCTCTTTTGGTGAAATAGACCCAAAAACTGAATCTGGGAGTAAAAATAATAATTTTGTTCAATTCTGTTTAATAGAAAAAAGGGAAGTTAATCACACAAAAGACTAGCAAGAATGAAATAACTGAGAAAATAAGAAAATAATTTGTATTGTATTTTTGGTTATGTGTACCTCAACTCATTCCAAAAATGAATTAAGACATAATTGTGCATTAGAATGATAGAATAAATATAGCCTTTTAAAATATTTAGATAATGAGAGTACATGGGAATGTTTTATAGGAAATAATGGTATGTGAATAATATGTGCAAACAGAGTGAAACTTTAAAAATATATGTATTAAACATAAAAAGTTAAAGTGTTATGATTTTATCTGAGCTATTTCCAATCTTAAAAAGAGGTAGTAAACATAAATAAACGACTGGAGAAAGAATATTGTTATTTAATAGTTTTTTCCTGAAAAGTTTTTAAGGATTTTAATAATAAAAGTAGCTTATGTTTCTTGCCAATCCTCAATATTACAGCATAGGATCCAAGACTCTAGAGGTGAAAATATTATTTATCTGTGCAGAAATGATATCTTGAAATAGTATCTCGCCCAAATGAATTGAGGAATAGGTTCTGCATAATTTTGTAAACCCAGACTTGTTCTTTTAAAAGTTTTTTGTATTCTATTTAATTTATATTTCTAATGATAATGTATTCAAATTATATACACTTTGAAAACAATTACACTCTAATTTATATTTTGATGAAGATACATTAAAATTATTTACAATAGAACATAAATCAGAAAAAAATCTCGATTATACATATATAATTTGTGATTTGCTTAAATGAAGACAAATAAATTTGATGTAATAAGTATATAATGATTTATAAATTATATATATTTTATTATCTAAAACTTTTCCAGTTCCCCAATGGAATATTTGTAGCTGTAAGATAATAATTAAATTCATTTGTCTGACATTTGGCTAATTTCTTTAAACATTTTTTTAAACCCAGACTTTTTATTACCCAGGATTTTGAGGGAAACCTTTATCTAGAAATAGATAACTTTTATTCATCTACTGACTAAAGCAAATCTGGTTGATTCTTTAGCAAATGTGTGTTTGCAGGTAATACAGGGTGATACTATAAGAGCTCTGGAGAGCCCCACACAGTTGTGTGAAAAGTCACTGGACGAAGGTTATTTGGGCTGGTTATGGTAGAATTGGTCTGCTACCTATTCCATCTTAATATACTTTTATCCTACAGATCAGAACATTTCACTATAAAAACGGTGTTGGGAAGATACTAAAGGAAATAAATCCTATTTCATACCCATCAGGGGGAAACCAATTTTATATTAGTTCTGGGGCCACCTAAATTTTAGTCCTTTGTTAGATGTTTTACAAATATAGCCTAACTGAAAGTTAACCTAAACAAAATGAATCCTTTTTTTTTTATTTTTCCACTTTTTAAATTCATTTACTGATTAATTTATTTCACAGCATTTATTGAACATCTTGTATATGCCAGACACTATGTTATATGCTGGAACCAAACTAAAAGATTATATAATTTCAAGATAATTTATTTCCTTTAATGGCACTGTTCCTTATAATAACTGTGAGATTAGTTCTAATACAATCCCATCAGGTAGGTGTCATTTAATAGATGAGGTAAAAGGGAACTGCCCTGATGGGAAGTAACTCAGAAGCAGAACAAACCCTCTGCTCTTTCTTCTACCTCCATCCAGCAAATACTGTTATTTTCCAAACCAAAACATTGGGACATGTGGTTTGAGAAGGGAATTTTTCTCTTTTGCGAATTTATTTGTGTGAAAGTTTTTAAAGCAATATCACATTAAATTGCATTTACTTCTTTTGATTAATCATCTTATGGAAGAGAAAAAAATTACATAAAAATTCAGATTGCCTAAGAACATCTGGAACATGTGGCCACCATATTTACCCACCATAATTTTTTGAATATTTCAATTCCTTACTCTGTCCCAGTTTTTCTCACACTGTGTACTCTCCCCCTCCCACATTTGTCTTCTTTTTATCTCCATATTTCTTGTCTTTTCACCACCCATCTTTTTTTTTCATTTGTTTTCAATCATGTGTCATAGCTTTTGCAATTTGTCTACCCTATTATACTTGTAAATTTACAGTTTGTTTAGCAAAATGACTAATTTCTGCCTCATTCACTCACATATAAAGATCAAAGTTTGTGTTCTATTCTGATTTATCTTCAGCTCTGCTATTGTCTGTCCTTGCTTTGCTTATTCTGAGAAAGCCCACAAACACGCATTTTCCATGCTTCCCAGATTAATCTGTGGATGAAAAAGTCAAAATTATTGGAAGAGATTTTATTTTCTTTTAGCTTTCTATTTTCCTTTCCAAAGACTTTCTGTGTTTATATCCTGCAAATTTGGCTTGGTATTATAAGTGAAAATGTGTAGAGATATAAATCACTATTATTCACATTCACCACTTTCTTATACTTACAAAGGCTGTTTCCTCTTTGACTTCCTCATATTGAGTGGAAAGGTGTTTTCCAGCAAAGCCAAGGTTGGGGATGGAGAGAGAAAGTTGTGCCCAAGAGTTGGGAGATGCAGATCAGGAAGAAGGGCTGGGGTCTACGAATGAATTCCTGGCCAAGGATGAAATAACAACTAAACTTAAAGGAGAAGCTACTGTAGAATGATGAAATGTTACTGGATTTTAGGCAGAAGCATTTCTATTCAAAGTAACTTTTAAAAATGTTATAAATAATCATTTCAGAATAATTTTTAGAAGATTTCAGTATTGAGTTATAGCTCAAGATATGACAGAACATATTGAGTTTTCTTATTTTCCCCTCCAGGTTTGCAACACAACCACAGACAGGAAGCACGCAGACACCTTCCTGGAGAAGTGTGTTACTGAGTCAATAATGAACATTGTGAGCGGCTTCTTTAATTCTCCTTTTTCAGACAACAGTACCAGCCTCCAGGTAACTTAAAGAAATGAATTCAAAAGCATTCTGCCACACACAATTTATTTACTTTATTTGAGTAGGAAAAACTTTAATCTGGTCAGGAAGTCATTTCCTACATTTCTGAAGATGACTCTTCTCTCATATTATTTACTATTATGCCCCACTTCTGAGTTTACCATACTTTATTTTAAATAAGGAGGCCCCGTCTTCAAATTGAATGATACTTGCTCACCTTTGAAACATAACAGTAACTTGCATTCTGTATATTCGCTGTTTGCCCAGTGTTGAAATAAATCACATGATTCTTTAAATGGATAGGTATTTAGACTCAATACTTCACTTTAGTAATTTGTCCTGAAAGATTTAGCAGGATTTTTATATACCAAGATTTTCATTTGAGTGTTTATAATATTTAAAAGTTGATATCAACTACAGATAGGAGATAGCTAAATATAGTATATCTGTAGGATGGCTTATTAAAAACCATGTTTTTAAAAAAATATTGATGATTTAGGAAAATGATCATGAAGTAATTATTAAATGAAACAGGCCACAGAATTGCATTATAATATTACCTAAATTTGTGTGCGTAAAGAATATATATGCACATATACGTAAAAAAACTCAGTATAGTATCTTTAAAATTTTGATACTAATTATCCCTACATAATAGGATTATTGGTAATTTTCATTTCCATGTTTTTCAGATATTTTATAGTGATCATGTATTGCTCTTATAAAAGTATAATGTCAATTATACTTGCTTTAGAAAAAACTTTTAAACTGTTAGAACCATATGAAATTGTTTTTGGTAGGTCAAATTTGTTGCTTCTTCTACTTACCCATTATATAAAACTAAAACATACAGTCAAAGAATAAACCAAGAACACCAGCCCGATTTGTACTTGAAAATAATTCAGAGAATATTTCAAAAAATACTTA
This sequence comes from Eonycteris spelaea, assembly GCA_003508835.1. NCBI lineage: Eukaryota > Metazoa > Chordata > Mammalia > Chiroptera > Pteropodidae > Eonycteris > Eonycteris spelaea. The sequence continues at coordinate 1,092,911 of PUFA01000053.1, forward strand.
AATTCATGTCATTGGCTTCAAGAAATTCCATATTTTTCTGATTAAGAACATAGTTAAAATTGATTTTTTATAACATCTGACACATGCCTTTCATGAATGGGAATGTAATAAATATTTGTAGAATAAAAGCATTAAATAGCACTGAAACTCAGAAGACTATTTTGTGTTTTATTTTGTGAGCCTTTTAGATAATGCATAGAAAATGTATCACAAGTGTTAATGATTTAGTGGCCTATTTTCCTTCCTAATTTCTCTCTGCAGACACATCAGCCAGTTTTTATTCACTACTGCAATCTGCCTTCAGAATTTACAATTGTACCTGGCCAAACCCGTCGCAGAAAGCTTCAGTGGAGTCCTGTATCAGAACCTTGGCTGAAGTGGGTAAGTCTGAGCGTTGGACTTAATTTATTTTACATTTTGTTAAAGAAATTGGGCTTTTGCCTAATAAGTGATGCAAACAGATTTTTAGTTTATACCTTAATAAGAAAGCTGATGTGGTTTCTGTAAAGCCGAAGAGCAACGATCAGCATGATTCTGAATGTTACATTCTTCTTGGGAGGGACTATAAAAATTATATTTCTTTTAAAAATAATTTAAAGTTTATTTATTTTATTATTTAATCATTCTATTTCTAAACTATATTTACTCTTGCATATAGGACTTTACAGTAACTCAGTGAGATTTTACAGGAATAAGTTTAGTTTATTTCAGACAATTCATTCAGAATTGTCATGTTCTATTGAGCAGCATGACTTATTAATACTTTTATATGGTCCTAGGACTTTTTAAGGGTTGTTAGTTTTCCAGTTTTGTTTGAAATTCATCAGTATTTATTGAGGCTCTGTTATATACAGAAGGCTTCAGAAATTACAAATGGTAAGGTTAGCAGATTCTAGAAAGAATTTCTCATAGATTTCTCCCTCCCACCCCCGTTCTTTTAGTGAATTAGGACCATCCTACAGATGGAAGAGTAGAGGAAGGAAAAGAAATACAGACTTGTCTGGACTTCAGAATCAGAGGGCTCTCATCTAATGGTGGTCCCTCAGGCATTGGGAAGGGGTGCTTATAGTGTGTGTCATTGCTGCCATTTATTGAGCACTTATGTGCAATGCTAAGCAATTTTCATCTGTTATCTCAATCCTTAGATAAGTTCATTAATTATTTTACATTTTACAGTTGTGGAAACAGAATTATCTAGATTAGGTAACTTGGCTCGAACTATAGTATGTGCTCAGTAAATATTTGGCAAATGAATAAATGATTTAACTGATCATGATCACTTAATTTTTTTAGTCTTTTCCCATCTACAATTTACCAAAGTAATCTTATATTGACAAATTTAATGACTGCTCAAGTTGCATTTGAATAGCTTAGAAAGCAGGTCAATTGAAAATTATTAGAACTAAGAGACTAAAAGACTTTATCCAGGTGATTAATTGTAAAAAAGTATTAAAACTGTTAGATTATTTTGTATACCAGCAAGAAACCGAGAATATACTGTGAAAAAGATACCATTCACAATAGCAATAAAACTGTTAAACACTTAAGGGAAAACAATGAGAAACATGAGAGAATATACTATAATACTATTCTGAGGGATACAAAAGATTTTAATAAATGGAAATATATACTATTTCTGGCTTGAAAATTTCAATTTGTAAGGATGCTGGACATCGCTAGAGGCAAAAATGACAAACAAGCTGGCCTGCTGCAAGCACATCCTGAGAAGACAGGTTCTCTGGAAAAGACAATAATGCTGGGAAAGACAAGGCAGCAGGGAAAGAGGGAGACCAAATGAGAGATAAACCGACTCCATAAACAAAGCCGCAGGCATGAGTCTACTGGGGCTGAGCAGGGCCGCGTGGACAGGACCTGTAGACATCACGCATTCCTAGGGTCACCATTGGAGCTGACTCAGCGGCCTTTCACAGACAGGAAAGCTGGTTCTCCTTTAAACCAATAACTTTAAAGCTTCCACACACTTCCTTCACACAGCCTTCTCCTCACAGCCCAGTTGGGCTGAGGCACTCACACAGGGCCACGCTCCACGAGGATGTGTCCTCTGGCAGTTTGGCCTCTGACACCCTCCCGTGGAGGCTCCCACAGTTTAGGTCAGGCTGCCTACTGCTCTGAGGGACATCATCTCCACCCAACTTGTCCTCGGACTCTCTGTGATGTGTCACTCAGTCCTATGAATACTCTTATCACCTTTGACGCCTCTGCCAGGCTGTCCTTCAGCGTGGATGCCCTCCTCACCTCACCCAAGTTCTGATTCTCTACTCCAGGCAGCCTCTGACACAGGCACTTCCACTCATTCTGGAACTCAAACACCCTGGGCCATCTCGGCACTGGAGCACTCACTGCCCAGCACTGACACTTTCCTCCTTAAGGTTTTAGGACTGAATAGTTCAGAAAGGGAAGGGTAGAAATAAAGGAAGAGGCCACAGTAGGTATTGTGTCAAAAATAAAGAAGGGCACAGAAGAGAACCTAGTTTTTATTTTAAAAAGATACACAGCAAAATGTCCAGAAGGGTATAAATAAAACATTAACACTGGTTATCTCTGAGTGAGGGAATTACAGATGAATCTGGTTATGTCGTTCACACTTTTACATAACTTCTGAGCTTTTAATAGTATACTTTTCAAGATATAATGAAACAGTACTAAAAGCTTTTTTTTTTTTTTTTTTGACCAAATCAGCTGGGAAATAGACTAATCATTAGAAGACAAAAATCCAAAGGAAAAGCAAAGAAATACGATGGTATTATTTTTTGCATAGGAGTATATTGTCTCAGCTGCCAAACATATTTCTGTATTTTACACTTTAAGGCAGTCTTCCGTCTTCCTCCTTTTCTTCCTTCTTTCTCTCTTCCTCCTCCTTTTTCTCCTTTTCCTTTTAATCTCCTCTTCTTCCCCCATCAGTTTTAAGCAAATGCAGTGTGGGAAAACACCTGTTGGCCTGACATAGCGCACAGAGGGCATGCTGTTCATAACGCTTAAAAACTGAGACACGGAACACTTTGAGCCCAAGTCAGATTATTCCGTATTGTACTTTCCATTGGAGTTCCAGTTTCGGGGGGCGGAGGGGAGGTGTTCCTCAAGTGGTCACAGTTCTTCCCGTGGAATAGGACAGCAGAGCTTTGAGGGTTTAAAATAGTCACTGAAACTGTACTAGTCTAAAGATAGCTTTTATTTCTAAGCTATAAGATTTTATTTTCTACCATTCCCTCTATGGGCCCAAACCTTGTGATTTAACAGGAATTTTTAGTTACTTTTTCTGTGCTATAAAGATATGTGTGATAGGAAGTCTAAAAAAGTAATTATGTATCTCTAAATCTGTAATCAAGATAGGTTTGGAAGAGCGATGTTTTGGTATAAAATCTCAGTTTCATCTTTGTGAGAAGGCACGTTTTCTTCCCCTTCCTAATTTGTACTTTCCATCTGAATAGTTAGAGAGACCTAGAAATTCTGTTTCTATTATTCTTTCTACTGTTCGTACCTCTCCTTCTTTCCACTCCCTAAAGGCCTCGTTTAACCCCACAGTACTTTCCTCTTGAACCACTGTAGAAATTCAGTGTTTTCTTCTCTCTTTCCTCACTTAAATAAATCTGCTCTGAGACTGATCTCAAAGTGAAATTCCTTCTATTGGTTTCAAAACAGCAAAGCAAAGTCCCCAGCTGCATCCCTTTCTCTAACAAACTACAGATGGATTCCTCATTACCATGTTTGTGACCTCTAAAACACAGCATTGCTTTCACTTGGTGGCTTTGTTACTCAGTGGTCCCCCCTACCCCGTATGACAGCAGACTGGACTATTACGCCCCCACATTGCTCACACTATTAACTTTTTCTTTATTCAATTTCCACCATTGCCACCTCTCAGCACCTTTTCCTTTACTCAATTTTCTTTTCTTTTCTTTTTTTTTTTTTACGAATTCCACCATAAAAGCCATTCTTGACCCCTCCATATCTACATCTGAGCTTGTCCCCACGTGGCCACTGATTCTTTTCTTATGGTCTTCGTTTTATTCTAGCTTATTTCATCATAAATCCTCCTCTCATCGCCCTTACTGGAATTTGAGGGACAATAACTGTGAAGTGCCTGTCAAAAAAAAAACCATTAACGGAAAGCTATGGTTTAGGATGAAGAAGGTGAAAAGCAAATTCTGCTTTGTGATGGTTAGAACCCATCTTTTGTTTGTTTGTTTGTTTGTTGGTGAATACTGTTCATGGAAAAACATATAACCAAAATGAAAGGCATTCAGAAGTAAGCAATTATGGTGGTAAAGAGATCTAAACCCACCTTACTTGCATAGTGCTTAAAAAAATTTGAAATATTTAAACAAAAGAAAACTGAGGGGACATAATTATTGTCTCGCAACATTTGAAAGGGAGAATGGACTTCTTTTACAGCTTCCTAGAGAAAGATTTTAACTAATATATGGTGGCTGCAAGAGGCAGGTTTTTGTCCCACTGTAAAGAATAACTATTTTACAATTCATACTCATTTAAAACCTTAGAGGTCACATTTGATTCTTCCCATTTGCTCACTCCCATTAAACACAAAAGCAGATTTTATTGGTTCCACTTCTAAAAGGCATATTTTTTCTTTCTCTTGTGTGACACTCATCCAAATTCACCATCATCTGACATGGATTATAGAAGAGTCTCTTTACTGAACTCCCTGCCTCCTCTCCTGTCCTGCTGCAATCCATTTCTATGTAGCAGTTAGGATGATCTTAAAATGTAAATGAGGTCATGTTGCTCACCTGCTTAAAACTCTCCATTGCACTTAAAATTCATATCTCTTACCATAGCTTAGAAAGCCCTTCCTCAGTGGAGCTTCATCTACTTCTAGTTTTTCCTCCTCCCACCCCAATTCTACTCCATTCATTGGCCTTCTTTCTGTTTCTCATCTACGCATGGCTTTTTTCTCATCTTAGGGCATTTGCATGCGCTATTCCTTCTGTTTGAATCCTCATCTCCCTTATTATCACATATTCAAAAAAAAAAAAAAATTAAGTGCTTGGGGAAGGGTTCCAGAACATCTCATATAGTGTCCCAGGTTCTCCGTGCTATCTTAGTATTCTGTTTTCCTCTTAGCAGTTATCACTATTTGAAAGCATCTTGTTTGTTTGTTTATTTATTTATTTTTGCTTCTTTGATGTCTGCTTCTCCCATTAGCATGTCAACTATGAAAGCAGGAACTTTGCTTTATTTACTAAATAAAATGTCTAGACCTAAAAGTGTCTGGTGCCAACTAAAGAAGTTAATGAGTGTTTGTTGACTGACAACAATCCATACATTAGATATTTTGCAGATAGTGAAATTTAGGCTTGGAAAGTTTAAATAAGTTTCCGAATTAGTAAGCAGTTGAGTTGGATTTGAAGTGCAAGTTTCTATGAGCATGAAGTTTATGCTGTATTGTGTTACTGCAAATGCTTTTGTAGGAAGCCCTAAGATATAAACTAGAACTATGGCAGTTTGGCTTGCTGGCTAGGGATTTGTCTGAAGTTTCGTAATTCAGGTACAGAATCATTTTGTGTTTCAGCAACTTTTTAAGAATACAAAGATGTAGTAACACAGTTAACGCAGTTCAAATATGTAAGAATTTATAGTATTAAAGAAAACAAAGTATACATATTTAGGAAAAATATACAAAGTATAGAGAATACCATGCTGTTAGTAAGTAAGCTTCAGTGCATTTGTAAATTGGTAAACAGAGACCTGTGAATGCAAATGTCTATAACAGTTACATTTACATAACACTTCATAATTGTAAACTGCTCTCAAGTATATTAGTTTAACTCATCTATCATTTATTTCTTTTTTTGTACATTGAGTACAAAAGTTAGTAAAAATCAGCAAAAGCACTTACTAAATCAGCAGTTGATGAGAGCAGTGAGTGTTTATTAGTGGTGGGTGGTGTGGCAAACCCTATGATGTGGTAAACCCTGTGGACATAATTCTAAGCCCCATTTTACAGATCAGAATGTGAGGTTAGCAAGGTTAGGCAACTTGCCCAAGGTCCTGCAGGCCGGTGGGGACAGAGCCAGGATCTGAACCCCTTCTAGACTGACATTTGTGATGCTCTACTATCACAAATCGGGTTAAACAAACATTACCTGTTTTATATCTTGAAGATACAAAATATGGATCAAGATGTTAATGCCCTCAGTGAATTATTGTTCCTTGGTTTATTCATCCATGTGAAATACCACAGTGCATGTTAGAAGTGCTTTGAGAAAAAGCATCCAAGGATGGCTTCCATATTATTTCACTTACAGAAGAATTTTGTCCCATGTGTTTCATAATCTTCAAATGATTTGGGGGGATTAATGTTGGGTACTTTGTTGGCAATGTAATCTTTTTTCCAAATGGAAATTCTGTAAAATAACTTTACAAATGGTTTGAATAATCAACCTCAATTTTCAAGCCAATTGTTCCTCTAAAATGTGAACATGTATAAAATATTAACCCTTTGAGAAAAGACGTTCAGTCTCTATTAAAACAAACATATCTATTTTGACCTATCTAGAGGGTTATAGTTGATTATATAAAGAGTTTGACATAATACATCCCAGTAATTATGGTTTTTAAAAACTGTTCTTACTTATAAAATATTAAATCTAAATAAGTTACAAGATAGGACAAAATTTTATAAAGTTTTTTCCCATATTTATTAATTCAACTGATTTATAATGATTTCTTATTACCTGAAAGGTGTTATTTTAGTTGGGGATATGCAGTATTTTAGTTGGGAAAATGTGCTATGTCAAACTATATTTCCTGCTCTCAGTGAATTTCTAGTACATCGACGGTGGATATAACATGTACGGAATCACAAAGCAGAATGAAAGTACCTTATCTGTTAAAAGTTCTAAAGCCTGACTCAGTGCCTGGAGCATGATAGGTACTTAGTGAATAGTTATTACATGAATAAAATAAATGGATGAATAAAAATAAATGATTGAATATTCTGCTCCTGTCATTGGCTGTGTTATATTCTATTGTGTGTTTACATTCTAATTTATTTAACTTCGTGGTTGGAAATGATGTTGTTTCCAATCATTTTGCACATGAGGAAGAATAAGGTTAACTACCTAGGTGTAGAATTTCTAGGTATTTTAATTTTGACAGATACTGCCTTCTATAGAGGTTGTGCAATTTATATGCTACAAGCAATGTAGGAGAGTATCTTTCTCCTCGATAATATGGTGTGTGACCAAATTGTTAAATCTTTGCCAACCTCATAAGTAAAAATATCATTATAGTTTTAATGTGTGTTTCTTTTTTACATTAAGAAAAATAAACCTTTCTGTATAAGTCATTGGTGTTTACCTTACAGTTAACTGTCTCTTGTACTTTGCTTACTTTTTCTAAAGATTTTCTTTTTAATAATTTGTATAGCCCTTTATTTATTAGGGAAATGAGCTCTTGGCCTATAAATAACCAAAATTTTCTCTTAATTTTTCATCTGTCATTTGAATTTTTATTTTTTATTCTTTGGCATGCAGAAATTTATTTTCTTTTAGACTTTTTAGATTCTCTTTTATCTTCAGAATGGCCTTGATCAGTCTGAGATGATTGTTAAAATTCCCATTGAGAATTTTCATGGTTTTAATTTTTTTGTCTGTGTTTTTGATGAGACCATTTATAATTTTAAGTTATCTGGAATATATTTAGTACTAAGGTATAGGGTATAGAATCAACTTTATTTTTTCCTGATGTCTCGTCAGGTGTGCCAATGCTAATTCTTGCATAATCCATAAAATTATATTCTTTATTTAATTTGGGGATTAATTAATTGAGTATAGTTTGAGTGCCAAACAGGAAAGATGCATTTCATATTTTTAATGTTATTCATATTTAAAAATACAAGTGCTTCAGTACAGATTTATCTTGAATATTTTGACATGATACAGAAAAGGTGCCACTCTCTGCCTACCCCATTACATCTAACTTGGGCACCAACTGTTCAGTATGGCTTGACAACCAACCAGGTATTCTAATTAATGCTTACACTTTCTGTTTCCTTTTTTCCTTACCTGTCAGTTTATCTATCCAAGCATTTTTTTTCCAGGGCCCCTATCACTGCAGTATGTGTGTTAGAGATTTTGGTCTGGCAGATACCATTAGCAGTTTAGTCTAATGAAAAAATTTTCACATAATATGCAATATTTAATAAATAATAATTAGAACTAGATTTTGATTGCATCTTAAAATGATTGCAAAGACTTGTCATATCTAGAGAATTTCAGGACTTATAAGCCTGATCAGTAGGTTAGCCTAATGACCAAAATGCCTGTCAATAAAGATAGCTCAGTTTAGAGAACTGGCCAGCTCTAGGTAGAACTCTACTAAAGATAAATGCATTAATAACAATTCTTCTTCTCTCCTAATTGTTTTTAAGGACTCCATATACTTATTCTCTTATTATCCTTACAAGGTAATATCTCAATTGTACTCTTAAGGAGCAAATAGGAACATTTTTTAAACATTTAAAACTTTCTATGTGGCCACTAAATCACACAGTTGGAGTTATTGCTATGTCCAGAAGGATGACTGGTTGTAGTAAATTTATTAGTTCATTTTTTACTGAGAGGGATAGAGACAGGGATTAACCATTAACCCCAAGGATATGTCCTAGTTCACATTTCAATGTACCATTTACACCAAGATTTTTCTAGCTTAATAAAAGTAAGCTAATTTTGGATCATATTTTTTGTTGCATTTGAAAAATGTTGTTCTAGTTATTAATGTTCTTATTAGTGAGATCACAAATTAATTCTCCTCTTTTCTTAGTCACAATTATTTTTCTGCTTGAAATTTTAAACAACATATGGAAAACCAAATTTGCATGGTCACCTTTGCTTTCAAAGTAATATTTATAATATTTTGACAGTGCAGGGAATCTATTTTAGGCCCCATCTTTAAAGATATTATTTTTACAATTGATTGAAAAATTGTTTTATGATTTTCTACACAGCTGACTGACTTTAACTCAGATTCTCTTTTTCTCCAATTGAATAGTTAATTTTCTTTATTGCCTTGAAATTGTGAATTAGCCTTGGCTAGAGTTTACCTTTGGGCATGAGAAAGTAATATATTTTACCCAGTTAACTTATGTTGTGCAATTTGTGCTGAGACAGGAGACTAGAAAATACCAATGAAAGCGGTACATTTGGGGGGAAAAAAACCAAAAAAATCTCTTTCAACAAATTTTGGAATATTGGCGTCTCCTTAGCCTAGTTCGTCCATAGTGCTGGCCACAGCGGAATAACGGCAACAGCTTACAGGAGCATCTGGGGTGGGTGAGGTTTTTCTGACCTCACTAATGGGGTGAAATTGCACTTCTAAGAATAACAGAGGTACTGCCATTGGGGTACATTTCCACTGGTGTTATTAGAAAAATATTCATTGAGCACTTCTTTGTGTAAGTTGTGCTCATATCAGCACCACTTATTTGATGGCCAATTATTTCTAATGTACCTGTTCCAAAGGGGAGTAAAGCCCAACCTTCCCGCCCCCCCCCCCCGTTTGTTTAAATGTTAGTGGAAACGTGGTTGTAATAGGTTTTGAGCAATATTAAGGTTTATTGTTTTCATTATTTTAGTTGCTTAGAAAATAACGTATAAGCAGTATTGTCTGACTTGTAAATGTTTAGAGCAAACCCAGCTTATGTTGAAGCAGCCAGAAAAAGATGAAAGTCTTGCCAGGATTTGATCATGGTGCAGGATTAAGTATTTATAAAAATATGTGCAGCTTGGCAGTGTCAAGGCTGTCTGTCCTTCAGATGGGACAGGAATACAATTGCTCTGCTGTGAGTGATGGACATAAACAGACATCATATGCTTTGGAAAAGGGAGACTTATAATGAATATTAGGAAAACATTCACTAGGGAAATCTAAGCAGTGGTGCAATTGATTGTTTAGGGTTGCCTTATAGCTGTTATTATTTTCTTAAAACTTCAGCTTGAGCTCTTGTTTAACTGGTAACTTTTGTGTCAGTAGCTAAAATTATTTATGTTCAAAGAAGTTTTTAAGTATCTTTCAGTTTCCAAGAATTTTCACCAGCAGAAATGGTACTGCCTACTATTGCTTTCCCTTCATTATATTAAGCAAGTCAGAGTCAGTTATTCTCTCTTTCTCTTATTCCTCCCTTCCTATTTTCATTAATTTAAAAAAAAGTCTTCCAAGATCTATCATTATAACTTTAAATAATATCATTATATCTCTATCTCTTGGTTTAGCAGCTCTAAATAATGTCTATATTTTCCACACTATGACAAATGAGAAATTAATATGCTACCTTCATTTCTACCTCTTCTCCCACTCTGTGTTCGAATTATTGCTTGATGTGTTGTTAAGATTGGTGACATTTATATTCTGTTCTGAAATGTAATGAAATCCCTTATCAGTTGATAAAATTAAAATAATAAATTTTCAGAATTTTATAATATTATGATGTATAAATGTTTTTCACTGTATAAAGATGTAGTGCCATGATACTGAAACTTTTCCTACTGGAAGAGAACTTTCCAACCCTTAATATCATCTAATGGATCTTTCATTTGTTTCTAGCTTTATGCTCTTCTTCAGGTTCACACTCGGTTGCCATGATTTCTTGTATTCACGTTGACATTTTTGGATTTTCAGTAATTTTCATAGGGGGTTTAAAGAAAAATTTCTGAGCCCTACAAGTTCTGAAATGTTTTTATTTGGGTATCACATTTGATTTTTAGTTTAGAAATCCATTAAACTCTTAGATTCAAAATTTTTGTCCATCTGGTCATAAAGACATTATTCTACTGACTTCCAGCATCCAGTATTGATGATGGAAGTCTGATACCAGTCAGATTTTATGTCGGAAACCTCTTTTTTCTTGGGAAGTTTTTGTAATTTTTGCTTTGCTTTTGGCATTTATATTAGTTTTGTAAGGCTTCCATAACAAATCATTACAACTGGGTGGATTAAAATAACAGAAATTTATTGTCTCACAATTCTAGAGGCTAAACAGCTGAAATCAGGGTGTCAGCAGGACCATGCGCTCTCTGAAGACTCTAGGGACGAATCTGTTCATGCCTTTCTATTAGTTTGCTGGCATCCTTGGTTTGCAGCTGCACAAATCCAATCTCTGCTCCATCTTCACATGGTGTTCTTCCTTCTGTGTGTGTCTTCATTTCCCTGTTCCCCTATTGTAAGGACACCAGTTGTATTGAATTAGTGTCTACCCTAGTTTAGTATGACCTTGACTTAACTTGATTACATCTACAAAGACCCTATTTCCAAATAAGGTCACATATACCAGTACCCTTGCTTGGGACTTCAACACATATTTTAGGGTGTTGGGAGCACAATTCAACCCATAAGAGCATTGTAAATTTTTACTAGAATATGGCCAATATGCTGTTTAATCCTGTTTAACATACAGTGAGCCCCTTCAGTTTGAAGATTAACATCTTTCTTAGTTCAATAACATTGTCTTTTATTATTTAATTAGTCATGTCTTTCTTTTTATTGTCTCTAGTATTTCTTCCTAGAACTTATATTTGTTAGATAATTTTACTTCCTGGATTGACTCTCCTTATTTCATACTCACTGTTTTATTTTCTCTTGATCTTTTATATTCTAGAAGATCTGTGACTTTCTCAGATATCACCTTGATCTTTGTTCCTGTCTTTTCCCTTTTTAGCCAGTTTTTGAAATGTTTATTTATGCAATCATAATTTAATTCCAAAGATTTATTTATTTTTTCTGATTTCTAATATTTTGGATGCAGCATACACTCAGATTCTCTGAAGACAACAATTGTTATTTTGTTCTTTCCTGAATCATGTCTGTTTTCACTTTGGTCACTTAATGCCCTTGGTTTTGGTTTTCCCATAATCTTTGGTTGTGTGTTCATAGTTATAAAGGTCTCTAATGACTGGCATAGGTTTTCTCTGCAGTTTTAAAGGTCTATTTCTTTACAAGCATTCTTGTATAAATGGCAGGGCTGACCCAGAGTTCATGATAAGGGGCTGTATAAATAATACGCAGGCTTTCCTTTGGGAGTGTGTGTGTGTGTGTGTGTGTGTGTGTGTGTGTGTGTAGCAGAAGACAGGCTGAGAATACTAACAAGTGTTAAATGAGGAGGGTATTACTCAGAGGCTGGAGTTTTTTCTTTATATATTTTTTTTGCTGGAGATGCCTCTTTTCTTGCCCCTATTCTGCTTCTTATTTGAGGAACATTTTTGGAGTTACTTCAAACTCTATTCTGCTTCTCTATCAAGTCCTAGCACCTTCATTTGGCATTCTTTCCAGGCAGATATTTCACCTTCTGGAGAGAACATTTCTATGTTTCTCTAAATTTATTCTCTGTGTAAAAACCTCTGCTACCAGCTGCTCTATTTATGCTATAAGAGGAAGGAGGGTCTTGGCTTCCCAGTTATTTAGATGCTGTTCTTTAATGAGTTGCCCAGGAGACTCCCCAGACCCCACTACCACTGTTCGTGCTGGTTGACTATGCACCTAGGAAGACCTGTTCTAACTAGAATCTCTTGTAAAGCAGCTTCTTCTCTTCCTTCTCTGATGGTCTCATCCCATTTTCATTCTGCTTGCAAAAATGCCTCAGTATTTCTGTTTTCCTTATGGAAAGTATTCTCATTTTTCAGTATTATCATGTAAGTCTGATAAAATTTAATTTCAGTTGATTGGGGGAAGAAGGATATATACTGTGTGCCATTTACCAATACAGATTTTTTATTTCTTCAATTTTTAAAATTTCTTCTATTACATGTTTTACCATATGAAATTTCGTGTGTATGTGTGCATGCATGTGCACACACACAAACACACTAGTTATATTAATGAATGGACTGAAAGGATTTTATCATGTATTTTCTGTCTGCTTTCTTATTTTCCTTGGCATCTGGGAAGGTCGTTATGCAGTGTTTTGTATAATTTGTGTGGTTGTCATTCAGTGTTTTTCTATATTGATGCTATATCAAGTACATTTTGAACATTAAATCGTCAAGAAATCAAATAAGTTCTTGAATGTTTAATGAGCCTACATTAATAGTTGGTCTTAAAAATTGAAATACTTTCAGGTTAGAAGCTTTTGCAGTATTATAAAACAATGTAATGGTAGAGTTTAAAGATCTAATTTTTTTCCAATTTTTAATTGTATTGAAATATAATTAATGTATAACATTATATTGGTGTACAACATAATGATTTGCGATATGTATATATTGCAAAATGATTACCATAATAAATTTAGTTACCATCTGTTACCTCACAGTTACCAAATTTTTGATAAAAACTTTTAAGATCTACTCTTTTAGCAACTTCCAAATATACAATACAGTATTGTTAAATATAGTCACCATACTGTACATTACATCCCAGCACTTATTTAGCTTATGTGTATATTTTTTTGTTCCATGTTTATAATATTATTTTGGTATTGTGTAAGAAGCTTCAGTCAAATTTAGAGGAAAATATTTAAAATCTTTCCTTTTCAGCAAAGAATCGTGGAATTGCTATTCCCGTGGATTTGGACAGCCAAGTTAATACTCTTTTCATGAAGAGCCATTCAAATATGGTGCAGAGAGCAGCCATGGGTTGGAGACTATCCGCTCGCTCTGGACCACGCTTTAAGGAAGCTCTCGGAGGGCCTGCTTGGGATTATAGAAATATTATTGAAAAGTTACAGGTACATATATGAGCATGAAATGGCATTAATGTTTTCTAAATTATAATTTTTAACACACATAGACAAATAAAATATACTTTAAATTATCAAATATAGTTGGGGACAAGGCTTTACTGTATTATTCCCTACCAACACTACCCTTTTTGAAATCATAGCTTTTGGGTAAAAGTTGTGGGTTATTTTTAGTGAGTAGATATTATTTAATGTGTGCATGGTAATGAGTTTTAATATCAAAATAATAATCATAATACCAATAATTTTGATAAAATATTTTACCATAAAGACTCATGTAAAAAATTAAATGTTCATAACCTTGCTTCAATTCATCTGTTAGTATTCTCTTAACTCCTTTGGTGAGAATGGTGTAAGCACCCTTACTCCCAAATTATTTTCATAGTAACTCTCTTCTCTTTTTGGCCTGGACATTCTGAGACATTGAGTGTTAGTCTACTCAGGCTACCATCACAAAATACCACTGCCTGGGTAACTTAAGCAACAGAAATGTATTTTCTCACAGCCCTGGAGCTAGAAGCACAAGATCATGGTGTCGGTAGGTTTGTGTTCTTCTGAGACCTCTCTCCTCGGCTTGCAGACCACTGCCTTATTAATGTATTTTCATATGGTTTTTCCCCTTTGCATATACATGTCTGTATCCTAATATTCTTTTCTTATAAGGACCCTAGTTATATTGGATTGGAGCCCACTCATATGAATTCATTTGACCTTAATTACCCCTATAAAGGCCCTACCTCCAATTACAGTTCCATTATGAAGTACTGTGGGTTAGAACTTCCATATATGAATTTTGAGGGTGACACAATTCAACCCTAACAGACATATTCTCATCCATATAATTATAGATTTCATGGAGCAAATTAGGGTATGGTTTTGAGGAAATGGTCAAGACATGAACGGGAATAAATATTACGAGAAGGTCACATGTAGATTAATTGGTAGAGGTTCAGAGTTTTAATAGATGAATGTTATATGCAATTAAAAAGACCAGTTTGACTCAGTATGAGGAACTGTAAGGCTATAGGTTATTAAAATTTGGAGGGGAAATGTCAATATAACTGATTAAGCAATTATTGATTTGCAAGGTAGAATTATTGGAAAAAGGCTAGAGGAAGGCAGATTAATTAAGAATAACTAAGGATCTCAGCCAGGTGGCGGTATGAGTGAAGCGAAGAAGCAGGTATTGGATCTTATAGTGATGGCAGGGTCTATAGACTTGGTGGCTGTTGGTTTGAAATAGAAGGCATGGGAGGCATTTGAGAGGCATTGATTGGTGACTAGGTGATATTTCTAAGAATATTGTAAGAGGAAAGGAAAGAATATAGTAGAAGGATGTTAGCTATGGTCATTGAAAATAAGATGAGTTAGGTTAACAAGCTACTGAATATATTGAAGTTAAGTCTATAGTTGATGACAATAGAGTTAGGATAGTGGGTGGAATATAATGATATTAAAAAAGAAAAGAATATCTTGTGAGAGGCCAAGAGTGGCACAGTAGCCAAGTAAGAGAAAAAAGATAGGTTCAGAAAGGAAGGAAATCGAGTTCATGATAGCCAAAAAAGTAGAACATTTCAGAGAAGTAGATAGTAGTATCAGCCAGCATAGGGAAGGTATGTCTTAAACTTGTTTTTACATAGTCATGGGCATTCATAAAATAAGTGTTGGTGAAGACTCTATACCACCCTCTGAGTGCTGAAGATAGAGCCATGAGGTCTATGCTTCAGGGAACATACATTCTAACCCATTAAATAAATGATATAATGCTAGATTTTTAAAACTGCTATGAACAAATAAAGCAGGGTAACAGCATGATGTAGAAGCATTGGGAGAATGATCCTATAGTTAAAGAGCACCTCTCTATTATAGAAGTGACATTTGAATTGAGACCTGAGTAATAAAGAGGAATAGTCTACTCAAAGACTTGAGGACAGAGAGTTTTGGGGGACAGTTGAGTAAAGGCAGTGGGTGTTTAGGCAGGGACAAGATTGGTGAGTTTCAGGAACCCAGAGAAGACCATTGGGGCAGGACGTTTGTGAGCAAAGTATTATGAAATAAAGGACCAAATCATGTAGAGACATACATGGTAAGGCGTTTGGGTTTTTTTCTGAGTGAGAAGGCAAATTATTGCAGATTTTAAGCAGAAGATAGGCATTACTTGGTTTACCTTTTAAAGGATCATTATGGATTATGAGTGGTGAATGGTTTATGGAGTCCAGGTATGGAAGCCATGAGTCTATTGCATTAATTCAGACAAAAGGTGATGGTGACTTTGCTTCAGGGGGTAGAAACAATAATGAAGTGCATGAATTTTGGATTTATTTGGCTTTAGAGTCAACAGGACTTGGTAGATGGATAGATAAATTGTGGGATAGAAAGAGGAATCAAGATGAGCCTGGGTATGATATGATTGGATCATTTGCTAAGATAGGGAAGAATTCCATTAGAATGAGAATAGGAGTTCTGTATGGAGAACTTTAAATGTGAGATACATATTTAGCTATCAACGTGAGTATGTCAAATAGGCAGCTGGATATATGAGTCTGGAGTGGTTTGGAAAGATGTCCACACAGGAAATATAAATGTGGGAATTTTCAGCATATATAGGATATTAAAACTCAGAATTGGATGAGATCCCTCACAAGAAAAGGTAGAAATAGAAGAGAAAGGGCTGGGAACTACCAGGAGCTGGCAAAGGAATGGTCAGGAGATGGGGGGAAAGTGTGAGATTATAGAAGCTGTGAGCAAAAGGTGTTTGACAAAGTAGAAAGAAGTGTGTAAAAAGCTTAGCAGTGGTTGGGTGAGATTAGAACAGAAAAGTCACCACTGGATTTGGCAACAGGATGATGGTTGCAATTAATTGGTACTCAATAATAATGATTACTCACATTTATTAAGGGATAAGGAGCGGCCAGTATGTGTTAGAGGCTGTTCTATGTATTTACCTTTAATCTTCACAGCAAGCCCATGTGATTCTTAGTATTATTATTCTGAGTTTTCATGGGGGAAAATAATGAATTAGAGAGATTACATAGTTGGCCCATGATCAAAATAAGAAATGAGACAGAATTCAAAGCATAGAAGCCTGAGCACAATTTGTTTAGTAAATGAAATGAAAAAGAGAGATAATCTGAAAAATCTTTGATAAGCATATTCTCTTCCCACCTTTATATAATATCTTGTTTCTCATTTACATTATTTTATTCCTGGCGGTCTCTTTTAACTGTCATGAGAAATTTTTTAGAAAGCTTTAGAGTAGTTGAAATAGAAATGATCACTTTTGTTAAAAAGAAGAGTTAAACAAGAGTTAACTCCTGAAATCAAGAGACATGGTACCCCCATCTGTGCTGCTGTAGCTGAGAGTAAAAATAAGCAATCATCAGTTTTCTGCTTAGCAAAAAATATCATAGCTATGGGTGAATAAAGTCATTAATGTGAGATTACGTTTTTCTTCTAACATAGTTATTTTAAAACAGAAAGGGGATTCTTTAATCTTTAAAGAAGTAAATTAGCGTTGCATGTAGTTCATTTTAGAAACATGTCAGGATGCTTTCAGTTGTAATTAACACATTATTCAACTAATAGTGCCTTAAACATTAAAAAAAATATATTGTTTCACATAGCAAGGAATCTGGAATTGGGGCTCTTCCTGAGTTGATTAATTCAGTAATTCCATAGGTCAGGGCCCTAACACTGTTGATTTATTAGTTTTCAGCTTAAAGCTGGCCTTCAAAGGTTACGTGAGAGCTTTCTCACATTTTGGATTCACAGTCTCAAGCTGTCTTGAGAGCTATAGGTAGTTTTGAAGGAAACGGCCCCTTTCTTCCCCAACTCACCCTGCCTAGACCAATCACTGGCAGGGCAAATGAAATGGCCATGACTGGCTTAAACTAATCAACCTTGACCTTAAGCTGAAGAGGCTCATCTCCCTGAGAATGTTGTCGCCTTATTCAGAAATAACATGGGTATTCTGTTAGCACAGAAGAGGGTAAAGAAAGGCTGTTGAGTAGGTGACCAATAGTGTCTATCAAAAACTGTAATTTGCAATACTATTAAATGTCATTGAACCTTTGCGTAGTACTAATGCTACTTCAAATAATATAGTGAAGAATTTCCCATTGGAAGAAAAGATTAGTTGTGGGTGACCAATGACACATATAAGATCTCTTTTTTAGCTCTTTGGAAGCATACCTCAGATTATTCCAATTTGATGAATGCCTATCATGTTTCCATTACAATCCTAGACACTGCAGGGCCTCTAACAGTGGTATTATTGTCTTTTCATCTTATGTGTATATCCTTTGAAATCATACGGCTACCCACTTCTCACATACCTTATAAATGAAAATGGAGACCCAGGCAGTGTTCACACAGAAAACCAGACTAAAAGCATAAATATTTGGTAGTGCCATAGGAAGGTGGGGGACATCTCTGAAATGCACATGCCTCATTCCTGGTTCGCATTCTGAGGCTTGTCATCTCTTCAAAGGATGAAATCTGCTTGAGTCTTCACATGGGTTGTCTTGTGCTTTATTCCTCAGGACGTGGTGGCCTCCCTGGAGCAACAGTTCAGCCCGATGATGCAGGCTGAGTTCTCAGTGTTGGTTGATGTGTTGTACAGTCCAGAACTACTGTTCCCGGAGGGGAGTGATGCAAGGATACGATGCGGTGCTTTCATGTCCAAGTAAGCGGGTGCAGTCTGAGATCCTGTTCGTGTCACTAAACTGAGATGGCCTCTAACATTTCTGCTTTTTACTCTGCTGGCACACATAAGGACAGTCCGCGGAGTATGGGAAAGGTCTAAAATACATGTTAAAAAAACGCTTCAAAATATTTAATTTGATTCAATTGAAATTTTATGGCTGAGTAATATTCCATTATTACTTTATTCATTCATCTATCAGTGAACACCTATGTTGCTTCAATATCTTAAATATTGTATATAATACTGCAATGAACATAGGGTACATATATTTTTTGAATTAGAGTTTTTATTTTCTTTGGATAAATGCCCAGAAGTGGAATCTCTGGGTTATATGATAGTTCTATTTCCAATTTTTTGAGGGACCTCCATGTTGTTTCCCATAGTGGCTACACCAATTTTCAGTTCTTTTCAGACCACATCTCTTACACTCTCCTCTTCCATGTCTTTAAGTGTCAGCTGCCAGTTGGCGTCCTTATCATTTTCTGGACGTGATGCTCGGCTTTCTGCCTCTGCCCTTGGTGCATACCATTAGCTTTACAGGGATGCCTTCTTTCTCTAGTCTTCCTGCCAGATGAAATCTTCATAGTTCAATGTCATGTCTTCACTGAAACCTTCTCTATCTGCCTTAGGCAACTCCTCCAAAGAAATGTAATCGTTTCTTTGTCTAGTTTATGGCATTGCCAATACCTCTGTTATAGCACTTATCGCATCCTGTAAGAGGTGGCTGTGTGCAACCTAGTGTTTTCGGGACTCTCTTCACAGTAACTCTGAGACTCAAGAGATCAGTGAACTGTGTTATGTCACCACAGAGTGGTGCTTCAGAATCTTGGCTCTGAAGTTAGGTGGACCTGGGGCTATTTCCAGATGCCACCACTTTATAATTGTGTAACCAAAGGCAAGTTGCTTTATCTCTCTAGACCTCTGTTTTCTCATTAGTAAAATTAGCTGATAATAGAACCTGTAGCATTAACTTGTGAGGATGAATTAGGAGAATCCATAGGAAGTTCTCACCGTGACACTTGGGAAGCCATTAGTAGTCATTGGCTAGTGACAACTCACTTTTCCTCAGGTTTAGTAGCACAGTACTATGTTATGTCACTGAAATCAGATAATTCCATTATATGCTACATCATTTTAGTTTTCCATGAAGACATATCTCACAGGGTTGTTTTGAGATCCAGCTTTTTAAGAGCTATATGTGCTAAGCTACAAATTCTGAAGATGAACATTTTATTTGAATTTGAGTTTCTGGGATGCTATGTAACTGTTACCCACAAACTTTTCTCCTGACAGTGCAAAGGTTGCCACTATAAAATTTGAGTTTTTGTCTAAATTGTATCAAAAATAAGATGTCCTACTGTTACTTTTTTCTTGTGTTTGTTTTGTTTCTACTCACAAAAACTGCCTATTTGTACCAAGCTATAGCAGTGAAAAATAGCACATTATTATTAATGCAAACTGGAAAGCAGCCCATTATGCTAAGGTTGCAAATCATGTACTGCTACTTCTACTATATAATTAATGTAACATAGTACATAGAAAATAATATAGTATAACTGAATAAAATGTAACATACTGCAGACATTCATATTTTTTTACTAGTAAGATAATCATTATTTCATTGTTTTTCAAAGAGTATTCTGTCCCATTGAAAGTGTGCTACCTCAATAAAATTAGAAACACTGAGATATATTGCCTGTGAAACAAAGGATGTTTTATAATATAAAGTATATAAACTGAAATGTAATTTTAAAACTTTTGAACACAGGTTTCTATCTTGTTTACTTCATGTTCTCAAATAATAGTGTGATTTTTTTCCCCTCTAGTATATGATGTTAGTATATAGTTTGAAGAGAAATCACTGTCCTATTTAAGATTTAATGTTTTGCTTTAAGGTTGATTAATCATACAAAGAAACTAATGGAGAAAGAAGAAAAACTGTGCATTAAAATTCTTCAGACTTTACGAGAAATGCTAGAGAAGAAAGACAGCTTTGTGGAAGAGGTATTTAAGAAAATTTTAGTATTTGAAAATAAAGTAGAATTTCTAGAATACTATAACTAATGAATTGCAGTAGGTTATTATGTAATTACTTGTGTTTCATATTAACTGTGTGTGTACTTAGATGTATTAGATAATTTGAGTTTTTGTGTTATCTTTCACATCTGTTTTCAACTGAGAAATAACTAAGGTTAAAATGGCCCAAGTATTTTGTTTATTCATTTTTATTATGTTCTTTCTTGAACTTGTATATTTTTCTCACATAGCTTCAATGGACCAAACAACCTTTTTGAACAATGAGCAACTGAGATTCATTATTAAGATTTTATTATATAAGTTTTGCATATTAAAGTGGTCTATGCATTTTGACATATGTTGATTATATGTTCATGTAATTTTCTATAATATTTTTCCAATTATTATAAAATAATATTAAAAAATAAATAGGATAGTGTTTCTATTCTTAACTATATTAATTTAAGAACTGCACAAATGATTTTCAGGGAATATCAACTTATAGATAATAATTGTCAGTCTGTTATTAAAAATGACAGCTCAGGTGCTCATTAAGAGATAGCTAGCAGCAGGTTTAATTCCCAAGGTGATACACTTAAATATAAAATATAAATCTAGTACAGTTTTTTTTTTCAGCTAGCTATCTTTACTTTTATGTTTGTTATCATACAGATTTGTTCCATGCTCCTTAATAACTTTTTGGTCTGTTTCTATAAATACTGATCATCTGATATGTTTAAAATTAGAAGGATTTTATTTTATTTGTTAATTTATGTATTTGCTGTCAAATTCAAAAAAGATTGTAGTGGTAGGGTTTCCTTTTTTAAAAAATGTATTCTTGTAGAAAAGAAGTGCGGTCGTGAATATTAATAGAAGGGGCAAAGTTTTAAAATACTCTGTTTGAATTACATGTTTGATTCAGTAACCAAAATGACTTTTGCTTTACATTATTTCTCTTTATCATTTAAACTATATTTAGAAAACGAATTATTAAAATCAAGGTGGTCATTGCCAATTTTAACAATTGTTTCTGTGGCATAGGACTCAAGAAAAATATTTATAAGTTTACGTATATGGTATGCTTTTAAAAATGGCAGTGTTCTTTGGGACTTTTTGTTGTCTTCCTCTGATTCCTTAAAATATTGCTGTAGTTTATTTTTGACTGAAGTACTAGATCATAAAAGAGAAAAATGGGGTCAATATAAATTTTTGACTGATGAGGTTTATGATAACAGTAACTTCTGCTTAATGGGAGATAACTGATAAGCCTTCCAACTTTATGTAACAGATTATTATTGAATTACTCTAAAGAAAAATTTAAAAAAATCAGGTAAGATTTTACTTTGACTGGTCAAGAGTATATAGCTCCCAAACCACCTTAACTTAAATTATGCTGGCATCTGTTTCTCCTTCCCATTCCCACTGCTGTCACTAGTGTAGGCTTTCATAATCTCTTGTCTGGAAATCTACAGCAGTCCAGTTCTCTGAGATCTCCTTGAAGGGAGGCAGGGCTGTTGTTTTCATACCTCCAAGGGGCACCATTCACATAAAATAAGATGTGAGTGGCACCACCAGAACATAGCCCTCAGGGAAAAGTTAAGTTGAGAAAGGCTAGATGGGGTCATTCATTCAGCGATCTAACACGTATATTGTGAGGTACTATTAAATGTGGGTTATCGTGTTGGGCAGGGAAGATAAAGAGATGGATTACGCATCTGCTAAGGGCCACCATGGGGTACAATTCATATGCTAGTGGACTCTTGTAGTAGTCTACAGAGATCACGAGAGCATGTCAGAAACCTTCAGGGACTCTCGACTGCCTTGGTGTTCAGGTCCTCCATTATGTTTCCTGTGCTTCCCTCCTTCCCACCCTCCTCATCCGTTAGCCTCCAGAAATCTGTGTTGCTCAGTGTATCTGAAAAGTCCCTCGGGCTTTTTCTGCACTGGAACTCCCTACATCTGGAATCATGGATTGCTAAAATTTAAGCAAGCTTCTATTCCCCTAGTGTTATCTTTGTGGGTAGTTAATGGATAGTATATGTCATCTATTCTAGCCAATGGTGATTACTTTCTCAATAGAATTACGAAAGTCTTTGTGCCTCATTTTTGTGATACTTCAGGCTGTTTCGGGGTATTTAGTTCAAGCTTCTTGTTTTATAAATGATGCCATTCAGACCCAGAGAAGTTATATAATTTGCCCAGCAACTAAATTGTAACACCTTCCTTTTAGCTAATCTTATTTTGTAGATCACAGCCAACTTTTAACAATGTTGTATATCACTATTAAGAAATATTAGTGTATTTTATCTAGCATATTTTGGGTTCCAAAAATTCTGTCATAGGTAGACAGAATATAAGATAGAATATAACATCCAAAAATGGATAAAGGTTTAGAAAACCGCTAAGAAAATATTAAAGAATGTGGAAATGTAGTCATTTAACTAAGAAAACAAGAGTCTGAAAAGGACTTATGCGTATAATTTCTTAATTTGTCTACTAAGGACAGAATAAGAAAAAAAATGTATAGCTGAAAGAATTCTAGACCTCAGATAACTTTTTAATTTTAAGTGTTTTGAAATGAGAAGCATTTCTACCAGTGGAAGTAGAAGACTTTCCCCAGGGAATTTTAAAGACGAGCATATTAGACCTAGAATGATTGAAATACCTACAGGACTAAGTGATCTCCGCATGTCATCAGTTGGGCCTTCTTAAATGGTTGGTGCTCAGTTACCTGTGACAGTGGAGGGGAGCTCTTAAGTGGCCCATCAGCCTGGGTAAAAAGGCACTGGGTGTAACAGACTCAGAAACTGGTCAAAACTATTACTTTATAACTCATGTGCTCTCAGGAAAAAAAAAAAAAAAAACCCTTCCTGTTTACCAAAAAACTTAGTGGTTTAAATCCACACAAATTTCTTACCTTAGAGTTTTGGAGGTCAAGAGCTTAAAATCAAGGTGTTGGCAAGAGTGCATTATTTCTGGAGACTTTAGAGGAGAGGTGCGTGTGTGCGTGTGTGCGTGCGTGCGTGCATGCGTGTGTGTGTGATTCTGTTGTGCATACCTGGATAATCCAAGATAATCTCTCCATTTCAAGATTCTTAACCACCTGTAAAGTCCCTTTTGCCATGAGAGCTAACATATTACAGGGTTCTGGTGGCTAAGGCATACATGTCTTTGGGAGGGCTATTCTCCAATCTATCACAGTGATCCTCTTTACTGACAGAAAAGACATGTAGAATATAGATGAAGAGTTCACCTGTGGCTGATTAGGATGGCTATTAAACTGAAGGGCAGTTTAAATGTGAATGAACATAACAAAATGCTTTAAATTTATAACATTTATCTTTTTTAAAGTATTTTAAAATATTTTGCTACCTTTCAATAACAATTCCAGGAAGTATGTACAGCAGACAGTGTTAGCTCCACGTTTGTAATGTGAAGACTCAGAGAAGTGAATTGCATTAAATCACATAGATTACCTAATACCTGCTTGTCTAATACCTATTCTACTGGATTTCTAATATCTGTATTGAAGCATTCCTAAGAGAGCTCTCAAAATTAAAGCAAAATGAAAAACACACCAGAATTTTTTACATTAGCTATCCTAATATTACATTTAAGACTTCATTTACTTAAATTTAAAATGTCTCCTTAAAAGAAAATCTCTATTCTCATTTTTGTTTCTTTGGTCTCTAGTACCAAAGGGTGTGTGTGTGTGTGTGTGTGTGTGTGTGTGTGTGTGTGTGTGTCTGTCTGTCTGTGTGTGTCTGTGTGTGAGTGTCTGTGTGTGTGTGTCTGTGTGTAGCTGCTAAAAATTAAAAAATATATATAACAACAATGAAGTGTAAATTTGCTTCATAGTTGAACCAGATGCCCCTTAAAGCAAATTCCATGTTTGAGAGCCTAGTGTTCTGATTTTGTTAGCCTTCTCTTTATCATATATTAAGGAAAATCATGGAACTTCATTTTATCTGATAGTAATTATTTTACAAACATTTATAATTTATAATACTTTTGATTACAATTCCTAAATTGATTTTATTTAATATTTTTTCTTGTTTCATGTTTCTTAGTTTGTGCCAAAAAGTCAAGAGACAAGTGGGTGGGCAATATCTTGAAGATTCTCAACATAATAACATAAGTAAAGGAAAATGTAAATTTCCATTATGTGTACCTGTATGTGAAGTCATCTAGTGATCATATATATACTATCTGTTATAGTATAAGTTATAGTACTTATATTTATTGAAGGATAAAACATGAAAATTGTATATAGAAAGTCTTTAAGGAAGAAAGTTACTTGGGTTTTATAAAAATTTTATGTATTTGTTTAATCAATTCTGATAGAAAAGCAAAAACTTACAAAGAATAAAACTCTAACAACCATGAGAGCTCAGTATTCCTTTGGGATTGGTCATATTTAAAAGGCTTTTATCCTAACAACAACAGGCATATTTATTTGCACCTAAAAATAAATATGTTGGAAAAGTTTAGGAGGTTAAAGAGACGGGGAGGTATGTTTTAAAATGGCTTTAGGGCAGTATGATTTCTAATGTTCTCAATCCTTAAAACCAGTTTGTTCTACTCTTATCTCCATAACCTCTTTAGCACACAAAAAAGAAACACCTGATCGGATAAGTGTGCTGTTGAACAGAGTAGCTTAATTATTGCACCACATCTTTGTTTTATGGATTTAAAGATATTCTGGGTACAGGTCTCAGTAAGAGTTTACTGGAGGTGGTAATGGGGATAAAAAGAACTATGTGGATTGAATAGAGGTGAGCTGATGGGGGAGGCAGGGTAGAAGAAGGACTGTGTTCAGAGGATTGGTGTGGTTTTAAAGATTTGGGGGGGGGTCAATTTTTTTCATGGTATACTCTATGGTATACATACGTTTTCATTAAGCTTTATTTATAGAACGTTATAAATTATTTCTCTCATAAAATGAAAAAACATAAATCATAAATAGTAAAGATGTCTATGAGTTCTGATCATTAAATATATAAAATTTGTATTTTTTGCTTGAGAATGGGAAAAGATAAAAGATAAAGATAATTCCTATCTACTCTAAGTTACACTGACATATATATAATCTATAAAACAACAAAGATGTTTAGTCAAGTTCAATATTCTTAAAATGTTCAGGTTTAAAATGCCACATATCCTTGGAATACTATTGCAGAGAGGTCTGGAATCTACCTCTATAATAGCTATGTTGAGGTTTTAAGCATTGTTTTCTTTCTTTTTTTTGATTTTTTAAAGTTTTTTATATTTTTTATAAAGTAATAATAGTTAGCATTTATTGACAGCTTACTGTATATCAGACACTGTTCCTGATCTCTTATATGTATTATCATATTTAATCTTCAACCTTATGTTATAGGTAGTCCTATTATCTCCTTTGTAATATGAGGGAACTGAGGTATAGAGTTTAAGGTCACACTTCTAGAAGGTGAAAGAGAGTTGTTCGTATTCCAACCCAAACATTTTGGCTCCTGAGCTTATACTCTTAACTAGCATGTTAGAGCCGTGCTAGTTTTATATGACATAATCACAACTTTTCTATTATCTCACATTTTCAACTAAGTAAGATGAAAAGTTCTTTAATTTTATTCTTGATAAGATTTGCATTTGTGTGTACTGAAAGGCATAAACCATGTATTCAGTGAGCTTCTTAGGAAAGGCCTGAAGATTTTAGAGCAAGCTGATTTGGGAACAATATGATGCACGGGATTTTTAAGATTTATTGTTCCAGACCTTCAGATCAATATCAGAGCTCCCCAAACCCCACCCTGTGACATGATCTAGGTTGTTAGTAGCATGAATATTAGATATAAAAGTTCTGAACAATACTTTATAAGACAACCATCGTAGGCAGCCCCTTGTGGGAATGTGGCATTCAGCAAACATCTGACTGAGAGCTGTGATCTTTACAAATGCCCAGGTGAGGTAAGTGGTATTTACACATTGAACAATGATGGCAGGCAGTGGCTTCTTGATTTGAAAATTAGTATCTGGAGTGATATGGAACAGAGATCTTTAAGAAATGATGACGAGTTATTTTTAAGATATTTCCTCTTCTTTTTTTTTTAACTCTAAAATATACTGTCAGCTGAGTTAACAAGAATTTATTCTTTTCCTTAGCAGGAAAAAAAATCTTTGTAACTAATCTGTTATTTCTGATTTTGAGGAGCAGCAAAAAGAATGTTAGAATTATACTAAGGAACTTAACTCCTACATCAAATATGCAGAACTGTCAGTCCCAGCAGGAATCGCACTGTTGTGAATTTGTAAATTGTGTCAAGCTCTTCTTACGGGAAGAGTCTTGCAGAATCATTCACCTTCAATGCATATAGCTATTTCACTTTCTAGGAGGCAAATAAACAAATTTAAGTAGAATTGCTGCACAGAGTGCACTGGAGCTTAAGAATTTGATGATAACTATTTTGCTAAGGGAAAATAAATTTCAGTTTTAGGATCAGCTGCATTTTGTAGAATTTCTTATTAAGTATATTTTAGAGGTGAATGAATTTTTTTGGTAATGTTCTAATGTTGTTTTAAACCAAATACAGTAGGCGATGCTACAAACATGTTGTACCATCGTAATCATTCCTGTATTGTGAATGTGTGAGCATGTGTTGTTTTGACTAGATAACTAAATGGTTGCAAATATGAAAATATGTTGATGTCTATTTACAGTAAGAGATCTGTTTTTGAAACAATTAGTATACATTTCCCCTTGGAATTTTTATTTTATGTTTTCATCTGGGAAAAAAGATTTTGATTATTAAAAGTGGGTACAAAAGCAGCATTACTTTTAGAAATTTATTCTTCACTTGATGGGCTGGATTGGTTACTTGCTAGGACGTAAAAATGATAAGTTTACCAGATTTATTAAAGTCATTATGACCTCATTATTACAAAAAAAAATCAAATTCTTATTATACCTTGCCTTTGCTTTCCCTTTTTAAAATCTGATATAATATTAGTGCCTCAACAGTTTTTGAAATGTGCTGTGATTCTGTAGAGATCAAAGACAAAATGGTCATGATGAAAATATTACCAATACTCAAAATTTAGCCAACCATTCATTGCCTCTAGTTAGTATAACACATTTAGTAGTTGATTAAGGTGAAAAATGCTTTGTGATTAGAAAATAAACTTGGATAACATAAAAAGTAAAAAAAAAAAAAAAGAAAAAAGAAAGAAGAAAAAGAACACAAAAAAGAGAAAAACATGAAAATTAATATGTTAACTATCATATTAATTATTTCCATCTAAATCTGACCTTAACTCTTTTTCAGGAAGCATTCTATGATTAGTTTCTTTTAACTCCATATTATACTAGTTTATATCAATTCAGCTTATAAAATTGTATCTGTCTTATTAGTGTAAACATTTTAACATCATGCCTCATGAAGGTTTTCTTTGGTGTTTGTTAGTATTTTAAGTAAATTAGAAACTCTTTGAGGATAGATCTGATGTATAAGATGAAGTACCCAGAAGGCCTTTCAGTGCTGAGTTGCCGTGAGGGTATAGCTCTACTGGATGTCTCTCTAGTCCCACTCCAAATGCCACGATATGCTATTGAGGGCAGAGACTGGCGATCTTATTCACTGCAGTATTCCCCATGTCTAGCATTGCGCCCTGCACACAATCATTGCTCAGTAAATGTTTGCAGATTGACTGACTTATTTACTTAGTAGAAATAAATGTTATTGACTATCTGTGAGTATAACTCATTGACCTTCACTAGTCATATCCAAGAAGTAGATTTTAAAAGTATCACATCAAAGTATCTACTGTGCACCTCTTTGTGACTTAGTAATGGTAGGTTGCTTGATACTCAACATACCTGCAAACTTTAGCCAGCAGCAGAGAGAGCTACAGCATAGAGGGCTGTGGAAGGAGATTATCTTGCAGGTAACACCAAGTCCAATGCGCTGTGTAGTCTTTTCTTGCTGTCTGGCGCGGAAAGCAAAAGGGGGAAGGAATGGGGTATCCCTAGACATAGTAGTAACAGGGGGAACTCAGCCAAGGGAAGCTGGAATACAGGAAAGATGACCTGGCTTCTATTTCAGGAAGTGTTCCTACCCCTGAGAAGGGACCTGGGAGAACAAGCAAGAGATTCAGGCCACAAAAGAAACAGAAAAAGCCCACTATTAAAACCAGTAGCACATGGGAGAAACTGGGGCTCTAGAGAGAGACTGAGGCCCAATCATCTGAACTGGGACACAGTTTGTCAGAATAACTAGGTGCAGAGTCCACTACTGATTGATCTGAAGCAGCATCAGGATTTCCTGCCGCAGGACAAAATTGGTGTTTGGAATTTCTCTGTGCCGTTACCATTGTAAGGAAGAAAGGGCATATAAAGGCGTGAAACAGATAGGGCTTGATACATTTTACTTTTTTCTGTCAGATACATTCATTTCTGTACAACTCTCTGGACTCGAAGAGGAGCTATACAACCTAGTAAATGAGGCACTAAAGCCACATTGTTGTTTAAGTATCATTGACTGTACATCTCTTGAGAAGCTCTTTGCAAAGCAACGATATGTGTGTGTACACTTGGTTATTCACAATAACTTTCTGAGGCAGGAAAGGCTGTTTTATTCACTTTATAGATAAGAAGACTGAGGCCCATAGAATGAAATGATCTAGTAAGAATCATGATTTACAGGGATATAAATGAAAGTATTTTGATTCTACTCTGTATATGATGCTTCTCCACATGGTAGTGAATTAAATAATACTGGGTAAAATAAATGATAATTTAAATTTGATTTTAACCTTTAAAACTACCTCTTTTAGATTTTTACTCCTTTTACTAACTCTAGAAACCTGAGTTTCAAGAAATGTTATAAAAAATAAAAATACAAAAGGGAAATGTATTCTCATCCACTTTCAGGTATATGCATGCACTAAATAATAGTCACAGCTAAGACTTAAGGTTTTACTGTCTAATCGAAGTCAGGTGCTTATATAGATGCTTTACAATGTTAATTCACTTAACCCTCATAACAGCACATTCAGGAAACTGCAGCACAGAAAGATTATGAGACTTTCCCAAGGTTACACAGCCAAAAATAAAAAAAAAATTAAAAAATAAAGAATTGTGGAGCCAGGATGAAAACTCAGGCTGTCTGGCTCCAAAGCTCATGTTTACAATCACTACATGAGACTGTCTTTCATTATATTCTCATATCAGCTTACAAACCTGGAGGAATGTCACCCTTGGCTGTTAGAGGAAAATGGTTTTCTTGTTTAAAATAACACAAACCACCTTAAGACATCTTTTCTTGCAGTTATGATTTTGAACATCTACCATTTACTCATTTCTTCAAGGTAGTCTTGGTTTCTGCATGTTTCATCTGGTGCTTGAAAATTGCAAGCAGTTTTGGATTAATCTTAGTTACTTACAACAAAACAACACACAGCATTTTGAATATTTGTAAATTGCTCAGTGCGGTTGTTAGGTTTATCTTCTTTCTGTTTTTCCTAGCCTTTGGTTGAGTTTTTAATTAAAATTCAGATTATAGACTATACTACTTCTGCATTGATGGAATAAGAAAAACAAATGTGATGTGTTAACGGACATACATAGCAGCTTGGTATAATGCATCTGTGGCACAAAACAATCTAAATGAGGGCGTGTGGGCAATTAAAATCAAATCAAATGCTTATAATTAATATAACATATATGGAATAATGTTGATGATATCAGTTGAGAAACATGTATTTATATAATTTCCATCCCAGATATGAGTTGATTTCACTTTCTCTCAAAATACCAAAAGTGTAGTAATCAGGGAAGTCCTTCCCCAAGGGGAAGTGGGAACCAGCAATAATCTTATGCTTGGGGGACTTTTGAGAAGGATACTTTCATTAGGCTTCTCACCATCTACCATTATGGTGCATGCCATCATTTATTCATTTATTCCTTCAACGAATAGGCTGTACCATATGTTGAGTTGGCAGAGAGACCCTCATCCCCATGGCAGAGTTAGACAAGACCTCTGGCTACTAGGCCAATTGCCCACTCTCTTGAAAGAGACTGTCAATACCAACTCCACCACACTCTTACCATTAAATGCACAAAATGTAAACACTAAACCCTTCCTCTACCCCTAGTGCCACTGTCATCTCCATGACATTCCATGTCTTTTGCCCTAACCCTACCATTTCTTTCCTCCTCAGTCTCCCAGACTCTTCCTCTCCTGCTGTCTCACTCAGTGAACACTCCTATATCCTTATCTCCTTCTCTATGTGTTCCCTCCCACTCCTTGCTTTAAATGAAGACTCACTCTCCCTTAAGGCCACTCTGATTTTTCAGCAGCTCTTTTAAGTAGTCTCTCTTTTCTTTTATCCGCCACGTGAAAAGGCTTGTGTCCTTGTTATTTTCCATTGTTACTTCTAGACTGATTCCTCTGCCCTCTTTAGAAAGTCCTCAGCTCCTTCAAAGTTAAGGCTTTCTGACTATGGTATCTGGTATCTGCCACCATCCTAGTTACTCCCTCTCATCCATCCAAAACTTTGGAACCTGGCTCACATTCTGTGCCTCGGCCCCCAGACCTGCCGTCATCAGTGGTGATTTTAATCCATGCAGGAAATCCATCTAACACTCCGGCCTCTCAGGCCCTTGACCTCTGCATCTGCACTGGTCTTCTCCCCTCCAAATCCATCACCCACTTTTGCGGTAACACTTTGGAAGTTTTCAGCACCAGGGACTGCTGCTTCTCCATAATAGCTAATCCAAGCACCCCACTGGCTGGCCTTTGCTCTTTCCCATTCAGCCTGCTTGTTTTGCTATCCCAATTATGACTGTCCTTTGACCGAATCAGAACCACTGACGTCTCTAATTTCCCAGTTGCTCAGTTTGCTCCCTTCCTTTGCTTATTAACTTGAGATTTCAGTCACAGACTCAACTGTTGAGCAGCTGTTTAAGACAGAGCATAACAAACAATCCTAACAAAACAGTATGGAAGAGGCGGGGGAGATGGTTCCTTACGAGAGAATTGGAGTATTGTTGCCAAAAGATGGGGGAAAGGATGCCAGGCAGGCCAAAACAAACAATGACCACTCCAATTTCTTCTGTAATTTCTTCTTGACAGATTGAGTTATTTAGATTATTTAAGTTATTTGGCTGATTTTCTACTCATGTTCCACTTAACTGTATGTGGCACCTCTTTCCAAATGAAACCAGAAATCTTGGCTCACAGTTCCCTTGCAAAAGGCTTCTTCTTCACTACGTTCACAGGCACTCTGTGTTCTCCAAAATTGAAATGATTGAGGATATCTTTTCTCAAGGCTGAGAAAACATATGGATGAGAGTATGCTACTTCTCGTAGTCTGTAGCCTTTTGACAAGACATCTGCTACAACATTTTTTGTTCTTGGATCATGGGCTGTTGTTGGC
This sequence comes from Eonycteris spelaea, assembly GCA_003508835.1. Lineage (NCBI taxonomy): Eukaryota > Metazoa > Chordata > Mammalia > Chiroptera > Pteropodidae > Eonycteris > Eonycteris spelaea. The sequence goes on from PUFA01000053.1 coordinate 1,124,755, forward strand.
CAATTGTTTTCATAAATATTAATCTTTGAAATCTTAACTGACATAAAAGTTGTTCTTTTTGGATTCTTTTTATTCTTTATGAGCACCATCTTTAAATAAGTGTCTCATAGTATAACACGAGAGTTTTCTTATGAAAAATTCCTGTTTTAAAGGTGGGGGCTACAATTCAATTTAATTAAAAGCTTGTGATTTTTGTTTGCATTTGAATTCTCTCTCCTTTTCCTTTACTTCACAAATTTATTGCTGTTGGAATGATGCTTCTGCATTAATCTTACAAAAAGAAATTTTTGCTTCAGCATTGGAAAGCACCTCAGGAAGATGTTTAAGCTTTACTTTCCCATGCACTTGATTGACTTAGTCCCAAGGTAGATAATGATTTCTTCTTAGTCTGAAAGTATAAAGTTTAGAACTGAATTGTGATTTTCAACTGGACTATGAATAGCCTATTCAATATGTTCACTAATAGCATTTGATGCATGCTCATTTCTAATTATTCCATTGCATGAGAAAATAATTGAAAAATCTGCAATGGGTGATGCAATGAGCACATCTTCCACAAAGGGTGTTATTTAATTACTGTTGATAAAGGTTTACTGGACTTGTATGGCCTCTACCATGCTCTAAGTGGCAGATATAAGGCACTGTAAGTGCGATAGGCAGCTTTTGTAGGTAATTTCTATTATGCATGGTAGTTCCCAATTTATTTTACTACTACCTCTAGGAATCAGTACTTAGGCATATTTTAAATTGTATCAATTATTGCTCAGTTAATAGAATAATTTTTAACATTAAGAATGAATAGCATTTCACATAGACAAATGATCTTAAGACCTGTTAGCAAAATGTCATCTGTTAGCAAAATGTCATCTATGTGTTAAACCAATGATGGCAAACACAGAAAGTGACGAATTTGAAGGAAGATTATTAGATCACAATGCCACAGGATCTTCTCTTCCTTAGTAAACTACCTGTTCAACATTAATTTTATTTTATTTATAAAACAGATTATAAGCTGTCATTATAAGATCTGGAAAAGGGTGCTCCATTCTTAGGTTTTCATAAGAAGTTTGAGTTTTCATTTTTGTTTTCTTTTTTTTTTTTTAAGCCAGAATACTCTTATTAAATGAGAGTTAATACATTGGAAAATATAGTAACTCACTGATGAGTGATGAAATGTTATTTCTTCAGCTCCATCTAGAATCATGTAAAAAATTATATTTAGAGTAGAAGAGATTTTTACAATTTACTATCTCTAAAGGCTGTGTCAGGAGTTGGGAATGCATCTCACAGTTGAGATCAAGCGCTGTTTCCTCTGAAGTCTATTGGCAAGAGTCAGCTCTCCTATACATCTGCCATTTTCTGAGGGTGAAATGAGATTCACATGTTTGCACACCATCTTACTACTTCTTGCCAGGAATACTGGAAAGAGCAAACTGAATATTTCTGCTGTACCCCTATTTTAGGGAGTGAAGAGAATCTCACAAAAATTGGCCACTATTCCAGAACCGTGCCAGAAGCTAAGGAGTAGATGAAGGGCGCACTCCAGGGAGGCCTCTGCCATGGTGGATAGTGATTCTGCGTGGTTGGGAAGTTGGATGTGTTGAGCAGTGTTTCTCTAGGTCCGTGATTAGACACTAGAGAGATATTACGAAGAGAAGCCTGGCCTCACTTCTGTGGTTTTAGTTGATAACCAACATCTATTGAGAACCTGCATGTGTGGCATCATACACTGTGGTAAGATCCAAAGGAATGACACGATACCACCTATATTAGTGCGCTAGGGCTGCTGTGACAAAGTACCACTGACTGCTAAACAGCAGACATTTATTTGTTCACAGTTTTGGAGTCTAATTGCTCAAGACCAAGGCTGGCAGGGTTGTTTTCCTTCTGAGGCCTGTGAGGGAGGATCTGTTTCAGGCCTCTCTCCCTGGAGTGTAATGGCCGTCTTCTCTCTGTGTCTTCACATGGTCTTCCCTTTGTTCACATGTTTTGTCCAACTTTCCTTTTCTTAAAAGGGCACAGGTCATATTGGATTAGGACCCACCCTAATGACCTTGTTTTGATTCAGTTACCTATTTAAAGATACAATTTAAAGATACAATCTCTAAATATGGTTCTGTTCTCAGGCACGAGGATTAGGACCTCAACATAGGAATTTTGGGGTGATACGATTCAGCCCGTGACACCACTTCAGTTTTTTATCTACTCATAAATAAGATGTACAGATTGTGTGTGTGTGTGCACGCGCGTGCTTATATTGTGCTCATTTTGTTGAGGGCAGCCCAAATGCACTGAGCAGACTGCTGACATCTACAACCAGAGATTTCGGAAGCTCTTTCTGAACATTATTATTTATATCAGTCTAAACCAGTAAAGAAACATAGAAAAGGGATTTTGCTTTCCTCTTGTTCCGTGTCTTAGAAAGTAGTTCCACGTCTAAAGAAAGTAGTTGATCGGCATAAAAACTCCAGTGACACTGAGAAGCACATGGAACGTTTGAGTATAAAATTGAAACGTTATATAGGTCCAATTAGTTCTGAAGACACAACATGAGAATTTTAATATTTGTGATATATTTTAACTTTGGACTGACTCTCAAAAGCATAATTCAGTTTTATTCTAGAGCACTTTTGACAGTGTTTCAGCACGATCTCAAAGAACAGGAAGTTTCAGATACCGTCTTTGGAGTTTCTGTATTTGCTACAAATTAAGGTAAAGAATTATCTTGGGATATGATTTTAGCAATTTATAATTCTGGTTCTCTTCTAGCAAAATATACACTTAAATTCTTCATTGAAAAATGTATCTTTTCTGAAGGAGTGCTTCATTACTATTAATAAGCATTTGTAAACCCCACATACACAATTCTGCTATTTATTTTGGTAAGTGGCCAGTTATTTTTAATATCTAGATAGAGATAAAGTGAATTTTTAAAAACATACAAATAGGAGCACTGCTTTTAGCCATGATACAGCCTAGCCTCAATGCCTTATTCCATGTACCTGGGTGTGGGAGATAACAATGAAGTGATAAGTTCTTATTATTTTAAGAGAGAAAATAATTCATAGTGCTAGTTTTGTAAATAGTCTGGTTTGTAGAATATTTTTATGATATTTTAAGGCAGCACTATTAGTTATAAAGTTTTTCTACTTCTTATATATTGTAAACCAGTTCTCTCATACCAACAAAAGTAGGATAAGCAACATGAGAAAAATAGACTTCGAGATACATTCACAGAGCAATTCCTTCTGTCCTCAACAAGTGCCTAACTGCATAGCTAAATTAAGATTATTGATCATTTTAATTTTGATTCTGGTATAATTTTTGCCATGATATTTTAAATGATTGGTTACTTCACTAACTCTATAAGAGAAGAGAATTTTCTTGGATCATTCAGAAATACATTTAGAGATATATGTAAATGCAGTAAACATGAGGCATGGCACGTGGTAGCAGAAAATCAAAGGTGTATGGGAGAAAATACCACCTGTTAAAAATTAGACTGAGGCACGTTATTCTGGAAATGGAGAAGGGAGTCTGAGCTACAAGAATAACAATCATCACAGTGTTTGTTGCAGATGTATCACAAAACTAAGAGAAGTGAAAAAAATCTAGGAACATTTTTAAAAACCAGTATTTATACCTGTCCACCACTGAGTTTCTCTAAATTTAGCTTTTTACTCTAGTTTAATACACACAACCAGTGTGCGGTAGATGAATGGTTAGAATTAGGTTACAGACTTTACTATGAAAATCTTTTGTCTGTTTTCATTGTTCACTGCTGTAATTTTTGGTATATTTATTGAACTGTCTTACACACATAATGCTGTAGTACGTTATGCTCGTTTGTACTTCATATTTGTCTCAGATGTTTCCATGGGCAGAATACAATGAGGTACATTAGGAAAGTTAATGAATATTTATCATAATCCAAGGGAACTATACACAGAAATGAACTTGTTTGGTTCCCAGTCATCCAGCTTCTATTTTACTCTCAAGGGTATTTAAGATAAAAGCAATTTACTGTAATTGATATATTTTACCAAATATACTAAGCATTTAGTGGCTATATCCAAACCTAAAAACGTTAATAGTTCAATGCTAAAAGTGGGTTTAAATTGAATCACAAAAAGGGTTTACTCTGAAAGGATTTATTTTTGGCTTTTATCTATTATCAGCTCTTCTTACTGAATGTAATTTTTATGATTTAATATTTCTAAATTAAAAGAACCCAAATGATAAAGTAGTTCTGGAAAGAAGCATTTTATTTTTTTCTCTGAATTTATTGCTACAATCCCATATATATGTACTCTAGTGTTTGACAAAGCTACATGCATATGGGCTTTCTATGCAGAAACATATTCATACCATTTAAAAACCTAATAGGGGAGAATTTAAGGTTTAGCCTGACCTTAGGGAATCCTACACCAGGTCCACTTCCTGAAGTTGGAAGTGGAAAGCAGGAGACACTGTGTAGAGGTTATGGCTGTGCTGATTCCAATTGTTCATAGCCCCTCTTGGTGGGTTAGAAAGTAGCAGAATCCATTTACTCCTGAACAATGAAAAAAGAAAAAAATCTCTTTAGGATTAATGGGGAGAATGATACTTGTAAACAATATCCTCAGAAGATCATTAATGTTGCCAACACAGAAATGAAGTTTCCATGATACAAACGTGGACACAAAAAACTTGCCTAAAGAATTACAAGTATTCTGTGGCCTCTGGCTCTTTGAGGACTTCAGATCTATATACTTCCAGAACAAATGATTGGGAAGTTAGCTGGTTTCTCATATAAATGAGAAAACAAAATGTCATCTATAGATTCTTGACTATATACAACTTTATTAAAAATGAACGTAATCAATCTGACTGTACACACATCAAATATGGTAATTAAAGCAAACAGTGTTGCGAGCACCGGTCTGGGATGTTGGGGCTCTTGATATATCACCTATTAGCTGTGGGACTGCACCTGCCTCATCCATCAAGTTAAATTAAAAGCCAAAGCTGAGCCAGGTGGTCTTTTGAGGTCCCTTTTCTCATGCTTCTCTGAGTCTCCTCTTGTTTTCTGGAGTTAGATTCTTAATGCGACTACAAACTAAATAAATTCCTGTCCAGAAATATCAGGGGATAGACTGAAGCTCCTCCCCAAGCTTATAATAAAAGAAAGTTATTGAATGACTACTATGTGCCAAGAGTTGTACTAGCTGCTGAAGATATAATAGTGAAAAGAAAACAAAACAGAATGGAAGGATAAGGTTCATTCATTGTATGGAGCTTGCATTCTGATGGAGAGCAGATATTAAGCCAATAAATAAACAAATATGTTAGGAAGAGGAAATGCTGTGATGAAAAAATGTAATAGCCAATGTCTATTGAATGTTTAGAAGTAATGGGATTATTTTCAGGATGTTAGATGTACTTTACAGAGATATTTAATCCTCACAGTAACTGTATGATGTAGGTTAATTTCAGTCTCCATTTTATAGATGACAAAACTGAAATGTAGAGGAGTTAAGTCATTTGCCTCAGTTTCCACAAACAGAACTAGCCAGTGCCCCAGCTGGGATTAGGATGCAGGCAGTGTGGTCCTTAGGATCTTTCAAATTACTTTGCTGCCTCTCTTCAGATAAAAGCAGGGCAAGAAGAATAAAAGGTGGTATGGGTTTGTGTATTATGTGACTGTTAAGGATAATATTTGATGGAAACCTGAGGAAGGTAAGGCAACATGTCATATTGATGATATTCAGGGCAGAGGAAGTAGTGAGTGCTAAAGACCCGAGTTAGGAGCTTGCTTTCTGTATTTGAGAAACAGCAAGGAAACTGGCATGGCTAGAGAGGAGAGTTAGTGTAGTGATAGGTAGCACTAGGTCATGAGATCAGAGAGGTGGGAGAGGGCCGGATTATGTAGGGCCTTTATAGGACATTGTGAGGTCTTTGGTATTCCCCCTAAGTTAGACAGGAAGCCATTGGAAGGTTTTGAGTGTAGGAGTGTAGGAATAAGTTAAACCTGATTTATGATTTACAAGAACCATTGTGTCTGCTATAGAGAAAGTACACTTAAGAGTGAAAACAGAAAAATTTTAAGAGGTTGTTGCAATAATTTAGGTGAGGAATAAAGGTGACTTGGAACAGGTTGTAGCAGGGGAGGTGGAAAGTCATAGGATTCTGGATGTATACTGAAATTTAAATGAGCAGACTTTGCTAATTAATTGAACATGAGGTATAAGAGAAAAAAGAGTCAAAAATGACTCTAAGGAATGTGACCTAAGCAATTGAAAGAATGGACATAGTGTTCATTGTGAAGGAGGAGACCATGGGAAGAGTCTTACCCGTCTTGCGTGTCCACAGCACTCAGCGGAGCAAATAATAGATATAGTATGGAACTGAACTAGGTGCGGAATTATTCTTTCTCCTGCCAGGTTTCCTCAAAAAAATGCAGAGGATTTGTTGAACAATGAATATGAGCCAAGAAACCATGTCTGCTTTGCATGATATTTTGAGCATCCAAATGGCAGCAACATCAAAGGGAAAAACGCAGTTTTAATTTGGAGGGAGATTGAATTTAAGACAGACATATTACATAAGGTTTCATTCTTCTACAATGCATAGAGTAATTTTGAGCAGGATTTCAGTGACCTGTGAATAAATGTTATTTGAGTACAGCTTTCCCTTTCAGGTTTTCATAAGGATGGGCGTTGTTTTAAGCGACTAAGGAAGAATGTGGGGAGGATGATAGGAGAGACACTATTTTTCTGGGATAGATGCACTTTTCCTAGAGCATCTAACTGTGTTGAATCTTGTACTTAGCTCTGTAGCCCGAAACGAAAAGTCAACACCCTGTATGGTTCTAATTCAAGTTATTTGTTAGTGTTAGGGCTTGAGGATACCCCTTAAAACATGTCTGTCTTCTAGAATTAGGGACAGTTGAGAGACATAGGAGTCATTTAGACCGAGATTAAAATGTCAACTTAACAACTTAAATATCCACTGGAAGACATGCTTTAGATCTGTGTTTGCTAATATTTTGCCTCAACCTAACAACAACCCCACACCTTCCAAAGGGACCAGCCTCCTACAGTCTGGCAGAGGGCAGTTCAGAATTTACCTGCTTTTTGTGGTCAGGAATAACTCAGGAGTGGCTCTGCTAAGCATCTTCTTATTTCTTCTTTCCAAAGCACCGATCAGATAAGGCACTTCTCCCTTTTCAGAGAGGAGTGAGTAAGTGGGCCGAGAGAGGTCAAAAGTGTCACTAACAGAAATTCCTCCACTTGGGACCCTTGAGATGAGCAAAAAGAAACTTCCCCACTGACCTTTCTCTATTGGGAATTTACCTCATTACATAATACATTTATTGCCTTTATTTATGCTAAGTCCATGTTTCTATGAGAAATACTGTATATGTATCCTCCTTGCTCTGTATAGCATAGGAGCAGTAGGTCTTTCTCTCACATAAACATATGAATAACATGCCCTCATCAGCATTGGTATCTCACTATATGCTGCTGCTGAACTATGAATAATTGCCAGTTTCACTGATGCTAATCCTTTATTTTCTGTGTGAGCTTGAGAACTACTAGCATAGGTGCATTTCAATCATGACTGACTAAAGAAAATTTCTGTAAAATGAGTATTTGGACTTGATTTTCCCAATAAGTCTACCAGAATACCTGAATTGAAAGGTAATTGTTTGATTTCCATTCTCCCAAATGCTGAATGTTTAGCTATATCAGGACCATATTGATTGGTAGTGCATATTAAATGGAATTTTCAGAATTTGATGCCCCTGTTAAACATTATATTCTTCATCATCAACAACAAACATTGCCCAAAAGCCTGCTTCATACAAAATATAATGCCAAGTTCTGAGGCACAAGGAAAAGTATTAGTTATATTGGGTCTCCAATATAGAATGCATACCATGTCAGTAAATGTGAAAAGTAAATAATATATATTAAGACTATGCTATCTGCTAAGGGAATTATATAGGTGTTAGAGGCTGAATGTTAAGTCATGTACCAAAGACATTTTTGACAGGTTTGGGATAGCTACAAGCCATTTCCTAGGAATTATTCATAAAGCTCGAGATACAAAAAATGAGTGTTATGTTAATTTTGCAAGAATAGACAATTATTGGCTTTTTGGTCCTAAGAAATTTCAGGAAAGAGGTAGAATCTTAGCTGGGTCCTTGAATATTCCAAGGACTGAGTCATTGGTGCCCTCCTCACCCCGAATTTCTCTTATTAGCTAATAGCGTCATCATCCATCCAAGTTGCTCAATCAAAACCTTAGGTGTCATTCTTGATTCCTCCTTAACTCTCATCGCTCACAGCAAATACATCAGCAAGTCCCATTGCTTCTACTGATAAATGTTTCTTGAACACATCTAGCTGCCTGTCTGTCCTGCTCCCATCCCCCTCCCCTGACCCCATCCCGTCTGAGCCCATTATCCTGGTCCAAGACATCATCAACCTGCCTGCACCACCACATGACTTCCTAGCTCATCTCCCTGCTTCCATTGTTTGAAACCTCCAATCCATTCTTTGCATGGAATAATAGTTGTGAATCATAAAACAGATGATGCCATTCTCATATTAAAACCTTTTGATGTTTTTCTATTGCTCTTTAAAAAAGAAATCACATTTCTTACCAGGATAAATAAGGCCCTTCATGATCTAGCTTGTGCCATCTTTTTAAACACTTTCCTGTATTTTATTATAGTGTAGCCACAATGGTGTCCTTTCTGTTCTTCAAACAAAATAAGCTCTTTTCATTTAGAGGCTTTGCATTTGCTATTCCTTCAGCCCAGAATGCAGTTCTTCTGGCTACTTGTGTGTCTGACTCCTTTTATCCTTTAGGTCTCAGCTCAATTGTCACACTCTCAGCTCAAATGCTTCTTGACAACCCTATCTAAAATAACTTCCCCCAACTGTCCTCTATTTTATCACCTATTCATTTTTTTTCATAGCCCATTTCAGTAAAGGCAAACATCTAGTTTCATGTTATTGTTTGCTTATTTATTATTCGTTTCCCTCAATGGGTCTGTAACTATAAGAAGGTAAGAATTTTGTCTTCTGTATTTATTACTGTATCTGCAGTGTATGTCACAATGTCTTGGATTACTCAGGAAACATTTATAAAATGAGTAAAGAAGGCACCTTATATAAGCAGAGGGTAAAGAAAAGAAAGGGTAATTCCAGGATGGATGAGAGAAAGAGCAAAGATCTGGAGACTAAGCGTGCATGGCAGTAGGGAGCAATATCTGTGTCCTGCTCATGGGACAGGGGGAGCCTGGCAGAAATGCTGACCAGGGTTGGAGTTTGGGGCCTGGGGCTGGGCAGTAGTGGCTGAAAGTGAAATAGTCTAAATGGCAAGTGCAAATTGTGTTCAAAGAAGGAAATGAGATTAATAGCAGAAGAACCATATTAAATAGTAGGCTGAGTTCAAGATTCCAGAGAGAAGATACCAGAGAACACGAGGAACAGTGCATAGTATGGAGAACAAGGGGCTAAGTGCAGAATTGTTCAGGATATGGTTTGTGAGCAAATCATCCATGCACCGTTCTTGTTGGGAGTCATCCTGTTTATATGGTGCAAAGTTTTATTTTAATTGTACTGAGATATAAATTTAGAAAATAAAACCAGTTATAGAAGATCTTAAAGTCAAAGCTGTGAGACTAGAATTCACCTTGCAGTAGGTCAACTTGAAGCTGCCGAATAAAGATTTTTTGATCAGGGAGTGACTCTTTAAGGTTAGTCTTACAGTGATACATTGGTGAGCAATGCTGTAGGCAGAGAGGTCAAGTAGGAGAGGATTGTAGTTGTCCAGCTGAGAGCTTATGAAATGTATTTCTAAGGCTGTTTCATTTGAAAAGGAAGGGCTTGATATATGTGTCATAAGCCTAAAACTATAGACTATTTGGGGAAGGTATTATGCAATGAAGGGCACAAGGACGAGGACTTTGTGAAGCTTTAGGAGGAGAAAGGTCAGCAGGAACATAGAATTATCTATTCTTTGCCATTCCTTGTTTTCCATGTCCACAGTCATCTCGTGGTCATGATACTCATATTTTGCACTGAAATCAATTTTTAAAATAACAGAAATTTATTGTCTCATATTTCTGGAGGCTAGAAATCCAAGATCAAGCTTTCGTCAGGGTTGATGCTTTCTGAGAGCTGTAAGGGAGCGTGCAGTCTGTCCTTCTCTTCTAGCTTCTGGTAGCCTCGATGTTCCTGGGCTCATCAAAGGCTTCTCCCTATGTCTTCACGTCATCTTCTGTCTGTGTATGTCTCTGCACTGAAATCTTTTGAAATTCCTGCTTTCTGGCTCTTCTCTAGGATGATGAAGGGACAAAAAGCCGGTAGAGCTGGGCTGCAATATCACAACTAATCAGTAGGTGTCACCATCTCACAAATGATTTATCCCACTCTGAGAATTTCTCGTCTACAGCTTTAAATTAATATTTTGTTTTATCCCGTATATATTTTGGGTTTTCGCTCCATAATTGTATATATTCATTCAGGTCATATAAAATCAAAGCAAATTTTTTTTCTAAATCTATTCATTTTAATAGCATAGTCCCATTTTATTCAGGATTCTGTTTTTTAGTGATATATAATTTAGTGATATACAATTGATAGCCTGCTATTTTTAGCTCCTATAATATTACATGACTTAATTTCCTGGAGCTATAGGCACATCTTAGAACCAGAAAAAAATATGGTTTGTGTACTTCGTTTTCATTTTTTTCTCTTCATTTAACATTTTCGCCATCACTGAAAGTTCTGTTAGATAGCTCCCAGTATAGACTAAACTGATCTCTTTCAAAAAAAAAAAAAAGATTTTGCAGGTATCTCCATGTTCCTTGGTTAGGATCTTGTACATAGATACATTTAAAAAATTTTAGAGCCTAAAGTATGGGTAGAAGTTTGTTTTTTAGTGTGTATTATATTTTACTCTCAGTTTTAGAGTTTTTCTTTTTAAAGTGTTACAATCTAGGTATATATAATAGCTCAATATTTTTAAATCTAATAATTATACTTAAAAACTAATGTACTTATTTTTAAAATGTGCATATTCTAATTGATCCATGGAAATAGAATGATGAGTACATGAGGCTGGGAAATTATAGGAGGCCCTGGGGCTCATGTTCAGAGAGAGCCCGCTCAAGTTTGACAGTTGTTTATACTATGTATAGTGTCTTAAATATGTAATTCCCACACTTCCCAATTTGAAAATGCATTGCAAATGGCTGAGTTAATATTGTATATCCAGTGTGTCGGACAAATGCACTATCTTCCTTTACTTCCTATTTCACTCTGGCCACCAGATGTATAGGTTTTTCTCCCTCGACTGATTCCCTGCCACTAGCTAGCTGTGTGGCCTACAATTCAGTTCAGACCCTGTTTACCTAAAGATAGCATCAGGCACCACAAGTTAAGGGTGGAGTGCCTCAAGACTGCTCCCTTCCTTCAGATGCCAGTAGTAAGTTCAGGTCACTTGTGCTTCTGACTGACTGGCTATAGATCCGAGGTTCCCATGACCCCCTCCTCAGGTTTGATAACTTGCTAGAGCAGCTCACAGAATTCAGGAAAAACAGTTTACTTACTAAATTACAAGTTTATTATAAAAAAGATATAACTCAGGAATAGCCAGGTGGAAGAAATGCATAGGGCAAGGTATGTGGATGGGGTGCGGAGCTCCACTGTCTTCTTCAGGTGTGCCATCTACGCAGGATTGCCACCTGTTTATTAATCAAACATTGTACTTCAGGGATTTTCATGGATGCTTCATCATGTAGGCATGATTGATTGATTGTTAACTCCATCTCCAGCCCCTTCTTCCCTCTCTAGAATGTGGGGAGTAGGAGTTGGAAGTTCCAGACTTCTAATTATGACTTGATCTTTCCGGTGACCACCCCCCACCCAGGAATCCACCAAAAGATGCCTCATTAGAACAAAAGACTCTCCTGTCACCCAGGAAATTCTGAGATTATAGGAGCTCTGTGTTAGACACCCCTATCACTGAGGAAATTACAAGGATTTTAGGAGCTTCTTGTCAGGAACCGAGGTTAAATACCAAAGATGAGCAGGAATCAGGGCAGAGACTGGGCTATATATTTCTTATTAATTCACGCTTAGTTATTTGAAAAGTAGAATATGTGATATTTGCTTTCTTTCTTGCTTTGTGTAGATGCCACGGTGTTACACATGTCTTCCATCCTGGTATAATCTTGTGTGCTGTATGACTGGTTTTAACGAACTGTTTATACCAGTAGGGAAATGGTCCCTGTTTTATTTGCTGCTGTGAAAGTCTTAAAACATGTGACTGTCCATGTGAACACTCTGTGCAGATTAAAGCTGCAGGGCATGATTGGAGGAGACACTGGCTGCCAAGCCACCGAGGCGGCTAAGAAGGCGGCCTCTGCCAACGACAGCATGGGATTATGTAACGCCTGCAGTGTCTGGCACGGTGCTCCACTGGAGACACATCACGTGTTGTGCAATGCTCTTGGCCCTGAAATTCAATTAGATTGCTTTGAACCATTCGTGAGTCTGCATGAGATAAGCTTTTACTGCTCTACACTAGAAAGCAAATGGGTTGATTAGCTGCACATAAATTGATAAATTGCCATTGTAATTCCAGCAAGGATATTTGCATTATATACACATCATTGTGCCACGGAGGAGCAGAATTTAAACATTATGTAACCTCAGTAAATAATGGAGGGAAAAAATTCAACCCCCACAACGGGAGAAAAGATTTTTTTTATACTTAGCAATAGGTTTTCTTTTTAAAAAATAGATTTGCCATTATTTTGGTGAATCTACTTAAAGGCTGCCATTATTTTTTTTTTAATGCCATGAACTATGAATGAGAATAAAGAAATTGATAGAGTGATAATTTGGTGGTGAGGGGGGAATTTCATTAGAAGAATTTTAAATTGTGAGTTCAATGGTCTTTACATTGAGCAAATTTACTTTCTTTGTGAAATTGTAGCTGATCAATTTAAGGAGTTGAGAACCATCAGAATATTAACCCCATGTTGTCTGGCCGGGACTTCTTGATATCTTTTCACAAGAAGAGGTTTGGTGTGGAGAAGAGAAAGTAATAGTAAATCTTGAGAAGTTGATCACTTGGAAAGAAGTTGAGAATATTATTATCATACTAAGGACTTAAAGAACCACTGGCAAACAACCAAAATCGATGATGTGAGCTTGACTTTCCTAGCTCCTTCTACCCCCACTTTTCTCCAAATAGGATTTAAGGCAACCAAAACTCTGGTGAGAAGTTGATGTTCCTTAGAATTATTTGGGACACCGTGTTAAAACCAAAGGCACTGAAATATTATGAGAGCTTCCATTTTGTTATACCAAGAGGGATTAGCCATATAGTTTCTTTGTGACTTGGGGTAGAGTGGTCCTGAATTGTAGCAAACTCAGTGCCATTATAGTTTTTTCCCCCTGTTGATAAAAGAATTTTATTTCCTTCTTGCTCTTTGAAAACCGTCTTAGGACATGAATTTGCTCAGTGTGACTGTATTTCCTGACTTTAAGTGGATATTCATGAATGGGTTGTTTTCTAACATTGTCACATAAACTCAGATTTTAATATTTTTTTTATTTTAATAGATTATTTAAATTTTGTGATGTTTAACATGTATAGGTATTTCTCATTTATTTAATTTTTAAAACGATGTGCATTAGATATTACTATTCCATTTAACCAAAGGGAAAACTGATGTTTAGAGGGGTACAACAAGCTGCCAAGCGTCACGCTGCAAGGGGGTGACTGAATGGGGTTTCCAAAACAGATCATAAGCATTTTCATCCCACTTTACTGGTCCACAAATGCTGTCCCATTGACTGGTGCCAGAATGCCCAGTTCAAAGAAATTCTATTTTATTATACCTAGAGTGAAGGTCTGGGAATCTATCATTTTTAAATAGCTTCCCATGTGCTTATGATACAAGATCAGAATTGGGAGCTACTTTCATGTTTAATATTCTGAGCTATAGAGATAACATTAGAACATCTCTTTTTATGTCGTACTTATGTTATATATATATTTCTATTCATCCTCATGATATACACATATTTTACATCTGTGTGTGTGTGTATATATGTATATATATATGTATATCAATAAAATTCTACATATTTAAACCAAAACTGTAAAAAACATAGTTCATTCTTTTTTGTTTATTGTTAAAACTTTAAGAGAAAACACATTTTTCTAGAACAGACATAAGACATTCTGTGGCTAACATAGTAGCATTTTACAGTAGTCAGAAGAATATAGTGGAAAATGTAATTCAATAAGTGGCATCTGCTATCAAAATGCTAGCTAGCCTCTAGTCTTAAAAGGAGTCTGGCCATTGTAACTTTGTTAATGAGTAATTCAGAGTCGGTTTAATGAGTTGGTGATGCAGGGATGGCTCGTTATCATCAGCAAATGTAACTTGCTGTTGCATCTTTACAAAATAATACAAAAGGGCTGCTATCTCATTTCCTACTGTACCATAATTGAGTCTGCTTTTATTTTTTTCCTTTCTTGTTTGCACCTTTAAAAGATGGTGTATGATTCATCACTGCTAAGACTAGGGCTATATCTTTCCTTTCTTTATCCTTCCCCTGCTACCCCCACATCTTTCTGCTGAGATCTTGTTTTGTACCACAGATATTTATTTTAAAGGACAAAGTTTGCAAGGGCCAAATTGAATCTGTGAACCTACATGCTTCGTGACCAAAAGTATCATGGCTCAGGCTTGGGATAGACTCTAGAGGGGACTCCTATTGCATATGATGAATCTGAAAAATTTTGACAGTTCTAAGTTAATAACCAGGATAGAGACAACTTTGCAGAACATGTACTTTCTAGAAACACATTCTTAATGGTTCAGCTGTCATAGTGCATTTACCAAGCATATCACTGGCAGCTATTAAGATATTTCTTACTTAAAATTTAGTGTTTACATAATACTAGTATTACATAATGAAGAGAAATAATTTTTCAAGTGTTGCACTTATGAATAAGTAAGTAATAATAGGGTGTTGTGGTTTTCTGAACCTCAGTCATGAGTCAATAAACTTATTTGCAGATGAACTAACTGTTCATGTCAGCTTTGCATAACTATTGAAAATGTGCCACCTCACAAAAATGTCTTCAGGTAATAAAATAAATGAAATCAGCATTATATGGGTTGGTGAGGTGGAGTTTCTTTTTGAGGATTTATACCATAGAAAGGAAGGTATTCAAGGGCAGAATCTGGTTTTTAATGTGCTTTCTTTCACAATGACTCATATTACTATATTAATGCGATGATGGTTCGGAAATAATTTATCCAGGTACTCTAAAAAGAAACAAATGATATTTTTTACCTAAAAAAGTCTCCTCAATATCTAACTTGTTCTGCTATAATTTTTCAAAGTTATATTAATCTATAGAATATCCACACCCACAAATATCTAATCTTATTCATTAGTAGTGTGTGCCTAAAAAAATGAAAAGAAAGATTTGTTAGGTGTATTAATTATGTCTGAGTTGGGAGACAAAAACCACAAGTTATTTTAACAGATTATTTAATATATAGAAATATTAACTAAGAATTGAAGAAATAAAAAACTAAAAGACCAATAAAGTATCACATAGGTAACAACTTCAAGAAGCAACTATACTTCTAGAGCTAGAGCAAAGGGAAGAGGTTATAATTACTAAAACTTAAAAATTTAGCAGAGGGGACCCATGTGACTGGATGCTGATAGACTTCTGAGACCATCAGTAAAAGACGGGAGCAGATGTTTCTGAGGGAAAGCCATGTTGGGAAAACTACAAATTGGATCAGTTGTAACTATGGGCAGGAACGACCCCTGCTAGAATAGTGTGTGGCTGGAATGCCACTCTCAGGAACAGGAAGCAAAATCAGGAGGTCAACAGGAAGTCCCCACAGCAAGTAGACAAGAAAGAACAAGTCTCTTCTGAAGCCAGCCTTACAATCTCCCTCTCATGCCTCCTATTGGCAAAATCTAGCCGGGATGCATCTAGCGAGACAGATATGAGATTTATAAAAGTCCAGCCCCAGCATCACATGGGCCAGTTTGGAGCTGAGAGGCAAATGCTCGAGTTTCTTTGAGAATCTTAAGAAAATTCTTTCAATTAATAGTTATTTTAAATTTCATTTTTGATTAGGTAATATACCAGTAGTACAAAAATATAAAGAGAATAGTTTCTTTCTCTCATCTTCATGCCCCTTCTATCCTGTTCCTGCCCTCCTACCTACCTCCAAAGAGATAATCATTGTTATTAGTTTCTTATGTACCCTCTCAGAATTTCTTTATGCTTACAAAAGCAAATACACATACACGTTCTTATCTCTGTTATCACATTATTTAACCGCATTTTGCATTTTGCTTTTTTTTACTTAATAATATGTCTTCTTGATTTTGCCATATCAGTACATAAAGAGCTTCTTTATGGTTGTAAAGCTCATCAGTTTAATGATTCTCTTACTGTTTTCATTATATTCTTTTTGGTGTTCACAAGATAAAATGACATCATCTGAAAATACTGACAGTTTCCAAATTTTCTCTCTCTAAAATCATTTCTGTCTGCTAATTGTTTTGGCTTGTACATCCAACACAATATTAAATATTAGTGGTAATAGTGAACATTTTGTCTCTTTCCGGCATAATTGGGAATGCCTCTAATATTTCCCATTAAGCATGATGTTGGATTTGGGGCTAAGATAAATATATTTTGTTAAGGAACTATCTATTTATTGAGTTTAATTTTTAAAAATCAAATGATGTTGAATTTTGTCAGAAGGTTTTTCAGCATCTATAGAGCGTGAGCATATAACATTTCTTTTTATACTTAATATGTAATGTATTTTCTTAAACTTCCAATATTGTTAGTAGTTTTCCTAATATTCCCTAATATTGAACCATCTTTGAATTTGTGGAACAAACTCCCATGGGTCATGGAATTTGCTAACATGCACATGCACAATGATACTTATAAAAAGGTTGTAGGTATTTGTTATTGTTGATCACTATTTGGTAGGTTTTTATATCTGGTTTACTTGTTTCATAATAATTTGGAAACTTTTCATGTTTTTTATTTTTTGTTTTTTTGTTTTTGTTTTTGTTTTTTTCCTGCTCTGAAACTGTGAAACTGTTTAACAGCACTAAGATGATCTCTTTTTTAAAGTTTGGTAGAATTTCTTTGTGACTATCTGGGCTTCTTGCTTTTTGGGTGTTTAGCTCTTTAACAATTTCTTTTATTTCTTCTATTGAAATGGTCCTTTTAGAGTTCTTGTCTCATTTTGTATCAGCTTTGGTGAATTATATATTTCCTAGAAAATTATTTATTTTATTTAGATTTTAAAGAAAAATTTTATATGGAAATGAAAAATTATGTTGACCATAGAAAATCTTATGCTCTTTTACATTTTCTTCTGTGTCTTTGGCCATTTCTCTTTTGTAATATGTAACTTAGTGTTTTAGCATTTTATTTTATTTTTTTACTAGGTTGTCTGATGGTTAATCTTTTTCACTTTTTTCTAAGGGGAAAGTTTTTAAAAATTGATGCTATTTAATTTTCTTTTTTAACTTGTTACATTGTGTTTCTATATTTAAAAAATATATATCTGGCTTATATTTTTGCTCTTTTTAAATTTCTGAGATATTTATCTTTTATTGCTGAGTGTTTAGGCTTATAAATTTTTCCCTTAGCACTGCTTTAACTAATGAATCCCATAGCATTTCTCTTTGTAGAGGATTTTAATTATTGTTGTTTTCTAGAAATTCTGCAATTTAGTTTAAATTTCCTCTCTGGCCCAAAAGTTGTTTAAGGAGATTTTATTACTTTCTAGATGTAAGAGATCTTTTGTTTTCAGATTTAAAAAAAATAATTTCTAGTTTTCTTGTTTTTTATAAATGTTACAGTTAAAGTCTTCTTTACATTAAAGAAAATTCTATTATGTCTTGAAATATTTATTCTCTTCCATTTCTTTGGTTTTGTATTTCAGATCTATTATGTGCTTGTTGAGTTTATAGTCACTATCTTCTTTTTATTCATTTTTTCTTTTAACTTTTGAAGAAATTTCTTAATGTTCATTTTATTTTGTTTTTCTCGTAGCTATCTTCTACATCCCTCTGTTTTCTGTAGTGTCTAGCTTATTCGTGTTCCTTCTAATTATTTGTTCATTTCTGAATAAATGTTGTTTTGTTTCATCTCTTACTGTGGTTTTCACAGTCTCTTCCTGCATTCCTATCTTTTTGCTTTGCTGTAGTCTTTAATGGAGGTGATTTCATCATAATTTTAAAAAATTCTCGTCAAAATTGTTATAGCTATGTCAATTTCTCTGTGTAATCAATGAGTGCTATTTAATAAATCTTGCTGCAGCATCTCACCATGTCCCAGCTTTCATATCCCTTTTACGTATTCTTCCTGTGGATAGAATAGTAATTTACAGGAGGGCTTACAAGGTCCAAAAGCTCGTTCCTTTTCTGTCCTTACAAAGACAGAGCCCATCTTACAAATGTGGCTACTCTGATGATTCCTTTTAAAGCCATGGCTCCTCTGGATCCCTGATATTGCCTTTTTCCACCCTCATCCCAAACTTCTAGTGAGACTACATTCCAGTGGGATGTAGCTTTTGTATGTCTGGTGGACTCCTTATCTTCAGGAGGAATGTTTTTGCCTTTCCTTTTTGGTGCTGCTGCTGGGCCCTCTTACAGCTCTCAGTGTTTCCTTCCTTCACTTTTTCCTCTTGCCTCGCCTGATGGCTGCCAATGTGGGCGGCCCTGATAGGCCTCTGTAGTCTTTGGATTATATCTGTTTCTTCCTTTTGCTGCAAATGGAGTTTTCAGGGTTCTATTTTACTCTCTTTGTTGTTTTTGATGATTTTCACAAAAGCAAAATGATGTTAAATTAATTAGCCGTACATATCCTAGAAATCAGTACGTACTTTTAAAGAACAGCACTTTAATATTAGTGCTTTGAAAATTTACACAGATAATACAATAATTATAGCAGGTACTCTTCAAATGTGGAAGTAATGTTCATACTTCCCCCAAAAGTGTCACAATAGAAATTAGAGAAATGCTGCTTTTCTCTTTCTTACCTTTCATTTTCTTTAAAAAAAAGTTTCAGTATTGAAATTTGGTGCTAATATTTGGATGTTCCAGGAAAATTATTTCATTAACAAATGTTCTAAACCTTCTAGGTTTTTTTTTTTTTTTTTGGTGTGGGGTATTTTTTTTTCTTTTTTTACTTATAGGTTTTTTTCCCCCCTTGCTCTCTTGCTGGTACTGGAGTAAATTGGTTCAAGCCGAAAAATTTTGTGTACCCTGTTTTTCACTGTTCTTTTAGGTGTCTTGTTACTTTTGATAGTGCAAAACATGTTAATGAGTACTGAAGTAGAAATTACATTGCATATTTTTGAAACTGTCCAAAGTTTTGGAATGTAAATTTTCTACCATCTTACTTTTAGTTGATGAGAAAATATACAAATTCTGTTCTGTTTAAGGACAAATATTTTTAGTCTGTTGTTATAAATTCGGTCAGCAGTAGATAATTATGTTTTGCCTGAAGAATTAATCAAATTTTAAGTGCAAGTTTTAATTGATAAATTAAAAAAAAATAATTTAAGGTCAGATGTTTATTAAGTGTTTCTTATTTTCAGCTATTGTTAGAAACCAAACTTAAAAGTGGCTTGAATTAAGATTAAAGGTGAAGTTTTAGAATTAATTTCCCTTTTAAAATACAGTTCTACAGTTCTTGGCAACAGTCAGGAAATAAATGCACTGAAATCAGTGTTCCAGAAGTATAACTACACATACAGTAGCAAGTTACTGGAGCTGACAACTTTAAATGATAGTAGCTGGTTATATAAGTCACCAAGATGGCTTGATGTACTGTTATTTCCAGACGGAGTTGGAAATAACACATGCCAAGGCAACAGGCAGTCAGACGAAAACATAACAATTTACTTTCCAATAATTATCATCACCTCTAGCCAGGCTGAAACTTGATTGATCCAATACAGAAGAATATCTTTTGTATGAATTTATTTCAAGCCCAGAAATATCATGACTGTAGTAAATATTCCTATAAATCATTTTCTGGACTTCATTGGAAGAAATAGCAATAATCACTTTGTTCTTTGTATATCAAAGTAAATTGATACAAAGTCCAGCCAGTACAGTCCATCAATTTTTTTCTCCCTTTTTCCTTTCCCACAGTATTTTTCCTCTCTCTATTTTTAAAAATTGCAGTTAATTGGAATCTTTTTACTTGAGAACTGATTATAGTGAGGAATTTAGCTCATGCTTCTTCCATAGCTGGTAGTAAAATAATAAAACATAAAAGGAAAATCTTGCTTCATATTGTTCATAAGTATTACATTATTCTTGAACTACTTATTTAATTGAGGGATTTCTGAGTTCTTTCAAAGGCTTATTACTCCAGCTATTGCTGTGGAGGGGAAATGTTTTCAGAGGTTCAAAAATGGGACAAACGAAAATGGACAAATGATAAGGTTGGTGGAAATACAGCTGCGTGCTAGAGAGTTTGAAACAGTTGATGATGTACATGTGGCCTGAAGTCAGTTGATTTTCTTTCCGAGTAGCTTTTATGAGACTCGAACATCTCAGTTCAGGGACATCAGTGGGGAACTGGAGACGATGGAAAAGTTGGATAGGAGAGCGAAGGCAAAGACGATGGAAAGAGGGAGCTGCGACAAGGGAAACCCGGACTCTGAGGTCAGTGAAGTCGTATTCCCAGACAGCTTCTCATGGCAGCTACGTGACTAGTTTGTGCTCAGAGTCGAGTTTCTTCAGGCATAGGTGAGTCTGGATAAAATACCTTAGGAAAGTCACAAGTGGATTTGCCTGGGATAAGACTGGTGATTACCCACCCAGGCTGACCTCGACACCCCCCCCCCCCACCTGTATTGCTTAAGGTAATACTAATTCATGAAAGAGATAATCCTGAAGACCTCTGTGTCTTAATGTAATAAAAGTTAACTGTGTTAGCATAATAAAAGTTAAAATCCCCATGTGAGTGTTCTGGCAGGGCAGCTCTCTATAACCTAGTTCCCCTAGCAATCCCGAGCCCTGGGTTCCTTCCATCTTGGGGTTCTGCACCTTCCTTGGTTGCTTTGCCTTTTTGTATCAGGGTACAGCGAGGAGAGAACACAAGATTCCCGCATGAGCCAGATCCAGGTCTGCTCACCTTCAGTTTGCTCCTACTTGGTCACGTGGCCCCAGCTGACTGCACAGAAGACAGGGCAGTGTAGTCTAGTTGCGTGTCCAGAAGAAAAAGGATTTGGTGACAGCTGGCCAGTCTCTGGCACGTGGTCTCTTTTGCAGTAAACCAGAGAGTTGTCTTTTACTCTCTTGTGTTGGTAATGACAGACTTACAGGGCAGGGGTATCTGATGGATTTTTATAAATTTTTTATATTTTCCAGAAGAAACAACTATACTAGTATTCTTCTGGCAAGGGGTTAAAATGTTAGCATCATGACAATATCATAATGAATCTAATTCGGACTTAAGCAGAGGCTTTTATAATGTAGGATGAAAATGGCTTTCACAAACCTGAGAAATCCCCTGGGCATCAATGCAGCATACTTTGCTTCACAATGATACTGCAGAGTGTCTTCCTGTAAAGTGTCTGCTCAAACACTTTAGAATTAAAAACTGGTTCCCTTCTCTATCCACTGAGAGGTAGACCAAGGGCAGAGGGATGTTTTCAGCTGAGGTTTGAAATGAGGTAAAGAGTAGATGGAGCAGAGAGGTACCAGGAGGTTATTCTGGGTGACAGAAGCTGCAAAGCACAAGATTTTAGTGCCAAGAGCAGTAGTATTGTATGCAAAGAGATGAGGAGGTCAGAGCTAAAGAAACTGATGAAGGCTGAAGGGTAAAAGTGAAAAACAGAGATGACTTAGGCTTTAAGACTTAATTTGCAGCTAGAGTGGACATGTGGAAATTCCCTCTGTCCTACAATCCTCTACTTGTTTATACATTGGTCCCACAATGTCCCAAATGTAGTCACACATGTGTTTATATGTCGGTCTCACGTATACAAAAGAGTGATTGTGTTCTACTCATCAGAGGTCAAAATAGGATGAAGAATATTTATTTAATCATGTGACTTTTTCGGTGATTTTGAAAAATGAGAATTTGATTCTATGGAAAATTTTCATTCGGAAATTATGAACATGACAGAATGCAGAGGTATATGGAAATAGAACAAAAATCATGAGACGATATTGCTTACAAAAAAAATTGATTGAATATCTGCTAAGCTCAGGAGATGCTTGGTGAACAATCTATTACATCCTGATAGAATTTAGAGTTTAGTGAAAAGGGAGGTATCATCCAAACAGTTGGACAAGGGATTCATTAATTTCTTTCCTTTACTTAATTACTCTGAGGGAGAAGTCCAGAGTGCTGTAAGAGTGTGCAATTGGAGGATGCAAGTTCAGCTAGGGTAGGGGGTGTCCAGAAAACAGTTTTTCCAAGAAAGCGACATGTCAACCAAGACCTTGAAGGATGACAAGGAGTTGTTGGTGAAGGCCATCGGAGCAGCGGAATGGCACAGAGATGGAGAAAACAACAGGTTCAACAGGTTCTCCTTCCTTAAAAAAATTAGACATCCAGAAGTGAAAGGGACTCCAGGTAAGGGATTGGTGACAGCTCAGGTGAAAAGAGACTGAGAACATAGGAAGAATTTGGGGGAAGTTAGGATGATAGTGAATGAGAAACAGAGCAAGAGAGCTGGCATCAGTAAAGTAAACTCGATTAGAGCAAAGATCTCTTTAATGTAGGTATTTTTCTAGGTGGAATTCTTTTTGTGTTCTTTTACTACCAACTCCTACCCCAACTTTCAGTGAACGTTTTCTCATTTTTAAAAAAGTTGTATTTCTTTTCACATTAAATGAAAACATGCACACTTTTAGGAATATTTGGGAAATGCTTAATGCAGTTGACTCCTGCTGTTAAACTAGGTGTTATGTGAGTTTGCTAGTAGCATCAAATGAGATATTTGTGGAATCGTCCAGCTACATAATCAAATATGGTTTAATTTGATTAAAATTTACCAATATATTTGTCTCCTATTTTAAACAACTTGTGTTCTTTCCCTTCACTCATGCTAATGACTAGACTGTGGTCCAAAGAAAACAACTGTATTTTCATGCGTGCTGATTATCTCTTTAGTTCTGGGAATAAGACCTGACTTGATTGCCTAATTATGGAATTAATTTGGGGGCATAGAAAATGCTGATGCCAGGACTTTCTCCTTCTTCCTTCCCTAATCTGTTAAAGATGTGAAAAACAGGTGTGTGGTCATATCATCTCAGCAAGTAGTGTGGGGAACATCTCCTTTTCTTATAGAAGCTACATGTGTTCTTCTCATGCTTTATTTTGTTTAATTCTGAAATGGTTGGTGAATAACACTGCGGTTTTTATGCTACATCTGGAAGATGTGCAGTCTTATTTCATGGGAAGGAGCAAAAGGATAGTGGGTGGAGTAACCTGGTTGTAATTTCAGGGTACATTTATTTGGAAAGATCAGCATGTTACTATGCAGTGGCCAGATTAATTAAACTCAGATGGAATAATTCAATATAGTTGGTTCCTATAAAAGCTAAATAGCTTTAAAACTTGAGGTTTGCTGTAAACCTTATGATGATAGATGCATTTTGAATATGCCTCTTCCTCTACTATGAATGCTAAAGCAGCTTAAAAACTATCCTTTTAAAAACTTTGCCTCCCTTCTCACAGCCCCTCCCAAAAAAACCCTTATCCGCTAATCAACAAAATAAATTCTAGCACCTTTCTTTAGGAAGATTTGTATATTTTTTACTAATATATTTTTTGAAGCATAATTTTTGTGAAGTTGTTTATCATTTTTAGTTTCTACATCTCAAGTCGTGTGAGGTATCCATGGAAACTGTCTAGCCTATATTCAGTGCGCTGGACTGCCTTCCCACACAGGTCAAGACACAAACAGTCCTAGATACTAGCTCAATTTATTGTGCCTTAAACATTAGGCAATTTTTAACAAGAAATTGGCTCCTAATTGACACATATAATTTTATATTTAATTAGCAGTTGGAGCCTCTTCACATTTTACTACCAGATGTAACATTCAAAATGTGTGCCATTATAACACATCTGTTGCACAGATGAACTTAAATGCAAGAACTTTGAGGCAAATAGCAGTAATGCCTCAGATGCTTAGCAAAAATTTGGGCAGAACTGATATTATTTATTTTTTTTAAAATATGTGTTTAAAAAATTATTGAGTGAATTGCCTTAACCAATCTAATAGATTTATTTTATATTTTTATAGCAACTTTATTGAGATAGTCACACACCATAAAATTCGCCTGCTGAAATGTACAGTGCAGTGATTTTTGCTATATTCACAGATTTGCAAACAACACACACTGTCTAATTTTAGAACATTTATTACCCCAGAAAGAAACCCCATGCCCATTTGCAGCCACTCCCCATTCCTCCACCCAACTCCTGGCAACCACTAATCTATTTTCTGTCTCAATTCTGTCTGGATTTGCCTCTTTTAGACATTTCATGAATGTCTAATCATAAAATATGTGGTCTTTTATTACTGCCTTGTTTCGCTTAGCATAATGTTTTCACGGCTTATCCATGTTGTAACATATCAATACTCCATTCCCTTTTTATTGCCAATTAATATTCCATCATATGGTTGTCCCACAGTTTGTTTATCCATTTATCATTTGATGGACATTTGGGTTGTTCCTACTTGTTAGCTATTATGAACAGTGCTGCTATTAACATCCATGTGCAAGTTTTATGTGGACATGTTTTGATTTCTCTTGTGTACATCCCAGTAGGTGGAATTGCTGGGTCACATGATAACTCTATGTTTAGGTTTTAGTAACTGCAAAACAGTTTTCCCAAGTGGTTATACCATTTTATATTACATTCAGCAGTGTATAAGTGTCCCAGTTTTTTCACACCCATAGACATGTTTATTGTCTGTCTTTTGTATTTTAACCATCCTAGTAGATGTGAAGTGGTATTACGGGGTGATTTTTCTTTTTTTAAAGAAGAGCAATTAATGCTCTGTATGCTTCACATTATTTAAACACATCTCTCTTATTTACTTTTCCATGCTTTTGATTTGTATGTAAATATACCTAGTCTCCATCAATATTGTAATTTACTTCACAAATTTTAATGCAGGCCCAACTCAGAGCATGTGACATCAAAACCGAAAATGGTGATGAGTTTAGGTATCATATAGAACATGGAGTAATGAAACAGAGAAAGCACAAAACAAAACCCATAGTTTGATTATACGTTTAAATCTTAAAATTTCTAATATAATTTCATCTTACTTAATATGAACTGAAAAATGAGTATGAAAGGGATGTCACATACTGTGAAGCTTAGTTGTGTTATATTACCAGGTTAAAAGACTTCCTTATTTTTTCATTCAATGTAATACATCTCATCAGTTCTAATATGCCATCAGTTCTATCACTAGAAATAAAAAGAATGCTGCCAGTTAAGCTATGAGATGCCATTGATTTTAGAGTGATCTGTTATCAGAAATGTTAAAACGTGTGTGTTAGAATTATTGAAATATAATGGAAAAGGAGATGTGCTCGTTCGCTTGTTTATTTGTTTATTTATTTTAGAGGCAACCCACTCATCTATTCTTACCAATACCCAGGGAAGGAAGCAAGATTTTTTGATACCTCAAAAATTTGAAAAATACCACTTACAAATGTGAATTAATATCCAGGAGTATAATAATTATATATCACAGACACGCACACACACACAGGCACGTACAGATAAAGAGGAGAGAAATAATTATTGACTTACTCTTTCCCATTTTGGGAGTATTAGATCAGCAACCTATAGCTCACTGCAGTGATTTTTTTCCCTCTCCTCTTCAATTTGCTAATTACATGTAGCCAATATATCTCAAATCACATTTATTGAGTAATTTAAGGTTTCTTTTCAGCCTGAGAATGTTTTGTTTTATTTATTCCAGAGGCTTATTCACAAGTCTTTGAAAATCCATGTTCACAGGGCCGAGATCCTAGCAACATGGCACTAACAAACAGCCAGGCTTCTGTGTCAGCAAACATGCTTTACATGTTAATAAAAAGGAAGTGTGAATTTCTTAGTGCCCTGGATTCCAGTTTTAGATATGTAAAGTCGTGATGCCATGGTAGCTGCCACAGAAAATCAAAATGATTTTCAAAATAGTGTTTTTTAAAAGACTGTATAAGCCTAAAAGACTTTCTGAAAAAGCCTCTTTCTAAGGTAGGCATTTTGACACTTTGTCCTTTAATCAGCTCGGGCATCTTTAGGTGTATTTGAATGGAGACCTCATTTTCTTTTGGTAATAATTGTATTGGTGCGTTGAAATGTTGATGAATATTTAAAGAATTCTTAGTTTCCATTACTTTTAAATCTTTGTCTCATAGTCTTTTACTGTGAAATTCTTCAAAAATTGTGGTTAACATATAGAACACAATTAGAAGCTAATGAGAGCAGATAATTGCTTATACTAGAGTTGGTGAAATATATGGTGTCATGGGCAAGAAAGAGTCAAAATTAGGTCTACATAATTTTTTAATGTCATAACAACAAACACGAAAGAAAGAAATGATTTTCATTTCATGATGGAAAAATGAGATAAAATAGAATAACCTTTAATTTGATCATTGATTCCAAATCATGACACATTTTTAAAGAGAATAGTATCTTTATCTTTTTTAAATGACATATTCATACAATATTAGAGATTATATTGCAGTCAGATCCTTGCATTATGTACAGATTCAAGGTGGTTTCTGTGTTTTTCAGTAAAATATAAAAAATCTATTTCAATAGATATATTGTAGCAAGGGAAGAACTTGGACTGGAATTTGGCATATTAGTGTGTTTTCTTGCATTACGCCATATCTGTAATTATTAGTTAATATTTTTCCTTTCAGTCTTTCAGTTGAATGTTGGATTTGCTGTTGATTTTTACTTTTAAGTGTTCTAACATTTTGCTTTTTGGATTCCAACACCAGTTCCTCCTTTCAGCCACAGAACCATGGTTTATGAGTTTGTATACTAAAAACATTTAATATGCAAGCAACATTGACTATATTGCAAACATATGCCAATATTATAAGACATGACATACAATATATATCACAGTCTTTAAAGATGGCACTCTGCACCAAATTTCGGTAACAAATGTCGTGATCTCTTATTCAGAATCATTGATCATACATTCATTCAAAAACTTAAGGATACTTAATGTGCCAGGTTTTGTGCTGGATGTTGGAGTCAATGGTCAGCCAAAAAGGAAAAAAAAAGAAAATGAAAAAGGCACAGTCCCTGTGCTTATAAGCTTATATAGTAGAAAGACAGAAATCATTCCAAGGTTGATGTGAATAAATATAAAACTAAAACACATGGTGAAAGTATGCGCTTTTTAGGAGAGAATTTAATGATATCTGGCTTGGTGAGGTTAGAGAAGATACTCTTGTATGGTTGACCTGAGATCTAAAAGTTAAGTAGAAGCTAACTAAGCAAAGCTGGGAGTCCTGGGTGGTGGATGGGGTGGGAACGAAAGCCCAACTAGCAAAAGGGAACAACTTCTTCTTCTATCTTAAAGCAGAAGGGAAGTGATAAGACATTGAAAGTCTATGTGGCAGGAGAAAGATGTAGATTGATTCAGAGAACAATGATGATAGTTGTCCAAGATTTGTACATGTCAGGCCATGAATTCTTACCTAACCGGCCATATGGATTTTGGTCAGTATTTAAAGAGAGGTGAAAACTAACAGACTATATGCAGGAAGCAGCCATAATTGTGCTTAATATTTCTTGAGAATATTATTTTAACATAATTTTGAGTATGTGAAAAAATACATACAACATCACTTTTAATTATAAAGCTTAATAGCATAATAGAGACCCACAAACCCCCCAGCCAACTGAAGAATGAGAACATTACAACAACTTGTCCCTACCTATGTGCTCTGGCTACCCCTCTCAAAGACAACTGTTAGCTTGCATTTTCATACCACACTACATGTTTTCTAGGACTCGTTTTTTCTTTCTCTCTTGACATTATGTTTATAAGATTTACTAAGTTTGTTACATGTTGCTGTGAGGCTCTAGCTCATTCATGTTTACCACTATATAATATTCCACTCTGGAAATATACCTCAATTTATTGATCCATTTTCCAGTACGTTTATTTGGGTAGATCCCAAGATTTTGTTGTTTTGTTTGTTTTGCTTTTTACTTTTTGCTTGTTGTTTTGCTTTGATGCTAATATGAACGTCTCAGATATGGTACTATGTGTCTCCTGCGGCACATGTTTTGGAATTTCTGGATGAGAACATGGTTTCCAGAATGGCTGTACTAATTTTCATTTACCACCTAGTTGATACACATATTCTTCAGCACTTGGTTTTGTAAGACTTAATTTTTGACAATGTAATGGGTGTAAAATGGTGTCTTATTGTAGTCTTAATTTGTATTTTCCTGATTACTATTAAAGTGAGCTTTTTTTCATGTTTCTGGGCCATATTTCCTTCTTATATGACATGCTGGTTCAGTTCCTTTGTCCACTTTTCTACCAGATTATTTTTCTCTCACTAATTTGTAATTATTCTTTCCATATTCATATAGTCTGAATTCTAGTCCTCTGTTGTTCCATAACCCTCTAAACACTGAGTGGAGAATGAATTAGAAGGGAACCAAGTGAATAGGAGGAGACTGGTTAGGAAGTATCATCTTTCCCAATGATTAAGCACTGTACGGCTACATATTAGGAAGGAAAATTACTTTGTTTTGCCAGGACTTGGAAGATTGGTCTTCTTACTAACACAACTTTAAGAAAAGTTGATCTAAATTGGCTTCTGAAGAATCCTGCTTTGTACATGCACTAGGGATAGTTGAGACCTATGCCCGTGTAAGTGTTAATTTTATGAAAGTGAAACATACTGATCAAGTTGACTTCAAAGTAATCTACCAAATGAATGCTGTTTTCATTTGCCTTCTCTCAAAAAATTGTGAAAGGTTGGAGCTGAATTTATGTCATAAAGACAGCCATAGCTGTCTTATAATACCAGCTGGCACTGGTATTATAATATCCTGTATATGCCACTAGTTGTGCAAATCTTATTGTTCTTTAAAAATTAAACATAATGTTACAATAACTTTATTTAGCACTTATTGTGGGCTAAGAGCACAAAGCTTTTCATATGTAATTTTTAATCTTTAAAATAGCCCTGCAGTATGGGTATCATAATACATAGATTGGGAAACTGAATCTCAGGGTAATTAGGTAAAATTCTTGAGATCAAAAAGCCAGCAGCAGAATACAGATCCAAACCAATTATATCGGTGTCTGGAACATTCTCATTTCCACTGAGTAAACGGCTTTCCAATTCTCAGAGCTTGCATAAATTGTGTGTATTATGTGTTACATTGTGCGTAGCTCTTATCTCACTTAATTCTCAAGACCTTCCTTTGAAGTTATACTATGCCAACCTCCTCTTCATTCTATAGATTCCATAAATATTTCTCCTATCTGAGGAACTTCTAAATATATTCTGAATGTATTAAAATCTAACTTCATAGTTCTTTTGTTGAAATATTTGCAATGATTGGTAAATAATGCAAGCGCTAGTTTTCTCCCTCCTTTTTAAGGAAAATTTCTTTCTAGTTTTTTTTTTTTTGGAAGAAAAGAATGAGTGCTGCCTCCATATGTGTGTGTGTCCGTCTGTCTGCCTGTCTGTCTGTCTGTCTGTCTGTCTCTCTCTCTCTCTATGAGTCGTTCCCTCGATAACTCTTCAGAGTCACGTGCTACTCTCACCGTCCCGTGGCCAACACACTCTTGCTTGTAGATCACTAGATTATAGCGTGGGGCTGGCAGGCTGCATTGAGATCATGACACTCAGCAAAAACAAGAAGGGGACTATAGGACTGCAGAGGGGTGCCGGTCTCACTCACTTCTTCATCGTTTCTTCCCTCTTGTTAACACCACCTTGCAAAGTTGAGCCTGTGTATCTATTTACTAAGTGATGTGAAAATATAACAGGAATCACAGCACTTGAAGACTAGAGCAGCAAGCTAACTACGACTTTTTCCATTGTCCAGGAGAAAAATGGTCCCATTTTTCAGATCAAGGTCAGTTTCCCCTTTGGTTTCCATCTCCTCCCACTCCTTTTTTTATCTGTCTGTTTCCCCTGTGACATTCCATAAGCTGAGTCAAATACTGGGCTGTGTACCTCACCATATAATCCCTTAGGAATGCGAAGTCTTTGCAGAAGCTTTGAAATTGCCACTGAATATTCCATTCTCCTCACCTTTGGTGTAAGTGCACGTGCTTGCAGTATATTAATTCCATTTCTTCAATGACAAATAGTACTCTAGTAGGTTTCTCTGCTATATACCAGGGGATTGTGGGCTTAGTGGGGTGTGCACTGCCAATTATGTGTACTTTTATGAGGTAGTGATTTATGATATGAACCTAGTAGTTTGGCTTCTATGTGGAAATGGTATGTAGAGCTCATCTGTTCATCTCTTTTTATTTACCCTATCTCAACTCTTTATGTTCTGGAGATCAGATAAAGACTATTTATTCATAAAACTAAAAAATTACGAGCAGAAAAGCACATTCTCAAATACTGTTGGTAAGGGGCTGCATAAATTCTCAACCTCTGAATTTAAGCAAGACCCTGCATTAAAACGGTTGAAGTGTATGAGTCTGTTGAGTATGATGTCATTCGGTATGCTTCCTGGAAATAAAACACTGTGGGGCTTTTATTATACCACACAGAAATAGTTTCCTTTCCTCCTCACTGGTTTGGGGCACAGACTTATCCCCTAACAAAGCCTTCTCAGCAACCCTGTTTGTCTAGAGGCTAGGATGTTTGATAAATCGGAGTGATGACTGAAGTCATTCTTATCTCCAGCATCACCAACAGATGTTTAATTATCATCATTTACTATTTAACGTTTAAATGTCACAAATGAAATAAAATAATCTGGTGAGAATTATTTATATTGAAAAACAGTGGCATATGTCTCAACTGTACATATTTAAAAATTCTTCTAACATATCCTACAGAATTGCTTTAGATACCCCTTTCCTAATTCCTGACACATCGTAGAAATTTAACATGTCTGTACAATGAAAATTTTAAAAAGGAAGAAGAGAAGACATAAGTAGATTATTATTGTGGTTTATGAATAATTGGTTTTAAATTTTTTCCACAGTCTTTGATTTTAATAAACTTTTTTACTGAATTGTTGAGAAATTCATATGTTTTTCAAGATTATAATAATTGTGTTATTGTGTTGATGAAGAACATCTTGTGTATGTATATAATAACTACTCCTATTGAAGTTTGTGTTCCTCATCTTATGAAAGCTGGGGAAAAGCATCAGGGGACAAAACTGGCCTATACCCCTTGAATTCAGTGACCAAGAAATTCAAACTATTAGACAGGTAGATTATAGGAGATTGGCCACGTTTTCCCAAAGGAGTACCTTGAAGATGTAGTTGATTATAATGGTGGACCTAATGTAATTCCAATAGGGTACAGCTGTTGAAATAATTTATTTGAAATTAAAAATGTGTCTTTTAACCCCTGAGAATGAGGATTAATATCTAATTAGGTGCGCTATCATTAAATGGAAAGATTAGGGAAACATCGGTTAGGCTAATACCAAGTTTAATGTGAAAATGGACTGTGGAGAATACAGGTAGATGTATTTACCCCCTTGCAAATCTTGCCCAAGCTTATTAGTAGCTAATCATTGGTCTTTGATGAAAAACCTTACATTAAGCATCTATAGTTTACAGTTCTCATTACCTTTTGAATTTCAGTCGAGGACTAGTTTTCTGGGATTCTTATTGTGGTATCATATTTTGATGGTGTCTTGATGATATTGTCCACAATGGAAAAAATATTACTTTAGTATGTAATTTTTCCAAGGGAAAGGTAACAAATGTGAAATTGTACCTTAAATATCAGATTCTTGAACTTTGTACTCCTAATGCTATTTACTCCTTTTAAGGGGAACAGTGTTGCGCTCTCTAAAAAATCAAAGAAAAGTTTTAGTCTTTTCTAAGCCTAATAGATATTTGTTATCTTTTCTATCTATGAAAGGCAGTAATTCCTAAGCTTCTTAATTTTTGATACATTGGAGTTAGTACAACAGGAAGTGGCCAGGAAAAATCCAGTCTTCCCAGATATTCACAAACTGTCAGCATGACTTCTCTGGCCACAAAAGATGGCTTTTTATGGAGATGTTTTGTTGTAATTTCAGAAGGTGGTTGTTAGTTATCTTGGCTCTGTTACATTGGGCACATCTGGGATGTGTTCACATGAAGACATTGGCTAAACGCTGTGTCTTGTGGCCTGGAATTGACTTCGATATTGAAAAGACTGGAAAGGACATTTCTTGCTACTTGGCCTAATCCAACAAAGACACCTTCCATGGGAAGCCCAATCAGGAATTCATTTTGGAATTGAAGAGCGAGTACAGAAGACAAACTTCTCAATTGTTGTAGAATTCTTTTCAAAGTAGCTTAATGTGATTTTAGTTCTTTCCTAAATTTCTGCCATGGCGATTATAGCTCTGAGACAATAATTTACAGCCCTGGCACCAGAATTTCTTACAGCACTTCTACAACGACTTTGAGTTAAAGGAATTTATGGAAAGGACTTGCATCTGTGCTATCACCATTGTAACCCATCACGGATAGTACATGCAGCCATGAAGAATGCCCCAGGACAAGTTGGAACATAGTACTTGTCCTTCAACTCACGACGTGATACTGGACAACAGAAATTCATTCTGCTAAACTTGTGATATAGCAATATCTAAAGTTTTTCGATCTTAAATTATTTTGACCAGGACAAACAGAACATAATCCTGTTCTTTTCGTACTTTTTTTTTTTCATTTTTAACACTAACTGTGGAGTTTGAACCAAGAAACAATTTTTCCACTTCAGTTGAAATCATAAAGTCCATTTTCTTTGTAAAGTGTATATAAATGACATCATAAGTATATATTCCAAGGACTGATTACTAGTGGACAAATTAGGATTTTCAGGCAGTTTATCATTTGTTATTTTTGCCTTTTTTTAGTATGTTAGAAATTTTTTCACTTTTGTGGGCAAGTTTAGTATAAAGTGAGAAAGTATGTACAAAAGCACTTTGTAAATTATATTCAATGATCCGGATAGTATTAACACCAGCAACAGTAACATAAACTGTACATAACTTATATAGTACTGTGTGCTAGGAACTCTTCTACATAATTTACATATTTTCACCTACTTAATCATCACAGAAAACCAAGGAGGGTTAAGTGTTTTGACTTCCATTTGACCATTGTGGGACTGAGGCACACATGGGGTAGGGAAGTAGCTTGAGTGAGTCCTCCAGTTGGTATGTGGTGTAGAGGGGTTTGGAGCCCAAGCAGTATGGTCCTAGAGTTAAGAACACAGATTCAGGGAACTCTCTTCCATTTCTATGGCATTTCAAATATTATAGTTAGAAAACATGCTTATAACTAGGCTAGAATCGATAAGGAGAGTTACCCCTCATTGTTCTTCCATGACTAGTCATCACTTTTATGTATTACATCCATGTATGAAAAAGTATCAATATACAGATGATGTATTATTGAATTGTATACTTGAAACCTACATAATTTTATTAACCAATGTCACCCCAATAAATTTAATAAAAAAGAAAAAATCTTGAAGAGAACATGAAACAGGAAACAATCATAAATTTTTGTGTTCTGAAAACTTAAGTATCAAGAAACAAAAGTTGTTATAAAGATAAATAACTCCAGACACTTTGCATATCTATTAAAATTCTTGGCACTATGACATTTGGGACGTGTTTGTTGCACACTGGCTGTGCGCAAGGCAGCTTTGCTCCAATGATTGTATGGGTTAGTAGGGGAGGTATGAATGTAAAGCCTTTTAAGAGTCGATTGTTTCCTCTTCTGGGCTTCCACAGGGCTCAGTATACATCTCTAGTGTGGAACTGACCTTACTTTAAATTCTTTGAGGGAGGTTATATCTTTTCACTTGGGATAGTGCCGAAAACACAGTAGGTACCTAATAAGTATTTGTAGAATGAAGAGGAAAGATAGAACATGTCCATAAGTAAGATGGAAAAACAGATTTTCATGCAGAGAGTATGAGATGAACACAGAGAAAGACTTAGAAAACTGTGGTTGAGAAATCAGCACATTGTTGAATTTGGTTAAATATATAGTGGAGTGAGTGAAGCCACTACTGGAAGCTATAGTTGAAAAGGTAGAATAGGTAAGATTTCACAAGTCCTTGTCAAGTTGGGGGCAGGTACTAAGTGAGCCCTTCAGTTTGCAGCTTAAATGACAAAAAAGATTGTGATATCCTTAAAATAAGTTGAAATTGAAAGGAGACCAGGTTTAAGAGAGGAATATTCTGTTCTGAATAATTGGGTTTGCAGGGCCAGCAGAACCTCCAGATGTAAATGAAGAAATCTAAGTGGAAATCGGGTGAGAAGCTTAGGAGAGCAAGGTCAAGGCTGGAGGAAGCACATTTGGCAGTCAGACCTGTAGAGGTGATTGTGCAACTGAATATCAGATGAAATTGCTGACAAGGAGAAGGAAGATGAGGAGGGAAGGACAGCAAAGAGAACTGAGGACAAAAATCATAAGAGCTTTAGGAAGAAGGATAACCAAAGCATGAGAGAAAGAGAAGGAGAAATGAGAGCCACATGTCACAGCGTAAAAGGGAGGCACACTTGGGAGGAGGGCATATGGCAAGGTGTGGGGAGTGGCCTGGATTTTGCAGTCAAGAGCTGAGTTCAGGTCTTGCTTTCCAACCTGTTAGCTGCAGCTCATTACATACACTCTTGGGCCACGTTTCCATACCTGCAAGGTGGGAATACAGCTCAGTACTTGATGTGTTCATTTAAATAGTTTAAACAAGTACTCTTTAAATAATATTTTAAAACCACTCTTGTCTATTAAAGTCATAATAATCGATAAAATGAAGATTTGGAGTTATCTATATTTCTAGTATACATGCAAGTAACTATATCACAAAATATATTATTTTAAAAATATCTTATAATCAGTACAAATTGAAGACTTAGGAATTTTTAAATTGTATGTTTTATAAAGGGATATACTGTTTTGTGCCCACTATCTTCTGAATAAAGCTCTTGGAGTTTAAACGTAATTCACTCTGTCTTGTCAATCTTAATTTTTTGAGCACCTGCTGTATACTTAGTACATCTCTAAGCTCTTTTTCACTGCCTTCTTTAATTAAAGCTTTTGCTTTCCAGTTCTTAGGGCATTTATTAATCTGTTTCTCTTTAGTTGCCACTAATTTATTTCTTACCAACATTGGGACCCCAAGCTTTTGAAGCAATCTCAAGTTTATAGCATTTGTGAATTTCCTAGCACAGTCTATTGAAAATACTATATTTTATTCTTTATTTCTGGAAGCAGAAAATTATTATTTTCTTGGAAAGTATTTGCAGATTCGGCCTCAGAACATATTATGTCATATAAAATTAATTTTTTCCATGTATCATTGATGAAATGCATGTTAAGTGGCACTTTAATGTACTGATATTTTTTCTTTTATTAGAAAAAGAAGCAATAACAAACACTTTTCATATTTTTTTTTATTAGGGTAGCACATTAAGAAAAATACTCCTGAATCGATACTTTAAAGGTGATTATGGAGTTGGTATGAATGGACACCTTTCTGGAACCTACTGCAAGTCTGCACAAGGGGGAGGCAAGCCTTAGCATTTTTCATTTTAAGACTCTCATAACATACCTTCATGCTGGTACTCTAGGATTTTACCTAAAATAGCACAGATATTATATTTAAAAAGTATTATTATCAGCCATTAAAAAAAGAAAGAAATCCTACTGTTTGCAGTAACATGGGGAGAACTCGAGGGCATTATGCTAAGTGAAAAAGTAAGTGAAATATGTCTAATGTCTAATCTGAAAATCCAAACTCAGAGAAACAGATCAGATTTGTGGTTGCTTGAGGTGGGGGTGGGGAATAGGGGAGTTAGATGAAGGAGGTCAAAAGGTACAAACTGTCAATTATAAAATAAATAACTTTTGGGATGTAATATATAACATGATGACTGTAGTTAACAACTTAGTGGTATATATTTGAAAGTTGCTAAGACAGTAGTTTCTGAAAGTTCTTATCACAAGGAAAAAATTATAATTATGTAAGGTGATGAATGCTAACCAATCTTGTTGTGGTCATCATTTTGCAATGAATACATATACCAAATCATTATATTGTACCACTTAAATTTGTTTAAATGTTCATTATATCTCAGTAAAACTGAAAAAAATAAATAAATGAAAAGCACTATTATTAACCTTTCTACAACTTTAGGTTCGTGGAACAACGGATTTGAACATTAGAATTAATTTTGTCTTTCAACTTTGGAAAATAGTTAAACTAAGTCATAATTTATTAACATATAAATTAAAGACAAAAATAAAGCTAGTTTTCTCCTTCTAAAGTATTCTTTTTAAAGAAAAAGATGTAATTACAGGTGTTATTCATTTTTAAAAAGTTATGTTTTTACACACTTTTGATCTTTTTTAAAACTCAAGCTTATTATGTTTAACTTTGTAGGGAAAAAGTCACAATTTAAATATTCTTAAGGTCTAAGAATTTGAAAACCATGTATGTTAACAAAATCTGCAATGAAGATTTATTTATATACGTTTCCTAACCACAGGAAGCTTTTCTGGACAAGATTCAGATAAGATGGGGACATCAATGTCAGATATTCAATGTCTGCTGGATAAAGAAGGTGCATCTGAACTTGTCATCGATGTTATAGTGAACACCAAGAACGACAGAATTTTTTCAGAAGGCATTTTACTTGGCATTGCGTTGCTCGAGGGAGGAAATACGCAAACTCAGGTACCTGCTTATCGTGATGAGCATTACATTTGTTATTTGTATTTCTTTTCCTCTTGTCATAGAAACCAAGAGAAAGTAATTTTTTTTCTTTTAGCTTCTCCTGACTATACATATAAAAAAAAATAGTCTTGAATCACATTTTCCTTATAAATTTATTCAATTTGCTGTAGAAACTGTAGCGCTTCACAAATTATTCAGCGAAGCAGAGCATTCCTGAAAGGATCCTCTCTATCGTCATATCAGAAATTCTGATTTGCTTAGGAAAATTTTAGGCCAACTTTCAGCAAATGAAAATGACATTTCAATTCATCTAAGAATTAGATGTAGTAATTACGAGAGAGAATATACATAACCCCCTCCCACAGTATTTGGTCTTACAGTAGGTCTCAGAAACATTCATCACCCATCTCAACACATCCCTCCCTGTGTACTTTTGGGGAAATTTAGAACAGTAACATTACTTGGTGCCTCCAGTGTCCCAGTGCTCATTACCCTGATTACTTTTTCACTAGCTGTGGCGGCGGGGGGAGTGGGGAGAGGGGAAGGTGGAAGGGGAGGTGGAGGGAGAGAAGAAACATTTCATTTGTTCACTCAGATCAGAACAGGGTGAATTGAAAGTCATCCTTCATCTAGTGAGTGCCCTGCTACAAAGAACAGTTCTCTCCCCTGCACGCAGGAATCAGATCAGTGTTTCTAGAAGGCGCACAGTTCACTTTGAAACTCCTGCCAAGGTGCCCCTGGGCACCTTCACGCCCAAAGGCAGAGCACGCTGTGTGGACCTGAGAGCTGGGAAGTGTTCCCAGAGAAGATGCATTCTCCTGCAATTCACTGACAAGCTCTTTCTAGGTTTGTCTTGGTCAGGGAAAGAAACTATGCTTCCACCCAATTGGAAATTCCAGAATCCATTTTCTCTACTTATGGCAAGTAGAAACCACATCTCACTAAAAACTAGGATATTTTCCTTTAGTTAGCCATCAAATAGAATGAACAACAAGAATTTCATGGAATTATATATCCAATGGCAATTTACTTTAGGAATAAAGGCCTCATGAACAGCAAATGGCACAATGACCAAAAAAAATTAAAAAACTACCTCAAAACACTGATGCTTCTTAGTTAGAAAACAAGTCTAGGAAATGACAGATTCTTAAAGGTTGAGATCACATGTTGTCCATCTTTGGGTCCTTTGTGTCTGGTGTCATGGCTGGCTTAGCCTCAGAGTTGGTAAGTGGTCAGGAGTGAAGGTTCTGTGAATGAATGGTCTTCCCTATCTGGCCAAGGCCTTTGACAACCACTCCTTTATCTGAGCTGCAGAGCACTTGTTTCTTCAACGCTCATTTGGTACTTTCCCTGTACTCCAGCATAAGTTCTTCTGAGGGAAGTTGGGGAATGGGGGTGGGGTGAGATTTGAGTGGTTTTCTTGGTGATTGTCTTCCTTCTACAGTCAGATATTCAGTTCGGACTTCCTAAAGAAATTGTCGAATCCAACTATATAGTGTTAGATGTAGAGTACCCAGACAGTAGGAGTGCAAAAGAATTTTTGTAGCCTCTGTAGGTAGAAGCAATACTCAGGAGTACAGTACTTTCTAGCTTCCTGTTTCTGGGCCACTGAGGGTTATCAGATGTGATCATCTTGTTTTGTTGTTATTTGTGTGACATCTTGTCTCTCTAATTAAATTTCATCTTTCTTAAAGTAAGGGATCATGTTCTATTCTTTATATCTACAGTACTTTATAGCCATTCAACAAATATTTGCTGATGAAAGAGCATTAAATTATTTTGTATATGAAAACCTTTTCAGATGGGTTATGACAATCTCACTTACCAGCCCTACCCTACTCCAGTTTCTTATGTATCTACCATTGTATACCCCAGATGTCATCTGCGTCCTCCTGGCTTGAAGAGGTTTAGATGAGGTCAATTTGAATTCTGTTCCTTGCCCTTTAGACTTCTACCAATCCCTCGTGAGTTATACATTCTCAGTCTCCTTAGTTACTAATGTCATGCTTTCTTAGTTCATGGACTCTCTTGACACTCCCATTTCTGTAGTACTGAAATAGGACTCTGCTCCTCTTCCTTAATTTCTACCCTCCTAAGTCAATTTACATGTCAGATATACTGTATTAAATTAATTTTGGTTGAGGGGAAGGATAAAAGAGGCACTTGTATTATCAAACTGAACACTAATAACACTAGTGAAAATAATACCTCCTAAATACCAGACACTGTTTTTAGTGCGTTACACATATCGACATGGCTAATTTTCACACTGGTATTGAGGTAACTTATATTACATTGACTTACCAAAGAAGAATCTCAGATAGGTGGTTAAAGTTCCTTATCCAAGATCACATGGCTAGTTAGAGAGATAGAATCAGGATTCAAACCCATGCAGTCTGGCTGTAGAGTCTGTTCTCTGAACCACTATAAAACTCTTCTTTCTAAAATAACCTCTAACTCCTCTTGGGAAATTTCACTGGCGGATTCACCCTGCATCATGCTTAGTCTTACTCCACCTCTCCAGTTCCTTACTTCATTTCTCATCTTTGCCTAGTCTCACCCCTTCTTCATGGGGGAAAGTCCTTCCTCTGTCCACAGACATGTTTATTAATCACTCCATAGAAACCTTAGAGTTTCCCCTTGTACTCTATGCAGCTTCTGGATGTTGTTTCCTAATCCAAAACCATATCTTTAGTAGGAGAATCCTTATGCTACCTGTTGAGATTATATGTACATGTATAAATTTAGTGATTTAGATTCAGAGACTCTAGATTTAAATTCTAGCTCTACAGCTTATGTTGGGCAAGTCACTTGGCTTTACTAAACCTCATTTTATTAATCTATAAAGTAGAAATAAAAGCACTGTCTATTCATCACCCAGTTGTATTGAAAGAATCAATGAGATAACATGTCAAAGAACTTCATAAATTATAAAGTTTTGTTTAATAGAGCCACAAAGTCGCCATAACTTTCTCATTAATATATTGGAACCCCCTACTACCTTATAACCCTGTTATATTGAAATTATTAGGGTTTAAGCATCAGCTTAATTTGTGAGACCATAGAGGTCTGTGAATGCTGCATTTATCCTTTGAATTAACAGAACCAGCTCGACTGTTCACTGTGGTTGCTATGGTTACCGTGGCTTTTTTGGCTTGCTTCCTTGAGGGGTTGCTAGCTCTCTGCTTGGGAGCTTCTCCTTGCAGGTGTGAAGCCAACTTCTAAGGCTTCATAAAATACTCTGTGAAAATATGTTGTTCATGTAGAAAATTGCAGGACCGGCATCCATTTTAAGACCTGATGCCATTAAAGTTTCACCTACAAGTTCCAGGACCTGTGGACCATGGTTCCAGGCATTCCTTTAGGAAAGCATATCTGCAAGAACCAAACTGCCCAAAATTGGTCATTTAGATTTATTAGATTATGGCCAATTTGACTTGATCTGGAAATCATTATTTTTTTCATATGTTTTCTTCACATTATTTCTCATTAAAGTTATATAACTCTTTTAATCCCTACAGTTATTAGGATTATTACCTTTTTTTTGTTATTATAAAAATATTATCATTTATTGTTATCTTTATTTTTTTTTGTTTGTGTGTGTCCCATGGCTTTAGTATTAATAACTTGTAATTTCCCCAGCCAGTGCAAATTCTGTCTTCTCTAGAGTATATCACCTTTCCTATCTCCTACTCTTCCGGATACTCCATAAGTCACTAAGCAGATAATGAGCAGGACAGATATTGCCATGGTTCAGTATTTTCCACTTCTCACTAATATATATTTTTTCATACTTTTGGTGTTGAATCTTTTCTGCATCATTATAAACTAGGAAGCAGAATTCATTTTGCAGTAGGCTGAGACCCCATACAAAGCAATGTAGCTAATGAAGTACCAAAAGAACTCAGTGCCTATTTATCAGTGGTTTCCTGTGAGTGAGGCTGCTGTGGTAAAATAGATTCTAAATTAAATGTACTGTAATTTAGATAAAAAGAAAAACAACTCTTTGTAACTCTCCATTATCTCATTTACAAAGGATGATCATTGGATTAGCAGCATAGGCCTGGCACATAGTAGGCACTCAATAAATATGTGTTGAAGCAATGCAGGACTTTATAATGACGTCAAAAACTCTGCATACAATGTCTTATATGCCTTGTAAATTTTTTAAATAATCAGTAAGGATAAATTTAAATAACATGAAACTATGTTGGATCTTAGTGGAAAGTGTTAAGCAAATACAAACTATTATTGGTATAGATTAAGTAGTACAGGAGACTGGCAAAAGCTGTCAATATATTATTTATAAACTAATAATGGGTAGCACATTAAATGTGTGCTCTTTTTCATAATGCTTCTGTATATTTCAAGCATAAAAACACATTTTTTCTCCTCTTGGATATTGATACTTTAAAATATGTTTTCTTGCAGTATTCCTTCTACCAGCAATTACATGAACAGAAAAAGTCGGAAAAATTCTTCAAAGTTCTATATGACCGAATGAAGGCTGCTCAGAAAGAGATAAGATCAACAGTGACAGTTAATACCATCGACTTAGGTAATAAAAAAAGGGATGATGACAATGAATTGATGACATCTGGTCCCCGAATGAGAGGTAAAAAAATATTTGAGTATTTGGGAGAGTACAGTGAGAGAAAAGAGGGTAACACAGGGTTTACATCTCACTTATCTTAGTCTAATTATCCCAACTGTGGCTCTGAGTATGGAGTTCCATCCTAAATTATTATGGTGTTGCGGTTCACCTTGAGATAGTTCTGCAGGACCAAGCAATTACAGCAGGTTCTCAAATATTGTTTTGTTCAATGTGTCATTTCATTATGTTTGATGAGATGCCACAGAAACTCAACTCTTGTATATATCATTTAGCCTGTGGTAAAATTGGTTTTGTTTGTACATCATTTATTTCACTTTAAGTCACGGAACCTATACTTGGCATTAAGTGAGGACTTACTGTAGTGAAAATGTCTGATTTTATTGTGGAATGCATGGTAAAGAACTGTTCCAAACCTTTCAGTGTTCATGAAATTTAAAACTTAAGAATAGAAATAGACTCTAATGAAAGTTCTTGGTTTTTGTAATAACAAAGTCATCAGTGTAGTAGATACAAATTAAAAAATTAACATTTTGAAGTTTGCCATATTTTGCTACCTTCTTGTATTCATGAACTCTCGTATTTTGTATTTCTCAGAAAGACATGAACCCGTCTAAAATTGGTGCAGCATTAAGATTTTTTTTAATGTCCCAGTGCAAATTGAATTTTTAATTGCTACCTCAAATTCTTTTTGTGAAATTATTAGACCTCTTGTCAAATGATTTTTAATTCAGTTTTTAGAAAATTTGGGTACCTGGTTGTCTTTTTTTCTTTTTAATTAGCCAAAGAATATTAATTCATATATACATAAGAGTACTATTTTATTTTCAGTAAGAGATTCATCATTACATTTAAAAGAGGGGATGAAAGGGCAATTAACAGAAGCTTCTTCAGCAACATCCAAAGCATACTGTGTATACAGAAGAGAAATGGATCCAGAACTAGACATTATGTGCCCAGGGTCAGAAGCAGGAAACGCTGAAGAAAAATCTGCAGAGGAAGTAACGATGAGTCCTGCCATTGCCATCATGCAGCCGATACTAAGGTTTCTTCAGTTACTATGCGAAAATCACAATCGAGAATTGCAGGTATTTATTTTATTTTCTGTGAAAGCTGAGGAAACAGCTTATGATTATAAGTAATTAAACTCAAGTAAAACTAACAAGTCATTTAGGAGAGTTTTGGAGACATAATTAACTTTTATACCTAAATGATAAAAAATAAAAGGAAAATTCCTTTATGCATTAAAAAGTCAGGCTCATAAAGTTTTCTTCTTTGCATCCGCAACTCATACCTCTTAACCTTAATAAGCATCATCTAATCCCAGTCAGTATTCTGGTACTTTTTGAGTAAGGTCACATTTGTCTCATCTGTACCTTACATGGTTTTATAGACATCAGGGGATTTCATCATTTACAACCCAATTCATATTTCTTGAGTGAGGAAACAGAATATATTTATATGTCTTTGTTAGAGATAGAGTTAAGAGAGAAGAGGATTTTTTACAACAGTGGAAGTTGATATCTTTTTACATAAATATATTCCTGGTCTTACATCTTCTCTGGTGCATTTCCCTTTGTCAAATAGATGAACTTAGGGGTACCTAGGAATTTTTTTTTTTTTTTGCATTATTTGTACTCACTGCTTAGAGCACCATTTCAGATACACATGAAAGGTGAAATAGTTTCTAATGTTTGTAAGAAAGACAGCAGAGTTTGAAGTTGTTTTCTCTAGTAAGGGTCTAGAGTTCGAGTGTTTTGAATT
Organism: Eonycteris spelaea; assembly: GCA_003508835.1. Taxonomy (NCBI): domain Eukaryota; kingdom Metazoa; phylum Chordata; class Mammalia; order Chiroptera; family Pteropodidae; genus Eonycteris; species Eonycteris spelaea. Next base: position 1,168,156 of record PUFA01000053.1, read on the forward strand.
GGTACGAGATGGTAGATTTAAATAAATTAAATCAGGAATTAATGAATAGGAGAAGCCATGACTCTGTGGACCACCACAACATGACTTGGAGGGGGCTGCTGCAGAGCTGTCAACAGGCAAAGGCCAGAAAGCATTACCTCCAAGATGAGGACGCTGGATATGCCTTCGTGCTTATCCTGACCCACCTAGGCTGTCTATGTCGGAAATAGATTTGTTATATAGAATCTGATAGGAGTGTGGGATCACAGAATTTGGAAAATGCTATTTATAAAATAGTTTTGTTTTCATAAAAATAAATGGTAGAATTATTGATTAGCTAATATGTAGAAGCAAACCAAGTATCCACGACAGATGAATGAATATACAGAATGTGGTATATACATATAGTGGAATACAGCCTTGAAAAAGAAGAAAGTTCTTTTTCAAGGCTGTAACGTATATGAACCCCTAGGACATTATGCTAATTTAGAAATAAATCAGTCACAAAAAGACAAATGCTACATGATTCTGTTTACATAAGGTACCTAGAATAGTCAAAATCATAGAGACAGAAATAGAATGGGGGTTGCCAGGGGCTGAGGGAGGGGCAAGTGGGGGATTTGTTAATAGGTACAGACTTTCAGTTTTACATGATGAAAAGAGTTCTAGAGATGTGGATGATGGTGATGGTAGCTCAATATTATAAATATATTTAATACCACTGAACTCTACACTTAAAAATGATTAAGATGGTAAATTTAGGCATATTTTGCCACAATACAAAAAAATGGGGAAAAGTAACAAAAACAAACTAAAAGAAAAAAGAATAAATGGAGGAAATAAATTCAAATAAATTAATAAAAATAAGGAATAAATTAAAATTTTAAAAGTTTCCAGTTTTTGCCTACCCTTTCACCAGGTTTACAGTAAAGAAGTTGCTATTAACAGGTTGTCTTTCCAGAAATTTTTATGCACATGTAAGCATTTTATCTATAAGCATGTAAACCTCTTTAAGAAGTACACTATCGTGTTGTTCAACTTAATTTTTCAGTTAGTAATCAATTATGTTCCTAAATTACTTTTACTATTACTGGTTTATGTTTATATCAGTATATTTTGATATACCTCATTTTGATAGCTTCACAATATTCCAGTATTTGAATGTACTATTATTGATTAAACCAGTCATATTATGATTGGTATGGTATGGTTACCGGTTTTAACTATTACATACAATGTGTAGTGAATCTGTGTGTGTGTGTGTATGTGTGTGTGTGCATGTGTTTGTGTGTGTGTTTAAAATAATTTTTGAGAAGTGGAGTTGTATGTTAACTGAAAATTTTGATAGGTGCTTCCAAGTTGCCCTCCATAATGGTTGTATCATTTCCTGATTGAAGCCATAGTGTCTATAAGGGATCATTTACCTGAAAAATTGGTTTCTTTTCCTAACGAATTTCTTTCTAGTTTTCTTTTTTCTTCTTCATTTCATACTATCTATTATTTTTTCCTCTTTAGAATAATGACATTGAGAAATGTTTGTTAAGAACTATACTGATAAATATAGGTACTTGAGGAAAACACCTAAGAATCTTCTTTTTTTTCTTAAGCCTAGGAGAAATTTAATAAATATGAACACTTTTTTATAAAGAGCAGTTCTATTCAACATTGTCACAGTTATCTTTTTGAGAAAGCAAAATACACATACACAGAAAACTGAAAACAATTAGCATAGTGATTTTTTTTTTTAACCCTTGGTTTATATTTTCTTTTCCTTTCAGAACTTCTTGAGGAATCAAAACAACAAAACAAATTACAACCTTGTCTGTGAAACCCTTCAGTTTTTGGACTGCATTTGTGGAAGTACAACGGGAGGCCTGGGCCTGTTGGGTCTCTACATCAATGAGAAGAACGTAGTGCTGGTCAACCAGACTCTGGAAAGCTTGACAGAGTATTGCCAGGGGCCGTGCCATGAAAATCAGGTAACCGTGAAGGCAGTTTTTCATGCGAAACTATTCATGACTAATTAGCAAGAGGATCAAATTAATGAACAAGCCAATTCTTCAGTACATTTAAAATATCTTTCTTCTTGCTTTGCCAGATATTTTTACGTTCCTAACAAAATGTACAAAGACTGAATTTTAGACTAGCAAATACTATGCCATATTTTAATTTAATTTTATTATAAAAGAAAGTTCCCATGAAAATGTTCCAGGTAAAAATCAGACTTATTAGATAGAGAAAAATATGTTTTTTCATCATTGCTGAGTTTTCATCTTTAGTGAATCTTTTCAGGATTTGTGGAATAAACTCCCTTTGGTTTTTTTGGATCCACTTCAATGGGTAGTATATATTATCTTCTTGTTACTCACAGTAAACTTATGAAACTTAGAAATAAATATTATTGCTCCCATTTTTTCTGATGAATAGGTTCTAACTCAGAGATTAAGTGATTCTTTAAGTGTTTCAGAGTGACAAATGGTAAATCGTAGAGCCATTCTTAAAACTTAGGACTTTTGATTGAGTATAAATAGAGTGTTCTTTGGCTGTATGACATTTTCCAGGGCAAAGTTTCAGCTCTCTCTTTTAGACTATTTGATTCTGCTTTTATTTTCTTGAATATTAATGACACATCATTGTAGGAGCAGAAGACAGGATACTTGAGCTTGTAAAGGGAGAGGGGCCACCCTGGAGTTTATTAATTGACTGTTCACCTCCACTCAAGTGTTATGAGGCTGCCATCACAAGCATGGATCCACCCTGGAAGAAGAAGTTTTCAAATCACAAATATTTCTGGATATAAATTTTTAAAAAGCCATTGAGACCAAACATCAGTGCTTAACATAGAACATCTGCTTTCTATTGCAAATTACATGACCTTACACACACACATATAGTACATACATATACATACATTTGTACATAAACATATGCACACACATATATACATACATACATAAGTACATAGACTAAAAACATAACAATTACTGACATAAATAATTAGTTATGGGGATCCTATTTCCCCCTTTGTAATATGCATATGACATGGTAAAAGAGATTCTGGATTTTGCCCTTATTTTCCTGGATTATATTTCAGTCTCCTAGGGCAATGATACAAAAAAAACCTAATGGTTGATTTAAAGTGAAGAAAAAAACATGCGAATTCAGAGATTTGGTTTTATTGTTGGTAAAAATATTTATCTCTGTAATAGAAAACACGTACCCCCACTTTTGATCTTATAAGAGGATGAAATTGAGTTTTAAAAGTAATTTACTAAATCAGGTAAGCTCTATAAAAGTAAAAATAAAATAACGTGAATCCCACAAACTTTAATTATATACTTACTCTGAACCTCATGCTCCGAAAATATGTATAAGTAAAGAAGGTTGCTAGCAAATTCCAGAAATGATCTGCAAATTGATTCCCTTGAAGTTTGGCAAACATTTTTAATGTTTAGAAGAAACTCAGAGAATGTAGATGAACGAAAAACCTTTCCTTTGTACCAAGGGAGTAAAATTTCCTTGTATGAGGGGAGAAATAAAGCCCATTCTGAAAAATAGCTGTCATTTCACAATTACCTTGATTTTACTCTTTCTTTTAGTTCACGAGGGTTTTCGTTTTTCAAACCCCTTGACACTGAGTGCTGCATTGTTACATGGAGATCCACAAATTCTAACTCACAAGTTTCTGATTTCTAGCTCTATAAACTGAATTAAGTTCAGAGTCTCGGCACAGTATACCCTAAACTTCAAAACACTGTTGTTAATCTCTCAGGATGTTTTATTAACTTTCCTCCAGTAAGATTCCTGTATAAATCATTCACAATTAAGGAATCTGCTAATCTTTTCCTCAACCACCAGAACTGACAGGATGTCATCAAAACAACAGGAGGCACCTATGTTCCTTGACTGCTGCCATCCAGATTGTGCAGCGGCATCACTTGTCACTTATTTATCATTAAGTAGCAGCTAAATTAAAATGCTACATTAGTACTAATAAAGCTTATTTACAAACCTCGGGCATAAAGGATGCATTCCTTTCATGAATGGGAATATTCTCGTAGCCAGGATAAATTAGATCTTAAAATTTTATATTTAAGGAACTCTTCTATTGAAATTTATTAAAACTTATTGACTACAAAAGTGTTTTACTTAACTAGTTTTTTTAAAATTCTATAAAAATGATTTATTTAAAAAGATATCTGTTATACACGGTGTATCTTCGTATTCTGCATACAAAGTCATTTAATCAATACTAATCAATTGTCAGACTATAAAAAACTTAATCTTTGACTTATCTTTGATCTAATCTCAAAATTAATTCTTAATTATATTTTAAAGGTTAAAGAACTAAGGTGATTTTGGTATTTTATGTCATACAATTTAGTGCTTTTATGTTAAAAAGAAGTTATTTTATAAACATTTTGTTTTCTAGACATGTATTGCTACTCATGAATCCAATGGGATTGATATCATCATTGCTTTGATTCTGAAATGACATAAACCCTCTTGGTAAATATCGAATGGACCTGGTACTCCAGCTAAAGGTAAAGTAAATCTACTATTCAGAGGGAAAAGTGGCATTGTCTATATAAAATTCCCTTCCAGAGTTGACTCTAAATCTTCAAGTACCTCTCGTAGAAACCAAAGTATTGCCATATTTTCAACTAATGAATTGACAGAAAGGGTTAGTGAAAGCACACTGTACACTAAATTCCTGATAAAATGTCAAATAAACTTCGAAGTAATGTTCTGTTGGAGGGTACATTATTGGAAGTCCTTTTAGGTAGCTGCTTTGTTTCACTACTTCTTTTCTGTTTTATTATATGTTTTTCATTATACAGAGGAGCAAAAGGTGTTGAACATTCACTATACTATGTTTTTAAAATTCATCTTGGCTACAGAAATCTATCTAGCAAGTCACAATTAATTAGATTATGTAAAAGGAAAGCTGCATTTTAGTTTTATGGCTCTCTTCTTTCTAAAAGTTGTTTTCTTTTGCATTAGAATCTTATTTTTGTTCCCCAAATACTGTAAGCCATTTTCACACTCCCTTTGAGAGTTTCTTTAACTTAAGCCATGTACATATTTCTCAGCATTTCCATTTATCAGAGCTTAGGAACAAAATGACATTTAAAAAAATTCAATTTTTTGTTCAAATAAAAAGAGACAAATGAATATACACAAGAAACTATGTAAATCCCAAATATGAAGGATCAATACTCAATTGAGGTGAATTATTAAAGACCACATTATTATGTTTAGTGTTAAACAGGTAAAAAAATTCATTGGTATTAAATACAATTTTTCTGTTAAGACCGATCTGTTCAATGTCATAGCAAATATAATTAAGTTTAATATTGCATGGGTAAATTTATGACTAAGAATAATGATATTTTTTAAATTCTGTTTCTAAATATAGATTTAAATAGATAGTGGAATGTACATATGTCCTACCTATGTGAAGATTAATGCTAATGGCTCTAAATATTTCTTTTAATAGAAAAGATGAGTTTGTATATTTCCACTGTGTTCATTTGCAAAATGTATAAGCTTTGGATCCTTCAATCATACATTAGAGCAAAGGCGATCCTTATGTAGATTGAACTTATGACCTTCCTCATTAGCATCATGCTTCAGTTAGTGAAGCCAGCCTAGGCCTCTATGACAGAGAGCTTAATTTAAATTACTAGAAACACTTTTATTTCATCTTAAATTCATCTTTAATCATACTTCATATAAAAAAATATAGAAGCTTTTAAAATCCTTAATTTGTCTAAAGATTATTCCTTTAAATTCGCTTTTAATTGCTACAATTTAATGAATGAAAATATTGAGTGATTCATTAATTTAAAACAAATTATAGCATACAGATTATGTAAAAATCTAGACCTATGTAAAATAACTAAATGATGAGGTATGACTTAAGATTACAAAGATATTCTTAGCTATTCAAATGAAAATGCTTTTTTGAAAGAGTCATTTAAAATTTCATTTGTTACATTAAATTATTAAGCACAATTTATGTATAACTTTTGAAAATATGACAATTGGATAAATCATAGTATGCATAAAATACCAAATAGATTTGCTTCAAAATTTAAAGTATAGTTTTCTATCTAAACAATCTATGAGGCTTTGTACATGATGGCCAATATAACAACAATGGTTGTAAGACAGAATAATACATATTGGCAAATTTTAGGGGGCTTCCCTGGGTATGATGATTTAATTATAAATTCTTCATAACATTATAAAGATATTATATTAAAAATGTTGAGATTTATTTTATATCATTTTCTCTAAATTTAATTGCTTGTTTATAAGTATACTTAATTCTATATACTCATTTGCTATAGTTTTATGAATTTTTCAAACATATATGTTGTCCTTTACTTTTTAATTTACATTTCATAACTGATATGTGATTATAAAGTGCTGAATTTGTAAATAGGTAGGTTTTTTTATTTTGTTTTGTTTGTAGGACTCTAAAAAAATCCCTCTATTAACACTGACACACATTTGATTTCTCAGTTTATATTGGCTCTTGTACTTTCAAATTGATTCAGATTAAAAGATTCTTATTCTTCCAATGTAGCATGAGAAAGAAGATTGATTAGAAAAAATATCATAATGCCAGTAACATTCCTAAATTGAATGTATTTTTAAGCTATTATGTATCTGGCCTACTTAGTGAGGTTCATCAGAGAATACTTCTATTGTTGACAGTGTTTTTAGCTTTGAATTCTATGGGGCCAGTTCAGATCACTCTAAGGATTTAAGTTCTCCACTAATCCTGGAACCTTATTTTTTAGGTATATTGTTTGTCGGGTTGCTAGATTATGCAAATAGTTTTAAGATTGGTACAAATCTATAAAATTTTTGAATGGAACAGAAAAAAATAATGCTACTTACCTCCCAAAATACTAAAATCTTTTCGGGATGAGTCAGAGACATTGGTTTCATCGTTGTCATCGTCATCATCATCATCATCATCATCATCATCATCATCACTAATCTTAGTCATTTAAAGGTAGTTTTTATACTTCTGAAAGGAAAAAATAGTTGGATAGAATTTAGTATTACAACTACTAAAATATTAATAAGCCAAACCAAATTAGCAGTTTAAAATTCTGTTTGATTTTTTAGAATGGTCATGGTAATCTCAATTAAAACAAATGCAGGGGATTATTAATCCATGAAGTAGATTTTTCTTGTGAATTATTGAATTTGTTTCTCTAGAACAATGCTTCCAAGCTTTTGCTGGCCATTATGGAAAGCAGACATGACAGTGAGAATGCAGAAAGAATTCTTTTTAACATGAGACCCAGGGAACTGGTAAGAAAACTTTTGAAAGCCGTGTTAATAATGTATAACTAAAAGGGACAAGCTTGTAGTACGTATGTCAGGAGAAAATCTGGTGACTTTCACTGTTCTACCAAGACGTAATGGCACATCATGACCTACCATTATGAGTACCTCAGAAAGCCCCATGATGTGTGGTTTGGGTCCTTATGACCTCATTGGTTTTATCCACTCTAAGCACTTTTCTTAACCGGATTATCACTCTCTACTAAACTATCTGCTAATTATTTTTGACAGAGAAAGAAAAATTTGCCTTAATTTGTGTATTGGAATATTTGAGGATGTGTAAAAAAAGTTTGTACCCCTCAGAAATCTTATTTGGACCTCTTTCTGAATAACAAAGTAAAACCAGTATCTTTTGTACCTGTTCTTATCAGTGAAATGTTGCACAATGCTTGTTGTAGAGAAAATTGTGTGGAGACTTGATAGGGATTCCACAGAGATCATTAGTGGGCAGTTCTATTATAGAAGTTATGTTTTCCTCCTCACTTATGACATGGAAATCATAAATATTGTCATGCTAAAGTGGGTTTCAAAAGCATTGAGAACATACTCAAACCATATAGCTCACTTCCCCAATGACAAATCCAAGTCTTATGACCACCACAGTTGGTGTTTCCCCATGGGGAAATCCTTCTGGAAGGCATTCTTTTGCTCTCTTTAATGGGAGCAGATGGAGTCGAGGAGGGCAAATAAAGAGAAAGATAAGATACATTTTAACATCTGTTAAATGAGAGCCTAGTATCTCTGCAAGGCAGTGGTCTAAAAGGAGCGAGACCTGCCCTATCCTTCTGGTTAAATGGGACAATGAGTTATATATTCATTCAACAACAGCACTGTACAATAGCCCTTAAGAATGCTGTTTCCTCTGCCTGCAACACCTTTATCCTATTATCCACTTCTTCTTTATGGCCTACCCTTAACCTCTTGCCCGAGCTAGTGCTGCTGCCCTATGCTTAATTAGTGCCTCACACTTAGACTTGCTGTAGGGCTATTGTGTTTGCCTGTTGACTTGCTGACTCTCCCACTGGACAGTTAAGTTCCCTGAGGGAAGATACTCCATTGGATCCATCATTGGGTCCTCAGTGCAGGGGATGATGTCCAGCACCATGTATCCTGGTTATCCAGTGGGCACTTAATAAAAAAGCTACTTATCATGGTTCCAGAGTCTCCTAATTCATGAGAACTTTAGCACTGTCCACATTCAGAAGTCAAAGCAAATTTTCCAAGGAAAACAGAATATTGTAGAAAAATACTTCCATGTTCCTTTAAATAAAGATGGTTTCCAAGGCTATTTTCATTTAGAGTTCTTTTATGCTTTTCAAGTCGTAGAGAGCATTCCAGTTTTAATTATACCTCATAAACAGTGTAAAATGCATATTGTGCATGGCATTTTAAGCCTTAGTGTTGCATTTGTGTTTTTGATAGGTGGACGTGATGAAGAATGCCTATAACCAAGGACTGGAATGCGATCACGGGGATGATGAGGGCGGAGACGATGGTGTTTCCCCAAAAGATGTTGGACACAATATCTACATTCTGGCCCATCAGGTGTCACATTTTATATCTTTACATTATTTTGCTAATATTATCAATTATATTTTGTGTCACTACTTGTTAATATATTTTCCAAGTTCTGCTTCCTTCACTGAGCACTCGCCCCTCTTGCTCTGGGCCAAAGTGAAGGAAAAACTCCCAACATGGCTGACTCTGTCCCCAGAGCTGTGCTAGGGACTGATCCACAAGGAAACAATACTTGGCACCAAAAACTGCTGGTCTAGGTAGGAGTCCCATGTGAGGACCTGAGGCATAGATAAATGGTGGCAACAAATAGAAGTTTTGAAGGAAAGAGGAAGAGAGGCTACTGAGAAGACAGAGAGTGTGAAGTAAGGGAGTATATCCAGATCTAATCAGAAGAAGCTTCTATTGTGTTTTAGTATAGTTGGATTATTGAGAAGACTTTTAGGTCTCTCATAATATAGCTATATATAGAACAGAAAAAGATAAAGGCATATGGGTTATAACTAGAAAGACCAAAAAGAATTTTACATATTGAGGAACTGAAAGCTAGATGAAGGACAAGTTGAAGGAGGTAGAACACTGATATTTCGGATGGAAAAGGTATAGTTTTAGAGAGAAATAGAAATCAGGTGACAAGAATCAAGTCAAGCTAGAAAAGGAATGACTAATGATTGAATGTGAGTGGAAAGAAAAAAATCACAGACAGAATTAAAAACATATTGGCTGCTCTAATGAATACAGCATGTATGTGGGCAAGGCATTACTTCAGAGGATGTAGCATTATGGAAGGAAAATAGTAAAGAAAAGTAGGGCAGAGTGAACAGTAGTAAGCTTTAGAAGAAGGAAGTTGGATATATTTTTTTGACTGAAAGCTAGTCATGATCTGTCCAGAGGGGTCGTCCCCTCTGCATGAGTGACCAGCTTCATGAACAACAATTTATTATGTAGCTTTTCAGTGAACAACCCAACCAGCTAACTTAGTTCTGGAAGTAGGATGGCAGATATTTGAGCCATATCACCCCCTATTCATGGAGAAGATGTTTAAAAATGCAATCTCATATTACCAGTATAATATGAGTAACAATAAAAATGTAAAGGTCAAGAAAAGACTTAATGTTAGGTCAGCTCAGGTTTAAGCAGATTAAGTTTAAAAGTAGAGAATACAAATTTTAAAAACGGGCTGAGGTGGGTGTTGAGAAGAATGGAGAATGAGGATAAAAAATGCAAGTACTAGTCATGGATCAAAAGATAATGATGTAAAATATTAAAGGACTTAAACGTCAATGATTCTGATGGATCTGAGTTTATAAAAGTGCTTGGAGAAAACAGATTAAATTCAAAGATGACAGTGGAATTGTCAAAAAGAAGAAGGATTTCTAGTAAAAAAAGTAACAGAGGGTTAGAAACAACATACTGAAATGCGGAGATTAAACAATGGATATGAAAACGTCTTGAATGGGCATATAGAGGTGTCTTAATTTTCCAAAACCAAAACCTTGGAAAGCAGAAGTTCGCAGAGCCAGGGTGGTACAATAGAGAAGTGCACAAATAAAGCCAGGCTTCAGGAAGAGAGAGCACGTCAGACCGAGTAAGGGGAAGAAGGAGATTCTGAATTGCTAAATAATTTAAGCCTTGGGATTACATTTTAAGAGTGTAAGTATGAAATAAGAGTCCATATGAGTTCCTTATAGGAACTCAACGAGTGAATAGGAATGGCAAAATATATGGAACACAGTACGTAACTGACAGTGTAGTTAAGCAGCTGTCCGCTTATTTTCTCATAGTGACACAGGGAGTTGGTACTGTGCCACCTTATAAATATATTCTCTATGGGCTGACTCTTCCCACCAATGTTTCAAGAACAATTCAGATTTCACTCACAGAGGAGAGCTCGCAGTGCTCTTTTGGTCTTTCCACAAGTGACTGCCTCAGCGTTCTCTAGGCCGGCGGTACTATATTTGGGTCCTTGGGTGGCCGACATGGTCTCTGAGTTCCTTATGAGCCTGTTGTCCAAACAACTCCTCCACTGTGGCACAAACTCCAAAGAGCAGTGGTTGTAAGCTTTGCTTCAGAGATAGCCATGTAGTTTTGCTAAGCTTTTGGTTGAGCCCAGGTTTTCGTGTTCTCCTTGTGGGTATGGAATCATTTGGCTCCCGTATGTTGATGACCATGCAGATTGGTTTCTGCCTTTGCACAGTTCAGTAGTTCCAAACTGATGTTCAACTTCCTCCTTATTTTACTATAATCATCTCTTGTACAGACAGTTTATTTTGGTGCCCTCAGACTTTCAATTTTTGTTGTTACTCTTTTCACGGCAGTGAGGTAGTTCTGCTTTTTCTACCGTGACATCCTTTTTGGTCTTTCCTGTGGTCGATGTTACAAGAAACAAATAATGCTTCTTGTAAGTGTCTCGTCTGATCTACATAAAACTATAAATACTTAAAAAAGGGAATTTCTTAAGTTCTGATACCATAGTGTTGTGCAGAGAATTTCCTTAACATTAAGCTATGTGTCCTTTTTGGCTTTCTGTCCTCCACATGCTCTTCTTACACCACTCTAGTTTTGGTCTTTATATTCTACTTTCTTGCTATTCTTCCTCCTCTTTATTCCTATATTTCTATTCAGCAGTCACTTCCTACAATCTAGAGCATTGTTTATTACTTTGGATGTGTTTAACAATATTAAGCCATGTTGTCTCTCTGATCCCGTGTAGCAATTTTTGTTTTCCCTGTCTGAGACCCTCTATCTTATTTTATTTTCTCCTCCATCTTTATTGACATATAATTGACATATAACATTGCATACATAAATTTAAGGTATACAATATGTTGATTTTTATACACTGATATATTGAAAAATTACTACCACCATAGCATTAGTGAATGGCCCCATCCATTTCTCTTCGGTGATGAGAACGTATAAGATCTACTCTCTTGGCAACATTTAAGTATATGATGCATTATTATTATCCGTAATCACTAGGTTATGCATTATATCCCCACAATTTATTAATCTCATAACTGGAAGTTTGTATCCTTTGACCAATATATATGCATTTCTCCCACCTCCCTACCCCTCGTCACGACTCTACTCTGTTTCTCTGAGTTTGACATGTTTAGGTCTACAAACAAATGATATTATTTAGTATTTGTCTTTGTCTTTCTCTGCCTTATTTCACTTAGCATAATTCCCTCATTCCTCCGAAGTTGTTGCAAACAGCAAGATTTCCTTCCTTCTCATTGCTGAATAAGATTCCACTGTATGTGTATGTATGTATATGTACACACACACACATATCACATCCCCTTTATCCATTCATCCATTGATGGATGGTTAAGTTGTTTCTATATCATGGCTATTGTGAATAATGCTGCTGTGAATATAGGAGACACTGTTTTAATACTTACTAAAATTAAGAAGTATATGGAGAAATATTATATGCTTTGCAGGATGAGAAGTATTAGATAGCTGTGAAAAGCTCCTGGCTCATGAGACAAAAACGAATGGACCTTTTAGTTGTCTATGGAATTATTTTTTAAAACATAGGCTTTAAAAATTTTTATGAACATTTTCTTATGTCACTAAATGGTCTTTGAAAATGGAATTATTCATTGTTTGAATATACCATAATTTATTTAATTTCTCCTTATTGTTAGATATTTGGGTTTCTAATGTTTTTGATATTATAAATTATGCTGTAATTAACATCTTCATACATTAATCTTTGTCTACTACACTGATTCTTTCCCTAGGATAAATACCAAGAAGTTTAATTACTAGATTGCAGGGTAGTAGCTATTTTATGGTTATTGATTCATATTATAAAATTGTTTTTCACAGTGCGTGATGGCACTCAGCTTACTGAATTTTAAAATTGTTACCAGTTAAAAAAAAACTGGGAAACTAAGAGTGTTTGGAACATAGTAACCCCTCAACCAAAGTTTATTGAATGAATTAATGAATTATAGATAAAAGGGGATCTCATTTTAAGTCACATATTTTGGATTACAAATAAAATGGGCTATCTTTTAATATGTTATTTGATCATTTCTGTTTTTTCTGTGATTACCTAAAAATGTGTTTATCCATTCTACTGTTAGGATCCATTTTTTCCTGGTGAATTTTAATTAAGGTTAATGAACCTTAGTCATAATACTTATATCTACTTCTCCCTGATTCATTTCCTTTTTAATATGGTAATGCTAGTTTTTTTCCATAACCTTGAGATCAGTTAAACACTCACCTAAATTTTCTTCTAGTGTATAATGAATTCAGTTTTATAATTAATTATATATATTTTTCATGTCATAATGCTGAAATAATAAAAAGTTATGTTCTGATGCTAAGTTACTTCTAGAGACATAGTCCATGATTTAGTAGCAATGGCAATCTAGAAGGGCAGGATTTGTAAGAGTTACATGAGTGTGCTGTAGAGCATGGGTCACAGAGAGACTTTTAGTAGGGGAGATCAGAGCCCAAATCCAAACCACTTTCAGGGCCAGACAGGGCATGTGGATATATGATGGGGAGCCAGGTATGACTGGGACAATCTAGTCTTCCCCTTCCAAAGCAGGAAGTCATTACTCACCTTTGCTGACATTCCCATTGGGATTGCAAACCCTGGATTTCCACTTCTGTTATTCCAAAAGAAACCTGAATTTTGAAATTTTTGAAAAATGTGAAATCTCATAATTTTTAAATGTTGACAACCCATTCAAATTTTTTAAAACAATAATTATTTCAAACAAAGCTCACTAGCAAGCAGAATGTAGCCCATGAGCCATAGTTTGCCACTTGTGGAATAAAGGATCCAAATTTCTCATTCATTCTTCACTCAATTGCGTGGATTTTCTGAGTGCTTACCTAGATGTCAGGCATTGTACTAGATGCTAGGAATACAGCAGCAAAGACAGCCAACAGGGGACCAGCTGTCAGGGAATTTACATTCTGACTGAGAGCAGTGAAGAGTAGACAAACTAAAGATAGCAGATAATGAACCCAGCTATGCAATGAATGAGAATAGGGTGTGATGAAAGACAGTGACAAGATGCTATTATAGATTGGGTGATCAGAAGGGTTTTCTCTGAAAAGCTGAAATTGAAGCTATATCTAAGTGAGAAAGCAATAGCCAGCAGTAAGGAATGGGGAGGTATGGGAGAACATCCCAAGAGTGGCATGAAAGTAGCAAAGAGCTTGGCATGTTTAGAAGAACAAGAGATTCGTGTAGCTGTACCCTCAGCTAGCTATAAGCACTTGAATATTATAATAACTGCATATGATGCTCCTGAGGCTCATTTATTATAAGACAGTCGTTTAAGAACATTTATTGAGCACCTCTTATTTCAAGCATTGTTTTTCTTGCTAAGTTGGAAAGATGAATAAAGATGCCATCAAGAAGCTCTCAATTAAATGTGTGTAGGGGGAGAGGGAGACAGATCAATCATTATAATTTAATGTGTTTTTGTGCAAATGGAGGTATACATCAAATATGCTTCCCTTAAGAGTCAGGAGAGGGTTCATGGAAGAAGTGACACTTGAACTGCATCATGAAGAATAGAGGGATTGGAGAGAACATTCTAGGCAGAGGCAACGTATTCTGCAAAAATGCACCATAGATATTTTAGAGAAAGAAGATCTCTTTAGGGGATATTGGTAGGGACCTTGCATGGTAACAACTTATGTCTTATCTGAAACGAATTACAATAACTTTGATTAAGTCAGCATCTTTGATAACGACTCTGTAGGCATTTAAAAATGTTTCATGAATAAAAAATACATGGGTGAGTGAATGAATGAATGAATGAATGAATGACTAGGATATGATATACTCTAAAGCTTTAATATTTTATAAGTATTATGATAAAAAACTGAATAAAGATGTTTTTCTGTTAATATCATTATTATCATAATCAGTTAATGATAGGATTTCCCACTAGAGTATAAATTCCTTGTGCACAGACACAAGTTTTTTTTTTCTGTTCCTAAGCCAAGTACATACTTAGCATATAGTAGATCCTCAGGAAGCCTTTGGGGGAATAGTTTCTTGCAAAAATGCATGCATGTTGGTACTATTTTTTATGTAATATAGGTACTATGTAAGATTAATAGAATCCTACAAAACTGATATTAGCATTTCAGCAGTCAAGGATATTCAACTGCAGACTCTCCTTTTAATTTTTGTAGCTCACTCTTTGCCAATCATGTCAGCAAACTCTACATAGGTGGGTAGGGCCATGTAATACTTTCACTCATGCTAGGCATTTTTCTTTTTTTCTTTTTCCTGATGCCACCTCTCCTATGAACTGATAAAATATCTCTGGTTCTTAAAAGTCATTTTGGTATTTTGTTAGTTCTTCTAAGATCCAAATTGAGACCTACTTACTCTATTTCCTAGGTGAATTCCAACCAACAATGATCTTTTCTTGGATTTGAATTCTTACATTTCTTATCCTCACCCCAAACCACATATATTCTTTCATACTAATTTATGCTCTATGTCATCCTACAGTTCTTTATTTCATATATGTATGTCTTGACTACTTAATTAGTAGTAGAATCACAAAATCTGGGCACCTATGAGGCCTCATTTTTTAAAAAAGAAACTTTACATAAAGAAAAATATTGTGCAGAAAAATTGCTAAGGTATAATATATTTAAATCCTCTAATAGGCACCTATGTATCTTATACCAAGTAACAAGGACTCTTTGGATTACTGCCATTTATAGGATCTTTCAAATTCATGGTTAATGGGAGCAAAAAAATGCAATTCAGGAAATGGATTGAAATTGGACTCTCTAATTGCCAGTTTGGTGTAAAGATCACGAAGCCAAGTTCAGTGGAAGCAATTATTTTTCTGCTTAACATTTCATGTTTGGTAGATATATATTTCTTTCTGAATGATATAATTATTAGAGCATCAATCTGAATTCTAGCAATGTAGAAAGCCTTGGCCATGTCTCCGGCTCCTTTTTCCGTCTGCTCTGACTTCAACTATAACCACCAAATTCAGCCTATTGGGAGAACTAGAGATATCAGGCAGGGCTGTTTCTATATATATATATATTTTTTTCCATGTAGGAGACTACATAGCATCTCTTAGCATATTTTAGACCATTGGGTTGTTAACCTGTCCCCAACCAAAGCCTGTATCTCTTTCTTTCCTTTCAGGAGAGAGAATGGTAGGACTGGCCATTGTGCTTCAAGGACTGGGATTCTTTATTTGCTAGATGCCCTAATAGTTTTCAGTAATCCATTTTTCCTTCAAAGTTTGATCTTGGAGCTACAATTTCCTGAGCTATGCTCATTTTAAGGGATATGCATATACATTACTTTAAATAGCTATATTTTAATTTGTACCAAAGTCATATGAAATGTATATATTATTCAAACTACTTAAAATTTTTCCTTAGAGACTTATGCTGCTTAAACTCTTTGCACTTCGATTTTCTTATGCTAATATGTAGTAATCAGCATTGCTTCATTTACTTTATTTGTTGAAACAGAAGGATAGGTTTGTAATTGGATATATAACTTCCATCTTTAATATCTTTGAAGGGTTTTAACTAACTTACAATTATTTCATCTTTATTATTGCTCATAGTGCAGAAAGTAGAAAACACAGCTGAGTTTTTCAGCTCACAGAGGCACTTGTAGCTCAGTAATATGTTGGCTAGAAAATTATACAGAGAGCTTAGCTATTATTCACCCCTGCACTCTGTATTTTTTCCATTAGCTGATTACATCACTCAACTTCTCTGACTTCAGTTTTCTCATCTATAAAAATCTGATGGGAATCCACGTGCTATGTTTACAAAGCAAACTTTCTGAAACCTACGTGGACACTGTAGAGTAGTTGGACCACGATGGCTGTTTTACTGGATTAGACTGTGTTTTAAATAATAGAACAGAGTGACTCACCAGCTACTGGATATTTGTGTATTTATTTGTACCTTACCTAGTTATAAAATAATTTGAAGTTGAATAAGAAGTATATTTGGATAATCAGACTGTTAGAATACAAGATCAAACGCCTGGAAAAGGAAAAGGAGTCTGAGTTGTTAAGGGTCTTGGATAATATTCTTACTGTTTGTCAGTGGTAGCTCTGAGCTTCTTGATAACCAAGAGTGAAAATAATGGGCCATACAATTAACACCTATACTATTCATCAATGACCAACTATTGCTGGTATATGGTTTAAAAGGAATTTATACAAGGGCATAAGACAGCACAGTGGACAATGTTTTCTAACATGTAGAACATGCCAGGTAAAAAACGCACATAGCTGTTTTTAGTCCTTGGGGATAGATAATCAAAACTTCTGGGTTACAATCAAGAGTGAATATAAATAAACTTAAACAATACAACAGTCATTGTGGAAATAGATATGCCAGATAACTTCATAGAGGGACTTTGATAATGTAGAGGGATTTTGATAATGTAGAAACTTTCAATATGTGAACTTAGTTGAAATGAATGTTTTTAAAATCAAGTGATTATTTTATCTTATTAAATTACAGAAATAGATTTATCCTAATTGTCCAGCTACATGAAAAACCTGCTATTAGTCTTGACTATCGCTATATAGAAACATAAAGAACTAAACCAAAAAGATATTTTTCTATGTTACTATCACAAAGCAGTTTGAGGTAATAAAATACATGCTTATTAACTGATTTTATTTTGTACATTAATTATTCTTTTTTTTCGGCAACCAAGTAAAAAAAAAAGAAAAGAAATACTTAAGTTACATGATTTATATATAATACTAAGAAACCATTTATTGATTATTAGTGAAATACAAAATTTCTTTCTACTTAATTCTAAGAGGAAGTTCATGTTGTGAGAATCTTATGTAGTAATATTAGTAGTAGTGTGATAGACATTTAGATTAGTAGGTTTTCACTAATATAATTTAGTAATAAGAAATGCCTATCAGTTACTAAAATGGCAACAACGACAACACAAAAACCCAACTTAGTTGTGTTCTGTTGCCATGCATTCTCTGTGGTAAGAAAAGGTAAACAGATTTTTCACTTAAAACCTTAACATACTGTAAAGCTTGATAATTTTCTACATATACATTTCTGCATACACATCCAGCATCTCCACAAAGACTGGTGCACAGGAAGTACATCATAAATGTTAAGGCTCATCAGAATTACCTCCATGACTTTCCCCAGCTAAATTCTTAATTCATTCTTATTCAGTGTGTATATCCTGATCACCCTCTATAACCAGGCCCAATTCTCAGTGGTAGGGAAAGTAATGAGCACATAGGCCAAAATCCCTCCCCTCAATGAGCTTACATTTTTGTGAGGATGTTTGTCTTCTTGCAATCACATTGCTTGTTCCTTTCAGGGCAGGTATTCTATAGACAGCAATTTTGTAATGGATTGGGAGAGTGAGGGGTGTAAAAATGTGACATAGTTTTCCACCCTTATGGAATTGACTGTTTTTACAGGAGACATAAAAACAATCACAGCATGGCAAGTTTTATGGAATATGTGTATCGGGGTGCTCTGAGATCTCAGGTTAGGATGTACATGAGAAAGTGAGTTTGTGGTGAGACAGAGAGGGAAAGAGAGAGCTATAGAGAGAGTCAGAGGAACAGAGACCTCAATCTCCCTCTGTACTCCATCGTCGCTTATTTTTCTCTAACAACTCCCTACCCCGTTGGCCAAGAACTCTGCTCCCTTTTATAGCAAAACTAATCAAAGATTATATGCAATTTCTATCTCCAATTCTTTTCTTTCTATCCTCTTTTAAATCCATCCTTGCCAGGCTTCTGTCCTTACAGTGACACCTAAACTGCTTATGGTGAGGTCACCAGTGACAGCCACTTTACTAAATCGAGTGATTTTTTCTCATTTCTTATCTTATTTGACTTGTCACTAATATTTCACATAGTTGATTGCTCTCTTCTTCTTGAAATAATTTCTTGACTTTTCTTCCCTGCAGCAAAATTTCCCAGTCTCTTGGCTTCCTTACTGGCACCTTCTTCTCATTTTCCTTCACAGGTTCCTATTTCTCTCTCCTGCTTCTGTCAGAAGTGTTGTAGTCAGCGTGTTCTAGAACTCATTCCCATGGATCCCTTCTCAATTGATACTCACTCCCTAAATGATCTCATTCAGTCACATGATTGAAAACATCAGCTGTGTCATGACAAATCCCAAATTTATATCTTCAGCATGGGCCTCTGTTCTAACACTAGACTGGTACATCCAACTGCTTGTTTAAGATCTGTATTTGCTTATCCTTTTAGGCATCTCACACTTTATCTACAATGGAACTCCTGATTCTCCTGTAGTCTTTCCAA
Source organism: Eonycteris spelaea (assembly GCA_003508835.1). Taxonomy (NCBI): domain Eukaryota; kingdom Metazoa; phylum Chordata; class Mammalia; order Chiroptera; family Pteropodidae; genus Eonycteris; species Eonycteris spelaea. Next base: position 1,187,334 of record PUFA01000053.1, read on the forward strand.
CTTAGATACAAACCCAGACTCTCCTACTCTAGAACCTGAACTCCTTAATTACTCTAACCCAAGGCTGTGTTGATTTTCTCCTATGTGTTCTCATAATGCACTGTGCTTACTATGATCATAGAACATACATCGCTGAATTACTGTGGTCCATTTACTTATTTGTTTCATCTACTGGACTCCAAATTTAGTAAAGGCAGGAGTTATATTTTATTCACAAATGTGTTGCCCAGTGCATAGTACTATGTATGCTTTTGATTTACTGAGTGGTTGGGTGAGTAAATGAGTGACTGTTACAGTTAACAACTGCTGTAGATAACTAGAAGGAAAGTCGGTTAAAATTGGCTAGAGTTACCATAGAGGGCTTTGTGAAGGTGCTAACATTTTTAACCTTATGTATTGATAAGATGTAGATAAGTAGCATAAAGAGAGGAAGACATCTCCATCATAGGAAATCAATAAGCAGAGGAAGAAGTAATATTCGCCATATATATGTGTGTGGAGTTAGGTGCTCAGGGACATTATATCAGGGATGGAGAAAGCAATGTGTTGCCAATGTGGGAGATAGCAACGGAGGGGTACATCTTACTAAATTCTGGAGGACTTTGGGCACCAAAAAATAATTCAGTAGAAATATTTATTGAAATGTGACAGCATAAATTTCTGCTGAACTATTCCTTAGGGGCCTTAGTTCTTATTTATGTTGGCATAAAATTAATGAGACATTAAGAATTTTGTAGAATGCTAAACACAATAATAAAAAACAAATGGCACAGAAGTTTGCTGGAGAAGATATCCACCAACTTAAAAGCGTTATTACAAGTCTTAAAAAGATCTTTGTAATGGTGTACTTTTATGCAGTAATTTATACCCTGACATTATTAAGCAAGCACTTCAAGGTAAATCAATTAAAATGAACCCATGAGGAAATATAATTAGTAAACACATTAACCAGTATAAAAACACTTATGTCAAAGCACTAAGCAAGATTCTGGATATATTTGTGTGTGTGTGTGTGTGTGTGTGTGTGTGTGTGTGTGGTTGCATGTACCTGCCTGTGTTTATTGATTAACTTTTTTTTTCCAGCTCAAACATAAGTGAAGAAAAGTTAACTAGATAGCTGACATTTTATCCTGAAGACACATGGAGATGGGGTAGGATGTCAGGATGGAGAAATCCAGCTAATACTTAGTCAACAGATGCAGTAGTAGATATTAAAATTGTGTACAAAAATAGTTCTTCCTGATTTAATAGCTGAGAGACTCTTGTAGGTATGTGAGTCTTTGTGTTTTGTGGCTGTTGGTGCATTCTGAGTTTCAGAATTACCTACAGAAGCACAAAAAGTGACAGACCATAATGCTGGAAGATAAACTGTTGAATTAAAAAGTCAAGTTTCAGAAAAGGAAATGGTTATCCCTGGTCAAACCAAAAAAGTCCCCCTTCTACATCATAACCAAGTAGTTAAGTGAAATCGTATACTAGGGGAAAGTTCTGGAAAGCCCCTTGCAAAGCTTTACATTATCAATGAACTAATATCAATTTTAGCAATATAAAACCAGTTGGTTCAAAAGATATCTTCTAGAAATCTGTCTACATTTTGTCAGCTGTATGAGGCCTGCAAACTATGTGCAAGTTTGTGTTACTTTTATAAGGGGTTTGCAAACTTTTTGCAAAGGGCTGCATGTAAGTATTTTAGACTTTTCTGATTATGTTGTCTGTGTTGCAAATACTTAACTTACCATGCTACTGCAAAAACAACCATTGCAGTATGTAAACAAATGAGCATGGCTGTATTAAAATGAAACTTTACTTAAAAAAAAAAAAACAGGTGGCAGGCCAGATCTGACCCACAAACCATGGTTTACTAAATCCTGCTTTAGATGATTTTTATAATCTTCATGGTCAGAAGTTTTCTACATTTGAAATATCCTTATGAGTAAAAATTGATAGGTCATTTATTTTAAAGTATTTTTTTATGTTTCTATTTATGTTTAACTCACTTAATGTATGTGTAACACACATACACATACAGAGAGACATACATTTTGAGTTTCTGACTGGATAAAAGAGAACATATTAGAGATTCTTTCTTTCCATTGCTGCAATACTTTGATTTTAGTATTCTGTGAAAAGTGGAAACCTGATCATGAATGAGAATTGACTAACAAATTGACAGGGCAGGTATGTGTTCATTTATTAGATTGAGAGTATGAATGAATCAGATATAAAACAGGAGTGTGAATGAATCAGATAGAATAGAAGAAGAGAGGGACAGCAAGGCTGAAGTAGTTGAATGAGAGATTTAGGGTCTAGGTCAGAGGGCAAACTAAAGAAACTTAGCTGGGGGAATGTTGTTTTCTGCTTACATCTATACACAACTTGGGAAACACTATGTATTATAGTTAGGGTCAAAAGTGTTTCTCAGATTGTGTTGTGCTTCAAATTCCTGGACCTTATCCCTAGAGACTTGAATCAACTAGGTCTGAGGTAGATCCCCCAATTGCTTTTAACCATACATTCTGGATATTTTTATACAAGTTGTCCAGGCCACAGTTTCAAAAAAGCTACTTCAGACTATACCCTCCTCAGCTTCCTTCCCTAATTGTCTGAGAGCCTGATCACCTGACCCACATCTAGCCTCTGCTCTTTTCATTGCCTTCCTTCTCCTTTGTGCTTTCTGCCTTCCAGCTATCAAGCTAATCTGATTATCAAGCTAATCTGATTATCACCTAATTTTCATTTCTGTTAACCCCCACTTCTCAGAATTATTGGAATTAATCAACAGGAGAATATCTTTTAAGAAATAGCTCACACCAAGACTAATGATTAGAAACCGTAACTCTCTTCTCCCTGGGCATGTATTTCTTGGCCCCATAAGGCCATGTGAGAAGCTGGGCCTTTTATTGCTTTGTATGGAAAGTCCCTAATAACTAAACAAGAAGAGAGGGCCAGGGTGGCTGGGGCACATACAGGGAGAGGGTCAGAGAGAAGCCTGAGGAGATAGGCAGGGTTAGATCAGGAGGGTGTGTAGATCTTGCTAAGGGTTCTGTCCTTTATCCAGGAGCAATGAGAAGCAATGACCACTGCCCTTTCCTAAAGTCCCAGCACCATTTGATCCCAGCTGATTTAATGACTGGAAATGCATAAGGAGAGTGAGGATGATGTGAGAGTCTCAGGTAACTCCCAGGTGTAGAGTTGGTGGTGAGTAGATGATGGTGCATTTCACAAGATTGGAGATAGCGAAGCCTTGGAGGTGGAACGAAGAGAGAGGAAACTTGGTTCTAGACCTTTGGTATCTGAGGAACTTATGAGACATTGGGTTGGGATGTACAAACTGCAGTTGATTGTATGGACATGTTCTCAGGAAAGAGAACCAGGCTTGGAACATCAATGTACAGACATTAGTATGCAAATGCTGTTTGGAATGGTGGGTGGAGATGAGATCTCCCAGGAAAAGAATTGGAATGAGGAGAAATAAAGATCAAGAATGGAAGCCTGAGTAATACCAAAATTTAAAGGAAAAAGGAAGAAAAATCTATAGAAGTGGGTTGAGAATAGAAGGTCTGAGAGGATAGGACATTGAAGCAAGCTAGGAGAGAGACTCATGACGAAGAATAGGATCAGTGGTTCCAAAGAACTCAGTAAACCTGACCCAGGATTTGGCTCTTAGCAGGTCACCAACCATCTTACCAAAAGCAATCCATACTGAGTGGTGGGAGCCAAGCTGGACCGCAGTGAGTGGAAGAGGCTGTGGGATTACTACCTGTACAATAGACGCACTCCAAATCGCTCATTAGATTCAGAGAAGCAATGATTTGAAGCGGCTCAACCAAATTTCCCTCTTTTGATCTTGATCTTAAGCAGAATGAAAGTGAAATATCAGTTCTAAAACCTAGAGGGTAGGAAGGGTAAGATAAACGCTGGTGGCATTACAACTCGAATTGTCTCATTGCCACTCTGAGCAACTTTATACCCTCAATACACTGTAGTTGGTCTCTGGAAGAAGTAGTGTGTGTGTTGTTATTGTTGTTGTTTAAAATGCCATCCTCCAAGATTTCTTAAGGCTCCTCATATTTATATTTGCTTTCCTCTTAGCACAGCAGCACAACTAAAAAGCAGGACCAGTAAAGGGCTAATAGGAAATACTCACAGGTTCCCGTTTGCAAAATCAGATCTTTATCTGCCAGACAGGAGATTTGTTTTAGCTTGTACCCACTCTGCATGGTGCTTTATGTTTCTCAGCTGATAGGGCATGCTGTGGGATCACAGCAACGGTGCTAATTAAATGTCAGTGGGTTTGGGAGCTGCAGCAAAGCCTTCATGCTCAGATGGCTGAGATAGAAGCAGGAAGGAAAGGCACAACTTTCCTGACGCTTATTAGGGTAGGGTAGGGCTCAAATTCAGACAGCTTTGGTGTTCAGATCCTCAATGGATGCCCAAGAGGGCCCACAAATGAGCCCCAAAAGGAATAAGTGAACATATGTCTGTATGGTTTAACAGAGAACAATTTCTTTGGGCAAGTTTTACTTGAAATTTTTCCCCTTTCTCACACACTTATTTTATTAACTATATGACTGATTCTTGAAGTACCTCATATTTAACTTGTTTTTAAGTTCATCACTCCCATTTGATACAAACTAAGGGAGAAGTTTTCCAAAGTAACAAAGTAAACACATAATATCAGGAAAAGATCAGTGCTTTAGATGTAGGTGGTGACAGGCAGCCAGTTGTAGGTGGTGACAGGCAGCCACACCCTTTCCAGCTTCTCTTGAGGGCCCTTCTGTGTGTTGAAGTCCAGTTTACCGTGGCACGGAAACTTAGTCTTGAGATAATCACATGCGTCTTCCTTCCTAGAATTACTCTGAGCTCTCTTTCTCAGTTAGTGGCATCATTCTCTAACCCGTTATCAAGCTAGAAAGCTGGCATTCATCTTGAGCCTTCGCACCTCCCCCACACAGCCAGCATGTCCCATCAGTTCTACTTCTTCTGAAGGTCTCTTGGGTCTTCTCAGTCTTCTCACTCTTACTGCTGTCATCATGTCTCGTCTGGACAACTTCAGCAGCTTCCTGTCTCTTTGCCTCTGTTCAAGGTCCTTGTTAATCCACTTTCCACAGAGAGATCAGGGGAATTATCTAATATGCCCACTGGTTGTATCTGTCTCCTTACTAAACATTTCCATAGCTTCCAACAGAACAGAGTATACACACTCACTAACGGCTTAGGAGAGTTTTAATGAATATTTTCCTAATTACTTTTTTTCTAATATTTTGGCTCATATTTATCAAGTACTTACTTTGTCTCAGATGCTGCGCCTCATTTAATCATCACAATCTCTCTGAGATAAATATTAATAAAGTACTATTATTAACCTCAATTTGTAGAAGACAAAGGTTTAATGAAGCTACATTGTTTGCCCACGGTTGCTCTGTTAACAAGTAGGATAGAAGGAATTTGAACCTAGGATGCTAACCACTGTACAGAGCCTGTGATGCTAACCACTGTACAATCCTACTTTCCAGCCATCTCTGTCATCATCCCTCTTCTGGCATAAAACGTTCCAGAATCCATCGCCCACATCATTTACTACTACTTGGTCCAAAACCACCATCAACTCACATCTGGATTATTGCAACAGGCGTCTAACTGTTCTCCCCAATTCCATTCACCTGTGCATTCCATAATGTCTTCTCTACCCCAGCAGCTGCTCTGAACCCTTAAAAACATAATACAGATTATGTCACCTCTGTGCCCCAAACCTTCTAATACTTCTAGTTTCTGAGCAAAAGTCAAATTTTGCTTGACACTGGCTTCAGAAGCCTCCCAATATGACCTGGTTCCTCTGCCGCCTTTAACCTCTCTGGCCACCTTCCTCCTTACCTGCTCAAGCCACCTTGGTCTCATGGCTCTGCTTTGAAGCCAAAAACATAATTCTGCTTTGTGTTTTTGAACTTTCTGCTCTTTACGTTTCCGTTAAAATGGTCTCTGATCATTTGATTTCAAATGGCAGCCTCCATCCCTCCAGTGATCATCACTCCCATCTTCTGCTTTATTTTCTTCTTAGCACTTTCCTATTTTGGTAGACCGTATATTTGTTTGTTTATTTTTCACTTACCACCAGAGAGTCAACTCCGTAAGGACAGGAGGTTTGGATGTTGTGTTCACTATTACTCCCATGCCTAGAGAATTACTGGGCACACCGGAGGAGAGTTTTATTATTAAGTATTTTAAAGTGAATATACAGGAAATAAACTAATCATTGTCTATTGATGGCTTGTTATAAGGGGAACTTTTATTTGTTTTAGATTGGAATAAGTGGGACTTTATGTTCTTTTAACATTCTTTATGGATCTGCCAATATTCTTTTCTTTATGGATAACTCATCATACAATATCAAAGAAGCTTATAATGCAGGCAATAACTTTGTCTATAGTACTCATATGTTTTTAATTTAATACTTGTGTGTTTAGATGTCTTCTCTACCAGTCAACAATATATTTTTTTTTAAACGAGAATAAATTTTTCTAAATGACTCGTCATTTTTTTTCTCCCTCTCTCTTCTTTGCATGCCTTCCCTTTGTTTTTTTAATTTGCAACCTGGGTAATTTAACTTCTGAATGACTCCAGAACATTTAAAAAGGTGTTGAATGTTACCAATTGAACCAGTAACAAAGTACATGTTCAAAATTCTTTGTCTCTTTTCAGTTTGATTCAACTCATCTGAATCCTTACTTAGAGTTGAAATTCACCTTGCCACCTCATTTCCTCCTTTATTAGGTTTGCCTTTGAAATTCAGAACTTCACTTGAGCAATAATTCTCTCACTTTTCAGAACCACTCTAAAAAAAGCTGGCCTTTTTTAAAGCAGCTTTTGAGACAGTTAAACATAGAGACAACACTAGAATGATATCTCTCAGTCTGATGTAACTCAGAAATAGAAAGCTGCAGAAACCTGAGTTTGAAATGCTTTCAAGCAATTGAGCTTAAAGTTCCTGAAAATTATCTCCTAGTGCTTCTCAATTCCCCATATTCCACCCCTGATTTTACATCTGGCTAATTTGTACACTTCAGATTGTATCCCTGAGCACACCGGCAGTATGAGAACTATTGTGGAACTCATTATAATTCCAAGCCTTTAATTAACCCCTCTTAAGTGGCTTTGTCAAGACTGTGAACAACAGAACAGCAATTGACTCATTCTTAGAAGAGATATATCTCAGAGGATAACATAATAGTCAGAATGTGTTCTTCAGTAAGCCTGGTTGGCTCAGAAACTTAAGGAGCTTTGGGAGCACAGGTTCTCTAGTCATTCTTTTTAGTCTCATGGGTATTATTGTTATTTTACAGCTAGGTAAATTAGACATGAAAAGGTCAAGTGGTTTGTTGTACGTGTTCCCATGACAGGTCAGCAGCAGGACCAGAGATAGTCCCTTTGTGTGGATAATAAGCCCACTCACTCCAACAAGTGCTTTGAGAACAAGGACTCTAAGTTTCCCCAGTCAACCTCGAGACCTATTTTAATATGGTTAAAGCTCTTGTAAAGATCGCTTTCTTTACCTCGTGATGCTTGCCTTGGAATAAAACATTGCTAGAAACAGTGAAGGAATCAGAATGCTTTTGAAGAGATAACCAATGCTATAATTCCTAATTTCTTTATGTTGTAAGTAAATGACTGATTACTTTATTCCAGGAATAGAAAATAAAACATCTTTCACACTTACATATAGTAATTCAACATTTTCTAAGAATCAGTCTCCTTTGGAAACTTAAACACATTTACCATTAAAAAAACTGAACAGACAGAAGCACTCTGTGCCATTCATCCATCCACACTCAATAAATATTTAGTAAGGAGCTGTTCTATGCTCGACGCTGTTCTAGCTGCATGTGGCACAACAATGAACAAAACAGAATTCCTTTCTTCCTTGGACTTATATTCTAGGTAAGGGATATACATTAAAATCAAATCAATAATCACACTCATATCATTATTTTCATTATTATGAAGAAGGGTCCTTTTATTCTGCTAGAGTTTTCCAAACCACATTTAAAAAATCACTAAGGAGAGGACATGATGGTAGATATCCAGAAAATTCAATTCTAGATACTTGAAGAAGCTATTGAAGTAGTGTTATCCTCTCATCTCGAGGTCCGAAGAAGTACTTCCTTTCTGGGAATAGTGAGACCCAGAAATTTCAAAGAGTTGTCTTTAGTTATATCAGAAAGAAATAGGGTCTGAAAAAATGTCTATCTTTCATCAATTCTACAAAACAAAAGTAAACACTCCAAGTGTACACCATTTTGGGATTTCCTAAAGATCAATTGCTACTTTCTGTTTCTTATTAATGTTTACTTATATTTTGGATAACCCCATTAACATGTAGAATTAGTTTATTTTCTTGCTTCTCATCCTGAAATATTTTATTTGCTTTGAATAGAACATTGGAACAATGATTAATTTAGAATGTTTTTGTGAAATACTGATTTCAGATAAGATGACCTACTTAGCATACAATTTATTTTCATGTAGTTTTAGTCATTCAGAAATATTGATGTATATTCTTACATTGATATCAGAGCAGTTAAGCATTACACTTCATTGAATTTTGCATAAAAATATAAAATGAAAGATATTTTACCTTAAAACTATAAATTCTTGATAAAATACAGCTTCTGAAATATTGAAATATGAGAAAGTACGACCTATTTTAGTTGGAAAAAACAGAACTGAAGAATAAATTTGACTTTAATAATTGTAGGGAAAAGCTTGTTTTGAAGTCAGTTTTGTTCATCTTCTTTTTATGAAATAAACTTGCAAACTAATTTTGTAAACTAAATATATTATACAATTATATAAACATCTTCCTAGACTAATTTTTTTACTGGAATGAGATTTTAGTACTGAAGTCTTTTTAAAAGAGCAAAGTCAGCTTAGAAATTGGAAACTACGAGCGATTAATGAGCAGTTTTAAAAATCAAATGGAATACTTTTAGATATCTGATCCCAATTTCAATTTTTTTGAAAAATTTATTCAAGTAAATTATTTAGTGTTATTAAGAGTGTCCAAATGTTTACATTTTTCTTATAGGTTTTTAAAGGAAAAACTCCTTGAAAAAGTTGCTTTTTTATGTTTGAGACTTTTTTAAAAAGTGGATTTCCTGTTAAGAATCTAAATGAGTCCTGAATGATAAAATCTGTTAGGACAATAGATCTCAAATGGTAGCAGCACTGCAATCCCCGGGTGAGGGTACAATGCATTGCTGGGACCCACATCCAGAGTTTCTAATTCTGAAGGTCCAAAATGAGGTTGATAATTTGCATTTCTAACATGTTTTCAGGTGATGCTGATGCAGCTGGAGAAGGGACCAAATTTTGAGAACCTGCACATTTTGATGAATATTAGCAATCAGTAGGAAAACTAGATTCTTCATCACAACACTTTTTGCTTTATATCTACACCGTAGTACAAAGATAACATACTACTACCTTAAAAGTGTATCTTACCATTTACTGTGGTTTCTTTCTCATCTACTTTGCTCTGCTTCAAAGTTGAGCTAGCAAACATTTATTACAATCTAAAGGTCTTTTATTGATTTTATCATAATTTCAGACAGACCTTAATGAATAAGAGTCTAAATTATCTGAAAATTAGTTTTAAAGAAATTGGTGAGTTTCTTGTCATTTTGCACATGTCTTTATCTTAGTCTGGCCACCATTGTAGTGGAAACAATTGCCTAATCGCTAAGAATTGATCGTAGATCTAAGATAAATAAAACTTATGTTTTTTAAACTCCGTGGATAAAGGTACTATAGAGAAAGGTAATGCTGGGTCCCTCTTTCAGTCTTGCAGGATGGGGAGTGGGGAAGGGAAGGGACCAGCTCCTTCCTTCCCTTAGATTCGTGTATGTGGTGAGGATGAGAGAAAACAGTCTTGAGGTCTCATGCTTTCCTTAAGATCTGTGGTCCTGTGGTACAGTGGCCCACGAATCCTCCACAGCTGCCTCACGAGGTGCTCAGGAGTTTGTGTGTTCTCTTTCTCAGGTTTGTCAAATGATCTCTCTCAGAATGAACACCCTCTATTCTCTTTCCTACTCATTGCTAGCTTTCCATTTGGCCTCACTTTCTTTGGGGCTTTCTCTTTGGTTTCTCAAGAGCCTGTTTTGGAAACCCAGAGAAATGAACATCTTTCCTTTTGTTTTTCCATCCAGTTTCAATCCAATTTCTGCCCAAGATAATATGGACAAACTGTATTTGGCTAGGGAACAAGAAGCCTAGGAAAGAAAAAGGAACAAGAATTAACTGTTTCAGAAAAAATGAGATTTGTTACTTTTTCCAAGTAATCGATTCCATTACACTGTTTGGTGGAGAACCAGTACCTTCGTCTGCTTTCCATAGCCCATTTGTATTGCTCTTCCTTATTTCCTCTCCCTCACTTTACCCTCCCCACAACTTGCTCATGTTCTTACTTCTCTCTATTGGGAAATGCCACCATTTCCACCTTGAAAACTAGTTAACCTCATACTTACACTGGATATTGACGGGGGCTTCCCGAAGCCTTGATTCTACTGACTGAAGTGAAAAGGATGTGCTCCTCTCTGCTCGAAATGCTTCAAGCTGATTTTCTTCTAATGTGTCTAAGTGCAAACATCCCTGCCACAGTGAATAACTTCTTGCTGAGACCACACAGATGAACTGTCTCATGTGAAAAAGCCTTTTCTTCTTCTCAACATGACTTTGACCCTACCACTAAACAGAATAATAATTCTGGCATTAGTATTCTAGAGGAACAGTTATTTCTTCTTTGGGCTATTTTCTTTATAAAGGACCTCACAGTACTGAGAGTAGCTCTGGACAGATGACACCATTCCCAAATGGATTCTTTTTAATCCTCAAATTCCTTTTCTATTAGAAAGGAAAAGAATGTGTAAGAAGATCTCAGTTTATCTTGCCATAATTAAGAGAAAAATTCCCTTATGGTTTGTGTTTGTGTTAGCTTCTGCTATAGATTGAATGTTTGCGGCTTCCCTAAATACATATGTTGAATCCCAATGCCCAATGTGATGGTGTTTGGAGTGGGGCTTTTGATTCGGTTGTGATGATGGAGCTCTTATGAATGGGGTTAGTACCCATATGAAAGAGGCAGAAGAGAGATCTCTTGCCCCTTCCACCAGTGGGGTATATTATAGTGAGATGACATTTGTCCATGAGGAAAGAGTTTTCCCCAGACACCAGATCAGCTGGTACTTTGATCTTGGACTTCCCAGCCTCCAGAAATGTGAGAAATAAGTGTCCATGATTTATAAGCTCCCCAGTCTGTGTGTGTGTTTTGTTGTTGTTTTGTTTTATTTTTGTTTGTTTGTTTGTTTAATTACAGCGGCCCAAACAGACAAAAACAACTTCCTAGAGCTGCCATAACATATTACCACAAACTTGATAGCTTGAAATAGCAGACATTTATTTTCTCACAGTTCTAGGGGCTGAAAGTCCTAAATCTCAATGTCAGCAGGGTCATGCTCTCTGAAAGTTCTATGGTAAGATCCTTTCCTGCCTCTTAGCTTCTGGTGGTCGCCAGCAATTTGTGGTATTCCTGGGCTAGCGTCACTCCAATCTCGTCTGTCATCAAATATTATTCTTCCTTGGTGTGTGTGTGTGTCCAAATTTCCTTCTTTTAGGACACTAGTCATTGGATTAGGGCCCACCCTAATCCAGTATGACCTCATGTTAACTTCATTATATCTGCAACAACTCTATTTCCAAATAAAGTCACGTTCACAGGGTGGTCCAAATTCTTGTTCTGTCTCCCACTCTCCATTCTCCATGACTTTGTTTATGCAGATCCCTCTCTAGGCAGAATGGCTTCCTCATGCCATCCTCTCCTTCCCTTTCCCTACCCATGGGCATTTTATCCATTCTTTAAAACCTTTATCACATTCATTTCTTGCATGATTCCTTTCCTAAAGCCACCAAGGAAATATGAGTTCTTATGTTTCTGCTTTTACTTTCTCCCATATTAGTCATGTTTCTATAGTTGTTTTAATTCCTCAAACTAGAAAGTAGGTTGTTTAAAAGAAGAAAGTAAGTCTTATCTCTATAATCGCACATAGTTTTGTGCATTGCACATAGGATCACAAAATCAGAGAAAAATAGGTGTTTTGAAAATGCAGGGCTTATGTACTTTAAGCATGTTAAAATAGGTAAAACCTTTGTTTATAGACTTTTCTGCAGATTTCTCTCTGCTTCAAAGGGGAATAGTGTTTGGTATAAAAGCACTGTATAATTATTAACCTAAATGTATAAGACAATTATTCTGCCTTCAGGCTCCAGCTTATTTTGTGATCTTTGGAAAGGTAGTAGCCATGTCGGTTTTACCAATTAATAAAAGCAGAACTCACACGAACAAATTCACAGCTGAGAGGTGCCAAAGAATAATTATTGTTGACTATTATTCAAGTGCAGTTGCTTGATTTTTTTACTCCATTCTTACTTGGACTAAAATGAAAAAGAATGTTAAAATCTTAATGATAAGAGGATAAATATGAAACAGTTTACTGAGGAATGTTAATAAAAGTGAAAAGCTTAAGTCTGTCATTTTTATTCCTCAGCCTTGGTTTTAAAAAACTTCATGATATTAGTCAAAGACCCTGCTGTAGCTTATATGTGCTTATGTATAAGGTTTGTACTGACAAATATGTATGCCTTTTATGTATACATACATATTTTTATTCCTATTTAGTACTATATCCATATTTGAATTACAAATATAGTATGATTATTAATCAGCAAGTACATGGTTTTCTTTTTTTATTTTTAACACATAATTAAAGAATTGCTAGCCTTTCTTGACAGCCTTTCTCCATGGGTGATATGTCTTTATTCCTTTATAAGGCTAATTATCTACCAATGCTTTTAATCCCTTCCTCCCTAATATATATGCATATATCTGCCCATGTATTACATTGCATTTTGTTTTTTTAAAACTTTAATATTATGATAGATGATAAATTATGTCAGGGCTAGTTTTTCTGTTTGTATTAATCAACTAAGAAAAGTTATTTATAGGTGAAATTATTTTCACACCACTTATTAATTATGACAAATGTAAACATCATATCCACACACTATATAAAACAATTGCTTCTCTTTTGCCTAATAAGATTGTTGTGGATTACAAATATTTCTAGAACCCAGAGAGTTCCTGCCTGTGACGTTATTGCCTTTCAGCATTCAATGCTGCTGCTCATGTTCAGACTCACTATTGCTAATATTGGGTGTTGGTTGGTCTTCAAGACCATGTTATGTAGTGACATCAGCTAATTCCAAGTACTGTTGCAAGGTTTCTGTCAGATAAAATTGGATATCACAAGATGTCTGTCCTTGAATATCTTTATTAGATGTCTTTCAGTTTTTAATTAGAATTTAAATTAGATTTCTCACCGTGACGGCTCTCCACAGATGTACTCTGCTTGTCCAGAAACTTACCAAGTGTTTTCACCACTGGTTTCCAAAGCACTTAATAATAAATTATTCTATTGCTCCTTTAGATCCTGGGGTTTTTTGCCTGTATTAATATCATAGAAAAGGGTACATGACAGGGAATAGCAGACAAAAATTGTCTACAGAGCTCATCACTAAGAAAAAACAGATGTCTTTGGTCAGTAGTGTGGCCATCCATTTACATAATATTTTTAATAGCATTACTTATATGGGGGCTAAATATTTAAAAAATTATTGCACATATGTTAATTGAGCTCTGATAATTTATACTGTGCTTTTATTAAAGTGTAAATTTGGACCAAGAGAGTGCTATACTAGATTAAAATTATTTTATAGATCTGCATTATTATGTCACATAAAATAACATTTTTGGTTTTAAAAAATAATTATAGTAAATTTTGACACTATAAAGTGACTTTAAAAAGTCAAAGCTTTTTAATAAATAAATTTATAAGAAATTATTTAAATTAATGTCTCACCTTGTAAAGCTATTCTTTAAGATTTAAGAGTTCTGATATTTACATTCAATTTAGTAAGCAAATATGTATTGAGTATCTACTATGTGCCAGACACTGGTCTAGGCATTGGAAATATAGTATTGAACAAAACAGCTGAAAATGTCCTCTAAGAAATAAGCTTACTTTCTTATGGGGGGAAGATAGTAAAGAGATCAATTATAAAATATGGTTTGTCAGATCATACTGTGTTATAGAGCAAGAAATGGTGTAAGATGTTAGAGGAGGTGGATGAGTTGATCTTTTAAAGCATGGTTATTGGTAATAATACAATATTTGAAAAGAGACCTGAAGTAGGTAAGGAAGCAAGCCAGGCAGGTATCTACAGGAAGAGAACCCAGGCAAAGGGAACAGCAATTGCAGAAGTCCTGAGGTGCAAGCATGCTTCTCGGGTTGAAGAACAGTCAGGAGCCCAGTGTGGCTGGGACTGTGGGGCGGGTACTAGGAAAGGAGTTCAGAAAGGTAGCCGGGCCAGATTCTATAGCTCTTACAGGCCGCAGTGAAGACTTGGCTCTACCTCTCAATGAGATGACAGTCCTCAGAGGGTTTTGAGCAAAAGAGGCATGATCAGATCAAAAGGATAACTCTAGCTCCTGTGCTAAGGCTAGGTGCTAGAGGACAAGGATAGAGGTGGGAGACCAGTTAAAAGGCTATTGCTTAGACCAGGTTGGTGGTGGAAGTGTGAGAAGCAATTAGATGGTAGACATATGGGCACCCTAAAACCTGATCATTATTAATCAATCACTGTTCCCTACACTTTGTCAGTAAGCTCCAGTTCACGTATCTCACTGTAACTAACCCCTCCTAACTAGCCTTCTTCCACTTCGCCTAGCACCTCAACTCCCAACACATTTTTTTTTTACCATGTTATAAGCTATAATCCATTGATTCTACCTCCTTTTTCCATTGTCCTTTCTGGCTTCATTCCCTTCTTTATTCAGCCTAGATTCCATAGTCACATTTAAATTCCTTGCGCAGACACTTAATTGCCACATATCTCTTTGCGTGTGTTTTGTTGACCTCACTTTGCAAAACCACAAATCTCATTCATTACAACTACCCCTGCCTGGAACCAGACAGCTGAACCTAGATGGAGAAGAACACACAACATGCTACTGTCTTATTCACTAGCCTCGCAAACGTGTTTACTGGCCCTCACTGGGTAAATTTGTGTCTAAGGCAAACCTTTCATTGTATACTAGATCATTCCACTCTCACCTAGTGAAGATGTTGCTCTAGCAAACATTTCATCTCTCTCAAAATCTAACGGTGTTATAATGCCCATCTTTTTAAAAAATCCTCCCTTTTACCTTATCCATTTCTCTAGCTACCACCCTATTATTTAGCTTTCCCTTATAGTAATGCTTTTCAAGAGTTGCCTGTTCTCATTGTTTATACTTCCTCTCCTCACATTTTTATTTGAACTCACTACATTAGGCTTTAGTGTCCATCACCCCTGAAACAACCATCTGTCAAGGTTTCCAGTGAGTTCCAAGCTGCTAAAACAATGACCACCACTTCCCAGTCCTCATATGACTTAACTGTCAGCAACATCTGATGCAGGTGATCACTCCCTCCATCTTGAGGTTCTTTCTTTGTTTGGTTGCCGGGACACCTGATTTCACTGGTTTTATTCCTATGCTGGCCCAACTTTCTAAGTCTTCTTTGATGATGCCTCTCATCTTCCTAACCCGTATTAGAGTTCCTTGGTTCTTTTATCTCATCTCACTTTTAGGTAATCTCATCAAGGCTCATGATTTTAAATATCTCATATACTGATGACCCCTAATTGTATAGTTCAGCCTCAGCCTCTGCCCAGAACTCCTGACAAACGTATCCAGCAGCCTGCTGGTCATCCCCTTTTGGATGATGTCTAATGCTTCATGTGTCCAAAACCAGAGTCCGTTTTTCTCTCACTTAATATGTTTCTCTTGCATTCTCCTTAGTCAATGGCCTTTCTAAACTTTCAGTTGCTTAAGTTAATAATTTTGGAGTCATCCCTAACTCTTTCTTTCATGCCCCAGATCCAGTATTTAAACAAATCATGTCAGTTTTACCTTCAACAACCAGCACTTCTTAAAACATATGCAAATTTTTCTAAATGACTACAGTAATTACATTTTGAAGTACATTTAGAGTTTTAGAAACATCTACAAGTCACAACAAATTTCATGACTACAGTTTATAATAAAAATCTGTATAATTCATATTTAGTCAAAAATAAAATGTAAATAAAAACAGGAAATGGTTTTCTTGAGTAATTTATAGATATTCCTGAAAGTCAATTCTAAAATATTAGTTTCTGAGTTTGACTTCAAAGGCAAGGGAAATAAAAGAAAAAATAAGTGAATGAGACTACATCAAACTAAAAAGCTTCTGCTCAGCAAAAGAAACCGTCAACAAGGTAAAGAGACAACCATCCAAATGGGAAAATATATTTGCAAGCAATGCCTCCAATAAGGGCCTAATATCCAAAATATACAAAGAACTCATATAACTCAATAACAACAAAAAAAACAAACAATCCAATCAAAAAATGGGCAGAGGACCTGAACAGATAATTCTTCCAGAGGATGTACAAATGGCCAACAAATATATCAAAAAATGCTCAACATTGCTAACTATTAGCAAAATGCAAATCAAAACTACAATGAGATACCATCTCACACCTATTAGAATAGCTCTAATCAATAGGACAAGTAATAAAATGTTGGAGAGGATGTGGAGAAAAAGGATCCTTCATACACTGCTGGTGGGACTGCAAATTGGTACGGCCACTATGGAAAACAGTATGGAGGTTCCTCAAAAAACTAAGAACTTATCTACCATATGATCCAGCAATCCCTCTACTGGATATTTACCCCAAAGACTTGACAACCATATCCAAAAAGATATTTGCACATCGATGTTCATAGCAGCATGATTCACAGTGGCTAAGACATGGAAGTAACCAAAGTGTCCTACAATAGATGATTAGCTAAAGAAGCTATGGTACATATATACAGAGGAATATTACTCAGCCATAAGAAGAGATTAAATACTGCCATTTGCTTCATCATTGATGGACCTTGAATAAGCATGCTAAGAGAAATAAGCCAGACAGAAAAAGTTGAAAATTTCACAATATCACTTATATGTGTGATATAAACCTAAAAGCAACAAATGAGCAGGACAGTGATTCATGGATATGGACAATAGACTAGTGGTTAACATAGGGTAGGGGAGAGGGGGAAAAGGAGAGGTAAGTGCAATAAGGGGAGTCAAATATTTGATGATAGAAAGAAATCTAATTATGGAGGTGAACACAGTGTAAATATATATATGTGCCTTATCGTTAAAGTGTACAGCTGAAACTTACTGGATTTCATTAACCAATTTCACCATTAAAAATTTAAATAAGTAAGTAAATAAGTAAATGAATGAATGAATAAATAAATAAATAAAAGTTCTTGGCAACATGGAGCAAAAAAATTAAAAAGAATAAAAAAATAAAAATTAACTGTAAAAAATATGTTTCAAAAATGATTTACTCTAGAACAGCATCAATTGAATGACTATTTAATTTACCAAATTATCACTGATATGGATGATTTATTTGGTTTTATAGGTTCTGGATTATTGTTTAAAATATATCTCTTTTTATAATAACAATTTGAATTAACCTCCCATGAATAATACAAAGACTTATTCATTGCTCTGTAATGTTGGTAAGAATACTGACTCTGGAAACAAACTGCTGGAGTTCAATACTGGTTCTGTCATTTTCTAGCTATATTATTACAGATAAGTTCCTTAAATGCTCTATGCCCAGTTTCCCCATCTTCAGGATTTCTTAGTAGGATTAAATGAGATCGTGTACGTAAGTGTTTAGGATAGTGCCTAGTACAGAGTAAGAGGTAGAACTGTGCTAGGAATAAAAGAATTATACAGAGATTATTTGATACTAGAAGCCCTTGGGGAATGTGAGGCATAAATAAAATATCTGAAAGGTTAAAGACATTATAGGTTTTCAGGAATTGTTTAAGATAACCATAAAAAAGAGAGTGAAGGCAATATGTATTAGTTATCTAAAAAGTGAGAGAACTAGCCAGCAAATGCCACAAGCATTCAAATGAGAGAGAGAGGAATTACTTCTACCGATAGTGGTTTATAATTTATGGTGAGATTTTTGTTTTTTAAATGACCAGTTTCAATTACCATAAAACTGAGATATGTATGCATAAAGTGCGAATTTTGACATACAAATATGCAGAAGCCTAGGACCTTAGTAAAACTGCTAATGTAGAGCTTTGATTAGATGTCATAAAAGAAACTCTTCTGAAATATAGATACCTACTTATGTATATATAGTAAATTGACATTTATTTTTGGTACTATACCACTGGACTATCCCACTGTTGATCAAGTTGTTTTATATGTGCACGTAGTTTAAATTTATTATAGAGAGTATCAGTAATATATCACTAGGCTCTTCTTCTTGGCATAATTATAGTTTTACAAAAGATATGAATTTAATCAACAAATATTAATTGAGCATCTACTCTGGACAAGACACAGTTTTCTCATACTAAGAATATATGTATTTCTAAATAAAAAATCTAAGATTGATGTAGTAATAGCTGATATGTGTGATTTCATTATTTATGCCTTTCAAATAGTCATGCATTCCTGAAATGTAATTAATTGCCATTAACCCAGAACTTGAAGTTATGTATACCATTTGACAAAGTAATTTCAGAGTAATTTCAAAGTTTATCTCCAGGAAAGGAAAAAAAGATCTAAACCTTTTTTTTTTCTTTTTTTTCCCTTAGTTGGCCCGCCACAACAAATTATTACAGCAGATGCTTAAACCAGGATCAGATCCAGATGACGGAGATGAAGCCTTAAAGTATTATGCCAACCACACTGCACAGATTGAAGTAAGCACCTATTATTTCTTGAAAGGAACCAATTGTGAAAAGATATGTTTACTTTCTGTTTTAGACTATTTTCATAATTGTTTCCTAGAACAAGAGAGCAGAATAGAGTGATTTAAACTGTAAAAGTATATAAAAGATGAGATGTGAGGAATGATCTATAAGAAATTGAGGTTCACATTTTTCAAAGCTGTCTTTATTTATTTATTTTTTTGCCAGAACTATATATACATTTTCTTTTGCAATTAATAAAGTAATTTTTGTTTTGTTTGGTCATGGATACAATCATTGCAGAATGGTGAAGTTTTTTAGAAAAGATTATTACAATAGAAGCTATCATTCAAGAAAAGATTTTTTTAAAAACATTATAGGAGGCTTATTAAAATAGAGATCTCTATGTAAGACAGTATTCAGAAGTGTAGGAGACACGGAAGGCACTAATCAAGTTTTCATATCGGTAACATAAACTTGGAATGATTTAACAGTTTCCTTTGGTATGTAACAATTGACCTCCCCCATCAAATGAGACATCCTTTAATGGCCAGTGGCAGTTCAGAAGATGTGGGTCAACATAGACTTATCATTATGTGTTGCGAGACCCATCTGGCTGTCATTTACTAGCTATGGTATCATTTTGACACTAGTTGGCAGAGCTAATCAGGCAGAAGTGAGTAGAGTAGTTGATGCTTGTCACTAGTAATTTATATCCATACATTCATTCACTTTGGCAGATATATTTACTTTTCAGCACAGTGCATGATGGACATCACTGCTATTAATTCTCAAGATGTATAATCGCTATACCTTATTGTTTATTATTGTCAAACCTTTTGAATAATCAACATTAATATCTTATATCACATGGATTCCTTGCTAATATTTACAAACAATATAACTTTCGTGGGAGACTTGACCTAATAGAACCCATGAGCTAGACCAACAGCAAAAACATCATGCTTAGGAACTGGGAGGCTGGCTAAGTCAGGAAGCTGGAGAAAATTGATACAAATAGATCATCGAACCACCAAAGTTCTGAGGAAGGTCCCAGAAACCAAAGTACAAGGCTAAGTGTTTAGACAAGATCAGGAAGAACATATAAAGTGGCTAAGCTAGAGATGGGGGTTGGGTTAATACGTGTGTGAGAGAGACAGGAGCTATTGCTAAAGTTGAACTTTTATTGGTTTCCTAGCAGAGGATTTAGCTGTAAATACATGAATCCGGTAAACGTCTACTGCGTATTTACTCTTTACCAATTATATACACATATAGAAGATAATTCTGTGTGTGTAAGTGCATAAACAAGGGACCAAGGAAATATAGAGAAAACAGTGATTAACTGTGCCTGGGAATTTCAAGATTGATTTCACAGAGAATATTTCCATAAAGAATATATGAAAAAGTGAGTAGAAGTTTCTCTCTATTAAAGATCAAGCAGGGGATTTCAGGGAGAAGTAAAAAAAGGGAAGGTGTGACAGAACATAGGAGGAGGATGACTCCTTTCAAAGATTATTCTAATTGCTGTTTGGAGAAAGGATTGGATAATGGAATGCAGGTAGGTCAGATAGGAGGATATTATAATAGAAATTAAGAGATGGTGATATTGACGATGACTAGATTAGAGAAAAATATACATATATATTTATATGCAGATATAGAGGGTTTTATGCTCGATGTTGAATTTCACATGTAAGGTGAGGGAAATGGTGAGGAAAAGAATGCTCCCTGGGCTTCTGGTTCGAATAAATGGAATTGGAGTTGTCCAAAGGGATTCTAGCTTTGTCAGTTAAAGGAAAGGGAAGAACATTTGTTGATTCCTTGATAAATTTGAATGTGAGGTGACTTTGAAGCATCCATTAAGTTGGATATAGAAATCCAGGGTTCAAAGGAGTGGCCTGAGTTTATGATCTAAATTCTTCATGTTCACTAACTCTCATGTTTATACAAAGACCAGCTCATATGACCTACGAAGAGAAGCCTCACTTCCTTTCTTCACATATTCATTAATTTAATCCCAATGTGTTCCTACAGCAGGTTGCTCATTCTGTTAGTTTAATATATCATATTGGTGTATTGTTAGCTTCTTAGGTGTCATTTGTTCCCTACTTGAAGCAGGGACTGATCTTGGTCATCTTTGTATTTCCCAAACTAAACTCTGCCTGGAACATAACTGCAAAGTAAATATTGTTAAAAATAACAGTTTGGCTATAAGTTACAGTCTCAAAGATCCCAAGAAATAAGGAGGACCTTGGTCTGTTCACTCATCCAAGAAGGAATTGCTCTATAATGACCCTGCTCTGGCTTTAAATTCTCTCTGTGTTAGAGATCTCACTACTTCAGGAGGAAACTGATCTAATTTTGAACAACTTAATAATTAGAAAAACATTTTCCGATAGAGTGCATTCTAGCCCACTTTGATGTTCACCAACTGTTCAGAGCACTTGCTCCCTGTCAACATGATAGCTTGGGTCTAACATTTGGAGAACCGTCATGATTACTAAGCTACAAGCTCTTATAAATCAGAGTTCATGTCACTTTTCACTTTGAATTCCCCAGAGTTCCCCAACTAAGAACTGAATAAGTGTTTGTGGAATAAATGTATTGAAAAAATTATTTTTCTTTGGCTTTTGACAGTCAACACATTCCCCTTCCTTCAGTAATTCCTCCAGTTTGTCAACACTTCTTATAAAATGTGACAGCATCCAGAATCAGACATATCATAAAGGGGTTGAGTAGCTTGGTTGATAATAATCAAGATGCTATTTCTTAAATGCACCCTGAGGCCTTTTGTAAATGTTTGACATTTCTGGGTTGTGTAATCCTTTCTTTTCTCCCTGCCCCCACCATAGTTTTCTGCCATGCCAAACAGGTCCGATTATTCTTTTGTGCAATCAATTTTTTTAAACCTATGTTCAGCAATTTTTACTTAACACTACTAAATTTCATCTTGTTTGTTTTTTGATAGTATTCTACTGTGTAGTTTGCATATATAACATGTCATCCAGGACAGCTTCAGTTCCAAATAAAAGAATACCAGAGTAACTGTTGTTTAAACAATAAAAATATTTGATTACCCCTCACAATGAGAAGTCTAGAGATATCAGTAGTTCCATAGTTGATTCCATGATGTCTTCAAACATGCGGGCCTTTGCCATCTTTCTCCTAGATCTTTTTATTATGCTGGTGATATCTCACCTCTTGGTTGCAAAATAACTACCAAAGTTTCAGTTGCCATTCCCTTATGCTACCTTTTATTCTAAGCAGAAGAATAAGGATACAGGCAAAAAAGTACTTTTGTGTTAGGTAGTTGTTGTTGTTTGTTGTTGTTGTTGTTGTTGTTATTATTATTTTTGTCTCATGCAACTCTCTGACTTTTCAGGAAACAAAACCTCTTCTGGAAGCCCTGCCAAGGATACTTCTCCTTATGCTTCATTTTCCAGAACTAAGTCACATGCTCACAACATACTAGTCAATGACAAAGGGAAATAGATGACTCTCTAGCTTAGACCAGTCTTGAGTAATTCTGGAGGGCTTTGAAATTTGAACTTTGAAATTTAGTCTACAAAAACCTTTGTTACATAGTAAAACTCTAAGAAAATATTCAGCCTGTTTTTTTTTTCTTTAAATCTCAAGTTAAACTGTTGCAAATACCAAATAAAAGAAGTTTAAAATAATAAATATTTATATCTAGGTGTATGCTAGAGTGGATATTATTCTTACAAAAATTATGTTTTGCCATGAATAAGAAAACATTTTAATAATACAAAGTACATTCTTTGTGGAACTCAGGGCACTTCATGTTGAGTAGGTCATTTGTTTCCAACGGCCCTTTTTAGGAAGAACAAGCTAAAAACAACATACAGATACCAAGTGGTGTTTAGGGTGATGTAGTCAATCACTTGCTAATTAACATCCTCTTTGTTCTCTCTGTTGTACTTCATGAAAATATAAATGGGTGGCAAAAGTTTAATGCTAATTCAGAAAAACTAAAGATTTTGGTTTTGTTGCTTATTACAAAGTATAGTATTTATGATACATCAGTCAGTTAATTTCTCTTATTTAAAGAGAAAAATGTAAAGTAGTACAGCAAAGGACTATTTTAGATACTTAAGCCTGGTGGGTTTTTTCATAACTGAATTCATAAAATATCATTAATAAACTCATGCTAAAATAAAATAGTCTGAGATTAAGGTGTCTAAAGGCTAAAACATATGTAAATTAATGTTTTCAGATTGTTCGGCATGATAGGACTATGGAGCAAATAGTTTTTCCTGTTCCCAATATATGTGAATACCTTACACAAGAGTCTAAGTGCCGTGTGTTCAATACAACTGAAAGGGATGAACAGGGAAGTAAAGTGAATGACTTTTTCCAGCAAACTGAAGACCTCTACAATGAAATGAAGTGGCAGAAGAAAATCAGGAGTAAGTACAATAAACTAAAATGGTGAGGTTTTGAGCATAGAGGTCGGTAAGTTGGTACTTTGAGACACATGACAGCATTCATTTACATTGGTTTATAATCTCTTGCCATCTGATGTTACTGAAATCACTTACGGGCTTAAGAACGTAAGCTCAGTCTACAACTAAGAGCCGAGACACCTGCAGCTTAATGAAAACAGAAAACTCGGACTAATTAGATCATCTTTTAGTGCTGATCTTGTAGTTTTATAAAGGTTATGAAATACAAGGTTGCAGCTGTATGTTTCAACAGCTGCAGGTTTGAAGTCTCAAATAGGCCCTGACTGACCTTAACAATCGGTGAATGGGATGCAGAGGCATGGGCGCCAGCATGCTCGTCCTCTATTGTCCTACGATGGAGTAGCTTGTTTAACGTTTTTCTGAAAGTCATTCTCTCTTTCCACATATCTTTACATTGCCAAATCAAACTTAAAATTTTGTGACACCTGTATTCAAATAGAGAAATATTATAATTTTGAAGTTATAATGAGCATAATACAGTTCCCATTATTTGTTTCTCAGGTCTCAAGTCTACTTAGAAATACTCATTTTAAAATTAAAAATCTTTAAAGTTTCAAATAAACCTAATTTTCTCAGACTTTAATGATTCTTGTTTATGAATTTGAATGGAGCTTGAAACACATCATCTTTGGATATAAGATGATTGTCAGGCTTTCCTAGCAGAATATTTGAAAAACTAAAGAAATTACTGTCCCTTAACATTTTACCATGTAGGACCTTGTAGAATTCAGAGAAAACTTAGGACATCCAGAATACATATGAAGACTTGACATTTTTATTTGGGACATTTGAAAAACATACATTTTATTCTTGACAAAAGGTAAATTCAGCAATGAATTAGAGTTTGTGGGGTCTGTGCTCTTTTGGAGACATATTTTACCATTTAAAAGAAATAAATCTTAAAATAACTTCCAATGCACATTTTACTTTTAAAAATTGGAAGCAACCTGTTAGGTTATAGACAGAATCTAATTCATTTGGATTTTTTTTTATTAACAATGTATGCATCAATATCTCCTAATTTTATTATATGTTGCTTTTCAAAATGAGGACTCATTAGATAAAGAAGACATGGTACATATATACAATGGAATATGACTCAGCCATAAGGAAAGATGAAATACTGCCATTTGGGACAACATAGATAGATCTTAAGATTTTCATGCTAAGTGAAATTAGTCAGAAAAAGTTAAGAACCATAAGATTTCACTCATATATGGAATGTAAAACTGAAAGCAACAAATGAACAAGACAAACAGGGAAAGGCCCATAGACACAGACAGCAGTTCAGTGGTTACCAGAGGGAAAGGGGGAAGAGAGGGTAAATAAAAGTAAAGGGGGTCAAATATATGGTGACAGAAGATTTGACTTTGAATGGTGAACAATATAACGCAATGTACATATGGCATATTATTGAATTGTAAACCTGAAACCTATTTAATTTTATTAACCAATGTCACCCAATAAATTTAATTTAAAAAATGAGGACTCCTAATTCAGGAATGATGTAGATGCAGATGTTTACAATTTATGATACAGTAGTCAACTTAATGCCATGGTTAATCGTAGCCTATTCCACTGGTGAAATGCTCCATTCCAAGAGAAGGAAACAGTATGTAGTGAAGGGAAGCAAAGTTTATAAATAAGCAACAGACCCCAGACTGGAATTCACAAAAAATAATTTGAGAAGTTTATCATGTTTATTTGAAAATTGATATGCTTTTTTCATTCAGTTAACTCCTGTATTTTAATTCCAATGTTAAGATATGAAGAGTTAGAGAATGGACAAGACTTGAGGAAGTCATGTGATCAAACATATATATTACTAATCTGTTCAATTACTGAAGAGAGGGAGAAAGAACTGATTTTTGGTTAATGTAAACTGTATGCAGTAGATGCATTTGCAAATTTCTTTGTGATGGCAAATATGGAGTTCTTTTTCTGAAAATATTCAGCAAAGCCTTTGTCACTTGTGGGTGGTTTTTATTGTATCTTTCTTATGCTGTTGCAAACCCAGCAAGTTCTTAGCAAGCATGAAGGCTTAAAACTTAGATATCATAAATCACTAGTCCCTAGGAAGTGGTCCTGCCATGCTGTTAAATTTCAGAGTTTCAGGTAACTGTGACTGTGTCATAAGAATTTTCATCAGAGATATATCTGTGACAAGGTTTATTTATTTATTTTTTTGACATTAGGGCATTGGAGTGGGACAAATGTATAAATTTTACTCAATTATATAGTAATGTATACCATTTCATTAAAAAGGGCCTGAGGCAGATGCTAAGCCACCTTTTCCCTAATTTAAACTAGGGATATGTTAGAGAGAATGATTACAGAATCACCTTTTCTGACCACCTTTAGTAATTGCAAAATTACTCACCCTTTTGCAATGTTTTAGGTATAAATCAGCCAAAGGATAAAGAAGGATCAAATAGGAAACACCTTTATGATATTGATTATAAATTTTCTAAAATAAGTCATATTTAGTTTTTATTTAAATATGCTGTATAGTAGTTTACAAAAATGCATTTAGTGAAACATTATTTCAGTAGGGCTGTTGTGTTGAAACCAAAATTGATTTTTCTTTTTCTCTGTCCCATTGCACTTCTTCCTTACTAGATAACCCTGCCCTGTTCTGGTTCTCAAGGCACATATCTCTCTGGGGAAGCATTTCCTTCAACTTGGCTGTGTTTATCAACTTAGCTGTTGCTCTGTTCTACCCATTTGGGGATGATGGAGATGAAGGCAAGTACTTGTCTTTCTTTAAATGATGAGTATTTTAAAATACTTAAATAAAACTCTTAGTGCCTTCTTAACTATTTAGACCTTTGAAATAATAATGATTTCATTCTTGTTAACTAGATTTTTCGATAGTCATTGGAAGTAGAGAATTGTGGTAAGTGGAGTGGCTAGAAAACTATGGTCAATAAAAATGTATTTTTTTTGCAAAAAGCTCATATACAGAGAACTATTAGAGCTATATTATATATTGACAAAGAAAGTAATGAAAAAAGTTATTATTTCTACCTATTATTTCTGATATATTTTATATAATTGAGATGATACAGCATTTTTATACTGTATCATCTCAATTATATAAAATATATCAGAAAATGAGGGGTTTATGCCAAAATATTTATTGTGATTACCTTAAGTAGTGGAATTTATATTTTACTATCTTCACTTTACTGTCTGTTTTGTCTAAGGTTTCTATAATAAGTGTACATGAAATCTGAAAAAAAATTTTAAATTTACAGCATAAGACAATATAATAACAGAGAATATCTCAGATATCAGAGTAAAAGGTTAATTCTTTTGTTTCCAGTCTAGGACGTCTCTACATGAATAATTGACTATGAAATTAATATTATTAAACTAATGCTACATGAGGTTTTACAAAAGCAAAGATGAAAATTATCTCATTTTAACTGAAATGAGAAATATAGAAGAAATATGTTAAAGGGTGGGAAGTTGAGTTTAAGTTTGGCGAAGCTAATGGGAAACTTTATTACACAGTTGGGATATGATCAGGTAAATAACTTTGGAATGTGGTTTGGAGGAAAAGATGAGAGAGATCAGCAAATAATAACCACAAGGTGTTGGCATATCTCATCTGTTTATAGGATTATTGTGAGAATTTAATGTGATGTTATGGGTAAAGCATTTAGAATAATGCCTGGTAATCATTAGATAAAGCTTAGTCGTCATCAATGTTGTTACAAAGTAAATATTAATACTTCAAAGGGAAGCCCAGAGAAAGGGATGGCATGACAAGAGCAACAAGTATTTAAACCTGTTGCAGATGGACTGGAGGTGAGCAGGAAGGAAAATAGGAGCCAATAATTTGTGCTATTTTAAAGGTCCACTAAGATAACACATATCAAAGTACTAAATTTAGGTATGATAGTCATGACTAAAGTTTAACTTTTTGTAATGCATGCAATGCTAAAAGAATATTTGGCAATGGAGTGGGATGTGTGAGTTAAATGGCAATGAAAAATGTAGAAAATATTTGGTCATCCATTGCGGGAAAATTGCAAATACAACAGAAGTGGAAACCGCTTTCTCTTCACTGCGTTTAGTCTCATTTAGTGATGATAACCCTCCTGGCACAGAAGAATGTAACTCTTGTAAGAAGAGAAGGCCAGCTTGATATGATAAATTAGTATCATCTGCACACAGAATGCTAAGAGTAAATTGTAGTGTCCTGGTTAATAGAAGCATAAAGTCTTCTGGAAATCATCTAATATCAAACCCTCATTTGGTTCGATAGAAGCCCAGAGAGGCTAAAAAGGGCAGATCGCAGAGTAGAAGGTTAACTCTTTGGTTCCAGTCCAGGACTTTTCTACATGGATGACTGGGTTGAAAGCATGTAAGTAACAGAAAGTTTGATCCTTACAGAGGACACAATTTTTCCTGAGTGCCATTCCATGATATCCCTCGCCTGACTACTAGACCAATGTATGTAGCCTCTGCTGCCACCTATTGTACATGAAATATAATGGTAATGGGCAATGCCACCCCTCTTGACATCTACTCTTTATTCATTCATGAGGAAGTAGAACACCTGAACATTTTTTATACTTGTCTGACTAATAACTGAATAGTAATACTGGTAATAATAATGGCATCTGATGATGATTCCCATTTAGATTGGGTCAGGCAAAATACTGAGTGCTTCACATATATAATTTCATTTAATCTTCTTGATAATCCTTTAAAATAAGCAGTTCATCCTTATGGATCAAGAATCTGAGGCTTAAGAAGATTTATCAAATAATTGGGGAAATGGAGTCTAGACTGTGTATTTTTGAACAAACCCCCAAGGTCTTGCTAAACTGCTCCTTAAACACGAATTTGAACTACATATAGGGCAGAGTTTGGAGTAACGCTACAGCCTCAGAAAGAAATAGGACTAACAAAAACAAGACTGGAGAACATGGTACTTTATCATCAGATGCAGATGCATACTTTACTTTGCAAAAAGGGATGAATAGAAGTTAACAGTAGTTCACTCTTAGGTATCTGGTGAGGCTAAGAGAGAAGGGAGGGCATAAGCTGCCATTTGATAATATCAAATCCCAAGGTTTTGGGATTAGAGAGAAGGGAGGGCATAAGCTGCCATTTGGTAATATCAAATCCCAAGGTTACGTTTGGGTAATCCGATTATAGTTCTAGATGAGTTATTTAATTACAACTCAATAAATAAGGTTAAAATTTTCATCAGGATTAGCTGAGTGTAACCTTCAGTTACACACTAGACATTGCTAGGAAGGTTGAGGAAATAGTTAAGACTAATAAGCTCACTTGGCCATCAACTGGCTGGAGAAGGACAATTCTATGCTGTACATGCAAATTCTCTAATGCTGGCTCTTGTCAAACATAGGCTCAGTGACTACTTGCTCGGAGCACTTTGAGGCAACTTAAAAATGAATTAGTTGATCATTAATATTCCTTCCAAAAAAGAGCTAAAAAGAAGGATGCTATGTTAAAGAACATAGTATCCAGCTTCATCTTGAAAATGCTCCATGTGGCCAACTCTGGAAATTTTGAGGAAAAAATTAAATTGACATTATTACATAATAACCTGTAGAAAAAAAAAAAATGAGAACCCAGGTGTCCATATTGATAGTGAGAAGGGAAAGCTATTCCTTACAATAGTATCCCAATTAATAAATGTAGAGGAATAATGGAAATAGGATCATTTAGCAAACATCACAGTAGTAAGAATTATCAATGGATACTAAAATAAATAGGTAAACATTAGATGAAAAGTATAATGAGAAATGGTATATTGACATAGTCTTAAAGTATTTCCCCATTATACACTTAATTAGAAAAGAAAAACCAGTAACTTTAAAGTGGAGAAATCACCTTAAGTGATCAACGTTAATGTTACCAGTAATGAGACACAGCAACACTGAGTGCCTCTTGATATGATGCACTGACAAGGACATGGCATTTTTTTTGTCAAATATGCATAATCTGAGAACATTTCAGACAATCCAAAATGAGGGATTGTTGTAAAATTATTTTACAAAATAATTGACCAGTAGTCTTCAAGCTTATAAAAGACATAGAAAGATAAAAATTCCAATTACTATGTATAGATGAAAAAGTTAGACAGTGAAGAAGGCTGTTAGGAAAAATAATGACTTATTTGGAATATGGTGTTAGAGGAGAACTCTAAAGATAACCCTGGGCCACCAAAGAGATGAAGAAATGGGTCCTATAGCAAAGTAGGCCTGAAACATCGCTGGAAGCAAAAGTGACAGAATTGAAGATCTACTTGGGCATATCTCAAGAAGGCAGGGTTCTGTGGAATAGACAATATTGCTGGGAAAAAGAGGGAGACCAAATATGAGATAGATTGGCCCTATGAAAGAAGCCTTAGGCATGAGTCTGCTCATGCTGAGCAGGGCTGTCGAGGACAGGACATTGTGGACAGCACTCATTCATAGTATTGCCAGGAGTTGGAGCTAACTCAGTGACAGGTAACACACACCAAATTAAAAGGGACTAAAAAGACATGACAGCTAAATGCAATGTGTGATCCTGGTCCAGAAAAAGGACGTTAATTAGGCATTTGGTGAATTTTGAATAAGATCTAAAGATTAGATAAAATTAATACCATATTAATTTCCTGGTACTGATTATTGTAATGTGATTATGGAATGTGTTGCCATTTGGGGAATCTAGGTGAAGGGTACATGAGAATTTTGTATTGTAGTTGCAGTTGTTACATAAGCCTGAAAGAGTTTTGAAATGAAAGTTAAAAAGAATAAATAAATATGAGGATTCTGTCCAACCTTGAGGTCCCTGGATGCTGGATTTAGAAGTTGATTGCAAAATTGCTTGGTGAATCCTGGGCCCAAAAAAGACCGGTGGTCAAAATGGGCCGCCTTTCCTTAACCCTAGACCCTAATACAAGCTGTTCCAGAGTCACTCTGGCCAGTGTGGCCATGACGACAGAGGAGCTGGCACAGGGAATGGTGTGTATGCTTTCTCCAAGCTTGTTTAATAGCCTGATCACATGTGAGCTACTGGGAATTACTTGTGCCCAGATATTTGGTTCACACTTGGGTTATGATGTTAACTGACAGAGTAGGGTCTCCTTTCAACCAGGGCAGTATTGCACATAAATTAAAGGGAGATACTTAAGGGGAAGGTGATTCTCAGAGGGGCTGCTTATAGAGCACCCCACCCTCCCAACCCCTACTGCAGATAATCTCCTTTCATTGCCAGGCTTTGAAGAGCTCTGTTTGAATTCATTCAGGAATCCAGGGCTTATTTGTGTGGCTGTAGGTTTTGGTTTGAGTTTTTATTTGGTTGACTAGCTTATTTGTATAACATTTGCTTCTCTAAAAAAGAAAATTGTGCTGAACTTAAGGGATGAGGCTATGCTGGGTGTGGCTGAAGCAGCAGCTGTTGATTCTAGGGAATCTCCTGGCTGTCTGTTCAGAAGTTGAACACTGTCATGCACAGTTTGGCAAATGCAGACTAGTTAGTGGAGAAAATTGCTACCAAAAGAATTTCTTACATTCAGATAGCATGTGATTTAAAAAAAAAATCATGTCCAAATTTTGGGCGTAGTTCTTTTTTCTCAAGTGTTTTGTGTTAAAGAAAATAAGTTATTCAAGGTGATGTTGATGCATACAACTTAAAAACAACCATTGATGGATTGCAGCTATGTGCCAGGCACTACACAAGGCCTTAGAGATACAAAGGTTGATAAAGCTGTCTGTCTTCAAGAAGCTCATAGTCTAGTTCAGGAATGAAGAAAAGATTAAAGCACGATAGTAAAGACCACCCATGGATTTGTGGATGGATGTCTTCTTTGAGTGGACAAAGGTAGGGGAAACAGCAAAGTCTTATGAGGCTAAGTAGGACGCAGAGAAATAAAGACAGGAAAGTCAGCTGTAGCATGTATATAGCAGACAAGTCAGTATGAGGTAGATAGGAGAGTTCGATTATGTGAATTGAATTGAGGTCTCCAATTTTGCTGTTTGAATTTTCTTTTATAAAAGACAAACTTTATACTTTATAAGATTTAAAAATGGATAGAATGAATTCTTAATTTTTTTCATTATAAAAGCAATACATGCTCATTATAGAAAATTGATACGAATATAAAATATTAAGTAGACAGCCCCCCTTCTCACCCTTAAGGGGTAAAAATTGGCTTTTACAATCTGTATTATCTTCTCTAGAGTTTGTCAGAGGATCTTGATTATTTTTTTTTCACATTAAACCTTCAGCTAGAAGATTTAGTAACCAATATGATTATTCTTGCAGAATATGATTACAAATTATTGTCAATTGTCAGTTGACAATACTGTAAACTTATAGCCATTTAAAATAACTTTTATGTTTATTTATTCATTTATAAATACATACTTAGCATTTAAATATGTTCAAGTTTCAATTGCCCAGTATTAAATACCTAGTGATAATTTCTTGTTTAATTAAGGGGGAACCTCAGCAAGCCAGATACTATCTGGGAAGAGTAGTCAAGATGTGGTTAGCTGATCATACATTAATGACAATCAGTGCTAAAGCTGATACTTATAAAATAAGAATATCACACCAAGTCATTGCTTATGAATTATGCTGGAGTCCTATGACTGGCTAAAAGTTGTTAAATGTGCAAAGATGTTCGCAGTTTCAGTAAACTGAAGAATAAAGCTTCACAACTTGTGAAATTTATAACTGGAGACTTGGTTACTTACTTAAAATGTGCTCACAGATTATGTTTCTGTTTATTTATTTAACGAGAAATAAATATTTGTCATTGCATGCCAGGCACTGTGAAAGACCCAGAAATGGTCTTCACCTTTAAAGAGTTTATATTCCTATGGCATCTCAACAAGCATGGAAAGTGGAAGGTATTATTCTCTTCATGATGCTTTGAGATCTATGAAGTCAGGGCAGTTGGTGGTCAGGCTGTTTTGTAGACATAGAGTGCTTCCAAGCCAGCATCATAATGAACATGAGTTGGTACCCATTTTGTTAGTGTTGCCAGAGGACAGGAATTGAAGGTGATTTCCAGAGCAATTTACCCCTTTTCTTTCTCCATCCCCCAAGTAACCTTATCAGATAATAAATTTGTTGAAGGGGCAGAACAGATCTCTCTTCTCAGCCTTCTTCGTTACTGCTTGCTTTAAGAGATAGCATAAGAATAAACATGTCTAAACCAATGCTACTTACTATTTGACTTTTTGTTTTATTTTGTTTTTAATGTCTACCAGGATCTTTTGACCTGCTTTTGATCTTTTAGCTCACTATGAACTAAAGGATTACACAGATTTCATTGCAGGAGTCCAGATAATTCCATCGTTTTGAGTATAATGTAAAATCCCTGCCCACCACAGCCCTGTGGTGTTTTACATGCAGAAGTTAATTTTATAAATTAAAAAAAAAGAGGAGTGGCCAAATGAAATAACTAGTAGGAAATCTTTATTTTGTTGTTTCCCCTCTGACTTCATCAGCCTGTCCACACATTTGAGTTCCCAGCACTGATCTAATCAGCCCAAGAATGTTGCCCCTTAATTACTTCTGCGAATCTAGCACCACATGACCTTCAGAGATGGATTCCTTGAATCCACATGTCAGTGTAAACGTCAATGAATTGTACTTTTTAGAGCAAATATATTTTTAAACCCTTTTTGGGCAATTTTGAACGAAATTTTGTTTGTAATGAAGTTCATTTTTAAAACACTTGCAACTT
Organism: Eonycteris spelaea; assembly: GCA_003508835.1. Classification (NCBI taxonomy): domain Eukaryota; kingdom Metazoa; phylum Chordata; class Mammalia; order Chiroptera; family Pteropodidae; genus Eonycteris; species Eonycteris spelaea. Next base: position 1,220,458 of record PUFA01000053.1, read on the forward strand.
TTGTTTTCTGATAATTTAAATGGCTCAACACTTTTTTTAGCACTTGGGTTTACCTTCAAATACACGAACATACCTATACATGTACATACACATATATACACACACATGTGTTGTAACAGTTAAAACTTACATCTGTCTTATTAAGGATTGGATGTTCTACATTCTGAATTCTTTAAAGGAAGCTATAATATAAAAACTTGATAATAGTAGAACAAGACAAAGTATGAGTTCAATGGAAAAATACCAGATTTCACATGATTTAGCTGTACAGTTAATGGTCATTAATTATAACTTTTGAATTAAGGTTCCTAAGTGAGATACCTCTATCAAAAGTATTTAGCATACAACTCCTATAGTAGAGAAAGATGAACTACTCTGACTTAATGGAAGGAGCTTTAGCTAGTGTGTATGTAATCATCCTGAAATTAATCACAAACTTTCTGGAAAGAAATATAATAATGAGTAATGTATTCAAAACACTTTCTCTAAGTGTACAGTGCGTAAGTAGAGTGGAGTGTTCTGAAATCTGGTATCCTGTGGCTTGACTTGCTATGCATACTATATAAATAGAAGGGTAAATATTTTAAGATATTTTAGTTTAGTCCTTTGTAAAATTAATTTCTCCCACATTTTACAGGTACACTTTCTCCATTGTTCTCAGTTCTTCTTTGGATAGCAGTTGCAATCTGCACATCTATGCTGTTTTTCTTCTCCAAGCCTGTGGGCATTCGGCCATTTCTCGTGTCAGTAATGCTAAGATCTATATATACAATAGGTCTTGGGCCTACGTTAATACTTCTTGGCGCAGCTAATGTAAGTACTTTACTTAGCTATGTACTGTTGTAGATTAATTAAAAGTGTATTAAGTGTGAAAATGTAACTATATGCTTTAATTTATGGATTCACAGTAAACTCTATCGCGAATCTGAATAAACAAGTTTAACTTGTGTATTTTTAATTTTGAGGGAAAGAGAAAAATGACAAGTAGAATTTGATATATTTAAGAAGGTAACGTTTGGAGTATGACCCAATTCTGCAATCAATTTAATCCAATCCAGTTTTAATGCTGCATCCTATACCTGCAGCTATTGACAAAAACGACTCAGAGCCACTGTTCTCATCCTAATGTGACTTCTAAATCATCAAAGAAAGATTAAATATATTTAGTAGAATTTTAGAAGTGAGTACCTTTTATGAAATGGCCAAGAAAAAGGGTTGCTATATGAGAAAATGTGAAATTAGGCTCGTTTTATGTGAACAAAACCTATAAACTTGTGAAAGGTGTAGATGAGATTAACATTTTTCACTAAATTTTAAATATTAGGACTAGGGAGCAGATTTCAAAACTTAAGTTAGGTAAGTTTAGAATAAGTAAATCAAAATACTATTCCAAATAATGATAACTGTACCCAAGAGATGAAATTTTTAAAGGACTAGACAACTTTGTGCATGGCAGAGTCACAAAGAGATATTAAGAAAAGGTAAATCATCAGATTGATGAAAGAGCAAATGGGCAGGTAAACAAATACATATTGCTAATATGTCTGATGAGTACCTACAGCATTTTCTGTATCTTTTACTGGGTTTCTAGCATAATGTCCTATATTCTTGTATCTGTTTATTGGCCTTATCTCCCCTACTATATTATACAGTTCTTAAGGATAATGATTCCATGTCTGGAACATCATTGGTACTCAACAAAAATTTCTTAAGTAAAGTAGCTAATATGCGAGTGAATGAATGAAGGGAAGATTATTTTTTGTATTCTTATACATTTATAGTGCTTTGCACATACAATATGTAGGCAATATTAATTGAAAAACAAAATAGTCAACCAAACTGTTGAGAATTATAAAGCTTAGTTAGTATGGCTGATTTTGTGTTTCTTATTCTTATAATTCTTCAAAAATTGCACATGATATATATGACAGCTCCTAGTTAACTAGAACATTCAAGCAATCAAATTACCAATTAATCCAAAATTACTGTCAATAAAGGAAAGTGTACACACATACAAAGAGATTATCAATACATAATTCTGTACAGTACTAAATATATTATAACTTTCTTGAGGGCAGAAACCTCACATTCATAGTTTCCCAACTCCATTTTTTTTTCTACCTGAATAACTGGCAATTATTCATTCAGAAGTTCTTTACATGAACTGAACTTGTACTTTCAATGCTTTGGAAATAGACTACTTTTGCAATATTGCCAACCAGGATAATTAAGGAATCTTCACAGATTTACCTAAATTTTTCTAAACCTATTTATGTGTCCAACTTATTATATTCTCTTTAAAAAGTACATTGAATGTTGAACCAAATTATGTGAAGAAGCAAAAATATTTATAAACTGGTAATTGGTCCTCAATAAGATATTAATCCAAGTGAGAAAATCCAAGTTTGATAAAGGGAAATAATAATTGAATTGAGTTGGGCCAAAAATAACCAACATTTTTTTGGACCTCTGTTATCTAATAGACACTGAAAATACCAAGAGGTAGAGGATGTGATTCTTGCCATTCAGAAGCTTTAAGAGTATATAAAGAGATAAGGAATAAGAATTTAACGTCTACTGGGGAAACCCAACACATTTGGAGTATTTTTCTTTTTCCTCTTACAGGACAAGAATAAAAACATTACTTCTGCCTTGTTTGATGAAAATAGTATATAGTACCATAAGAAATGACTTCACATGAGAGACAAGTTTTATACTTTAATCTCTTTGTGAAGAGAAATATACATGGAAATATACCTTAATATCCTTCACAACATAAAACATCTGTTTACACAGCCCCCAAGTGACGCATTATGATCTTCCAGTTCAGGGCTTTTTGACCAATAACCAACTTAGATTTGGGATAATTGAATGGAATAATTGTAATTTTATATTGTAGATATTGATATGAGTTTAATTTGTAGTTTTGATATTACATAAATAAAAATGTTTTAGCAAATAATTATTTACCTTAATGTTTAACATAACAAGTTCATTACAAAACTATAGATAGTTTACTATTTCACAGGAGGCAGGTGAAAAAATAAATAGAAACAGAAATCAATCATGTTTTGTATCTTAGGTTTTATGTATTTATTAATTTACTTTTAAAAGTCAGCATTGTGTAACAGGTGAAACTATAAGTGCTAAAATTATTGGTGTCAGAAACAGAGAAAACAAAAGTATCTGCTTGACAGTTAAGCCTTAATGAGAATAGGAATTCTAGACGTTAGGCAAATCAATAGGGCTCTGAATTCCATTCTTCTCATCAGTGAAATGAAGATATTAAAACCTAGTCTATTCTCACTGGTTGTTGAAAAGATCAGTGTGATTTAGAAAAGAACAATAACAGTGATAATGATATAACAGCAATAAAATCTACCATTTACCAAGTATCTAATTGGAGAAGTACAATTTCATTGTAAAATGTCGCTATCATGATCATAAAAGTGTTTGTATTTTGATTCACAGGGAGTTTTTTCTGGACTCAGTGTCTTTCGTAATGTTGAGCAAATGCAGAAAGTCCCTTTTTTGGAAAAGGAATCAAGTGGGAGGAAAGAACTCAATTTGTGTTCAGAGCATTTAGTATTATCAGCTTCTATTTATTATTAGGCTTCATTTTTATCATTTTTTCTTGTTTCTAAAACTTAAGGTTTTGTTTAAATTCCAACTAGTTTGTCTTGTCACAGGAATCATCTCGATATTTGAGATGTTTCAAAAGATTCAAATGTTTTTCTTTGTTATAAAGTATATCTTATAACCTGGTATAGTATTCCTCCCACCCTCTACATTGCATTTTTAGTTATTGGTAATAGAAATTAACATTATTTTGACAAATATAAACACATTTTATAAATTTGGGATCATTTCATTTTTTTATACTGTTAAAATTATTTGTAAATTTCATTTTAGAAACTACTATTTCAAGTCACATAGATGTTATATAATGTTTAACTATTCTATTAATTTTTTTTTTAGGTATTTTTAATAATAAATAATGCAGTAAATACTCATGAAAGGTCTTTTAATATCTTCTAACACTTCTTATCTATAATGTTTTTTACCTTTCTAGTTAGTGCCTGGAAACGTGTCATTTAATGGGCATTTCTAAATCATTTGCCTTCTCGCAGTATTTTGAAAGTGGAAATGTTTCCTTATTCTTGGACTTGGTCTTTTGCAAAGAAGAGCAAATGGAGTTTAGCCACTGTCTATTAACAAGAAGCCAGTGTGTTCAGATTTAATAGTGTTGTTCCCTTAGTTACTTACTTATAGATAGCTTCCTGGAAGGACTTATGTGACTGTGAATCTATAAGGTTGAGTCCCATCATATGTTCATTTAACATATGTGAATTCAGTTATATATTTACAGTCAAAACATCATATTCTTCTCTCATTCTCTGATACTCTCTCTCTTTTTCTCTCTCTCTCTCTCTCTCTCACACACACATACACACACACACAATTTTTTATATAATATGGTCACTGAATGTTCCTAACTACTTCTTGTACCAGTTGCAGAAACAAACAAAAAAAAACTGCTCCAGTGCTGGGGAAAAGCTAGCATGTGACAAATTTAGTAAGAGGTGCCGCAGTTTACACCACTCGTGTTTACTGTACTGTTTGTTGGTGAGTTAAAAGATTTCCAGGGTGATTTTGACTCTATGAAAATTTTGCCTTAGGCTTTGACCATAGAACCTTATCCTGCCTAAGATGTAATGTCACTGAAATAGAGATTATTTTAATCAAATCACCTCATTTTTAGCAAGAAGGTTGATAGAAATATGGTAATATTGTTAAAATGTAGCTCAAGACAATAAATTCAGCTTTCAATAAATAGTAGATGGTCATTGGGGTTTTTTTGTTGTTTTTTTTTTGGTTTTTGGTTTTTGGGGGTTTTTTGCTATAATTTATCCCTGGAATATAGGTCACGTTTTCCCATAGGAACAATGTAAGTGGGAGTGGGATTCCTTATCAAGGATATAGAATAAAATTAGACAAAAAAGATAATATAAAGGCAGCTATAAATTTCTGCAACTGCATAAAATAGTAAAATTTAAAGGACATTGCATAGAATTCTAGAGCTATGAATCACCTAAAGATTATTCAATTCTAGGCGTCTCATTTTAGAACTAAATATATAGTATCCTATTGAGACAAGGAGAATTTTTCTAAGTGATTAGTGGTAGAGCCAAGACTGGAACCTAGGTGGTCCAACTTCTATCCCAGGGTCTTTCCACTGTTAAAAGTCCGTAAGGTCATATCAATGAACTATAAAGTATATATGAAAATATTATTGTACTGTATAATTAATTTGCCTAATTAAAATGAACAAATGCTTTAATATATATTCATGAATACATGAACATTAGTTTTGCTTTTTTTTTAGAAGATCTATTGGTAAATCATTTGGATGGTATGTCACTTTTAAAAAACTGCACAGAAAGCTTGCATTGATGCTGTTTCCCTTCTCAGTCCCTCCCGCTTCCTGCCCCCTCCACCCATCACACAATGCACCCCACTTTCAACAAAGAATATATCAAGAGTAGAGAGAAAAATAAAAAAGATCTGGGTAGTTATGGTCATTTATATTAGTGTTTTTGTGCTGACTTGAGAGTCCTTTCAATACCAGTCGAGAAGGGCATGGCCTTTTAATCACCTTGCCCGGTTCTCACACCCTCCATTTATTGTTGCCCAGTGGACCCTTGCCATAGAAACAGTGACTACCTGCATAACGTATTGACAAATGAAGGATTGGTTAGACAACATCAAGGAAATCATGACATAAGGATGGAAAATGTGTTTGTAACTCCTCATTCTTTGCATAAATATTCCCAGCTTTCATAGAAAATGCTATATAAAAAAATATGTACTTTTTAAAGTCATGGTATGGGAAACACCAGAGTTCAACTTCTTTCCTACCCAATCGTTTATTCTTGCATTCATTTTACCTTTATGAACACTTCAAAACAAAAGGCCAACAGTTTCCTCGTTTCCTTGTTTACAGAAGTAGGTGGATGCCACTTGCCACCACCACCGCTGTTCCACTTTCAGGCTTAGTCAAGAGAACGAGGACATAGCCATCAGCATGGAGCCCTAGGTTAATGTTAAAAAAAAAAAACCAACAACTGAAAACAGATAAGACAGATCTTTATTTTTCATGCAAAAACGGCAGCTGTCCTTTTAGGCAGAATTATGTCCTTGCTTTTGCATCGTTTGGGAACTGAAATGTATTGCTCTTTTGACGATGTGAATTCGATGCATTACTTCTCCTTAGTGTATAGGGTTTATAAGTAATTTTCCTGTCTAATTTTTTAATGATTCAGTTTAGGGAAGGTGAGGATCTGAAAACAAAATATGAATAATTTTTCCTACACATATTTATCCTCTGGAAGTCATAATTTTAACTTTTAGCTTTATTTTTTATAGAACTTCTTATTTCTATTTCATATTGATGAACTATAGTAGGTTAATCAAGGTAGTTTAAATTTAAACAATAGTCACTCAAAACAATTTAAAGAGCAAAACACTGAATATTCACCCAAATATTCTACCTTTCACCATTTTCATAAATGTTTATTGTCAAATACTACACTTATATCAGCATCTGGTTTATATTTCCTGAGTTTTACTTACACTATTGTATTTGCTTATGGCTGGTAAATATAAAAACATCTATTCTACTGTAGCTATAATTCAAAATAATCTAAAGATGTGATCATGAAACAGTATATAGTGAAGTAAGATTTTTTGTTTGACAGTATTCAAATTATTAACAAAACAATGAAAGAATCGATAACATTGATTATCGAGAGGACAGTTAATCAGTGAGGGGTGGAATTTAATAAAGGTTTGAACATTTTAGTTGCTATATTGTTGATTTGGTTTGGCTATTTTCTCAACATGAAATGATAAGCCCTTTTTCATTTTAGCTGTATTAATTTAGACTTCAGAAAATTGAAGGAAAAGATTTTTCCAACCTTTCAAATTTCACTTCTGCCTCAAAGTGTTTTTCTCTTTGTGTTATTTAAAATCATCCCATTATGCAACTTCTTCCATATACATATTGAAAAAATCAACAGTGTTGTGCGAGCAAACTTGTTTTCCCAAAGTTCAATTTGACATATGAAAACAAATAGGGCACCATTAGATAACTTAGAGAATTCAAGGAACAATTTGAAAGAACGAACTAAATTTCAAAATCTGTAATTCTTTCCTTGATGACTAAGAGGCATAATTGACTCTTCAGTTTATAAATAATGCAATGATCCTAGAACCAAAGAGATGGCACTAAGTTTACGATAACTGTGTTCATTGAAAATGATTGCACAGATCATTATTATTGCCAGATCTCGGTATAAATTTTTGTGTTCTAAAATTATGCCCCAAAAGACAATATTAAATATAGTTTTAATATAAATATTCTATCACAATAAACACTCCAAAATGCTTATTGAATTTGCCACACATACAGCTTAGAAAATATATGCGCACATTATATTTATTTTAACCAAGGTGTATAGGTATACTTATAATTTTTATGTATTTAAAGTAAATTAAGTGCAAAAGTAGTTTTTAATGGCTTATTTGTTTAAAATAATACTCAGTAGAGAAGGTCTGGATTAAAAAAATATCAAGGACAGATCTCTGGGTATTTTATGAAAAGATTTTTCTGTTACATTTCTAGTATAATAAGAATATTACATATATTTTTTAATTTTTAAATATATTTTAATATATTTTTAATATAATGAGTAGCATTTAAATAGTCATGTATTAAGTGCTTCCTTCATATACATTATGAATTATTTAATCCTCTGAAGAGTTCTATGAGTTTGGATCACTTGATTCCATTTTTCAGAAGAAACAATCAAGGCCTACAGTTATGACCTAGGCAATGCAACAGTAGTGAGAGCTCCAGGATTTAAATTCAGGTCCGTGTTGATTGCATTTTGGGGGCTTTTAATCATTCTCCTCTCTTCTCCTGGAGTTGCAAAGGATACAAGTTCTGTGTGTATTATGTTTACATGCAGATTTGTTAGCAGTGCTGAAAAATTACAAAATAAAAAAGAAAACTATAGACTTATCAATAATAGGTTTTGTCAGTAACTTGCTATTTATGTGAGTTTCAGGGTAAATAAGACAGTAAAATCTAATCTTTTTCTCCCTTTAGCTTTGTAATAAAATAGTATTTCTGGTGAGTTTTGTCGGAAATCGTGGCACGTTCACGCGAGGATACCGAGCGGTCATCCTGGATATGGCCTTTCTCTACCATGTAGCATATGTCCTGGTTTGCATGCTGGGCCTCTTTGTCCACGAATTCTTCTATAGCTTTCTGGTGAGTACATTTCAGTGTGGACAATCACCACTGAAAAAATGCACAAATGCTTCTTCTTATCTTTCTTCCTTCGATTTTTTGTTTTTTAAGCATGGCCTCTCATTCAGATCAGTTATGTTATTTTTAGAATTTCCTGGGAAAAACATGAATTATTATTATTTTAGTCTTTTTCTCTGAAAAACCTTATGGGTGGTGAAATTCTTTCCTCTTTTAGAAGGAACCAGGGACCCTAGTTCTTGACCCAGGTTTTGTGTAGTAAGCTGCTTTGGGGTTCAGCGACACTATATGTCCCTTTACATTTAGAGATTCTCTAACAGAGTGTAGGAGAAAAAATGAGGATGTATTTTCTTGTAACTGGAATCATTGTATTTTATTTATAGTGCCAAATATTGTGTGTATCTTTAGAACGGCATGTCAGTAAAATGGGGAAAAACTGCCAACCTAGCAAAAAGACAATGAGTTGTTTTAAATAAATCTTATAGTTTCAGATTTAATGTTATTGTTCTTAAGCTTATCTATATATATTTAATTTATTAAATGGATTTTCAGATTACTTCTCGAGGTTTTTGTTGGTCATCAGTTTTTCTTCTGCAATCTATGTTTTATTATGACAGTAAACCAGGAGAGGAGTCAATACAAATATATGATAGTATTTTGAAACTTAAAGCACTATCAGGTTAGCTTCATGCATAGAAGCATTTATTTATCACTCGAGCCCACAGTTGACATGCAGTAGAGAGCACTATTCAGTAAAATGATTCCTGAAAACAAGTTGAAGATCTAAAAACATTATGCTGGCCCAGTTTGCTTAGGTCATGAGGGACAATTTATTTATTAAAAAAAAAAGCCTTTTGCTTCCCTGTTTTCTAGCATACCCACATAGGAAGACTGGAAAAGTAAATTTTTCATTTACTCTCAAAACACTTGAAAGAGCTACAATAAAGAGTGCATTTGTTCCATAGATTTAGATTAAATTATTTTGCAGGCAGTTAGATTATTTATTAATCTAAAGGAGATTTTTTTTCTGTCCTAGGGATCCAAATGAATCCCTTCTCTGCTCTGATTCACCAGAAAAAAATCTGTTTTTAAATATGAAGTCCTATTATACCCAGCACTTTAATCTGGCTGTAATATGTAATATTCTATAATGTTTTTGTGCGTCAATCTTCTTGTCTATAAAATGGATAGGGATAGTATGGGAGACTAGTATTATCAAGGTCCATTAAGGAAATAATGTGAAATGATGTATATAAATCTTGATGTTTTCTACCTGAAGATTTTTGACAACATAAAGATGTATTTTGATGATTGTATGAGTTATTAATAATAATGTTACATTATGTTAACCTTATTTTTTGGTTTCATTTTTCTCTTTTATCTTTCAAATCTTACAATACGATGCTAATTTCTTTTCATTGGGTTAGTTAAGGAAAAGATATAGTCTACTTTAATGTTCTGAGAACTAGAAGGAAATTGTAATGGACATATACCTAAATGGAATTTGAATGTATTTTTAAAATATTTTCCTATTTTGAAAAAATATGAATGTACATTTCTGATTTTGCCCACAATTGTCAGTCTTTTATCCAAAATAATAAAAACTACACTCTAGATTTTCCTTTTAGAAATAAACAGAAGAAACCATCACACCGATCCAATGTCAACAATTTTGCAATCTCAAGATCCTGATTCCATAAGTATAGAATGGGACCCAGGAATATGCAATTTTTAGCAAGCATCCGCTGGGCTTCTGAAAGCTAGAAAAGTACAGAAACTATCCATAAGTGACCTAGAGCCCATTGCTAGACCTTTTCTTTAAGCCACCCTTGAGTTAAATTTAAGAAAAATCTCCTTTTTGTCAACTTAATGCTTAAATAAGTTAAGAGTGTTGATAATTTGAAGTTGATTTTGTATTAGTTAATATTATCTGTACAGAAGAATATTGACTTTATTTCTGGAGTTTTCTGCTTCCTCTAGAAGAGAAATAGCGAAATAGTTAAACATATTTTTGTATGTGTTTGACCACATAAAATAACAATTTTTTAAAGTGAGCAAACGAGTCGTTATCTTTATGGAAATCACTTGCAAGACTAAAATTAAATTGGAAAGTAACTGTATAACCCTCAGTAATCAGATAGACTGTATAAGGTCCTGGTGTTTCTGAGAGGATGCATGACACTGATCGTTTCAACCAATTTAGAAATTCTAATCACTGCTCACAGATGATAGAACACTAACCACAATTATTCTAATTTTAAAAATACTCTTCATTTCCAAACAGATACTTCTGCCTTTCTTAAGTGAATTTAATTTATTAGTTTTAACCAGATTTGGTGATAAAACGTATACTTGCTAATGTATAATTTCAATTTTTTATATCACAGTAAATAAAATTGTTTTTAGTGTTGACTACAGATAGCAAACACATACCTACATTCTTGACTAGAGCATAGATTTTCTACTACTAAACACAAAATGAATAATAATCCATTAGAGGAAATAAATTAGCAAAATTATGTATTATTTTTTGTTTATACTTCTCTTTCCAAAAGTATATACTAAAGTAATACATTTTGCTCATTATATCTCTTTATTAAGGAAAGATGTTTGCATTTCTCAAATATTTTAAAATTTCATACCTTTCCTATTATGACAGGCTCATAAAATTGTTCTTTTAATTTTACCTCTATCACTTGATTCAACAATACATTTAATGAGTCTGTCAGTTATTCATCACTTTGGTGAACCTAATTCAGTATTCTCACATAAGCCATTTTACATATTCCAGAAGCAACTGCAAAATACCAGTAAGATTAAAAATAAAGAAAAAGTAGCCAAGCTGGTTAAGTATATTGTAATTTTTCAAAATTCAAATTTCAAGCGATGCTATTTCCATGTCTTACAAAATTGTCTTTATGTTGGTTACAAAACCAACAGATGGACATTATATGTTGTGTTAGAGTTCTCTATTAAAAAACAGTTCATTAATACATTCCAACTGGACAGAAATGCATAGTTTGGTTCATTTTAAGGTGTCATTTAGGTAATTTTTCACAGATAAAACAAAAATGGCTTGCATTTGTATTCGTAATGACTTTTATATTTATTCATTTTTTGCTCCTTTGCATTTTTGTTTTTATTTTATTTTTGTAGCTTTTTGATTTGGTGTACAGAGAAGAGACTCTGCTTAATGTTATAAAGAGTGTCACACGGAATGGCCGCTCCATTATTCTAACTGCAGTCCTCGCTCTCATCCTTGTCTACCTGTTTTCCATTATTGGGTTCCTTTTTCTGAAGGATGACTTCACTATGGAAGTGGATAGGCTAAAAAACAGAACTCCCATTACAGGTATTGCTATTACCACTAAATGAGCTTTCTCTGATGGCAGATATGATTTGTAGGTAGCTTGTTAGGAGGATTACAGATAAACACTAATGGAGAAAATGTTTTCTTTTATTCCTTTGAAAACATGTTCTGGTTCAAAAAGAGCTCATGACTGTGAAATACTTTTAGGCTTTATGTAGGCTGTCAGTGCATACAGGAATATCCTTATACAGGGAACAACATCTAAGCTCAGGCTCAATAATGTTTCAGTGTTTGAATGCTGACTATATTCCAGAAGAAAGTCAACAACTTCAGTGCAAAATAATAGCTTTGAGATTCTTTTCCTCCTCTTTTTCCTTGTCTCTTCCAAGAACATCTAGCATCATTTACAATCATTATTCCATACATATTTGCTCACAGGACATCATATTATACTTACATAACTGAAAAATGATAAATGTTTTGTTTTGAAATCATCAAATAGTAAAAAAAATATTCAAAATATCACCATTAAGGGGCTCAGTCCATCAGTATGTAGCCATCAGAACTTCTATACAGTATTTATTTTGTTGGCTGACAGGTTAGACATCATCCATTTGCAGTCACTGTGATTCTTATAGTGTGAGGGCTTATTTTTTTCCATCTTATTTTGAATTTTTACTTATTATGCTCTCTAAGGCTTTCTTTTTCCTCTTTCCTACCTTTTGTTGTTTTGGTTAAATCTATTTGTTACTCTTTTTCCTCCTCTCCTACTTTGCTAGATAGAAATCATAGTTCTGCACTTTGCTATTAGTTTCTCTGGGTGCTGCCTATGGGTTATAGAGAAAAGAAACCACAAAATGATTCTCTCTCTCCTCAAGCCGCTTAAAGGTATGATTTAATTAGTAGTACCTTATAAATGATATTCTCTCTCGCCTTTAACAAACATTTCTTAATTATTAAACTGATGATATATAGGAGTATCTTCCTTAGACTATGAGATAATTAAATGACATTTAGATCTGTTAGTGAGTCTAGGAGATCAAAGCACAAAATAGAAAGATGATTTTTTTAATCTGATACATAGATTAATAGTTATTCAACTCAAGACTGAATTTCATGCTTAGGTATTAGTCTTTACTCACAGGAATATGGAATATTTTCTGTTACTGTTTTCTGCTTTATTAAATTATACTTTTCCCAAAGTTTACAGATATAAATAATTGGAGGAAAAGCTCATGTATGTAAATGCTCCCCCAAAAGTCACTTTTACTAAACTGTCAATGAAATCATAAGCTACCTGTTCTCAAAACTCCAAGTTTTCATTATTTACTGGGCATGATCATATTGAGTTATTCAGTACAGGGTGAATCTGAAGGTAAAACATCATACTTCCTGAATTCTAATATCTACAATAATTATTTTATGAATCTAGCAGTAAATATTTTGTTTTATTTAAAAAGAAATTTAGTTTCACTATATTGTGAATATAAATATTTTCTAGAAATATAAAAATATCGTTTTTCTTACAAAATAGGCAACACTAGACCTAAGATGGTATGATCTTTACTAAAAATATTTATGCATATTTATATAGAAAGCTGTTAAAGGAAAGCATTTGTAAATACTATGAAAATGTAGCATATGAGAACAGCTAACAAAGTTAAATCTTGATTTTTCATAGATGGAGAGTTTTTGTTTCATAGACTGAGAGTGTACTTGATACCCTGCTCTTCAAAAAGCACCCTTATTTTCATAATATTTTAAATTTAATTTCCAGTGCCATATATTGTGCTGTCATACAGGGCATAAAATTGTTCTTTCCAGTATGGAACACTGTTTCACTCCCAAAGTTGAGTGAAATTACTGAAGATAACACACCTAGGTAGCAAGAGAAATTTGCAGTACAGAAGTACACATATATGACAGTGGAGAGTGGAGAATTTGCAAATAGCATTGGGACTGTAGGAGAATGCGGATCCCACCTCTGGGACCAGTGGAATCTGTGCCTCAATAGGTGAAGGAGCCTCGACTCGACAGTGTTTAGGGGTATCCAAAGCCCCAGGAGTTGGAAGGAAGGTTCTGTCGACAAGTGGAGGTGACAGTGTCTCTCACACATGTTCTTTCTTCCCCATTCGCAGGGCCGCCTTTTGTTTATCTTCTGCTCTTTCCTGTTTCATCCAAAGTACCGCCAGAGCCTCCTATGTGTCTTCCCCCCTTCAGCCTCTCTTCTGTCTGCCCAAGTCATTCATTCTGACCACAGTTCTGATTCTCTCTCATTAGTTCAAAAACCTTGCTGGGGTCTGTGCTGACTTGAGATGCTTGGTTTAAAATAGTTAGCCTTAAATCAGGCCACTCTGCTGTCCCGTCTGTGCCTTTGCTGGTCTCTGTGCCATTTGTCATACAAATTGCACCCGGAATTGCCCCGATTTCCCCACTACTTCTTCCTGTGTGTAAATCCATGTCTCCTTTAGCCATTTAGCTCTAGAATTACCAACCACTCCTCTCTGCTTCCATCTCTTGGCTTTCTGATTATTACTTCCCATTCACTAAAGAACTGCATATTTTCTGCACTCCAAATTTCACTTGCTACCTAGGTGTGTTATCTTCAATAATTTCACTCAACTTTGGTAGTATATATTGTTTGATACTTGAAAGAATAAAAACTTCCTGGTTTTTTTTTTCTTTCTAGAATTCACTTCTCCCTCTCCTCATGCACTACATTACTTTATCTGTATTTCACTTCCTTCGTTCAATGAAAATTATGTCTTTACCTCTCTGTGTTCCCCAATTGATTGTCAGTCCTCCAAGACCTTGACTCCAGGCCCTCAGAGCCTAGCATAGAGTCAGTATTTAGTAAGTGAGGGAATGGCTAACAACACACACTGAAAATCCCTACCTCTCTCCGTCTCTGACCACCTGAAACCCACTCCACCCTCAAGTGATGTACCTGCCCTTTGCCCGATGCTTACCCCAGTCAGGGCTTGGAGAGATGGAGGTCGAATGTGTGGCCTCCCTTCTTCAACTGGGCTCTAGCCCTCTCAGCTCCAGTACTTGTGTTGCAGGCAACCCAAGGCCCAGGCCATCTCCTCATCACCTGTCCTAACTCCAGCTCCCATTTGCCACTTCCACTCTCATGTCATCGAAGAATCAGGGTGACCTTGGTGTGGTATTGCTTGGAAATGCACTTGAATATGTCTTCAGCCCTTTGTATATGAAAATGGCCTTAGCCCTGTCCCTCCATCTTATGGACTTTCCCTGACAGCTAGGTGTGAAAAATAGGTTTGAGAGGAATGAACTTCACTTTGTATTTGTTACTACCAACAACAAATATTTTTATAAAACTTTTTTCAGAGAGTTGGGAAGGTTATTATTGTCTGTTCTATTCTGAGCCAAAGAAATAGGCTGTGAGCAAGCAGGCAGAAGGATCCTTTGGGACTAAGGAAGAAAAGAAAGATCCTGAACAGGGATCGGGCAGAAGATTCTTGCTTCCCTGAGGCATTTTAGCCCTGATACCTGTTAGAAAGCCACCATCTGCAGTCTCTGATCTGCTGTAGTAACCC
Source organism: Eonycteris spelaea (assembly GCA_003508835.1). Lineage (NCBI taxonomy): Eukaryota > Metazoa > Chordata > Mammalia > Chiroptera > Pteropodidae > Eonycteris > Eonycteris spelaea. Next base: position 1,235,660 of record PUFA01000053.1, read on the forward strand.
ACCAGTGGCTTAGAGCTCAGGGAACACCAGCCTCATTGGGAGAAACATGTTCCTGGCTTTCCAGGCCCTAACCCTGAATGTATTTGTCCATGGAGACATCGTTACACATGGTGGTTAAAGCCTACAATTTATTAATACTTAATCTCCACTTTGAAAAGGTATAAAAGGCTCTTCATGGTTTGACCCATGAACCTATTCTCTATTTATAAAATAGATTCTATAGGCAAACTGTTCAGTATTGCAAACTAACTTACTGAAAGACTTTAGGAACACAACTAAGTCAGAGAAGTAGTGCCTTTTATTTATGCACCTTTGTAATTGTATGTTCACTTCTTGTCGTTTGCATATTTGTCTCTATACCATATTCTGCTTTGTGCATTCTCAGGAAGTAATGACATTTCTACTACGCCTTTAAGTTCAATGGTGAGAACATGCGACAAGGAAAACTGCTCAACTACGATACCAGCTTCAAATACAGGTCTGTAAAAACAATTCCAGAACAGTATGAATTTGATACTTTTGCAGTTATGTTTATTTGGTAAATGTTGTTACCATTTAGTGAGTTGCTCTAGGAATTTCATGGTGGTTTGAAATAGAAGAATGGAGGGTAAGAGAACCAAGAAGTTTTAAAATAGAGAAAGGATTCCCATATCTGTCATTTTGTATCCCCACCACGTTCCTTATATTATTTCTATTCAAAAGAATTTATCAAATTTACCGTGGTATATGCTGTTAAAAATTCTATTGTCATATTGTAAACCCATACCACACTAAGTGAGACTTTTAACTGTATAGCTTTTAACAAAGAATCTGGAAACTATGGGCTTAGAATTCAAAAGACTTTGTTATAATCCTGGACTTGTTACTTTCTAGATTGGTATTATGCAAACATCCTGGACTTTGTTTAGATGGCTTATCCCTGGAGAGAAAGGGAGGCAAGGAGGGAGGAAGGAGGGAGGGAGGCAGGAAGAGAATAGGAGGGAGAGTTAGAAAGACAGAGAGAATATGATACCTTCCCTACTTCCAAAGGAGCAAATAGAACCATGCATATAAAAAGAATTTGTTAAACTTTAATTGTTCTGAATAGTTTGGAAACTATGGCATACGTGAAATTTAATGAATCATAAAAGGAATTAGTGATCTGTTTTCAGAGTTGTAACAATTTAAGGAATATGTCTTTAAATATATCTTTAAATATGTTAAGTTTTATATATAAAAAAAGGAGTGTTATGTCAACAAAGAGCAAAACTGGACTCACAGAAAGATGAGAGAAGACAGAGTTAAGCACAGCGTAAGGGTAGATTTGCCCACATCCACCTGGGAGCACAATGTTTGCTAGCAGCTCATAAATGATAGGACTTTCTTCCTAAATTGGCTTTTTCCTTGAGATGCTGGGCTCTTCTTGAGGAGAAATGAAGAGTCCTTTTACTGACTAAATGTTTCATGCTTTATGACCAAAAGGGAGAAATAAACACATGAATATGTTCCATCCCAATGTCTGCAGGTATAGGCACTGTGAGCAGCTGCCACCAAGAATTTTTTCCTCCCCGACCTCCTGGGTACCCAGTCCAGGCTTCCAAACAATGAACCAGCTCATTCTTAGCTTGTGCAGCTTTACTGTGCTCTGCAGTTTCTAAAGCCCTATTACATGCATCCTCCAGTCTAAACGCCTCCAATTTCTCCAGCCTTCCTCATATATTATAGCACTGACTCTTGATGTTACACTCCAAGGCAAGAAGTTGAGTGACTGTCTTATTCTAGATAGTGGAATTTGGAGTCACACCACAGTCTCGATCCGTATGTGGCTGACTCTTGGCTAAAATGTCATTCTTCAGTAGTTAGCTGTGAGGGCATAAATGCCTATCTTGTACTCATATAAGTGGGAGTTTGGGGTTTTAAGTATAAAACATGCATTTGTTTATATATGTTTCTTCCAACCCATAATCCAAGGCCATCCCAGATTGTCATGTGAATAGATTAGGAGTTTTTTGACCAGATGATCTCTAGGTTTCAGATCTTTCCTTCCAGTTCTGATGTGCCATGAGGCTCATGGTATCTTTATGTATTCTACTTCTGTGAGGCAATATATGTATTCTCTCTCGTGTCGTCTTCAAGTTTGATCAGCTCTAGAACAGAGATTGGCAAACTGTGATCCATAGGGAAATTCAAGATGTTTTTCTTTAAAGAAAAATATGCAGCGAGGACTATATGTGGCTCACAACGCCTATTTGTCATCTGGTACTCTGCAGAAAAAAATTGCCAATCTCTGCTCTAAAAGATTTTCATTAAAGGTGCTAGAAATGTTGCAGAGGACAGTGCTAAGGATAGAGTTGTTTAGCATGCTTCTAGAAACATGCTTTTCACATTGACATAGTCATGTTTCATGTGCTGCTTCAGCCACATAAAAATTTGTCTTGAGTAAACTATCATTTAGCCCATATTTCTCCATCTTTAAAAAAATCATGAAACTCCTTCTCAAAGCCTCCTTGCCAAAGCCCAGATGCATAATGTCTGTCACATCCCCAATTTGAGGTCAGTCTGAACCCATACTGGCTCCTCTTGATTCCAACTCCTTCCCACACTGTCACTTTAATGATCGACTTTGGTATGTTATCTTGGAGAACAGCATCAAGCTCATTTGTCAGTAGCTTGCCGAATCTGTCACACTCAAATTTAGGCCTACAGATATCCTGTCCTCTTATCATTATCCATAATTTTTAAAAAAAATCACAGAGAGCTGTTTTGAAAACTTGGACATAGTTTAAGTAGCTGGATAAAATTAAATAACAGTAAAATTAAATAACTCTGAGGATTTTTTGGCCACTTCATGAACTTCTATTTATTATCACCAGTACGTGTTATCTTCTTTTCAGTTCAACATTTTTTCTCCTTAACAGAGGATGAAAAATAACATGTTAAACATTTACTTTCTTGTTAGCACAAATACTTTAACTACATGGTCTCAAAGTGTACAATAACCCTATTCCTGCCTGGCTCTTCTATATCCGCATATGACTTTAAAATTACTTCTTCTATGTTAAAGTAAATATACTTTAACTATGGTTGCCAGTGGATCAGCAACAAAACTAGTGTTCCTCTTGCCAGAGACTAGAAAGATGGCTGACCCAACGGGCCTAGCACAGCAGCTGAGCTGGCGATGCTCGTGGCCAGCATGGGAGCTGGAAGCAGCGATGGCACAGTGAGATAACTGCTAGAGTGAGACCTTTCTGTCATACATGGTGTGAACATAACCCAGGTTGTAGCTGCCCAGCTCTAGACAATTCTGTAAATTTTAGGCTTTTCTACAATTCCCCAGGCATTGTCGTTGATGCTCAGCCAGGCATTCTATTGTAATTGTTTCAAATGTTGTTACTAATTGGGACATTTTGATCTTCACATTTAAAAAAATGAAGTGACTATTTTTGTAAAGCAGGAAATTAGTTAAGTCTGTTCGGCACAAGTCTTTGATGATTATAATGATATTAATAGTTATAAAAAAAACCCTTGTGTATTTATTCATTCATTTATATAGCAATATTTGTTGAGGCTGTGCCATGGAGCCAGCCACCAAGCTGGGTGTTCAGGACACATTGTTGAAGAAGCAAACATGGATCCTGGCCCTTATAGAACTTATAAAATAGTGAGGGAAGCATAAAAAATTATTAAATACAGTGAGTCCTATAAGCAGTGTTATGAGAGGTAATCACAAGAGAGCTTGACTATAGTTAAGATCAGACAGAAAGGCCTTTCTGACGAAGGATTATTTAAACTGAGATGTGAAGGATGGGAAGGATCCAATCAAGCCAGAGCAAGAAGTGCATTCTAGGCACAGGGAACAGCACTTGAAGGCCCGGAGGCTTGCTCAAGGACAAATGAATGCTGCTAATTATCATCACATTTTGGGTAAAATACTGAGGACAAAAGACCTTAAGTAAGGTCACATAGCTAATAAATCAGCCTAGATCTCTGATTCCAAAGCCTGTCCTCTAACCTTCTAAGTTTTATTGCCTCCTAATAAAAGAGTTCAACTCTATAAATTGTTTCTTCCCTAACCAAAATTTAGAGATTGTTAAAATTCTGCCTATCATTTTTCCTTTCCCTGAGAGTGCTTGGATAGATTTTCTTCAGGCATATGGTCTTCTAAAGACAATTTCTTAAATGTAAATATTCTCTATTACATATTTATCACTGGAGTTGATTCCCTTTCCCCCACCACTCTGGAGATATTTAGCAATGTCTAGAAACAATTTTGGTTGTCAAAACTCTGGGAGGAGTGCTACTGTTATCTAGTGAATAGAGGTGAGGGATGCTGCTAAACATCCTGCATTGCACAGGACAGCACCCGACAAAATTATCCAGCCCAAAATGTCGTAATGTTGAGGTTGAGAAATTCTGTTGTGTTACAAACAGATATTATTTTCTAATACACGAAGAACATAATTTCTTTTTTCTCTATGGACAAATTGAGATGATTCTTCCAGGTGTATTACCCCAGGGGCAACGTTTCTTTCTTTCTTTTCTTTTTTTTTTGTTTTAACCTCCAACGGAGCTGAGAGTTTCAGGGAGAAGTTGGTATGATTTTTCAAAACAAGCTCCCAGAGTAGGGAGGAAAGGATAGCAGAGGAATTTTAGCACTGGAAGTGTGACAGAGACACTGTTGGGAGCCAGAGATGGTGGCAATAGCTTTTCACGATCCAGGATTATTCCTAAATCAGTATGAAAACTGCAGGAATGCCTGTATTGATCTGCTCTTTCCTCCGTGCCCTTTTTGCATTTGACATGGTAAGTGATAAAATTCATCTGATTGAAAATTCCATTGGTTTAATCTTCTGTCCCTTGCCATGTTTAAATTCTGGCCACATGTATTTAACAGCAAGAGTAGAGCGAAAGGTAGAACTTGGCGTTTGCTGTACAGCATGTATCACTTAGATTTAAAAATAACTTTTCTCTGTCTAAGACCAGGATTAAATTTTAATTTGCAAACCCTAGTGTGCATTTGTTATGGGCTTGGTTTGTTACCTCGTGGATGGACAGCAGGTCCACATTACAAAGGCCCAGACATACACAGCGGCATAGAAACAAGCCTCGTGGTGACTGCGAGGCAGAGCGGCCAATTCCCAAGGAAGCTCCAGCACACGCAGCTTAGGTCATTGTCCCTGCAGCATGTTTGCATGGTAACTGGCAACCAACTGTGCCTGAAAAAAACCAAAAGAATTTTTTATTTCATTTGCTGTAGACCTCCCCGACTTCCTAGACAAAAATATTCACCTAAAAAGAAAAAACATAAAAATAAACTGATTTTTTTAGAAAAGTATGGCCTGTTGGAGGCAATTTACAAAATATAGTCACACTCATTTTCTAAGTAAAAATCATTTGTACAGAAAAGGGAGGAAGTTCACAGATGTTTGACATGTATGAGTAATTCAAATTTAATATATTTTGGTATTTTACTTTAACACAAAAATTGATGGAAACCAGAAACTGATCAACTTTAATGTCACGCGACATTTTGACTTCCTTCTGAGTGCTCAGTTTTTAAATTTTTTTCCTAGTTAAAAACTTTTAGATCAGCATTGCCATAATGATTTGATTATAATTAAAGTTTAAGACAAACAAACAAGTTTTTAATTGCACTCAGAATTTTAAATATATATCTATGACAATCTATTACTTTCTATGAAATCATTAAAATAAATAATTTAATTATTAAAGCAGAAAATAGCATTATTAAATACTGTTATTCTAGCAAGTCCAGTATTAAAAAAAAAAAAAGTACAGACTAACACCTCAGATCTAGGGGAAATATTTCAGAGCCAATAGAATATACTTTATTCTTTTCCTCATATGAAATATTTTATTTCTATTATGAATTAACACAAAAATTTTACTAATACTCAACTGAAAATGAGGATAATTTAACCTCATATTGTTCAAGTATAAAATTCATTGATTATGCTAAAACTATAACTTTGCCTAAGATTTAACAATCATCTATCAGTAATAATCATAATTATGATTGATAACCTAGAATTTATTACACCCTATGTGTCAATGTTCTAAGTTTATTCCAGAGATGTTCTTAGTTCTTCTTAAATGTCTTCACATTAAAAGTCTGTTTCCACTAATGCCTTCCTTTTGCATGTAAAAATCCATGCTCTCTCACTTCTTTTACAGCTATCTCTGTTTTCCTCATTACCCCCTTGCCACCATTAGCTAAACCATTTTTCTTACATCCAAATCTTTTCCATTCTACTGTCTTTTCTCTTTCATCCTAAAACATTCTTAAGTTCTAATTGAACCTTTCTCTGCATTCTTTTATCCCCTCAAATGAATATCCTATCAATCTTCTTCCTTTCAGCACCAGATTTTCCTATAACATTGGCCCACACTCTCTCCTTATTTCTGCACCAACCATCTCCTCTTTCACTATTTGCCATCTTCCTGTTGTTTCCTATGACCTAATTGTTAAATCCAGTGACCTTTTCTTGTTTCTCATTGCCTTTTGCCCTTCTGTAATTTTGACATTTTTTTTATACCTTCTCCATTTTTAGATTATTTTTTCCCTTAATTTTGGATCATAGTAATCTCCCAGTTCTCTTGTCTTCTCTAGCTTTTAAAATGTTTTCTCATCTTATCCTATAAACATAAGAATCATCCGAGATTTTTTTCCTTGTCTTCATCAAAACACCTGGTATCCAGTTCTTCCTTCTGAATTGTCTGTTTTCATGGTCTAATGGGACCATCCTTTCCCAAGTCACCTCTGACTGAGAGTTTCAGTATAATATTTAATCCTGCCTTCTTATGCCGAGCCCCATCAGCTCGAATTCATTCATCCTTTCCATTCCCACTGTCATTACCCTGTTGAAGCTCATGGCACATCATGCCTGAATTATTGCAACTCCTCTGGCTATTCTTTCCTCTTCAGTTCATCCACTATATCACCACTAGACTATTTGTCAGAAATGACTACTTTGAATATTTTCTTCCCTGTCCTCAACTCAGGATTTCTACCATGCTCCATTGCCTGCCAAATAAAATCACAACTCCCTGGATCTTCACAGAGTGCTCCCAGCATTATATTCCACTCCTCTACCTACTGTTTATTTGCCATTCAGCATACAAATGAATATTCTTTTCTATCTCTGGGCCTCTCTGCTCATGCCATGTGATATACCTCTCTACTGTCTTATCCATTGAATATTCAAGGCAAACGTGGAGTCTACATTAATTAGAGGGACTCCCCTCTATATGAGATATTAAAGATTCTCTCCCTATTCTAATCTCTTTGCTCTATTCCTGTGGCTTTTATCACATGTTAATTTATCTTAGATTATCTAAGTACGGTAATTCCTCACTTAACATCACTGATAGGTTATTGGAACTGCAGCGAAAAAACATATAATGAAACCAGTTTTGTCATAGGCTAATTGACATAAATGAGAGTCACGTTCCTACAGCATCTCATAGATATTATGAGAACATCATTGAATGAAATAACATTCTACAAGCACACTCAGTGAAACTTTTATCTCATAGTGTTTCACAAACTAGATGGTAAACTACCTTGCCCATGTCAGAAATTCTACAGTGCTTCTCTACAGCTTTCAGGACGAAGTTTAAACATTGCATGTTGGTGTATGAGTTTCTCCGTAATCTGGTCCCTGTCTGCCCCTGTGCACATCCTTGCTGCCTCCACAGTGCCCTGAGATACTGCACTGCCCTTGTTCATTTGCTGACCCACCTTTTTTAGGGGAACATAAGTTTCCTAGGGGCTATGACACTTTCATCTTTCCACCTGTATTCCTAGCCTAGGGGCTGTTGATGTAGTGAAATGAGACAAGTTTGGCTGGGGAAAGCCAGCTGGTTATGAAGATAGGTCTCTACAAGGTGCATTTACTTTTGGTGAATTCACCATGACTCAGGGCCTGGCTTTCAGCCTGAAGGCCTGGGAATTTGGCTTACGTGTTGTGAGTGGATCCATCTCACAAAAGTAGAACCTTATTAACCAAGCTCACAGAGGCTGCTATATAAAACTGGCATGCCTAGGTACTAGTTATTATGGAGCATGTTGACTGGACTGTTAGTGGTGTTGCCCTGACCTGGGCATTCTCTGCCTGTTTACATACCGTGCCAAAAGCACATTCTCTTATTATATATTTGCAGCCAATCTATTTTATTTCACAACAGCTAATTACATGAATTAGGGGTGGATTGTACTACCTCACCTGTTAAAGAATAAACAATCTCAGTTCTGAATTTGGGGGAAGAGATGGGAGCAGTTTCCTGTACTGATTAATCTGGCACTTAATGTCTTTAGTAAACATTCATGTGACATGACCAGGTAGGTAGGTAGTTGCTGATTGAATAAATGAATTCAGATCCTGCCACTAGCTGTAAGATTGCTTTGATTGAAAGGCTAACTGTGGCAAAATAACACATAGACGTATTCCATATGACCTTATTACTGGAAACTATATTTTTCTTAAAAATTCCTTTATCTCTTTTATGTATTTCTAACTATTTTTCTTCACATTCTCCTTAGCCGTCACATTGGAACCCACCACCAGGTATCGGGGACCTAACTGGCACGTTGCACACTGAACTTTCTCACTGATTTCTCTGCCTACCTTATCTCTTCTGCTGTTCTGACTGCTGCCACCACCAGCCCTACTTCCCCATTTCTCCTTCCTCCAAATGTAGTTTTATTTCTTCTATACTTTCTAAATCAGAATTGCCTTGGGGCTCGCCGCCACGGTAAGTGCCCCAGCACAGACGCTGCTGAGACCTTTGAGCCTGCACCTGGCGCCTGCACATCTCTGACTTCAGCCCTCCTCTTGAGCTGCATGTTTTAAAAATGAACAGCTCTGCGTAAAGTGGAAACATTGGGATTTCTCATCTGAGTGTTGTTGAAATAAAGTTAGTTCGCAAGAGGAAAATCAGCCTTGTGTAACAAAGTACCAAGCAGGCTGTTGGTCATGGATCATGTAAACAGAACTAAGTCATTTTTTTCCCTTTGGTAGTTGTTTTGACACTCACGCCTTGACAGGCAGACTGTGGCTACACAATGCCAAAATTCAGCACCTCTGTGGTGCTTTCACTAGGAAACAAACAAACAAACAAATACGTTTCTGCTTTCTTATTATCAATATTAGGCCACCCTCATTCCAATATCCAGTTTAGTATGAACCTTGAGCTATTTTAAGTGACTGGAAAATTAATCAACAAGTTTGGTAACTTTACTGTTAAACAAAATAAGATTAAGAATTTTTCTGTCACATTATATCATTTTCTCTCTCCCCATGTCTCCCTAAATATTTCCACATTAATATATTCACACAAAAAAAATTTCTCACATGAGATAAATTGTTCACATAAATACATTGTATGTTTTTATCCATAGCTCCATGCTAGTCATTAAGAAAGCTTAGATACTTAACCAAAATAATGAAATAACATCTGCCCTAATTAAAAGCACCTACTATGTGTATGGCAATCTCTATGCAAAGTGTTTTACATATCTTACATATAACCCTCTGAATGGTTTAATCCTTGAACAGACCTCCCATTTTACAGATGGTGCGTCCTTCTCAACTCCTTAATCACTGACTTTCAGAATTGGCATTGTATACTTCAGGGATGGGACCCCCCCTGTACCAAAATGCATTTAGCATAATGACAGTCTGTGTCAGTCATGGGCTGCCACATATAAAAAAAGTTACATGATTTCAAAAAATTGTGTCATGGCACAGTTATAAAGAAATAGATCTTTGAAAGTAGATAATAATATATTTTTAAAACACAGGTTTGCAGCGTTATTTAATTTGTGTGTTTTATAGCTGATGAAGAGTATGAGGATGGAATTGAAAGGACATGTGACACTCTTCTTATGTGCATTGTCACCGTTCTGAACCAGGGCCTCAGGAATGGAGGTGGTGTGGGAGACGTGCTGAGAAGGCCATCCAAAGATGTAAGCTGGAAAGAAAGTTTTCTTTTTCAAGAAGCACATGATTATTTTTAAAAACTTTCAAAACAACATTTACAATATGATTTTTTTTTAAGGGTAGTATATTGTATCATTTGATTTAAAAGTATAACGGTGGCCCTAAAACCAATTAATTGTATGCTAGGATTTCATAGAAATAGCTAGTGTACTAAAACTCTATGTTGTTATTGGGGTTATGACATTTTTCCAAGTTTGAACTGCGTATTGTATTACAGCAACAAAATCATGACTACAAACTTTATACAGGGGTTGAATGTTACATAAGAACAGAAACTAGACTGCCTCTTGTCTATCAGGTATTTAAAGCATGGAGATTTACTCTTTACCTCTGAAGATGAATAGCCTCCATTATTTATCATGATGAATATAAAATTTAAACAAATTCTAACAAGACTTTATATATTAAAATGGCAAGACTGGAAAACTGATTAGCTGCCAAATCTCAAAGCTGGTTACATGATTACTAACGTGAATTTTAATACTGTTATCAAGTAGAAATAGCTTGAGCTGTATGTGCTTGACCCTTTAAGGCCAAGAACAAAACCTACTCAGAAACTGACAGATTGTTAGGTCCTCCTTAACTCCCTAAACGCTGACTTTTGAAACTGATATTTGTATATCTTTTGTGCAACTTCTGGGATGCAACCCACTGCACCAAAATGCATTTAGTATAATGACATAGTAAAGTGGTTTTTGATAAAGGTAACTCTCCCTTTTACAGGGTGGGATTTGGGGGAGGTAGTGTAAGTCCTACAGAATGGAAAGGATTCTGGGAACAGGCTGTGAAGCTTTTTGCATAACACTTAAAGAAAATGAAGGTAGAAAGTGGGTCTTTTTCCAACTATTTATAGTAATTTAGCCAACATTTATTGAATATATTCTCTATGCTAGAAAATGTGCTAAAATCACCATACCTTGAAAATATGTTTGTATATATATTTTTTATTTTAAATTTTTATTTCAGGAACCCCTATTTGCTGCCCGAGTGGTGTATGACCTTCTTTTTTATTTCATTGTTATTATTATCGTTCTTAACTTGATTTTTGGTGTCATCATTGATACATTTGCTGATCTCAGAAGTGAAAAACAGAAAAAAGAAGAAATTCTGAAGACAACCTGCTTCATCTGTGGTAAATGTTCTTAAGATACTAAAATACTAGATGAAGAAACTGCTCTGGAGGAGGGAGGGGCTAGAAGGATGTTTACTTGTCATGCTTTGGGAAAAATTATTTCAAAATAAAAGCTGGAAAGCTGGACAAAACTCAGATTATGTAACTGAGCATTGGATTGGGGTTCTCTGTTCCATAAATAGATAGAAGAATTACATCCTAAAGCTATCTTGTCATTATTTCTGCAATTTGTATGATTCTCCGACTGTAGAATGTGTTACAAAATACTAAAAGGTACTATTGCCTGGCAAACAGATTTTTAATCACAGTAACATATTGATTAAACAACAGAATGATTTTTATTTTATTTTGTTAGATTATGAATCCATAGATGATTTTTCCAGCAATTTGAACTTTTACTCACTGACACTATGTTTTGGATTCTGAACTGTTTTCAATCTCTCTCTCTCTCTCTCTCTCTCTCTCTCTCTCTCTTTATGACTTCCTCTTCCACTCCCTCCTCCTCTCTCTCCCATGACCCCTTCCTCCCTGCCTCTCTCTCTCACCCACACTGTCTTCCCGTCTCTCATTAGCTCTCTTAGGCTCAACGTCCTCCCCACCCCCTTATTCCCTTTGGCTGTACATCTTCTCAACACTTTCTGGCTTTAGTATTCTCCATAGCTGGCCTAGTCAACCTTAGAGTCCTTCCCCCTCCTTGAATAATCATCAGCTGCAGGTTACACTCACCATCTATTTTTTTCATGTTGGGCTGACGAATTTTTTGATAAAAGTCACAAAACAAGCATAAGGGCTTCACTGTGTTACTCTATGTAACTTAAACGAGACCCTCAGTAAATCCCATTCCCTTTGTTGTTCACTTTCTTCAACTGTCTCATTCCCCTCAATGGCTCTTCCAAACCTTTCTAACATTCTTCCAATGGCTGGAGGTGTACCAAGCAGTCGCCTGTATAATAAGCTATATTCCAAGGAAACAAACGTAAGGTAGACGTGCCCTTCTTTGGGGTGTTCATAATCTGTTATAGAATTCAAACACAATAAATATCATTGCTGCCTAAGAAGTTCACAGGTTGTTATACCTCTTCAGGTTGTGATAGGGAGTAGACAAGAAAGAGTAAGGAAAGGCTTCTTAGAAGAGAGATGGCATTGGAGCTGTTGGTAAAAGATGGAAGACAGATAGCCATATCAAAGTGGGTAGAAGCAGAATGGCCAGCGTAAGGAAAAGCATGGAGGGAAGAACAGTGCAATGAGAATCTTCAAGTATTACAAGCAGCTTAATGTTGCTGGAGCTTAAATTTCAGAGCAGGGCATGCCAGGAGAAGAGGTCAACCAAATCATGTGTGGCCCTTTATATTAAAAACCTTGAACTCTATCCTATCGACTTATAGAGAGGATAGTCAGCCATTAAAGAATTTTAAGTAAAGGAGGACAGGGTTTAATTTTTGTTTTAGAACACTGTGACAGCTATGAGAGGTCATTCATCAGAGGACAGTACTGGAGACCTAGTAACCACATAGAAGGTTATTGCCATAGTCTAGGTGAAAGGTAATGAAACCTTGATTCAGGAGAGTTAGTAGTGGCTGTATTAAGGGTGGAAGACAGAGTCAAGAAATATTTAGGAAATAAAATTTTTAAATCCCAGTGTTTTGGAGTAGATGTGAAAGAGCTGAGGTACCTGTGTGAATGGCAGTACTAACAGCTGAGTTTGAGAAAAGAAGAAAACAATTTTAGATTTTTCAGGCTCACCGTAGTTCACCCCCAAATGGCCTGCTTAGCACTGCCAGACTTATTTCCACTTTGAATTCATCATTTCCTTACTCAAAAGCCTATCAATAGCATTGCAGTCTAACTCTAAAACTCTAATTTTCTTGGCATATAAGGGGTCCCACAATTGGGCCCCTTCTTTTTTTTTGCCTACCTCTTCACTCTCTCTTCTCCCATTTATAGCTTAAGTTCTAGCTCAACTACCTTACTCATCCTCAACTCTCCATGTGTTCTCAGTTATGGTATTTCTGTTTGGAATGCCCAACCTCCTAAGCTATTGAACTCTTGCTCTCACTCTGAGTGAGACCCAGATCTCATGCCACTAACCAGAAGCAATCATGTCTGCTCCTAAATTATTCATGTCACATTTAGTTATATGGTACTATATATTTTTTTGTTGTTTTATCTCCTCTGTTGGATGCTATACATTGTCATATTATAGAAAGGGCATGAATTTTATAGTCAAACATAGGTCTGCACTGGTTCTACATCTTGGCTATGTGAGGTTGGCCAAGTTTCCTTTCCTTGAATTATTGTTCCTTCATCTGGAGAATGGAGAATACAATGCCATGTTTTGGGGTTGTGATGAGTATTAATGAGATTATGTATATCAGAATCCCTAGTTCAATGCTTAGCTGAAAGTAAAACACTCAGACATGTTAAATCTCTTTTTTAAGAGATCCGGACCCACGCCTTATCCATATGAAAGCTACATTGCTTTCATAGTATACATTAGGGATCATTCTTAAATATTTGCTTAATTAAGGACTATCCAGTTAGTCAGCCCAATTAACACTGTCTCTATTCTTAAGTGGCTTATAACCTATGAAAGAAAGATAGAGCAAATAAATACTAAATTGATATATATTGCAAACAGAAAATCTAGTTGCACTAATTCCAAGTTATTCCAAATTTTGTCATGTGCAGGGTATTGTTTTTATGGCACACACTTGCCTACAGGGGTACAGGGTGATATATCAGAAGGCACAAGGAGATATTAGATCAACATGATCTATTCCTAAAGCTTCACATTTATTCAAAAATTTGAGAGGCCATTTAGGTAATTTAACCTAAGAATAAATTTAAATGATATTTTTACATTAGAGTAAATAGAATGTTGTAAAGTAGAACAAATTTAGTGTGAACATTTAAAATTAAATAGAAACATTTTTAAATATTGAAAAGTGGTCTAAATACCTATAGCTGCTAATCCCTGTGATCTCAGTAACATAAGGATTCTTTATTCTCTTTTCTTAAAGGACCTTAAGCAGAAACGTGTGAGAAGTATTATGATAACATATGTGTAGATATGCTTTCATTCCTGAGAATCACTTACCATATATAAGATCTAATACATACCATAAATATTATAAAATTTATTCCAAAAATGGTTTAAATATTTGGGATATTTAGGGGTTGTACTAGGAGACTATAAAATAGTTTTGATTAATCCAGGAATTGTTCTTGAAAGAGTTAGGTGTTAAGTTGCAATTCAAAGCGAGATAATGTATAAACAGAGGAGAGAATCTCCACAGTAGGAGAAAATTGGCTCCAGGCATATACCAAGTGACACTCATAGTAACAACAGAGGAAGTAGATACTGTGACAAGAGAGGAGAGCAGATGGAACTTTTCTAGCCTTGAAAGCAATGACCAGATGTTTGAGAGTTATGACTCAGAAAACAATTTCTAGTGATCCAGAAGGTGGCCATGATAGGGTGATAATTAGCAGATGACAGAGCTGAAGGAGTAAACACAGAAAATGAATTGGCTCTGATAGCCACAGTAATTATTAATTTTGAATTACTAGACTCTGTAAATCCAGTGAAAAGGAGCTGTCAACAAGCCAGGTGTGACAAAATAATAAGATAAAGAAAGAATTTGATGATGTCAGAATTTCTATCAAGGATAATCAGGTTCCTAGAATTAAAGACCTTTCTAGATGATTTAATAGGAGATAAAGACTATTTTGTGAGAGAGGAGCCATTTATGTTTTTCTAGCAGTATACTAGTCCCGTATTATCTATACTTAGATATTCAAGTCATTCGTTCATTTATTTGTTCAACAATTAACTTATTGAGCACCTTCTACGTGCCAGGGTATTGCAGTGAACAAAGATAGACAAAAGCACTGCCATTATGGAGATTATTTTCCAACACATGTAGAATGTCAAATGATGACAAGAGCTATAGAGAAAGGTAAAACAGAGAAAAGGAATGGGAAGACCTGGGTGAGGGGTGGGTGTCTATTCTTACCTTACTCATACTGAGTGGGAAATACAGCATAAGTATAGTCTTATTTTTCCTGAAAAGTTTGCATTAAGCACACGAACTCCTCTTATGCTTCCTTTCTTCCTCCCTTCATCAGCTCAGCCTGTACCCCGGCTTTCATTGTTCACTTTAAGTCATTTATTCTTGAACTAGTATATTTACATCTTGAACTCTGTTAGAAAGTTCCAGCTTCCTACTTCCTATCATCTCAACAATGGTTGTCTTTCCACAGGCATCTTAAACTTAACACATCCCCAATCGTTCAAGTCAGAAAACTCAGTCATTCTTGGTTCCTCTTAAATATATACCTCTAATTGGATGTCAAGCCCTTTTAAATTTTCATTTCAAAGTCCTCTTCAACCTCTCTTACTCATTTATTCAATTACTCTGTCAACCTTGTTTGAAATGCCTGTTTTCCAGATATTATGCCTGGTGCTGGTAATACAAAAATAAATCAGACAATAAAGTAGTAGAGCCTAAGATAGAAAAAGGGAAGATTTCACAGCAAAGTATTGTGGACACAAAGAAGATCAACTAACTGGTTGTGTCCGTGGGAGTTAGAGTGATGGCAGGTAGTTGAGCTGGGTCTTGAAGAAAGATTATCTGGAGCAAGAAAGAGATTAGATGGAGACATCCAGTTTTCAAAGGATTTGGTGTGCTTGGAGAATAGTGAGAAAGTCAGAGTGATTCCAAGAAGTGGATTGTCGGAGCATGAGTCTGAGAATGACTTTAAGTTCTTTTGTTGACAGGGACCTCATTAACGCAGGTGAATAAGAAGGGCTAAAGAAACACATTTTTGATGAGTTGAGTTTGACATGCCCATAAGCTATCTAGGCGGATTTAACCAGGAGGTAGCTGGAAATAGAAACTGAAGTTGAGTAGAAAGATCAATACTTAGGTTAAAGATTGAGAAATCATCAGCACGATGATGGTGGAAACCATGGGAATGGGCACTAAAGCTTAGAGAGCAAGAGCCAGTGAAGATGAACGATAACCAGTTTCCCTCCTTTATATCCCCCCATTGCCCTAGACCCCTAGATTCTCACTCTCAGCCTCCTCACCCATAGTCTTCCTCTAAATCCTGCCACAGGACGTTACTAAAAGCACAGCTCTGAATGTGCTAGTCTACACGCAAAAGCCTTCAGAATAAAGTGCAGACTCCTTAGCTTTGTGTTTAAAACTCTTTATGGTTTGTGCCAAATTTATTGTTTCATCTTCATTTCCAAATGCTCCCTTCTAGCCACACCCGAGGAACTGACACTTCCTTAAACAGGTCATCATCTCCTTTTATCTCAGCTTTGCCATGCCATTTCCTCAGCCCTGACAGAAAAAAAAAAAAAAAAAAAAAAAAAAGCCCCCCAAACCAAAACAACAACAACAACAAAAACCAAAAACCAACACACAGCTTTGGCATCAGAAATATTTTTATTTAAACGCCAGCTGACTTTTCCTCTAACTAGAGGTGTTAATTTGAACAATTAATTGAATCCTTCTGAATCTGTTTCATCACATGCTAAAAGGTCAGATTGGATTGTTACAATTATAATAGCATATTTAGATCTCTTCAGTAGTTAGCAGCATAAATATGTGCTCAATAAAAATTAAATATATTTTATTATCATTCATCTGTTTTCTTGCCATAATCATGTTTCAAGGTTAGACATTCAAAGCTCTATGCCTCATTGAAACCATTTAAAATGTATCTAGTCAAATATGCTGCTTTAAAACCTTTTTAAATGTACCTAGTCAGAATTTATTTTGCCTCCTCTATGTTTCTTTGGCAATTTATACCATTTCAGAATGTCTGCTGTCTGTTTCCTCAACCATATTATAGATTAATTGATAGCAGATATATTTTTATAGCCCTATGTACCTTGCAACAGGTAGATACTTGTTTGAATTGAATTCTGAGATTTACATTACATTTTTTCTTTTGGGGGATAATAGCTCTGTTGAGATATAATTTATATACCTTAAAATTCACCCACTTAAAGTGTACAATTTAATGTTTTTTGGTATATTCAGAGTTATGTGTCTGTCATCACAATCAACTTTAGAATGTTTTCATTGTCCCCAAAGGAAACCTCATACTCTTTGGCTATCATCACTTCCCTTCTCCCAATCTTTAATCCTCCTCAGTCCAAGGTAACCATTGATCTACCTTCTGTCTCTATACACTTGCCTATTCTGGACATTTCATATAAATAGAATTATATGTGGTCTTCTTTAACTTGTTTATTTCACTAAGTATGATGTTTTCAAGGTTCATGTTGTAACATGTATCAGGACTTCATTTCTTTTAATACACAAAAACAATCCATTGTATGGCTGTACTATATTTTATTTATCCTTTCAACAATGATAAATATTTGGATCGTTTCTACTTTTGGCTCTTATGAATAATGCTGGTATGAACAATTTATGTCTAAGTTTTTACATAAACATGTTTTTAATTGTTCTGTCTACACACACACACACACACACACCTACAAGTGGAGTTGCTATATGGTATCTCTACATTTAACCTTTTGAGGAACTGCTTAACTTTTAAAAAGTAGCTGCACTATTTTACATTTCCACCAGTAGTGTATGAGGACTCCATCCACATCATAATTAACAGTTATTATTATCTTTTTATGATTATAGTCATCCTAGTGGGACAGCATTTTATTAGTGAAACATTCTTTAGGCATTGAATCAATATTTTATTCAGTGCTGACTATGTACTAGGCACCATTCTAAGCTATCGGGACCACTGGTGAAAAAAAAAAAGATATATATATATATATATATATATATATATGTAAAATATTTATGTATATATATATTTATATATGTATATATATATATATTTACATATATATATGACTATATTATATATAGTCATTCAGTAAACGATAAATAAGTTTCTGGATAAAATGACATTCCTTCTATGCTGATTAGCAGGCAGGATTTTTTTTTGACAACCATTTTTACCTCTTTACGTTAGACTTATGGTTCAGTGTGATTTAACAATGCTGATACAAATACATTCAGTCTGTTAGGACATGATAAGCACTGTAGGAAAAAGAGGGAAAAGGAGAAAGAGTGACTGAGAGTGTCAGCAAAAGGAAAGGGACAGGCAATAGGATTTCATAGGGTGATTAATTTAAGCCACATTGAGAAGGTAAGATTTGAGGAAAAGCTTGAAAGTGAGTGAGTTAGCCAAAGAGATACTGGAAGAGTGTTGTGGGCAGAGTAAATGACCAGTCCAAAAGCCCTGAAGCAGGGGTTCATGTGCAAGGAACAGCAAGGAGGCCAGTGTGGCTGGATGAGAGTTAGCAAGGGAGAGGGTAGTGGGAGATGAGGTTAGAGAAGCTATGGAGCCAATCACTCAAGGTTTAGTAAATAAATATTGCATGGGACGTACTTATACTCAACATTTATTCTGAAATTGTTGTTTATCTGAAATTTAAACTTGGGCAGGGTTTGGAAAAGGGGATAAACACTATCTCACTTATATTTTTAAAGAATCGCTCTGATTCCTGTCTTGAGAATAGTCTGTAGAGAGGAAGAGGAAAAGAGGAGGCCTGGGAGGCTATTGCAGGAACTCAGATGAGAGATGATAATGGCTCTGACCAGAGTAGAAGCAGTGGAGGTGGTGAGAAGTGATCAGATTCTGACATATATGAAAGGTAGACCCAAAAGAATTTCAACATGGATTAGATGCAGTACATATGTGAGAGGGAGAGGATTCAAGAATAGCTCCTAGACTTCCTGATTGAACAACTGTAAGAATGATATTGCCATGGGAAGAAAAGAGCACTGTGGGTGGAGCAAGATTAGGGAAGAGGTTTGGATTTTATTTGGGGCATGCTGAGCTGATGATAGGTCAAATAAGTTGAGGCTTGACCATTAGTCAGCTAAATTTTATGGTATTTTCCATTAAAATATCAAATAATATAATTTAAAAGGTAACCTCTACATTGGAAACAGGTTTTGTTTTCGTTTTGTTTTTTAATATGCTTAGGAAAAGAGTAGCCAAAATTAGAATTCAATTCCCTGGTTTCTTCTCCAATATTTGAACTGCAAAACCAGACTGAATCCCAACATCCCATTTTACTTGACATTCTAATTCATTTTTCCATAGATATATTTCTTTGTCTTCATTAATTTCCTTTTATCCACTTTTCAAGCTTTGAGAGAAAAGAAAATTACTATCCGTAGCCTTTCCTCAGTTTCCTTCCAGAGTCTGAAAATGTACCCTGGAAATCGAGCAGATTATCCCCTTCTAAAAATGCCCGGAACACAGTATTCCAAGGGGCTGGATGAGTCTGTGAGTCCTTATAGCACTCAGAGCACAGATTGCTGTGGACATTTACCCATCACTGATTACAAATGATTTTGAAGAGATAACTCTCTCAGCTGCCTTCCCTCATTTTATCCAAGTTCCTGGGTAAAATGACCTTTTATTTCTGTCCTGATTAGCAAGTGTGCCCTTTTCTTGCACAATCATTTTTACTTCTTTTTTTTTTTAGACTTATGATCCAGTTTAATTTGACAATTTTGATATGGCTATTTTTTAACTTAATTATCTGCAAATTTATAATAAGATTGCATTTCCAAGTATCCATGGGTGTGGTGGTGGTGGGATGTTAGTTGGGAAGAAATCTATAAACTATGGCCTTTTTTCTCTGGAGGTCTTGAGTACTGTGTTGTTTTTAATCATAACATTTTAAATTGGCACACTCTTAAATAAAACATTTTTTTCATATAATTATTGTGTTTCATTTTTTTGCTAATTAAATGAAAAATTACATACATTGTGTTTCCTGTGTTTTGCAGGACTGGAGAGGGACAAGTTTGATAATAAAACCGTTTCATTTGAGGAGCACATCAAGTCAGAACACAATATGTGGCATTATTTGTACTTCCTAGTCTTGGTGAAGGTTAAAGACCCCACTGAATATACTGGACCTGAAAGTTATGTGGCTCAAATGATTGTGGTGAGTGATTAGAGGGTTTTAATCTGGGAATATATTGCATTTTGTCTTTCTCTACCTGCTCTACCTTCTCCTTCTTCCAAAATATAAATGTCTTAATAATCATTTTGGTAACTTTTAAATAGGACTGTCAATCATTTAAGAACCCCTTTACTGACTAAATGGTTGGTTCCCAGTGCACTTCTTAGTTATACAAACCAAATCTAAATCTCAAGTGCGCAGATATTTACTGAAGAATTATCCGTGCAGCGAAAAGCACCATGTGTCCTGTCCGTCAGCTTCTGACCTCATGCCCCTGTCATTGCTAATGTCTCAGTTCCCCAAATCTGGAACTTTCCCATTGGCAAACATGAACAGAAGATTCATACTGCAAGGTCAAATTCCTTGAATTTCATAAATCAAGGGTTTAAGAAATTAAATTGTGTTTGGAAAAGTAAAATGTTTGATCTCTATGGGAAAACACTAGCTTTCTGTCAGCATATCTTTGCCTAGGTTTGCCAATGTTGGTGATGGATTTGCAAATCCCATTGCAAATCCAGTTGCTTATAACTCCTCATTAAAATCAGTAGGATTGCGCAGAGGGTGTGGCTGTTTCAGAGAAGATTATAACTAACTGGTTTAAAGAGCAGTCAAAGTTACAGCTTTAGTGTATTCATGATTACACATTTAGTGAGTAGCATTGCATCTGACAAATTCTTATATTCTTATAATAGCTGTGTATTGGATTCTTTTCTCAAAAATCATCCTACAAAATTGTGTTAACTGTTTGAGAATGAGACCTTAGAAGAGTTATGATCCTCTTTGCTGTTTGGTCCCAAGGATAATTTTTAGTAAGCAACAAGGCTGAAGTGGTGGGAGAAACAGGTAACAGCGACTCTATTGCCTCCCCTCTGGGAGCTTATCATCCATTTAGGAAGACATAAACTATAATATAGGGAGAGACGAAAGATTTTCAGAGGCTAACGTGTTAAGTGCAAGATAATATTACAATAGTTTATCTTACCTGGTAATGTTTATGTGTCACAGGAGAGCAACATGTAAATTGAATTCTTATAGTTCAGCATTTTTCATGCTTTATTATTATTGACTTGTTTCCTACCATAAGTTGTTTTCTCTGCATTCTTCATATAGCATAGACAGAACCTAACTTTTTTTTCTCTACATATTCTTTTCTGCCCTTTCTTCCTTCGAAATTAGAAAAAGGTAATAATTTTGAAGATATGCATTCATAGTTGTTTTCATTCATTCTTGATCCCAAGATGGTGAGGGATCATTGGAGTGAAACATTTTATTTATGCTTGCTGGTGGAGTAAAAATCATGTGTAAAGCATTACATTTAGAGTGTGACCTCATGTTGCTATGTTTCATCAAAGTTTGAGTAAATTTAATTAATATATATTTATTGGGTACACATATGTCCCTTGAATTAAAAGATTTCAGGAAATGCACTGAAGAGTCTGATACATTCAGAGAGGAGAATAACATACAAAAGTAGAATAGGCTAAATTCCCCGAGAGTGGAACAAATGAAATCTGTGTTGGATTAAAGATGTAGAGTGACATTCAACAGGGCACTGGTGGAGAGGAATTGCATGTGTGTGTGTTGGAGGGCAATACATTGAACAGGGTCGGCTTTGTGGAGACTGGCAGTGTCTGCTAGATCAAGAGTGGGTTCCCATAAGAGGGAGCAGCCTGAAAGAAGCATAAATATGAGACACTCAAACACTTGGGGGCATAGTTAGCTGCCCAGTTTCCCTGGTACATAGTCCACTTAAAAGGAAGCTCTGAGAGATATGACAGGGAAAGTAAATAGGACTTTCAAGGAGTAATCGTAGGTATTTGGACATTATTTCTTAGGCCATGGGAGCCACTGAGGTTTTAACTAAGGGGGTGATGTGCTCTACGACAAGAATGTAGGCTAGTCTGAAGAGGGGAAAGAGGAAGGCAAGGATGCTATTTGGCAACTGATGAGTCTAGGGGTCATGGACCTGGAAGAGGTGGAAGATTACAAGGTGACAGAGACACCTGACATCGTGAGCCTGGTCATTGGAAGAAAGGTGGTTGGTGTATGGGTTTCAGAAAGTCTCTTTGTTGGGAGGAGAAGCTGGTCCTAGAGACTTCTTGATTTTGAAATGAGGCTGGAGACTGAGTTACTAATTAGGGGAGACATTGCAGTGACAACAAAGTGCACGCACTTTAGAGCCAGGAAGACCTGGCTCAAACTTCAGTTTCATCACTTATTTGCTCTGTGGTCTTAGATATTTTGAGTAAGTTTTTGAACTTACCTGAGACTCTGTCTCCTCATCTAAAAGGCTGAAAATTAATGAGATCAGTGAGATGATATGTAAGAAGTGTCTAGCAAAGTATAGGTCCTCAGTAGTTGACAGTTTTACTATGACTGTCCACATAGAATGACAATTGAAGTCACAAATTAGAGAGAAGTGGGAGAAGGGAGAAGCATAAAAAGAGAAGAAAAGAGAAGAGAAAGCCAGAGACAGAATCCGGAGGATCTCCCATTTAGGGAAAAGAAGGAAGGCAAGTAAAACGAGTACAAAAGAAAACAATAAAAAAGGCAGAAGGAGAACCAGAAAGTGGAGAGTGTCAAAAGCCAAGAGCTGAGCATATCGATGTCAGAGGTCAACAATATCATTTGCTGCAAAGAGGCCATAAAGAAGAGACAGGTCGAAGCCTTTGGGAATTATAATGAGGAAACCACCAGCTGACTTCTACCACAAGAGAAGACTGCTGTGAAAATGTTGGCCTATCTTTAGCCTTAACATTAAAGCTAGCATTTTGCCAGGTACTTGTACTCGAATTTCTAAGTATCCACGTAATCATCTGTGTTTCTGTCAGAACTCTCTCCAGAACCATGACAGGAGGGATTAAGAACTCACAGCCTTATTCCAACCTGAAATGTTTCTTTCTCATCAGGCAGTGCCTGTCCAAGAGGGCAGTCACTGTTCCTGAAGTTTAATGCCAGGAGAAGGGACAGTCATACTAAGCTTAGGACTAATGGAAACAAAAAGTCATTCGCATGGAAGATTGTTCATTTACAGAAATAACCCTGTTGAAAAACTTCTAAAAATCTATACTGATGAGCTCAATTCAGAAAATCTGTTACTTCAAGCTCTGTGGAGATTATGGCTTTGTAATCCTGATCACACTAGCAAGACAGAAAAGATTTTAGAGCACATAGCAAGCTGAAGCATGTCTACAGCTCAATTTAAAGACTATTTTTTTCTCTGTCCAACCCAGAAGTAACTACTCTTAGCAGTTTGGTAGGAAACCTTCCAGACATTTTCTACCACTTTTATTTTTGCTCCTTAAAAACAGGTTTGTTTGCCAAGTTGATTTAAGTGCCTATTTATTAATATGGCTTTGAAAGAAGCTATAATTCTTCATAATTGATGTAGCTTTCATACTCAAGAATTTATGCAAAAGAGAATGAGGAAGTTTCTTATATTTGTTCACAGAACAACTCATCTGAATTCTATTGTACTGTATAAGTCAATCTGATTCATACCTTGGGTCCCTTAGGAAATGCCCTCTGCCTTTTGGTGAAATGGGAAAAACAAGAATATAACAAATCTAGGGGATATTTCTCCCTTCTGTATATTTTTTCACCTCCAATCCTTTAACTTTGTACTTATTACTATATTAATAAGAAAATTTATACCAATATGCATTGAAACACATTGTAAATAAATTAATATATTTCTCCTAGACATTAGAACCTAAGGAGATATATTTGTGCCTCTAAATTCATCCAATAATAGAATCAAGACTGAAATAGTAACAGAAACTTAAAACTTCCTTACCCCTGCCTTCAAACCATAAACCAAGCTGTTTAAATAGCCACTGTCTGAGTACCTAAATTAACAGAAAGCATCTTCTGGGATATTGTCAGTGGAGATATGAGTAGACTAGGATATTTTGGGAAATTTTTTTTTCTTGCAAGCAAGCCCTGATTTTTGATAAGAGAATTGATATTTTGAGCTAGTATTTATATTGGGAACAAAAGATGAGAAAAGAAAGTCCATGCAGGAAAGTTAAAAATAATGAGAGGGAACAACAAAAAATAAAAATAAAAATAGAGGAAATGGTGTAAGAGAATAAATCCTTCAACTTGTACTAGTACTGGCCTTTGAGCATCACTAAGCCCCTTTGCTTCTCCCATTACCCAAAGGATGATGACTGAGAAGAAACAAACAAAATAGAGATCATTAGAAAACACGTCTAAGGCTTTTAGATGTTGCTCTAACATTTTGAGGACTTTTCCAGATTTTCAGTGTTCATTTTCTAAGAAATGTTAGGGGCTTTGGGGGGTGTTTATCACTTAATTTGACAAACAGTGGGATCAAAACCAGAGATGCCTGTAAGAGAGGCACAACACATGTTTAGAGAATTCCTGCCTCCTTGGAGGGTCCAGGTGGTACTGGGCTGCAACTGGGACCCTGGCTGGCACCCCATCATACCATGGTTTTGGGGGGGATCATTTCCTCATTTTAGTGCATGGCACTTTGAAACTCTTCTACTTATTTGACTCTACTAAAAACTGATCCCCATCACCCATGGCGATGTCAACTAGGACAATTTAACACATGTTTTCCTAACATGATAATTGCCTATCTTGACACCAAAAAATAGTTATAAGTTTTACAAAGGACACAACCAGAAATAAAGTAGCTTTTTGTTCTTAGTAATACCAGGGCAGGTTGATATCATAACATGTATTAAAAGTAATTTAATAAACATCAGGTCCCTCCCATATGCTAGTAAATGTGTTATGGGTTTGATATATAGATTGAATAAGAAATAGTCCCTTCCCTCAGGAAGTTCAAAATGCTTATTAAATGACTATATAGAATAATGAGTGAATTAACAAATGAATGGTTTCTTCTTAGCTTTCTGGTAGTTGGACATGATCTACAAAAATATATACCAAAACAGCTACAAGAGTTTGGAAGATCAATTTCTCATTAGTCAAATGTCATCTTTCCTCTCTTCTAAAATAGGAAGATAAAGATGCCCTAGGAAGGGTTATGCTACCTGAACCAAGAATAATGAATGCAGCATTAAAAATTGGGTGGCTGATTTGAGCGATAAGAAGTTTTAATCCCTATGTCATCTTTCTCACAGCATTTCTCAAACCCAGCTCCTCCCACACATGCATAAATCCTCAGGAGTGTACCTTAAGCTATTCTCCTAGTAGAGGGACAGGCATGTGCATTCAGGGCTTTTAAGCATAACATCCTCAAGAATGAATTCTTCCTTTCAATAATCTATTAAGACCTGAGAAAGAAAGGTATCATCCTTTTAATGAGATAGAAAAGAAATCTAGTCACCCATTACTTCAGCTGCATAAGGAAGAAAAAAAAACAAGTTTCCAGATGTTGTTTTCTGTGTCTAGACTCAAAATAAATTTTGTTTAGTTAAACCATATTTTCGAGCAGAAACTGTTGGGGGAGGTGTTTGGGTTCATGAAAGACATCAAGTCTTCTAAGATTTATATGTACCCCTCCTGCATGAGCACCATTTGCCAACTTAATTTCTGCATTATTGTTATGTGTCATCATTATGAAATTATATGTTCTGATTTTATTATTTCTAATTTACACTAATTGTGTAATTGGATCTAATTGAGCTAATTATGTAACTGCTCAGTCTTTAAAATCTATTTGAAAGACTTTAGACCTTAATAAGATATATTTTTAAATGTTTTCCTTTCAAACCAAACCAAGAGGGTCTTTGCAGCTCAGAATGCATAATTAAGAGATAAATGTACACATTCAAGGAGGCACCACCTTTACTTTCCGCATTTTAAGTCCAGACATGTGTCTTTGATTTAAGGGAGATCCTTTTCAGTTTCCAGCTCTGGATTTCATGGTCATTGTGGGGGTTCTCCTCTACGTTATTCTCATTTCCTGTTTAGTATTCATATGTAAGATATATGAGTTACTACATTTTTAGGCACATATTAGCATTTTTCTCATCCTCTCTTTAGTTTGTAAAATAAAGATAGGAATGGTGAGTACTGAGCAGGGTGGCTCTGTGCAGAATCTACATCTCAAAGACTCTACTCCATGCTCAGGTTATTAGACCTCAGAGTTGGAAGTAAGAGTAAAAGGATTTGGGCCAGAGTGTGTTCACATGAAATTCATGGACGTAAGTAGGACAAGGAATAAAGACTAGAGCAGGCAGGTGAGGTGTTGACTATGAGATGTCATCAGCTACTTCCTGAATTTATCCAAAAACAAACAAAACAAAACAAAAAAAACAAACAAAAAAAACCCTCAATTGCTCTTGTCTAGGTGATAGCCCTCAAAGCTCAAGAAGCAAAAAATTGAATTTCATTAGTTTTTCTAATGGGCGTCTCAGGAGAAGCTCAGTATAAAGGAGTAAACCTGGGCATTAGATTCTGAAGTTTGACATTTTTGGATTTCCACATAAAAAATTGGTGGAGAGACTTAACTTATTCTTTCTGCACTTCACTTTACCCATTGATGAAAGTAGCTTCATCAGCCAGTTGGCACTCAGAAAAGAACTATCTGAACTGTGCCTGGATCCTGGAGGCCTCCTGCTGAGCCGGGCCCTGTGCTTTTATTTGCTGGATCATGGGTAGAAGAGGGAGGGAGAGAGGCAGAGATCCCAGGGAAAGAACCGGAGCAGAAAATGCTGCAGGGTTGTGAGGGGAAGGGAGAATTTGGAGAACTTTGGACAGCGGCTCATTTGGCAACTAGGAGATACTGCAATAGTTTTAGCAGTAAAACTAGTCCAGACATATCTATGAGTACCAGCTAAATATGGACCCTGAATATACAAAGACTTTCCTTCCCAAGTTGCTATGAGGATTAAATAAAATAATTATTAATAATACTACTACTAATTGACCTGATATTTGATGAGTGCTGGCTGTATTCCAGGAGCTGTGTAAATGTTTGACGTATGTGATCTCTTTTTAAAGCCATGTAACAACCCCAGGAGGCAATCTGTTGTTACTACCTCCATTCTACACATGAGGAAACTTAAGCTTATAAAGGACTGGTAACTTGCCCAAGGTTGCACGGCTAGTGCACAGGGATGCTGCATCTTTAATGTGCCAGGCACATGCAAGTGTTCAATATTTGTCCTGTTCTTTTTGATGCTGTACAATAATGTATAAAGCTAGAAGCAGTGGTTCCTTTGAGAGTAGTCTGGGCTGCTCTACCCAGCATCTCAACAGCATACCTCATGCTCCTCAGAAGAGGGACTATACACCTTCAATCCAGAGCTGGGCATAGACCTGACTGGGAGAGAGGAAGTCAGCTGGCCACCTGACAACAGCAGGAGGCCTGAGAAGAATTCAGACAGAAGACATGAACTCGTTCAGAGCTGGTGGGCGACTTCAAGTTTCCCACGAAGATTAGAAGTATTATGGCTACAATTATTACAGTGGCAGACAAGAAAGACAGAGGCTGCAGGATGTTCCCATTTAATTTGACAAACATTTACTGGGGAGCTCTACACACAAGGCACTGATAGAAACAAGAATAAAACATCCTCGCTTCCCTCACAGAACCACAATTTAATAGAAAGCATAGCTATATTCACCAGAAACTATAGTGCTAATTAGAACTCTGGTGAGCGATGGAATAGACATACAAACACAGCAGCTGGAGAAATCTCTAAACAAATTATACCATTATGTCTCTCCTTAAAGCCCGTCAGTGGTACTTAGAATATAATCCAAACTCTCCCATAGCTCCTTATACAGCCTGATCCTAGCTTACTACACCGGTCTTGTTTCCTGCTCCCTTCTGCAGACAACTATAGTTCAACCGCATTGGCCCTTTTCTTTTTCTGGACACATGCCACTTTTTCCCTGGGGCGAACCTTGGCATCTGGGTACCTTCCGTTTGCAGTTGTTGTCCCCCAGCCCTTTCTATGCCTGGCCTTCCCTGATACCCCCATTCCAGTTACTGTCTATCCTGTCACCCTTGGGAGCACTTATATCAATCTGACCTAATATTGTCTTTGTACTTATTAACATGTTTCTTTCTCTCCACTATGATTTAGGCATTTGCACTTCCGTTTTGTTCATTTCTGTACTCTCAGCACTTAAATTAGTTCCCAGTACATAGTAGGCACTCAACATTGATTTCTGGAACAAAATGAGTAAGACATAGAGCCACTGGCGCCCAGACGACAGGACAATTCTTTCTGCCTGAAAGCACTAGGGACAATTGCAGACAAGATTTGAGGAGAGTTGGACCTTAAAAAATGAGGAGGATTTTGTCAGAAGGAATGGAGGGGAGTATATTCCAGGCAAAGTGTGGATCTTAAAGGGACAGGCTGAGTGGAGAAAAAGAAGGGAAACTAAATTTATGATATGCACTGGGAACTTTGCATATTATCTTATTTATATCCATTTTATGTAAATTAAGGCTCAGAAAAGTTAATGATTTGTCCAGGGTGCTCAGTAAATGAATGCTTGAACCAAGATCCAAACACAAATTTTTCTGGAGTTGATGTCTATGATTTTAGCACTAGCTACATCTTTCCCCAGAAAAATCAGGTAAAACTTGACTAAGATCAAATACATGTAAGCTAAGTATTAGAGGAAAGATAGAGGAAAAAAACCTCAAACCAGAAATCAAAAGACATTTTTTTGGAAGGAGTAAAGCTCTTCCTGCTTCTCCGACATTTTAAGGAATTAGAATTTTTAGTCTCTAAGCTTCAGTTGTTAAGGTATGAGCTAAAATGACTTGAGAATGCAGACCGATAAATCATTTTCTGTTAGTTAAAGGTTTGTTCAGCAAACACAGGTTGAGTTCTTCCTGTGCTCCAGACACTAGGCTGCCTTAGAGAATCAGAGTTGAGGTAGATACTGTAACTTCCTTCAGGAAGCTTTGGCGAAATACAGGAAACAGAGAAATCTAATAAAGGAATGGTGATGGCACAGTGCGGCAGTTGAGCCTGCCTCAGAGCAGATGGCCTGGGAAGGGAGTCTTCACGAGATCATGTCTGGATGCTTGAGTGAGTCAGGGAAATGAGGATGCAGCAGGTAGAGGGAGCAGTAAGGCCTGTCTAGAAAAAGTGTGAGGCTCTCCAGGAGGACAAGAGGTAAATGTGGTAACCAAGAGCCAGATCACAAGGGCCTTGTGTTCTTAGAAGTTTTTATTTTACCCTGAAAACTAAAGGAAGCCCTTCAGAGATATTAAACCAAAAAGACAAGGTCAGATGTGTATTTTAGAAAGCATGTTTCATGGCAGTGTAAGAAATGGATTCAAGGGGCCAACCTGGGGCAAGATAAAAAACAGGTAGAAAGATTTCACCACCCAGTGCCAGTGATGAGAGCTGATATGAAATGCTGCTGGAGGTGGAAAAGAAAGGCTGATGGATATGAAAAGATTCAGGTAGAGGATTCACCAAAAGTGAGGGGAAGGTGGTTTAGGTCTCTGGACTTGGAGGGTTGAGGGTGGTAGGCTGAGCAGTGGGGCTCAACCTAAATCCTAAGGGTTCCCAGGAGTCAGTTGAGGAGATGTGATCGTCTCAGTTTGCCTCATAGTGTCCAAGTACATAGGTACAATTTGGGTGTCCAAGTACTTTTATACAGTAAGAAACTGAATACATGGGTCTGCAATTCCAACACAAAGTTAGGAAAGATAAACTACCATAAGGATAAGATTTTGGTCTCTTTTGTACAATGGGTATCCAAAGAGCATAGAATACTCAAAAAAGATTTGTTAGATCCTCATAAAGATTCGTAAGGCACCACAGTATACTTGATAGTTAAAATCGTAGATTGGATGAGGCCGTCAAAGAGAGACTAGACTATACAGAGTGAGAAATCTGAGAAAGCATGCTCTTTGATGGAAGGACACAGGACTCTCATTGTTATTTAATACCCATAATAATAATGATGATTTCAAGAGTGTACTAACCAGATTGTACACGTTGAAAAGTAGAACCAGAGAGAAAATTTTCATAGGAGGGCTCTGAAAGATTTTAACTTTTCATTAGCCAGTGAACCTAGAAACGTTTTCGGTCAGTTTGTGAATATCCCATGATCCAACATTGATTAATAATAAGTTTTAGTATGGAAATAGGCTACAACACCAAATGTTTAGAGCAAAGTGATTTGGATTTTGTTCAACATGTAGAAGCCTCTTTGAAATGGTGATCCACCCTAAATCATTTGTTTTAAATTTAGACGACCCATCCTAAATCATAGAAAGGGTTGTTCACATCTTTGATTCTCATAATCTTAAAAAGATTTCTTCCCACTGTCCTGGGAAAAAATCCAGAAAGAAAGGACTCCAGAAAGAAAGAAAAAGAAATCTGGTTGTAGTCATTACTGTAAGATGTTGTTCACTTTTCAGTTGGCTTGCTGTCACAATAATATCCACATTGTTAGGACTGATAGATTTTTCTCAGAAATTCTGGCTTTCTTCCAGAGGATGACAGATGCCATAAAAATATAAGTTGTAGGAATGAGAACTATATACCGTAAAGCCACATGACTTCTGTCTAATGGTTTTAATAGACTGGCATAACCCATTCCATATCATGAGTAATCAGCTAAGATGGCAATTAAGCTAAAAAATTGTCCTTGTGTTAGGTAGGGCTATCAGGCAGGCTAACTTCCATAGGATTTTAAATTAGTTTTATCTAAGGGAATTCCTGAAAAAACAATTGCTCAATTGTACAAGTGAGTCAGCATTTGTAGTTCAGAGATTAGTCATTTGATGTCGTATTAGTGGAGTCAGTGGCTTTTATGGGGATTTGGAGATCAAGGTGTTTTGAAATGATAGCATCTGAGGTTTGCTTATCCCAGCTCTCTGAGCCTGTTTTCTCATCTGTAAATGGGGATAATACTTTCCTTTACTAGGATTCCTCTATGGATTAAGCAGAATCACATATATCTTGGTGCCTAACACAGTGTCTGGCTGAGAGTTATTGCTCAACAAATATTTGATCATGCTACTTCTACGTAAAATATTTGGCTGCTTAAAATAATATAGCTAAATTTAAGTACTACTTTGTAGATTCAGAGCATTCTTAAGCCTTTTCATGTTCAAACATATTACTGATTCTGCGTAGTGTTCCTCTTAGAGGTTAGGCAATGGTCAACTTTCATTTGTTACTATGATATCCTAGGCACTGGGCTAGCCCCTGGAAAGGGGACAGAGGAGATCAAGGCAGATGTGACCTGTCACAGAGTTTCCTATTTAGAGCAGAGGTCAGATTCTAAAAAGTCACCAGTTTTTAAAAGTTAGCGGATATTGCCACTAGAACACATCAGGCAGAGGGACCTTCCTGTCTTGTGGTCTGACTCAAACCTAAGTCCATTTGGCACAAAGCAAAGTCAGCAGCTCACTTAAGCATTTGAATTGCTTTAACCATTGAATCCATTTGAGTTTTACAAGTGATTTTATCACAAAGAGGCACAGTGTGTTACTATCAGGAGTGTCCCAAAGAGGACATGAGGGCAGGGCTATTGTGAAAAAGAGTGAGTGGTAGGAGCTACCACTGAGTCAGACCAAAATTATATAAGAACAAATTTTATCTAGCTTACTTACATGTTCACCTTGGGGGAAGAAAGGAGAAATCTTTGCCTGTATCTTGGCTATGTGATAGGAACAACAAAAGAAGTCTATTTCATTTTCCAAAGAGTGCGTTTTTGGCTTCTTCTAGTGAAAAACTTCAGCGTTTTTCAGTCACATAATCACCTTTTTCATTTTTTCCCAACATTTGAAAAAGTTCTAGTATAAAGCACATGTTTTGCTTTAGGAAGCATATTCAGACTAAGTTGCCTTCTGCATTGATGTTCTACTCTCATTGTTGACCCTTAAGAGATGTTTCAAAGTGTTTATGTTATTCTGTGAGATTACTGATCAGCATTTCAAACACAACTGACATAAAAAAAAAAACACCAGTTCACCAGAATCCAGATAGCCACATTAAGGGGTGGTTTGTTTGCAAAAGAACCTGTAACTTAACAAAGAGATAATCACCCAGGGTTTTCTTAGAGCTATCTTTTGCCAAGTTGTGAAATAAAGGCCTTTGGCACTGGTTCTACCTTTGAACGTTTGAAAAGAGACTTGACTGCCGGATATATCAATTCTCCATTCATAATGAGAATCTAAGTGATTACCAAAGTCTCTTCTATGCTAGTTCTAAAATTCTGACAACTCTAATATTTAAAATATTTCTTTACCTCAGATTTTGAATATGTTAATGTTTGTTTTCTATTACAAACCAGAAGCAATGTGGCAGGAGTTTTGGAATGATCAGAATGTGACTGCTTTTATTTTATTTACTGGTTGGTAATGTATGGTTTGATGCATGCCTGCTGCCCCCCTGCCAATCTTATCTGGAGTCCGGCTGTTAAATCCCAGTGGTCTTCCCTCCACATGTTTACACCTCCATGCTGATGGCCTTTCCTGTAAGACAACACCAGACCATGAATTTTTCTTGAAGACCCAGAGCCTAATCTTCTGAAAAAAAACTAAACTGTGATTCTGTTGAGGGCCGGGGGAGGCTGAGAAATTTCCACTGTCTCAAGCTGCACCTGTGCTGCAAGGCCTTGGAGAATTCTTATTTCTTAAATCAAGGGCCTAGTACCATTTGGAGGCATTAAATCCAGTTTGAAATATCATTTTAGAAGGCAAAGACGTAGTGGCAATAGAATTATAATAAGATAATTTTATTGGGGATGTAAAATTTATTCTTACTTGACAGTGTCATGTTATTCTCACCTTGTTTTCTAGACTATAACTCACTTATGCCCAAACAACCAAGAATGAAATTAGAGTGTGCAAGTATTGAAAGGGAGTTAGTAGAAGGATGCTTTGTGTATGAGAGTGACACAATGTGGCAGAGTGTTGTGTCCACGAATCAGGAAGCTCCACTGAGCTTCAGCGTCCAGAGTTCTTATTAGGGTTTACTACATAGGCATGATTGACTTCACCCTTTGCCAATGACTAACTCAATCTTCAGCCCCTTTCTCCTCTCTGGAGGCTCAGCTGGCTCAAAGCCCCAGTGCTCTAAGCACATGATTGGTCTTCCTGGTGACCAACTCCAAACCTGAGATATCCCACCTCTTCACATACACACAGGGTTGATCCAAGGGATTCATGAATAAAAATGATCCTATCTCTCCAAGGGTTTTAGAATCTCCCCTCTGTAGAATTAGGGACAAAGACCAGTCACATTCTTTATACTACAACAGATGTACTCCCCATATTTTGTGCATGCATTTGTTACTTTTTTTATTTTTAAGCACTGAATTGGAAATGAGTTGAGTTTTAAACATTACCTAGCAGTTAGGACTCCTCATTCCTTTATTTCTCTTGTACACAACATACACTCCATCAAAACATTCCATCTACACTATCCAATGAAATAGATATGAATCTACTACTTCCTAAAACTTCTACCACTCTAGCTCAAAAACCTTCAACTCACCTAGACTGCTGCAGGTGCCACTAAACTAGTCTTTCTGCTTCCATATTTGCTCTTCTCCTGAGTCTTCCTCAGGGAACGAAGTGATAATTTTTAAAATGTAAATCAGAATATTTCACTCCCTTGCTCAGAACCCTCCACTGACTTCCTAGGATAGAGACTAAAATTCAAACCACTTGTTCAGGCCTATAGGCTCTGACACCTGCCATCCTCTGCCTCACCCTCATTCATCAGCTCCAGCCACACTGACCTTGCTCTTCCCATAATATGCCAAGCCTGTTTCTACCTGAAGGCCTTTGTGTTTGTTTTTCTCTCAGCTTGCAAGACTGTACTTATTCTTTCACATCCTGCATGTCTCTGCTTAAATGTTACTCCTGCAGGGAGGCTTTCCTCTGGCCACCTTTTCAAAAGGAGTTTCATCTCCTGACTATATCATTCTTAATTCTCCTCTTTGTTTATGTCCCCAAAACATATATTGAAATCTGACATTATATTGTATATTTATTTTTTATTGTATGTCCTTCTCATTTGAATAAAGTCTGCATTAGGGCAATGACTTTGTTTTGTTTATTGCTATATCATCAAGACTTAGAGCAATGGCCGGCATTTAATAGATACTTAAATTAATATTTGCTGAATGAATGGACAAACAAATGAACAAACAAATGAACAAGAAATAAGTGATGATATATCTTTAGTGACTTAGCTTTCCTAATGATTCAGGTAATAGCTGGTAAGCAAAAAGGCACAGGAAGAAGAACACAGGTATTAGATTGAGTTTATAGTCCAGCTTAGCTACTTCCTTGTGTATAATTTTGGACATTTCACTTAACCTTTCTGCCTCAGTGTCCTCATTTGTTAAAAAAGCAAGATAATATTATTTACCATAACACTTAAGACTATGTTTGAAGACTTCCAGTCATCGGGCATTTACTCCCTCCCAATACCTACAACTCTTCAATCTGTACGTGTTTAAGTGGAACCTCTGATCAGAGGATCCAGCAGATCTAAAATTGACCTCTTGGACATGGAAGACTGAAGTAGAAATTCAGAGACCTACGAAAGCTTGGCTAAGTTATTTAACCTTCTCTTGCTTCTTTTTATGAAAAACAAAGAAATTGAATTAAATCTATCAAAAGATGCATGGATCTCTGATATTCTATGGTTTTATAATCAAAACCACAAGTCTGAAGAGACTTGAAAACCAGAGGCTGATGGAAGAATCACATGGTAACTTTGAAGAAAAGCAGTGGAACTCTCATCCTTATGAGGTTCTGAGCATTCAGATGGTCACCAAGTAGTCCTACAGTGTCAACTTTGTAGGACATAACTAGTCACTAAAAAGCGTGCTTCCGTTGGTTATTGATTAGGTTGCCAGCTAATGGTCTGCATGGGAAAAAAATTATATCAAGTGGAAGACAGGGCACTGTCTAAGGAGAATTGGATTTAAAAAGTGATAGAAACAAGCTAACATACGTAATTTCTCCATCTGGCAACATGCATTTATTTGGTCTGTTCGAATCTTAGTAGCACAGTGAGTCTTTCCAAAATAAATAATTTTTCCTCTTGCTCATTCTTTTTTCCGGGTATATGTCTTAGTTTGCTTCTATTGCTAATTTTTTCTCTTCATATAATTTCATTGTTTCATTAATTTGTTTTGTTAATCTTTCAGGTCTGTATTATGAGGTTTTTGTCAGATTTTTATATTCAGTTGCAAACCTGATTCATGAAATCTCATCCTTTCCTAGCCTCATCATTATTTCTCTCTCTCTCTCGTTCTCAGTAGTTTCATGGATGTGAATGTGATAGAAGCTAAGATTACATCATCTTAAATAAAGGAGAAAGGAGCTATAGAGAAAGAAATCAATCAGATTGGCAAATTGCATTTATGGGACAAAATGCAAAATGCTTGTTTTATGCACTATTTATTGAACAAGTTTATGGAGAAGATGGTTAAAATATGTATGGAACCATTATGTTCAATTTAAATGACATTGATGCATTTTTTTTTACATTGCAAAATCTTTCAGTATTTCCAACAATCTTTGATATAGTATTTTGCACAATTGCCTTATAGGACCTTCAGAGAGAAAAGTATATATCTAAGATTGTAAATTGAATGCATACAATCTATACATGATAGAAGATGCTACAGTCACTCTGCAGAATTTAATAGATTAAAAATTACAATATAGCTTGAAAATTTGGGAGAAGTTGGGGTTTTAAATAATCCTCAAAGCTCACAAGTAAACTATCATTGTTTTTAATCAGTCCCAGTTCAATGGATGTGGCTGTTCAACCCTAGTTCGATAGTGTATGAATGATTTTCTGTAGGAATGATTAGTCAATTTATATTCTTTTTTGTTCACTGTGGAAAAGAAGTCATAATTTTCATTTTACAGAACCAGAACCAGAACATTTATACTTCCAAAATTAGCAAAAATGACAAAATGACTTTTCTTTCTTTTTGGTTATTGAAACTATCAATATAGGCATCCTTTCCAGTAGTGATCGCTCAATAGTTCATTTTAATTGTTGTTTCTCAGAAAGAAACATTCAAGCACAGTCCACCTTTCCAAATCAAGTGGGTGCTTCCCTCCTGTGATGAATGTAAATCAGAGTGTACAACAGGAGAAGGAATTCTGATAAAAACTTGTACTCTTTTTAGTCTTCTTATCCTAAAAGAAACCCTAAAACAGTAGTGGAAAGGATATGGTGGTTGTATTTGAGTTATTTCAACAACAAAAGACTATATCTTGTTTGGAAGATAGAGCAGAGATAGGACCGCAGTTGGGAGATTCCTGACAAAGATATCTCTGCATTAACAATATAAATGTGATCCGAAACCTAATAAGTATCCACTTTTCAAACTAAAATTCGTAAAAAAAAAAAAAAAAAAAAAGTCAACAAAGGTTTTATTTTAAAAAAACGAGTGCAACCAGGTATGAAATTGTAGTGAAAGCTCACATATCCCCTCATTACCTTTTTGCAATTTAGTTGGATTTTCCTGTTTTCCCCTCCTGTTGCTGTAATTAGCGATTAGCTAGCAGAAACTACATTTTTATACCCCACGATATCTTTAAAGTTCACAAAGAGAACAAGGAAAGTAGGCTTAACTGTTTCATGAAGAAACCAACTAATGTAGAAATAAGAATATTTGTTGCATTATCACTGAAAACTTGTCTGCACTCAGAAGAGGGCATTTAACTGGTAATTACTTTTTAAAATAGATTTCTCTTCTGGTGTCTTTTTAAATAAATTCCTATTATATATTATTTTTATTTTCTAGTTTAAAATAATTTGTAGTTTTCATGGCAAATTGGACAATGTGCAAGAATAATACTATCTTACCTAAAAATGCTCAAATTGGAAACGGTTTCTCTGCAGGCATCAGTGTGGGACCAGTGTTTGTGAAAGGGTTTTCCCTTGGATACTCAGGTGCCTGGACACCTAAGCTGCCCTCGTTGTTTAACACTGTCTATCAGACAAAATTGTTTTTTAAGAAACATCCTATTAAAATGCTTTAAATGGTAGATTTGCCTTTTAATTAAAACATTTTACTTCTTTGAATCGTTTGCAAATATTTTCCAGTTTACTTTCCATTAAAAACATCTTTCCTGTTGCTTGCCTTTTAGAATAAATACACAGATGAGCACATTTATTTTAGGATTTAAAACTATATGTACAGTTTTAAACACACACATATATACAGAACAGTGAACAAGCATGAACAATTTAAAGTTTCAAGGATGTCATGTGTACTTAATGAAAATTCTGAGCTATTGCTCCTGAACTCCTACACCTTGAGTCTGGGGATACAATATGTCAAGGAGAAAAATAACAATATGTCAAGGAGAAAAATAACAATTTCATAAAAATGATTCATGTAATTAAAGTTTTAGGAGTCGTTTCTTGAATCCTTGCATTTTTAGGGAATGTACAATGTTCTACTCATATTAAAAATATCATTAGGTACTCAGGCTATAGGAATTACTAAGCATTCAATTTGATTTTCATCCTATGTAGTTTCATGTTCATTTTCTTTTCTTAAGTGCTCTGTGTTCAGGCATGGAAATTGTCTTCCTTTGAGTTTCCAGTTTAACCTTGCTAGTAAACCCTGAAATAAAATTGTGGCTTGCTTTTGTACTCTAGCTGAGCCAACATAATACCAGCGAGCTTCGTTTCACAATTCATGTTTATTACTCTTATTCCCATATTATAACCAGATAACTATAGTTAAGAGTACTGCTTTGATAAAAATGCTTCATCCTGGATAAAATAGGAATGCAGTGATTTGGGGGCTACCACCTGGGAAGGCTGGCCAGCCACAAGTCACCAGATGATTTTTCAGGGACAGTGCTCCAAACAGGCCTTTTCTTAGGTGATAAATTTTAGATCCTGTGCTAAACATTGCATGCTCAGATTCTTGATGCCATCAGGACACACAGAATGAACTGGGGTAGGAACACACTAATCAGAGTCAAAAGACAGACATATGGAGAAATCAGCATGCCTGTGCTTTGATTTAACAAGGTAAATTAGAGTATCTAAGCAGAACACCCATTTGTAATGGATGGTCAGTGTATTTTTTCCTGAGAAGCCAAATTATAGTCAGAAGGTTGCTTAATGAGCAGAGGTTTGAGCAAAGGAGTGAGTTGGTTGCATGATATTTAGTGGATCAGACTGAGATCCTCATCACTGAATACAGCTATAGACTAGAGTTTAAAAGAGCAATAGAACCCTGTGTGTGAGTCCCAGCTTTACCACTGCTAGCTCTGTGACCTTTGGAAACACCTAATGACTCTATGTATGTTTGCTTCTCTGTAAAATGAGATAAGACTAGTGCCTACCTTAGGGTTATTGTGAAAGTTCATTCATTTATTTATTCATTCATTACCAACTATTTATTAAGTACTTTCTATGTGTTGGGCATTATTTTAGGCACTGAAGAACAGCAGTAAACAGGCAAACATCCCTACCCTCACAAAGTTTATGTTCTAATAGCAGACAATCGACAAAATAAATAACATAATATGCTAGATGATGAAGGATGCTGCAAAGAAAAATAGAACAGGGAAGGGAAAATTACCAGGGCAGTGGAGTTCCTTTTAAGTGCAATAAAATAAGAAGTAGAAATATGACAGCACCTGGGGCATTGCATTTTTTTTTTTATTATTCTAACATATAATCATTACTACTACTGTCATTTTGTCTTCCATGAGCAACATGTGATGTCTAGCCAGATATCCCCAGGAGAGTGCTAAGCCCAAGCCAGGTCGGTAGCCTCCTGCCCCATTTATTCCAAGTTAAATGCCTTCCTCCCGATTGATAGAGTTGCCTTTAGATGTGTTAACTCCACTGATTAATTAACAGTTGGATCTTTCTTTGCTCTGAAAGACACTTTATCCTCAAAGTGTCATTATACACATTTATTTATCTGGAATTGAGTTTTTAAGTCTAACTTCAACCATTTTAGAGGTGTCTGTATTCTTAGAGTGATTTGTAGGACTCTTTTCTAAGATAAGATCATGAAAAGGATTCTAATACTTAATGATTTCCAAAGAAAGGGTCTTGGGCCCTGGAAATCCAAAACTTGTATTCTAGTTCTAAATTTCTCATTATAGATGTGACACTGGTTAAGCAATGAAGGCTGTGTATCTTAGTTTTCTCTCTTGTCTCTTGGAGACAATGAGAGTTGCCCTTCACAGAGTTTGTGAGAGAATAAAATAAATTGATAAATAATAATAATAATAAAACCAATGAAATATTTAAAGTACTATGTGATTGAAATAGTACTAATTTTAATAATGTTATTAATGGTTTCGCCTTCATTTTTTTCTTTCATATCTATTTTGATTCTTTGCCCACAAACTTAAGTAGGTGTTGATAAAACATAGGCTTAGAGAATATTAGGGCTACAAAGGGCTAGCTCAACCTTCCAGTCCAGCTCAGGAATCCCTTTCCCAAGGGAGGATCAGAGAACAAAATTACTCACCTAAGATCAACTGTCAGTAGGTTCCCTATTTTTTGTCCCCTGGTAATGCCTTCTTTCAACCACATAACAAACAGGTGATAAGGAAGAGTAAAGGTGCTGACCAGGATACAAGAGAAGATGCATGCAATTGAAGTAGGGCTGTTACATAATGGTTAGACTTTAGTGTTATGCCAAGAGACCAAAAAGTTAAGATTTGATAGGTCAGAAAATGATAGTATTTGAGCAGAAGAGCAGCTTATGACAATGGTTTTATAGAGTCCTGGCAGCACCATAGTAGAGAAAAGAGGTATGATGTGAAAGATATAATAACAATATAATTATAAGTAATCAGCAACTAAAAATAGCAGGTGGTAGGGAGTGATGATGGTAAAAGTCTATTCAATCTTGCATGTGTGCATCCAGACCCAAATATCTGAGTGCTTGCTGGGCTTGTGTACCAGGTACTAAGCAGAGAAAAACCTAAGTGGTTCCATAGGTGCATGTGACATCATGAAAACATGGAAAGATACATTTTCTAAAATAGTATATTGGCATTTAGGCACCAGAAGTGGTATGTAAATTGTTTTATTTTTGATAAAGAACATATCCTTAGGTTTTGATCTTCAGCTCTGGAGATATGACAGTGACCAGCTCTGAGGGAGAAACTGTCTAGTGCCATCAGTGAACTGAACCAGGTGGCACTGCTGTGTGCACCTTTCAGTTACTTGTGACTGCATGTGATTCCAGCCCGTTTAATGGAACTTTAGCACTT
This sequence comes from Eonycteris spelaea, assembly GCA_003508835.1. Classification (NCBI taxonomy): domain Eukaryota; kingdom Metazoa; phylum Chordata; class Mammalia; order Chiroptera; family Pteropodidae; genus Eonycteris; species Eonycteris spelaea. The sequence goes on from PUFA01000053.1 coordinate 1,275,997, forward strand.
TGACCCCAGCTGGAAGCCCAGGAATGCAGAGCCCTCCAGCCTGTGGATCCCAAGCCACTTGGAAACTGGGCATATCAGAAATACTTCACTGCTTTGTGCCAGCCATCATACGTGTGTTTATTACAATGGGATTCTATACAATAAGGTGGCGATACTGTGATTCAGGGAATAATAGCACAGGAGACTATTTATTGAAAGCAGGATCTGGCTGGTAGGAAGTTTGCTCTGAATATTGCATCGGCTACTTTCTCCTATAAAATTTGACTTTGCAATAAAATCATCAGCAACACAAATAAGATTTTTTAAAATAAGATTTTTTAAAAAAGCTTAACCTGATGGTACACATCAAGGTAATCTTTCCTTCACTTTTTTACATTAGACACATCATTGGAATGTTGCACATAAATGTATTTTGTGTTAAAAATTGAGTCATACTTCCAATGTACCAAGGGAAATTGTTACTTCAAGAAATCCTATCATTATTCCTTTAGGAAAGAAGCCTTTTGAAATGAATATTAAATAATTTATTTTGTTTGGTTGGTTTTGTAAATCTGTTTTTTTATAGCACATTAATCAAAGGCACCTGTATCTTAAGTTAAACTAATTAAACTTTTTTCCCAGAAGTAGTTGGTAATTGTGCATAATATAAACCAGTACACTCTGCACTATATAGTTGTATTACCAAATCAGTCACCACATTTTTCAGCAAATTAAAAAGAGTTATGAGGCAATGAGGCAGGAGGAACAAAGGCTACCCTGAGGAACAGAAATGTGGGGGAATTATGCTTATATGATACGTTAATCATGACTAGGGATGTAAATCATAACCAAATACCTTCCTTACATAATGTTGAATAGATATTGCTCTAATTCCAATAAATAACATAATTTCCAACACAACACATTTAAATGTGAGGCTATTGATATCATTCTTTTAAATCTAAGTACCCAAAATTCCAAAAAAAAATTGTTAAACTTTGAATGAACGATTATAATGTCTTTTAAAGATATATATAACTGTCATGCAAAGATGTAATCAAATTACATTAAAATCTTAATAGAAAGAAAACATATATTCATAGCTGCCGGGTGAAATTTATAGGATGTAACAGAACATCTCTTGGAGAACTAAGGATAAACTTGAGTTCTCAAAAGGACCTTGGAAGTCTTGGCTACCAACACTGGCAAAACCATCAATTTTCCATTCCTGGTGATAAATTTTAAATCCAAATAAATCCTGTTTGTTAGGGCACTAAAAAGCCTTGTCAGTTCCAAAGTTAAGTAGGCATGCATTCACTGGCGGCACATTGAAGCCACAAACCGGGCCAAAGTGCAGACATCTCCTATAATCTAATTTTCAAGCACAAAGTTATGGCAAAGCCAAAAATGGCTCCAAGGGCAAGGCTTCTTTAACACAATTCATAGCATGACCATGGCCTTGGAGACTGGCAAAGCAAAAGGTCAACATTGCTTCTCCAAAACAGTGATCCTTGAAGAGAAGTGATGACGAGGGAAGAGGTAAACTTGATGTGTCGAAGTGGTTCTCTGTGCCCCCTTGGATGAGATAAACAAAGAAGGAGGAAGTAGAAGGATTAATACTGTGTTTAGTAAAACACAGAAGGGCTAAAATACCCTGGAAAAAAACCTCATAGCTGTCTTAATGTAACAGTCCATACACACAAATGGAGTCAGCTCCGCCTGCGTAGGTACTGCCCCTTAGAAAGCCTGACCGCAGTTCTTGCAAAGAAAATGAGACGAAAATAGAATTCTTCCATTCTGAGGTGGCCTCCCTTTTCCCTTTGTGTGTCAGGGATTTCAAATGGTAGATTAAAAACTTGAGGACTTTGCATTTTAAAAAGGGGTCACATACAGGCGAAGTTCGTATTTGGGGATATGAAACAAATAAATAGGCTCCTTGTTCCCACAAGGCTACTAGGCAGTGGGTGGGGCAGATGGAGGGAAAACCCTGTGAAACTCCCAAATAGCAATTGATATGGAAAATTTTTAAACATGAGTCAAGGTGACTTCTTGTTCTTGTCCCTGAAAATCTGTGGACTTCAAGGATGTCATAATCGCGTGAGGCCAGTTACAGACCATGTCTCCACTCTCTCATCTTCTTTACCCCAATCATGTGTTCCCACGTGCTACATCTACACTGCCCTGCCCTAACTCCCATTCCATTCTCCTCCCACCAGAAGGTTGTTATAAATATTAGCTCTCTTTTCCCATACGGGAAAGGCATTGCACTACTTCTTCTACATCATCCTATTAAATCCTGAAATAAATCCTAAAAGATGAGTATTATTATTCCCATTTTCAGAGGAAGAAATGTAAGTAATAAACTTCTCCTGATATACACCTAATGAGAGGCAAAACTGGGATTCAAAAAAACGGGCTGCCTCCGAACTCTCTACCTTTTAAATGGCAGCCTGCTTTATTGAGCCCCTGCACATCTGAGCATCCTGTCATTTGGGGACTAGTGAGAGTGGTTTCACCTTATTTGGTGTTAACACAGAGCATAGATCTTCCCCACATGGCACAAGTCACTTCAACTTTTGCCTGAATAGTCTTCACCTCCAGACTCTTGTAGAAAATCAGTAGCAGTGGCAGAATACCTTCCTTCCACTGCATCGCAATTTTGGCTTCTATATTTATTCAAGCTGCATGTGCCACACCTGCCATGTGCCACACACTGTTCTAGGATCTATGGACAATTGAGACAAAGCCCTGCCCTCCTAGAACTTGCACTCTGTCATTGGAAACTGATAACTAGGCACTGTAGGTTATGTCAGGGAAGGATGAGGGCAAACAAATCAAGTGAAAGGTGTAGTAGGGGTTGAGGTTATATCATATTGCATTGTCAGGAACTGTCCCTTGATGGAGTAAGTGAGCAAGCTGTGGAAAGATCTAGAGATCAGTAGGAGCCAATCCCTGACAAGAATAGGTGGGACATGATGGAGAACTAGCAAGACAGCCATGTAGCTGGAGCTTCGGAAGAAGAGAGATGGTGCTAAGGATGGGAGAGGGAGAAGGAGAAACTGGATCCTTCGGGGCCCCTGGACTAGGAAAAGAGATTCGATTTTAAGCTAGGGAAATTCTAAAAAGTATATCAGTGCTTTCACTTTTTGATCAAACATCATAAGTTATATGTAGAACAAAAATTCATTCCTGACAAAAGAATGGGTAGAACATACTAGAGTACATGGTTTAAGCCACAGAAATTCGCAGGCTGATGGATTTCAAATCGTCCCAGTCCCTCAGGAAGAACAAGTGGAGGATAAAGAGAGAACTTACTTAAGATCACAGTGGAGCATCATGCTTTTTCGCTTTTTTTTTTTTTTTTTTTTTGCCACAAACATACACTGGATAAACCTTTCTGCCTTGCATGGTCATATCCTAAGTGTGTATATTGCTGCAGATCTCTGAGTGTGTTCCATCTTCTGTAGCTTTTTTAAATCAGCCCAATCAAATGCCCCCTGTTTATAGGTCTCAGACCAGCAACAATTAGTGAAAGCAGATGCCCAACTAGCTCAATTAACTGATTGCTTGTCCATTGCTAGTATGGCACCCTGACCTCTTGCCATCTGCACCAACTGATGGCTACATGCCCCACACCCAGAGGTGGTGAACAAAGTTGGTTCCTAGTCTTACCCCAGCTATTCCATTTCTACCATAATTAGGGGTATTGCAATTTAATTCTGGCACTTAACACCAGAGCAAGCACAGACCCCATATGTTAGAGGGCACAATCCCCAACACAACTGCCCTGACTTCAGACGCCAGCCACAACTCAAGTATCCCCGGGCCATCCGCACTTCTGACAGAATGGCTAAAAATTCAATGGTTCCCACAATCCCCTGAGGTTCAATAACTTTCTATTGAACTCATGAAACTCAAGAAAAAAATTTATATTTATGATTACAGTTTTATTATAAAAGATACAAATCAGGAGAACCAGCCAAATAAAAAGACACATGGGATGAGGTATGGAAGGGAACATAGAGCTTCCATGCCTTCTCCCATGAAATCCGTCAGCTTTTTTTGCACATCAGTGTGTTTACCAACTAGGAAGTTACACTGAGCCTCAGTGTTCAGAGTTCTTATTAGGCTTTTATTACATAGGCCTGACTGATTGAATCATGGGCTGCAGGATTGAACACAGTCTTCAGCCTCCCTCCCTCCCTGGAGATTGGGCTTACTCAAAGTTCCAACCCTCTAATCACATGTGCTTAGTGTTTCTAGTGACCAGTGTCCATCCTGAAGTTATCAAGGGACCCACCAGGAGTCACTTTATTAGCATACACTCAAGTGTGATCCAGGGCACTTATAAATAACAAAGACATTTCTGCCATTCGGGAAATTCCAAGGGGTTAGAATCTTCCCCTAGGAACTAGAGATGAAGACTAAGCTGATTCTTTATTATATAACAGTGCCCGGCCAGGGAGGAAGATGGGCCTGGCAGTGGGAGCTCGTAGTCTGGAGGAGGGTAATGTAGAAAGAATTAAATTGGAGAAGAAATGTGAGACATGAAATTGCCCATGCTGTTATGGGGCCATCAACATGTTTCAACACTCAAGATGTGTTATCTAATTGAAGAGGCAAGATACATACTTAATTTAGGGAGCAATTTAAAAGTCAGTCGGTATTTACCAAAATGGCACAGTATTGGCAGAAAAGGGGACACACAGACCAGTGGAACAGAATTGAGAGTCCTGAAATAAACCCATGTTTATATGGGCAAATAATTTTTGAGAAATAAGCCAAAAACATATAGTGGAGAAAGAAAAGCCTCTTCAATAAATGGTGCTGGAAAACCAGAAAGCCACCTGCAAAAGAATGAAACTAGACTGTTGTCTATCCCACACACCAAAATTAACTCAAATGGATTAAGGACCTGAATATAAGACCTGAAACAATAAAATAGCATAGAGAAAACATAGGAACTAAACTCAAGGACCTTGGACTTAAAGAGGATTTTATGAATTTGACCTCAAAGGCAAGGGAAGTAAAAGCAAAAATAAATGAATGAGACTACATCAAACTAAAAAGCTTCTGCACAGCAAAAGAAACCATCAACAAGGTAAAGAGACAACCATCCGAATGGGAAAATATATTTTCAAGCAATGCCTTCCGATAAGGGTAATATCCAAAATATACAAAGAACTCATATGACTCAACAACAACAACAATAACAACAACAAAAAAAACAACCAAATCAAAAAATGGCAGAGGACCTGAACAGACACTTCTCCCAGAAGACATACAAATGGCCAACAAATATATGAAAAGATGCTCAACATCGCTAGCTTATTAGGGAAATGCAAATCAAAACCACAATGAGATACCATCTCACACCTGTTAGAATAGCTATAATCAACAGGACAAGTAATAACAAATGTTGGAGAGGATGCAAAGAATAAAGGAACCCATACATGCTGGTGGGGCTACAAATTGGTACAGTCAGTATGGAAGTTACTGAAAAAACTAAGAACTGATCCACCGTATGATCCAGCAATCCCTCTACTGGGTATTTACCCAAAGACTTGAAAACCCATATCAGAAAAGATATTTGTACTCTGATGTTCATAGCAGCATTATTCACAGTGGCCAGGACATGGAAGCAACTGAAGTGTCCTATGATAGATGATTGGCTAAAGAAGCTGTGGTACATATATACAATGGAATATTACTCAACCAAAGAAAAGATGAAATACTGCCATATGCAACATTGATGGACCTTAAGATAATCATGCTAAGAGAAATAAGCCAGACAGAAAAAGTTGAAAACCACATGATGTCACTTATACATGGGATATAAACCTAAAAACAACAAACGAATAGTACAAACAAAAACTCATGGACATGGACAATAGACTAGTAGTTACCAGAGGGTAAGGGGGAGGGAGGAGGGGGAGGGGGCCAATAGATGGGGTGAAAGGGGTCAAATATTTGGTGATAGAAATCTAACTATGAGAGGGGAACACTCAATGAAACACACACATGCACACACATACACACACGTCTTACAGTTAAATTGTATACCTGAAACTGATTAGATTGTCTTAACCAATATCATGAAAAAATTTAATTAAAAATAAATTTTAAAAAAGAACAAAAAATAAAAAAAAAAGTTATTTTGTATTTCTTATAAAATGTCTCAGGGCAACATCTGAGCTCTAGTCAGCTTGGAGTGCCTGTGTTCAACATCCAGTCATAACCTGGCAGTATAGTATTTTATCAACTATTTTATCAACTTGCTCCATCATCCTTCAGAAACAAATTTTACATATAGGAATTGCTTCACATCTGTTTCAGTTCTTTCAAGTCTTCTATCATATTGCTACTCCATTAAAAAAAATAACCAGGGAAATATTTCAAATATGGAAAAATGGGTAAAGTATGTAAAGCCTGAGGAGAATCAGTAAAACTTAGGGAATTTATTTGTGAAACTGCACAAAAATGAGAACTATAGCTCCTGCATGATCAGTGATTATTTCCGCATTGCATCTGTGTCAAATGGCTCTGTGACTCATGGCTGCAGTTCTTGTCATGAAAATTTTGTGCCTTTCGCGTATTGGTATCTTATCATTATAATCAGCCAGGAGCCATTATTCAAAAAAAAAAAAAAAAGCCACCATCCTCTAGAATTAATAGTATGCCATAACAGCATGCTCTTCTTTCAGCCTCTCTTCTGTCCCGAAAAGCCCATCACTCTGCTTCATCATTTGAAGTTTCCCTTGTTCATTCTACTTGAAATCACCTCATTTCTTCTCACATGTACTAGCTGCTTGGCAGAGTTGTGTGTCATCACCTACAGCTGCTGGGCTGTGTTCAGGACCACGTCGTCTGTGGACCTAGCTCGTCAGCTGTTGATGCATTGGCAGCTGCAGTGAGATTCTCTTCAAGCTGTGCGCCATCCTGTAGTTGTTCCAAGTTCTAGAGCCGACTAGACAGTGGTCGCTGCTATCCTCTGCAAAGCTATAATCTAATGTAGAGTTCAGTCCCATTTTGACATCATACCCTACTTGTCCCTATCCCAGAAGAACATGTTGGTTTGGACTCAATTCAGATTTTTTTTATTCTGCATCCCTCAGTCCACATGCCGTTCTATTTGAAGAATCTAATGAAGAAATTTTAGCTTTTTGATGCTAATGAAAAGTCTGCCTTGAGTGTAATATTTCTTGGGTGCAACCTGGTACATCATCTTGGTCGAACTATGAATTTATTATTAGGTCTCTGTATTGAGCTAGTCTGAAAGAGCCACTCCAGATTTTATCAGGACCATGCTCCAGTTCCTGGTAATAGACTTTTGAAACAATTCAGAGACTGGTAGAGAGGCCAATGATAATAAAAAGTTATTGTAAAATTTTTGAAAGTTTTAGAGAAGGTTGTTGGAATTAAGGAGACATTTCAGAGGAGTATTAATATCCATCCACTTTATAAGAGAAAAATAATAAATGGGAAGTAATGAAAGGAGAGTGGTAGGTGTGGACTAGTCCCTTCAGAAATATGTCAAAACCCATTTTTATAGTCAGTTTACAAGTGACCAAAATACTATGACTTCCTAGTAGATAGTAACTCAGAATCATTTTCTCAGCAATTTATATACATAAATATAAGTTTCTAATCTACAGAAGCTGCCCAGATACTGTTACAGAACCCTTTTATTCTCCTAACGAGTTGGTCCAGACACTGAAAATGATAGTCTAAGTTTTAATGGAACACAGAAGGACTGTAGTTTTGACTGGAACAGTCCTGGTTATGCCATTGTCTCTGAAAAAATTTATAACTCTTTTCATGCTCAGATGTGTCCCTATTTAGCCAACGAATTAACATGAGTACAGTTAAAGATTTTCTTTAAGGTTCATCCAATGATGAGTGATGTTAAGACAACGCTGCTCCAGTCTTCAATTATTTAGAGTGGTTGTTCAAATTTCAGGACACATATCAGAATCACCTAAAGAGCTTGTTTTTAAAACACAGGTTCCTGGGCCCCAACCTTAGAGTTTCTGATTCTGTAAGTCTAGGGTGTGGCCAAAGAATTTGCATTTCTACACATTTTCCAGTTGATATTTGATATTACTAACCCAGAGAAGACATACTTCGAGGACCACCAACTCTTTTCCTCTTCTTGGGTAGTATTTTGAACACAAAGGAAAAGACTTAAGGATAGACCAGACAAGTTAAAAGAACAATTTGGTTAAATGTCTTAATATCAGAGACTAGTAAAAGAACATCAGCTGCTGAGCTGGTCAACTGCAAACTCAGTATAATCAGATTATGACAGATAAGGCTCTTTGATGATGACCACATGCTGGGCCATCCATTGAGCTGTCCTATGGAATTTTGAGATTTGGTAGCCATTCATTAAATGGTTTGCTCTCAAAGAAAAGAGCATTTTTTTTTTTCTAAAGGAGGATTTTTTTCTAAAGGAGATTTACCTATTTCTTTGTGTAAGACAAACCTGTATGTGCTATATACATACATACATGTGAGGGAATAAAATGCAGTGAAGTTTAAACGATAATAGATGCAGTTACTAAAACAGATTTGAATTCCATTTGTTATTGTGTTGCATTTGACTCTGGGTTAAAAGATTTCTGGAAATGTATCTTTTCTCGAGAAATAGTATTCTCTGTATAGACATTGTGTGTGTAAAATTTTCCTTGAGCTTCACAGATGTTTATTCTTTTTTAGAAATTTATTATTTTTAATTCTCTCAATAAGTCATGTATAATGAAGATAAATATGATAATTACATTTGAGAGAAATTTCAGGAGATTACTGTCAAAATATCAGACAGTACTTGCAAAAAGCTGTTTCGATTTATGTTTTAGAAAGAAAATTATTTATTTGTCAATCCTGGGAAAGTGTTTTCATTTCAAAAGACATAGCTGGACCCTTTCTCTCACCTCCAGTCCATAACTTGTTTGTCAGGCAAGACTATGTTTTCCAGTTCATCCTTCCTCATGAACCCGTGACCTGCATTTGAACCCCTGTGAGAACAGCCTTTCTGTTGCTCTCATAGAGCAATACTTGTCATATACATGTGGCTAGAAACCAGACATCAGTATTAGAGGTGTCCCATAAGTTTCTGAGGTAATCCCTAGCCTGCCGGCAAGGCCACCATGTTAATACCAGGCTAAGAAGCCTACTATGCCCCTACTTTTTTGAGCAGAGACTAGGACAGGGTATATGAAGCACTCTTCCTTAACCAAATTAATTCCTTTGACCTAAGGAAGAATCCTTGTTCCAGATTATTTTCCTAAATCTGAGGTTCCAAGAAAGTAGGAAAGATGTCTTTCCCTCAGAGACCTTCCAGTAAGTAGGTAATATCAGCATTGCTAGTGTTCCTTTTGAGAGCCATTTCTGCTGACCTCTTCAAGCCGAAAATGCAAAGAGAGGAATGCAGTGGGTTGTACTGAGCTTTTGCGGAAATGGTTACGTTTGTCAGGTGGCTTTGCAAATGATTTCAGAATGGAAAATGCAGTATAAATACAAGGCTTAGAAGAGAATGGTAACCAAGAAAAACCTTAGCAAATGGTCTTGTGACAGCACAGTCTAAGCATAGTCAGAGAGTCTGGAAGCAGAGCAAAGGTAGATATGAAATGGTTTATTGATATTTCCTCCAATACAATACAATGCAGTACAATGCATGGTATGTTTAATGTGGTACCCCTCATTAGCGATATTTTGGAGTGCTCTGCAAAACTGCACTGAATGTCAGGTGTTCATGTATTTCCATCAGTACCTGCATACGCATCTATGATACAATGCCTAGAGGGTTTGTTTCTGATTTTCAATAAGTAAACCTTTAGCTATCCCAGAAGTAATCAAATGGGTTCAAGTTATTAAATATATATATATTTTTTCACTGTAGTCTTGTTCTTTGGCAAGTTCAGAAGCTAAGCATTACCATCTCCATTAAATGTGGAGAATCAGTCCCGTGCAGTGAAAGGAACAGAAGATATCCAGTTGCACAGGGTGGAGGCAGAAGCCTGGCCTGGCCTCTTGTAACACCTATTTAAGCCTTGGACCAGTAACTAACCTTCTTCCTACCTCAGTGTTTTCATCTATAAAATGGCGATGGTAACAGTCTCTACCTTATGGAATTGTTCTGGGATTGGCCCTAGCATGACTGAAGAGCCCAATACTTGTTAGGCAGTGGGATCTATTACTATGATGTAGGACTACAGTGCTTGCTTTCTCTTTAGCTTACATGCAGGCAATTTTTAATGTGTACCAGTAGAGCTAAAAAGAATAAGACAATTTCTCCAACGTTTGGCTCACTGAAGTCAATCTCATTAGTTCTTAATCTCATTCTGATGTGGAGAGAAACTATTTACAAACTTTACATTTTCTTAAGCCTGTGGTCAATGAAGAATGCAACAGGGATGCATTATATAAGAAGCTGTTCCAACTGTATACTACGTAATATGGAAGACAATTGTCCAGAAGTGGAAATCCAGTTGCAAGAAATCTGCTACTTACTTTGTTGTACAACCTCAGGGAAACCTAAACTTTTGGTTTTAGGCTGGGCATTCGTAATATGCTGGGCTTGGGTTTTGTGGCTTCAAGGTTGCTTCTAGCCTGAATGCTATGCGTCTGCCTGCTCACTTGATGAACTCAAGATTTAGCTCAGCAATCTGATTTTTAAAGCTTTCTTTGAATTCATAGCTCACAGAATAGCAAGCTGGAAGAGACGTGAAGACCACCTAAAGTAACATTCTGGTTTTATAGATGAAGAAACTGGAATTCAGAGATTAAGGCTCTTTCCCTTATATCACATAGCTAGTTTTTGGCTGAGCTAAAAGCAGAACCCAGGTGTCCTGACTCCTAGGTCAGTGCTCCTTATATTACACCACCTTGCCCCCTTCCCATAAATGGAGAATCATGCTTAAGAGCTACGTGTGAAAACAAAGCACAGCTAAGCTTTGACTTACACTGATGACCTAATCATTTCATTGAATAACTACAAAATTAAATAAGTAAATTTGATCTGACAGTTGAAAGGACTATTTGAAAGATTTTTATATTTCTATCTATTGATCTTCTAGTCATCTTGAAGGATTACAAACAGCATGCTCTGTATGTCCCTTTTCAGAGATGTGACTAGTTCATCTCTGGGCTTTGTGTTTTAGAAACCTTGATAAGCTCTGAATTTTCACTCGCTAAGTCACGAGGATCAATCATTGTAACCTCAGAGTATACAATTAATCTGCAACTTCCTTGACTTTATACTACCCTGTGGTCAAATTTGTTCATTCCTGGTGAAATAAGGAAATGATTTCGTATTGACTAACCAAAGTCAACATGGGAATCTACTAATCATGTGCATGATCACAAGATGTACACAGTGTATATGAGTAACCGAGAAATAACCAGTCAAATCAAAACACTCTGTTAGATGGCGGACATGTTACAAGTTGACACGGTGAGGAAGTGGTATCCTGGTTACCGGTCACTGTTCTCCGTGTCTGTCCTGCGGTTCTGGCTTGGACTCAAGTCCAAGTTCCAGCTTTCTCGCCCTCCTCAGGCTGAGCCTTCCATGGAAGCAGCTCTTCAGTACCAGTGAGCAGAGAGGAACCTTAGGGTATTTAATAGAGAGCCACTTCTGATGGAAAAGGGTATGCAGCATTTTTTTTTAAGAATACTATTGTATTTGAGTTAATTTTAATGAAAAGGATGTACTTTCTGCATTAATTTGAAGAAACATCAGTTGGGTAAATTAATTTTAAAATACAGATTTTATTCGACAAAAGAAAACAAAACGATCAATTTACGTGGGCTCTTTTTTTACATTTTAGCGAGAGATGTAAGACATTCGAGTCAAGTTCCTTAAAAAATTAAGAAAAGGGATCAAAACATTCTATATTTAAAAAATCATAATTACAATTTTATTTTAATTTTTTATTATGGTCAGTCGATATACAGAGGAAGGGAGAAATGAAATAAAAAACACAAAAGTAGGAGAGGAAAGGTGGGAAACAAGCAAACAACAAAAGCAGAAAGATATAAAAGGTGAAAAAAAAATGAGAAACACCGAAAGAGGATTAGAGGAGAATGATTTTTAGAGACTAAGAGAAAAGACAACAGAGCCTGTAGCTTTCCTACCTGGCCCTTAAGCACAACTTGTCGTTATTTTCATCCTCCTTTGATTGAAGTTTTTCCCTCCACATGACAGCAATTTTGTGAGCACAAGAATTGTGCTGGGGTTTGCTTACTATTGTTTTCCCAGTGCCTAGCACAGATGCAGTAACCAGGGTAAGAATTAGTAAATGAATGGATAAACGAAGGAGGAAAGAGCGTACAGGGACAGAGTCCTGTGGCCCAAAGGCTGGGGTAATCCCCTGAGAGCTGCAGTGGTTTCCTCAAAAGCCAGAACTTCGGACTAGGCTGATCTCGGCACTTGGGGAACCAGCAGGAGCATTTCTTCCTTTGGAGGCAGTTTCACAAAGTCTCACCCATGTTCTCTTTGTCTGAGTTGTGGTCTGCTACGCATTAGAACAACGTTTGCCTGTTTCTTTTGGGAACTTGCTGAAAGTTGATGTTTTCACCATCCACACCTTGAGTATCATGGCATCACCTGGTACCTTCTTTCCCCAGGCCCAGCTCTCAAATCCCTCTGTTCCCTCAGCACCTGGAGTCCGTCCTGTTACAGACCAACTGTTCTCTCCCCAGACTGTGCCTTTTCGGATCTCCCAAGAGGAGACCCTTCCCTTTCAGCATGCTGGTGGCAACTGCCTGTGTTCCCAACCCCTCAGCACCAAGGGCCCTACGAGAGGGTCAGCAGACTTGGCTCCCCATTGCCAAGACATCATCACATCTTCATCCTCACAGGAAACTGCATTTTGAAAGCCTTTCCAGGCACCACCCTCTACTACTTCCTGGTCACTCTGATCCATTCATCACTGATTTTGGCCCTTGGCCACCCATAATCCCCTCACCCTCACCCATTCCAACTGCTGAACTCCTTCAGGATGACATCAGGGATTTCGTGCAATTCATCCAAAAGTGATTTTTAAAAAACTGTAGTAAAATATACATAACATAAAATTTACCATTTTAACCATTTTAATTATATAGTTTTATGACCTCATTATGTTCGCATGCACCTTTGGAGAATTTTCCCTACCAAAACTCTGTAACCATCATACTAACTCCCCAAATTTTCCAATATTTTATCAGATTTAAGGTACTCTCATCCAAGAATTTTCATTTCCTGAAGTTCTGCCTTCAGAATTTTAAATTGTATCCTTACACTTTCTGTCCAGACTTTCCTATCTTGCCAAGCAATTCCGATGCAGACAGATGTGGGTTGGGATCCCGGCTAAACCGTTTGCTAAAGCCTCGCTTTCTTCATTCATAAAATTCAGATAATAGATCGCACTGTAGATAATTCAGATAGTAAAGAGATAAGAGAACTGAAGTTCATTGGATTGTTGAAAGGATTCGTTGCTGGCAGATCTGTTCTCCTCCCTTATTCCTGCGAGTCCCCACATTCATGTTCCTCAGCCACCACTTCGTTTCTGATGCCCATTCCAGGGGACGCACTGTCCTCAGTGCAGTTCTCTGCCTTAACTGCACATCCACCAGAGCCGTTGGTGGACAGCAGTCTCTGCTGGGGGCTCTACAAGCCTGGGCTGTCTGTCCCTCCTGCCCTGCAGGCGTTTAAGGGGCCCCTATTTGGCTTCCTGTTCCCCACAACAGCTCTTTTAGCACTTTGTCACTCCACCGCCTACCCTGCCACCACCCAGCAGCTATCATTTATCTTCTCAGTCTCTGTAGACATGAATTCTTAAACTTTAGGGCACAAAGGAATTGTACCCAAACTTTAAGAGGTTCTGATTTGGTATGAGGTAGCGGGTTTGAAACCTGCAATTTTAACAAGCAATCCCGGAAGATTTTGATATACACAGTGCACCATCTACTTTCCTTGGAAGGCTATCCTAAGCCACAAGCTCCTGGAGAGCAGACATCTTGTCTTATCTGATTTTCGTTCTAAATTCCCGGCAGTAGATGTTGAAGGATTGATTGAATGAATGAATCTGGCTGTCACTCTGCACTTCAGAGTATTACCCTTCTCCTTTGAAATGCTAATTAGCTACAGCGGTTTGAATGCAGTTTAAAACTAATGTTTTATCTTTAATCCTTTATCAGCCCGTTTTCATTGCCATTGGGGGTAGGGAACGATAAAGAACTTGTTATTCTCTGACTAGGACAACAACAGCTACAAAAAAAAAAAGCAATGGAAGGGCTGGATAAGACTAAGACAGAAGTGCTGGGATACACAGATTGGGCCTTTCTGTACCTTGGGGGAGGAAAGTACTCTATGGACTCTCAGTCTAGGGATCCACCAGGCAGAAGTCTTTATAGCCACTGCAGCCGGCTTTTCTGGATTGGAGAGAATCTTAAAAGGAAGATCTCTGCTGGGGAAGTTGAAAGAAGGTGACTTAGAGAAATAGGCAAATCAGAGTACAGAAAGATTCATCTGGCTTCAAATATTAGCTCTCCCATTTCCTCGCTTATGACATGGGTAATTAAACTGTTGCATCTGCTTGTTTTCTCATCTAAAAAATGGAGATAATATCATTTACCTTACAAGGTTTTTTTTTTTTTGAGGATTGAAAATGGAATATAAGAAATGCACAGTGATTCTATGACCTTAGGCAATCTGGCAGAGTTTCCAAGAGAGCTGGGTATCAGGTTAACCCTCTGTCTCTACCACAATGGAGGGGAAGCTTGTACACACAGACACACACCCCTCCACACCCAGTCCACCTAGAGAAAGTGGTAGCAGCTATTGCCCTCTGGGGAAGTCTAACTCTGAAACCTCACCCACACTGTAAAAATGTTTCCAAAAGGAACAGACAGAGTAACCTAGGGCCATGCCCTTCCTTCTTCCTGAGCAGAACTCAAAGCCTGTCTTAGGGAAGTGGGAGGTTAACTAGTGTGGGTGGCTGGAACTGAAACATTTCTTTTACCACCCTCCTATTCCTCCACCTCTCTCCCTTTTGTGCCTAGGGCAAGGATAAACAGCTCATGCCTATACTTACTTGCTCACACACAGTTGGATCTGCTCTCTGTAGCCTCTAGACCCTATCTCATCATTCATCAAGATTCACTGAATACTCACAGGGTTTAGGGTATGGTTCTAAATGCGGTATCCAGGACCTCCCTGAGAGCCCAGGGGAAGTTTGTTCCAGTATTTAAGATCTTCCTCCAGCCCTTGAAGATGAATGTCTAACCCCACTTCATTCCCACCTTCGGCCCTTCCCATCACCCCATGGCCAGAAAGAGTACCTTTTGCTTGGAGTGCTAAGAAACTTTGATTTAAATGTTGATAAGAATGAACACCTGTAAATATTCTTTACAGAACTTCTGTCTCCCTTCCATACTTACTTCCTTATTCTTGAACATTTACTCGCTTTTAGGAGAAGAATTTGGACTGGTTTCCTCGGATGCGAGCCATGTCCCTTGTTAGCAATGAAGGTGACAGTGAGCAAAATGAAATTCGGAACCTGCAAGAGAAGTTGGAATGTACCATGAGTCTGGTCAAACAGCTGTCAGGCCAGCTGGCGGAGCTCAAGGAGCAGGTCAGTGCACTCAGGGAGATGGAGCTGGGTGGGGTAGACTCATTCACTCACTACCCTGAGTGAGGGGAGACCCAGAGACTCCTGGGGGCAAGACTGTAATCCACAGAGAATTGCAAACTCCAGTAAAGAAACCCCACCTTGTACTGCAAGAACCACACCTGATCAAGCAAAGGCTTCTACTTACCCACCTCCCCATCGCCTGTGACACTTCTTCTACAGAAGGGGGAAGGAGGTCACCAGTGCCAAAATACAAAGACCTTTCTCTTTGCACTTTTTGATAGAAAATCATATTTTCTACCAGCATAGGAATTACTAAACTCATTGGAAAGGCAGATCATCATTAGTATCTGTCATTTCAATGCTATAATCAACCCCTTCATGTAAAATTGTTAGCATCTGTAAAAATAATATCAAAAGTAACTGTGGTAGCTGTTAAAATGACTCTGGTGATGGTGATGATTCTGTGACAAGCAAGGGCTGCTTTAAAAGAACCGTGGTTCCTGTTTCTTAACCGCAGAGGGGTTTTTGCTTTTTTCCCTCTGTTTATGGAAATTCGCTTAAAAAATATTTTCCCTTTTTTGGATAAATATATTCTATATGATGCCAGGCAGACTGTAGGTGTTGGGAAGTGTTAACCAAAACCGTGTGGCCACCAGCGCTTGGAAAGAATGAGGAAATCAGCTCAACACACTCTCTCTTTTCCCCCAGATGACAGAACAAAGGAAGAATAAGCAGAGACTGGGCTTTCTCGGATCAAACACACCCCATGTGAATCATCACATGCCACCACACTGATACCATGGGGGAAAGCCGTGACTAGCCTTTCATCAGTGTCCTGCCTGATCACTGAATAAAGAACTGAGATGGACGGGAGTGAACAGTGCCTATTGTTGAAAAGTTAAAAACAACCAAGTGCCAAGATGTTGAGTGATTTAGCTCTGAGAACAATTTATAACTGTGTTTTCATGGTTGAGAAGACCAAACTTAAAATGCAGCCACTAGAAAGCACACATCACACATACTTAATGCAACGTGAAGTAACTTGCTCAAGTGCACGGAGAGGGTAGGGAGAGGCAGTGCGGGGAGAACCACCTTTTGCTAAATCAATAAGAGTCAGTTTTGTCTTAACGCTGACTGAGACCTTTGTCATGGTCGGTTGGAATTTCTTGTAATTATGGCATATAGGTCAGTGGTGCAGGAAGTCATACTTGGGTGGCTAAGTTTTACTAAAGAAAATAACTAAAAAGATTCAAACTGAGCGTTGCAAAGAAAAAATGTTAATGCTTCTAAACCGTAGCTGTCACAGGGCAATTTCTTATTTCTAACATGCAACACGATGGATTTACAGCTCTAGGAACTAGTGCTTCATAGCATGGGCCCTCACACGGACGACACTACTGGAATGTGATTGCTTCTCCCAGATTCAGAGGGGCTCTGTCAGTATCGAGTACAAAAAGAGATTTTCATATAACTTATTAAAAGCATGTTTTAAGTCATGTATAGGCTAGCATTTCAAAAGATTTGGAGACGAAATAGCTGACAGTAAGCCCCAGGGAAGAGTTTTCTGAAAACATATATGTGCTTTAAAATATATTGAGATTAATAAATAAAAACACTTAAAGATGACAGGAATATTGAGAAACTTACGATGGTGGCATAGCCTTTTATAGATGCGGAGTAAAGGCTCTTTGATTCATGTTTGCTGCCCTTAAGGAACTGAGTGGTTTTATTCCTGCGGTTAGAAAAAAAATCCAAGAAATTTATTGAATACTCAAGAAAATGCAATATATCACTTGCATATCTTAAACTGTATCAATGAGAGAGGAAAGATGATAATCTCTTCCCTATGTTATCTTTATGTTAAATTGTGCTATCGGAATTTGTGGAAGGAGAAAATAACCTGCATACTCATATTATTCTTAGAAACGATGCTTTTAGAGTATTGAAGCAAAATTCTTGGATAATGAAAGCGTTTTGTGGCAAAGGAGCAAGGCACATGACTCTGGGAGATGCTTTGCAAGTTGACTTCTGGCCCTGCCCCCACGAGAAAAAAAAATCTCCTCCAGCATCTTTAAACTCTCAAGTTATTACACCAGGGCTGAGGTCTGGAAAAGGTTGGCTATAACCATTTTTAAAACTTTCGGGTTGTTTTAATGTAGTTTAAGCTATTAGTTCCTAAAATACTCTAATCGTGATCGAAGTAGATTATGAAGGATGCCTGAACCAATCCTTCTGCACACTGTTAAAATGTAGACTTGGAGTAAAACTGCTGAAACCTGGAACAACAAATTTTTCAGCCAAATCTACCAGTACCACCACCCATCCCATTCCTCCTCACTTAAGAATTCTTCACTCTGATGTGGAAGTAATTTTCCTGACATACCACTGAAAAACCATGACCAAAAGATGAAGAAATTGGAATATATCTGCATGCAACATGGAATTTTGAACCTAGCAGGCATTCAATAAATATATGAAAAATTCTACTGTCACTCGATTACCTTAATTCTTTATCACAACAACTTTAAACTATGTCACATATTTGATTTTTTTAAATGTCTCACTGAAATCAAAACAGAGCAAAGCAGCCATTGTTTCCATTAAAAACCATCATTGTTATAACCGTATTAGATAAAAAGTATACTTAAAATATTTTAATTAGGAGTTCTGTGGGCAGGGAAAAGAGGAGAAAAATAATAAGTATTGAACTTTCCAGTACAGGAACCTATCACTGTTTTAGCACAAAATATTTTGGATGTATGAACATCAAGAAAATACATTAATTTGTACATATGAGAGCAACCTGTCCGATAAACTATCCAGTCTTTTCTGACACTCTGATAGTTCTTTTTTATCGGGAATAAGCCATTGGGTCACTACTATCAAGATATGGCCTGACCTCTCCAACCGTGAGTCGTGGCAGCTCCCATTTCATGGCATATTGTCTCCTACGGGAAGTGGCCAAAAGATGACAACTAACAAGATCCTTATTTGTTTAAAATTGAAATATTTCTAGGTTGTGCTCATTTTTTCCTGCCTATTTAGAGATTATTAAACAACGTAAACAAAAGCAAGCAAACAAAGGAGGGATTTTATTTTGCAGGCTATTAAATTCATGACAGCAATGACAATAATGCAGAAATTTGACATCTGATATACATTTATATTTGTTATGTGTGTTTGTAATGCAACTGGAATATTTGACCTAGGCAGTATCAATTGATATTCTCATATTTATATAGTAACATTAAATACAATCACCCCTGATTTTGATGTTAAGGGAAGTGCTTTACTGTTTAATTATTAAAATTCACATCTGGTTAAAGTATGAGTTTCTACTGAATATAATTTTTAATTTTAAAAGTATTTTATTCCCCATGGTCCATTCGGAGGCCCAAGAGTTTAATGAAATTATGTTTTATAAATATCATTTTAGATGAGAAAATATTTGTATCATATAAGACTGTAATATTAATAAATAAATTGTATAAATGTAAATTTTATCATATTTTTTACCCCTTATAAAGTCCTTTAGAAAGGGCTTCTTTTCTTGCATTTTGAAATTTTTCTATGATGCTGAGAATGTGGCTTCTAGTAGATTGTTGATAGTATCAGAAAGATATTTGATTCAGGACAAAACCGTGTGCTTATTTCCACGTTCTCCAGTCACAACTCAGTGTTTTGACTGCTCTTTTTAGTCTATAGTTGTTTTATTATGAACAGTAGTGCAGTGCCCCCATACTCCAGTACTGAGATAAGTGGAAAGATTGGGGAGCTGGGGTTAGGGAAGGTGAAGATTAGGACTTCACTATGATTGAGGAAAAGAAGAAGTAAATGATAGATAATAGGAAAAAAAAAAAAACTAACCCTCCAGGGGCCCAGTAGACTGGGACACAAGTAAGAAATATTGCACAGGCATAATGATGTAACAGATTACGGACTTGAGATAATTTAAGACAAAACTTAAACCGTAAAGAACTTTGTGGAAGAGCAGCTATAAGAAATGTGTTCCCTCAGTGGGTTTTAAATCTATACGGAATAACAAATTGGCAGACCGCAGTATGCCATGACACATGATACAATGTGGAGCAGGCATCTGAAACACAATCACAGAAGCCTACAGGAGCCTGGCAAGTCACTACAATGGGTGGAACTGTGGCGTGCACACCATACGCAGGGAGCGGGGAGGCCACAGCGTACTTTCTATTGGCAAAATTTGACAACTAATTCCAGCTTTTAGAAAACTTGGAGGCCACTTGAGGCCTTCTAGTCACTTATCTGCTATCTCTGAGATAATTGTTTTTAAAGCTGTTTCATTTAATAGAAGAAAGCACATGATACCAAAACCAAGCAGAGGAGCTAAAATGCTTGTGAAACTTGAGAAATCTGAAAACAAATCCAGGCATCATCTCTGAACTGGTGGGTTTCTACAAACTTGAATAATTTATACAATTATCATACCAATACTTCTCATATCGCCAGTAGACCTTTTCCCCCTGCAGTATAGGTTTACTGTATTTGCCTCAAATACACGATTCTAATGTAAAATGTCAAGACAAGTATAATTTATAAATTATTAATAAAATTGGATATGTATAACGTTTTCATTGTTATTATGCTTTATTCATTTTTACTATGTTAATATTGTTATTTTACATAGCAAGACATGGGGGACAAAAAATCTGATGGCTTGAACTATACCGAGAAGCTAATCCAGATAAACTGTTGTGCCCAGTGTTTATTGGGAGTTGTCCAAACCCCCAATTAGTCAAAACCTACTGGCATATCTACATCGCATCTGATACCCAGAAAGAGCTCCATGGGCACAGGCCATTTTGTCATCAAGGATTTCCTGATTCTTAATGCCTGGTGCTTCAAATGATAGTATCCCTCAGAAAAGAACAAAGCATGTGACAGCTGAAATCAAAATGAGTCTTAGGAATCATTTGGAAACCATGAATAGGATCCTTTGCTCATGTGGGCTTTTTCCAGTGTGCGGCAGTTCCTTGAAGCAGTGTGGCAAGAATTGTTTTGTTTTGTTTGGTATCAAAGGAAAAGTTGGGGGAGGCAAATTGGACAATGTGTTCCTCTTCCAGTGAGAGCAATAGGCACAAAAGCAGGAATCTGCATGTGGAAGGGGACTGTGATGGCCACCCACAAATAACCCTGCCTTTGACCAGCTAGCCCCAGTGCTTTTTGTCTTAGGAGGCCTAGCCTTCAAGGCACAACCATAGGCCAGAAATCAGTGTACTTTAGGCTCTTCTATGTCCCTTTCCAATGGCAGAGGTGCCGGCACATCGCCTGGAGTCAGCAAATGGCAAACAAAGAAACACGAAAGCCAAACTTTTTGCAGGTAGAAAGTTTATAGAAACAGATTAGTTGTTAAACTCTTTTTGACTCAATTTAACAGAAAATTCTGGTTTTTCACTTTGATGTGGATTTTCCCCTAAAGAAGACTGTTTCCTTTTAACTCTGGTCCTTGAAGAGAAAATCAGCTCCAGGTAGAGTTGCCCCCCTCACATCTGTGGAAACGCGGATACAGGTGTGGATTTCCTTTGCAAGCCACTCCGGCACATCCTTTCAAAGTTCTCCTCCCCAAAATTGATTTGCACAGGAAGAAGCTTCTGAGGCTGCTCCCTATTCACATAACTGTGCTTTTAGTTTTGTTTTTATAACTGTCTTCACTTTGGACAATTGTATCTGCCTCTCTCTGTGTCACAACATGTTCCTTCTCTTTCAACATGAATCAAATGTTTCTTTGTGATCTGGTCTTCTCAGCAGTATATTTAAATACAAATTTTGTGAAGACAATATCTTAAAATTAGACCCAGCTTTATAAAAACATCTTAATATATTTTTTATCAATTAGATTTCATCAGAGAAGCAAAATCATAATGCTTAACATGAATCGAGAGATTTATTTCAAGGATTTGGCATCATGCAATTACAGTGAAGAATTGGTGAAGAACTCTATGGAAGGCTGGCGCTTCTGCCTCTGGTGGTGGGTCTGAAGTCCCTGTAAGTCATCAGGGCTGGCAATCAGGAAGAAAAGCCAGGTGTGAAGCAGAGAAGAGCAAGGACCAACTGGAACCCATGAGGACAAACTAAAATTTGCATCTAGCGCTCACCATCTCCAAACTCCATAGTCTATGTGACGTAAAAAAGAAGCTGGTGCCCTTCGCCTTGCACTTGTACGTATATTTGACCCAGGATTCAGAGAAGCTGAAGGGGGAGACCTGAGGTGAGCTGGAGGACTGCAGGCTGGCTGCTGCCCTACGCCCCCCAGGTGAGCCAGGAGATCAGGCTCGCTGCATAATTGTAGGCTCCAATTCTCTGGCTTCCACAAGTTCTGAACCTTGATGAATTCAATGTAAAAAAAAAAAGTCACAATTAATGCATATGTATACATAAAAATCTCTTTTGTCTCCTCACAGACAATAATATTGAAAAAAAAATCTGAACTTAAGCAGTCTGATTCTAAAATCTATGCTCAACCCTCATGCTCTCCTGTACCCTGAAAAACAAATAGGAAATAAGGAGAAGTCATGTTCGAGGAGAGATGGGCATGGAGCAGTGCCGTTTAATAGTTAAAAGCAGAAGGAAAATCGTTAAAGGTAGGAGGAAAGGTAGGCATTTCTCAAAAGATGAAGATCCAGGATGAATGCCTAAGGGATAGCAGGTAATGGAGACAAGCTCTACCTCTTGATACCTCTGTGTAGCCATCAAACATCTGTCAGGGTCAAACATTGTTTCCAGCACTGAGCTAGACACTGGAGATACAAAGAAAATAAAATCTATCCACTGTTCTTGAGGAACTCACATTTCAGGAGTGACGCAGGTCAATACATCTTTCAATACATCGTAAATACAATGGTCAGAGTACAGAAGGGGCCTTGGAAGCTCAAAAGAAGAAGGTGCTATGTCCAAAGTGCTAAGAGAGGTTGCACAGAGGAAATAACATTTGAATAATTGAATGGGAAGTTAGAAGTGGCCAAGGAAAAGGCTCAGGGGGAATGGGAATTTGAAGTCACAAGCAGAGTGAAAGCAAACAGAATGAGAGGAGAAAAAAATGAATGGTGTTTATGGAATGGCCAAAGTCACATGTGGCTGGCGAGTTGTGGAGGAGTAGCAAGAGCCAGGCTATGAAATTATTACAGATTATTATCCTAAGGAGAAATGCTTTTATACGTGAAGCAGAACATGATCATATTTAGTTTTAGGCATGTAACTAGAGGCAGAGTGAGGTATGGAGTGGAGAGGAAGAAGCTATCAACAGGAAGGTCAGTTAGCTGGGAGGTTGTTGCAAAGACTCACCCGAGGACACGGAAGGCCTATACTGTGGCAGTGGTGGCCTGACAAAGAAGTGTGGACAGATCCAAGAGATGTGAAGGAGGCCCAGATCCAGACCAACAGAGGGAGAGTTGTTGAGGATTATCTTAAGTTTCTAATTTGGGAGAGAGGGTGGATGTCATTAGCAGGGAGAGAAAATTCATAACAGTGGGTATGTTTTTGACTTGTTGAGTTTCAGAAATCAACCGTGCTTCCAGATGAATATTATAGTAGACACTGCAATTCCTGAGGCACAATAATGTCTCACTGTGATCTCCTAACACCTTATTTTCCCATGCCAGATAGCTTCACTGTAAAGACATTAATAATGGATAGTAGATATTTGGCAACAGAATTCGTTTCCTGAGCATTATAGATGGAGACGTAATAATTGGAGTGTACTTTGAGTTCACTTAAGAAGAACCAAGATTTGTATCAAGTTTTACAGTGCTTTGACGTATGTTGTTACTTTTAATCCCCCTAGCCATCCTAAAGGTAGATATTTAATATTTTTCCAAGGTAATATTTAATATCCTTTCAATTTTACAGATGAGGAATTGAAGTCACTTGTCTTAATTATCACACAGTTACCAGAGGAGCTAAGACTGGAGCACCTTCTACCTTTTCCTGTAGACAGAGCTCATCCTCATGAGACTGCAGACCACTGAGGTTGGAGCTGGTCTTAGTAAGTCCTGTGATCCTGATGTTCATCACAATGCTCAGTGTGTGGTAGCACAGAGTCACTGCGTCTATTTATTTTTTAGGATGAATAAATGGATGTCATGCATCTAACATTCCAGAATTCTTAACTTTGTTAGATAACATGACTACATTCCTAAATAAATATTTTTGTGGAAATGAAAAATTAAAAGTACTAGTCAGCCAGGTGGTGGTGATTTCACTTCAAGTGAAATAGCTTGGGAGAGTGAGTAGATTCTATTAGCTAAAATAACACATAGAGGAGAATTAATGCTTTAAAGAGAATACGTAAAAAGATTTCTTTCCATGTGATCTAATCAGTTTCCCAAACTGCTGGCAGGAAGACCCTTTCCTGAATTCTACCTGAACAAGCGTTTTCATTGTTTGCTTTCCAAGGGCGTGTCTACACACCAACTCTCCTCGCCTGCTCTGCCTGCCTCTTATTTTATTACGTGACATTTTCATTGAGCTATTGAAATTGGATGTGTCAGACTCATTAAAATCAATGGCAGTTGTGGCAAGTTAGTTGATATATTTTAAAATAAACCAAGAGGACCATGTAGATGTCAGGGGAATAAATTGCTCTGTTTAGCAACAAGTGATTTATTTAACGACCGTAGACAGGGTCCAAGGGATGCCAAGCTGCATACATTTTGGGGAAAGCTGAGCTATTTTCTCAGAAATCTCTCATGTGGGACCAAAATAAGAACAGGAAAAGTTTATGAGAAGCCTAATTAAATTCTTGATTTGGGAATGACCCCAAGGATTGAATTTTATTTCCCATGTGCTACAAAATTGACCTCTGAAGGTGAGACACATTCTAGAAGAATCGGGTATTAGCACTGACATGGACTTCATGGGCTTTACTCAAAATGCAGCAGCAGCATTTCTCCCCAGCTTGCCTCTGAGAGCGTGATGTTTCTAAGAGTGTGTGAGTGGAAAGGCAGAAAGTCTGGGATTTCACTCTTTCTTCCTCTCACCATTCAACCTCGGGTGAACTGCTAGGTTCAAGGTAATCAATATATGTGAATTGAGCAGAACCTAAAGTTGCAGAAGTGCAGTATAGCACTTAAAAGCACAGGCTCTGGAAGCAGAGGCCCGGATTTGCACCCTGGTTTCTGCCACTTACTCACCAAGCGATCGTGAAGAAGCTTCTGGCCTTTCTGTACCTCATTTTCCTCACCCATAGGTGAAGATAGTGATATACTTACCGTATACAATTGATGTGAAGTTAGATGAGTTACAATTGTGCTTGTCCCTTCTCTTCTCTTATCATCGATCATCCCCCCTGTTAGCTCATCTCCTCAACATACACGCACACTGTCATAGCTCCCTCGAAAAAGAATCCTTGATTCTACATCCTCCTTTAGCTTTTGACCTTATACCTTTGCCCTCATTTACATAGAAACTCCTGAAAAGAATTGTGCATTTGCCCTTTGGCCCACTCCAGTGAGATGTTTTTCCCTATTATTCCAATGAAACCATTCACCAAAATCACCAGTGACTTCCATGTTTCCTAATCTAAAGATCAATTTTAAAGGTCCTCTCAACATTGGGACACTTCTCAGCAGCATTTGATCCATTCTCAACTCCCTCATTCTGAAACACAACTCTTCCTTGTTTGTTTGTTTGTTTTTTCTTGCTCCACTGGCCACTCTTTCTTAGTCTCTTTTGCAGGGACTTCCTCACTAGAGTGCCCTGGGTTTCAGTCTCTGGAACACATCTCTCCTTTTTTCTCTCCCTAGATAATTTCGTCTAGTCTCAAGCTAGCTACAAATATAGATTTAGATACATGGCATTAACTCCCAAATCATAGCTCTAGCCCCAACATCCCTAGAATCCCCCAGAATCCAACTCATTGTTCATATCTCCTCTTAGATGAATAATAGGCCTCTCAACCTTAATAGGGTAAACCCTCATTATTCTCAGATCCAGTATATGCAAATGTGTCTATTTCCTAAAATTTATTTGCGACTCCAAAAGTCAATACTCACAGTGCTTTCAGTCATTTGCAGACTTGTGGCAAATTGCGAAAAATTTGTCATCGGACATGTGCGTTCCAGCTGAGGTGAATGCGGCAGTGTGCTGCCTCCTCGCTTCAGCTCTCATAATGCAAGGAAGCATCCTTTCGTGAACTATATAATGCCACTTTTTTTTTTTTTGGCGTTTTTGTGCTTTTTTGTTGGTAATTTTTAGGTTTACAGTGCTTCCAAAGTGCTGTGCTGAAGTGCAGTCTGGTGTTCTTCAGTGCATGAAGACTGTGATGTGTGTTTCGGAGAAAACACATGTGTGTTAGATAAGTTTAATGAGTTAGATGAATGTATGCTGTGTGTATGCTGTTGGCCGTGGATTCAGTGATAATAAATGAGCAATATATGTTAAGTAAGGTATTTTGAAACTAAAGCATACATAAAACAAGGCTATATATTGATCAGTTGACAATAATATTTGCTACCAGGGCCTCACAGGAAGTTAACCCTGTATTTCTCTTGAGAGCGATGGTTCAGTATTCATTAATACAGTATTTTTTGGTGACTTCGTAGAATATAACCCCATTTTTATTTCAGAAAATAATTTTACCTTTATTCATCTTTTCTTTTTACCTCCCATATCGAATATATCAGCCAGTCCTTTCACATCTTCCTTTGAAATTGCTTCATTTTTTATACTTTTATCGTGTCAAGGCTGGTTTAACCATGATCACCTTGATGGTAACAGTAGCATTCTAACTGGTTACTAAGCTCCCATCCATGACTATGCCTACCCCTAACACAGAGATAAGTCATATCATATCATTCCTCTGCTCTAGAACCCTCCATTGGCTTCTCATCTGATTCAGAGCAAAGGCCAAAGCCCTTATCAGGACCTTTAGCTACACTGTCATCTTTGCTGATCCTCTAACACATCATGATGTTGTTCCCACCTCAAGGCCCTTCAGTTGTCCTCTTCTCTATTCAAACATTATCCTTCAAGGATTCATCTGGGTCACTTCCTCGCTGCCTTTGTGTCTCTCCTCATATGTCAGCTTATCAGAGAAAGCTCCCCTAGGTACTCCATTTAAAATTGTACCTCCCTTGTTCTCTGTCCCCTTACCATGCCTTATCTTTCTTCATATCAGTTATCTGATATATTATGAATCTGCTTCTTGTTTCCTCTCAAGAGACCGTAAACCTTTTGAGGACAAAACTGTATCTGTTATGTTCACTGCTAGTCCTCAAGTGCCTGAAACAGTACTTAACACAAAGTAGATGTTAAATAAAATTTATTAAATTCTGATGGACTCTTCAATTTCTTTTAATGAAATGGAAATAATATTGCTCCTATTTCACATTGTGACTTATCTGCAACAATGTTAAGTATACTTTAGACTGCCTTCTCTGCTTCCTTGGCATGCCCCTGGGCCATCTTCAACAAATATACTCTGGGAAGACACATTCTCACAGTTGACCTAAGCAAGGCAAATGACACACTACATTTCAAAGCCAGATATCAGAAATGTTGAGATTATTTATTGTTCCTGTCTCTTGGCTTTGGTAAGCAGATTTAAGAATAACTGTGTTGCTTCAGAAAACATCACTTGGAAAGCTCTACACATGATGTGCTTTGATTATCTCATAAATTACCTGTTTTCTTCCCATTATGAATTATGGAGGAAGCAGCTTTCTTCTCAAAGGCAAATGTCCATTTGAAAAATTTTGTTCCTATACAGGATGCATCACAGTGAGATCACTATCCAGCCAACTGTGGTATTGTGACTCAAGACATTCTTGCAAATTTAATGCTTAAAAAGTTGACTGCAAAATTCCCAGGTGTTAGGGCCGCTTACCAAGGGTGTTTGCTTAACTTGGAAAGAAAGGTTTCTGTTGGAACATACTTCCTGGTGAACAAGATCAGGCGTTGCTTAATAGATATTAATAGATACAGAGTAAACCATGGGCTTATGTAGGGGAATTAGCTGCTGAGGCAAATTTACTCTTCAGTCTTGGTCAGTAAACCAGAATTTTAGGGCAGAGTTAGGGCTGAGAGCCATGTGCACTGAGGATCTAAAAAACCACCCACAGAGTCATCATTCTTCCAGGCTCAGGCTCCTCAAACAAAAATCCCACTCTGTTCCCAGGCAGGAGAGCCTCCAGGGTTGGAATTGCTCAATCCTCGGTTCACAGACGTGTCACTGTATTCATTTGCTTCCTAGGTATGCATGCAGGTTGGCCCACGTACGACAGTCCAAGTTAACAGAGATTCAGGAAATTGATATTTATGGCAAGAAGAACACATGTTCATTGTGAAAATTTTGGAACGTACAGGAAAAATCATGAATACAAATCAGGCTCATAATTCTAAGACTCAGAGACTAAACACTGTTAATAATTCAGTGTAGGTCCTTGCAGCTGTTTGCCGGGATGTATGGGAGTCTATATGAAAACTATAGTTTTCATACATTGGATTATTCCAATGATGTTGTTTGATAACCCTTTTCTGTTTGCTATTCTGTTGTGGACATTTCCTCACATCATTAATTATTCTGGTATAGTGATTTTTTTGAACAGCTATCCAGTATCCCAACATGTATATAGATGTACCATGTTTTATTTAATAATGCTTTACAGTTTAACATTTAGATACTTTCTAGTGTTTTATCATTAAAGATAATACCGTGATGAACATTGCTGAACATACATATTTGCGTACATCTCTAATTATTTTCTAAGAACAAATTTATTCAAGTGAAATCATGTAATCAAAAGGTATATTTTTAAGGCTTCAAAAGTTTTTACAAGTTAATCCTCTACTCATAGAGCATAAAAAGGTCCTTTTCCAGAGGTGGCTTTTAGATGAGGCTACTCTGGGAGTCCCTGTTAGGGTACCCCCATCTCTGATGGAGCTAACCTGTACTCCTAAAGGTAATCCCAGGGCAGCCATGTGCAGAAGGCCTGTCTGTACCTCAAGATCTTCGGGGCCACATTTACTCATCTTTACAGCTGGGCCAGCTGAAGCATGTGGAGATCAGGTGACGTGCATGGGGTCATGCAGCCAGCAGTGACTCAGCCAAACTGCTCCAGCTCCTGAACCTCACTCAGATCACAAGTCTGAGTGCACTCTCTTCCCTGGGGCCCAGTATTCCCAAATAATTTTAAAAGTTTAAAAGGGTCCATTTGCACTTGCATTGTGGATATTAAATTTTGGAATGACTGGTTCAGGTTCACGGCTTTGCTAATTGGTGATACTGAATGTTGTATAATTCGGCCTTTTTTTTTCTTTTTTGGAACCAATTAGAGAATGATTTGTAAAGTTCTCCTTCATGTCATAATTTGCAATGAGGCTGTGTCATGGGCATATCCAGGTGTCCACCTGAGACTCATATACACAACTGCTGAACTGGATCAAAACAAAAATGCTGATTCATTATGACTCAAACATAAAACCCAAGCTGCCTCGTAAGGCACTAGAATACCCTTACCAACTAAGGAAACCCCTAGTGACACAAATTGGCCCTAAAATGTGTACTTCATCCATTATTCAGTATACTGAATTAAATTCAGGTAACCCATAATTGGCCAGCGTAATGAGTTTCTGCAGTTGTTTGGGCCAGCATGGAGGAATCTCTGAGCTGGCCCATGGTGGGTCGTGCTTCCATCGGTTTATTGTCCCTGAATGTTCCCTGGAATGGTGCCTATGATTCAGGTCCTCCTTAGACATGGTGCTTTGCTTTGTTCTGATCCTTAGACAGTGGGAGTTGAAGCTTGGATGTCCCTTTAGGTGCTAGCATCACTTAACACCAGGGCTAAAAGAGAGTGGAAGAGCATTGACTCATTCCCACAGAGGGGAGAGGATTCCTGACCTAGGAGGGTAGATCAGTTCATCCTGCCATCTGTATTCACAGATGAGCCTAGTATATAAAAATGAAATGAAATAAACACACTGCAGAGACACAAGCTGCAGTCTAACTGTTGAGTCAATTATCTGCATATATAAATAATAAACATATAACGTAGCTAATGACAAATATCCCCAAAATTCAGGGCTGTTTATAGAACCGGGGGCTAGGAACAACTTTCAGTATCTGTTTGCAGGAGGTTGCGTTTTAAGAAGGCTTTTAGTTGAAAGATGATGATGGAATTTGGAGAGGAGTCCCTGAGACAGAGAGCAAGCTGGGAGGGGTTTCAATCAAGGGAGGGATGG
The DNA here is from genome assembly GCA_003508835.1 of Eonycteris spelaea. Lineage (NCBI taxonomy): Eukaryota > Metazoa > Chordata > Mammalia > Chiroptera > Pteropodidae > Eonycteris > Eonycteris spelaea. The sequence goes on from PUFA01000053.1 coordinate 1,305,801, forward strand.
CATAGCATTAGATTCCTGTAAGAACCTTGAGAGTGCTTTTGAGGAAAAGGGGGATTCCAGCCACTTCTGCTGAAACTCAACTCTGCTCTGACGCTCTGCAGATGAGCAGATTTGTGACTTTTAGAAGCATACTCTTAGCACGGACCCAGGCAATGCTCATGATAGGTCTTGCCACTAAGGGCAGGAACAGGATTCCTTCAAAGGGTTTTGTGAATACAAGACACTGAGGAAGAAGAGTGGGAGCATGAAAAAATACGGCAAAAAACCATGAGTGATTGTATTCAATAGACTGACTCCTGAGTTCCTGTGAGAGAACTATGCAGGCACCAGAAATGCTTAGGTTAGGGAGATTTTACAAAGGCCTGGAGGGCAGGTTAGGTCCAGAGCAGGAAATCTAGTTGTAAATGCCAATACAGCCATCATACCAAAGTCCTCTGTTCTAGTGACCAGTCCTTCATTGCTCTACATTTAAGTAGTATCCAGTTTTTCATTATTAAAATTAACACTGTATGAAACATAAATAGGTTTAATAGGCGTTATTCATTGAAGCAGTCTTAGATTCACAACAACATTGAGAGAAGGTACAGAGAGTTTCAAGATTCCCCTGCCACCACACATGCACAGCCACCCCCACTGTCCTCATCCCCCACCAAAGTGGTATCTTGCTACAATCGATGAACCTACAATGGCACATATTTTATCATCCAGGGTCCGTGGTTTGCCTTAGGTTCATGCTTGGTGCTGTGCACTCTATGTGTTTAGACAAGATTTTAACGATATGTATCTCCCATTAGAGTAATATACAGAATAGATACTGCCCTAGAAAACCTCCATGCTCTGTTTATTTATCCTCTCTTTCTTCTTACCCCCTAGAACCAGTAGGAGATTATATGTAAATGATCATAGAGGCTGAGGAGTCCTGTCATCTGCCATCTGTAAGCTGGAGACCCAAGAAAAGTAGTGGTGTAATTCTGTCTGAGTCCAAAGGCCTTATAGGTACTATTTCTTCTATATCTCAAATGCTTGATACACTACACCTTCTAGAGCATCCTCTTCCACCAGTATACCTTCTCAATTCACCACTGGTAAAAGTTTTAAGAACTGGATTATCACCTTGTGCCAGGGGCTATCTGTGATTTACTTTCCCAAGAGCAACGATCTTCTCACTGCCAAAGGCAGTCAAAACCTAACTTACTGCCTATTTTATGGGAATATTCCTAGGTTGGATTCTCCAGAAGGAGACACAGAAATAGTTTGGAATCATGATATGTATTAGGGACCAATGCCTATAGAGGGAGTAGGATTAGATAGAAAAAGTTAAATGTGTTTGGGAGCCCAAAAGCTAGGATTGCTCATCAATCATCTTGCAGTCGCCTGACATAGCTAGGACTTTATTCACTTTCCTTAGTCAGTAGATGTGGGTCACCCCTATAGGGACATGAGATCAGGCAAGGAGACTCTCTGCAGCTGAGGCAGACCCTGAAGGGGCTGATACTGATGGCTGTCAGCAGATCACATTGCCCACAATGGAGCAGCAAGTTGTTCATTCAAAGGGGATCTGGACAGTGTAGCTTCAAGTCTGTCATGAGGCCTGAGCCAAGACAGATGTGGTAAGAGTTATAGCTGGATGGATAGATAGATGATAGATAGATGTATGCAGATGCACACACATATGCATACGAGAGAGAGAGAGAGAGAGAGAGAGAGAGAGAGAGAGAGAGAGAGAGAGAGAAGAAAGATTTATAGAATAGCATTAGTATTTTCTATAAATTAAGAAGGCAAATTAATTTGTGAAGATCAAGGAAGTGTAGATAGGAGATTTGAAGAAGATGGAGCTTTTGGAAATATTGGCTGGAGGAATGTTTTAAGTCTTCTGACAGAATTTTTAAATCACCCTGCTGCTGCAGATCAGTTGAAGTTTAAAGTGTAACTTTTCAGAAGACAAATCCCCTAAGGTTTTGAGTCTTTTTTCCACAGTCTTAGATTGTCAAAGACAAGTCCAGAGAGCATAGTGAGTACAGACCAAGGTTTGGGGTTGACATGATGGACATGGAAAGTTGTAAAATGGATGGAAGTGTCTAGGATAATGGCAGCAATGTTTTAACAGCTGACCACGGACCCCAAGCTGAATGGAGCATCAGTAGTAGAGTCAGAAGCACTCCTCTATGACAGTGTGGTAGAAAGAATGGCAAGTGACTGAAGCTAGTGTAAGGGTAGGAGAGGGTTTTTCATTCTTACAAGTAAATGAAAGAGAGGATAGATGAGAAGGTTGTCATAGAAAAATGAAAGGACCAATCTGAGATCTTGGTTGGGAAATCTTTTACAAAGAGGCTAAGGATATAGCTATGCAAGTAGAAAGCCAGTAAAGTCATATAAGGCAAGTGAATGTGAGAGCAATGAGTTGGCATCATCATCATCATTAAGAATCTCTTAGTAAAGGCTGGAATAATGAGATTTGAATTTTAGATATCTCACAGAGCAAGGTAATAGATACCACATCTGGCCACAAGGAATTTATTTTCTAAAATCCCTGGAAAGAGATGAAAACCAATTTCCCATGGAGAAAAGACCTCACTTGCATTTTCCAAATTGAGAAAAACCAGGAGAATGCTTTGGTGACAAGTATTAGGTCTAAAATACTAAAATATGTTGAAATCTGCTGTGATGAACTGAAAGTCAGAACACATTTTTTAAAAACAGATATTGAATGGTTTCTTCTTCTTTCACTTTCTGCCACAGTGTCTGCTAGGCAAGGAAAATGACTCATTAATAAATTTAGTGCCAGAGACCTGACTCATTCAGAAACCTCTTAACCACCTCACCCAATCTTACTATACTTTAGCTAATGATATTCTCCAGCTTAGGCTGTCAGAATTATGCCTCACACATGGGTAATGGATTTTATAGCTTGTACTAGAAGTAGGCTAGCAGTATTAATTCCCATTTTAGTAATGTAGAAGCTGAACTAAGTGAATCACCTTAGGCTAGACATTGAATAAAGGGTGAAACTATACTTCTTACCACCAAAACCAACAAAATGTGTACAGCAAAACACAGTTCTAGAACAGACACTCCAGATGATTGTTTGAGGTCTAAACTCAGTGACCACACAGAAGTAACTGCTACCAAATTTGAAGAAGTGATAGCATGTCTGCTAATGAGAAACTCAAGGGCAGGAATAATTTCTTATTCAGCTTTATATTTCCTGTGCCTAATACAGAGGCTGGTAATAAGTTCTCAAAAAAAAAAAAAAAAAAGGATGTTTGTTAAATGAGTAAGTGAGTGAACTATCTAACATACCAATTTTTTGTGGCCACCATCTTTCCTGAGAGGAATATTACAAAATGCACATTTTGTAGCTAAGGCAAACTTTGTGGATCTCAGCAGCGAAGTGCACACACATGCAAATATCAAGGAGAAAGAGATTTATTATATTACAGCATTTTCAGACTCCTTGATTTTACTCTTCGGATCAGTGTTCGATGCTAATATCCATGTACTTCCTGGGGCAGAGGTAGGGGAAGTACACAACATGATTCCAAACAAACCCCCAGCTTTCTAGGCTTGGGCTCTCCAAAGCCTTACATTTTTATGTTTATCATATGAACCTTGAGATCTTCAGTTGGATCCTCTGTGGTTCTAATAAGGTAGAGAACATAGGTCGTTCTTAGAGAAGTCAGATCCAATCAATAAATATTTACCAATACTTCTAAAAGAAAGTCATTTGGAGGGGTGGAGGGTGGAGGGGTTACAAAAGGTAAGATATAGGCTTTGTCTCAAGGTGTTTACAATCTACCTGGAGAGAAAAGATATAAAAAGAGTTAAAAGGTGACAATAAAAGGTAGAAATAGCAATTCAAGATAAGAAACTTGATATAGGGCAACCTGTGACTATGCAGCATTCACCATTTCTCCTCTTGATTCCTATGAGAAACCCATCTTTATTCAAGTATTAACTCCTCCCAGGTGGTAGAGAAGATGGCCCACTCCCCAGACCAGGTGTGAATCCTAGTTAATAAAGAAAATTAACACAAAACGTTCCCTGTGCTACTGCTATTGCTCTAGCAGTAGGCCTATGACAAATGCTGGCTCAACCAGACAGACAGAAATTGATAGCACTGCTCAGGGTTGCCGCTCTCTGCTACTAAATGTAAATGAAGAAGAGTGTGGCCATAGCTGCTTTTGGCAGCCATCTTGTGACCATGAGGAAACCAGACGTGAGATGGAAGAGTGGAGAAAACTTGGGTCTCCAATGACATATTCAAGTCCCTGAATCAACCTTGGAGCCTGTCCTAATTCAGGACTTCCTGCTACATGAGATAATAAATTGCTTTATTGCTTAAGCTGGCTTAGTGGGGGATTTGTTTCCAAAAAGATCTCTAGGAGACAATGACCAATTGCCAAATGTGTGGGCAGATAATAATTACTGTGAGAGTTCAGAATGGGGAGAGTTCACATCAGGCTGGAGTGTTCAGGACAGCTTTCAGAGAAGCAGAAACTTTAAAAATGAATAGAAATTTAACAAAGGAGAGGCAAGAGAAAGGCATTCCAGGCAAAAACTAGAAGATGAAAAGAATTTGAGGAACAATGAAAGAATAGAGAGTCAAAGTGAGGAAGGAAAGGTCTTGTAGATCAAGTTAAAATCCTAGGACTCTGCTGTTAGGCACTAAGGCTTTAATAAAGAGTTTTGAACAAGCAAATTATCTGTCCTTGCCTGAACATTTGAAGCCAGGTCCACCCACCACAACACTGTACTCCTGCTGGTCCATAAAAACAAGTTTTATACATGAATGAGTATTTTAGGCAAAAGGCCCACACCATCGTCCCTTTACCCTCACCTACCTACACTTTGGTCCCATCTGTCCAGTCCCACATTCATGGCTCTGGGGCTGGACTTTGACTTTGGCTTCTGCAGATTAATCTTTCATCCTGTTCACTCTGTCATCTAGTTCTTGTTTCTCCTCACTCATGAATTCTGGGGTAATGTGCTTCTCTGTAGTGGAGTCCCACTCTGTTCTTGCTGGATGCTTTACTTCCTCACAAGCCAGTTTCTATCCTAGGTACCCAGAAAAGAAGAAGAGGAATGATTCAGATAGAAATGACTGTGTAAAAGTGAACTAACTATGGCCATGCCATGATTAGAACCAAGGATGTTTTAAGAAAAGTCAAATAAGAAGTTACTATATATATGCTATATAAGGAGTCTTAGAAGCTAATAAGAAAAACACAAATGACCCAACAGAAAAATGAATAAATTGCTAACAAACATCAAAGAGTGCTCACATTCCTTTAGATTATGTGTATTGAAATTAAAGAAACAATGAAATATCACTTTAACTATACCTATAACTCTGGCAAAAGTTAAAAAGAGCTCTACTACCTATTGTTGGTGGGAATGTAGGGAAAAATATACTTTCATATATTATCTCAGAAAATATAAAGACTTACAGTCTTATTTGGTAACATCTCTTAAAATCAAAAATATATGTAGCCTTTAATCTCGCAATCAACTCCTGTTTTAATCTCACAGAAATAAAAACAGCACTATGAAAGAGATAAGTACACATAGAGAGTGCAATGCTATTTGTATGAGGGGAAAAACTGGAATAAAAGAGAATATTCATGAAAGGAAGAGAGACTTAGTAAATTACAGAATATTATGCAACCATTATAGTCAATTTGTGTTCTGTCCGTTGACATGAAAAGATTTACATGGGGAATAATAATGGCTCAGATCTATCTAGTGCTTACTAAATGTTGGGCACAGTTCTAAGCGCTTCACATGTATTAACTCATTGATCCTCATAATAATTCTATTAACTAGGATTATTACAGCGGAGTTAAGTAACTTGTCCAAGGATGCACAGTTAGGAAGTGGTAGAGCTGGGGTTTGAACCCTTGAGGGTGTGGAGCTGCTGAAATGAGTAGAGTGGGGAAACTAAGAGTGGAAATCCAATGTAAAAAAAAGAAAAAAGCATCAAACTACTTTTTTGAAAATTAGATATGATGTAACAGCATTTATACATTATAAAACTATATAGTTGTGTGTATAAAGAAACTTTTTTTTTTAATGAGAAGTCATGGAGTCATAGAATTTTAAAGTTGGGAGGGAATATAAAAGTCATGTGACATAAGCACCACTCTGAGGCTTGAAGTGCCTCCATAATATCTGTGCTCAATAGTTGGCAAACATACCAGGATGAGAAACTTAATACATTTTTTAGGTAGCCCCTATTTTATTTGGATCTCTGATTTTTATCAATTAATTCTTGTTCTATAACTTGGTTATCATACAGAATACGCCTATTCTCTCTTCCACAAGGAAGCTCATCAAATATTTTAGGGAAGATATCAGATTCCCCCTACCTATTGTCTCTTCCAAGTAATTAGTTTCTTCAATGAGCTGTCAATGTGATTTTGAGTTTCCATTATCTTGGTCATTTCTTTACAAATATAATCTGCTTTGTCTATATTTCTTTTCAAGCCTGGTACCCTAGTTGGACGCAATACTATAGATGTGGCTGAGATATGACTATTCAAAATTCTGACCCTATGTTGATACAAACTAAGATAACATTAATTTTTGTCATGACCAAACCACAGCTTTTTGTCAACCAAAAACACTTTTTCACTGCAAAGCTCTTTTACGCACATTTTACATCAAGAGTTGTTTTTCAGATGCAACTGACATCATGGAATGACCTTTGGAGAGAAACTGACCTGGTTTGAATCTTGGCTCTATCATATCCTATGAGACTTCAGGGAAGTCAATTACTTTGTCTAACTTCAGTTTCATAAGCATAAGATAAGAATTCCACTTATAAAATTGTTTTAAGGACCAGAAATGAAATATATAAATGTTATTCCACACAAGCGCACAATAGCTCTTTTTTTTAAGTGAATTTATTGTCATTGGCAGATTCACCATATCAACATTTGGGGCCATTTGAAATTGGGATTATAGTTTATGTTAACCCTTTACTCCTGCTTCTTGTCAACTGCCACCAGAAATCTCTTCTCATGGGCTAATCTTCATGCTTTGGGTAAGGCCAACAACTATTTATTTTTCCATCTGACCATGTTTTTCTGCAGTAGCCCTTTAGTTATTTTGCAGAAAAAGAATATAGCTTCTTTCTTTAAGTCAGAACATTTAACTATTGCAAATATTTTATTTTTTTTATAGTTCTACAAAAATCATGAATAGTGGATTCAATGATCACATAAACCAAGAATTGGGCTCATTTATAGCAGTTAAGAGAATCAGATAATTTCTCTCTAAATTCCCATCAATTTTGCTTTCACCAAGACATTCTTCCTTATTAAAGGAGAAGTCCCCCTGTTTCTCCCTCCACTTACTGACTGATGATTATGTCAGCAGAGTAAGACAAGAATTTGTCAGTTGCTCCACTTTTAGCCAAATGGGACTCCCTATAGAAGCTCTCCTGGTTGGAGTAGGTTTCTAAGCTATGTTGAGATCTGATCAGGAAAGTATCTTCTCTGCCAATCGGCCCCAGGTGTGTTCTCCTTAAAACCATCTATATGTCTGTGTGGTGTTCTCATCCTCAAATTTATACATTTCCACGCAAGTGTATACATCTTCTTGACATGCAGCTAAACTGCATCCTCTTCTATAAGTTAGATCTTTTTAAAATTGATTGAACCTAGAAAATTTTCACTATCCATCATGCCCTTACATGTCCCCACTTCCCTCCTTAGCTTAAATTTCATCATTGGAATAACTCACAAGCATCTCAAACTCTGGGCCTGATTCCATCCTATATTGTGCCTACATTGTTAAGTCTAAACATTTCTGGGAAAAAAAAAATTACATAACCATGCTGACTAGTCTCACTTTAAATTTATGACCACAAACCTCAAATGGGCACAAAGCGCTGCTTGGCACTACTGCTTTATTTCTCTAATAGTTGGCTTGCCACTCTGCCAGTTGACTTTTTTCATACATCTCCTTACTCCTCAAATATCCAACACTCACTCCTCCCCTCTCCCACTGACCTTCTACATACTAATGCCTTTTATGTTCCTTTGTGTTTGTTCTTGCCTCTGCCTTGAATGCTCCCCTGCACTCCATCTTCTTAACTTCATGATTTACTTTTTTATTTTATTCATGTCTCTCTTCAGGCTTTCCCTAAACACTTTGGGGGGGGGGGGCACTCATCACCAATTCTCTTTTTTCTCACAGTACTTAGTTTTACCTGAGTGGTTTTATACATGTTGTTCTACTTTTAGCCAAATATATTTTCTAATTTTCACTTTTATAATTTGTGTATGCATGTCCTTAATTTGTTCTGGATGCTAGATCACATTACCATCCATAATACCTACCCTCTTAAGTCTGGTACCTACCTCCTAAGCCTACCTTCCTGCTGTTCCAAACTATACAAGTTGCTCTCAAAGTAGGTTGCATAGTTATCTTGTCTTCTCTTCATTCTTCTAAGTCGAATCCACTCTTTGCTAAATAAAGATGTTTTGCTCTTTCTTGGTTTATTTCTTCTTTGTATTGGAGCACATCTTCTAGAAACCAGAATTTCTAGACTCACTGAACCCAGAGTTATAGGAAAATAAGCACGAATTTCCCCAGTGGTTCACTGGGACTGATGGTGAGAGGACCTCTTCTACTTACCCCCTTGTTTCCTAGATCCATTTATTCTATCTACTGGAGGCACAGCACAATACAACGGACATTGATTTATGGCAGCTATTCTTAAAAAGGCTTCTCCATGGTAATTAAGCTCTATTGCCTTAATGCATCCATTATATACATCATGAAATAACTTTCCTCTTAAGAGTCTAGAATAGTATGGACTATCCTTGGGAAAATTGAGAAAATAGTCACTCAAATAATTTTTGATGTGGCTTAAATCTCTTATGAAATTCTGGTTAAGAAAGACTGAGGGTATATTCTATACGAGGATGATATTTCATCCCTACAAGTAATGTCTTCAAGCAGGCACTATCCTTTTAAAAGACCATTTTGTCACTCAGTCTGGCAGCATTTTGGTGTGATAAGACCAGCAGATATTATTTTCATATTCTCAATGCCACATCTTCTTTTCTATAAAGAAGTGGTTCTCAAACATTAGTATGCATAAGAATTATGTGGAGGGCTTTTTGAAACACAGACTTCGGGGCCCTACCTGAGACTCATTAAAATTCTTGGGTTGGACCCAAGAATCTGCATTTCTAATAAGTTCCCAGATGATGATGATGATGCTACTGGTCTGAGGACCACACTTTGACAACCACTACTATAGAGTGAGTTCCTAAATCCAATGTATTGTTATACAAGATCCCAAGTCAATGGATCAAACACTCAACAAGCCTTTGGATAGTAGTATAGGCTGGGCCCTGGGAAGGCAAACCCATAGCAAGAATATGTACCACTGTCCTTCCCCGGTGGAAGGAGTCTAATGTAATCATTTACCATTAAGTGGCTGGTTGATCTCGAGAGATGGGATCATATCAGGACTTTGCTTTGGTTCTGTTAATGGCAGATTGGACCTTTGGTAGTGGTAGTGTCTTGATCTGCCTTGGTGAGCAGAAGCCCATGCTGTTGAGCCCATGAATAGCCTCTAACTGTGCTACTATGGTATTTCATTCATACTCTTATGTGCTAGGGCTAGAGTGGCTGATGACAGAGGCTTGCTGATGTCAGCTAGCTAAGTCATTCTGTCTACTTGACATTTTAGTGCTTTGTGGTTGATGCTGCCTGGTATATAGATATATTTGATACAAAGGTTTTTAGACTTTGTGTTAACTCCCATAGGTTCATCCATATCATCTTCTTGAATTCATTGAGACTTGTGGCCTAGTATATGTTCTGTCCTAGAAAATGTTCTATGTGCACTTGTGAATAATATGTGTGCTGTTGCTCTTTGATGGAACATTCTTGTATATGTTGTGAGGTATATATGGTGTAGAGTGTTGTTCAAATCCACTGTTTCCTTACTGATTCTCTATCTAGATGATCCATTCATTGTTGAGAGCGGGGTATTAAAGTTCCCAACTCTTATTGCATTGCTGTTTATTTATGCTTTTAGTTATGTTAGTATTTGTTTATAAATTTAGGTGTGCCAATGTTGGGTGCATAAATATTTATAATTGTTATACCTTCTTGATAAGTTAACCCCTTTATTATCATATAATGGCCTTCTTTGTCTCTCATGATTATTTTTAGTTTAAAATTTATTTTGACTTATATAAGTGTAGCTGCTCCTGCCTTCTTTAGTAATCCTTGCTTGGCATATCTTTTTCCAACCCTTCACTTTCAGCCTATACGTTTCCTTAAAGCTAAAGTGTAGGCAACATATTGTTAGATCATTTTTGTTTTAAATTTATTCAGTCGCTGTATGTCTTTTGATTGGAGAACTTAATCTTTTTACAATTAAAGAAATTGTTCACAGGTAAGAACTTACTAGTCATTTTGGTAATTGTTTCTGACAATTTTGTAATTCCTTTGTTCCGTTCTTCCTCCCTTGCTGTCTTCCCTTTTGACTTGGTGGCTTTTTATGGTAGTATGCTTCGATTCCCTTATCATAATCTTTTGTATGTCTCCTGAAGGTTTTCCTTGTAGCTCCCATGAGGTTTACATAAACTATCTTATAGTTTCAACACCTTATTTTAAGCTGATAATAACTTATCTTCAATAGCATATACAAACTCTATAATTTTACTTTTCTCTCACTCACATTTTAGGTTACCGATATTTTAATTTGTATCTTTTTATATTGTGAAGCCGCTAACAAATTATTGTAGTTGTAGTTATTTTACTGTTTGTTTGTTTGTTTTTTAACTTTTAAACTAGAATTGTAAGTGATTTACACATCACCACTACAGTATTAGGAGATCTGACTTTGACTATATGTTTACCTTTACTGGTCAGTTTTGCACATTCATATATTTTTACAATGCTAATTAGCATCTTTTCATTTCAGCTTGAAGATGCCCTTTAGCATTTTTTATAAGGCAGGTCTGGTGGTGATGAGCTTTCTCAGCATTTGTGTGTTTGGGAAAGTATCTTTTCTTCATTTCTAAAGGACAGCTTTGTCAGGCATAATATTCTTGGCTGACAGAATTTTTCTTTTAATATTTTGAATATATCATCCCACTCTCCTCTTGCCTGTAAAATTTGTGCTGAGAATAACTGCTGATAGTCTAATGGGGGTCCAATGGCTTTCTATTTCACTTAGAAAGAACTCCATATTCCTCACCATTACTTTCAAATAGCTACATGATCAGACCCTATCTACCTCTCTAACCTCATTTCTTCCCACTTTCCCCTCACTTACCATTTGCCAGCTACTATGGCTTATTATCTATTTGAAACTTTCCAGGTAGACCTCTCTCAGGGTCATTGTAAGTGTGGTTCCATCTGTTGGAATCATTATGTCCTCATGCCTTTACACTGTGAATCCATCTCATAATTCAGGATTTCATTCAAATGTTATATCTTCAGAGATTCCTACCATGGCCACCTCCACATCTAAGGTTGGCTGCACACCTTGCTACATCTTCACTGTCATTCCTCTCAATCTTAACACTTTTTTTCTTAGTACAAATAACCATGAAATATTTTTATTTATTTAATTGTTATCCTGCTTATATTTATCTCTACCCCTCCCATTCTTTGACAATGAAATTCTATTTATTTAAAAACAGAAAATCCTGTGTTCTGGAATCTTAACATGAAGAGAGTAAAAAATGGGAATTATATACACATCTACAAGAATCACAAGGCTTTGAAAAATTGCTTTTGCAAAAGCTTTGTGTGTTGCTGTTGAGCCAAATAATGCAAAAATACCTTGAGAGTGTCAGAGATGTAATGGGGATTCTGTTCAACATGTTACCATTCACTACAAATTTTCTCTCAAAAGTATGTGCCAGCTGTGTAAAGACCTAATTCATGTTTTCTCTCTCCTAATATTAACTCAGACCATCCTGAGATCATTTACTGCTACATTCTTAGGTTTTGCAATGAGGAGAACAATTTTTTCCTCTTTTCTGAAAATGTCTTTTAGTTTTTTGAACTATAAGACAGGCACATTGGTCATGCTAAGTGGCCAAATAGAAGGAACTAGAAAATCTGTGCTTCCTTGTCTCCTTCCAATCTCTGTACCAGTGCAGATAACTGCCATATGGTTTAACCTTTGTGAGAATGTTATGTGTATTGAGTAGAAAAAAATCCTTTCTAAACATTAAGCTTAGAAAGAAGTCGCAAATGTAAAGCATCATAATGTATGGGTAAACCTAGCTCAAGAAACATTACTTCTTGTTAGTAGTGGGCAAAAATTGCTTTGGCAGCATCTACCAAATTGGGTGTTTGGAAAACTAAGCCTCAGAGATAAAAAGAATTATGAAGAAAGTCTGAGGTGGCGTGGCTCCCTGGTTGTATAAAAATATACTTGATGCTCATTTTGGAGCTTTATGTTTTAACTTTGATAAAGTTTAATTTATCATTTAAAAAAATAATTCAAGCATTTGCATTCTGCAAGGGGTAAAATCTGGGGCTAGGAAGCCAACAAACATGTCAAAATGGCAGAGGCACTCCAGGGCCAGAGGTTCTATGAGAGACCGTGCGAGGTGTTCCGGCTATATACCCCTTTTGACCTCGAAGACGAGAGAACCAGTGCATGGTCAACACAGCATTTGTGGCTCATCCTTCACTGGCATCTGCCGCAAGCTTCAAAAATTAGAGGGCGGTGCTGGGATGAACGCCAGCCAGCTACTGGAGGTCGCAAACAAGGTGTTTGTAAAATGCGACTAGGAGGCCCAAAAGGTAGCTGACAAACGAATGAAACGGAAGGTGTCCCTGCTGGCAGCTGCATTAGGGACCTGGTCCAGTACAACAAACTGCTGCTCCTCCACAGAAGAGAGAAACCAAAAGGAGACCCCCATGTCGCTGTGACCGATGCGCCTACTGCAAAGGAACTGGCCATTGGAGGAACGAGTGTCCTCATCTGAACAGCTGAAGAAGTTCAATCAACCTCGAAAAGGAAAATACCAGTGTGAGCCAGTCGCCCAAGAGCTAATTGGCCAGTCCGAAGAACAATCAGACTAGGAATGACCGGGCTCCCCGATCCTAGGCCCCCAGGAGCCTATGGTCACAATAGAAATAGGGGGCCAATCAATGACTTGTATGGTGGACACCGGGGCTGAACACTCTGTGGTAACCACACCTGGGGCTCCCCTCATGGATCGAATAGCAATTATCGTTGGGGCCACAGGGGACCGAGTCACCCACTCATTCTGTAAAGCCCTCTGATGTCAGGGGACACCTAGTGACTCACGAGTTCTTGTACCTACCAGAGTGCCCCATCCCCCTTCAGGGTAGAGACTTACTAACAAAGCGTGGAGCACAAATCACCTTTACCCTAGGGCAGCCCACCGGTTTACACTGAGGAGCCAGCCTGCTCAAACGATGTTTGTGACTGTGCTCACAGAGGACGAATGGTGTCTTTATTCTCTGGGATGAAAACAAATCCAACCAGTCTGCTAGAAGAGTTCTCTGCCATCTGGGCAGAAAAGGGGGCCCCAGGTCTTGCCAAAAATCATGTACCCATCATGGCAGACCTGAGACCAGGAGCCTCCCCTGTCACACAAAGGCAATATCCAGTGCTGAGGGAAGGATGCCTAGGAATTCGGAACCACACTCAGCACTTGAGCGATGTCGGAATTCTAGCTGAGTGTCAGTCACGTTGGAACACTCTGCTCTTGCCAACGGTTAAACAGCTGGAGGGAATGACTACTGCCCTGTCCAGGACCTCCGTGCCATCATCAATGCAGTGGTCACCATCCATCGGTGGTCCCAAACCCATATATCCTCCTGAGTCTCTTACCTGCTCAAGCAAGCTGGTTCACATGCCTCGACCTTAATTAAAGATGCCTTCTTCAGTCTCTGATCATCACTGGCCAGCCAGCTTTGCTTGCCTTTGAGTGGGAAGACCCACACACTGGGAGAAAAATGCAATTGACCTGGACTTGATGCCACGGGCTTCAAGAACTCACTCACCCTGTTTGGCAAAGGGCTGGCAGCAGATCTGGCTACCTTCCCTGGAGAGACTTTGAACTGCACACTACTTCAGTACATAGATGACCTGCTGCTGGCTAGCCCCACCCAAGGAGACTGTTGGAAAGTATTAGAGCCTAATGGCCCTACTCTCTACCATGGGATACAAGGTGTCATGGGAAAAGGCTCAAATCTGCAAACAGGAGGTCAGATACTTTGGGTTCATCATCTCAGAAGGACATCGGGCACTTGAACACAAAAGGAAACTGGCCATGTGCTCAATACCTCAGCCAAACACCAAGAAAGGGGGCCATGAAGTCCTAGGGGATGCTAGATTATGTCGGATCTGGATACCAGGTTTCTCTGATATTGTCAAGCCACTGTTTCAGGCCACAGCTGGGTCTGGTAAAGACCCCCTGGAATGGGGCTCCAAACAAGAAAAAGCTTTCAGGGAAATAAGGAGACATTTAACCAGCGCCCCAGCATTAGGACTACCGGGACTTTAACCAATTCATACATGAGAAAAATCACACTGCACTGGGGGGCCTCACACAAATAGTCGGGCCATAGCAATGCCCAATTACATATTTGTCCAAACGGCTAGATCCGGTGGCTGCGGGATGGCCACCATGCCTCCAGGCTTTAGCTGCCTTGGTCGTCCTGGTCAGAGAAGTGGACAAGCTTACGTTGGGACAAAATATAAACGTAAAGGTTCCCCATACTGTAACTGCATTAATGAATAATCAAAGACATAAGTGGCTGACTAATGCCAGAATAACTCATTAACAGGGACTGCTTTGTGAAAATCCACGAGTCCATCTCGAAACTGTACGTCCATTGAACCCTGCTACGTTTCTGCCCACTGAGGAGGGGCCTCCTAACCATGATTGTGAAGAGGTCATGGATGAAGTTTACTCAAGCAGGCCAGATCTGACAGATGTTCCTCTACAGGATCCAGAACTGATATTGTTCACAGATGGGAGCAACTTCATCCATGAAGGGCAGTGCAAAGCCGGCTATGCAATAACAACTGCCAATGAGGTAATCAGAGCTGAGGTCCTGCCACAGGGCTGGTCAGCACATGGGCCAAGCTATGGCATTCATCCAGGCACTGCGGCAGGCTGAAGGAAAATGGGCCAATATCTTCACTGACCCAAGGTACGCCTTTGCTACCTTGCACATGCATGGGGCCATTTATAAAGAGAGGGATTACTGATGGCAGAAGGAAAAGAAATCAAGAGCAAAGAAGAAATCCTCCAACTGTCAGAGGCAGTTTGGAAGCCTTCTAAAGTGGCAGTCATTCACTGCAAGGGCCACCGGAGAGGAACTGAGGAACCGACCCTGTCAGTAGGGGAAACCACCTAGCAGAACAAGCAGCTAAGGATGCTGCCCACCAGCTAAGTGCCACAACAGATCCTAAGCCAATTTATAAGGTACTTCTGGCACCGGAATTGCCTCTGTCCCCAAAATACACTAAGGAAGAAGAACAATGGGCTTCAAGTGAAGGGGGAACCAGGAAGAAGGGTTGTTGGGAGCTTCCAGATCAAAGACCCTTTGTTCCTGCTGCCCTGGCCGTTCAGCTAGTGAAACAACACCACAAATTAACTCTCCTGGGGAAGACTTTTAGAAAACCTGTTAGGCTGCTACTATTTCATACCCAAACTTCCAACCCTGTGCACCCAGATCAGTGCTAGGTGTGTGACTTGTGCATGAAACAATGCTGGCCAAAGACTGAGGTCTAATCCAGGGGTGCAAACAATTGGAACTATGCCACTCAAAGAACTAGAAGTGGACTTCACTGAGGTCAGCCCTGCAGGGGCCATTGATATCTGTTTGTGTTAGTTTGCACCTACTCTGGATGGGTTGAAGCTTTTCCTACACGCACTGAACAGGCAATAGAAGTAGCCAAGGCTTTATTAAGGGAAATTGTTTCCTTAATACGGGCTACCCCTTTCTATAGGATCAGATGATGTGTCTGAGAATAGTTCAGACCTTGTCCAAAGCTCTAGGAATCCAATGGAAGCTCCATTCAGCCTACAGGCCACAGAGTTCAGGGAAAGTTGAACGCATGAACCGGATCCTCAAAACCACTCTAGCTAAGCTTCGTCAGGAAACCCAATTACCTTGGATTGATTTGCTGCCATTGGCTCTACTCCAAACACGATGCACCCCATGGCTGTCAGGCTACTCCACTTTTGAAATCCTTTACAGGAGACCTCCCCAGTGATAGGGAAGTTAAAAGGAGACCCTTGATTAATGGCTGACCTAGAAATGTCCCAACACTTTCAAACCTTAGGAATGATCCTGCGCTGCTTCATCACTCAAGAAACTTCAGAAAGAGCCCCTATCCCTTTAGGGAATTGCGTCCACCTCTTTCAGCCAGGAGATGAAGTATGAGTTAAGAAGGAGCCACTCCAGCCGAGCTGGACAGGCCCTCACACTGTTATATTAGCAATTCCCACTGCTATTAAAGTTGCAGGTATCACTCCTTGGATCTACCACATCTGGGTAAAGACAGCAGGATCTCCAGAAAAATGGGAGACTTGGACTGCAGAGCCTCTTCCTGATCAGCTGCTCCGAGTAGTGTTCCAGAGGCAGCAGATATCCACCTGAGGTCTTCAGCCCTGCTCTGGCCACCCCCGGAAGCTGGCCAGTCTACACACGGCAGAAGCTTGAGGATCAACCATCCAGACTGTCCAGATGTTCACCATAGTCAGCTGAAACCAGTGGCTCCTGCAGAAACCCCTTTGTGGACGGTGTAGACGGACCCCACCAAATGTCGTTAGTTGACCCTGAGAAAGACAACATGCCCTGCTCTAGCCACCAACCGGAAGTGCCTGTTCCACGCATGGCCGAAGCCTGGGGGATCTCATCATGGGGCTCTTTATAATTGGACCCTGGGAAGGGAGAGAAATTAGAGCAGAGAACTGTGAACTATGTATCCATGTCACCAAGGAAGGTCAAAGAATTTCCACTTCCTTACTTTTCTATAGTTACTCTGAATGCCAGGGAACTCAGAAAGGGACCTGTACCTATAACCAGACTCAATATTCAGTATGTGACCCAGGAAATAAGCAACCTTATATATGTTATAACCCAAATGACCCTCCTACTAAAACAGTTTTTGAAATAAGGATAACTTTAGGGAATTGGGGAGCATGGACAGATGGACCCACATTGGCCAAGACTAGAGTAAAAGAAAATCCCCATCAGATTACTCCCTAAAGTTTGATGCTTGTGCTGCTGTGAGTCAGGGCCAATGGGAGGAAGGATCTTGTGGATCTCTCAGCTGGGAAAAAAGCTACAGGACAGAAGAAAATTATATATGTCCTCACAGCTTCACATGCGAAAGCAGCTGTGTCCTATGGGTTATTTGGGAAAAAGACAGCACCATCAAGAAAGAGGTATATTTTAAAAAGGGGATACCTCTATCAAACTGCACCACACATAAATGCAATACATTAGAACTAATCATAACCAACACCCTAAACCCCCATGGGAAATCCAGAAAAGTATTAACACTTGACATTGACGAGATGGGGCTAAATCTCTATGTTTAAATCTATATCAAAGGTCAAATACTAGACCATCCAGCTCAAGACTTTCAGGTTTATAAATCCTTCTACAAGGAAGTAACTGAACCACTACCCCCATGATGGCTGATGGATTTTAAAACATTCTATTAGAGGACAATATTGCCTGGCTAGAGGTGAGGGAAATCTCACAGTCAGTCAGAAACTTGAGTTGCCTAGGCCAACAATATTACAATGCCGCCTCCCAACAAAGCATGTGGTGGAGAAACAGGACAGAGAGAAATCCATTGGCCAGATTCTCAGAGCTAACTAGAGCCTGGCAGGACCCAGGCAGGGTCCAAGACTGGATAGCTCCACATGGCTTTACTAGATTTGTGGAAACAAGACCTACATCCACCTCCCCAAAAATTGGGAAGGGAACTGGATAATTGGCATGATAAAGCCTTCTTTTTTCCTCTTACCTCTGAAAACAGGGGCACTACTTGGGTACCCAGTCCCACCCTTACAATGGGTAAAAAGAAAACTCCAAATAGGCGGTTGGAAGTATGACGAATGGCCCCCAGAGCAAATAATCCAATACGATGGGCTTGCCACTTGGACAGAAGGTGGATCTTGGGGATACTGTACCCCCATTTACATGTTAAACTGGATTATCCGACTATAGGCAGTCTTAGAAATTAGAGAGCCCCGACCCTCTTTGTACATCAATAGACACAGATAAGAAACGCTATCTACCAAAACAGGATAGTACCAGGCTATCTATTAGCAGCAGAAGGAGGTGAGTGTGGAAAATTTAATCTCACCAACTGTTGCCTACAGATAGAGGACCAGGGTTGGGAGGTTGAGAATCTTGAAAAAAAATGACAAAGCTGGCACATGTGCCCATGCAATAGCCTTTTAGGGGATGGTTCTCTATCTTCGGAGGCTTTAAAATCTTAATTGGGATAGTGCTCCTCCTCCTTCCGGGCCTGCCTCTTTCTCCCTTGTCTGTTGCCTCTTGTCCTCCGGTCAACTACCTCTCTCACAGAAGCTATAGTGGAAAGAAAAACTGTGGCAAGGATCCCTGTGCTGTGGAATAACCAGCCCCTGGCCCAAGGGGATCAAGAAGTTGATGAGGCTGATGCCCTATAAGAATTTAAATGGGCATCAAAAGGGGGGAATGAAGAGGAATTTTTATTCAAAAGGCTAATCGGCAATCTGTTCTGCTTTTGTAAATTCGCTTGCTGCATGAGCTGTACTTGAAATTGACTAAAGACTCACCTTCCCTTTTGTTTGGTCTGTCTAAGCTACAAATGTAACTGTTTGTATCCCATAGCAACTCCTGAGCTTTGCAATACTTTATAACTGTCCCCCTTGTATTGCAATGTAACTACCTACTACCATGTAACTCCTACCTCTTTGTAGCAGCCTGAGTTCAAATCACCGATCAGGCCATGCCAAAAAGGGTCTATACAAGAAATGTTGCAACTGAGTTCTTGGCCCAGATCTTCAGAGCACTAGCCGCTCTGAGACACTGGCATAAAAAACCTGAGTTCTCCAACTCTCTGGGTGCTGCTTGGTTTCTCACTCGTGTGATTTTGGATCTTTTCCACAATATTTCACATATCACTACATTAGACTTTTCTCACATCCATTTTTATGAAATGTCTTTTTCCATCATTTAACTTTCGGTCTCTGTATCTTGCAATCTGAAGTGAGTCTCTTATAGGCAGCATATTAAGGGTCTCATTTTCTTATCCATTCAGGCACCTTATCTTTTGATTGGAACACTTAATCCTTTTTGATTTGAAGTCATTTTGATAGATACGTAATTATTGCCATTTTATTACTCATAATTTTGATCTTCTAATTTTTTTCTTCTTCTTAAAGAAGTCCTTTTAACATTTCTTGTAATACTGGTTTGGTGTTGATAAACTCCTTTAGCTTTTTCTGGTCTGGGAAGCTCTTTATCTGTCCTTTGATTCTAAATGATAGCTTCGCTGAGTAATATTGGTTATAAATCCTTGCTTTTGATCACTTTGAAGATTTCATGCCAATCCCTTTGGCCTGCAAAGTTTCTGTTGAGAAATAAGCTGACAGTTTTATGGTGACTCCCTTTAGGTAAGTAACTGCTTTTCTCTTGCTGTTTTCAAGATTCTTTCTGTTTTTAACCTTTGGAATTTTAATTATGAAGTGCCTTGATGTGGGCCTCTTTGGGTTCATCTTGTTTGGGACTCTGCACTTCTTGGGCTTGTATGTCTCTATTCCTTCACCAGGTTAAGGAAGTTTTCCATCATTATTTCTTCAAATAGGTTTTCAATTCCTTGCTCTCTTTCTTCTTCTGATACCCCTACAATGCAAATGTGGCTACACTTGATGTTGTCCCAGAGGCCCCTTAGACTATTCTCATTTGGGGGGATTTTTTTTGTTGCTATTCTGACTGGGTGTTTTCTGCTACCTTATCTTCTACTGGCTGACTTGATCCTCTGTTTCATCTAATCTATTGTTGATTTCCTCTAATATATTGTTCATTTCAGTTATTGTAGTCTTCATTTCTGACTGGCTCTTTTTTATATTTTCTATTTCTTTGTTAAAGTTCTCACTGAGTTCATCTACTCTTCCCCTAAGTTCTTTGAGCATTCTTATAACTAGTGTTTTGAACTCTGCATCTGGTAGATTGCTCATTTCCATTTTGCTTTGTTCTTTTTTTTTTTTTTTTTTTTTTGGAGCTTTGTTCTGTTCTTTCATTTTGAACATGTTTCGTTATCTCTCCATTTTGGCTGCCTCCCTGTATTTGTTTCTATGTATTAGATAAGGGCTGTTATGTCTCTTGGTCTTTGTAAAGTGGCTTTATGTAGTAGGTGTCCTATTGGGCCCAGTGACAGTCTCCATGGTAAGCTAAGCCAGGTACTCTAGGTGTGTCTTTCATTTGGGTTGTGTGTACCCACCTATTGTAGTTGAGCCTTAGTTACTCTTTGCACATCAATGAGAGGGATTGATCCTTGGGCTGATCGATTGTGAGGACTTGCCAGCGAGGGGCTGACCCTATGAAGCAAAATTCACTTTAGCAGAACTCTGATGCCTGTTCAGTATCCCCTTTGGGTGTGTAGTCCTTGGATGCAGCCCTAGGTGGTGCTCCAGCTCAGGTCCAAGCTGACCACCAGGCATACGGGCTCCAGAGCCTCTTGGGAGGGGCCCTGCTGCAGGTGAGGTTCAGCAGAAGCCTGTACACTGCCTGGAGCCATCTAGCAAAAGTCACCAAACAATCTGCAGATGGCCATCACCCAGACTGGGCTTATAGGTGCCTCAAGAGGCCAAGCTGGGAACCAAGGCTGGCTGCTGCTAATGCCAGACTTGGAGCTGCTCAGCAAGAGGTACGGGGCACACAGAGGCAAGATACTGTTTGTTTGAGTTTTTTGAGCCTTTGAGAGATTTTAGGAAATTCCTCAGCATGGACCAAGATAGGCCTTTTGTATGGACAGGCCACTGGAGGTGGCTTGGGTGGAGACGACAAATTGAGAAGGTCAGAATTTCAGAGAATCACCTGGGCAGGGCAAACAGTATTATCCAGGTTGATGGCAACTCAGATATGGTGACTGCCTACCTGCACACCATGAGGGAGTGGGCTCAACAAAGGAACAATGGATTCTGCCAGCACTCTGTCTGGAAGAAAGCTGCCTCTCCACCCTCACCCTAAAGCCAGATAATTCAGTTTCTTCCCATATGTCCCTGGTGCTTTTGTAGCAGCTGCCCCAGAGCTGGAGTTCAAAGAGAATGAGTCTGACCATGAGTAAGATCATGTGGACCCTTTAAGAATAATGTCTGCGATTCCTGCAGTCATTTGTCTCACTCAGCCACAATCTCCACTGCTTTTCACAGACAGAGGTGTGTGGCGTTTCCTTCCTGATGCTAGAATCTTGGGCTGGGGAACCCAGCATGAGACTGTGGCCCCTTGCTCCTCGGGGGGACCCTCCGCAGCCAAGATATTCCTTCTAATTCTCAACTGCCACACACAATTATAGGACAGGCTTGTTTCACGTCTCTGCCCCTCCTACCAGTTTTGAGGTGGCCTCTTGTGTCCCCAGTTGTAGGACTTTAGCTAGACTTCAGGCGACTCCTACTGATGGTTGTTCTATAGTTTAGTTGTAATTTTGATATGGTCATGAGAAGAGGTGAACACAGCTTCTGTCTACCCCTACCATTTTTAAATAAGGTATGTCATTGAAAGGTCCTTGTCTCTCTTATTCAGTACTTTGTCCTTAGCATCCCAAAAAGTTGACACTCAACTCATTTTTGTTTAATAAATAAATAAATGAATAAAAAATGTCACCTAATTCTTGAGTCCAATTCCAACCAATTTTATTGATTTGTATGAAATTAAGCCCAACTGTCTATTTATGGCCCAGCCAAAAGCTTTCTAACAAGTAATACTCCACTCATCACTTCACAGGCACATACATTAGCCAATAACCCTTGGCTAGCTGTAGAATATCACAGCCTACGTCTTGAACTCAGTCATTACAAACCACTCTGGGATCAATTTCACAACCTGTTCCCACCTCTCTGCCTCCTGGCCTCTTGCTTTATTCCCTACCTAAGGCACATACTTGCTTCGAAGTTTCCTGAGGCTCCAGTACAGAGGACCAGCTACCTGTATCATTATAGCCAGCTCCTCTTGTAAATTCTCTATTCTCTACTCACTGATATTAAAGGCTGTTCTCCATCACATTGTGACTCACCATGACCTTTTCCACTTTGTTTCTTCTTTCTGTGTTTCTACCTTCCACTGTCTGATAAAACAGATAAAATTTTTACCAGGTTTATCTGTTTTTCTCCTTCCCCCACTATATTGAGTTAAAAGCCTTCTGGTTCTGTTAGTCTAGCCTCTAGGCAGACACATTCTTTCTGTGCATGAGAAATATGAACCATCCATGGCCAAGAACCCAGTATTCCAGTATCTTAAGCCAACGGGCCCCAAATCCAAATCCAGTTCATCAACACTATCTGGGCAGGCAGTTGGTCATTGATCTCTTAGCTCTTTCTCTTTTATCTCAAATCCATATTCTCAATAGAGTTCAACGATAAAAACAGCACCTGTGTTCCAAGTAATTTTTGTTGTTGTTGTCAAGAATTTGTATTCTCTAAAGACTCTTTCTAGAGCCTCTGATTTTTTGTTTTCAAACTCGAATGCTGCCTCTGTTTTCTCTTTGCAACAGCCAGGTTTCCTGTGGACAGGTCTGGGTCTTGAGAATCTCTTTACAATCATTTCTAAGATAGGTCAATAATTCTTTTGTCCCCATACCTCAGAGATCTTTCCATCAGATATACCAGAACTATTCATGCTTTAAAATGTAGATCCTTGCAGAGTTCAAATCCCGGTCAGGAGATCTGCATACTCCACATGAAGGAGAAAGAGTAAATAAAAACAAAAAAGAGATGATAGAGGAAAATGAACCCGGTTCCTAGGCAAGAATGATGAGGACCATGGATTATCTGAGAACTTTTAAAACCTCCAAATAGAAATGCAGGAAGAATTGAGAGCACCTCACGGTGTACTTTTTTTTTTTTTTTTTTTTGCCTTTTATCACATACTGTAAACATTGCAGAATAATCTGCCTCTGAATCAAAAGTTTTGTTGAACTATTTTTCACATTTAAGTTATAGACACAATATTAAACAATAGTAACCACTGGGAAATGAGAACATCATGCTCTTTCAAATTGATTAGTCAGTTTATTTTATATTAGTTTATTTATGTCATTATGAACACAGCTGATGTTTCAAACTGCACCAAGAAAATACAATCCAGCAGCATCATGGGGTTTATAATCAGACCTAAATTCAAATGTCAGCTCTATCAGTTATGAGTTTGTAACATTTAATCTCTAAACTTTCCTATACTCATATATCAAAACAGAAAAGAAAACTTCTTTCTCAGTGGTTTTGATGATTTGATAATATAATCTTTAGGAAAACACCAGCACAGTACATGACACCTGGGTACTCAATAAGAATTTGTTTACTTTTCTTCCTACCAGATAATCATCCCAAATCTCGAAGTTTTAGATCCCATACAAATATTAGACATTTGTAGCTATGTCCCTTAAAAATGTAGGAGGAAACAACTTTGTTCCAGCTCTTTAAAGGTCTGTTGGTTAGAACAACTGTCCTATACCTACTCAATAGTATTTAGAAAGGAAAATCTCAAACTTTTACTGCCAGGAAGATGTTTAATGTCAGAATTAAAGAATTTCTATGGTATCTGTGTTTTAGCCCAATTCATATTCAAACCAGAAAATCTTAATCCTGTCAAAAAAGTGTATACCTGGAAGAGGAGCAATAAATATAGATGAATCAAAACTCAATGAGAATAGGATAATCAGGTATACCGCAGAAGGATGTTCATTTGTTTAGTGATGAAGGCCTGGACTTTCATATCAAATCTCACCCCATGTCCTTAATTACTGTAGAAAATTTTACTTAAACGAATGTAAAATAAAATGTAAAACTGTGGTTCTCCTCTTAAATTATGGGCTCAGACATTCTCAACAAAACGTTTTGTTATTTTCATGAAGTTAAAGAAATCACCAAGTGGAGCCCAGAAAGAGTAAAGGCAAGTAAGCAGCTCTGATTACAAGTCTCCTTCTGTTTAGATGTGTTGCATACCACATTGGCCATGGGTAGAGTTTACTCCACAAACATAAAAAGAAATATGCTCTATCAGATGATGCCAATATGTATTTATTACTGCTTGGTCCCAAAGAACCTGTTTCTCTGTTGTTACTCATTTAGCTTGGACTTTTGACTTCAATTCCTTGGATATCACTGGTTTTGTTCCTGCTAATCTGAACACCAGGCCTGCCCCTTCGTGGCACACAGCTCTGCTTTCTCCCTGGCGCTCACTTAGCTCCAGACCTCAACTCAGACACTCACTTGGTACAGCTCTTGCTCACTGAGCACAGGTCTCTAGGATTTCCCCAGCAACCAATTGCTTTTTTTGCTACTGTTACTGGGCAGAGCCTACCATGGCCTGAGCAGGCAGCCACTCTCAGTTGTCCTCACTTGGTCTGATTAAACTAGTTCTGGGAAGCTGCTCTGTTGGGCCCAGCTCTGCCTGCCCTGGCCTTGTCCAGCCTTGGCACTGGGGTATTCTTCACAACCCACATCTTTCCTCAAGGGACAGCCTGTACCTGAGTCAGCCCACGCCAAAAGGGCGGCCTCCTCTTCCTTTTCTGGATTTGTGGTTCGCTCATTATTCTTCAACCCTACCACAGTTGCCTTGGCAGCAACACACCCTGGGGCCTGCTGGGAAAATTCCACTCTTCAATTTGGCACCTGTTCTTGGTAGCAGACAGGCCTGAACTGCTAGAAGAACACAGGCAGGATGATTTAGATATCAAACTGATTGGGGTAGCAGTGGAGTCCCTTTACATGCAAATGGCCTGCAAAGCAGAGTTAAAGAAATGGCTTATTTTCTTTCTCCTGTAAGCAATAAATTTGTGTGCTCCAGGATAGCCTCAGCTTGACAGGTTGACACTCAGATGATTTCTGATGGCCTATGTGCTGACCGCAAGCGAAGTTTGAACATTGCCAATTCAGCCCCCACAGAGAATCCCTTCTCTGGGGATGAGGGGGACTGTTCCAAACCCCAGAGTACTGGAATGTGTCCACTCCTACCTCTTGCATGCAGTGAATAGTGGTCAGCTAATGCAGGAGAGCAAAGGGATGGCCTGTCTGCATGGGATGTTAGTCATGCTCTGAAATCTGAGGCATGAAGAGAAATTTGGCCACGGAAGAACCATAATTCCAAAACTGAAAAAATGTTCCAAAATGTTGCTCTGTCATATGCTTGATTACACCAATCCTCAGGACAGCAAATGAGCTTCCATCTTAATTATAGCTTGGGAAAGGATGTGTAGACAGTTCTTTGACTTCTGTTTTACTCTGTCCATTCCAAATGGCTGGTTCCAAAAGGGGAAAGAAGATGAGACGTAAAATAACACTCCATGGATTGTCTCATTTGCTCTGGAAAGTCTCTTAAAAGGTTAATGTTGCACCTCATGCTTCTGGGCATGTGTGGGTCACATGCTGTGAGCCGGGAAGTGACTCCAGACTCCTGCTGTGGTAATGCCCAGCCAGGCGGATAGGGAAGGATAACAGCAGCACAGACATAAGCTTTGCTAAAGCAGTGTTGACTTCAGGGTTATGTTCGTGACTAGAAATCACATGAGAAGAGAAGTCTGTTTCCTTCCACGGAGAAGAATGAAGCAAGACAGAGAAGGGCAAAGTGATTATATTGTCTTAAAGATGTCCAAAAGAGGGAAAACCCCTCAGACAATGCAGATATGGGAGCCACTGTCTGCTTCAGATGATGCTGGAAGCATCAGGATCCCCCGGCCCCTCCGCAAAACGGGCACCTCAATTCCTGGTTGGCACATGATGGATTTCCAGTGCCAAGTATCTGACCAAGGCATTTTGTGGCCAGGATAAAAGAGGGGAGGAAATGATTCAAACCCCATGAAGACTGTCTTGTGGGAAAAGGCCAAATGACTTAGTTACTCTACTTACCTGTAGTCTGAGAGTCCTAACACGACAAGCAGGGGCCCCAAGCCTCACACAATTATGTAGGCAATAAGTTGCCAGAAGACCTGGCTGTAATCCTGCTTTGCTGTTGGGAGAAGTGGCTACGTCCTGCTAGAAGGTGTGGGACTCCTTTGGATGAGGATGTCAGTGAGAAAGGTATACAACTCACCCAAAGAGGTGGAGATGTAGGATGCCTGTGAAAGTGAGGCAGGGAGTGTACTGGAGTAGTTTGAGGAATATGGCTGTAGATGCAGCTGCCTTAAATATGCTAATGGAGAAATGGACCACGGCCTCTGAGGGCAACAAAAGCAAGAAGATTCGGTGGATTTGGCACCAGGATGACCTGGGTTATGGGAACCAATACTCCCTTTACCCAGCCACTCCCAGCCTCCTGTGGTTCTCATGCATCAGCAGAGGCTTTTGGATCCATGTGAAATTTGTTCCCACTGGTGTTGGAGGTGGGCCTCGGGCCCAGATGCCCTATGAATCACCTGCAGCAGGAGGAGATCATCACTCGCCCATCTGCTGTCCCTGCTCTCAGCCTCCAAATAGAGCTGGCAGCTGGGAATCAGCGGGGGACCTCAGCCTTCTCCCCTTTCCTGCCCCACCCACCGGAAGTGAGTGGGCTTCGCATCAACTTTACCCTAGTGCTTACCGACTGTCCAGGGTGGGGCCATTGTAACTGCTAAAGACCCCTAGGAAATGCAATTGATTGTGAGTGACATGAGAATGGGTCCATTAGAATCAGGAAGAAAATTGGGAACTCCAGGACCAGCTCTTCAGGGATCAGGTGAAGTGAGCCTCATCAGTTCTTCTGATCCTGCTGGAGATGAGGCACAAGCATGGCCATCCAAAGGAGGCTGTGTTTGTTTGTTTGTTCATTTGTTTGTTTATTTGTTTGTTTTGTTTTGTTTTAGTCATTTGATAGGGGAGGCTAAGAGGCAAATTACTGTTGTGCTTTTGCTTCTATTAATATTCTTTAACTTGACCACATTTATTTAGAGAATCCTATAACCTTAAAGATACCAGGGGGCTTCCTACCTGGTCTCTTGCTTCCACAAAGCTCTGTGCCATGAAATCATTCAAGACAGAAGAGAAATAATTTTAGCAGGAAAGATTCGTTGTCCTCTGATCTCCAACACCTTCAGGGTGTTCCGAAAATTTCATAGACGAAAGAGTCACTCTATTAACAATAACATGTATTTAAACTAAATAGAATGTAGTGGGAGCTAGACTGATTTCTTTAAAAAACTTTTGTTGATTGCTTACTATATACCAGTCACAGAAAGATTTCTGAGGCTCAGAAAGATTTATTAAATTCCCTGTAGAAGTAGCTAATATGCTGGTGGGTGAAGGTTGGAATCCATATCTTCTCAACTGCTAGGCTAGTATTTTTACTATAGTGTCATAAGAAAAGGAAGAAAACAAAAAATCTTATTTTTAAAATCTTAATTATGGAATTTCTTTTAAATAACACAGTTTAAAAAAATGTTTTTGTGACTTTACCAAAAAATATCTTTACCATTAAAATTCATAGGACACTGAAATCTTATATAATCAGGTGCTTCTAAACTAAAGAAAGGAACATTTTCACAAAACATTATGAGCATGGTCTCGATACTTTGTTGCTCTGATGCTGTGCTCAGCAAAACCTTTTCTCTTGGTCACTCCCATCATAATGAGTATGAAGCCAAATGAGTGGCATCTGAAGTAAGGAAGCATTCTAGAAAATGAAGCTCACGGCCTTCCTGTGGTGAGGAGGCTGCTGTACGGCTGCTGGATTCACTGATCGACTTTCTTCAAGAATCGAAAAGCACTTAAAATTTTCTCCATTGCAACTTTTGAGAGATGAGATGGAAGGCTCTCTCCCAGTTGGTTCTTCTTAGCACACCTCCTACTTCAGAGTTGGAAAACTTGGTGAAGGTCTCCGGGTACTCTCCAATCCTTCACCCATGGCAGCCACAACTGATCTGACACGGCCTTCTTTCCCACTGACCTTCGATGGGACTAAGAATGCTTTCTCAGCTCAGCACTCAAGACAGCAGCTGGCCGCAGAGGGAGGTGACATGTGACACCCAATTGTCAGCATGGGTTTGCCTGTTCTTTTTGACTCAAAGAGGTGCCAGAAGCTTCCATCGTTTTCTTCAGTTTGCTCGTTGTTTCCATTCAGCTGTGATAGGGTCACAAATCTGTTTAAGATGTACCGAGACGTATAGATAAATTGTAGTTTTGTCTGGTGCTACAGCTGCACTCATCACCCTTGTTGGACAAGGGATAAGGAACAAGAAAGGGTTCTGTACTTTAGTCCAGCATGCCTCCAACTTTATGTGCATATGAATGAATCACCTAGGAATCTGGTTAAAACGCAGCTTATGATTCATTAGGTCTGCAGCCTGTCCGGAGTTCTGCATTTCTGATGAGCTCCCAGCTAAGGCTGTTGATTTGGGGCCCACACTTTGAGTAGTGAGGCTTTTAGACACTACAACAAGCTTTGGTTTGGTGTTACAATTTAAATAGTCTCCTTATTTCACTCTTCAGTCTCTCTTACCCAAAATACTTGGCCCTTCAGAGTTCTATCTCCTGTCCCTGTTTCTCTTAGGGACAGTATCTAGGTATGAGGGAGAGGTATGTCTTCAGTGACCTGATGGTTGAATGAGGAAATGGTATCTATCAGCCTGCCTGGAACCCTCTGGATCATACCTAGCTTCTGTTGTGAAGTGGCTGTTCTGGGCTTCTGTATGTACTGGTGACCACTAAGGTTAACTGGTGGACTGGTGACCACTGACGTTAACTGGTCTTTTTTGGGCCTGATTGTTTTAGTGTCCTCCCACAGCTGCAATGAAGGATAGTACATCTGCTTTTGGTTTTATCTCAATCTAAGTAAAACCTGACCCTTGTTGAAGTAAGAGAATGCACGTTAACGTCAAGTATGCCTGAGGATTCTGAACCCTAAATCTTGAGAATTCCAGAGCTAGGGTAAAACTTAATGATAGGTGGCTTTTTACTAACTATAATTTAGTCATCCATTCATCCATGTATCTAGCCAAAAACATTTGTTAAGCATTTAAACATGTCACACACAGAGCAATACACTAGATGTGAGTCGATCTTTTGAGGTAATTGAACATATAAAGTTCAAGGCCACAATTTGAAAATACAAATTTCCTGTTTCCTTAGTTTGCAAAAAGAATACAGAATAATTGCATTCCCACATAAAACTTGCTTTCAAAGTGGTCTTGACTTGCCTTCTGTTGAAAGCCCCTTAAGTAACACTCTAAAGAGTCCCTGACATTTTCTCTGGATGCTCAGACCAGAGGCTTTTAAAATGCTCTGCAGATTGCCACTGAGAGCTCTCATTTACTTGCAAATCCACTTGACTATCAAAAGTGAAATGAGGAAAGGAGCCAAAGTCTTGTAAATAGAAAGAGGTCATTATTGCCCTGATGGAACCAAGTTGCTCAAACCTTTCCACCAAACCAATGAGTTCTCCCAGCCCCTTTTCAGTTTGTTTCACATGTTGGAAGGAAGGAGCAGATGGATTGGGTGACTTGCCCGAGGCCACAGAATGTGCCACCACCAGGGTTTGGAAAGAGACATATCTATCGTTGCTGGCTCTCAGGATCTTTCTCTGACAGCCCTACCTCTCTGGCTAACAGGGACACCAGGGTTGCTATGAAGGCAAAAAGAAACAAATTAGAAAGTGTCATGCAGCTATATTATTTTTATAGCCCTATTGTATGTGACATCTGCCCCTTGCAAATTTGCTCAGTAGATGAGGAAAGCTAAAGACTTCATTATTCTGAGCTTGAGTAAATCCTGGTCACTAATCCTGGAATTGATGGGAGGGCTGCCAGCCCTTGAGTCTTTCAAAAGCGATGCTGATGGGCCTGCCTGCAGCCTAGCCTTGGCTTGAGCCAAACATTTCAAAGGCAGGCAACTTAGCCTTCTACTATGGAGCAGGAAATTAACTCATGATGCCAGTAGTCTTAATATTGGACGTGTGGGTGATGCACTGTGAATGACCAAGTATATCTTATCCTCAGTACCCTTGCCTCTCTCAAAGCACTGAGCCAGTTCACAAAATGAAGATGAGTTGTCTTGCCTAACACCCTTGTAATGCACTAAGATAGGAAGACAGCCCTAACCTTCAAATTCCTTGGTGGGCTCTTGCTAACGCCCAACCCTTGGGGTCAAAGGGCACTGGATGGATTCTGTTTTATGGCTACTCAAACCTCACTGTCTCTGGGCCCGGAATGGACTGTCCAATAAAAGCCATGCTGTTCTTTACCTCCCTACACATCACTAAGGGTCTGGAATGCCCATTTGAATACAGCCTGATGGATGGCCCCTTCCTGGCACCTCAGTGAACCACATTTGATGTTTCAATACCCATCATATGCCCACTGGACCCTGTGCATAGGGTCTGTGACTAACCTTGCTGAGGTTAGCCTCAGCAAGTTGGGTTGCTTCCTTTTCACCCAAGTCTTCATTTTAGTTTTCTCTTGCTTCCCCACCAATGTAGGTTTTGGTAAGTTTAGTAGGGTGCCCACTCCTGTTATGACAACTGCAGTGTAGATCAGGTAGGGGTCTATGTAGCGAATATGGCAGGAGTCCAGGGGTTGGCAGCGTGAGTTATACAAGCTCGCTTCCCAGGGCCTATCTATTAACTGCTTTAATTACCCCATGAGTATGACATGCACAGTACCACCCTTAGCCAGAGCCCCTGCCCTATATCCTGTATTCTAGAGTTCCCTGCCCTGACCCTGCCTCAGAGGAGTGAGGATCCACAGGTCTGAAAGGACTGCCCCACCATACTGTCCCTTCTGACCACTCTCCAGGACCCTGGAATACCTGTCTAAACAGCTCATGGCCTGGAGCCTTTTTTCCAGGCTCATCCTTGACTAGTGAACAATGAATGCTGTGTGTGGAGGTGGGTGGTGGAGAGGGGGTTGTGCACATGTAGGCTGGAGTCTCCACACAATGTGTACAAGACCTCTCCTAATGTGACTTAGAGCCCCTTCTGCCCGGAGGCCCACGCAGGCACAAGAAATCCCCACACATTTTTTTTTCTGGAATACTTTTCTAATCCACATCTATTATATCAGCTCATTAATTCTCATGGGTTTAAATAGGAGCTTCATGCTAATGACATCTTAATTTATATTTTTTCTCCACTGAATTCTAGAATATTTACACTTGGCTATAAACAGCTATCTGAGACCTAACATGGTTAAGACAGATCTTTTTATTTTTTCCCCATGTAATACTGTGCTCCTCTCTCCAGTCTTCCTCATCTTAGCAAATAGTGTCGCTCTCCATCCAGTGGCTTGAGCTAAAAGACCTAGGAGCATCTTTATTTTATTTCTTCCTTTTCCCCCCTCACATCAAATCCATCAGCAAATTCTGCTGGTTTTATCTCAAATCTCTTATTTCTCCCCTTTCACCTGCCATCCTTTTGGCTCAAGGCACCATTATCTCTTGCTTGGACAACTGAAGTAACTTCCTAACTGGTTTTTCCTGTTCCCATGCTTAACCTCCTACAATTCATTCTCCCCAGAGTGACGAAAGTGTTCTTCTCTTCGTGTAAGTTAGATCATGCCTATCTCTGTGTGAAAGGAAGAAACAACTTGTCACAGCCTTATGGATGTGGCCCTTACCTGCTGCTCCATCCTTATCTCATGCATCCCTTCTTCTCTTTCACTGTCAAATCAGGCTGGCCCTTCAGTTCCTCCAGTGCCCTAGGCTTTTCCACACATTGCATGGCCAGCAACATCCCGTCATAAGGTCTCAGCTTAAATGTCACTTCCTCAGAGAGCCTTTCCTGAGAAATCCATCAAAAATTGGTCCTGATCTCCAGCCCCCTGAACTGATTCTTCTTCTCCGCCATTATTTGTTCCCTGAATAACACTCAATTGCATTTGAAATTGTTTTTTAAATGGTATGTTTTTCAATCTGTCTATCCTATCAGAATATGAGCTCTTTAAAGGGAGGGCCATGTCTGTCTGGTTCACAGTTCTGTCCCCTGTACCCAAAGCAGAGCAAGGCACACAGTCTGCACTGGAGAAATATTAGTCATACATACAATGAAGGCTGGGGCAGGATTGGTGGGTGTGGCAGACACATAAGTAAAAATAGCATCTTCTACGTTCCTCAGGGACCCAGGCCTCGTCATTTTTCCACACTCCAGAGAGTTGACCACGAATGTTTAAAGTTCCCTTTTCTCCCAATCACTCATGTTGGTTCCTAGATCCTCCTAATGTACCCGCAGAGGGCCCCTTCTAATCTGTTTCTATAGTAAGAATATAAAACCTTGGCTAAAGCTTAGCCTAAGAAATTCCACTGGGCCTCAGCTATTGAGAGAAACTAGCTCCCACCCGAGAGTAACAGGTTTGCTCTGCTTACGGCAGCAGCCCGTCCTCAGAGAGCTCTGTGGGTTGCTTAGGCACGGAGATTACAGAGCGCCCCTCTGTTTGGGGTGGGTTTTCTTAGCTTTGTTTTCTTGTGTGCTCAGTGGCTTGTTCCTAACTCACAGCCAATCACCACACTGCCAGATGGTGCGAAAGATTTACCGGAATTTCGTTTTCAAATAAACCACAAGCTTGGATGAGCTAATGTTGTTCCACATAAAAAAGCCACAAAACTGGACGAATTAGCGTTGTTTCAAGAAAAAAAAAAAAAAAAACGCGTCCAAGCCCTCAGCTCTGCCCTTCTGAAAAGGCTCTGATAGCTGCATTTAAACACTGGGGCTGGGGTCATGCTCATGTGAGGCCACCACACCAAAGGATGGGTACAGAGGAGCACACCCTCCCTTCACGCTGATTCTACAGAATAACTTGGCAGTGCCGTGGGGAATCTCATTCTCCCATGGAATTGAATTGTTTCTGTCAAGTTCGTCTCAGTTACACCAAGAGCCCAAGGATGGCAACGAATCTTCTCGCCTGTCAGCAATGGCTACTGTCTCTCCTCGAACGTGGACAACTTGTGAGCTTTCCTGGACCGCGGGTCACTGGATCGCTGCTCAGCAGCAACATTAAAGCAGGTGGTTTGTACACTACGACTGCAATAATGACAACAGAGCCTGGCCCTCCAAGGTCAGAAGCCTAGAGTTTAATCCCAGACACACACGTATAGCTAGGGGACCATGGGCAGGTTGCAAGCCTCTAAAAATCATGGTTTTTCCTCCTAAAAGACAGAGATAATACAATCAGGCCAACATAGTTGTCTTAAGGACAAAATTAAAATAAAGCCCTTTGAGCTGTGCTCGACACATATAGTAAGTCCTGAAACGTGGAGGGCCAGTGAGGTGATAATAGTGATGGTGCTGGTTGTGTGGTTGCTCCTCTCATCCTACAGCACTCAGAGCCAGTCTCGGAGGTGTGTCATCTGCTTCCTGTGGTCAGCTGAGTGGAACGAAATACCATGAAGTAAATCAAGCCAGGACATCAATCCCTATAACGCAAGCCAGAAGAGCCCTTCTCAAAGAATCTAAAGAATCTCTTCATCTTTCATCCCTTCTTTTCTCACCACATACCAGACTAGACCCCTTATGAGCTTTGTGTCAGGTTGGATGCCCGTGAATTTGCCTCCCCTCTGCAATTTTTACAGCATGAATATACGTTTAGATACTCTAAAGAAGTATCTGATATCTGGAGTTGGAACTTCATTTTGCAACACACGATAAAGAAATCTGGAACTTATTTGAACAGAAATTCGATTTGCAAACTTGATGATAATCACCAAAGTAGCTACCATTTGTTGAATGCTTTCTAAGCTGAACAATTTTCTACACTTGATTTTATTGAATCTTCACTATAAATTTCTAATTTTTTCTCATTTTATAGATAAAAATATTAAGGAAAATTTTTACTTGTTATGAAAAGGCCCTGTTTAACCATAAGATCTGCTCATGCTATTCTATCTCACTAACATATTTTTGAGTAGAAGTCACTAGAGATGGCCATTAAATAATAATAATAATTGTAACGATCATGCTAACATCACTATCATTATCATTATTGAATATTTTAAAAACATTCAAAAACGCTTTATGCATTTTACCCCAAACTTCGCAACCACTCTTTGAAGTAGAGACTCCCACTGTCCCTCTTTTACAGATGAGGGAACCTAGCAGAGAAGCTAATTATATGTCAAAGACGCATAGATGCCGGTAGGTAGCAGAGCTAGGATTCAAACGCAGGCGGTTTGATCTTGACCTCTATGTGATGATACCGCTCATAGCCAGAGCTGTCAGCCTCCTGCACTGGAGAAAATGTTCCCTACATTGTTTATGAAGCAAGTTGTCCTGAAATTTTTACAGCACCTGCCACAACAGAACATAGACCCACCAACTGCATCAGAGACCCCTGCCCACACACACAGATTTGGGTTGTGACTTGCTAAAGAGGGACAATAAAGGCTGTGACTTCTTGCCGGGCATGTTGAAAGCATCACAGGAGTTAAGGAAGCAAGTTAGGAGACGTTATTTGCTGATGAGAAAAATATGTAAGTTTGACTGGATTTCTTAGAAATGTGAAGAGCGACAATCTCTTGTCCATTCTCTTACAGGGGTTAGTCTTGTTTTCTCACTGTTCGTTTTACCTCAGAATGTATCGAACGGTAGCATATCTTAATTTCTTTCTTTTTTTTTTTTTTCTCTCTCTCTTCTTTCTGGCTGAAACCAGAGTGTTTAGCTTCTAAGTTGATATAAAGATGCCCTTCCTCCCACTTCCCCTAGGTGTTTCATTTCTTAGGGTTAAATAAACAGTGCATCTCCTCATGGAGAGCGGAGCTGGGCTTCAAATGCCCCCGAAGTCCCCTCAGCAGGTCAGCATGGGAGCCCTTCCGGGGCTCGAGGCAGAGCCTTCTGCGGTGCTTTCCCTCCCCAGGGCGGCCCCTGCGGGGCACTGACTCACTGCTTATCGTTCTTTACTAGAAGGTCCGGAGGAAGCAAAGCAGGGGAGAAATTCACCGTTTCTACTCCCTAAATCTGACCATGACTCATTATTCAGCAAACACCAAATGGTTCCACATCCTCCTCCAGAAAAGGAGGCACAGAGCCTGTTACATAAGCAGCTGTCTACAGCTGCTCTTGGGTAATTGAAAGTGAAGCCTTTCTGAGTGGAAACCCTGCTGGGAGTGACAGGACTCTTCCCTCACCCCGTGATACCAATCTTTATGAGGGGAGAAACCCTCTCTGTGAGAGGGCTCTTCAAACCACGGTGTGCAACAGGGTTTGTTTTTTGCACAGTAGGCATGATGTTTGAAATAGCTTGTATTTTCTGCATTGTTAAAACATGGCCCTTCCACAATGTTCTGATCCTATCTCTTGATGAGCTGGGGCTGAATGTTGTGAGGCTAAATCTGCCCAGCATGCTAAGCAGAGAAGGAAACATGGCATAGGGTTTCGGTGCCCAGGGACCCACCCAAGAAGGACCACCCAGGAATGATCATGTTAAGGAAAGGATTTGGGAGAGTAGTTTTTGTATAATAAACTCAGCACTGTGATCATAGAAAATAGAGTTGAATTGCAAAGCCCAGAGTAAAGAAAATAGTTGTTTGTCTGGTTCAGGGAGAGGAGAAGTAAGTGACTTTAAATTGTTCTTCAAGAGAAACAGAGGGGTTGGACAAGATCTTCTTTGGACTCAGTAATCCTGTCTTCTTTCCCAGCCTGTGTCACCAGAGAATTACTTCTGAGGAGTGGTGAGAAGCAAAACAAATTTCGAACATTCATTTCTGGAACCTGTTTCTCACAGAGAAGTCCTGCTTATAAACATCACAGGAAGTAAAAGTAGACGAAGAGAAAGGTATCTTTTTGAATGCTACCCTTTGGGGTTGGGGTGTGTGTGTACAACTGGCTCCTCGGGCAAGACCACAGTCCTCCTGAACTGGGCCCAATGTCTGCTTGAGTTGAGCTGGGAAGGGCTTGCAAGGGAGGGCTGATGGGTGAGGAACACACTGGCCTCCAGCTTGGCAATGCTGTAGTCCTCAAGGGGAATGTTCCAGGAAACAGCCCCAACACCACAGAGAAATGATATTCTGGCGAAGACTGGCCTAAGGAGCTTAGAAAGGTCAGTAAAATGGGTGCATTTTGGTAAGAAATGAAAATGGAATAGCATTGTTGGGTTATCCAAATGTGGTGTGCCATCATGAGTTAGGGGGCCTGCCTGGAAGTTCCTGGCTTTCCTGAAAATCATAGGCAGGGCATTATAGAATGAATTCTGTCCCCCATCAAGTTCATATGTTCAAGTCCTAACCCCCTAGTATCACAGAATGTGGCTGTACTTGGAGACAGGGCCTTTAAAGAGATAATTGAATTAAAATGAGGTCATAGGGTAGGCCCTAATCCAATAAGACTAATCTCCTTATAAAGAAAAAGTTTAGGACACAGACACATGCAGAAGAAAGACCATGTGAAGACGCAGGGAAAAGATGACCATCTATAGGCCAAGGATAGACTCCTTGGAAGAAACCAATCCTGTAGACACCTTGATCTTGGACTTCCAGCCTCTGGAACTGTGAGATAATAAATTTCTGTTAAGATATGCACACACAAGTAATATACATGGTGACCCTACAATTCCCCTAAATTTGGAGACCTTCGATTTTCTTTGTACCTCAAAGCCTGTGCATTTCATTGGTAGTTCCCAGAAGACAAGCTAAAGCATGCAAAGAGAGAGGTCTTCCTTCCTGCATTACAATCTGTGATGATGAATGGAGCTGTGGAGACTGGGTTACTGAGCTCTCTGAGGAAAATACAAAAGCCCATAGCCCTGCTGAAGAGAAGACTGTTTCCTCTGGAAAGGAAACAGTTATATGGACCTTCTACTCCGGACATTGTAACCAGTACTGTCTGAACAGTGTGTTCGACCCAACAGACATTTTCTCGGAACCCCTCTTTAAAGCCCATTTACCTGGAGCCTGGCTAGGCCTCCAGTGGCCCCTGCTCAGTTAAGAAACTGCCAAAGGAGTAGTTCTCCACATGCTTCTGTTCAAGTATATCAAGGAAAACTAATCTCAGGCTTTGGTGAGAGGGTCTCAGTACACCCTTCATGGAGGAATCCCACCTGATACACAGTATCAGATAGTCAGTTGGCTATGAGATTTGTTTGGTAAAGCTTAGTTTTGGGCTGTCTCTCCTGTGAGGCAGATAATAGCCACCAACATCGACAGGACAATATCCATGAAGAATTGATGATTGGACCTCCTGCACCACCACCACTGTACCAATTACTCCAATTTCAGTCTTTTCTAAATTCCAGAAATACTTTAAATATTCTGGTTTTGCCTTCTTCCCTTCTTCCTTTCTTCCTTTTAAGAAAGCCTATTTTTCTTATGCTCTTTGGTTCCCAGCAAAGCTAAACTCGACAGTTAATGTCCCTGGTGTGGGCAGGAAAGGCTGAGTTCGAGCTGCCTTTGAAAGTTGCTCCAATTCTTTCTCCCTTCTACAACGCCTACGGGAAGCAGATGACAATAAGGGCGCTGCGTGCCCAGCATCTAAGGACAGGTCCTCAGAGCCACCTTCCCTAACACTGTTCTTCCCTCAGGGCTGTCAGGTTTGGGTGGGGCCTGAGAGAAGCTTCTGGCCCCATCATTTCATTTGAGACAAAATTTAGAGACTCCTTAAGAAAACAGAGCACAACCAGCGTCTTAACACGTGCTGCAATTCAGAGATGAAGTGTATTTTAGAGGAAAAATGGAACCCTAAACCCATTGGTAACAGCTAAATCCTGACATAAATGCCTCACAAACTTGGAACTCCCAGCACAGCGCTGAGAATGCCACTCTCTCCCACGCACTGACAGCAGGCCTGGCCCTCCGCCAGGGCGTTCAGTTGCAAAGCTGGAAACTCCCTGACTTAAAACAATGTCTGGGTGTTTCTGCTTCATAGGAGCTCTGAAGGAGGGTAAAAAGTTTAATACATTTTTTTGTTTAATTTGACTTCTGCTCTGCATACCTATGTGTTCCATCTGCCTTCGTTATCAGGCCTATTATAAATGTACCAGCCATAAAAGGCAGGGCTGTAAGCAAACTTAGTGAGCTCCATGTGTATTACCCATCGTGCAACAGTGTGCTTGGGAATTGTGTAAGACAAGCTCCCCCTGACCCGCCCTCCAAAAAATAAGACATAGTCCTTACTTTCTAGAAGTTTATAAGCCAAGGAGTCCAGCTAGAAGATTAGCCATTCCTTCAAATATGTATTTCTAAAACCCACTTCCTTTTTAATCTTTACATTCTTCCCTTCTCCTTTCTCTCATCCTATCACTCCTCCCCTTCATCTACTCCTCACCGTCTTCCTCCTCCATTACTAGGGTAGAGGTAAGAGCACACAGCTAATCTTTCATTGTTTCAAGGTCAAGGGTAAAAGGAAGTATTTGAAGTTGTCTTTGAAGTAATCTCCCCTTCCCAATTCAACTTCTCTTTGCTAAAGCCGGCTTTTAGGAGGAGTGGACTATGGAGAAAGGAAAAGAAGTGGGTGTAGAAACACTTAATCAAAAAATGTTTGCTAGGAGGGAGGAATAGAGGTGAATACACAAGTGGTAAATTACATTGAAGAAGGCCGATAGGAGAAATATTGATTCATTTGCAATATGGTATCGGAGGAAAGCTCTAAGGATACCCCGGACCACCAGAAAGAGGAATAAGTGGGTCCTAGAGCAAATTAAGCTTGAAACACCACTAGAGACAAAAATGACAAAACTGAAACTGTCCTACTTTGGAGGCCTCATTAGAAGGCAAGTTCTTTGAAAAAGACAATACTGCTGGGAAAAATAGAAACATCAAGAAAAGAGGAAGAGCAAATATGAGATGGACTGACTCCATAAAAGAAGCCCTTTGCATACTCATGCTGAGCAGGGCTGTTTGAGATCATGACATTGTGGACATCACACATTCATAGAGTCACCAAGAGTCAGAGCTAACTCAAGGGCACATAATACCACAAATTACAAAATTCCAGAGATGGGAGAGGACTTAGAGCACTTGTGAACTTATTCCTTCACTTTAAAGAAAAAAAAGATGAGACCTAGGCAGATTGGCAACTTGTACAAGGAGAGAGTGTAATCATCAAAGAGTCTAAGATTCAGCATTCTTATTTCTAAGTCAACGTCCCTTCCGTGGGTAGATTTCCTTCTAAATGCCACACCAACATATGTGATTGGGGGAGGCTGTGCATAAGCCCGATCCTACCCCACCTTCACCTTTGCCTGCAAGTTCTTTTTTCTTAGCTCACCCATCACATTAAATGAAACTGCCCAGGGATATATATCACTTTCAGCTGTTTTCTTTCAATTATGTCTTGATGTCAGTGGGTAATGTAAGAATGGTGGAACAGGGAGAGCCATAAGTCCTTACCTGCCTCAGTCAGCTGGGAAACCTTGAACAACGCATTAGCAGAATAATCTAAACCAGCGTTGTCCAACAGAATTATGACACGAACCACGAATGTAAGCTACTTGCATAATTTTGAATTTTCTAGTAGTCACATTTAAAAAAGTAAAATGAAACAGGCAAGATTTTAATGATATATTTTATTGAACTTAGTCTATCTAAAATACTATCATTTCAACATGTCATCAATAAATGTGTTAATGATGTATTTTACATTTTTTTTGTACCAAGTCTTGAAATTGTGCGTGTGTTGCACTTAGAGTACAGCTCATTTCAGACTAGAATTCCAAATTTTCAGTGGTCATGTGGGACTGGTGGCTACTATATTGGACAGGGCAGATTTAGACTTGTTTTTTCACCTGTGAAATTAGAGGATACGGCTATTGAACTGTCTCTGCTTAGAATCCTAGAAATTCTTTAAAGGTGCCTCAAGGAGTGTGTGTCTGTTATAGATTTGGGAGGGGTAGAGATGGCCAGCTTTGGATCATACACTTCCACTTCATGCCAAATACTTCCAGAGTTAGCTGTTTTAAGTATTGAACTTTGGCATGAGATTTTGTTGGGAGAAGAGATTCCATTCCAAGCTAAAAACCTTTACACAGCATAACCTGCAAGTTGCACTTAGAGCCTCAGCACAGCGTCTGGAGTGACCGAAAGAGGAGTAAATAGTCACCTACCAGGAAGACAAGGGCCAGGTGACAAGCGTGGGAGTGGCCCCACATTCTGGCTGACTGTAAACGACATATTGCCCCATGTCTGTGGCCTGTAAACTAGTGCGTCAGGAGCAGAATGACTCCCAACCACCTGGTCAGGTTAATGGATAACAGTTCCAGTTATCTGTTGGAGCTTTGTCTGGTGGGCTGTGCTGGGGCCCTAACCTTTTACCAAAGACCAGAATGTCTAGAATCTGGGCTGAGTGATACACAGAGGTCACAGATCAAGCTTAGTGCAGAACACAGAACCTTGGCTCTCTCACTCCCTAAGCATCCTAGCTCGTAGACACTCTCTGTTCATAGGAGCACCATATGTAGCTCAAAGAATTTTCTCTGCTTTCTTTAGTTTAAACTATATCATATAAGAAAATACAACAGCAAAACAGCTGCGAGTTTCAAACAACTATATCAGCAAAGGCTTCTGTGTTGGAGAATATCATTAAATCCAGCTTCAATCCCAGCAGCCAGCACACCCACTCACTTCTCAGGTCCAAGCTAGGATGAGCTCGAGCTCATGGCTGCAGTCCTTTGAAACTCAAGTGCTTAGGAAATTTACATATTTTTGTTATATTATTTCTCTTCTTTTAATGAGTTATTAAGTAACCCCACTGAATTATCCTTCTGGAACTTTTTAAATATTATGATAAAATGAAGATATCCTCCTCTTCAGTTGCCTAAGGATTCGAGAGTCTTAGGCAAGATAGAGATGAGCAAAATATGTAGCATTCCTTAATATGTTTACATTACCAAGGAGACAATTAGAAACATAGCCTGGAAAGGTTACTTCTCAAAAATTGAAAATAGGACTGCCATATGATCTAGCAATTCTACTTCTGGATATTTATCTG
This sequence comes from Eonycteris spelaea, assembly GCA_003508835.1. Lineage (NCBI taxonomy): Eukaryota > Metazoa > Chordata > Mammalia > Chiroptera > Pteropodidae > Eonycteris > Eonycteris spelaea. Next base: position 1,346,865 of record PUFA01000053.1, read on the forward strand.
AAGGAAGTAAAAATACTAACTAACTCAAAAAGATATCTGCACCCTCATGTTCTCTGTGGCACTATTTACAATATCGAAGATACGGAAACAATCTAAGTGTCCATTGCCAGGTGATGGGATAAAGAAATGTGATGTATGTATGTATGTGTAGGAATATTATTCAGTCAGTCATAAAAAAGAACATCTTACCATTTGTGACTACATGGATAGACCTTGAGGGCATTATGCTAATAAAACAAGTCAGACAGAGAAAGACAATTACTTTATAATCTCACTTATATGTGAAATCTAAAATAGAAAAAAAATTACAGAGAACAGACTAGTGGTTGGTGGGCAAAATGGGTGAAGGTAGTCAAAAGGTACAAACTTCCAGTTATAAAATAAATAAGTCCTGTTGATGTAATCCATAGCTTGGTATTTATAGTTAATAATATTATAATAATACTATACTGTGCATTTGAAAGTTGCTAAGAAAGTAGATTTTAAAAGTTCTCATCACAGGAAAATAATTTTTGTAACTGTGTGTGGTGATGGATGTTAACTAGATTTATTGTGTTGATCATTTCACAATATATACATATAACAAATCACATTGTACATGTGAAACTAATGTAACATTATATGTCCATTCTATCTAAATTTTTTTAAGTGAGATCTAGTCCCAGATCCATCTCTAAAAAACAGAACACTTATAATAAAAATATTTCTAAGATGAAACAAAAAACATAGCCTGTACATTCCCCACCTCCTAACTCTTCTCCGTTTACTGCCCTCTGTTTAGTGGCATTTGAGTGTTTGGGTTGAGTATAAACAGAAGTTCTCTAGATGTTTCTCCAGATATGAGCAAGGATAATACCTAAGAGCCTAGCAACATACAAATAATAATAATAGCCTTTTATGTGCCAGACACTGTTCTGCACATTTACTGTGAGACATTGTTTCATTTAATTTTACAACTACCTTCATCAGTAGCCCATGATTTATAAAAGAAAAATTGTTTCAGACAGTTTTCCCAGTATAATAAAGTTCAAATGTGGTCCACTGGACCACATCTTATTCTAACTCAAGCATAAGAGATATATCAGAGCCCATGTTCCTTATGTACAGCATTCTCTTGCCATCCTATAAGTGACCCAATCTGGGCATTTTTTAAAAAGAAATTCTATATAAATTTATTGGTCATAATAGTAAAGGAGAGAATAACTAAGTATGTTGCTGCTCAGTACTTATTAATTTGGGAAGGGTTATTAATTAAACAACATGTACTTAGGTTTGATAGACATAGAGAAGGCACTCATAATTGTAATGTATTATTGATCTGGAGCAATTTGTTACCTCTGCAGGAAGGTGCTTTCTTCTTTTCTAAGAACAAGTATCTTTCCTTACCCCACCTCCTTGTTACCTGCCAAAGGCCAGGACTTATGTCTTACTTCTACAGGGGGGAAAAAAAATGGGGAAGTGGTTTGATAAATCGTTTTTCTAATATGGAAACTTAATTATATTAAATCTCTCAAAACTTTGCCAATGAATTACACTCAGTTCTACATCAACAACTTACTTTTCTTGAAAAAATAAAGTGAAGTGAAATTTAGATTTTCCAGAAAAAAAAGAGTAAAAGCATCATGACCTGAGGGATCTTAATCTCAGCTGTCTGACAGGCATCTTCTGATATGAATGTGTTATACAAGAAACCCAGCAGAAAAGCATTGGGGTTTCTAAGTATTTGAATTTCAATAAGGGCCTCTTGAAAACCAAACTTTTCTAGATCTAAATAAGACTGTAATGATGGAATGACCTGTGGTTGATAGTCTCCATTTTCCTAAATGTTCATTTCATAACTTTGCTCTTTTCAAAACTCCAATACTTCTCCTATACTTCTCTTTCAGCTTATGACCTTTTTCCTATCTCACTGAAGAAATAGAAGCATTCAGAAGAGAACTTCCACAAATGTCAATGACATCTGTCCGCATAAGTACATCTGTCCCCACCTGTCTTCTCTCCATTTATTGAAGGTGAATTGTCTCTGCTTCTAAGTCCAAGCCCTGTGCTTTATCATTCTCTCTCCTCAGCTCATGATTACCAATCTCCTTTCTCATGTAGTAATATTTTTTCCTTTTCTATTGGACCATTTCCATCAGCATGCTGTTATTTCTCCCATCTTTAAAACAAAACAAAACAAAACAAAACAAAAATCCTCTCTTGACTTTATACTCATCTCTAACTGCTGCTTTATTTCCCTATACTTCTCTATAGAAAATACCTCAAAAGAGTTCTCTTTATTCAACATCTCCTTTCTCCTCCTCTTGTTTTCTTTTGAACCCACTACACTCAAACTTTCATCTCTGCCACTCAATGACAGAGCTCTTTTCAATAAATAAATTCTCAGTTCTTTCTTGCTCGACTGATCTGTAGCATTTAACACAGTTGCTTGCTCCCTCCTCTTTCAAACATTTTCTTCACCTGGTTGCAGGATGCTGAGCTCTTTGGCAATTCTTCTTTCTGTGGTAGTTCATCATCATGTCCTCATATATAAATGCTAGATGGCCCCCAGCATGGTCCTTGGTCCTCTTCTTGCCTGTGTCTATATTCCCCTAGAGATCTCCCCCAGTTTCATGGTTTTAAAAACCGTCTTTACACAGTGGACCACTGAGTGAATATCTCCATCCCAGACTACCACTCGTAGCTGTAGACTTGCATAACCAAACACCTGTTTAACATCACACAACTGTTTCAGTCCTCTCAACCTTAACATATTAAATTGAATCTGCTCTCCGTGCTCTCAGTAAATGACAATTCCATCCTTCTAGCTTCTCAGAGCCAAAGCCTTAAGAGCAGGAAAATGAGGACAAAATTAATACCCATCTCATAGGGCTATTACAAAGATTAAATGAGTTAATATTTGTCAAGAACTTGGAACGGTGCCTGGCATATAATTAGTACTACATAAACTTTTGTTAAATAATCAAAATAAATAATCATCTTTGGCTCTTCTTTCTCTCATAACCTATATCTAATCATCAGCTAATCTTGTTGGCTATTCCTCACAAATATATACAAAATATGGCACTTCTTGTTTCCTCAATTGCTAACACCCTGATCTAAGCCATCATCACCTCTTGCCTGGATTGTTGCAATAGCATCTTAATTGGTCTTGCTCTTCTGCCTCTGCCCTACTATAGTCAATCTCAATACAGAAACCAGAGTAACCCCTCTAAGTAGTAAGATTGTGTCACTTCTTTGTTCAAAATCCTTCAGTAGCTCCCATTTTACTCAGAGTGATACCAAAAGACCTTAAAATGTCCCTTCAAGGCCCCTGCAAGCCACATAAGCCATACCCTCAAGCTTATCTCTACCATGCATCTCCTTACATTCTGAGCTACACACACACACACACACACACACACACACACACACACACACACACACACACACACCTTGCCCTTCTCGCTTTTATATAAATAAACCAAGAACGCTCCTGCCTCCTATCCCTGTATATTCTGTTTTCTCTCTGCCTGGGCTTTTTTTTTTTTTTTTTTTTTTTTTTTATCAAGTTGGCTGCACGATTCTCTCCTTCATTTCTTTCAGGTGTAATAAGTGTCATTTTGTTAGAAAAGCTTTGGCCTTCCACTCCACATACAATAGTAACTGCCATGTCCACCATTCCCATTTTCCCCCTTTCTGCTGTTCAGGTCTTTATAAAACCCTTACAGAATAAACATCAGCAATTATTTGTTTATCCCTTGCCCAACTGCAATGTAAGACCCATGAGGGCAGGAACTTTGTTTTGTATACCGCTCTACCTTCAATACTTAGAACAATGCTTGGCACGGAGCAGATGCTCAATAAATATTGGTTGAAGAGTTAATGAGTGAAGCCCCATTACTTGTGCAGCTACCCACTTGCTCCTCAGAAAAGTGCTTTTGTGTTTAGACAGCCCAAGGAACCCACATTTTGGAAAAATTCTGAAACATGAGATCCTTTCTATTCAACTTTGGCTGAGGAAAAGAAAAAGATTTATTCTATGAATGTGAGTTAAAGTTATCTATACCTGATAAAGTCTCTCTTCTGCTTGTGACTACCCAACTAAGAAATGGCCTGTTTACATAATGTATCTCCCTCTCTCAAACTACACTGAGGTCTTCTGGATAGCATCGAAGCTACAAGTGCCCAAAGTACCACCTAGTGGATGAGGGGCACAGTGTGAGCAAAGGCACAGAGGTCAAAAGTGAGTGCAAAAGGCCACTTGTAGGGAAACAGAGTAGACAAAAGAGAGTTAAGTTGTGATAAGGACAGGTAGCGACTTGACTGCCATGGAACGTGGTTAAGTTTTTAAAGCTCAATTGAATAAATTACTAAAAATTGATTGAGTGACTTTAATGAACTATGCTCCAGAGATATTATAAAGATATACTTCTTGTCTTTAGTGACATTTACTGAAAAGGATTAAACACCTTAGACATTTTTCATTTTTTATAAGAGCTATACTGAGGTATGATTTATATATAATACATTTACCTATTGTACTTATACAATTAATGATTGTAGTAAATTTAGAGAATTGAGCATTGCTATATCCACAGGTTGTAGAAGTTCTCTTCTTAGCTTGTTGAGAGTTTTAAATCATAAATAGATGTTTTGTTTTGTAAATGCTTTTTCTGTATCTGTTGAGATGATTATGTGGTATTTGTCTTTTATATTTTTTTATTAATTTTGGATTTTCAACCAACTTCACATTCTTGGCATAGATCCTACTTTTTGTCTTCATTTTATATGTTGCAGGATTCAACTTGCTAAAATAGTGTTAATGATTATTATGTTTGCATTCATGAAAGTTATTTCTTTGTAGATTTTTATGTGTGTGATGTCTTTGTTTGATGATGGTATCAGAGTCATACTGGCCTCATAAAATGAAATGGGAATTGTTCTCTCCTCTACTTTCTGAAAGAAATTGTAAAGGACTCTTATTTCCATTCAGTTTGCCCTTGAACAAGGTGGATATTAGGGGTGCCGACCTTCTGTGTAGTAAAATGTCCATGTATAACTACAGCCAGCTCTTTGCATACTCAGATTCTCAACCTTAAAGCTGACCCTTGAACAATGTGGGTTTAAGCTGTTCAGGTCAATTTTTAAAAAAATCCATATGTAAGTGGAACTTAGCAATTCAAACTCATGTTCTTCAAGTGTCAACTGTAAGTATTAAATAGAATTCACCAGTGAAGCAATCTGGGCTTGGGTTTGTCTTTATGGGAAGACTTTTAATAATTAACTCTGTTACTTTATTTGTTATAACCTATTCCAATTTTCTATTGCTTTCTGAATCTATTTTGGTAATTTGTGACTTTCTAATAATTTGCTCATTTCATCTAAGTTGTCTAAGTTATTGGCACATGGTTAATGATATTTCCTTATAATCCTTTTCTGTAGGATTGGTAGTGATGTCTTCTATTTCATTCTTGATTTTAGTTATTTGCACCTTCTCCCTTTTTATCTTAGTCTAGCTAAAGTTTTGTCAATCTCCTTGATCATTAAAAAAATTTTGTTCCACCGATTCTATTTTTCTGTTTACTATTTCATTAACTTCTGCTTTAATATTTATTATTTACATTTTTCTCTTTACTCTGGGTTTTGTTTGCTTTTTTCCTAATTTCTTATATGAGAAAGCTTAGGTTATTGATTTGAAGACTTTCTTCTCTTCTAATATAGGTATTTAAAGATATAAATTTCCCTCTAAGCACACTACTTTAGCTGTGTCTCTTAATTTTTATATGTTATATTTTGGTTTCATTCAGTTAAAATATTTTCTAATTTTCATTGTGATTTATTCTTTGAACCATGAGTTATTTAGGATGTATAGTTTAATTTTCCAATATTTGGGAATTTCCATAATTTCTTTCTGTTGTTCATGTCTAATTCTGTTGTGAATGGAGAGCATACTTTATATAATCTTACTCATTTTAAATTTACTGAGACTTGTTTTAGGTCCAGATCTAATCATGTGTGCTTGAAAGGAAGTGCATTCTGCAGATGTTGGGTAGAATTCCTCTCTATATATCAGTTAGGTTGAGTTGATTGATAGTGTTGTCAAGTCTTCTACATTTTTGTTAATTTTTGTTCAGTATTTCTATAAATTATTGGGAATGAGGTGTTGAAATGTCCAACTATAATTGTTGAGTTGTCTACTTTCTTTTAATTCTGTTAGAATTTATTTTATGCAATTTAGGGTGGTATTGTTAGTTGCATTTAGTATTATATCTTTTTAATGTAGTTTCAAAGAAGTCATACCATTTTCCATTTTTAAGATTATATTATATTAACTTCTTAGCTGTTGCCTCAGTTTCCTTACATGTCAAATAGGGTTAATGATATCTGCCATGTTCACTTGCTGTAACGATTAATAAGTAAAATGGAAAATTTTTACCACATTGCTAGAAATATAGCAGGTATTCAATAAATATTAACCCCCTTCCAAGTTCCCCTTCTCTTCATGATATGGGATGTGAGCACAAAGTTGGCTTTGAAAACCAATTCTAAAAAGAGCAATTTCTAGTATTACTTTTGTTTCTAGTAAATATTGCTATACTCCTTAGGAAAGTAGCATAAAAGCCATCAGGAAATCTGGTAGCCAGGAACATAGCTTTATTTTTCATCATTATAAGCTGATGAAGAGCAAACAATATACTGTTTTATTAGTTTCTGTACAATTTCTGCAAACTATGTCTCTCGATAAATATGAAATCAATCCACCAAGCTTTCTTGGGCAACTCGTAAGTGATCTCAGACTTTCTAGAGGTATCTCTGTTTAGGTGATAAAACCAAAAGTGGGGAAGTGTTCATCATATAAGTTAAGAACACTAAAATTAAATAGCAGTTTTTCTTAAAGTGGTAGGAAGTATTTTTTATGGGGAAGAGAAAAAAAGGGAGGGGAGTGAGGGCTTCTGGATGCTGGTGATGGATTTTTACAAAAATCTGTGTGTTATCTGTTCATACATTTTTCTATTATTAGCTAAATTAGGAACTTATTTTTTATGTGCTTTTTATTATGTGTTTTATATTCCAGAATTTAAAAGTTAAAAATGAATAATTTTCTTGAAATAGGTTAAGTTCTGAGAGGGTGATTAGCTGTATTTTTTGACTATTAACTATTAGAACTCCCATTTAGTAAGAGTTTACTATGTAACAAATAATCACACACAGAGCTTTATACTCACTATCTAATTTAATCTGCCACATACAGAATTATCAGCTATGCATTATCATCTTTCTAAAGATGAGGTTACTACTGGGGTTCTGAAAAGTTCATCTCCCACAAGGAGGAAATGGTAGAGGTAGAATTAGAACTCAGGAGTGTCTGATTTCAAAGCTGGTCCTCTGCCTCATGGGACTGCTACCAATTGTGATGATCATACTGGCAGAATTTTCTGGGGAATGTACTTTATACAACTATCTTTGGTTTATTTTTATTGATAAATAGAAAAAAAGTTCAAGTACTTACCATAAAAACCCAGGTTGATGATATTTCACATCTCTAGTAATTAGTCCAGATTGGAGCAGAAGGATTTCTCTGAAGAGAAAATAGTTTCTTGCAACTTGCAATTTTTTGAATTATAAAAGACTGGATAATTTTGAGATAGAAAAGAAAAATATTTTGACAGGAAAAGAAAATATAAGAAAGTTATTGTCAAATACAAAGTAAACTAAAATATGACAATTTTTTTTGAGGAATTCGTGACATCTAAGAAAAGATAGTATCTATTTGATCTTGATGGTAGGAACATTCTGGAAGTTATGACACTGGACTTGTAGCTAATTAGTAACAAACATACTATTCTACACTGCTGTGAAAAATACTCAGTCCTATTTATGTAAATGTAATTTATTGGTTTTCAGCTTTTAGAATAAACATTCAAATCAAAAAATCTAAACATAATAACAATAGTAATAAAAATAGCAATACTTATTGAGTACTTAGGATGATGTTAACGATGTGCTAGTGACTCTTCTAAGTGCTTTACATGCATCGACTTATTTATTTCTCACAACACTATAAAGCAGGATCCATTTGTTTTGTCTCCATAATACAGATGAAGAAACAGACACAGAGAGATTACTTTACTTACCTCGATTTAATTATCTAACGTTATTTAAAACCAGGTTCAAATGTAGCCAGTCTGCTGTAGACTCCTCTTATAACCACAACACTATTACTATTACAGAAAAAAATGTAAACATTATTACCTTGAAAATGTGAAAATAAATACATGGTTGATATAAACTAAGTTTCAAGACACAGAGAAGTGATGTTAAGGAAACAGGGTGACTCCTTGTTTGGTTAGTATATTCGTTTTCTGCTGCTGCATAAAAAATTACCACAGACTTAGCAGCTAAAAACAATACCCATCTCGAGTCTTGGTAGGGATTAGATAGCTTTTCTTAGAGTCGCATCAAGCTGAAATCAAGGAGTTGGCTAGACTATGATCTGATTTTAGGCTTGCCTTCTTTTCTAAGCTCATTGGTTATAGCAAATTTCAGTTCCTTTTAGTTGTTGAATTTATGACTTCCATGGAAAACTCAATAGGTAATTCATGACATGGCTGTTTGCTTTCTTCCAGGCCAGCAGGAAAGAATCTCTCTGTGGCTTCAGCTTCTTTAAAATGACTCACCTGATTAGGTCAGGCCCACCCAGGATGGCTCTCTTTTGATTAACTCAGACTCAATTGATTAGTAACCTAATCACTGGAGTGCTATACCTTTATATTTACAGGTCCTGTCCACATTTAGGGAAGGGGATTATATGGAGTGTGCCTACTAGCTGATAGAAATTTTGGAGACTGCCTTAGAATTCTGCCTAGTACAGTTAAGAATCAGACATTATCATTCTAAATTGATGGGAATAGTTATTTAACTATACTATTGAAAATAAAGATTAAATGAATAAAGATTAAGACACATAATAATGCATAACTATAAGAATGACTTAAAAAGCAAGAAAATATGTAATATAACTACTAAATATTGGGAGGAAAGAGGGAAAGAATGTGGTGACTGAGTGTGAGCTAAATTAGTAGTTCTTAGCCCTGATTGTTGTAGAATCACCTGAATATCTTCAGAAATGACTGATGTTTAGGTCCCATTCAAGATCAATTAAATCAGAACGTCTACAGGTGGAGATTAGTTATAGGCATATTTTTAAAGCGTCTTAAGTGATTTTAATGTGTAGCTATGTAGAAAAGTGCTGAGACAAATCTTCATCTTTCTTAATGGAAATTAGCATTTTTGTTTTCCCTAAATTTGATAAAGTAAAACAATAGAGGTATAAACATGTTATTCAGAGTTGTAGACCTAATTATCAGAAGCAATGAAGACAGAAAGAGTGAATGTGGCTGCTTCTGAAGAGGAGTGTGGCCATGAAGACTGAGAGAGTAGAATTTGCTCTCCGTCTAACTTATTTGATTTTTTCTAAACTATGTGCACATATAATATTGACCTATAAAAAATATTTAAGAGTTTATAGTTGCTTCAAGAAGTGAAGAATCAATGTTTCCTATATGGTTAGTACTAAAATTTTACCAGCCAATATGAGCTGGGTATTATCTGCTATTCTTTAAAGACCTGTGTACTAAACAGTAAAATAAGTACTGGGCTTTGTTCCTTTGATACAGAAATATAAATAATTTTCAATGCTGCTCCATTAAAAAAAAATTATCTTGCTCCCTCACAGCTATTTTTACTCCTTTTCAGATGTCAGTACATGTTAATTCAGAATGGCTTTTTGTATTTGTTTCCTGGGGCTGCTGTAGCAAGTTACCACAAAAAATTGGATCATTTAAAACAATAGATTGATCGTCTCACAATTTGGGAGTAAAAGTGTGAAATCAGTCTCACCATGCTTAAACCGAGGTGTCAGCAGGGCCACCTTCCTCCAGAGGCTCTAAAGAGGATCTTATTCCTTGTTTCTGTCAACTTTAGTAGCTGTCAGCATTCCTTGGCTTGTGGCCACGTCACACTGATCTCTGCTCAGTGGTCACATTGCCTTTTCCTCTTCTTGTCAAACCTTCTGCTTCTCTCTTGTAAGAATTCATGTGATTACCTTTAGAGCCACCTGGATAATCCAGGATAGCTTCCTCATCTCAAGATCCTAACTTCATAACATTTGCAAAGTCATTTTTTGTTGTTGTTGTCATCAAGGAAACATTCAAAGAATCTAGGGATTAGAACATGGATTTCTTTTAGGAGGCCAATATTCAGCCTCCCATACTTTTATTCTTTAGATTTTTAATCATTAAGCTTACTTCCAATGTCTATTCAAGTAAAGGGATGATTTCTGAGGTAAAAATGAAAATTTCAAATCTAATTTATTTAGGGCTCTGGAATACTGTGAAAGTAGAATATATGACAGAAAGTGTCCATATTTTTCAGAGTTAAGTATTTTATTTAATCATAGTAGCTTCTACTATTTTATGTATGTTCTTCCTATCTTATTTAATATTTGACTATTTTTAGTCTTTTAAAATATTTTGAATTACATTATGTCTTTAAGTTGGAAAAGAATAAATATGATGAACTGAATAAAAATACATCTACAAGTAATTCATGTTTTTTATTTATTTTTTATTAATAACTACTCTGCTCAAGTAATAGTCTTCTTCAGACATTAACTTTGGTTTTTTTTAAGGTATTTGTTTGACTTTTGTACATATTTGCTTTAAACAACAAGACGTTCTGTGGATATGCAGTCTCTATTTACCTGTAGTCTGAAAAACACCTCTAATCACTAGGTGTTTAAAACTCCATCCTTTTACAAGAATAATATTATGTAATTTTAGTTGTATTGGACATAATCACGGAGTTCATAATAAAAAACATTTCCCTTTTCTGTAACATTTTTCTTTCCTTTTCTTGAAATCATTGAAAAGAAAAAGAAAGAAAGGAAAGAGAAGAAAGGAAATAAGGAAGACAAGAAAGAAAGTCACATAGAAAAAAATATTTGAAGGAGTTTCATAGGTCAGCACCCCAACACACTGATTTGTCCCCGTCCTTCCACTGACTGGGTATTCCAGAGTGCTCCAGTGTCCAGGAACAAAGAGACACCATTGTGGTTAAAGAAGTGGGTAAAACAGAAAGTTCTTGTCTGGATTGCAGAGGGAGACCTGGTATCTGTGCAAATATGGACAAACCACACCACTTGTAAACTGCTGGCCATTGGTTTCTTAAACCAAGTCTGCCTTCTCTTAATGGATATGTAAGTCCCGGGGATTTTGTGCAGAAGCCATCAGCTTCCTCTTTCCTGTTGTGTCCCTGTTCTAGCCATGACAAAATATCTTAAAAGTTGGCTTTGAAAGTATAATGCCTCACATGACTTGTGTGTGGATGATGCTGTTCCATTTCAGGTATTACTTTTACAAAAGAGCTTCAAGGAAGTATTTGTCTTATTTTTCAACCTAGCCTTTCCTCTTACATTTTTGACGAATTGTTTAATCCTTCTAAATATCAAAATCTGAAGTAACATTCAATTATAAAATAAAATATTTTCATAATCCAAACTCAGTTTCACTCTAACCACATATCTTCCCTGTTGCATGTGTGTATGTGTATGTGTGTGCATGTATGTCCTATGTAGAAATGGAAAACAGGTGGGCTAAACTTCATGTTACTCTCTGCTTACAGACACTTCGGTGATTCCATAATCCTTCCCATGGCTTATAAGCCCCTCTATGATCTGACCCCACTTATCTCCTCATTCCTATCTGGTAGGCAGCTTCATCTCTGACACTCTCATCAAGTTTTCTTAGTCTTCTTTTCGTTCCTCTGATTGCCCCACCTCATTCCTGAGCCTTAGCTCCTGCTGTTCCTTCTGCCTGGCATGCTTTTTTCCCAAATCAATGTATGGGTCATACCTTCTCATTACTGAGGTCCCAGATCAAATGGCACATCCTGAAAGAGATCTTTTCTTATCATTTCAATGTTGCCCTACCCCTTCATTCTCTCCCATAAGACTGTTCCTCATAATGCTTAACCACTATCTAAAATGTTCTTTTTATCTATTTTTATTTTCATTGTCTGTTTCTCCAACACGAATGTAAACTTCACTGATCTTTATACATCCAGATCCTAAAAAGATGACTAACACAAACTAGGTACTCAATAAACATGTATTAAAGTAGTAAATCTTTTATATTTCCCTTCCCTCTTATCATTGTTTTTATCCTATGACCAAGAGGTATGAAAATTCTAAAGAAGCTCAGAGAGTTCAAAGATCTATGAATCCAATTGTAATGAAAGGTACTTCAGAGCAGAAGATCAGAGAGGGGACTGGAGTGCTAGGATCTTGAACACTTCAGGATTTGGAGATGAGTTCTAACACCTGCCCCTCGATCCACCATGTTCCCACCAACCCATGCCATCTTTGCTGGCCTAGCACAGCCAAGAAATCTTCTTGGTCACTTGACACTTGAAAAATAGAATACATAAATAATTTAATGATCCAGATGCTGCTGGCAATTTCTAATAGATGTGCTTGGGACAGTGTGAATAACCAAGCTGGAAGGATGGCACCCACTCCTACAGCCACATTACAAATGCTCTGCTCTGTTCCTCCCCGAAGGGACCACTTTGCTGAATCACTCTGGGTTCCAGGTGAAGGGGACAGAGGAGACAGCTGAAAACACAACCTCCTTCTGAAGCTGTGTTGTTCTTGCTCCAGAGGAGGAGATCTGAAATGGAAACTTCTAGCTAAACAGAACTGGAAGGCAGGAGCAGGGAGATGAGGTCCTATCTTTCTGCTCCAGGCTGAATTACTTCCATTATTGCTCATTTTGAGTTAAGCTGAAAACAAACAGATTGTCTTTTTGGTCTTTTTTCTTCTTTCAGGTATCCAAAAGTCTAGAAATAGCTACAATCTAAAGTTAATGAAAAGAAAGTTCAGCAGCTGCATTGTATTTCATGTCATTCTTTCCTTTTCCTCCGTCTAGCCTCTCCCAGCTCCTCCAGCTTCTGTGATGTTGCCAAGGGCACCGCACGGAGTGGCAGAGCCTGTTCTGAGGCCATGGCAGGCTTCCCCATGGCTGATTTCACGTCAGTCCCTTGCTGGACAGGAGTTAAGTGGGAGCCTACTTTCCTCATTTCAAGTTGAGCAGGTGAAGTATGTTTCTCACTATTCTGGCAGCATGACCAATGATGGTGCTTATTCTGTTTTACCTATGGATTCCAAAGTCCAATGTTTTTAAGCTTTAGGTTGCATTTTCCATCCCTTTCTCTAACACAGTGGGAGGGACAAGACCTGATTGCTTTGGAAGGGGTTTATGCAATCCACCAGGTTCTCCAGTTGTTTTGTGTGTTGTATGTTTACACTGGTGGTTGTACAAAAGACACAGGTGGAAAAAAATCAGAAACAGTGGAAGGTTTTCCTACAGCGTGATTTCATTAGCATTGTCAGGGACTCCCAGATCACCATTTTTCTGCCCAGCATAAAATGGTCTTCAGAATGTTATTGGCATCAGGCCAATTAATTGCCATTGGAAATTTTCTTTAGATCACTTCCCTACTTTTTCCTGTTGCTGATAATTAGGTGACACTTCCTGAGACGTCCATTGCAACCTTATTAAAGTCAAAAGGATTGACACAACACTGAAAAGATTGATGGTCTGATAAGAAATGTCCCATTACTTGCACACCAAATCTTTTCATGCATCTAGAAGAGCAGGCTCTGAAATCGTGGCACTTTTTAGAGCTTCCGCATGTTGTTCCCCAGGGGATAAGTCCAGCTTTGAAAAGGACATCACCAAAGACACAAGAAAGTGACTGGGAAGGAATATCCAATGTTTATTGACAGTAGAAGCAGTTGGAGAAGAGTCTAAAAGTAACCTTATATTTGAAGATTTGGAATTGGAGAGACTGTCATTCTCTGTTGCAGGTCTGGTGCCACGATCAGAAAACCCAGTGCATATTAGTTTCAGAGAGGCTTGTTATATGACCTAGAGACAAGACCTCAGTCTAAAAATCTAAAGTCTACCAGAGGATTCTCTAAGAAAGCATATTCTGGAAAGTGCTCTTTATTATGAATGTTAGTTGTGAGCAGGTATGCTTTACTGGTTAAAGCTGGGTTTAGGGATAGGAAAAGGGTTCTTCATTGTCAAGGCACAACCGTATTGTTTTCCAAACACCTGGTCAAATATAATAAAACAATTCCCTTCCTTTTCCATCTTTGGCCCATATTTTCAGATTTAAAGATGGGCTGGGAGACAAGATTGATATTAAGCGATATTAATGATAAGCGTAGATTGAGCCCTTAGAATGTTCCAGGCACTGTTTCCAGCACATTACAGATATTAACTCATGTAATCTTCACAATGACCCTGTGACATAGATGTTCTTATTTTTACGAATGTAGAAACTTTTATGAATGTAGAAACTTAGGTATAGAGTAGTTAATGAATTTGTCCAAGTGTCTGAAGCTAGTAAATGGTAGCAAAACCTGGACTTGGACTCCTGGCAATCTGACTGGTTCTAGAGTCTATGTTTTTAACAGGGCAGACAAAAAGCTCCCTTAGGAATTCCAGTCGCCAATGTCAGACAATCACCACCAAATGTACATTCTCAAAGAGGCTGCTTTGGTCTGCCCTTCCTAGTCACGCTTATAGCTACTCTGCTTCAAACAGGCTCTTGGGTCCCCCTGAATCACCTTTTCCATTTCTCTACTCACTTGGGATCATCAAGGTTGGTAGCAGATGAGTAACTTATATTTTATTAATTTATTTTATTATAAAAAAAAAGATTAGAAGAAATGTCCTGGAATATATTAACAAAATGAATGTGAAGTGTCTCCCTGTCCCAGGAGGAAAAAAAAAAAACAACAACAACAACAGGACTTACTTAGCCTCCTTGAGAATATTAACCAGAGATGATTTTCAACTTACTGAAATGAGAGTGTTGTATAATTGCAGATCCCAATCAAACAGTAAAATATTTAAAGTAATATGGAAGGAATAAAGAAAAAAGAAGAATTTATGCCAAATATTTATGTCAAGAAAGAAAGACATATATATATGTTATGTTTATATATATATATATATATATATATATATATATATATATATAGAGAGAGAGAGAGAGAGAGAGAGAGAGAGAGAGAGAGAGAGAGAGAGATCTAAATAATCTTGAGCAAGTCACTTAATTCTTGTTTGGCCTTGGTTTACTCTTCCGTAAAATGAGTACATTGTGCACGAAAGAGTTCTTCCATTTCTAACATAAGGTTTTAACATAAGAAGTAAATATCAAGGAGAAAGCTTTGGTGGTAAACTAAGAGAGGTTGTAAAACATTTTCCTCTCCCTTTTTGTGTGTTTCCTTATTATAGTAAAACAAATGTAATAAATAACTTTGATTGTAAATAACAAGACTCAAAATTTAAAACTTCAGAGTAGAAAAACATTTCTCCCTTTTGCTTTATGTCAGGGACATGACTGCACTTGGAAGAAAACGCACAGATGTAGAGTGTGAATGGGAATATATATAATCTAGCGGTAAAAAAAGAAATATTATCTCTTAAAAAAACATTTTAAAATCTAATTATTTTATTTTAAAAAAAAACCACCTGAAGCTTAATTCCTCTTACAAAAGAGTACACGAACCTTCAGCATACCCTAGATTCCACAGAATACAGTGTGAAAACCCTGGCACTTGTTTTTAAACACTTCCCATTTTATTCACTCTGACAGTCCACCTCTTTTTCATCCAGAACTGCTTTTGTGTTACAGAAAGAAAGAATACAACACTCAGCGGGCAGCTAGGCAAGGCTTTCATGCTAATGTGTCCTTAGTCCCTCCCTCTGGTGGTGGTTCTTCTTCCTCTGCATGAAAGAAAAGCCGAGAAAGAGAATAAACTTGGGGCAAAAGGGGAGGTGATTTGAGGTCCAACGTGGTGTTGGCCATGTCTCTTTTTGACCTCATAGTTCTACTACTGTTGGAGCAATAAATGTGGCTTGGAGCGTCTGCTGGTGGTCAGATCAGATCCCATTACATTTCTCCTAAAGGCAAGGAAGACACCTCTTCCTTAACAGGATAGTTTGCTCATGTCTGTACTTAATTTCTATTTTTAATCACAGGCATGTTGCAAATCTAAATCTCGTTTATCTTAGCTCTTCAGAGTACTCAAGATGTCGATTTATAGGACTCTGTATTTAGGTTTGGACAGAGGCATCTTGCACTTTAAGCCCACTTCTGGCACCAGTGCACAGGGCTTCTGGGGCATGCAACACAGCCTGTTAAGGACAGCTTTGGAAAAGCCCTCTGCGGAGTTCATCTCTTGGATTCTAGTGTTGACTTTGGCTATCTGGACATGGATACATAAAATTCAAGGATTCCAGTTTGCTATCAGCTATTTTATTGTCACACAGAGGTCCCTACCAGGGCTTTGCCAAGGTTCTGCCCCAGCATGTTGCCCGAGTTGCTATTGTGGGCAGAGGCTCAGAGCTGATGCATGGGTAGGAAGAAAATAACTCTACCAGCTAACTCATAAACTCACCAGTGTCTCCAAAGGAGAGATGGTGGGTTCGCCTTTCCCAATGTATACAGCTCACTGATTGAAGCTCTTTGGGACTTTTTTTATCCCCTTAAAGGCTGCATGAGGCTTTTATTATAACCTGGAGTCACCTGTATCTATGGGAGCTGGGGAATGGGCCATGGGATGGCTCTGAGATGTAAAAGTCTTATTCTGGCCTTGGTATATTATTCTCCCCTGTCAGAGAGCCTCAGAGTTCTCAGATGCCAGGACTTTGAAGCCCTAGTCCAGTTTGCCCACTGAATAGAAATTATGGCTGGGGAAGAAACATAAGAAAATCATCTGTATTACACTTCTAATGTTGGCTAAGACAGAGCGATTACTGTTCTGTACTTAGGCTCCAGAAAATAAAAACTATTCATTTGTGTTTTTGTAGAATTCTTTGCTATAGGAATTTTGGGTGCCCCTACTGTTTTTCTGGTTTCCTGATGTGCCCCTGAATTTCCATTTGTTGACAGTTTACACTAATCAACATCATCATCATCAAACACTTACCATAGGCACAGTGCTAAATCTATTACAGATAATTATTCATTCATTCATTCTTCACAAAAAAACCCTATTATTATTTTCCAGATGAAGAAACTGAAGAAGGGAGACACAGATAGGATAAGCAGAGGCCACATACTGGAATTCAAACCCAGGCAATCTAATCTCAGAACCATACTCTTAATGACCATAATATATAGCCTCTCCAATACATATAGACACTGAATTTAAAAGCTCCTTAAAATAACTTTCTGGATTTCCCATGTTTAGCTAAAGAGAATCATATTTTCACATATATATATATATATATATATATATATATATATATATGTTTAAAAATGTAGTCTATTCTTAAAAAAAAATTTTACTATAATTTTTTTATTGTTACCTTGAAATGATAGTTTATTAATATTTCAATTCCATTCCTTTCTGCTGTCCCTTACTTCCCTGTTTTTTAGCCTGTCTCCAGAATTCCCTAAGCCAGAAGTATTTTTAGACATAGAAGAGGTCAGAGGACACATAAGAAGGAAACACGACACAATTAGAAGTCTGTTAGTTTGGTACATTTTCATGATTTTCAGTTGGAAGAATTTTGTTTTCTCATAGCTTTTGGGTAGGATTTGAATGAAGCCATTCTAGAAAAAGAGTTGCATACTATTTTATTAATAATCTTCAGATAAGATTATTTCATGCAGGCATAGGGTTTCTACAAGTTCCCTTGATGATTCCTTCTGTATCTTGCATATTTGTAGTTAGGAATTTCTTCCAAATGTCTATTCTAAATCCTTCTTACATAACAGTTAGCATTATACGGGAAAATGGATTTGTAATGACACTTCCATGAGCTACATTAAGCACTGCCTTTTGAGTTGTTTTGAGTATAAGTAGTCTTCATCCATTTTTGGATGCAGATAGTATTCAAATAAATTGGAAACTATTTAATTTTCTCACTTGAGGTGGACTTGAACTCCACTTTATCTCTAAAAATAGGAAACCCAAAGAAGTAGATTTTTTTTCTTAGTATTTCAAAGTTGGTGGAGTTTTCCACGACCTAAAATTTTACCCTGTTAAATAGGCAAGTAGCCCCTGCAAGATGCTTAGGCTTTAGAGATCCTTGTGGAAACCATACTTTTAAAGCCAGAATAGAATTCTCCTTCTACTCTCTGCTTTTTCTAACTTAGTGAACTAAATATGATGAGTCCTGAGTACATTTGCACACAAAACTCAACACCCCAAAATTTCTTACACACTCAGTTGGTTGCTGCTGTCCAAAGACCCATGCATTGAACTTGGTGGATTGGTATATGAACCGGAGGCATAGGGAAGTGGCAGGGCTGCTGTCGCAGGGCAGATAGCCCCTCACCTCTTTTTTCCATGCTGCTCAGGTAGACTTGAAATAGTTGCACTTCACCAAGTTCAAGGAGAGACCTTTTCTGAAAGCTGAGGGCTCACATGTCACTGAGCAGGGAAAGAAATATGCCTCTACTGAAACTAATCACATAGCTGGTCCCAGATGAGAAAATGTCTCCTGGAGAAAGAAATAAGTAAGAGCCTTGAGGGATCATTGAAAGACTATGAGGTCCATGGGGAAGAGAGTGCAGACTGGAGCAGGCTTTCCCCCACCCCCTCTCCCTAGCTTCTCTCCCCAGGGCTGCTCTAGCAGCATGACCAGATGGAAATGTCATCTAATGCAGTGTTTTATTCCTCCTGGTCTGCACTCTGCCTGATTCAGTAAAAGCTCCTTGGCAACACCATGCAGAGGTTCTTTTCATTTTTAATTGAATCCTAAGAGGTATATTTTCTTCTAGAGGTGCCAGCTTAAAGTAATTACTGGAAGTCCCAGTAGAACTAATCATAGATTCATAGAAAATAAAGATGGAGGAGAAAACCTTACCCAATGAGCTTCTCTCATTCTACTCAGATGGCTCTTGCAATCCAGGCAATGATCACAGTTCTTGGCATTGTGTAAGCTATTAATAGGAGCCTCAGAATAAATCCCTGCTCAGTGAGATAAGAGAAACTGGTTTCATTGCCTGGGTATCTCTTCTCTGGTGACACCTTCCATTTTCATCAGCTGTTTATCAAAATCAGATTAATAAAAGAATAATCAGATCATAATTGTTTATGCTTGTCTTAATCTTGAATTACAAATGACTTTCATGTGCTGCTTGAGCAAAGAACTGTGACCTATAGATGAACTAGGCTTTGTATTTCCGCACCTTGTCTTGAACTTATAAATTCCCAAAGACCACAATCATTGAGTCCTTGCTGATTATTGATCTAAGTAGGAGAGGTGAGGCTCGCTCCACGGGGGCTGTGGATATGTGGTAATAGATTCTATCTTTGAGATAAGTCATAAGTCACTAATGGGTTATTCTGAGCTCTCCCAAGTGGAAGACAATGAAGCATTTAGTAGGTTCTGCAGTTACGTAAGACATCTCTTTCCAAACAAAGCGGAGGCAGGACATCCAGCCAAAGGATTGAGTACAGGAGGCTGTGTGGTCTGGTGGTTCCAGGGAGAGACGTGGGGCCTGGGCTTCCTGGGTTCAGCTACCAGCCGAGACTCTGACTCAGGGGAAACAGAGCCAAGTCTCTTGGCTTGAGGCAGATAGACTGTAAAACCCAGGAGAGAGAAAAACCACAGGTCTGTGCTCAAGGACTCTGGGGGGGGGGAGCACATTTTGGAAATTAAAAAAAAAAAAAAGTAGAAATAAAAGAAAAAAGTTCACCTTCCTAAGTTACAATTTGGGACTTTTTTCAATACGAAATGAGCATTTTTTTTCCCCCCTGCTTACTGCCTGACACGTCCTCCTCTGGGCAGCAATGTGAAGCCAAGCCAGTCTCTGAGGGTGTTCTGTGTGGGATGAATAAAGAAGCCCGGGGTCTGAGCAAAGTTAGTCAACCTTGGTGAGTTGTCACAAGCAATGCTCAGGGAGCCCGACACTGGGGCAAAGAGGTTCTGCATGAATTCCTCCCTCTTACTCATTCTGCCTCCACAAATAAAATGCCCTTGAGATGTGGGAAGAAAAATCCCTTCCCTCAGACTTTTGGATGCTTCCCTTCAACCAGTTTGAGCAGAGATTTGCTCAGCTGTAACCAGCAGCCTGTTTAGCCGCAGACCCACACGGGTTCCCAAGCCGCAGCCATAGCAGAGGCTTATGGGAAATGCGCTCCAAGTCTCGCCATCTCAAACTAATTCTTCTGATCAGACAGAGTGGGTGGATACCCATATGGTTGGGTTTGAAGGACTACTAGCCAGGTCTCCCCTCCCCGGCATCATGCCTCATTTCTCTGGGCTGGAAAAGTTTTCTGATCTTCAGGAATATCCTATTGAAAAACTGTATTTATAGAGATCACTGTATTTAAAGTCTTCACCCTCAGCACTTGAGTTAATGATATCATAGTCGAGTCTCAAGCAGATGGGACGGAGGATGAGGAGGGACAGGTTTTGCTGTGGAGTGGAATTGGGGAAGGGGGAATGGGAGTCTCTTCTCTGAAAAGGTAGAGAGAGCCCAGGAGAGAGATCTATAAATCCTAATTTATATATCTGATCATTTATATATATATATTTGATCATTTTACCAGAAGCTGTCCAGAGAGACTTTGAAATGTAGGGGTCAAGGGGTTTACCAGGCTGGTTGCTTTTACTTTAACCCAAGCTAGGCCAAGTGGAGTATAGATTTTCATTTATGGTCACCTTAACCAGTCCCCAAATGTACTCATGAAGTCACTGCTCCCTATGTTTGCCTAAGTGCACATACCCAGCCATTGGTTAAATAATGAAGCTCAATGTCCCATGTCTTAAGCTTCTCTTTTTGCAATTGTGTAATCATGCTTTGGTCACTTTTGTTACAATCTAGAAAAAAAATTAATAAATATTAAAAGTCCACACTTACTCATTAAGGTATCTGAGGGAACATTATCCACAGTGCATGAATTCTAATCTTGAGTGAAAAAGAATAGAAACACCTTGAGATTAGAACCAACTATAATCACATCCTTTTCAGACTCTGGTTCCTCTATTTCCAAAAATACACTGTGGCCAACACACTACTTTCAGACGTGCTCTGGGTAATCAATGTTCTAATAAACACATGACTAGGAAGATGTAGGGAGACCAATCTGAGGTACATTTCCTGAGATTACAGTCATCTTCTCTGGTCACCAGTGCCACTTTCCCCTGTGGTCCTTGAGAGTCATCCTCTTGCTGTCTGCAATCATACCTGGTCAAGCAAAGACAACTCAGTGAGAGTTCCTGGGGAGATGGTCTGCATAAGAAGTCAAACAGTAAATGGAACGCTCCACCCAAAGAGATGTGTAGACAAAGTCTGTAGGTTCAGGGACTCCAACGTCTCCTCTGACATTTAATTGTTCAGCCCCCTCATCAGGTGTTATCCAAACCTCCTCCACAGTTCCTGGCAGCAGCAGGCGGGCCTTTGCCCCATCAGAAATCTCTGCCTCCTTCCCTAGCAGGCTTCCATGTGGAAGAAGAAAGCAAACACAGGTCTCACAAATGAATCTCTGGTCTTCCTCATCCTCCTCCCCATCCCTTAGTCAGAGGACCTTGTTAAACAGAAGACTTCATGTCTCCGTTGAAATCTTTACATTGGGATCATTGTCTCATTATCTGCCTTTTTTTCAAGAATAACAGATGAGTGTATATTCGTCATGCCCTTGATTAAAGGATCTTTCTGATGAGCTACCCAAACAAAAAAAGATTTCCTCTAAAAGCTCATGCTTTGAAAGGGATTGATAAACATATATAAAAATTCATTAGAGAGAAATGATTGATAGAACGAATTATCTCCAAGCTGGCATCCCCATACATTAGTTTTATTTTCATTTGCTTAAAATCTGAATTAAAAAAAAAAAACCATAACCAATATTAGTTTTTCACTTCATAAAGACTAACTTATAAAAGATATGAATGTGTCAAATGAAAAAATAATTTACAATAATTTATTATGAACTATAAAGATAGATAGACTCTATCAAGGGAAAAAGTAGATTCCTGGCTTAATTTCAACAATTAAATTTGCCACAGATTTAAAGATTCATGCGAGTGTTTTCATATCCAGCCTGGAGAATAACTCTCTAGTGGTATTTTCTGACTATGCTCAAAAATAAATCTTTTTATGATCCTTGAATGAGAATCAGTGACTCACAGAGTCAAGCATAGCAAAGGTTCTTGATGGTTGGTTTTTAAATAAATGAGAGCTTGTATATTACAACCTAAATACAGTGGACTGATAATTTACCAAAGCTCAATAAAGTTTTCTTTTTAAAAGTAGGAGTTAAACATGCTTCTATTACATTAAATTAGAAGTGATGTGAAAATCAGGAGAAATGTCTCAGCTTCTACTTCTGCCTAGAAGAAGGACTGAGAGAAGACAGTCATATTCAAGAAACATCCAGATGTGTAAACCAACAAATGGGGATCCAGCCAGCAGCACATACCCATTTGCTATTATCAGTAAGAGTTAGTGCTATCTTCTTTTAAAAGTAGAATTTCTGTTTGAGGTCCATTTGATAATGTTTCTGGTTTATAAGAAGGAAGTCACAGAGGGGAAGCAAAGCAGAGCAACTTTTCTAATTAGATATGGGGACGGGAGCCTGCATCCATGGTAAGCGTCACAAGCAGTGTAGAACTGAGATAAGGAAGGAAGAAACCAGATGTTTATTAAGCTCCCTCTATGAGCCAATCACTTTGTTAGGTGCCATTTCATTTAACTTTCCCATGATGCTATGAGGCAGTGACATTTTTCTCCACTTTACAAATGAGGAAGCTAAAGACTTTGGTTTATCCAAAGTCATACAACCAGAAAAGCAACAGATTTCCAATCTACGACCTACAGCCTTAAAAATAAGGATAGAAAATCCAGCTCAGAGCATGCATCCTAAATTATTATTCCTTTCCTTTTGCATTCTACAAGCTTTTAAAACTAAATTAAAGAAAAAGAAACATTGCGTTTTACAGTATAATCAATGATTACAAACGCCTCAGAGTTGGTAAAAAGTAGTCCTTGCATTCAGATTTGAAATGGAATAGGTGGTCTGATTTTCCCTCTACTTAAATGTAGAATGTGATTGAACATGTGACACTCAACATGTATCCCATTCTTTAAACCAAGCTTTCCTTCACATCGGTGGATATAAATTAAGATCAGCATTCTCAGTCCCTCTGACAGGCTTCCTGTGCCTGGAGAGCGTTCGCAACCTTGACACCTACACAAGTTCGTGTACCAAGATAGAGACAGTCGCTGGAACGAAGGAGTCAAAATGAATATTAGTTCTCATCTATTCCAAAACCAGATTTTTAAAAAATGAACATGAATCTGAGAGATTTAAGATATACCAGCTCAAGTGTAACATACCATCACTTTAAAGCACGTCCAAACATGGTGTTTTTGGAGATTATGAAAATTTTATTAACAAAGAATATCTGCATGATACACATCCCCTTTAAAAACAACCACCTCAAACATATAGGAAACACTGTGTTTTCTATTCACTATTTCATCAATGCCGGAAGAATCAAAAGCACAACACCAAAGTACAGACCAATATTTTTAAAGGGGATAATCGGTTGCGATATTAAAGTACTAGAAAATCAGAAGAAACGCGTCAAGGTATTCATTTCACAGGCTAAACCACTGAGCTTTCATTCAGATGAATGTTTCTCCTGTGAGTCAATATGCCTGGCCATCAGTTCTTTTTAACACTACTATCCTGAATATACAATGTACATCTAAAAAAACATGGTAGTTTGAATGTAGTAAGAACTGAAAGCCAACATGATTTACAGAAATGTATGGCTACATAGCAATAGTTCAGGGGCAATTCTTAGAAAACGTCAAGGTATGCTTCATGATAAGAACTGATTGGTTTTCCAGGACATTTTTAGGTTCTTTTTCTGACGATTTTTAAACAACTTCTCACCACTGTTCCTCAGAATCTCTCTTACATACTTCTACCTTATCCTTCACTAAAACTCCGTTAACATATTCCAGGCATACTGCATGCAAAAGGCGGAGTACAATAATATTAAAAAGATTCCGATGTCCTGGAAAGGAATAGAAAACACACATGTGATGGGTCCTTGTCGTCAGAACAACACACTGATGCGTGCAGCTAGAAATCCCTCAAAAGAAATCGTACAGACTTTTAATCCAAAGAGGGGGAAAAAGTTAGGCCTGTTACTTGACTACAGTTTCTAGGGCCTGGTGTAGCTATATTTTTAGGCGTGGCTCCAAGGCACTGCCTACGCAAATTTGGATGGCGTGAAGGAGGCACAGATGGTGGTCACGTGAACGCACAGACCGATTGAGTGGGCTCGGTTACAAAGTCTGTACATTTAGGCTGCTGTATTCCTCCTTTTTCAAGTATTGCCAAGTCTCGGCAGTTCTCCCTCTTTCCAAAGTCTTGATTCATTTAACTCTCCTGAAGGGGGTGGAAGAGGAGGAGGATTGCGCAAATCTGACTGTTTTATGGTTTAGAGAGAAGATAGTCACCATCCTGGCTCCTTGTCAGATTTTACATGTAACATTTTGCTAAGTGTAAAGCTGTGTATCTGTTCCTTTTCTGTTGCCGTTATTGTAACTTCAATATTTGCAAACTACAAACTCAAAATACTTCAGATCCAGTCCAAAGCAGTTTGTTATTCATTCAACACAGTTCTTACATGTATCAATATGCAGTGAGTTCACATAACAGAAATATTTTCCTTGTTTCTTTCTTTCTTTTTTTTCTTTTTGTTCCTTCTTTTACTTACAATCTTTTTGTTCTTTGAGGAGTTAAGAATGATTCAATTATACAATAGCAAAATCATATATATATATATATATATATATATATATATATATATATATATAATCAAACTTATCACCATTAGTTCTTACTGGTTGCGTTATTTTAAAAAGAAGCACATCAACTAAAGTTTTTCTACTATTCGAAATACCCTGTGAATCACTTGTAAAGCATAGAGCACCTTAGTGATGTGTAGAATCCTAATTTTCTAATATAAAAATCTGTAGTATTTGCTATAAAAAGTTGTTAAAGGCATGCAGGGTATGCTTCCAGTAGCTCCTGATTCATTGTAATTAGCATTAAAGCACTATTTTCTCATTCTTTAAAGAACAGCCTATGACATTTCAGATTCTCAGTCATTTTCTTCTTTATGTAGACAATTGTCCAAATCAAAATGAATTCAGTTCTTGGGATTTTTTTTTTAACAGGGCACAAAGTATTTTTCAGGTCATCATCAGGATATGTGGTGTTCTGTCAATGTAATCTTTGTGTGTGATCAAACATCTGCTCTAGTGTTCTATCATCTATGCCCTCCAATGTGGCTTCTTGGCATGAGCTAGTGTGTAGGAAGGCCATTTTAAAGCAAGTCAATACATATAAAGGTTTTAACATCTGTGAATCAGGTGTTTTATCTGGAGGGCATAAAAGACATTTATAATCCTCCAGCTAACTGATTTAACATTTCCTTTTTATTTGGGTATTTACATTGTGTAAAATGAACACTATAATCACAATCAATGGAATTGTTCATCTATCTTCTAAGGCAAACAAGAAAATGTTTTTGGGGGGGGTGTAGAATTTCATGATTAGTAAAGTATATCAATAAGCAATGTGGAGAGGCAAACTGAATTCAATTATACTGAATTTCTACTTTCAACAGAGTATACTAAAAAAGTTCTTGATAAAATTTATGCTGCATGAATTTGCATTCCGAGCTCCTTCCTTAAAACATTGATATTGTTTCAAATTCAATAATAACAATAAGAAAGAAAAGTCTCCCACAATAGGCGCTTGTGCTTTTTTAAGTAACTTAAAAACAAAACAAAAACTACCCTCCAAGTCATCGTGTAAATGCTCAAATAAAGGACTTCAAAACATTAATTTCAATCTCCAGGTTGACTGTGCATACAAATCAATAATGGGACTTCATATCAAAAATAGTTTTATGAATGGAACACATTGGTGTTACCCAATCTTTCTAAAAGTACTTAGCTGCCAAGAGAGACACTTTACAACATATCACAAATGTGCTATTTGTATAAACATTCCCATGACAAATGCTCTTGTTTTTGTTTAAATGAGTATATTTAACCTGAGCTATTAATAAAAAAAAAAAAATTTCTCCCTTGTAAAGCTTGGCTTTCAAAAGAAAAAAAAAAAACCTCCTCTCTTATGAGAGTAATTTCTCCTAATACTGACTGTGCTACATAAGTACAGCCAGGGCTCATTAAATAGACTTCTGAGCATAATTATAATTAACAATTAGCTAGAAATTGGTTTTAATGGTTTGTTTTAGATGATAGAATAGAAGCATAATGTAATTTTTTTAAACCTTCTACATCATTAAGGATACAACTACCACCAACTTTCAATTATTGAGAGGCAGACAATCATCCGAATCACTCAGCAAGTGATTTGCTTACAGAGCCAAACCAAGGGAGCTGAGGAGAAACGGCTGCCACCCCAGCACAGGTGTTTGTAATTATTTAGCCTTTTGCAAAGTCTCCTCCTTTTCTTCTCTGCTGCTGTAGTTCGTCCCCTGCCTTGAAGACATCTCTACCAGGGAAAATAGCCAATCTGTCCATTCGGCCCTTCCCCTATCCCCTGCCTTTTCCCAAAACACACTAAGGATGTCCTGGTAGGGGGTGGGAAGGCTTGGAAAAAACTCTACAAAATTCAGCAAGTGGGCCTGAAATGCCAATTCACACCATCAAACTAGACTAATAGGAAAGACGATTATAAAAGTAATGGATAAAATGAGTATTAGAAATAAACTCAACTGTACAGATAGATCTATGCAATCCTTTCCCTATTCAGTGTTCTTTTAATATCCTAAAGTCAATTTGGATCTTTTTTCCCATAAGAATTTGTAAAAAATACTATATAAACCTGAATTGATGCTTTTTCATTTCCTGACAACTATAAAAATATTCATTTAGAACAGTGACCATTCATTTAGAACAATTACTGTCAAAAGTTTTTTTCTTTCTCTCTTTCTCTCTCTTAACCTCAGCTAGTAGGTGTGCTGTTTTCTCTCCCACCTTTGAGCAAGAATGTTAGACCTTCTGCTGCTGGCCTTCGGAAGTTGTTAGGGAGCATATCCTGTCACCCACATAAAAGACCTGGTACCTGTGTTTCCACATCACAAAGCAGGCCAACAAGCACACAAGGCCACAGAACAAGTTAAGAATCATCTGGATAAGTAAGAACAGTTTGAAAGTGCCGGTGATGCTGGTACAGTCTGTCACATCTCGATACACAAAGTTTCCTGCTGAGCGGCTCCGAGGAGGGCAGTTTGCACTGGCAGGAGTTGAGTGCAGTCCCACAGGTAAACTGGGTGAGCTGTGAATAGTGGTAAGCAGTAAACGCTGTGGCCAGCACACAGACCATCAAGCCAAGGGCGCTCAGCAAAAAGTACAACAGCTGCAAGAAAGCAGAAGAAAACCTTTCCGGTTACAAAGAACATTGAATGACTATTGAGAAAGCTAATTAATAAAAGCTGTCCTTTTGCTTCTCTTCCCAGGACATTCCCTGATGTCTCTCCTCAGTACCCAAGATGTGGAAAGGGCTCCATGTTTATTTGTCAAGGAGCAACCCTTAAGACCTGATTATATTTTCATTTGTCATACAGATGTTGGGTGCTTTTCATGCACTGAGCCAACAATATTAGCTTGATTGAGGTCGTTTGTGTATGACTGTAGCAAGCAGCTTAGATGAATCCCAAACACAGGAGCCACCCCTAAAGGGAGTTCTTTGCTTGTTTTGACCTAAAGAACTGCTGATATAAAAATTATAATAAGACTAGAAAGTAAAGAACAAATTTCGGCAATGTAAATACTGTTTTGGCCTAAAATGGCAATAACTAGTCAACTAGCAACATGGGTTAATAAAAAAAAGATTATATTCAAAGTAGTGGTTGCCAACCTGTGTCCAGAAATGCCAGGGTCCCCAGTAAGCAGTTACTAGGAGAAAAAAATATATTATGGCTCCAGAAGGTAGGTAGGTGACTAGATGTCAGCTTCACCACCTACAAGTTTCATCCCACATCCAACTGTGACTATATAGTTCCTGAGCATGAAAATAAATTCTAAATGGTCCTTCATCCATCAAAGTTCTGAATACTGTTACATGTTAGCCTTGGGATAGAAAGTATGGTTAAAGTTCTAACTCTGCTACTCAAGAAATGTGAAATTCCTGAACAAATCAAACATTTATGTTACACCTGAAATATTTTTTATCAAAAATTGTGAGTGTTCATTGACATGGCCACAATATAAACCATCTTACAGATGAGAAATGTTCTTGTGATTGCACTCATTAAACTGATATGTTTCTCTTAGTGGTCCTGCCTACTGAGGGTCTAAATAAGGAAAAGAGTCCCAAGGTTTTGGGACTAGTATGCTCAACACAGTTCTTAGTACAAGATTCATATTACCATAGTCAAAAATTACCCCTTACAAGGAGCAATTCTGGTGAATGTGAACTTTGTAGAGTAAAATTACCTTCTGTCATGCCTAAATTCAGATTAAAGTAACTCTGAAAAGATTATGCCCTCTCTCCCTTCAACTATACATAATTCAAATAAAAACATATGTATACAACTATAAAATATGTGTATAAATGTCCTCCAAAGGAGTGATTTTCCATATGTTGACCATTTTAAGTGTTTTCAAGTCTTAAATATAGAATACTTAAAATGTATTTTTTTTCTCTTTGAGTGGTGTGTATGTGTGTGTGTGTGTACATGTGCATGTGTGTGTATGCTACCTACTGGTGACTTAAGCATGTGTCTAGTTTGCCTGGACACTTGACTGTACACCTGAGGGTGTAGGAAGATAGCGGCGCTGGTTAGTGCCATTTTGTCTTAAAATGGCTGGACTACAAAGGTGTGCATAGATCCCGTGGATCTCATCAAAGATATCTTAAACACACACACACTATTTTTCATTTTCAAATCATCTGAGGAGTGTCACATATAACCCACATTTCTTTACCTGTGAAATAGCTTATCGGACATCTTATATCTCAGGGATATAACAGGAAAAACTTATACTCAACACATTTAGTCTCCCTTAGAGAAAAGGAACCAAATAAATATAAAGTGTCACCATTACAAAATTTAAAAAGAAAATATTTAATTTGTGATATTGAATGTCATTGCTCTGGTCCTGTCCCCAAGTGGCAATATTTTCTGAAAACCCGGAGTGCTAAGCTAAAATATTTTATTTTGAGGGGCTACTGGAGCAGCATATTTGAAGTATTCTGGGTTGTTCTGGAATACGTAAGCTTGATGATTGACTTCAAACTCTTGATGCCAAGAACCAAATCAAATCGTGCTGGCTACGTTGTGCACATGTGCCTATTTTAGCTGCCTTTCCAGTGTAGCCAGCACACAACTGGGAATTACTTGCTCTGGGAACATGGGAGCATCTACGTTTACCAGCAGGGAAGGCCCAAATCAAACAGATAATCTTCCACCTGAGACTCATTTGCTTAATAGAAAGGTCCCAACTGGAGTTTTCTCTACACACTTTATTGCCATCAATGGTGGGACTGGAAGGGAAGAGGATCTTTTAATAACCTTTCTACATCTAACACAAACACACACATACATACACACACACATCCTTAGCAAATTTCTATAGCATTCATTGGGGCAACATATAGAAGTAATGATGATAATTCCTCATTCTCAATCTGGAAATATTTCAAATAGTTGCAAAAAGTATTATTGACATAACTCCATTTGCTGAAATGATAATTTTTTTCTATTTTTGAAAGATGACCTTTGGCACAGAGATGAAAAGATTTGCCCAAGACATTTAAGAAGTATACAGCAGTACAGGGTGATGCTTAGGAGCATAGACCAGGGAGCCAGACTGCCTGAGTTCAAATCCTTGTTCTCTTCCAGCTAGCTATGGGCCTTGAGTAAATTAAACAATCCCATGTGTAAGGTTTTTCATCTGCAAACTGGGAATGGTGATCATAATAGCACCTACTTCACAGAATTATTATAAGGATCAAAAGAGTTGGTATCCATAAAGGGCTTAGAACAGTGTCTGGTACCTAGTAGCAGTAAGTATTAAAGTATTTGTGAAATAAACAAATTAGTAGAGACGACACGAGCTGTCCGTTTTCAGAACTCTTAAGATATTAACTCTACTGGCTTGGTCTTATTCTCTGTCATGTTGAGAGCGTAACAATGCATATTTGGTCTGTAGAAAGGATGTAAACACTCACACAAACACGGAAATTGCTCAGTTTTAAATGAGCATCTTAAATGTGCTAGAAGCCAGCCAGAGTACACATGAAAGCCACGCCCCTTCCATTCTCAGTGGCGCATACGTCACACGTTACGATTCTGCTTCCTCCGCTCCATGAAAGCATCAGGTCAAGTAAACAGGAGTGAGCCACAGAATCAAGTTTTCTATCCTTTTTAAGACATAAATATATACTTGATCCCCCAAAGCCCGTGGGCTACATCTGCAGCGCTGTAACATTTTTTCCTTTATGGTTTTCTTTAGCTCATCTGACAGCAACAAGCTTCTGGGTTAGAATCTGTAATTTAAAATCA
Source organism: Eonycteris spelaea (assembly GCA_003508835.1). Classification (NCBI taxonomy): domain Eukaryota; kingdom Metazoa; phylum Chordata; class Mammalia; order Chiroptera; family Pteropodidae; genus Eonycteris; species Eonycteris spelaea. The sequence goes on from PUFA01000053.1 coordinate 1,377,506, forward strand.
AGTGGCTTGTTTTACCTACTCGGCATGAATAAACTATCAATGAACGTGTTTATGATGACCTTGGGAATGTGAGCAAATATATTTTGATAAAAACCCGGCTGGGGATGCATTTGTCTTGCCTGTGTCGGCCCGCATGTCTGGCACTGGGCAGCCGGTGGAGGCGCGGTGGCCCCCTGCGTTTGTGTAACGGCTCAGGCGCCTCTTGGCTCGCTGGCTGACTCTAATTGGTACCCGGTTGCAGCTTCAACGTTGAGTGAGTTCAGGAGGAGGGCGGTTCGCCTTCGATTTAATTACCTTTCCCCTGGTGGCAGGAACGATAAGGCCCCTCTCCAGCATGCTCAAGCAGGAGGGGCGGCTGCTGCCTTGGGGCCTCCTGAATGTGGGTAAGAGACGACTGCACCTTAAATGCCCTCACAGGGAGTGGCCCCAGAGTGCTTCTGCAAGTTCACAACCCAGACAAGTTCGGAAAATCATCAAGGTGAGCCCTGAGAAAGTTAAAGCCACGAAGAAAGACAGGAGGCCCAATGCCCAGCCAAGCTGAGGGTAGCCCTCCAGGGCCTGCCAAAGGACCTCTGAAGAAGACTGCTAGCTGGAGATGAAAGGCAAGCCCAGTGGCTATTGCTCTAAGAAAAACGGAGGGAGGAGATGTGTGTGTGTGTGTGTGTGTGTAGGCTACAATGAGATACTACCATCACCACCTGATGGCTTTCCCTGGCTGTCTTGGTGTTCAAGAGGAGGAAATAAATTCTCCAACAAAGCAAGTTAAGCTAGGTTATCAATATTAGGACACTAAAATGTGGTTATGCTAGTGGAAAACCTCATGTGAAGATACTTTTCATTTCTTCCCACCAAAACGTGTGAGAAACACAAGGAAAGTCTGCTATAACCTGTTGTACCTTTGGAAAACCTTGAGATCGACTGAAGCTCATTTTCTAACTGAAAATAATATAATGGGCATCTTAGAGAGCTCACAGGGAGCATCACTAAAGGTCGTATGCAGGAGAAAAGTGCCTCTGAATTTGTCAATGTCTGTCACAGGTGGGGGAATAAAAAGGTAGTTAATGAGATGCTCCTTGTGGGGAATTCTCACCCTGGCTGACATTGGCAGTGACTTTTTTTTTTTTTTCCTGCCCTTGCTCCTTATTTTACATGCAGATGTTGAGATGGCTTTGGGGACCTCTGTGGAGCTGATGCTTTTGCCTCTGCTATTTCCTAGCATTATCTGGGGAGGAAATTAGAGCCTTTTACAGACATTGATAAATGTAATTTAGAGCATTTTTTTTAACCTGGTGAATGAAATCCTTATACTTTAACAGGCCATTTTTTACTAAAATTTCTGGCTTAAAAAAATCATCCCCAAGCCTTGCTTTTCAAAAAACAAAAACAAAAACAAAAACAAAGCAAAACACATGGACCAGTGTCTGCTTTATCTGACTTTTTTTTTTTAAGGAAAACCCTCAGGAAAAGGAAAAATTCCAAATGTAGGCATATCCACCAACATTCCAACTCCATCATTTTTAAAAATAGCATCTATTCATTTTAATTAGAAAAGTTGTGTCTCACTGGAGAACATTTCAAAAATAGAGAAAAAAATTACAAAATGCAGATATAATCCCACCACTCACAGATAACTATTTTTTCTAAGCTCATAAGAGCTATTTTTTTCTGTAGGATAATACCATACATTTTGTGTAGCCATATTTTCTTGCTATTTAATATCATGTGAACATTTTTTATTTTCAATAATTACCCTTTTACAACACCTCCCTATCTGCAAATTATATTTCATGTCAAAAGCTTCAATTATACTAGAATATACTAACATCAGATTTTCTGCATCTTCATAATTTCCAAATAATGTAGTTGACTTACTTTTATACCTGTGCTTTCTTGTTTTAGTGAACAGAGAAATATCTAGTTTTTATGTTTTTCTTGTAGAAGAAAAGTAAATGGTGTGAGTGGACAAAAAAAAAAATACAGACAGCTTTTTGTTCTCTGCTGCAGCAGTTCAAAGAAAATGTAGAAATTTTACTTCTGTAAGCTCTGATTGCTGACTTGGGTGTTTATCTCCCTAAACTCTGAAAGGGTGTGTCTCTGTTTCCCTTTGGAGTGGATCCTACCTGCAATGAGAAGGCCGTGTACCTGAACTGGCTCCAACCCAATGCACTGTCTTGTCTCTAACAGAGAAAAACCACATGCACACAAAAGACACACACGCTTGCTAAACCATCACATCCCAACTCTCCGCCCCCTTGGCCCTCAGACCCTTGGTGCAGATCATTTGTATGCCACCCAATGTACTTTTTCTGTCTCAGTGATCCCACCTACGAGAGGAAATGCACTTAGACTGCTTCATTATTAAAATATTCCACATAACACCCAAGACATGGAAGTGGGCACTGAGATGGGCATCCTTTCCTGGCACAGTGTTTTGTTGAACTGATGAATTTTCAATATTCCTTTTAAGGGCATTAAAGGACAGACCTCTTATGCTCCATGCCAAGCCAGTTCATGGAAATTAAGACTTTAAAAAAAAATAGCATTACTTTTGAAGTCTGGATGAATGTCTTCCTAAAACATTTTTTGGCCTACCTAAATATGCAATTTCTAGATTAATCAGATATGCAACCCCTTAAAAAGCACTCCTTTGTTTTCTACTTGTATTTCTTTCTATGTGATGACAACAGAGAAAGAAAATTGACAACTTACTTTCATAGCAAACTGGATACATGTCCGTTCATCAACTTGATATGAAACACAAAGCATAAACAAACCAAGATAGGCCACTAAGCAGACCTGCAATGGAGAACGGGAAAGAAAGGGTGTTATCAGGGCAAGTCACACACTCCAATGACATCAATCTCAGTATCTTCTACCAGTAACATCCTTGTTAGCAAGATGTTTACTTCATTTACTTGTCTTATGTGCTATTTTTTCTCAGCTTGTAGAACAGAGCTTTAAAAATAGTAAAATCAAGTTCTTTCCATTTAGCCAGTATTTATTAAGTCCTTTAGATGTGCCAGGTGCTATACAAGGTCCTTCAGCGTATACAATGGTGAATAAAAGTTCCTCAGCCTCAGAAAGCGTATAGCCCAGTCCAGGCCAAGATAAGTACACACCCTCTTCTGAAGGAGGGCATTATATTTCAAATGCTATTCAGAGAAGTACAAAAAGAGGGAAAAAATAACATTGATTTGGGCAATTAAAAAGGCTTCACTAAAGAGGTGGATTTGAAATGGTCCTTAAAAGGGATGATAATAATAACCATGGTCATTAACACTTACTGAATACTTATTTTGTGCTGGGGTTCTTCTAAGGGCTTTGTATAGATTTCTTCATATAATAATTACAAAACCCTATGAAGTAGGTGCTATTATGATCCTTATATCATAAATGAGGAAACAAACACAGAGCCAGTATACAATGGAACCAGCACTCAAAACAGGTAGCTTGGGTGAAACAGCATAAACAATAGCACAGAGGTAGAACTGCATACATTGTGTGGAAAGAATAGCAAACATGTAACCAGAGTTGAAACAACAGAATATAGAGCTACCTAGAAAAAATACCAAAACAGAGTTACGAGAAAAGATAGGTTGAAAATCTAGCATCGTAGGACTGATTTAGTAAGTAGTGGGGCTCCCTTGAAAAATTTTAAGCAGAGATGACATGATTCACGACATTTTTCAGGAAAATGAGCAGTGGTGTCAGGTGGGTTGACAGTGAGAACATGAGGATATTTTTTACTAATCTAAGCAAGATTAATGTATCAGGTGTGCCAGACCTCAGATGATGGCAGGCAAAGTCAGAGAAAGAGGCACAGAGGAAAAATGTAGCAGAAGGGGAATTGTACATCTTGGCTATAGTATGACTGAAGGGAGGATGCTGAAGAAAGAGAAATAAAAAGCAATTTCCAAGTTCTTGAGTGTCAGCGATGGAAAGGGGATGGGCAGAGCTGAAAGGAAGCTCATGAGAGGAATGGCAACTTTGAGAGAAAAGGTGCTTGATTGGTTAGTCAAACCAGATTTTCTTTTAAATGCACTGGAGTCTTTTAAACTGTGATTTAGAGTTTCTAATCAAAACATATCTATGCACACTTAATTTTGGAAACCTTAAAATGTTGCTAAGTTCTACTTTGAGATGGAAAACATAAGCAACGATATTGCATTTTCCGATAAGCATGATTTTCCTAGCGACAGATGTTGCGAGAATGACTGTTACCTAACAAGTCATTAAATGACTAGTTTGGTAATATTCATAATTCCCACCACTAAGACCAGCTTCAAACCACAGACCATCCAAAGCCAATGCAGCATTTTAAGGTAACACCTCTATCCTATTTACTCCTAAATTACAAAATCAATAAGTTGCTTATGCCCTCATGGGTTCCCAAGTTGAAAGTTGTTTGGGTTTCTAATGGGCCATGAAACCAAAAACCAAGCGTTCTTATAGTATAGGTTGTTTGCAAGGTTATCTATCATTAGGACTGGCTGCATGGCTTCTTAGCAGTAGATAACGTTCCCAGTGGAGAGACACAACCTTAAAGTATGTGAGCATGGCATGGACTGGACAGGTCTGGGTAGAAAACAAAGCTGATATGACTAGGGAGGCAGCTTTTCAGCAGAAGACTAGTAGATTTGGAAATAATGGTACTGAAGCTTTTGTGTGGTCACGATGTGGCTTACATTTCCAAAGCAGGGATGAAGTCCTTTCTCAAAACTCATTTTTTAAAAAAAGGTCTAATTGAGGTATAAGTTTGATAAGGCCTGTAGGGGCTTACTATGTATTCTCCCATTAAGCATTTACAGAACTGAACAGTGAAAGAAAGATCTTTTTGTTGTTGTTGTTTATTGGCAGCAAACCAGATGGAGGCTTCTCAACCTGCTTCTGTGGAGACAGTTAAACCCCTAAGTGCATGCCCGTGCTCCCTTGTTAGTGTCTGTCCGCAGAGGCCCGGGGTCAGACTCTCCCCTACATTACTGTCTGTGCTGACGTCAGCAATTGCCAAAACTTTTTTCTTTGTCTTTATGACACATTCCAATAACTAGGACTCACTGACCAGCGTCTTAGAAACCTGACCCTCTGCCTTGCTTGAACAAATTGCCCCACAACAGTAGTGTCTACTTCTTTATAGCCTCAATTTAGGCTGGTTTCCAGCAAGAAGTTGCACAGGAGCATAGACCTCATTATACAGGATTTCACCTAGTCAATCGACTGAGCTTTTTTGAAGACATACAATAGCCAGGCCCTAGGAATCAAGAGGTAAAAACAGTCTCAGCCTTCGAGCTCTCAGTCTAGTGGGAAAAGAGAGGAGATTGAAGTTACAATACTGTGTGAGTACTAGGACCATGTCTGCCATAATACACAGAAAGGGAGATTAACCTGAGTGTGACTTGGGGAAACTTCTTAGAAGATGGGTTTTGAAAGATAAGAAGAAATTAGCTAGGAGAAGGATATAAGGAAGAGTAGAGAGAGCACTAATAGGTACAAAAGCATGGAGAATTGAAGACTTCTATAACTCTGGTACAGATAGTGAGAGAGGAAAAGGCAAAAGGTGTGCTCGCAAGGGACGGGAAGTAGGTCACAAAAGACTTATATTTCATCTAAAGCAGGGGAAGGGTATGATCACTTTTGCCTTTTAGGATGGTTCTTCTAGCCATGAAGAATATAGATTGGGAAGAAAGACCAACTAAGAAGCTGTTCATCTATGGAAAAATGGTGAGTGCCTGAGTGCAGGGAGCAGTAGGGATGGAGAACGGGTGTGCTTGAATGACAGGAAGGAAGCAGAATACATAGACACTAAAGACTGACTAGGTGTGAGAGCTGAAGGAGAGGGAGGGATCAGGAAAGTGTTAGCTACCTGACTTGAGCTGCCAAGTGGATGATGTTGATATTTAATAAGACAAGAGATACAAGAGCAGGAGCAGAATGGCAGTGGAAGATGATGATGCCCACAGAAACTCAAAGCTCAGCTACATGCCTAGAATTCAGGAAAGAGGAGATAAGCATTTGTCAGTCATCAGCACATATGAAGCAATTGAGTTCTTCAGAAACACTGCACCATCCAGAGAGAGTCTAGTGAAAACAGAAACGGGCCAAGGAACTTAACCAGTTATGAAGAATCTTTGACTTTTTTGAACAGAAAGCATCTCAAATACACTTCTTACAATTTTGGTTGTACATCATGACATGTCTAAATATTATGAAACTGATCATCATCCTTTTTGTTTTTTGAAGTTTCACTTCTAGGTCTTTACATAAGGCATTTGCTATAAAATCTGAATTAATTCAACATATTGTAATTTCTTGACCTTCTGATAAGGCTCAATAGGCTCTAGGTGAGGTAGTTCATTTAATTTTCTTACTTATACTGTGCATCCTAAAACAATACTTTTTTATGAGAGAGGTTACTGGGGGTTAGTGTAAGCAACTTCTAGAAGAGTAGTATTTATCAAATACTTGAAACCAAAGGCTTTATGACCATAGGGAAAAAAAACAGATTTCTCATGCCAGATTAGGAGTCTTGTTACCTAAGCTGGCATCGTGGGGATGTACCAGGAAGAAAGGGTGTTCTGGCTTCCCAGGCAGGGAAGGAGGAACTCGTGCTAATGAGCAATGAGACCCACCAGGCCTGCCTGCAGCAACATTCTCTAATTCTGGGCCAGAGCTTCCATTAAGTATGGTGAGGTGAGGCACGTGGAACAGGAGAAAAGGCAGTTACGTGAGGTTTTTAAGAAGGTACCTTTGGTCCAGACACCCAGACCTGAGGCAGACAGGTAGTTTTACCGAGATCAAAGCCAAATATAAACTGGGTGGCATTGGAAAAACCAATGCTAAAAGAGCTGCTAGTCATTTAGAGCTTGCTAAGATTTCGTTCATGTGCAGATAGATGATTGTGTTGAAAAGAAAAGCATGAAATGATTTTTAATGGAAAGAGAAAAAAGACAACTCCCATCATTTTAACCTATTTTTAGATGCACGTTTCTAGTTTTGTAGGGTAAAGAGAATACCTAAGTCCTAAATTCCACATTCTGTCTAAAGATATTCTTTGTCTGCTCAGGGTGAAGACTGCATTCTCTCTTGTGCATTAGGAAGTTAAACAGAGTTGAAATGTTCTCTGAATGTTAAATCCATTTCTAGATGTCCGAATCCTGAGTCTTGTCACACATTGTCTTTGTTTTTGTTATTCAGCCTATTGTACCTATTGTGCGTTTTGAGGGTTGTCATTTTGAATAAAAGGTGACTGTGTGACAAGTGTCTTAGAGATTTACCTACTTTTTTTTTTTCATTTTGGCATAGCTAGAAGATATCATTCTAAAACATTTTGTGAGAATGTGAATTATTGGAAATTTACTTCTCTCTATGTCATAATGTATTTATATTCTGGTCTTTGTGACATTCACACAACCTCCTATTTATTTGTTTTCTCCCTTTTTATTTTATTTATAGAGCTGTTTGACAGGGCCGCCTAGGGAATAGAGCCTTCCCTTGTCAAATGCACTTCAAGGTTTCTCTCATCCTTCCATCCCCCTCTGTCATTTGTGTACCTAAAATGTGACTCTATTTCTGTAAGTTAATCAACTTTCGATGTTGTATTTTAAAGTGCTTTAATTCAGTCAATATACTAACAAGATAAACTCTCTTCTCATGTTTGCACAACCCATTGATCAACAAGAGATGCAGCAGAGCTGTAAATGTTTCTCTAGATATTTCTTATGAGAATTTCTATGGATTTCCATCTATTAGAATTTAAACCAGAATATTAGAAGTCATTTTTAGCAAACGATAAATATATTGCAAGCTGTCAATTGAATGAGGTCTCTCAGGAGAACTGCTGATTATTAAACACTATCCAAAAGAACATTTCATGAGAATCCATTTATTGGATCAAGATTTCAGAAGGATTGGAGAGAACATTTTAGCATATCTTAAGCAATTTTACTGGATTTTCATGGCCGCTACTGTAAGGCAAGACAAAGTCTAAGCCAGTGGTTCAAAATCACTTGAAAGACTTGGTAAAAACCAATCCTATCCATAGAATCTCTGATCAAATAGGTCTGGGTTGGGGACCTAGAATTTGTATTTCTAACAAATTCCTGGGTAATGTTAATGCTGCTTGGTTCTGAGGCCACACTGAGAATCACTAGTCTAAAGCAAAGATATAGTCTTCCAAATGCTGGCATCTAGTGTGGGGTTATCTGAATGGTTGGGAGTTTAGAGTGATACGCAGACTAGTGGAGTTTCCTATGGAAGAGTTTTACACATCACAAGGAGGTGTAACAATAGTTACTCCATAAATAAATTTAGTGTATGCTATTGAAGGAGTCCTTAAGATTGGGGGAACCCTTTGTCTTCAGTACTACTTAAATATGACCTCATTCCAGAGCCTGTAGCCTCAATCAATGTCTGGTTGGTGATTTGGGAAGCATCTCTAAATCATCAATTAGTGTGATGTGGCTCTCTGCTACTGTTGATAGGCATTGTTCACTCCTGCTCCAAGCAAAAGCAAAGCAATCACCTCCAAAACTAGGCTATCTCTATAATCAGCTGTGGGGGGAGGGGCTGATATTTGTACCATGGCTGATTTCAAGCTACCAACATGAAGACACTGAGCACAGCATTGGGAAGAGGTGTGCACAACCAGCTTTCAAAAACCCATCAGAGATACTCTAGCACACCCTGCATCTCCACCACGTTTTCTGCCTCCTCTGAGTCCCTTCTCTTACAGAAGCATCTGTAAGAGAAGTGGGATTACTAAGTGGGATTAGTTTGTAACTATAGTAGTTTCCCCTTATCCACAGGGGATACTTTCCAAGACCCCCTGTGGATGCCTATATAGGATCACATGGAATCCTATATATTCTCTGTTTCTTCCTATACAAAATACCTATGATAAAGTTTAAAGTTTAATTGTAAATTAGGCACAGTAAGGGATAATAACGATAACTAATAATACAGTAGAACAGTTATAACAATATACCATAATAAAAGTTATGTGAATGACATCTCTCTCCCTCTCTCTAGCAACCAGCACACATTTCTTTTTCCTTTTTTATGGATAGATTTGTTTTTTTACTTCAGATCTTATCGACCTCAGCATATGATTTTTCATTTCCTTATTGAGAACGTTCACCTTTTCACTTTAAAGGAAGCACTTTACAACTTCTCTTTGTTATGTCTGAATTGCCAGCACCATTTTTGTGCTTTGGGCCATTATCAAGTAAAATAAAGGTTACTTGAATGCAATGTGATATTGCAATAGTAGTTTTGATGACCAAGACGTCTACTAACTAACTAATGGGTGGGTAGCATACCCAATGGGTTGTCCATGGTGGGACAAGCAGGACCTCACAAGAACTATCATTCTATTTAGAATGGTACCCAATTTAAAACTTATAAATTGTTCATTTCTGGAATTATACATTTAATATGTTCAGATTGCTGTTGACCAGAGGTAACTGAAACTGTGGAAAGTAGAAACCTGAATATAGGTTCCAAGCATTAAACTAAGCTTTCTATGTAAATTATCCTACTTAATATTCATATAAATCTGATAGTGTAATTCCTATTATTAGCCCCATTTTATAGATGAGGAAACTAAAGGTCAGAAAGGTCTCATGCTCAAGGCCACTAGCAAATCCAGAGCTGAGAGCTGTACTAATCAGAATACAGAGCCTGGCTTTTAACCATTAAATGGCCTGGCTGCCTCCCTGATGGAATTTTGATAGTTCCGTGAGTGAAGTGAAAACTGCAAAGATTTGGAGAACATTCTTTCATCTGCTCCTCTTCTGTGCTGACTGGCTTGAAGCACCAATCCTGAGACAAGAGTGTGAAAAACTTTTGAGATCCAAATAGCTGTCCAAACTGCGGGACAGTGTCATGGTCTTTGAAACTCAGTCTCATCATGTATAAAATGGAGAAAATAATAGTTTATGATTTACTTTAAGGATCATGAATAATGTGCCTGGAATTATAGTTGGCACTATTTTTTCCACCTCATATGACCTCAAACTCTGCCAGTATAACTTACTCTGAAATTTGAGCTAAAATGAATAATAAATATAATCATAGCCCTCTATCACATAATCTCATTTTGTTTACTTAACAACTATTCATTGTGTACCTACCACAATGTAGGAACTCTTTGAGGCTCTGGAGATACTACAGTAGACAGAAGAGATAAAAATCGCCACCTTGATAGGGTCAATGCTTTAAAGTGAAAAGGCAGACCATAACAAATAAATAAGTAGATATGTGTCACTGTTGAGAAAAGCTGTGGAGAACATAGCATTTATCATCATGGCTTCTTTTCCCACAGACATGACATATAGTAATTAGTAAAACACAAACAATAAACCTTTAAAGCAATATTTCCCCCCTTAAAAATGAATCAGTAATGCCCAGCAAACCCTTTAGAAAAGATGGTAGACTCATGGTTGTTTCTTATGAGAGGCTTGTGGTTCTGTTATTTCAACAACTCATATCCAGTATAAGTTACCTAAGATCTCACAGACTGTATAAAAAAATAACAGTCTACGGCCATGTCACCCTGAACAAGCCTGATCCCGTTTGATCTCAGAAGCTAAGTAGGGGTCGGACCTGGTTAGTACTTGGATGGGAGGCCACCTAGGAAGACCAGGTGCTGTAGGCATAAAAAATAAAAAATAAGGGATTGTAAACTGACAAGGTCCTTGCAATCTGTGAGTCAACCAAGGGTTGCCTCACCTAAAAAAATGAAAAAATAAAAAATAAATAATATATACCTGCCCTGAAGAAGAGACAAAAGAGGCTAACTATACAAAGTTTTATAGAAAAATGGGCTGCATACCTAAACACAGAGACCGAAGCAATATGTCTTAGCTCTGAATCTGACAGGCCTGGGGTCAAAATCCATATCCATCACTTTATAGCTTTTAGCCTTATACAAGTTAACTTTTTGAACCTCAGTTTGATCATTGGTGGAATGATAACAACAATGACTACTCCTTAAATTGCTGTGAGGATTGTATAAGACAGCATATGTAAAGGAAATAGTGCCCAGCATATATGAAGCAGTCAATAATTATTTGTCAAAGAAATAAATCCTTTCATTTAGTGACTTGGGCTACTTTTGCTTGTATACCAAGGACCCACTTTTCAAAAATCTTTCCAATGATGTTGACGTGAAGAGTTTGCAAACACTTAAGAGTTATAAAATGTCTTTTTCTGCTTCATTTTCTTTCTACTACAAACCTATTTATTATCTACTACTAAGGAAATACCAGTCTTTGGTAACCATAAGCTGTATATTTCTTCTGATTACATTACAACAGTTTCACAAAGACAAGCATTTAATTTCTGAAAATGTTGTTTAGCTAAAATTATTTCCTGTCTGTAACAGATCCAGAATTAATATTACTTTCTAAAAAAGCATAGTTGTTTCAGCCAAATTTAGTGCACAGATATTAATTGGAAATTCCAAAAGTGATAGGCATGTAAATATAAAGATTCAAAATCAACCAAAGATTTATGGCAGACCTGGCCATCAAGTTGAGGAGGAAAACTGTAACTATTTGTCTCCAGATATTAGAAACATTAATGTACAGGCATCAAATGCCAGAACACCGATTATAATTTTGGAAAAAAAATTTTTTTCTTAGGTTTTATTAAACCAAGCCCAAAGTTGTAGCTACAAACAAAACTCTAACTAACAACTCTTTATAACTAGCAACTTCTGTAAAGGAGTGTTTTATTTGGCTCATCATGAATCAGGAAAATATCCAAAGTGCCTTATGTATCTACAACCTGAGAGCTCCACTGATTTATTCTTTTTATTTTTATTTTTTTGTTAGAGTAAAAACTGCCAGTAGAGAGCTCTAGTACAGGAATACTCTCTGTGCAAGAAGTGAATTCCACCTGGCCCAGGAAGAATTTGGGTTATGACACACATGCGCATTTGTTCATTTCCACAGCTTTCTGTGGGGGGTTGAAGAGAACAATTTGTGATATTTACTTTGCAAAGATGACCTCGGAGATTATTTTTATAAGTTAGTAGACATCCATGTGAAAAGCTTTTAGTGAAAAGGTAATTCTAAATGACTAAAGAGAAAAGACATCTGGTCACCCACATCTAAGTTAAGCCCATTTGTAATATTTGCACAATCTTTTTTCCCCTTTTATTGCTATAATGGTCCTTTTATTATTATAATTGTCCTGAGGAGTTGATATCTGACAGGTCTATGTCTGAATTAATGTATGGACCTTTTCAGAGGCTAGAATTCCAAGACATTCAAATTGATCCAAAGTAAATAATTTATGTGCTAATGAATTAAATTGAAAAATAAAAGTTGGCCTATTGTCACAGAGAACTTTGCAAATTCTAGATCTTTTTGGTAAATAAATTATAAGATGTATGAAGCAATTCTTAAGGAAATTATTGTTCACATAATTGCCAGCACTGAGTCAGTTCACCAGCTCTGTTGTGATAAAATCTCTGCTTGGTTGGTAAAGAAGTGTGGAGCACTAAGGAGCATTTACATACCAGGCTGAAATCCCTTGTATAATAAAATACATCCTTTCTAATCCGAAGTGTTAGGTTTTATCATGATTTGAAACTATTCCATAACCAAAAATATATGCTTGTTTCTCCAAGTATCCATGGGAGAGATTAGTTCCATGACCTCCACAGATACTACATAATCCACAAATGCTCAAGTTTCTTATATAAAATGGTACAGTGTTTGCATATAACCTACACGCATCCTCCCATATACTTTAAGTGATCTCTAGATTGCTTACAATACCCAAGACAACACAAATGCTATGTAAATAGCTATTATACTATACAATTTAGGGAATGACGACAAAAAGTCTGTACATGTTCAGTATAGATGCAACCATCGTAGGCCTAACTACTAGTACATGTCAGCAATAATGTAATATTTTTTTCAAATAGTTTTGATCAGCAGTAGGTTGAATACATGAATGCAGAACCCATGGATATGTATTTGTGTGTGTGTGTTGTTTTAACTTTTAAACCAGTGTGGCACCATAATTTGTATCGCCAGTGTTGTTTGGCTAGATCTGTATAAGCACAGAGAGAGTAGGAAGATGTGCTTGTTAGGCAACTATACTGTTTCTCAGCATACAATGTGCTCTGCAGAGGTTCACTTATATTTCGTATGTTACTTTATAAGATATTAGAAAACTGTCCTGATGGAACTGATAAAAAGGGGCTCTACTTGTGACCGGCAGCTAGATGAAGGGAGTGTGACTCCCAAACCTATAGATATAGTGTGCTCTCCTTGATGTTCCTGCCAAGCAAGGCTGGAAGGCAGAGAGGTCTGCAAGAGATGTGCCAGGACAAAGCTGCTACAACTCATAAGTTCCCAAACCTTACTTGAATATGACTGCAAATGGCTCATCATTTTAAATCAATGAATCTCACAAGTGAGTGTTTCATCAGCTCACAGAAAACTGAGAGGAATATCTGACACCTATCTTAGTGTATGACTTATCGTGGAGTTATTTAAGTAGAATGAGTCTGTTTTGTTTGGGTCTTATTTTAATACTATAACACAGATTTATATATCCATGGTAAGATTTGTATATTATAGGAACTGCTGGGAATTTTTGCAATTACATCCTCAAAAGACTGAATAAAATGAACAACAGAATTGTGAATCAATAAAGTTGGTTGTAGATGAAAACTGAGCTTAATAGCCATAGGACATGAACCGTACCTTTGACCTAAAATGACCTTTTACTTTTTTATCCCCCAGTGTCATACTCCTCCTTCCATCATTTTGAACAGAGTAATATTCAGTCTTCAAACCTTGCTCAAGGATCTCCTCTGCCCAGAAAGGCTCCCTTTACTCATGATCCACTTTGCATATATTATCTCATTTACAACATTTGGGTTTATGGTACTGATTTGTCAGTATCTAGTAAGTTGAAGATGCCTATATCTTATTACCCAATAATTAAATTCCTAGGAATATGCCCTAAAGAAACTTTGAAATATGTGTATAGGGAGCCATGGAACAGAATATCTATCGCAACACTATTTGTAATTGCAAACATATGTATTTTTGAAAACAACCTAAATGTTTATCAACCAAAGACCAAGTAAATTAATTGTTATGTATCCCTATAATGAAATATAATATAGGAAGATGAATGAATGGTATCCATGTACCATTATGAATAAATCTCAAAAGAAATGTGAGCAAAAATGTTATGCACCATTTATATAAAACTTAAAACATATGAAACTATATTAATTATTGGTTATACATATGTACCTATATGTATCTATTTAAAAAGTATGAAAACATGCACAGGTATGATAAATAACAAATTCAGGATATAGACCCTCCAGAGAAGGAGGTTAGGGTAGGAGAATATGATTAAGAAAGGAAATGAGTGATTCCAGTGTATTGTAATGTTTTCTTTCTTAAAAAAAAAAATTATGACTAAATATTAAAACTTGACAAACCTGGGTATAAGTAAGAGATTCTTTTATTATTCTTTATATGCTATTGTAGACTTAGAAGTTTTCATAATTAAAAAAAAATCATAAAATTACCCATACTTATTCAAACCCACATAAAAAAGGAAAGTAAATATCAAACAAAATTTTTGAAAAATGGCTCCAAATTGGGAGAGCCAGGAGTCTACTCATATTTGTTTTATTTCAAAGCTGGAGCCGCTCCTACAATTTCAGGTCCCCTCTCCTTGTCTTCTCTGGTCCTTCCCACACAGGGTTAATCACACCGTCCATCGACTGTGTTACCTTCTTTGGGATACCACCTTGGCACTGGGTTTTCTAAACTGTATTGTTGTTACTTGTAGGTGTATGTCCTTTCCCAGACGCTGAGGTCCTGGGGACACCATACCTGACATATGGAAAGACAAAGTACTAGAAAGTGCTCTTCCTTTTCTAGGGTTCTGTTCTGTTGCTTACCAACCATCTAACTCATTCTTCTGGTGATTTATCAGAAACTAGTTGCCAACAAGTTTTATAAATACCTACTTTACAAAATAATCCATTTTCAAAGAACGTAAGGAAAGACTATGTTCCAGCATTTCTCATAAATCGACAGGAGGGGTTTAATTGCTACACATTTGTGGGAAAAATAAACAACCGACAGTTCATTTGTTTCATTCTGGGATTCTTCAAATCTTTAGAAGGAAAAGGAACCTCATAAATGTAGCCTACTCCAAAGGTCTTGTTATCAGATGGAATTTATTACGCAGGCATAATTAAGTAGGTTCTCAAATTAGGTCCCACTTTAGAAATGATTGCAGACATAATTCTACATAAATGCCCTTGGGTTCATATATCTGAAATTGTACAATAAATAAAAACTTATGAAATAGTACAGTATATAGAAGTTATACAGTGAATCAATATAAATTCAATTATATACCACTGTAACAGGAGTGCAAATGAAAGAACCATCCTGTTTAACCTTTTAAAAATATTATCAAGTGGCTTTACTAATTGAGAGCACTTTTTACCAAAAAAAATATGTATATACATATATATGTATATGTATATATACACTAACACAACACGATATAATGGAACGTTCAGTAATATATAATATTACTTCTCCTTTGAAAAGTGTTTTGTTCTTTTCGACATGAGGAGGTCAGTGTCCCCAAGCAGCCTGCAGCCTCTCTAGCATTTCTCCTCTTCCCTTCCATGGCAACATGGGTTAGCTAGACACTGAGCTTTTTGTGATGTGTGTGTGTGAGGACAAGGAGAAGGAGAGTGAGGCTTCAGGGAGGTCTCGAGGTGGAAAAATTTGTGACGCACTAGATTCAGTGACTGAATGAGAATTATTTATCAAGGGTTCTATAACACAATAGTTACGGTCACCCTATGTTCATTTTTTAAAATTACATTTGGTCTCAAAGCCCTTAACCCAGGTCAAAACACTTTGATAAGCATTTTAAACTACTTGTTCACGAAAAGATTATGAGATGAAGCCAACCTGCATGGATTTGATCCTTCTGTTTCAGAATCTGACTAGCTGAGAGCATGAGAGAAATACACTTACTGAACATGTAACATGTAAACAAAGCTGTCGAATTCTGTCTCTCAGCAGTAGGCAGTCATGGAGAAATATCTCTCATTGATTATAATGTGTTCATCTTATAGGGTCGTAGCTTGTCCTTCCATTGCCCTGGATGCTCCACCCTTTCGTCGAGGTGGGCATAGTCATCCGTGTTCTTCTCCCTAATTGAGCAGCACCCTCCACCCTGCAACAGAAATGATGAAGACTGACATGCTATTTCCCTTATCTTGGAAAAAGCCTCCTTCATAGCTTTTCAGGCAGAGCTAAATGTGAGATAAAGCTCAGCTTGAGCCTAATGGCCTGATATGTGTGCCACACCTGATACTTTAGAAGGAAGCTGGTGTAGTGTTTTGTTGTTGTTTGTTTTTTGTTTTTGTTTGTTTTTCTAGTAATAAAGCTAAAATTCTGTCCCTAGTCAGAGTCTAGTTAACACATTTTCAATTCCCCCTCTTTTCTTGTCAGCTGTCATTATCTTCCATCTGAGAGAGGCCTTGATAATAACCTACCTGAAAGGGGGTTTAATGGCTCATTACAACGAATGCTGGATCACTTTCAAAATAAAGGTTGAGTGGGATGCCACTAAAACAGCATCCTCAAGGTTTCTTGCAGCCTCTCCCAGCCCCACAGCACTCCCAGCCAAGTGCAGGGAGTTGTTCATTTTTCTGCAACAATAGAAACAGGCCCCAACAGGACTTCTTCAACAGAATCTGAGTTTTATGGACAAGCCCTTTGCTTTCTAATGTCCAGTCACTTTCTAGCCTTTTGACAGTGCCCAGGAAATATAGCAATGATGCGCATTCATGACTGTGTTAAGCAGGGGATATGGCTCTAGCAATGTTAAATCGAAGATCATCAACTTTAAATATGCTCAAAAATCAAACCAGTGATATTACAGAGGGCCTCTGGAACAAAGGCCATGACTTGTTTGCTACTCAGTTTGGAACTGAGATTGGACCAATTGCTAAAAGAGGCATATTGAGCAGTTCTTATCTTTCTCTCTGGGATGGTTTGGGTTTATGCAGCACTTGGAAGAGTAAATCAGAGCCTAGTTCAGGATTTCTAAGTTGGACAAACAGGATCCTATGAGAAGCCCTTGAAGGCCTGCCAAAGAGGCGAATCTACCAAGGAGACGTAGGCTTCTACTAGAGGCTGCTGCATCACAAGGCCCGAGGTGGAAATACCTCAGGGTTTTGTTATGACCCATCCCACAGAACAAAGAATGTGAATCTGATTTTCAGAATCATCTTCAAAAATGAAAATAATGGTGGCTTTCCTTGAGTTCTAGAAACATCACAAATGAGATTGCTGCCCATCAGAAAGAAGCCAGAGAGCTCACCTAATTGCTGGAAATCTGAGCATCCCCCAACTGTGCCGCTTAGCCAACCACCTTCATTTCTCTGCCTCAGAAGCTAAGGTGTCATTAAGTTAGAACCTGACAGCAAGTCACTCCCAGGGCAGTAAAGAAAGGCAGAGATTTACTACATAGTAGTTCTTAACCCTTAAAGAGTTAGTGCAGCAAAGGAAATGCTTAAGCCAGCCTTAGATTGTATTCACTAGCTTAATCTATTGGATTTTATTTTTACAGAAATTTGACAGAAAAAGCAATCTGTAAGTGCAGTAAAAAAATTCCTCCATATGTTTCATTACTGGCATGAGCACGAAGCCACACCGCCCCATTGCACTACCACATGTCAGTTTACTAGCTCAGAATTCTTATCGGAAACATTCCAATTTCTAGATGTTCCATGCGAGCCATAGGGCCTTCACGAATAAGCTGTAAATCAAGCTTAAGAATCACTGAGGTGGTTGTATGAATTTATATTCTTCACTGAAAGTGCTATGGACTAAATTGTGTCCTCCCAAATTCATATGTTTAAGCCCTAACCCAAAATGTGACTAAATTTGGAGGAAGGATTTTGGGGAGGTAATTAAGGTTAAATCAGGTCATAAGGGTGGGGTCCTAATGTGATATGACCCGTGGCCTTACATGAAGAGGAAGGAGAGAAATCTCTTCTTTTTCCAAGCACGTGCACTTAGGAAAGATCACGAGAGCACACATTGAGAAAGTGGCTGCCTGCAAACCGAGAAGAGAGTCCTCACCAGAAGCTGACCACGGTGAAGCAGACTGAGACAGAAAGAAAAATATATTTTGTTTATTGCCGTATGTGTGAGTGTACACACATGAATTTTAAAATTCACCAGAGTGACTGAGTGAGCTGCCTCACTCAGGCATCTGACAGTTACTCCTGCCAAATTTTATCTCAATACA
This sequence comes from Eonycteris spelaea, assembly GCA_003508835.1. NCBI lineage: Eukaryota > Metazoa > Chordata > Mammalia > Chiroptera > Pteropodidae > Eonycteris > Eonycteris spelaea. The sequence goes on from PUFA01000053.1 coordinate 1,395,839, forward strand.
CTGAGATTTAAGGCAGCATCCAAACCATCTAAAGGATGTGCCTCCGAAAAAAGGCTTTTATATAGTTTATGACTTAAATACTGTTCCCAACATCCATTTTGAAAAAAAAGAAAGTTCACCTTCAGCTCTGAACTCACTGTAGTAAACCTCAGCTTGAATATTCACAGCAAGTAATAGCTACGGGGTTAAAATACATCATGAGGTCCTATCCAGTTCTGGATTTTGATGGGGTCTTTTGATCAGCATTTCTCTAGTTTGCCAGGATCTGGATCCTAAAGATGAACTGTATTTGCAGTGAAATGATATCTAATTAAAGTTTAATGACTAGATTCCATTCCTGTCCAACAGCAACTCAGAAATATGCAACTGAACTCTTCACATACCCTTGTGTGTAACCTTTAATGCTGGTGCCAGCCTTTCGGGGTAAAACAGGCAAGTAGACCCAGTTAAAGAATATCTTCATAGAAATTTCATAGACTAGGCTAAAGGCAAGAAAAAGTCTAGAAAATGTTCTTTTCCTCAGAACAAATTCAAAGTGGACATCTTATTAGTGGCAATCTATGAAACTGTTAGACTAAATATCAGGGAAACTATACCATTACTTTTTTTGCAGAAGGAAGACACCAGGCATTCAGCTACTTCAATCTTAATTTGTTCTAATTAGGGTAATATAAAATAAGTCAAATGACCTCATTTTTCAATCCTGCAGATATTTTGTAATATGAACTAAACATCTCTGTAATGCTAAGCAATGTGTCCTAAATCCGGGAATTAAAAAGGGAGCAATAGCACATTCCTTATTATTACCTCACAGTTCTTTAAAATGTTATCAATAAACTTTAATTTATCTGAAAATCATAATTTAAAAGTGGTTTTCACAAGTTCAACAGAAGGTCTGAAAATGGCAAGTATGGAATAGAAAGAATTCAATTCAAAACATACTGGGTAACCTTTATGTGTCAGGAGATACATAGAGCCCATGAATATATAATATACTTAAAGAGAATAAATTTCTCTATTTTTTTATTGACTACACCCAAATTCTTTACATTAGTATTTCTATCATAAAATAATAAAACCAAATGATAATTGAAAACTTAAAAGTTTCCAGAGACTAACTTTCTGAGTTGAATATATCCACACTACAGGATTAAAAATATCAGGATCTGCCCCTTCTCCATATTTTAAAAAGAGATCAATGATTCAGGGATAACTTACTCATTATATAAGCACTTTCCTGATCTTGGTATATTCGGCTTAGCACGAGGCTAGCAACAGAAATGAAAATATACATTTTTCCTAATATTCTAAACATCAAACGATATTTTTTTTTCAATCTTAAACTTCCTTATTCCTAAAATTCTTTCAGGAAACATGTTACCAAATTCTTTAATATTCTCTTTTATTTTCATATACTTAAAATTAATTTTTTTGCCCAATTAATTCAACTACATTCTATTTTTATACTTACTAGGAGAGCCTATAAGATAATTTTCCTACCATTATTTATTGTAATAAATTGAGTTAGGCCATGTAATTATCATTCCTCAGCTCCTAACAAGCCTTTGACAGTTGTTATAATAAAAATTATTTCTCAGGTGAACATTAAATTATGGAATTATATTAAAACCCCAATATAAAAAATAATGTATTACCACACAACATATTCCTAAAAATATAATTCCAGATAAAGTTGCTCAGATGTCAATACAGTTGTATAGAAAATTGACACCACTTTTAGCTTCTTAACCTGTTTTATGGTCTACCCAAAACCCCAATGCCAAATCTTACTCACTTCTAGTTTTTTCCATAAGCATGATCAAATCATTTAGCTAAATCATCGTATCTTTTCTTCTCTACATATAAATTATAGATAATAACAACACCTGTTCTTTACTTGCTGTGTGTCATTTATCTACATGAAATTTCAGGGTATATTCTGCTTTAAAATAAGTAACCACCCAATTTCTCTTCCATTAAGTCAAATTAAAAATAGATTTTTAAAATCCTAATACACCTGCATTTTGACTTCCTTAGAGTAAGTTAACATATGATAACTGTTACAGAAATTATTCTTGACAGGACTTTTAACCATAACAGATTCATATGATGAGTTTTATGAATGACATTAAGGAAAGGAAACATTCTTCCCTTCCTTTTAAGCCCTTTCCTTAAATGTTCTAATGTGATCAATGTGGTATATTTCTCAGGATTTTTTTCCAAGCTGGGTGGGTTATGGAAGCAATGGGAAGACAGTGAGGAAAGCTAAAAACCACAATAAGGCAAAGAATATTCCCTACAAGGGCCAAGAGACTAACAAGTACTAAGCATCCCCATTGGGGATGAGAGGCAAGAGTTTGCTCTTAAATTGACTTCAGAGTAAAGATGCCAATGCAAATAAATCACTAAATGAAAATGCTTTGAAAGGTAAATGGGCTTTTAAAATATTTGCTAGGTTAAGTTTCCTAATTGGAAGTATTCATTACTGTCAGATATGGCAAGGGCACATGTCCATCAGAAGATCTCCTCCTGGCATATAATTCATTATTTTTAGACGAATGCCTAGAACAGTGGACACCCCTGACAAATGTTACTGAATGAAGAAAAGTAAGGCAAAATTCAAACATGTTGTGCTTCACCTACACCAAAACTGTATTAATTTGAGTAAGAAGTAAAGGCCCCAAAGTTCTTAGATTCCTTCAGTCCATACGCATTTTTCATCAGTAGGAATTCTGGAATGACGAGCCATCTTGAATGCCTAGTTACTTGTCCTAGCTACTCAACCACTGATAGAGTAAAATGCAAAACAACTTCTCTTACCTAGGATCCCCTAACCCAGCCAAGTTCATCCTCAATATCCTGTTTCACTTTGTATTGTCATTGTGGTGTGACTTATACCTTTCAAGTCATTTATAAAAAAATTTGAGAGGAGAATGGCATTTTTACAGGTTAGTCAGTCTCCATAGTGGCTGCATTCTATTTTTTCCTTTATAGGAACCTTTTGTTACTAAAGTAAAAAGACTTCAGTCATTTCTCTGATGAAGAATGAGGGGAGTTATACTTATGGATCGGCAAGAAATAACCTATTTTTTTTTTAATTCCACTGGAAATAAATCTCTGATCCTAGATCATCAAAGACTCTTCAGCTTATAACCAGAAGTTCACTGAATATTTGTCAAGTCACCCAAACATTAGCCAACAAGAAGTAACCTCTGGGTTTGTCCATATACCCAGATTCTATTATGGGCATGGTGATGCCCAAATACCAAGGTAATAGGATAGTAACCCTTATAAAATGAATAAGTACCATATGATAAGAGGCAACCATATAAAGAGAAATAGAAGGGTAAAGCATGCAAAGCTATCAATGGGGTGGGTACATCAGTCTGGGAATCCTGCTTTAATTCAGCCTAAATTCTGGAAGCAGGTTTGACTCTGCATCAGCCCAGGGATTGACCTGTACTGCTTTGGTTCAGCAGGTCTCTTAAGTAGCACAAACTCTTCAGTATTCCCTGGGAGATAAACCAGACCAGAATCACCCCATGTTTCTAGTGAAAATGATCCTGAGGGGCCTTCTTTCCTCCAAGTGAATTTTTATAAACCTCCAGAGAGATTCAGAAAGTACTGGACTAATCTAATACCACTGAGATTGCTAATAGCAACTTGGCTGAGAACAGAAAAAGTGAGATGGCCAAATGATATCTCCTCAGGGTTCAAACTGGTCTGGGAAACACAGCAAGTCCAAAATGACTGTTCTGCAATACTAGAGATAAAAGAGAGCCACTTCGAATTTGAAGAGTGCCACTACCAACGATTGCTTCACTAATCACTAATAAAAAGAGCTAACTCACTGAATGCTTACCATTAGCGAGCACTGTCCTAAGTATTAGAACATGTTTTAAGTTATTTAATCCTCAGGATAACCCTGAGAGGTAGGAATTATTATTACCATTCTGATTTAATCAACGAAGAAATAGAAACCTAGAGAAGTTAAGTAATCTGCTCCAAGTTATTCAGTGAACAATGGCTGAGCTGGAGCTCAATACCAGGTACAGTGTTTATGCTTCTGCATTTCACCATCTTGTCTCCCTGAAAGCTTGGAAGAGTGCCCCATGACCAACCACAGACAGAGAGATGAGGACAACAAGCGTGGTGTCTGTGGAAGGCAGTGAAATGTTGCCTGCAGCTCTGGCCCAGCTGGGATGAGAGTCTGTCCTCACCTGGCCCCTCAGAGACTCCCTCACTTGTCTCCGGGCATCTCCACTAACTGTTCTGTGCTACATATATTCCCTATTGAAAGAACATTTAAGATTATAAATGTCATCAGTACAGGTGTCCCTACAAGCAAACTTCAGGTGGACCCTAGATTATAAACGAGAAGACTGGGAAAAACAGAGACCTTGCTGTAGATAATGCTCTTTGTATCACACCCAAGGAGCTCTCATGTAAAGTTTCTAACTGCAGCTCAGGAAATTTCAGAGTTGCACAATTTGTATGTTCATGCCTTAGACACCGAGAAAAAATGTTTTCCCATCAATTTGCTTTTTTGGTACCAGGTTTTTTAAAGTTGAAATAAAGAAAAGATAGAAAACACATTCACAAATGATATTCAAAAGCACTGAACGAAGAGCTTCGGTCCTTTTTTTGATTAATTCGCCTACCTTAGAGGACATTTTTCCCCTCTAGGATCTTGACAGTCACTGAGGTGACTAAAATACCCAGTATATCTTAGTGAAATGCTATTTTTAAAATCACTTGATTTAGAAAACTCCAATCATGATAATTTCATGAGAATTCTTAGTACACAAATTAAAAGTTTCAAATTACTCTGCAAGAATTTGTGAGTTCAAATAATCTTAATTACAAAATACCTATCTCGATGCATATTTATCAGGTGTTTTTAACTTCTACCCCAACACAAAATTATTTTTAGAGTTGTATGAGTTATAGCTCCCGTGGTCAGTAATAACAGTAATGATGCAATAGGAGACTAGGAGCCAGAAGTGTCCACTCTTGTCTGGCATGACACCCCCACTTTTAATCTGTGTGCCTTAAGAATCTCATTTAATTTCTCTTAATCTGTTTCTTCGTGTACAGAGAGGAAAAACAGTTCCCACTTCAAAGTGTTATTTCATGGATCAAGTGAGATTTTAGTAAACCACAAGGAACTATAACATACCATATTAAAATTACAAAGCAAATGTAGTGGCAGTGTACCTCAATGAGGAACATGCAGATGTAGTCTGGTACAAAAAGAAATCAGCTTGGCTGATTTGCCAACTTTGCCTACCCATGACCCTGGGTGCGTCTACCCTCTCCTTCTCTCATTTGAGAAATGGAATAAGAACTATCCCATAAGAGTAATGCGGAGATTAGAAGTAATATATATAAGGCCTCTATCAGGACAGGCACACAGTAGGTGCTCAATAAATGGCACCCCTTTCGCATCTAAGAATCCTTTTAATGAAGCCAAGTATGCTATATGTCTCAACACTCACTCAAAACAGCTGAGCAGTGTTCTGCTTAGAACAGTACATCCATTAGCAGTCCCAAATATACTTCTGCCACGGCCGGCGCCCTGGGCTTATCCCACTTTAGACTCCAGCAGATTTAAGGCCGTGCTTGCTGTGTTTGCGCTTCCTGCCTTAGACCATTATTTTATAAAACTTACTAATGGAACCTCAAATGTAAAAAATAAAATTAATACCACCCAATGGGGCAACTCCAAGTACAGGATTTTCCATAACCTGCCTTTACTAAGATGAACTACTTCACTATTTATTACTTATTTAAGGACAAGGGTGGGATCCGGGGACTAGGATAAGGAAAAAGCCAAAGTGAATCTGCTGTTGTCATGGAGGCTGTTCAATCTGACCAAAATAAGCAGCCTTTGACTCGCCTCCCCAGCTCCAGCGCGTTAGAGTCAGGCCCACTGGAGGCGTTCAGAGCAACAAGCAGGAGAGGGGGCGCGAGTCCTCCGACGCCCAGCCGGGCCCCGAGTCAAACCAAGTGTGGCAGGCATCAGTCACCAAGCAGAGCGCGAGTTAGAGGAGTGGAGCTGGGGAAGGGCGCATGCAGCTGGGTTAGTCGTAACTCGACCATGCGGCTTCGCATTCCTGTTCCGCAAACGCGCGTAGGCAAAACAGACTTGATGCTTACAATGATCCCAGCCCAAAATGGAGTGTCTCTGACTAGCAGGGAGGAGCTGATGCTCGCCATGAGGAAGCCCACCACGGTCACGGCGATGCCCAGGGCTAGCTGCAGCAGGGCGAGCAGCAGCGGGAACCGGCAGCCGCAGCACGTTCGGGCCTCCTCCTCCCCGCATTCCTTGGGGGCCCCCTTGCCCTTCTTCGGCCCCATGTCGTCGGACCCGGCGGCGTCCGCGGCCGGCGGCCCCCCTGCCTCTGCTGGCCGCGGGTCTGCTTGTCCTTGCCCATGGCGGCTGCGTGGGTGGGTGGGTGCGTGTGTGGCGCGCTGGGCCCCAAGCAAGGCACTGGGCGGGCAGAGCCTGCCCTGGTATTCGAATTACGGAGGCTGAACAAATATGGAAAACATTTGGAACTGACTCGCCGAGCCTCCAAAGGCCACAGAGAGCCCGCAGTAGAGGGGGAGTCGAGGGGGGTCGTCAACTGCCAACGCGCTGGGACGCAGCGCCTGCTGGGCCCATGGGCCCAATTGCCCACGGGAGTCGGCGCGGGCCTCTTAAATCCTGTGCACTTTAGACAGGCTGCGGGTGGGTGGGTGGGTGTGTGTGTGTGTGTGTGTGTGTGTGTGTGTGTGTGTGTGTGTGGCGGGGGTGGGGGTGGGGCAGGAGGCGGTGTTGTTGCGGGATAGGGGTTCTGTCTTCTTCTCGCCAAACCTCAGGGTTTTGAGGTTTTGGTTTTGGTTTCTAAAAGGTGCAATGCAAGGTGATGAATGTCTATTAATTAATAGACAGTTTAATCCAAAATAGGCATTGCTGGGCTTCAAGCTGTGAAGTGGTTTCCGAAGGTAAATTGTTTATTTTCCAACAAAGGCGTGGGCTCTTCTCTTTCTTTTTGAATTCTGCAATCCAGCTGACAAATAAAGGCATTTTCCCATTGAGGTATTTGCTTTTGAAATAACTGTTTAGAGAGATGCTGGGCTGATTGTGAACTCTTTCTCATGCATTTGTTTTTAAATGCTCTTTTAATCATTTATATGGAGTCCCCAGCCGGTCTTCACTAATCTCCACAACAGTATCTAGGCAGATTATTGTGCACCAAGGACTCAGACAGTTTAACTCAGTCCACATTTGAGATATTTTGAAAGAACCTACAGTGTGCAAGGACATGAGGATGTTCAAGATAGATTTATTTCCTGCCCAAAGTCCCAGAACAAATCAATAAAACTGATTATTCTTATTCCCACATAATTCTCCTCTGTAGCACTTAGAGCAAATTTCAGTGAAACCACTAAGAAATGATCCCCTCACTTTAGAGTATTTATATCTACTTTAGTATGGTCATTTTAACATTTAGAAAGATGTATTTAAAATAAATGATGTTGCCAAGATGCTAGAATAAAGCCTACTCCTAGAATGTTTGATCTCAGCTAATTTAAAGAAAGTCTAACTTGATGCTCTGTTTCTTCAGAATTATACACTAGCTCTCATCAGCTTTCCTCATAAATAGCCAGGACTGCACAAGGTACCTTCAAAATTATAAAACACATTCTTATTTTATGAACATCAGTGTTTTCCTTCTACCTTCCTTCTGCATCAGTGAGAAAAACACGATCCATGGAACAAATGCAGTAGTTTAGAAAGCAGAATCTGAGTCGCACATGCCAGTGTTCCACTCAGAAGCAGAAGCTGCCCTCAATCTCACAAGAGTCTCAGAAGGGCTGAGGTAGAGTCATTGTCAACTTTGGGGTCATTACATCATTAAGATTTCTAGAGAGAACAGACAAATAAAAACTTATATGAACGCTAGACCTACCTGACTAGGGCCTGACTGAGAACACCCCAAATTACAAAACAGAAAAATACTTCGTTTTTCTGTGTAAATATTGTAAACATTTTGGGGAAGCTAATTGACTATCTCCAATTATTTGTTGTTCTGAGTAATATAACTACCAATTACTGAGTATTCTGCAAAAAGCACATGCTAGGTGCTTTACATAGTTTACTGTTACTCCTTAGAATCACATTATAATTATAATTACCATTTTTAAAGCTAAAAAATTGAATGTTAGAATCATTAAATAACCAGATTATTAAGCCACTGGCCTAGTTATGGATGGAGGTGAGGGAAACCAATTGTGAACAATTGTGGATAACCTGTTTCATTAATTACCTCCTCTAGATGGACTGTTTAAGTTGTTTGTGATTTTAAACAGTGATCATGGCTAGAATTTTATCTATCATACAATTAGCTATTAGCTTCGAATCTACAGCTACCTGAGAACTTCACAAAAGTATCTTGATTTACCACCATAATACATAAAATAGTCAATGGAGACCATTCTCTTATAAATTTTTAAAAACCTCCTATTTATAAACTAGATGCAGGCTGTATTTGCTGACAATACTGCTAGGCTGTCATTTAGTGCAGAAAAAAAATATCCCTAGCCTTTTCTTCAGACTCTTAAATTAGATATAAGTTAGAATGGTTAAACGAAGTAATAGGACGATATTCCTATAGGTTTGTTTTCTAAGTTTCAGAACTAGTGAGACTTGCAGTTGTAAAAGAGTTGTACATAATTTTTTATAATAAAGGCTTACTTTTAATTGCCTAGCTGAGACAAATGAAACCAATAGCAGTGACCAATAGCCCAGATAAATTGTAATCTTTCTAGTCTGATTACAACTGCCGACTTTAATTTTCAGTTTCCAGTGAAGAAGGCAAATTGCCAACTTCTTGCTTGAATCTGTACTTAAGGGGCCTGGTCTTTGGCAATACCGTGAGATTATAGTGATGAGAACAGTATAGTAAGTATCACTTAATTGATATGAGGAAGTAGAAGCAAGAACAGGATGAGAAAAATTGTCAAAAGGTTAGTGATAGAGAGTAAACAAGGCTAAAATGGAATCAGAGAGTCCTAAAGAGTACAACATGGAAATCTCTTCCTTTAATATGTCCTTTCCGCTGAGACAAATCACTATTTCCAGCTCATCGCATAGTTTAGCAGAAATGAACAGGTTTTATTATTATTATTATTTATAAATTATAATGTTTCTGTTTTATAGGTTAAGCTATAACCTCTTGAGATATTTATATTACCAGGAAGAAAGGCAAAGTAGAAACAAAGTGTTTTCAGGTACTCTATTGGCTGTTCCCACAATTCAAAACTGGCAGATACTATAAATTAGAAGCTGCAGATTAGTTAATACATGGTTTGCTATTATTTTGATTCTCTGGGGGAAATTACAAAATTAAGCTTAGTATCACTACCTTGGCTATATCGCAATTTCAACATTATTTCAAAGTATTTATGCTTCAGCAATTCAGAACTGGGAAGATAACTCTTTTTAAAACTAGTGCCATTAACAAAATGCTCTTAAGAAATTGGCACGTGATCTTAGATTCACCAAGAACAAAAAAGTTTTCATAGAAAAATTATTACAGTTCCAAGATCTGTATCAAGTCTCTTTACTATGTAGTTAAGTATATAAGAATGTTCAATTACAGTTGATTTAAAGAAGTAACAAATACTATCCAGAGAACAATTAAAAACTCTATTATGATATGCAGCACCATTGGCCCATATATCTCATTGGCCCCCACACATAAAGTGACTCTTGAGATATTGCTGCACTGTGTGTGTGTGTGTGTGTGTGTGTGTGTGAAGTAATAAATTTTTTTTCTATTCTTTATTTCTAAGTCATTATTTCTAAATGTGTTTTACAGCTCAATTTTTTTCTCAAAAAAGTGACCCATTTTTGATTTTTTCATGGCTGCTCACATTTTCAAGTTAAACATTATATGGGCGGTGTTCTCTTTATGGTCAATGGTGTGATTATAACTTTCATTCTATGGAGACTCTGTAGAGATGAAAACTATCAATAGTTTTCTAATGCATTCCACCTATTTATATAAAGTTATTATATCAAGTTTTTCTATATAATTTTGTCCATTAATTTTGATGTGTCCACAATGATGAAGGAATAACTATACTCATTTTAATTAAGAAATACAAAGAGAAGAATGGATAAACAAATCATAGTATATTCATCAGTAGAATACTACTTACTAATAAGAAAGAATGAACTACTAATAAGCAATGACATGAACAAATCTCACTGTTGGCTGAGTGAAAGAAATCGGACACGAAATAATAGTGCACAATTCCATTTAAATAAAAATACAGATGCAAAACCAATCTGTGATAATCAAATTAAAAGAATGATTTGGACTTGAGACAAGAGACCTGACTAGAAAGGAACAAGAGGGGACTCACTGAGATGATGGAAGTCTATTATTTTGCCTTGGGTGCTGGTTACATAAGCAATTGTGAGAGCTCATTGAACAACACTTAAGGTCTGTGCATGATATTGTATGTAATGATATCTCAATTTTTAAAATGTAATAAAAAGAGAAATACAAGGAGAAATGGTATATCTGTAGGTAATTAACAATAGAAAGAAAAAAGTTCGAGGTTTTTTTCTTTGAATTATCTTACCAAACTCTCTTCACTTTCCTCCTGCCTTTCTGGTTCCTTTGTTTTAATTGTCTATTGCTGTATAATAAATAGTTTGGAACATTAATAATTACATATTATTTCATGGTGTCTGCAGGTCTAATATTCAGACAGGAATGGTCTGTTTCTTCACAGTTTCTGGGGTTTCACCTGAAGGATATAGAATCATCTGAAGTTTCGACCGAGGCAGGAAGATCAGCTTTCAAGGTGGGTCACTTATCTGGCTGGCAAATTAGCTCCTTTCTATGTGGCCCCTCCATGCATTGGCCTCTCTATAGGGTTATTTTAACATCCTCACAACACATTCGTCTGGCTTCCACCAAAATAAGAGATTCAGAAATTGAGAGAACAAGGTAAAACTATCCTTTCCATGACACAGCCTCAGAAGTCACTTAGCAACACTTGAGCCACATTCTATCCTTTAGACGGCAATCACTGAGTTCAGCCCACATTCAAAGGGAGAAGAATTAAGATCTGTTTATTGAAAGAAAGAGTATCGAAAAATCAAAACTATATTTTAAAACTGCCACACCCTTCTCCTCAAGTTTCTTCAAGTCCTGTACTTCCTTTGCTGGTCTCCTAAACGTTGGTGTTCCTCAGGGTTCCTTTCTTTGTCCTCTTCCTTCATAAACTGCACATTCCATGGCTTCACTGAAGACTCCCAAACCTAAGGAGCCAGACTTCTTTCCTTAGCTCTAGATCTGCAAACATCACTACCTACTCACATCTCCATTCGAATGTCCCTAAATGTACTTCAAATTCACTCTGTCTTTGAGCTCCATAGAGAAAAAAAGTAAGATAAACCAAGTGTCCATAGACTTTAGTGGCAAGATGGTCATTAGTTGCCTTTGCCAAGAGCAATCCTATATAGCAATTTTGAGATTCCAGTGAGTTTAAGAGTGAGTGGAGATAATAAAGGGGAAAAACATGGGTAAAGGAGTCTATGGAAAAGCTTAGCTGTGAAGGGAAGGAAAGAGAAAAAGCTAAAGCTAAAGGATTAATGTAAAGTCAAGGAGAAGCTTGACTTTTTTAATGGACAATTGATCAGATAAATTCCTTGAGGTGGAAGAGAGTCAGAAGGAAAGAATATGAATAGATAAAATGCAATTAAGTTTGCAGGAATGGGAGGAAGGCAGTTAAGAGAATTTGTATCTTTTGGCCTTTTCTAGGATATGTATATAATAAATCAGTTATCAATATTTTTATTCTAAATGATGCAGGTTTTCAGATATAGAGCCATGCTACTTCTGTATCCTATCCCACAGCACATTTTACCGCTATTATCTTGTAAGTATAGATAAGTTTTAATAACACTGCATCATTTTCTGAACAGTTTTTCTAAAAGAATAAAAAACATAATCTTCTGTAAATCAGAATAATAATAATGTCTCTAATGTATATGATGCAATGTTATATATATGTTACAAAGTATTCTTATATATTATGTCTTAAAATTTAAGCAAACCCAATGAAGTTGAAATTTCTTCAGAGTGGTTAAGTGACTTGCCCAAGGTTACATTTTTTCCTTCTTTCTCTAAGTCCAGTGTTCTTTCTATCAATATTTTAGCTGAATGACTTAGAGTTTTTCTTAACTTTATTGAGGTATAACTGATACACAAAAAAATGCACAAATTTGATGTATACATCTTGATAAGTTGGATGTTTTATTGCATAGGAAAATTGCATTGGTACATTGAACATACAGGTGATTATACATGTTATGGGAGTATAGTACTATGTATGCAGATATCTCTGCCAAGCTCCAAGGTAGCAAGGACAGGTGATGTCTAGGGTCTAGACCATAAGCACGCGAGGGCAAACACCAGACTTTCTTAATCACTCTTGGTCTCACAATATTCAGTAAGTACAGTGTAAAGAACTTTATGTGGCTTTAATGAATACTGATAAATCCTAAATCCTAATATAATTTGCACACAATATTCATCTAAATCTGGATATTTCTGATATAAATAATATTTCTTTAAAATCCTAGAATTGCATATTTTGTTTGTACACTTTTATTTTTCTTTAAGAGTTATCTTTAGGAATAACACAACAGATACTTCGGGTGAATTACAATCAGCTTTTCTAAATAATAACATTAAAAACAACACAAAGTCATTTTAAAAATCCTTGCATTATAAGCAAACTATATGATTTTCACTCTGGCCACTAATCTTCCTCCTTCATTAGAATAAGTGAGTCATTATCTGACTCTAAGCCAGATTGATACCTTTTATCATTTTTATAATATGCAAGTTTCCATAGATTAACAATCTCCTGCATTTGGTTCCATATGCAATCATCACCACCCTTAAAAACATCTTTCACCCTAAGATAAATCCTTGCTGGCCATGTTCTTTTTCTCCAACCATTCTTCTATGAACCCTCCCTCATTTTTATGTGGTTATGAGTGCAAATGCTGGGCTTAGTCTGGCTAAGTTCTAATTTCAGCTCTCTTTCTTGCCAGCTATGCGATGTGGACAAGTTCCTTCATCTCTCTCAGCCTCAATTTCCTCTCTATAAAACGTGAATATTAAAAGTACTTACCTGAGAAGGTTGCTATGAAGTATAACTACAATAGTTCATGAAAACACAGAGAGTATGTCTTGGCCTGGATAAATAATCAATAATTCTTAGTGATTATCCTAGCCCTGCCCTCTTATTCACTTTTCCTTTACTAAGTATTATCTTGCTCTGCAATTTTGCTTTGTCAATTCTGTTCTAGTTGTTTCTCCTCCTACACTCTGCACAGAAAAGTATAACCCTCTCTGTTCTTTAACTCACTGCCTGATTAATGCTTTGCTTCACAATATATTTTTATTTTTTTCTCACCACCATCCACTGTATTCTCATCCAAGTCTGTAACTGGGACTTTTCCAGAATGACCCCTAGAAAAGATGATTCACTGTCTTTTCTTCTAGTGTTTTCTATTTCTTTAGAGTGCACCCCCATAGAAACCTTGACTCCACCCACTGCTTTAGGAAAGTGACCAGACTCAAATGCCGTCTGTCACCCACCCCAGCCAATCATAAAAGGACTGTGATTTTATTTTTAATCTTCTGCTATCAGCTTGTGAAGGTTAAATCAAAACAAATAGAAATTCACCTTGATTTCCCTAATTTATTTCAAATTATTTCACAGAAGTTACTGAACCGCACATTTAAAACAATATTTTGATACTCTAACATTAAGCTAGATTAGCTAAACTTAACAGAAAAAAAGTTCACATTTCTCAAATATTATACTCCCTCAGATATCACACATGGTATGGAGGATGTCATTGTTTTGGGCCTAAAATCCTTTTTTATGTTGGAGAATGACTCCCTCAACCACCGCAACATGGTCTGGTGGGACTGCTGCCCACCCGATGACCACAGGAGTGGGCCTTTGGACCTGGCCTGTCCAATCATAGCATCCCTGCCTCCGACCCTGGGTTTGAAGGTCAGGTATATGAAGGACTAAGCCAAAGCAGGATAAATCAGAATCCTTCCATTAGGCATGAGATAAGGGTGGGTATGGACCCCTCTCCTTTTTTGAAGGGAGGCTTCCTGCTTGTAGGGTTTCTTTTCAACAACTTGGAGATAATCTTTCTATAATAGGTGAGAATAAGACCAAAGAGCAAAGAGAAACAGAGGCTGAAAGAGTCAAAAATATGGGGGACAGGAGAGGGAGAAGTTTTATGACATAATTTGAAGCTCAGGAAACAAGTATGCTTGAAGCAAGCCTATCCTTAAACATCACGAGGCAGGAGATTGTCTTGTTCACCAGGGCATCATCATTCTTGGCAGACGCAAGGTGCTCAATCAATATCTGTTGAGTATTTAAATAAATAAATAACAGAGCATCATGTTCAACTAGTTAATTATACCTAGAACATCTTTCGCTCTTTTATTAGCCTAAAATGTAAAATTAAATAGTATGTTAACAGACACTTGCATGCACTGGTTTTTAGCCAAGGATGAGGGTCAGAATCACCCATAAAACATTTAAAACACATTTTCTTTTACATACCTGATTTAGTTATGTTTGGGGTGGAATTTGGGCACCTAGTGTGTTTGGGATATATCCTTGTGATTAAGTCCCACTCTTGAACCTGACCAGGACATACCTCAAGCTGAGCTCAACACTCTTGCAATCCTTTAAGGCCATAGGAAGGATTTCTTTTTCAAACACTAACTGTGACTTTATCATTTATTTTTTCTTGGTACCTCTTCCTCAGTAGTGAGCTGCCTGTACAACAGTCTTTCTTGAATTCTTTCAATAAACATTTATTGCCTAATATTACCAAGCAACCCAGTAGGCACTGATAGTAAAAAGGCAAGTTCCTGTTCTCAAGGAGCTCACATTCAACTTGGGGGATACAGACCATAAACAGAGAAATGTAATAAAGTGTTACATGTGCAAGGACAGAATTGTGTGCAAGGTACAGCAAGGCACAAAGGGCAAAGTGACTCTACTACAGTATATCACAACCCAAGGTGCACAGATTGTGTAGCTGGTAAATGTGTGGCATAGTAAAGTTATCATTCATGTCTGTGGTTATTCATCTATGAAGTGACTCTGGAATCTGTCAGGTCAGACCTACTGGTTCAGACTTGCCTCACCATGTTACCCAGCCAACAGCCCTTTCCCTGTGCCTAGTTCTTGGAGATAATTCTTTCTAGTTTCACTTTTTTGCTTCTCTGCCCCAGGGTAGTTAGGGAGTAATCAGACCAGGACAAGGTAAGGAGAAGGTGACTGACTGACTCTAAACACCCAAATATACTGCCAGCCTGAATAACAAAGGTCTTGCTGGAGTTCATAAACTCCTACCTGTCAATCATTTGCAACTTTCTTCATCATCTATTTTTTACCTAGTCGTATTTTTTGTATATAAGCAATCTGCAATAAATATTTAATTCATCATGCAAATTTGGGAAAGGGTATTTTTTCGATACCATGTAATTTTTTAAGTTGAAGCATTTTTAAGTTTAGTTCATAATGGCCTTAATAATCCATATTTAAAATCAAAACAATTTAATCTTCTCGAACATCCTGTTTAGAGAGAGCAGGGGAAGCAACACAAGAAAAGAAAATGGAGGAAATGTGAAATGTTTATTGAAGCAAGTTTCTCAAGATTTAATAAGAATGAAACTAGCACCTTGAAAAAACTCATCAAGATGTTAAAAGTGGTTGCTTGGGGGCAGTGAGACGCAGATGATATTTTCTGTTTCTTCCTGTTTTTTCTGTTGTCCTCTAATGGGCACATTACATTACAGTGTTAAAAAACAAAACAAAACAAAACACCTAGTTTTCAAAGAAACTCACTTCAATTGTTCCACAATTTACATTTTTGCTCCCTTCTTGTTTATAAGATAAAATGTCTCTATTAACTTACTGATTTCTATAATAGTCTATCTTATATGGGTGTTCTTCTATAAGAAAAATGAATTATGCCATTAAATGGTCTATATTGACCGATGATGGTCTTTTAACAGATTTTCAGTTTACACTATCTTTCTAAGTGATAACTGACTTATCCCTCTTCTCCAACATCCAAAGAGGGGCCACAGTCACTGTCATGGGTCAGATGTCCTCTGTGTAAATATAAGGTTTTTTATGTAGACCTCTACATAAAGGTCTACCTCAAGCCCAAATTCTCCATGAAGATTTTCCTAGCTATCCAGGCTATTGAACTATTTCTATAGCATTATATGTATCAAATAAGTTCTATTAATATGCTCTTACATTCTATAATTTTTATATGATAGACTTCATTTATAAAGCATTGTTGGTTACGTATTTGTACTAGGAATGGTGTTAGCACAAAGAGAATGAACAAAACAGATTACAGAATAGAGTATAATAACAGCAATTTATAACTATGCACAGTGCTTCAAAATCCAGAAAGAGAGTACCTTACTCTTGGCCCATCCAGATTGTCATCTGTAGGCTATGAAGCAGTTATCTTACCATTTTTCACTTCGCACCTTGACAACCACCCCCAAAAAGTTGCTATGGGTTTATTAGGCTCCAAAGCACCCACCAGCATAGTGGTTAGAAGAAGGAGGAGCTTGGTGGCTGCTTCTTTCCTCCAGTTTTCACCTATAAGTAAAGGGAGCAGGCTGAGTCAGAGGCTGCTTCATTGGAAGGCTTATTTATGGCCCTTTGATTCTTTTTTTTCTAGTTTCTTCCTTCAGTAGGGCCATTTGGGGTACAGTGTGATTTGGGATGATGACGAGTAGTTGTGATAAGGCCCAGGATAGGTGCCAGCCTGGGCTTTGTAATCCAGTTCAGAATCACACTTCAATCGTCAATGGTGCCTGGGTCCAAAGATCAGCTAACAACTTACCACATTCACTAAGTGTTCATGTCCCTCAAGAAACTCATGAGGAAGGGTGGGTGGTTGTGGTTTGGAGTAGATCTAAGTATTCTGTACACCCCTTTCATAATAGTATCAACATCATCCTTGATTTTCAACATTGGCCATTACGGGTAGAGATTAGATTTTAGATTTATTTTATAGTCACCTAAAAACAAACAGAGAATTAGGTACATAGTGTTTACTCAATTAAAAGGATATTGCAACTTGGTAGATAAAGAAATAATCTCTGGACCAAATCTTCATACAGTAATTGAATCTAGTTTCATTATAAGATTCTGCTAAGATACTTTTTAAAAGAAAGTTTTATAAGAAGAGATGGGTATATTATGTAAGATAAAGGTAGAGATTTCTAAAAGTCTGAGGAGTTATAATTAGCCAGTGGTTCTTAGCTTTGATTGTGTATCAGAATTACTTATGATGTTCTTTTAAATTCCTCTAACATAGACCTTCCTCACAAGATTCTAATTCAGGAAGTGGGTTGGAATATAGCATCTGTACTTTTCAAAGCCTCCATAGATTATCTCAATGCATTGCCTCAAATTAAAAAGAAAGAAAGAAAGAAAGAAAGAAAGAGAGAAAGGAGGAAGGAAGGAAGAAGGAAGGAAGGAAGGAAGGAAGGAAGGAAGGAAGGAAGGAAGGAAGGAAGGAAGGAAGGAAGGAAGGAAAGAAGGAAGAAAAAAGAAATTCAGGTGCCAACTAATGCATCTGAAATGAGCCTGGTCCTTTATCTTTGTCAATTAAAAGCAGTTAAACTTTTACTAAGCAAAGCTATAGTTGCTCAAACATTTGGAACTTTTCATTGGAAAGTTTTATCAAAGATGGTTTATGAGCCACCCAAGATAATCTTCCTTATTACTTAATGCTTATGTAAACCTAGCTATTTTTATTTTATTAAAGATTGATCATCAACTTGGGGCAGAAATTTAGTCAGAGACAATTACCTCATCCCTCCACTCCTATTATTTGCACCCCATAGTGAATGCTCAATAGACTGTACTGAATGAATGAATGAATGAATGAATAATTCCATTTCCTCATTTTTACAGATGAGGCTCAGATTAGTTGTGCCACTTGCCCACAATTTTATTACTAGTTGTTGGCGGTATTGGTATTCAAAACCATGTTAACTCATTCTTAGTATTCAACTCTTCCCATCCTTCCACATGCTTTACTCACCTCCAAACAGCTGTCGATTGTTCTAAAAGTTAATCCCATCCTTTTAGAATGCTATTAGCTTCCATATAGAGTATTAAACATAATGTACCACATGAGGTTTAAAAGCAATCCTCAAAAATAATTAACAAAAATACTTAGAGCAACAGCAACACTACATGAGTAGAATGCCTTCCAAAGTGACACTTTTGAAAGGGACATGTTTATTTCTACATATAAATTCTGGTTCCTTTAAACTCTATCTTTGAGTTAATATTTCTAAGTTTCATAATGTTATCTTCCACCTATAGCTGTTCCAATGAGAGGCATCGATGTGTCAGATTTAGTTAACTAGTTTTC
Source organism: Eonycteris spelaea (assembly GCA_003508835.1). Taxonomy (NCBI): domain Eukaryota; kingdom Metazoa; phylum Chordata; class Mammalia; order Chiroptera; family Pteropodidae; genus Eonycteris; species Eonycteris spelaea. The sequence goes on from PUFA01000053.1 coordinate 1,414,377, forward strand.
TTCAGGACATTATCTCACTGGACAAGTTTGCTCAGATCATCATACAAAGCAAAAAAAAAAAAAGTAATTAAACTTTGATCTGTAATTGGTGTCTCTGTTTTCATAATCATGCCTTTTTAGATAATATTGCCTGATTGCCTACCTAATTGCTTTTTGTAAGCTCTGTAGAATCCAGAGAAATTACTATCTTAGAATGCATTCTTACCACACCCCCCTTTTAAGCCACCATTGAAAAAACAATTCTAACAATAAGACAGTATTGACCAACCTCCCTTCAACAGCCAGAATGTTAGAGTAGGACTTTGGTCCTAAATAATAATTTTGTTTTACAACATAATTTTTGCTACTATCATGTCTTCAAATAAAAGATAACACCGAATTTGAGTAAACAAAGAAGTAGATAAAATGAAAATTTTCTCAACTACATTGAGCATAGTTTTTTTGGATTAAAAAAAATGAGTACTAAACTCTAAGTAAGGAAAAATATTTTCACAAAAATCACAGGTTTGTTTTTTTATTTTTTAACCAATATGACCAAAGTGAAAAAGAAAATAGACCCCCTTTAAAAATAAATAAATAAAACGTGTGAGATTCTGTGCCATGTAAGAGAATCATTCTGCTTTGTGTTAACCCTACTTTTTGTCCTTGAACAATATCTTCTTCAATGGAGCATAGCCAAACAGGCAAGGATTATGGTGGATACATCAGTTTGTACATCTAAATAGACTGGCAAACAATAGGGATTTTCTCCCCTTGGAAATTTATAATTCATCCTTTCCGGAGCTATAAATTCTGTTTAATATCTTCAACTATCTTGAATCCCCAACTATGTATGAGATGCTGTAGAATTCTGAAGGAGATGAAAAGACAAATGTCTGATTTAATTTTCATTCCTCTCAAAAGATTTCAGATACCTCTCAAGTTTCTGTGTATCTTAACATAATGTTTCTTTCACTCCAGAATATATCTCTGGACTAAAATTGCTTAGTTATTTAACCATGAACTTTAAAGCTAAATTATAGATTGGAGAAAAGTATATTATATACCCAGAAAGCCCAGGAGATAGATAACAGGGAGAACTAAATTTGTTAAATTTAGTGGTTTCATTTATGTTTTGTAGCATGAACTTATGTATATAATACTGTATGATGGTTGGGGACTGTGGGGGTGGTATGGGATGTGGAGGTAGAAAGTCCATTCCCTTGTTGTCACCTTTGAGTGGGTTCTGCAAGCTCCCCAGTGTCTAAAGGTGTCGGGACACTCTGCTCATTGTGTCAAGAAAAGAAATCACTACGTGCACAGTCGTGTGAATGAATATTCAGCACCTCCGACTCAGATTCACAGCTAATGATCTAGATTCTGAATTTTTAAGGGCCAATTGTGTGGCCTCCTTCTTGTGTGCTTCCTTTCTTTTTTTAGCCGTTTCATTATTTGTTCACACCTCCAGGAGAAGCAGAGAAAGAAGATAAAACACAAATTCACCAACTTTTTTCAACTGCATCCTTAGCTTTGCCAAGTTCTCTTTTTCTAACAGGGCTTGTGTGAGAGCTCTGTTATTATATATATTATATATTAGGTGTTATGTGTTATGTGTTTTATGTGTGTTGTATGTTGTATGTTATATGTTATATATATATATATTTAACTGAGTAAACTTGAAAATCTAATTGGCTTTATTAAATGATTCATGATTTGAGCAGCATCTCATCTAGCAAGTGGAGAGATATTCCAAGTGGTTATACAAGATAGAAGGCTTTTATAGAAAGGAATGTGGGACAAGGAAGTCATCATCAAGAGAAAAATGTAAGTTCATTGAAGGAATGTTAAGAGTTCAGGTGAAGACGGTTTCTCATTGGTTGAGCTGTGGTGTTTCCATTGACTGGGCTTGTTGATGGGCAAAAGAAAAATCTTCCTTTCTCTTGCTGGAGTAGTAAAGTATCTGCACTTCCTGTTTGGGAGTGCAAGTATGTCTCCTCCTGTTGAGGTCTATACTTGAAGTCTTCTTATTTGGAGTAATTGACAGCTTCCCATTTGGAGTAGTTGACCATATATAAAAGTTCCCTCTATACGCCTCCTCTACTCCAATTTTAGTTAATATTTTCTTTATTAATTTTCACAGCATAGAGCACTTAGGGGAAGCAATCTTTTGCTGTGCCATCAGAAAACATAACACAGGACACACATTATCACATCAGGACAAATTATAACTTCTTCATACAAAAAGATAGCAGCCTAAGTAAATATTTTACCATGGCACAGCAGATGATAGATAGATGATAGATAGATAGATGATAGATAGATAGATATAGATATTGCTAGATAGATGATAGATAAATAGATGGATAGATAACAGACAGACAGACAACAAGTCTGGCTAAATCAGGATCTAACCATCTAAAGAGTTCAATTACCCAAGTACCAAATATTAGCAGAGAGACTGCAACACTGTGCGAGGATTTATAGAGAACCTAAGAGGGATACACAACTGAATTTGGTCTGTTGCCTCCTTCAACAGGTAGCCTTGAACTAAGGAGCATAAAATTTTGTTTGTTCTAAAGCCTTTCATATGGTTTGCTGGCACCATTTTGTAGGGCCTCTTTGGAGGCATTTGGAACCAAGGCCATATAGCAAGGACAGTATTTCTGATACTGTGTGGGTACAGTCAAGAGAAACTGAAAACACACACATGCAGAGCTTTTGTTTACTAGTGATGGTTAAAGAACGCTGAACCACCAAGCAAAACTGTGACGTACAGGAGGTTTCTCTTTACATAGGCCCACCTCAATTTTGAATTCTCCTCTGTCCTGATAGTACCATGTCCCCTGCCCCCACTCCCCAGGCCACGGTGCCTGGTCCTGTCCCCAGAAAAACAGGAGAGGGCAATTCATCAGTGTGAATGAGACGCAGTTCACATGTGACAGATTTAATCTTTTCCATCCCTTCTCATTGCCATCAGTACAAATGTACAAGCCCCTTAGCATGACTCCTCTGCCGGCCCTTCACTCTCACCTTCTCCTTGCTGTCCTGTATCCAGACACACTAGGGCCCTCTCCTTCCTCAAATACTGCTCTCCTCTTGCTGCTGGGCCTTTGAACATTCTGTTCTCCATGGCAAGAGCACTCTTCTCCTCTCTCTCCCAAGTATCTCTCAGGAAGCCTGCCCCTCAAGTCTTTTTCTAGAGCACCTGTGCTCCTTTTTTGAAAGTTCCCATGTCATCATTGATTCCTTGCGTGATATCATGTTCCCTCTTTGGCTGTAAGCTTCTGAGTCTCTGAGTTCTTATCAGATAAACATTTATTGCTGCATCCCCTCTCCCATAAGCCTCACCCACAGAGAATGCCAAATAATATTTGATGAGTGAATGATTTAATGAACTAATCTAATCCGGATATCGACACTAATAGCACATATTAGTGTAGAGACTTTAGTATTATTTAACCCCTCAGAAGGCTTTCAGGTTTTTTATCCCAGACCAGCTGCTACTGAGAGAACAGACCAGGGGCCAACCTTGCTGGGAACGACCATGGCAGATGCTCTGACCTAAAGGGCACATCTGAGCTTCTTGTGTCTTAGCAGCTGAGACATTTGCCTACACCTGAGCCAGACACACTCTGTTTTCTTTTCTTATCTTTTGTCCCCAACCCTCCCTAAATTTTAGTCCCCGAAATTTCAACTGAGGAATTCAGAATTCATTCTTACTGTGCTCATTAATTTGCTTTCCTTTCCTATACCTCCCTGGTTCTCACCGTGTCTGCGTAGTTATTATTCAACCAACCATGCATAGCTGTTCTTAATTGGCTACATTATACATTTCAGATTTTTATTCTTATAATGATTGTTAATAATGATATAGCACTTAACAAATACTAAGCACACACTTGCACGTACATTCACACGTATTTAATCCTTACAACAATGCTACTAGAATATCTAGATCATGCAACTTCAACTATTTTTGGAGGAAAATCTACTTTGAATCTGCACAAGCACCTGAGAACACAAAAATAGGACCAACAAAGATTTTTGATAATGAAGTTATTGAGCAGAGTTGCCCAGGATGCTCCACTTCCCACTGCTTGCAGAAAAAGTTATAGCCAAGTCTGGGATGCTGACTTTACAATGCCTGAACAGCCTATCTAAAGTTTGTTTTAATCTCAGGATTAAATTTAGCAGAAATTTGATACCACTTTAAGAATTTAGAGAGCCTTTTAGAAGGGATAGAGCCATCACTGATAGTCTCCCTTTCATTTTTACTGAATGTGATTCAAATAACCCAATATTCTATGGCCAATCTAATGTTATGTTTTTATCTATAAAAGGGTTGAAAGAGAGCCTGAATAAATTATTTCATTAGGGAGAGACACAGAGAGCTAAAAGAATTCCTACATCTAAAATAATTTTTATAATTTAAAAAATTAAAGTACATTTTTCATACTCAGAATATCATTCACTTTTTAAAACCCAGGAAAATGACAGCTTCCGTAAATTTTTAACTTTAAGAATAAGCTCTGTGAATTATATAGAATTGCATTTCCCATAATAACGAACAGTTCAAATATACTGCCTATTTAAAATGTAGGTTTGCAAGGTAGAACCATTACCTCAGCCTTTCCATAGAGCTAAGATAACCAAACTAGACGTTGCTCCTAATAGATATGATTACCATTATTGTTTAAAAAATAAAAATTCCCATAAAGACTACAAAAAATAAAATCATTCAAATGGTAAAAGATGAAAAGATGAGTCATAGTATGGGAGAAAATATTTATAAGTTATATACTGATAAAAGACTTACATTCAGAATACATAAAGAATTCTTAAATACAGTTAATAAAAAACAAATAAGCTAATAAAAAAGTGGGTAAAAAAATTGAATAGACACTTTACAAAAGAATATGTATGGATGGCAAATAAGCAACTAAAAAATGTATAATATAATTAGTTATTAGGGGAATACAAATTAAAACCACAATGAGATATTACTACACACCCATCGGGATGGCTAAAATTAAAAAAAACTGAGCATTCTAAGGGATGACAAGAATATGGAGAAACTGGAACTTTCATACACTGCTGGTAGGCATGCAAGATAGTACAAGTTTCTTAAAAAGTTAAACACATCTGCCATATGACCCAGCCTAAGAGAAATAAAAGCTTATGTCCACACAAGGCATATACCCAAATGTTCATGGCAACTTTATCTATAATAGCCCTAAACTGGAAACAACCATATGATGTAATTGCAAAATAATTATTCTGAGAGAAAATAGCCAGACAGAGAAATTACATAGGGTGTCATGAAATCCTAGAAAATGCAGACCAATCTACAGCCGCAGAAACAGATCAGATGTTTCCTGGAGATGATAGGGAAAGTGCAGAGGGGCAAGAGGGATGGATCACAAAGGGGCGAGAGACATTTTTGGAGGTGATGGATATGTTCATTATCTTGATTGTGGTGATAATTTCATGGGTGTATACATGTGTCAAAACATTAAATTGTACACTTTAAATATGTGCAATTTACTAAATGTCAATCGTACCTCAATAAAGCTGTTAAAACTGAAAAAAAAAATGGGTAGATGTGATCAGTATGTGCAGTTCAAGTAGAGCTTAAAGAGCAATCAATATTTAGCCAAGATAGTATTTAAAGATCAGGTGTGTGTGGTAAGTTAGTAATGATGCTCTGAAAGTGTGAATTCGACTTTCAAATAATGTCTAATATTTTTCATGGCAACTGCAAGGGAGTCACCTGATTTATTGTTACTTCGTCTTTACTAGGCTATAAACAAGCTGAATTAATTTTCTTTGTGACCCAGAAACCCTGCCATTTTCTCCAAGGATGCTTTTAACCATGAGAGCTCTGCATTCCAAGTCCTACGAAAAGAAATTTGTGAATTTAAAACAGAAATTGCATGCATTTCTTATTTCATTTGAGTTTTTGAGATGCCTACAAATGAATTTTTCCTTGTTTACCAGTTTTATGGTATTAAATAAATCTTCATTTCTTCATTCATCCTTGAAGACACTATATAAGTTTGACCATCCACATACATGAGCCACAATCAACATAATAACAAAAAGAAATAAGAAAAATGATGAGAGCAATACATTTTAATGTACTGAGATTTAGCTTCCGAATTTCTTGAAACAAAATTTGAAGACACAATGGCTAGTCCATCATCCTTAAAACAGCTTTCTAAGAGAAATACATACCATGAACTTCTGATACAAGATAATGACTGAGCATATGTATTTGCCTATCCTCCTTTTCAAGAGCCTATTGAAATGGCCATAAAGAAGTAAAAAGTAAGAAAGAAAGAAAGAAAAGAATAAGCCTATAAGGGTACAGAGGAAGGGAAGGAATCATTAGCATATTAAAGACATCAACAAATACCTGGATTTGGGGAAGAGGAAAGGAATAGGTTGACAGGAGTAACAGCCCTGGTTGTCCCCAAAAAAGGGTTCTAGATTCAGAGTACAGTTCTAGGCAGGCTCTGGGCTCTGAATCTGCAGGTATAGAGGACAGGTTCAGAAGTGAACCTGAAAAGTGGAGACTTAACTAAAGATCTCTTAGAGAATGGTTATGCCCATCATCCCTATCTCCACCTCCACTTTTCAGTGCAGAACAATACCCTTCCTTCTACCTTGACATTTATCCTCACTCTCCTTTCTAAAGAAATGAAGCAAACTGAGATTCCTAGGATGGTAAGTCACTCCAGAGTAATTTCCCCAATTCTAGAAGCTGGAAGTCACCAGAAGCCTGCCAGTCATTATATTTTGTGTCTTTGTCAAAGTATGAACAGGCAACCAAGGATCATAGAACATGTAAGTAAAATCAACAGCACAAAACAAAAGAATCCAAATGAACAGCTTCAAAAGGAACAGGGAGAATTTAGGAAACAGAAAAGAGAACTGGCTAAAATTTTTATTCCAGTATCCTTACGGCTATCAATGAAGATACTGCATCCATAAAATGAGATTTGGAAGCTATTGAAACAGCAAATTAAAACAGAGGTCAGATGATTCAGAGAGACACTGAGAGAGTGAGACATCTCTGTAAAGAAAGTAGATTCCTTGTAATATAATAATTTAAAAGCGGGATATTTTTGAGGATATGCTGAAAACACATTTGCCTTTTAGGCCAGAAAACCTTCTCCTTCAAATGGCACAAAAATTTTAGCTGGCTTTGAGCCTGTAGAGAAGAACATGCTGTGAACAGAATTTGTAAAGTCATAGTAATGCAGATGCTGTTCAGTGATAGTTCAAATCAACATATAGACCAGCTATAGGAAAAATTATTTGATACAGGATGAAAAATAAATGCTATCACCTTTGACAATGTGAATGGTACACTGCCAGAAGTAGGAAGCAGAAGAGAAGGAATAAAGACAGAGGCTAATAAAATTGTATCCTCTTTTTTTCACAGAATCAAGAGACTGTCTAAACAGTGGGGTAGAAGAAGGTTGGAGGAGGAAGGTAGCTGGACAGCAAATAGAGGCCTAATTATCTTGTTTATATTTAAAATGAAATATTAGCATCTAATTAGGGAAAATACAAATGAGCCATATCCTCATCTTTCACAGCAGAGACCCATTAAACACTAGAATTTTGAATCAAGAAATAGAGAAGTAAGCCTATTGCTTAGATTTGTAATGGTAACTGAGGAACTGTAAACGGCAATGGATAGAGGAAGGTATTAACCTCTGGGGAGTGGGAGTGATGGGCTAACGGCCTGATTTTTTCCCAAAATTTTTTCACAAAAATAAAACCCTTCTGGAATATTTGGATTTTTTTTTACCATGTTCTTGGATTATTTTCACACGCATTTTTTAAAATTCTAAGGCGGATGAATATACTTCACACGATATAAGCAGGATCAATTACCTATCAAATATTATGAGAGACTTTCGTGACTTAGCAACTTCACATACTTTATCTCATTTGATTTACACCTAAGGGGAGTATAGAGACTGCTATCCTCTTATATGAGTGAGAAACCGAGACTTGATGTATTTAGATCATTTCCCGTAGGCACAGAGGTGATGAGCAGCAGACGGTAGAACCAGAGCTGGAGAATATTGGACAGCAAGTACAATATTCTTTCCTATGTCCAAGTGGTTCTCAAAGTTTGGCTTAGTTTCAGCACTCCTTTAAACTCTCAAAAAATTATTAAGAAGCCCAAAGATATTTTATCTAGGTCATATATACTGATATTAACTGTATTAAAAGTTAAAACAGATCTTTTTAAATGTTTATTAATCCATTTGAAAACAAAATTAAAAGCTCATATGATAACATAAATATTTTAATAAAAATAATCACAATTTCTAAAACAAAAAATAGTAAAAATGGGGCACTGTTTTAAATATTTGTAAATCTCTAGATTGAAGAAAGACCACTGGATTCTCATAACTGCTTCAGCATTCATTGTGCTGTGATAGCACACACATCAAGTAGCCTCTGGGAAGATAGTACTATACACAGAAAAAGAGCAAGTAATTTCTTAGTATAATTTAAAAAATAGTTTGATTTTGTAAACTCCTTGAAAGGGTCTCAGGGACCTCCAGGGATCTCCAAACTATACTTTGGATTTCACTCCTTCAGGAAATTTTCAGTAGTCTCTCTGGGAAGAATTCGCTCATCTTCAATGTTGTTACCATTCCTTGAACCTCAAGTTAGACCTAATTTTATCGTTAGTATGGTAGTTGTTGACAAATCCATCTCCTCTACTAAGTTGTCAATCTAACTGTGTTCTAGCCTGCACCTAGTGCCTACCTGTGCTCTCATAGAAAAGTAGGGCAACCTACTAGAACGTTACAGGTCCTTAAATCATATCCTTTCATTCAACATCATTTCAATACAACATTGATGAGATGCCATAAGAACTTAACTCTTGTTTATATCAATTACCCTGTGGTAAAACTGGTTTTGTTATGTATTGTTTTGCTTGAAGTCATAGAACCTATTGACTATGTTAAGTGAGGACTTACTGTACAATGACTAGAGAAAAAGAATTAGTAAGTTAAGCTGAATGGGTTTGAATCTCATTTCTGCCACTTACTAGCTGTATGATTTTTGAGTAAGATACTAAATGTTTCTCTGTCTCAATTCCTCATATGTAAAATAAGGATAAAAATAATATCTGCTTGTAAAGTTATTGTAATGATAAAATGTGATAATTTATATAAAATAATTACAATTCCATACAAGGCTTGACAAATGATGAGCACTTACACTTATTATTACTTCTATCACTGAATGGTAAAGCTGTCTCAGTCTCCCCCATCTGATTAATAAGTGGGGCTAAAATGGGGGGAAAAATACCTAACTTGGAAGAGAGACTTGTTCAATAACGATTTATTCAATGAATTCCAAACATAAAATATCAGATTTTGAATTGAAGCAAATTTCCTCTGGCTTACTTGGAATTAGTAAATCATAGACCACAGAGAAAAATTAGAGTATAGACAATAGATGATTAGAGAACAAAAGGTGAAGCATAGAATTCAGGGATGTTGATATAGATTTTTCCTATAGTGCTTTGATACTTTGAAAGGATTTTAATAGTGCTAATCAGCCCACTTGTTTGGATCTTAGTAAATGCATGAAGACTCTTAAAATAGCACTGTATTCTGAAGTCAGCTTCTAATGTTATTGGAGGAAAATGGTCTATTAATGGCATAGGACAGTTCTTACTTCGAACAATTGGAATTAATGCCATACATTTGAAGACAGGTTTCTTAGTGTAGCTTTATCCTAGATTTATAGAGTTATGCTAAGAGTAATTTAGAGCAGTCAATCCTCATTTAACTCCTAATTTTAATGATGTGTAGTAGTGGTGAATATACATTTACATTGTATATACTCAGATATACAAAGAAATACAGTTTCTTTAGTTCATTATAACTTCTCATTGCTGCATGAGTCCCCGCATTGTTGGGGAATTGGAGAAGTGTAGGGGGTAGCCAGTGGGTACATATTTTGTTAATTTGCAGATGTTAATCCTGTCCAATCATTTGCAGCCTTTTCCAATAATTTAGTTTCTGCTTGGGTTACCTCAGATAAGGGCTCAGGCATTCAGAAGCCTGAGGCTACTGTATCCTTATAGAGGCTTAGGGGAGATGCTACGGGGAGGTGGTGGGAGAGGCGGGGAGGGCTGCTTCTTGGACTGATGACTGCTGTAATGTGACAGGTACTGTCTGGCTTTTGAAGGTGAAAACTGAGTTCTAGAGTTGAAGTTTGTGGTCCATGTCTTTTGTCACTAAATCTTTATATTCTTTAGCCTCTCTTCTCTGTCCCTAAAGCTCTGCTGGTCTATGAGCTCTTTTTTGTACCCCTGAAACTCCCTCACCAAGCGTCCCCTTTATGGACACATATGTGGGCTGGAGGAACCAGTTACTCATCTTTCAACCCACACTGCTACCCCCTTGCCGTCTCTCTCATGACATTTTGGTTGTGCACCAAGCCAAAGGCTGGGGCTTTTTCTTGGAGCCATGGCCTCTTCCACAATACCCTTGGAAAAGTAGGGCATTAGTCCAAACATCCTTCAGCTTCCACGTACCTATCTAGATGTTTCTAAAACCTTACTTACTCACTGAGCTTTCAACCTCACACGGGAGATATGGGTGAGAGATTGACATCTGACTTCCTCAAACTGCTTGTCTTCCTTCCCTTGGCCCAGAAGGGTCAGGCTTCAGCCTCTCTACTTACTCTATGTCATAATGTCTTTTCTTCTTTGTCAGCCATCCTTGTATCTTAGCTGTCTTAAAGGAAGGGCTATTACTTTCTGTACTGTGAAAGAAAATCTGTGTATTGAATTCTCAAGGATTAGTCTTGATGTTTAAAAAAATTTAGAAAACTCTTTTAGGACAAAAGTCGACTTAAATGACCATTGACTTCTGAAAATCTTATTTTGATGTCAGAGGCTAAATACTAACCCTTCCTTGTCGTTTCTATTCCTTCTATAACATTCTTAAATCCTCTCAAGGCAAATGGGTGCTTCTGGAAGAATTTAAAAAATATGGAGAAAATCATTAATATATTTCACAAATATTCCCCATTATAAGTAATTGTCATTACTCCAAATTTAGGCATTTTTAATGGACAACATTGATTTGCTTATTAACTGAAAGCCTTCTAACTACTTTTAAAAGGCTGAAACAAAGAATAAAAGATTGTTAGTGAAAAGTAGAATCAATTCTTTGGAGTTTCAAAACTAAAGAAATGCTAGCTGAATATAGGAATACTTTTCAAGAGTTCCCCTAATTTCAATCAGCTAACTAGATAGTTGATGTTGAATGACCATCATTACCTTAAATTAATTTTTTCAAAAGTAGTTTCATAATCTTTCTTTAAAAAAAAAATCTTTCTTTCTTTATCTTTTAATCTTGTTAATGGCACCATGTTTCTTTGGGCATGTCAACAATCCTCAACCAATTTCATTCAAATCTCATTTGCTACACAGATGAGAAGTACTGTTAGCCACTGTGGCATGCATAAGGCTCCAACTCTGCCTTCAGGGAAATTTCTATATCATGTCCCCTATTTAATCAATCACCAAGTCAGAGATTTTTCCTTTGAAATGTGTCTCATATGTCCCTCTGGTTCCTCTTTTCTACTGTCACCATCTGCTCGGATCTGAATCAAAGCCATGGTACCTCAGTGCCCCAGCCCCTCCACACCGCCCTACTCCTGCCACCCAGAACACAGCACCATCTTCAGTTACGTCTTAACCCTGACATTGCTGGCGTTCGATAAATACTTATTAATTTTAATTAAGTTTTCCAGTCTCCACTTATGCTGGTGTCTGACCGGCATAAGGACCGTATCCAGAAGTAAGGAGACCATCTATAATGCCAACATCATTTTACTCATGTGCAACACCCACAGTGCTTGCCCACAATACACCCACTAGGTCATCCTGCTACTGCCATGATGGCCTCAGCACCCAGGACCGGTAGATGACTCTTTGGATCATTCTGGCAATTTTTAAACTTCTATTCTTCATCTTTCTATGGATGCCTTATGTGCGTAATAATTCCTTAGTGCCTTTTCCTTTAGTGTTTTTTGCCAGTCACATAGATAATCCTAAGACTATATTGCCCTTACTCTTAATTTCATCCTAACATCTCGAAATATTGAAAAAGCTATGTTAAGGAATGGTGATACTATTATTTTAAAGACTGCAGTGTAATGTAATTAACGGCCATTATCCTGACTAAGGGAGGTGAGAAGGAGCAGTGTTCACCATCTAGGCTTTAGAACCAATTCTACTTCAGAAAACCTGCCACTCAACCTTGCTCAGATGTGAGTTCTTTGGTAATCATGTAGGACACAGAATATCACTTAAATACCTTCAGAGGAGTAGCAGTTTCCTCAGATGTACAACTGTTGGTAAATAAGCTTGACTATCTATTTTGAATGAAGGGAAGTCTTGCATGCTCACTGGCTCCCTGGGTTCGTCCCTGGAGGTAGAAAATGGGAAAGATTTTAAATGGAAGCCTGCTTTTTTCTTTTACAAAGAACAACATGGTAAAGGAGGACATAAAGGCTAAGAAATTGCTGGAGCAGAACAAGATGCCGTCCCCCGTGTGGGGTCCTCTGCCAGGCCCACCAGGTAGTTTCAGTTTTGTAGAGAGCTGTTCCATTGTCCTATTGTGCACTCTGATGCTTTCGTCAATCTTTTTTTGATAATATTTTTAATATGTAAGTAATATAAACATCATACAGAAAGAAAAAGAAAGATGACAAAAAAAAAAGAACAAAATCTATCACTGTTACCCAGTCACTATAAGCATTTACTATTTTTTTTTCTCTCATTACATGGTTTATGTCTCAACATTATTCAAGCCTCCAATAACTGTTAGATAACTGAATTAATTGAAGGATTAAAGGCTATCATCAGTTATACAAGTTTGTACTCTGATATTTTCTCTACTTTAACATAACTTTTATTTTTCGATATTGGTAGATAGTCATTGCCTTCATTTTTAATGGTTTTGAAAAGTTCTATTGAAGTGGATATGACTCAGTTTACTTAGTAATAGCTTTATACTTGGGAGACATTTACATTTTTCCCAATTTTTCTTTTTATTATAGATAACACTGTGACAAGGATATTCCAATTTTGTGGATCACTTCTTCTAGATAGATTCTCTAGATCAGGATAGACAAACTTTTCAAGGGACAGATAATAAATACTTGTGGCTTTGCAGGCCATATGGTATCTGTGTCAGCTACTCAGCTCTGCTGTTGTAGTACAAAAACAGTATATAAGTGAATGGGCATAACTGTCCTCAAATAAAACTTTATATCTGTACAGAGAATTTTGAATTTATTTAATTTTCAATGGGTAACGAAATGCTACTCTTTTTTATTTTTTTTTCAACCATGTAAAAAATGTAAAATCCATTCTTATTCCACAAGCTGTACAAAGTCAGCAGCAGGCTGATCTGGCTGGCCTCCAGTTTGCTCTAGAAGTCCAGTGATTTCTGGGTTAAAGGTTACACAAGCAGTTAAGCTGCTGGTAATTTTGATAGTTACCTTCAACCATATTTTCTGGTTGCTAAATTTCTGAGTTCAGGCATTTAAATGGTCAGTAGTTTCATCCTGGACCACATAATTATTAAGAAATTATGCAAAAAAAAAAAACTGCCCTTGCAGTTTATTACCTCTGGCCAGTAACCATTTCCTTAAAATTGACTTAGAGAGACAGGACTATAGGAGAGGTCATCTGATCCAACCTCCTGCGGTTGCCATCTGAAGCAAGAAAAGCCCTAGTTAAAAAGTGTCTAGATAGGGCACTCCAGGATTTCATCATTTAACCTTAATCTTCCCAATCCAAACACATTTTATCTAATTCTTCAGTTGGGCCTGAGAACAGCTGGCCAGACGCCACCTTCAAACACAAAGACAATTATTAAGTTAATCCATCTGCATTTCTTTCTCTACCCTAGGTTGATAATGATGAACAAGAACTATTTTTTTTTGTGGATTGTGAAACTGAAGTACAAAAGTGCCTTTTCTCTGATTGCATGGTGACTCAGAAAAAAGGAAAACCATGTCCCCTGCCTCTAGGCCTAACTGTTATGATCGTAAATTAGTATTTGTTAAACATCTACTGGCTGAATTCCACTGCATGAAACACAATGGTAATTAGTCCCATTCATTACTATATTAAAAAAAAAATTTAAAAAATTTAGTTTACTAAATTGTATCCTGGAAGATTAGATTGCTTCAGGATATAAGTACAAAATTGAAAATACTCAATTAGAGCATATGACAAGGCAGCAGCAGTTAAAAAAATGGTTCGTTAAAATATCAGCTTACAGTTATGATCCTCAAAATCTAGAAGGGGCAGATCTGTAAGATGTTCAAAAGGCCAGAAGATTTGGTCAGATCAAGAAGTACAATAAACCCCCTACTAGGAGGAAACCCTTTCCTCAGCTCTCTACAGATGGCATTTGGGGCCAAAATTTGCAGGCAGCTTATCTCATCTGCCGAAGTTTTTCTAAATTATTTCTTAATTTTAAGATAGGAAGAAAGCACACCTCTTGTTCTTATTCCAACTAAAAGTTAAGAATTTTTCAAATAAAAATACTCATTTAAGAACTCTCATTTATACCTCCCCCAATCCCCATGCTTTATGTACTTTTGTGAGATGTTTGTATAAACCGGGCAATAAACTACATCCAAAGAAAATAGCCATTTTTTTTTTTTATTGGGATGTCACAGAAGCTAAGGCCAAAGTTGCTCATAGCTGAGGGTCACTAATGGGTAGAGTGGTATTTCATAGTTTGGGGAGTGGGGTTAGGAGGGGGGTTGCTTGTCTTTAGCTTTACAAATGAAAGAAGAAATCAAACGTGGGCTTAGTAAATATGTGACTGGTTCTAAATCATATGGGGCTGTTTGTACTGCAAAGAGAGGAGGTAAATTCAAAATTTCTTTGACCAAATTTTTAATGATCATACAAAAACAGATGAAATGTAATTGGGGCAGTATAAAATGATATACCTAGAGAGAAAAGAAAAGTCAATCGAGAATACCTATGCAATATGGAAAAGGGCCAGTTAGGCCTCAATACAATAGAAAAGAACTTGGGCTCATATTTGACAGTGAAATAAATTAAATCAATAAGAGAATGTCCCTGGAAAATAATCTGAGATAAATTTAAAAATTCAATTCTGTATAGCTCTGACTTCATCCTTTTTCAGTCATTAATGTTAAAAAACCACACATTTTTGTATCGTGTGTACACAATCATAGATAACAATAACGATTTTTAGTATATTAGATAGTATGTAAATCAAGTAGAAAACAAAAAGCAGAGCAACACACCAGTTACAATAGTACTAGCGGTTATAATTGCCCACATATTTATTTTGCTAGAGATATTTATTTCTTCATAAGGCTTTGAGTCCAGTGTCCTTTTTTCTAACCTGAAGGACTCCCTTCATGAAGAGTGGGCCTAGTGGTAAATAACTCTTCCAGCTTTGGTTTATCTGGGAATGTCTTCATTTCAACTTCATTTTTGAAGCCTAGTTTTGCCTTTAAAATCAAGGATTCTTTTTTTTTTTTTTTTTTTAAATGCCTACAGCACCTAGTATTCCTGGGTGGTCTCTCATTCAAGTATTAACCAGGTCCGACCATGCTTCGCTTCCGAGATCAGATGAGATCCAGTGCATTAAGGGTGACATGGTCATAGTCAAAATCAAGGATTCTTGATTGGAAATTTTTCTTCTTCAATGCTTTGAGTATGTCAACCCACTAACTTCTAAAGAGAAACCTGCTCATGATCTTATTGACAAAAATATAATGAAAGCTATCTTCCTCTTAGGTTTATAGATGCCCATAATGTACCTTATCATGTGTTATGCAACAGAATATTTTCTTATAGTATCATAATATCTTATAGTATCATAATATTGCATCATTTTGAGACCAGAGTTTAAGGATAAGGAATTGACTATTTTAACAGTAGACACTATAAGGTCTGTAAAAGACAAAAATTATTAGATTTTCAAACGAAGCATCCTCTAGTTTTTAATTTATAATGAAATAAATGCCAATCTTTAATAGCCCACATAAACAAAAAGCTCTTTGGGATCCCTTTTTTTTTTTTTTTTTTTTAGAATAAAAGGGTCTTAATACCAAAAAATGAGAAAACCTCTGTAGTTTATCTTCAGCTGATAGGTTCATTTTTTGCTCTAATCTTATAGAACACTGGTATGATGGAATTACAAAAACAAACAAACAAACAAACAAGCTCTGATATAAGGCCCTGGTAGGGCTGAGGTATTTCATTATAGCCCAGGAAGCTGGTTTTTGGTGATCTATTGGACTTGGACCTCTTAGCGTATTTTCTCCCTTTCCCCCCCATTTTATTATTATTTTTTCCTTAAATGGAATTCTTTTATTATTTTATTATATTTTATTTTATTATTAGTTTCAAGTATACAATACATTGGTTAGACATTTATATAGTTTATAAAACAATCCCCCTAATTATTCTTTCTCTCCTCTGGTTCTATACTTAGCCATTACATTAATAATGCTAACTGTATTCCCTATGCTGTGTTCCCCATCCCCATGACTGTCTATCAACCATTAATTTGTACTTTTTTATCCTCTCATTCCTTTCTCCCAGCTCAAACCCCTCCCCTCTGGCCATCATCAGATTGTCCTCTATATCTGTGAGACTGTTTTCAATTAGTTTGTCCATTGTGTTCCTTAGATTCCACATATAAGTGAAATCATATGGTATTTATCTTTCTCTGTCTGACTTATTTCACTTAGCATATAACCTCTAGGTCCATCCATGTCTTTGCAAATGGTAGGATTTCATTTTTTAATGGCCGAATAACATTCCATTGTATATATGAACCATAGCTTCTTTATTCAGTTGTATGTCAATGGGCATTTAGGTTGCTTCCACATCTTGGCTATTATAAATTGTGCTGCTGTGAACATGGGTCAGAATATCTATTATCAATAAATCAAAGAACAGTGTTGGCAAGAATGTGGAGAAAAAGGAATCCTCATAGACTGTTGGTGGGATTGCAAATTGGTACAGCCACTGTGGAAAACAGCCTGAGGTTTTCCCCATTTTATTTTTTCTCTTTACTCTTTTCTTTTTCTTATTTTTTTCTTTTTTGATTATTATTTTCCTTTTTCTTATTTTTTGTTCTCTTTTTCCATTTTTCTGTCTTTATCCTTTTTGTCTTTTTTAGTTTTCTTTTGTTCTCTTTTTTTATCATTTTAATTTTCTCAACTTGTTTGTTTTCTCATTTTTTGTTTTTTTCTTTTCTCATTCTTTGTTTTTCTCATTTTTCTTTAAACATGTTAGTATTTTTAGTTAGCATTGTTAATACAGTTAATATAGTTACTAATATAGTTAGTAATGTTGGTACATTTGGTACATTTAGTTAGTACAGTTAGTATAGCTTATTAGAATAGTTTGTGGGCATAGTTAGCATTGTTACTATTGTCAGTTAGTGGTTTAGCGAGTCACCATGTCACAGGAACTTGCATTTGTCTCTGCTGACGAGGAGCCCTGTATTGGCCATTACGAGCTCCTGAACACCATTAGCCAGGGCAGCTTTGCCAAGTGAGGTTGGGCTGGCACATTCTGACAGGACAGAGGTGGCTGTCAAAGTCTGAAATCAGCAGGGATCCTCCAGCTTCAGAGACTTCCACTGCGGGGAGTCCTCTGCATAAAGGTCTTGAATTGCCCGAATATAGTCAAGTTATTCAAAGCGATCAACACGGAGGAAACATCATTCCTCATTATGGAACATGCCTTAGTGGAAGGGACATGTTGAATCACCTGCAGGACCCTGGCTGCATGACTGGAAATGGGGCCCAAAGAGTTCTTCGACAGCTGTTAAACGCTATGCAGGTCTGCTACCAGAGGGGCATCATCCACAGGGACCTGAAGCCATAGAACAGGCTCTGATGCTCAAGTGAACATCAAAATTGCAGACTTTGGACTCAGCACTCAGTTTAGCAGCAATAAATGGAGCGATTTCTGTGGCAGCCCCTCTTACGCTGCCCAGAACTTTTCCTAGGCCAAAAATATGATGGCTCTGTGGCAGATGTATGGAGCCTAGGAATGCTTTCATAGAAGATGATCCCTGGGACCCTGTCTTTTATGGGAAAGAACTTCTGGGAGTGCAGCAGTGAGTATGAAGAGGGAAAAACCACATGCCATTTTTTCTCTCTTTTGAATTGGAAAATTTATTTTAAAAAATTGATGACCCTCCACCCCAGAGATCAAGGAAGATTGAAAGAAATCATTCAGGACCTGTGGTTAAACATAGGCCAGAGGAGGAACTCGGCCTTACAATGAGTAGCCGTGTGATGATGTGGACCCCGGGGTGACGAGGAGTTGATGAACCTGGGGTTTGAGTGGGACCAGATCCAAGACTCATTAAAAAGCAAGAGATACAATAGCACGATGGCCACATATCTCACCCTGAGCACCAAAAACCTACAAGGGCAGGCCGCACCATTTTGCTCAGGCCCTTCGGTTCCTTGATCTCAACAGCCATGGTCCCTCCCCAACCGAGGAGGGTCAGCCAGAGTTCCCCAGGTTCTGCCAGGCAGATCAGCAGCCTGAGGACCAGGAATCAGGGCCTGCCAGTCCCCCACCCAGCCTGGATCAAGAATCGCCAGCCCTCGCCCAAGCCCCCAGTGTAACCTTGGAGACTCCCCCTCCACCCACAGCACCTGCGGCAGCAGCAGCAGTGGAACCCCAGAGGGAACCAGCAAGGGCCAGTAGGAAGTGGCTCAGAGGTTCCTGGACTTTATTTTGAGAAAGCTCTGCTTTAGGCCGTCCAAGAAGCTGCATGGCAAACAGAGCAGCGTAGGGCCCATTTGAATTATAGACAGCCAAGGTAGGGCTATAAACAACCAAACTCCAGGAAGGTCAAGCCAGTCTTCCTGCATTTTAAATGCTGAACTCAAAGATGCTGACTCTAGGGATCCCGGCCACATGGTAGGGGAGATGGGCCAGAGGCTGGATGTAAACCACTGCAGGGGTGACAGTGCAAGAAGTACTCACAGTATGTGCAAGGACCCCTGGGTAGGAGGACTTGGTCCAGAGAATGATGAAGGTGTGCCAGCTGCCGTGGCTTTCTTTGCTCAGGCTTCACATCAGGAGGGTACTTGATATCACCGTGAACTTCAAAAGCATTGGACTGAAAATACCTGGTGAGCTTGAAGGTCGGCCTGGAGCCCCTTGGGGGATGAGAGGGAAGTCAGCCTAGCTACAGGTCCACCACTTAGCCCTCACCTGGCTGAAATTCAGAGACTGGACTATTTTACCTGGGGCCCTTGTCCTCCCCACACTATTCTTTTCTTGCATTTTGTGGGCGGTTCTTATTAAAGTACTTGTTCTTCCAAATCTTGTAATAAACTTGATGCTTCAGACAGATGTATCGGATACTCTTGTTTTGCATCCTCCCTGTACAGAATTGAGCTGTGTGTCGTCCAGTTTGAGAAGCGTGTAGTGATGTAGTACTTGGACTTAATCAGAACAACTGGGAGCTCTATGATGTCAGCAAGTGTCATTCTCTTGACTTCTTGGTAGCTTTGCTCACTTCCCTCTTTGCTGGTGCCATTCGCAGGTGAGCTTTCCCTTTATGAAAGCAAGATATAGGTACAGCCAGTAGTCACAGGCTGATACATCCCCTTAGCACTCCAACAGAAAGAATTTCTCTCAACAGTTTACAATTTAAACCAAGCAAAATTCTTCTAAACTAAATTATATATGGTTTCCTCATAAAGGCAATCTCCGCTCACCACTTAAATTTAAGCATTTAGTAAGTTGTCATGGCACAAAATTGTGTGCCATGTTCTGAAATATATTTATTAAAGTGACACATCTTCAGGAAAAAATATATATCCCCTGGAGAAAGATTAATGATGGTAGGGCTGTTTTGTTTATAGAGCAGAATACTGAGGGGTAGTATTACTTCCTTCAGCTTACACGAAAAGCTTCTGGGGAAGAGATATCTTTTATCCATGTCTAGAGAGAATAAATACAAAACTCAGGACTGAAGTTAAAGCAAGAGAGTCACAAGTTTAACATCAAAGGAACTTGGCTGTAACAATCAACTGAAGATGAGAATAGCAAACTCATTGGAAAACTGGATTTTCACTTGCCCCAAAGCAGGACCTGGCTGAGAGGCTCTTGGGAGAAGCCTCACTGAACTATATGAATTAGGGAAAGAAAGCACAACTACATGGGTGAATATGGAAATAACTTTTCTCAAAGCAAAACAACAACAAAAGGAGTATTTGATATCATTTGCATAAAAGATGATCAAATGTGATAGTAACAGGTGCCCAAAGAACAAACAAGGTGATGAGCAAAAAGACTAGCCAGTGATATGTTACGCAGAAGGATAACAAAGGTCTAGATAAACTAAGATGCACTGAAAACATGCATTTGTTTACTCATTCAGTCAACAATGTATACTGGGGGCACATACAAGATACTGTTCTAGACACTGGAACAAAATGGAGACCTTTATCTTTGTGTGGTTTACATGCTATTAGAGGGACAATGACAATAAATATAATAAATGAGTAAATTATAAAGTATGTTAAAAAGTGACAACAAGAAGAAAAAAAGTAGAGAGGATTAGGGAGGTCAGGAGTGCAGGGGTGGATACTAAGTTGCAGAATTAGGCTGGTCAGGGCCTTCCTCACTGAGAACAGAGATGTGAGCAAACCAGTGAACTCAGAAGTTGCCAAGGGGAAAAATTGATTCAGGCCAAGAAAAGAGTTAAAGCAATGGCCCTAAGGCACAAGGCACTTGATGAATTCAAGGAATAGCAAAGGGGCAGGAAAGGAATGAGGAAAGAGAAGCAGGGAGGCGTTTGGAGGTAAGAGGATGGAAACAGATCATGAAGGGCTGTGTGGACCTTGGGCAATACTTTGAATTTTACTGTGAGTGAAACAGGAGCCATGGCAAGATTTTAAGCAGAAGAGTGACAGGATATGACTTTTGTTTTAAAATGCTTCTTCAGACTACTCCGTTGGAAACAGGTTGAAGAAGGGAAGAGCGGAAGGGAGACCTTCGTAAGGCTCTTGTAGTTAGATGATGATAGTGGCTCTGACCAGAGTGGTACTAGTAGAGGTGATAGGCAAGGGGAACTAGGGTGATAGCAGGTTATAAGTAAGGAAGAAAAAATGGTTCAGGAGCTGCTATAGATAAGTTGTACCTATAAAGGAAAAATCAACACATTTCCTTTTTCATCAAAACAAAAAAAAAAAAAATAAAAAAATAAACCACTACATTTGTATTGTTTATATCAAATGCCACTGCTTGCATTTCTCAAAACTCACCGACAGCATTTGATGTAAAGATAAATTTGCTCTGGCAGTTAATGTTAAATAGCAGAGTAATTTCTCTTACAACATAACACATAGATGGTAGGTGTGTGTTTCGATTGTAGTGATTACTGGGTCTGCAAACAATTTTAATTACTTAAAAAGTAAATTGGAAGCTCATTTGAAAGTGAAAAATCATTTGGGGAAGAGGTAAAGTTGGAATATAAAACAAGTATCCATTTGTACATGAGAGCATTTTTCTGTTTTCTTTATCTTAATCAAATATTGAATATCATGGACTAAGACATACACTATTGCTATTGGTTTCTTTCTTTTAAAATGCAATTCCACCTATCTTCTGGGGCCTGGATGACCCACCACATTGCCCGCTCCACCTCTGAGCAGATCCAGTGCCAGCTTCCCATCCCTTCTGCACTCCCAGACCTCTGTGCTGAGTCTTGCCATCAGGAACTGATAGCAATGCAGGGAGAAGGTTCATTCAGATATGCAGAATCATCTATAAACGCTCCTCAGGGACAGATGTCAGAGCCAATCCCTTTCCTCATGCAGACCCTTTTCTGCGGGGATCCCTTTTCTACCAAGGGATCCTTAGCAAAGGCTATTTGTTTAATGAGAAGGTCCATGTCCCAGGCACTGTCTAGGTTGCTGAAAATACCACACAAGGAGCACGTGTCATTGCTGGAAGACTAGGAAACTGGTTTTTCTCATTCAACCAATCTGTCTCTTTGTAAATTCTGCTTCCATGTGGGATTCTCTACCCTGGACAGGAAATTCAAAGACCATGTTTATTCCTATTCCTCCATCCACACATCAATCCTTCCATGTTTACGAAGGTGATCAACTTCACAAGTGAATACAGAATGAACCCTGCTTCTTGAAACCTGAGTCACCCTAGAAGACCTCCTATAGTCACCTGATAGACAGAATCAAAGGTGGCCCAGCTGGGCATTATCCCTTACACTGTTCTACCTACCCCATAGGAGTCCTACCTGAGTGCACACACCCATCTTGAAAATACCCCTGAAACACTATGATCCTCACAACCAACAAACCATGGTCCTCTGGTGGCTAATTTCTGGCCTGGTCATATTGCCTAGGCTTCTACCTTGCCTATCCTAGTTTACTCATTTTTACCACCCATTATTTCTAAGGTATTAGCAAAACTCCTGCCTGAATGACTCAGTTAATTCTTTGGACAGAGAGTTAGTTAACCTTGGGGCCTCTCTGCTGCCCTGCAAGAGCCCTTCCCAAACCTAGGTCATGTTCCAGCAGAGTCAGACCTCTTGGCCCCAGTATCTGTTTATCACACCCCATGGACTGGTTCTACACCCGCTAGCACTACCTCCCTCCCGTCCAGTATGACCAGGCCTTAGTGGAACAAGCCTACAACCACGAGGCAGTGTTGCCTTTCCTCATTCTAGAGCTGGTCACATGACTGCTGTATCCATGATGGGTCTTAATTAAAGGCAATAGTGCAAAGAAGACTATGGCAAAACTTAGTTCCTGATAGGCTATATTTGGTCCTATCGCTTGAAATGGAAGATATCCTGAGCCCAGATACCTTTCCCTATACCTCTGAGCTTGACTATACTATGGACTATAGGCAGGAGGAGGTGTCAATGTCATGTTCATGGCATGAGGCCAGTCTTTCAATAGCATTCAACTGGGGCTTGCAAAAGCTGGCTTTAAAGGGGCCACTATGTGGCAGTGGGCAAATCAGAGGGTCCTAGACATAAAAACTAAGCAGGATCCTAATGGTCTGCTATGGGAGCAGCCTGGCCTGATGGGGCTCCTCAGCTCTGTTTTGTGCGGTGTGCCTCCATCCAGTGTCCCTCAACCAGGACCTTATCTGCCTCTCTGGCAAAAATAAAAAGAATTGCCAGGGCCTTTCCAAGTCAATAAGCAGAGTCAGAGATCCTGTGATGCAGATGGCAAGAAGCCTGTTCAGAGCCTGAAGTTACCACAACCAAGTTGTTGAATTTTCTCTATCCATACCAGCTTATTGTCTAGGGATGTTAGACATTATGTGTCCATTTATAGAACCTGAGCAGGATAGGCTCATACATGGCCTTGCCCTGGGGAAGAGAAGGCCCAAGGCAGGAAGTAGATAAGTATGTACAAATACAGAATAATTTAAAAAGGAAATAAGAAAACAAACAGAGAGAGAGGAAGGGAGGAAGAGAGGGAGGTGGGGAGGGAGGGAGGACAACCAGTGGGGAAGAGCTGAATGATAAATAGGGGTTAGCAATTAAGATTTCAGAGATCTTTTCTACACTAATTAATAGCCTACTTGTGTCTCATTATCTTAAACAAACATGTTTTCTACCTTCTAAAACAAAACCTATTCTTCATTTCTCTTTGCCTTGGGTTTGAAATTTTTTAAGCAAAAAAGATAAAGTAACTGTTTCTTTAAGATGACTTTATCACAGATGAGAGGGTAGAAAATGAAATTCATAAGATTTTCCTGTAAAAATACTTTGAATTCTGAGTAAAATGTGTTAAAAGAGACATAAGCACATCACACATCTGGACTCAGGAAATAGTTGATTCCTTCATGAAGAGCCTAGATGTGTGCTGTGTTGCTACTGAACTAATTAGTCTTACCAATAATTGAGGAATGTTTATTCTATCCCAGTGGAATGAAACAGAGGCACAGAATATAGCATGAAGTATCTAGAGACATTCAACAGTGAACTTCAAAATCATTTTGACTATGATTTCTAGTAACTTCTATTTATCCTGATACAACAGAAATCATGAGGGTGGGGAAGAAAGCATTCTCCTAGATTTCCTTAAAAAGAGGCAAAATTAGTAATGAACAGCTTAGAGTATCAGCACACCATTGACAATCATGACTGTACCCAATGTAAATTTTTATGGGTCAAAATGAGTTGATTCTATTCTAAATGGGTCAGAGATAATTCACTCCATTTTACTCAGATATACTTAAGTGTGAAATAAAGACTCCAGGGCCTGGGAGAGAGGGTATATTTCCCAGCAGTCAGCTTACTTCTATAAATAATATTGAGCTGGCCATCAAAGAACTGCTTTCCAGAGGATCATCATATCCTGGACAGCTGTAGACAATAGGACCGCAGTAAAATCTGCAATCACTCTGTGAAGTCAGCATCCACTTTATTAATTATTAGCCAGTACAAGGTTAAGGTTCTATATGAATCTGCTCCTGGAAAACACCACCACAACTATAAACAGCACTAATAAGACTGAGCTGGATGTCATTTTCATCTAGAAAGTAGACTAGTTTTTATTAAAAACTGAAGAATGTTTAAAAAGAGCCATTGGTATAACACAAAGTAAGGACCCCTGCTCAAAAATACTTCCCGTATTATCTAACACCCCAAATTCACCATTAGAAATGTAGCTCGTTAAATGAAAAATTGCACAGCATTAAGCACACTAGATTTAGTCAGACACATAGATTCTACAACTCAGGTACTGCAGCAAGTGCTCAAACTTTATGGGCCATGGTTTCTTTATATGCAAAGTGATGATAATAAAACCTACCCCGCCAGCTTCACAGGGCTGTTTTTCATACCCAGCAACGACTTTATCCTATGTAGTAACCATACTTCCTGCCAAGCACCTTTAGAGAGTGTCTTCCGGATCTCTCCATCTTCATCCTTTTAAAAATTTTCATTTCCTATGAAACATTTGTTGCCATCAATAAGATGTCAACTGCTTGGAATCTCTTTCTTGTCACTTTTTGGGGTTTCTCAATATCACATGTTTCAACATCACTGAACATTCCATGCCATGACCGATAGAAGTGTCTCTGTTGCCTTTCTGAGCCATTCAGTTGCTTCGTTTTTCACTCAGAGCCTTGAAGACCTCTTTGGCCAAAGAAAAAAACAGATGGTGTGAAGCCTAATTATCACCCTGAGGTCCTCCCTTTCTCATTTCCTTTTTTTTTTTGTCTTTCTAGTTATGCTTTATTTGCATTTTTACCCCACCATTCGAAGGAGATGCCATTTCTGCTCTCTCACACCCAGTCTTCACACTTCCTTTCCCAAGGCAGCTGTTGAAATGGAAATACTGTGGGCTTTCTAATGCTGCAGACAGAGATTCTAATCCTGGCTTCGGTATTTATAAACTAAGTGATTAACAGGTGACTTCTCTGCATTTCTATCCCCTCATTTGTGTAAATGGAAATCATGTCCATTTCAATAGTTTCTTGTGTGATGACAGATTATAGACGTGCATCTGTGTCACTCAAGGTGATTAATCAATATTAATTCCCTTGCTCTTTTAGAGATGCTTTCTTTTTATTCTTTGCTGTGTTTTACTTTTACTCTAAGATTCTCTAACATAAAATTCTTTGAACCTTTCCTTCCCAATCCTCTTTCTATCTTCATCATCTTCTCTCAGCCCTTAAGGGACTCCAGCTGAATGTCTCAGAGGGCCTAGATACAAAACTCAGATCCCCTACCTCCCAGCTCTCTCACCACAAACATGTCACCAACTTGCCCTGTTAAAAGGGGCTAACCATAGGGCTCATTCTATAGGTTGTGATGATCAACGTGATGCTACACATAAAAAGCTTGGCACCGTAAGCTTCCTATGCAGTACATGGTCATTAGCTCTATTCTTTGTCCCCCCAATTTATTACTAAATCTTGCTTTTTCCTTTATATTCATTGGCAGATGATTTGCCTTGATGTTCTTCTAACCTCAAATTTCCTCTTTCACAATAACTCTTCCCCCTTCTGCCAAATTACTCTGTCGCCTACACATGTATTACGAAACCATTCAAGGGGCATCAGTTTATTACTATGACAAAGGACATTTTCTTAACTGTTAAGATCTTTATTCTTTTCAAGGTCTTAAAGTTGTATGGATAGCCATTTAAGCATTTAGTTAGGGTTATTTATATATTGTTGAAGGCTTGCTTACCTCTCATTTTTTCCCTCTGCCCTCCCTCAACACAATACCATCTCCTTCTGTTTCAAATACTTGCTGTCATCCCTTTACCTGTGACCTTCTATGTTCACAATTTCTTCTTTAGTTTTCATCTCCTTATCTACCGCTTCACCTTTCCTTGATCAGTCTGGACCAGTAATTTCACTCACGATTCACTTTCTATTATTTGATCTACCCAAAATAAGAAGAAATATATTTTCCCCAATGATATTCATAAAATGAATATACCAATCATTAGTTTAAAACAGACAACTGCCATGTTCTTCTAATTCAATGGTCATGGAACATAGTTTTGCTCTTTTTTTCTCTAAAAAGTAGATACTCAGTGAAGACTAGAGACTCTACAGAAGTTTGATAGAGATCCAGGCATCAGTCATAATTAAATTTCCCAACTGTGAAAAATGACCTATTCCTCAGTTCTATAGACCATTTTCTCTGTTGTCCTACTGTCATGCCCATCTTTCTCATTACATACCTACAATCACAGTGCCCCAACCTCTAGGCCCAAACCCCATTTCTTCCTAACACAACTCTGGCCCAGGATCTGCTATGGCCCTATGTTATTGGACCCTATTCTATTCTGCTCTAGATATAGCCCTGCCTCGGTATGCTTGCTGATGATGTGACTCAAAAGCAGGAAAAGCACTCCATAAGATCCATATCTACAGCTTCCAGTAATTGAAAACATAGTAGAAACCATGTTCTGGGCTACAATGTTTACATACTCTATCTCAGTTAATTCTCATAGGTACCATTTGTATTCCCATTTTACAGGTTTGAAAACTCCCAGAGGTTAAGTAACTTTGCCGAGGTCATTTAACTAGTTATTTAACTCATGTCAGAACTTGAAGCCATATCTGTCCGATTCCAAAACCTGTTTTCTTTTGCTCAGTGCTTCCCTAAGAGAACTTGGTGAAGAAGGGGACAGGGGCTATTCAGAATTTCTGACTCCTAGAACTCCACCAAGCTTCACCAAGACCCTGCTTTAGAAAGGTTCCAGGTGCCATATCCAATGTGATAGTGTTTTGAACCTGGAAATCCTGTCTTTCATCCATAGGTCATTATTCATTGCTAGTTATACGGTGCTAGATACTCAAAGCACCGTGATAAGAAAGACACGCAGTCTGCCTTCAAAATCTCACAGCAGAGGGAAGTAACTTGGTTTTCCAGATCAACAGAGGGTGAGTTGCAGAAATCTTCATGAACTTTACCATATTTTGACATATCAGGGATCTCAATGAAAAATGAAAAATATGGAAATGGACCTTTCTAAATTACCTTCTTGAGCAACTGCTCGGGTTCAAGATAGGTGAGCTCACGATAAGGTTTTTGCCATAGATAATGTATCTGCTCTACAGACAACCACTAAAAACAAAAAGCAAAGGTTGGAAGTCTTCCTGAGGCTACTCCAAGTTCTTCCACAAAGATAACCATTGTGGAGCCTCTTCATGAAGGAGAACAAAGGTTGTGTGAGCCGTTGGACCCCCAAGCACCAGGCTGCTTCAGGAATCCCAAGCTCCCAGCTCTGTATCTGAGCTCATTCATCACTATGAGCATAAACAACTACTTCTCACAACTTATACTTTGTCATAAAAGTAAGTTTAGCCACAGTATTACTGATGATTGAGACCACTGGGTCATCAGCTACTTGGCACTCATGAAGGACCAGTACCCAGAATTCACAGAAGCCCTTACTGGTATGTGGCAGCAGTCAAGGAAATCTACCATCTACAGATAAAACTGTGCCTTTGAATCGAGTTGATTACAAGCCTCTGTTATAATATTTTTCTAAAAATAAACAAAGGCTCAGAATGTGTTGCCACCAGTTCCTGTGTTTATTCATTTATATACACATTCGTTCAAAAATATTTAAGTACGTGGCGTATGCTGGGCATTATTCTAGGCGATAGAACACAACAATACATAAGACATTCAAAGTCACTGCTCTCCAATGGAGGAGATAAAAAGTAAACATGCAAACAAATAAATGCACAAAATACTTTTAGGCAGTGATAGGTACTTTAAATACTTCAATAACAACAACAATGAGAGAGAGGTTTATTATAAGGGATTGGCACATGATTGAGACTGAGAAGTCTCATGATCTGCTGTTTGCAAATGAGACTGCAAAAGCCAGTGCTGCAGTTCAAAGGCCTGAGAGCCAGAGGCTGACAATGTAGATTCCAGCTCAAGTCTGAAGGCCTAAGAACCAGGAGCACCACAGGCAGAAGATCTATATTCAGTCTGACAGTGAATTCAACCTTTCTTGCCTTTTTGTTCCATTCAGGCCCTCAACAGATGAGCATCCACACTGGGGAGGGCCACCTGCTTTACTCAGTCGACCAATTCAAACACACCCAGAAATAATGTTTAACCAGATGTCTGGACATCCCATGGTCCAGTCAAATTGACATATAAAATTAATTATGATACTTCACTGGGACCTGATGAGAAGGAGCCAGCCCTGGAATATTGAGAGGGAAGAGCATTCCTGGCAGAAAGAACAAGCACCAAGGCCCTGAGGTTGCTACAAAGGAGGCACGTTTTAGGAAAAGGGAGAAGGCCAGTGTGGCTGGAATGCAGTGCTTGAGTAGGACAATGGCAAGATGAAGTCGTAAGGGTAGATATAGCCAGAGGATGTAGGGCTTTATCGGGCATGCTGAGCTTGAATTTTCTTCTAAGAACAATGGGAAGATGTTGAAGAGTTTAAGACGGGAAGTGCAATGATATGATGCACATTTAAAAAATATAACTCCAGCTACTGTGTAGAGAATAGATGGTAGAAACATTAGAGTAGAGGCAGAGAGAGTAGTGAAGAGGTTTTTGCAAGAATATGAGTGAAAGGTGATGGTGATGGGAACTATGATGATAGTAGGGAAGTGAGCAAGCAGTTCGAGATATATTTTAAATCAATAGAGCACTATGATAAAAAAAAAAAAGAGAGAGAGATTGGGAAAAGTTCTAAACAAGACACTTCACCAAAAAAAATGGACAGAGACAAATGAGCGCACTAAGTGGTGGTAAATATCTTATGTTATTAGGGATTTGCAAATTAAAATAACAATGAGAAACTCTTCCATATCTGTTAGAATGCCAACTCTCCAGAAACTGATGATACCAAATGCTGGCGAGGATGCAGAGAACAGGAACACTCATCCATTGCTGGTGGGAATGCAATGGTACAGCCACTTAGGAAAACAGTTTGACAGCTTCTTACAAGTCTAAAAATAGCCTTAACGTATGATTTAGCAATTACACTCCAAGTCATTTACATTACTCGGCTGAAAACTTATGTTTATACAAAAACCTGTGCACGAATGTTTGTAGCAGTTTTTTCGTATTTGCAAAAACTAGGAGCCAAGATTTCCTTCATGGGTGAATGGATAAACAAACAGTGGTATATCCATATAATGGAATATTATTTAATGTTAAAAACAACATGTATTTTAGAGATAGAGTCAATATTATTTGCTGCTAGATTGAAGGAGAGTGACACGGGAATTAAAGAGATAATTTATGATTACTATGGCTTTAGCCTGACTTATGGTGTGTGAGATTCAATTGTGAAATTTTTAGAAATTTTGCAACTATTAAATATTGCCATCACTAAAAGTTAAATTATATAAACTTATAATAAAATAAATTATATTGAAAACAAGATTAATAAATACTCAAAGTTCATTACTACCTAATTACTTTACTTTTACTAGCTGTTTATTAGTATCTGTGATCTTGGAGTTATTTATGAAGACGTAGCTGTTTAGTGAAAATATTATATGATAGTGAGCTGTAGTACATCTTTTCTATGCTCAGTGATGTCACGATGGGATTTTGAAATCAGCCATGTGGGAGTATTTACACCATGAAAATTGCAATGCAACAGTCAGGGCTTGACTTACTGTTCTGTTGATTGTCTGGACTTAAGAAAACAACGGAAAAAATGTCAACAATGCAGATTACTTAAAAGTGTGTTGTGTCCTTAGTCATTGGATTACAAATAGCTAAAAATATTGATATTCTTCCAGCATTTAAATGTATTGTCTGATACACTGCCTCTTCCTTCTCCCTCTTTCTTTTAATCTTGAGACTAAGCATTACCTAAAAGCAATGGTTAAATGGTTGTAATAGCTGAGAAAAAATATCTAGCTCTTTTGTTTTCATTTTCTAATAGGCAGAGGCACATGAGGAAGATTAGATTGCATATTAGACATATTTTAAATATTTATTTTCTGCCTATCTAAATGTGTGTTAGTGAATTTGCAGCCATGCAACCAGCAGTTTGTAGTAGACCCCCTTGGAGCACAGGGACCCTTTAAATATTCTGAAGACTGGGTCTTATTGAACATAAACAAGATGAATGTTCTGTGGAAGCTAACTGCAAGCTCCATTAGGGCAGGTAGTTTTGTCTGTTCACTGATGTATCCAGAGAACTTTGACACACACTAACTATTTAATAACTTTGTGTCGAATGAATAAATGATTTCTTACATTGCCATAGTGAAACTTTATAAGAACAAGTGCCTCTGAACAGAAGCTTAGAGACCCAGTTGAGGATTATAAGAAGCAGTCATGTTGTGTAACAGCAAGAGAAAAATTAATTCAATGCATGTATCTATTTTTTCATGGTTGAGAAGAGATCTAAATAGGGTAATAATGCCAGTACTAACCTAAACATTCCAGAATGAACTTTATTTCCCTTCACTTCTCTCCTTGTCCTTTTCTAACATCTCCAAAAGGATTTAGTAATGTTTGATGGTTCTGCTTGGGTGTTTTAACAAAAGCTGATCTCATGCTGGCATTATAACATGATTATAAAAAAAAAAAAAAAAGCTGTTCATAAAAAAGATGAACAGGGTGCTTAAGAGTTCTGTGAGGGAAAGAACAATCATGGAGATTTCTAAAATACATACCAGTCCCTTCATTTCCAAGTCCCACCTGAAAACCCCACCAATAGTTGCCATTTGAGTGCCTGAAAAGCAGTGTAGAAGAATTTGTATCTTCAAAAATTCTGGAAATAATTATTACAGTAAATTATTTCTCAACCACTGTTTACCCTGGCTGATGAATAGCATTTTTGAGTTCTCTAGGGAGCAGAGCCAAACAAGTGACTTCAGACTTCAAAATCCCAGGAGTGATTTTGGCCTGGCTCTTACTTTCCCAGAAGCAAAAATTATCCTCACACAGAACACAGCACAAATCTCAATGATGACTGTCTCTTTCCAGGTTTTAAGAAGGGTCTAAAAACACAAAAGGCTTATGCCTCCTTCCAAAACCCACTGCTCACAGCATTGGGCTTTATGCTCATTTCTTGCAAAGTATTCTCAGCTCTGAGATCCCAAGGATCTCTCTGAACACATTTTTTAGTAGGCAAGTGGATTGTCATAATGCAGATGATTCCTCAGATTAAAATTTTACAAAGATTTGCCCAAAAAGAAAAAATATAACTTTTCACTTGACTTTCCTTTTTAAAAGAACACCTGGAAGCAAGCTCTTTTTGAAGCATATTTAAACTATATGTGTAGGTCAAAAAGTAACTTAGTCATTCCTGAGGAAATAAAATCATTAGCTTAAGTGAAAAAAAAAAAATTAAACCCGTTTCATAGCATCAGTCTGTAATACTTGAACTAGTTAATAGACTAAAATGTGAGGGCACCATATTTGGGAGTGTGTCACATAGACATCAAAAGCTTTCACTGAAATATGTTGTTTAGTGTGAAATATTTAGCCGTGTAATGTTGCTATCGGGCTTTGTGTGAAGTGTGATGTGTATGAGTTAAGTAGGCAAAGCACCCAGTGGCCCAGAGTCAAATCCACTTTTTGTTCTGTCCAAGTGCTTTCTTTCTTATGGCTAATGCAAGCTTGGCCTTGAGTCCTTCTTAACACAGTCAAGAGGGACCTGTAAAGTTTGAGACAGTATACCATATAGCATAGTTAAGCACCCGTGTTTCTTCTACATTTGAGAAGACATACAAAAGTACTAACCTTGGAACTCTATATATCCAATATATGGGTTTAAATTCTAGAGCCTCTCCTTAAAAACTTTAGGTGCAGTATATATCGCCATTTGTGTGTATGTGTTTGCATGTGTGTGTATACTTGTGTATGCGTAGCTACATGTATTACCTGCATAGTAAAAGATATAGTAATTGAGTAATGGGGTATCACATTATTTGGCTAATAAAGATTACAACATATGCCCCACATAGAATAACATTTCCAGTATTATTATTGTTGCCATTGCTGTTGTTGACAATATCAGGCAACAGGTACTGAGTACAAATTATTTACCGGATATGCCCATTTATTGGCTTAATTCTCCTGAGAAACCTATGACCTATATACGCTTAGCAGTAAAAGACAGATGCGGAAAGTGAGGCTAAGAGAGGTTGACTAACTTACTCAACATCAGAGCTAGAAAAAGATGAAGCTGGGCTTCAAGTCTGGTATTTGGCTTCTACGAAGCCTAATTTTGATGCTAAAATAAAATGAGTTAAATATTGATATCATTAGAGACAAAATTTTATCTTTCTTTGATATAAAAAATGAATCTTATTGTCAAAGAAACTCGGAATGATCCCTTTGGTAACTAATTATCACATTGTAGATGTATAAAAAATACAAAACATTAAGAGTTCTGATCATAAGAATTATGAATAAGTAAACTTTTATTGGATGTTTACAAATGTAGCAACACAAGCAAGTAGACATAGTACTTTCAAGGTGGGATTTATAAACTGCATCACAGCTTTAGACAATTTAAAAATAGTTTTTACACATCACGAAAAGGAAGTAAGCCCTGTATTCATCAATTTATAGTAAGTGCTTCTCCATATAAGATAAATGTTCCAGAGAAAAATCTAACATCGTTTCAAAATCCAAGATGGCTTGAAGTTTTTCTTATTGCAAATCTTACACAGGAGTAATTCTTAGTGGAAACAAAAAGAATTTAAGATTTTAAAAAAATCCAGGCATTTGCATGGGGAACCTGGCAGGTCTGAGTGTGTAACAATACAGAGAGAGAGTGGTCATTGCACTAAGATTAGCCAGTAATTATGGGACAGATATAGCATTTTGTCCACTGATTCCTATAAAGTCGTTATTTATTTTCGAGACATTTGTGAATGGAAATGTCACATAAGACCGAGATTCTCTGATTATGTCACACAACTGAGAAACTCTCATAATGATGAAGCTTTTGCAAAATAACAAAAAAAAATCACCATGTTACAAGCTTTCAAGTTCATGTTTTCACTTCATATAGACATAGTTTTAGAACACTATGCTTGAACAAAGTGGAATTGAGTTTAAATACTGTAGAATACAAGTT
This sequence comes from Eonycteris spelaea, assembly GCA_003508835.1. Classification (NCBI taxonomy): domain Eukaryota; kingdom Metazoa; phylum Chordata; class Mammalia; order Chiroptera; family Pteropodidae; genus Eonycteris; species Eonycteris spelaea. Next base: position 1,447,998 of record PUFA01000053.1, read on the forward strand.
GCCAAAATTGTAAAACCTTAAGTAGAGGAACTAAGCTTGCTCCAACCCTGAATTTTTCACTTACATCCACTCCATTCTTTATCATCAGACGATCCTGCAGTGTTCATATCTATCCCACAAAGTCAGTTCTAAAACATTCGAAAGGATGATTCGCTGCCTTGATTTTATTCAGATTGGTTTAAGGTCTCTTCCCCATCAGTGCCCAGAACAAAAATACAAACTAGACAGCCTCTTATTCACTCCCGAGTAGCATGAATCTAGGCCATTCCACCTAATGAGAATCTGGGGAAGAAGCCAGGTGACTCCAAAATAGCCTCAAGGTAAGGCTGAGACACATAACCCGACACTCAGCAAATAACAAAAAAAGCATAGTAGGAGAATAGGAAAGTAGCCAGGCCCTGGCTGATACATGTCCTTAAGTGGACGTGTTAATTTATGGGCTGTTATCCACAGATAAGATCTTTGGGTCTTTCTTGACAGAAAATTACATAATAGAATTCCAAACTACAGAATAAATGTACCAACTACCTAATAATCCCTTAGTCATTTCTATTTTTCGGAATGAAGTAGTTACTTCATTGTATAAAAAATTAAGATATATTCTAACGTTCCAAAAAGTTGTCTTATGTACAATGTTTCTAAAAAGATTCCATCAGTGCAAAGACAGAGTTATGAACATACACCGCATCTCCTCAGATACATTTTGAGAGCCTTGTGTAGCCCTCAAACTACACCAATCGTAACCACCTAACCATAGTGCCAATGGCTCTACAAAAGGTCACCTTGGATGGAAAGGGACAGATAACTGAAAAGTAAGCCTTTGCTCCCTTAAAAGCCTTCCATTGTCAGGCCTGCTGAGGAAGAGCATGGGGAGAAAAAAAAAGTGCTGCATCACTTACAGTCGTTTCACGAAGAAGTTCATGCTGTTGTATTAAGTCCTGTCTGATAGCACCTCCATCACTTTTTAAAAATTTTTTTTGTATGGTGACATTGGTTAATGAAATCCAATTGGTTTCAGCTGTACACTTGAACAGTACATTTACACTGTGTGTTCCCATATTTATATTTCTTTCTGTCACCACATGTTTGACCCACTTTATCTCCTCCTCCCCCACCCCCTACCCTCTGGTAACCACTAGTCTATAGTCCATGTTCATGAGTCTCTGTTTGTTTGTCCTGTTTGTTGTTGCTTTTAGGTTTATATCCACATATAAGTGATATCACGTGGTTTTCAACTTTTCCTTGCTGGTTTATTTTGCTTATCATGATTACCTCAAGGTCCATCCATGTTGTCGCAAATGGTAGTATTTCATCTCTTCTTATGGCTGAGTAATAGTCATTGTATATATGTACCATAGCTTCTTCAGCCAATCATCTATCATAGGACATTTCAGTTGCTTCCACGTCCTGGCCACTGTGAATAATACTGCTATGAGCATCAGTGTGCAAATATCTTTGTGGATATGTTTTCAAGTCTTTAGGGTAAATACCCAGTCGTGGGATTGCTGGATCATATGGTAGATCAATTCTTAGTTTTTTGAGGACCCTCCATACTGTTTTCCATAGTGGCTGTACCAATTTGCAGCCCCACCAGCAGTGTCTTACTTTTTTTTGTCATGGGTAAATATTATCGTGCTTTATTTTTCCCATATCCTAGCTACATTGTTTATTGCATTATTTTATATGTCACAGGATGACTTGGTTGAGCTAAGGGTCAGATGTGAATATTTCCAGAAAATAGAATTAAGCGACACCCCAACCCCACCTATCCAGTTATATCTAATTTACCTACATGTTGAAAAGCATCTTGGGGAAAAGAGTTGAACTCTACCAACCTGAAACCTTTGTTAAGGTACATTCATTCTTGCTATCAGTGACTTTTTAAAACTTGTGGGATAAACACACTGTACATTGAAGTTTTATTATTATATTTTACTTAGACTTATATGTTTCTGAGTAAAAGTATGCATTTTAAATACTACTCTTTAGGTTGAATCAATCAAGTATAAAGTTTAAAGTTTAAAGTTTATTGAGCTTATCACCAATAAATAGAGATTATGATTTCCTATGTCTCACTTTGACATTTATCATCTTCCATTAAAACTTCCCTTATAATGTGGAGAAATTGGAAGCCTCCTACACCAAAATGGTGCAGCCACTTTGGAAAGCAGTCTGGCAGTTTAGTTATCACAGAACCAACAATTCCACATCTAGGTGTATACCCAAGAGAACTGAAAGCACTTGTCTAAACAAAAACCAGTACAGGAATGTTCACAGCGGATTATTCGTAATAGCCCCAAATAAATATAATCCAAAGTCCATCAACTGATGAACAGATAAATAAAATGTGGCATACCCACACAACGAAATATTATTCTGCAATAAAAAGAATAAAGTACCAATACATGTTACAAGATGAATGATCCTTGAAAACATTATGCGAAGTAAAGAAGCCAGTCACAAATGACAGCATATTATATGATTCTGTTTATATGAGACATCCAGAGGCAGATTCCTAGAAATAAAAAAGTAGATGTCTAGTTGCCTAGGGCTGGGGAGAAAGAAGAAACGGGGAAGGTAAATGGGGAGTGACTGATAATGCATACGGGGTTTCTTTTTGGGGAGATAAAAATGATCTGAAACTGATTGTGGTGATGGTTGGAAAGCTGCACCATAACTCAGTGAATATACTAAAAACTAAGTGTGCATTTTAAATGGGTGAATTTTATGGTATGTGAATTATACCTCAAAAAACCTGTTATAACAAAAACATACAAACAGTAATTTGTCTTAACTCACTCTCTGCATGGCTTATAAAGTTAATAGTATGTGGGAGAGGGCAAGGTTCTTATCGGTACAAAGGTTAAGGTGAATCTGTCTTTCGAAGATTCATGCAGGTGACTAAATGAACTGATATCAAAGAATCGCCCCTGGTGGTACAGTTTAACAGCATAAATGTCCTTTACACCTCTTAAATTGAAATGGCCCCAGCAGAGGTCAGTTGAACATGAGATTGAGGTACTTCAAGAACGCACTTTAACAGCAAAGATTACTAGCACACTCCTACATCTGTATGTGACTTGAAAAGTGAAACCAGAATCCATCCCATCCCAATACACCCACCAAGGCAGGCTGTGCATTCTGGAGGAGAGTTTGTAGATAAGTTTAGAATGCTGCATCACTAACGCCTGCTCATTTTGTTATGCAAGTGGAAAAGCCCCATCCTTCTCCTCACTTCTCGCTTGCAGCGGGTGAGTGGGTGGGGGGAGGTGGTGACAAGTGCCTATCTAGATTTAGGCTTCCGCCCTTCTAATTTACCCAACATCAGGAGAGGCTGACTTCCAACTCCACAGACAGCAAAAATGCCAAGTCATCAAAGGTGATATGGCAGCAGGGGACACAGTAACAGAACAAAGTTTCAGCCTCTGGGTGGCAAATGGGTGAAATACATGCAAGTGGGTTACAAAGTCCTGTCTCAGCTGTCTGAGCATGGAACCAGTGCATTGTCCTGTTCATGGGCACAAGGAACATTGCGCATCCCCTCTCCCCACTGTTAGAAGCAGCATTCATTAGAAGGAAGCAAATTCATAGCAAGAGTGAGAACTGTAGACTCCTGACAGAGGGACATAAGGGGAGCATTCTAATTTTGTCTTCATGGGATGGGCACTCACCTCCATCTGTGGCCAATCTAAGGCTGTCGCGATGGTGCCATTCCTGCCTCATATGAGGATTTTTGTGTCCAGGATTGTGGGATCCACAGTAAGGAGTGAAAGCCAAGACTGAGTCTTGGATACTTCTGGGCATCTTAGGGATTCCCAGAAGTATTAATGAACAGAGGCTCTGTACAGCATGTCCTCAAATAACATCTTTCCATTCAACATCGTTTCGTTATAACATTGATGAGAATTAAAAAAAAAAAAATCAATTCCCTGCCAGGGCCACTGTCTGTGTGGAGTTTGCTTGTTCTCCGCGCTGTGTGGGCTTTGCTGGGAATCTGGTTTCCTCCCATATCCCAAAGATGCCAACATTAGGTGAATCGGCATGGCTACATTGTCCCAGTCTGAGTGGGTATGGGTATATGTGTGAGCGCCTTCTGCGATAGAAGAGTGTGCTGTCCATGATGGGGTCTCACCTTGCATCCTGACAAGCTCTGGAAACCCTGAACTGGAATGGTGGGTTAGAAAATTGCATTCTCACTTGTTTTTATTGATAGTTCTTAAATGCATGTATATCTCACATTTATTTCAATGTTTACTCTTAGATATGTTTTGGGTCTTTATTTAAAAACTTGGTGAGGTTTTTTTGTGACCAGAAATATGGCATAGGAACTTAAGTCTTGCTTATATCAATTAGGCTTTGGAAAAATTGGTTTCCTTATACGTCATTTCACTTAAAGTTTCTGTTTGCAGGAACCTATCAAGATATTAAATGAGAACTTCCTGTACAAGATAGAACTTCCTGCTATCTGCTCTATGAGAGCTCATGGCAATAAAGGTACAAATGCTAAGGCCCTGAGTGCAGCAGAAGCCTTTCTTTTTCTCCTGACCTGCCCTCCTCCCTCTCCTTTAACGTAGATCTCACCTCACCCCCAATCATAAGGGCAGAACTGTTACCATGGCTGAGAACTCTTCATCGGTCCTTCCAGGACACAAAGAGTGACCAAGTGCCCCCAAGGAAGCCAGCCAGTGTCCTTTCCCAGCCTTTCCTGAACTGAACCTAGAAGGATTAACCCTTCTTTTCTCTGGTTACAAACCCCTGAAGATGGGCCTTTAAGCTGCATTCAGCCTCCTCCCCACAACCACCCTACTTCAGTTTTAGCCCTGAGGAAGAAATTGGCTGGAGAGATTAAAGCTAGTTTGCCAAGAGAACTCTAAATAAGAGATGGAGAGAAGGAGGTCAAATCATATTCATGTCTTTAGTTCTGTCACCTTGCCGTCCCCTCATTGATTACATAGACCAATAATCTCCTTTACTGCTTTAGCGCATTTCGATTTCATTTCTGTCACTTGCAGTGGGGTGAATCTTGAATAAGACAATAGTGCTATATGGCCAGTGAAGTCTAAGATACTCTGATTACACAAATGTAGATGTCACAAGAGCTTGACAGATAGATGTATCAATTCTAGTTTTTCTTAAACTGAACAATAGCAGACTATATACAATTCATAGCATATGGATTTGAGTTGGCACTGTCTCACATTATTAGAATTCATTTTTCCCCAATAATAGAATAGATGGTCAATCATTAAAATTTGTTCTATTATTCAATTAATTGAAATAATAGTTGAAATCATACCTACATAGTGCTCTAGAAGTGATTATATATTAGCAAATTCACCATTATGTTGAATAACCTGGAAAAGTAAACTTAAAAATGAATAGAATTTGTACTGCATTGCCCAAGAAGAAAAGTGACTGACTTGTAATTTTGAATAGGAATTTAGACTATGAATAATATTATCTCAGACCTTGGAAAAGGATTTAGTAGATAATCCATTTCACCTGTCAGACAATTGTTCCATTCTATAAAACGATTCTTTCAACTTCTAGAGGCTGCCCATATTCCTTGGTTCTTGCCCCCTTCCTCCATCTTCAAAGCAAGCAGAGTTGAATCTCTGACCATTCCATAGTTCCATTTCCCTCTGACTCTCTTCAACCTCTTTCTTTCACTTTTAACGATCCTTGTGATTACCCATCTCAAGATCCTTAATTTAGTCACATCTGCAAAGTCTCTTTTGCCATTTAAGGAAATATTTATTCACTCGTTCCAAAGATTGTGACATGGATCTCTTTGGGAGTCCATTATTCAGCCGACTGTAGATATGGAAAGAAATTTGGACTTTATTCCAATTGTAATAAGTAACCACTAGAGAGATATTATGCAAAAACCTGACATGAGCTGGGTTATGTTTTTAAGTGTTCATTCTTCATACTGAGTGTAAGGTCTATATGAGGGAAAGTAGAGGCAAGGAAAACCAAGTAGGGAATTTCTCCATAGTCTCAATAAAGATAATGGGTTTGACTAGGATGATAACAGTGAAGATGATGAAAGTGTCCAAATTCAGGAAATATTTTGGTATAGAAGGAATAGAATTTGCTGATGGTTTTGAATGTAGAAAATAATTTAGGAGAACAATCAAGGATTGTTCTAAATTTGGGGCTCAATCAACTAGTGTATAGTAGTGTCATTGACTGAGAATGGTGAAGAACAAAGGACGAGTGGATAGATTTAGGGAAAAAGGTGGACGTTATGATGTATCGGGGTGGAATGGCCATGTCAAATTTAAGATAACTCCAAGGGGAGTCATCAAGTGGGCTGATGGATTTATGAATCTGGAGCTTGCAGTAGAAGAGAGAGGTGGAAACATAAATTTGGGAATCATCAGCATAAAGATGATATTACAGATGATGAGCTTCGATGAGATCATCCAGGGAGAAAAAGTAGGGTTAGAAGAGGGGATGAGCACATCCTGGAAGGCACAAATATTGACAGGCCTAATTCAAATTTATAGCCTTGGCATTTAGTCCTGGCACAGAGAAGCCCCTCGATAAATTGCTGATGAACACAGGACTAATTATAAAATTAGGCATTATTAGAAATTATGTTATACAAACTTATAACTAAATAATTATATCAAGAAAAAATAATAATCAAACTCATCACTTTCTGATTACCTGGCGGCATCTTATTATTGCCTGTGCTCTTGAGGGTAGTTATGTCTGTGGCAGCTTCACGACTCCACTTGCAGTTCATGTTGCACGTTATGTTGCACTGGCAGCTCAAAACTGGTCATGGTGGGAGCATTTACACCATGGAAACTTTAAAATGCCACAGATTAGGACTTGATTTATTATTTTGTCAAGTGTTAGACTCGAGAAAGTGATAATGTTGGTCGTGTGAACTTAAAAGTGTGTCACATCCATAGTCATTACATCGTGAATAGCAAAAAAAAAAAAAAAAAAAAAAAAAAGAGGACATTTTTTCCAGTATGTGAAAATTATTATCAGATTTAGGAAAAAAAAAAAAAGTTGTTCATATCATTGATGAATGAGTTGAGGTTCTAACAAATGTCTTCATTGCTTCCCTTTCACCTTACTCATTAACATAAACAAAAACATTAACCAACATTCATGTCGGAATTACACTTGTGAATTAATTGCAACCATAGGCTGACAAGAAATAAAAGAGTTGGGCAAAAATCAATAAAAGCATTCAGTGAAAATTAATTGGCTATATGGAATTTACAGGAGTAATGTATATTTTATTATTATGTGTGCTTTGCTATGCATACTTTATAATAGAAAAGGTATAATAAACTCTACACACACACACTCACACATTTTTCTCAGAGAACCAGTTAAACATTTACCAGCATACCACTGCCTACATCCAAACCTAATGGACATATAGTATTATATGCAGTATTAAAATTATTATATTACTATCTGTTTATGGGAAGTGACTAAAATATTCATAGAAAATTCATGACCAGTATTTTAGAATGTTGATAACATATGTCCTTTGGGTTCCAATAAAATTTAAATCGATCTGTAAAATATCATAAAACTTAGAGAGGTTGATGGCTATAGTTTTTCTTCATTTGCCTGAATTTATGCTTGATAATTTATATATTTTTTTCTTCCTACACAGATGCTAAGCATCATAGACACCTTAGAAGAACAGGCTAAGAAACTGTCTTGGCTTTCTTAAAAGAATTATCTGCTGCTCAACTAGTACTGGGACCTGATTAAAGCATCTACGCTTTTGCTGTGCAATAGTAGCCACTACCTCCATGTGGCTATTGAAACTTAAATTTAAATTAGTTAAAATTAAATAAAACTTAAAATTCAGTGCCTTAGTTAAACTAATCACACTTCAAGTGCTCGATGACCACATGAAGTTAGTGGCTACCATATTAGACAGCACAAGTTATAAAACTTTTTCACCATCACAAAAAGTTCAATTGGACAGCCCCAATTTAGGAAATGCCTTCCACATAGAAGATGCTCTATAATTATTAACTGAGTGATCAAATTTTCTCCAATTTTTTTAAAGCTGAAAAGTTAAAAGAAATCAAAAAATTAATTTCTTCAGAAGAAAAGAAACCACTAATAATTGCATATTTAGATATTTTTAGGTATTTAGTGTTCAAGGTAGGGACTAATATTTCTTGGGCATCTCTTATGTGTTAGACATAATATTAGTCACACTCATAGCAAGTATATACTCTCCTCACTTTATACACGAGGATGCTGAGGTTTGCAGATGTTTAATAGTTGCCTTTCATAGCCAGGCAAACAGGTAGTAGCAAAGCTTAATCTTGTGCTCAGTTTTGAATGTTCCTTCTGGCACCATTGACTCTCAGTTCTCTAAACAAAATCATGGATGGTGAATAAAAACATTCCATTTTTCTCTGGCTCTTGGGCATGTTGTTGCGCAGAGAGGCAGTAAAATGGGAGGTTGTGGGCACTCGCTCTGTAGCCACAGTGCCTGCTTGGAATCCTGGCTCTGCCATTTATTAGCTGTGCGTGGACAAATTACCTCATTGTGCGCCTCAGTTTCTACCATTTATAAGTGGCATTTTCACAGTATGTATCTCAAAGGGTTGTTAAGCAATTAACTGAGTTAAAACACTAAAACAGAGCATGGCACAGAGTAACTGCTCTAAAAGTGCTCGCTGTTATTATTAGAATAGCCGGGATAAAGAAGAAATGAGTCAACATATCTCCCATGGCCAACTAACAAAGGCTGAAGCTTAATTCACCCATGTCATTCACTTAAGACCTGAACAAGGCTTGAACTTATGACAAAGCATGGGTTGACAGCATTTCCCCCCATTCATGCATGGTTATGGAACTGCATGGCCTCTCAGAAGAGCCGTCTGAAAAGTATGATTTAAAAGCAGAAAGCTGTGCCCATTTTCAACTAGCATATGAAATAAAATTATGTCTCATTAGCGGAAAATCACATTGACAGTTCTGGCCCTCTGTTTGATTATTACTCACCTATCAGCCAAAAAAAAAAAAAGGATAATTGAAAGCAATGGGTTTACTTCTTAAATTTAAGATATGTTACTCAATCTATCAATTAGTTTCAAACCAGAGTCCACAATATTCAGAATTTTGACCAGGCAGCTCAAATGGGGAAAACAATAGCTACCACTTACTGCTCACGCACCTACTATGCCGCAGGTGTTCTCCATGACTGTAGTCAAGCTGTACAACAGCGAGTCAGAGGTGGGCACTGCTATCTTTGTGTTGCATTTGAGAAAAGTAACATATTAATAATTTGCCCAGGGTCACACAGCTTGTCAGGGGGAAAACAGCATTTGAACCCAGGTCTTCTTAATCTTAAAGCCAGAGCTCACATCACTCTGCCACCATAAGCAGGAACATGAAATAATATGAAACAGGACAGACACATGTAATGTGTCTATTTCATTACCTTTGGTACATCTGAAGCAGAATTTCTAAAACATAATAATAAAAAAAAACAGGTCACAGAAAAGTCATTAGTGTAGCTATCTAAAATCACAACAGACTCAGAGTTTTTCCCACTTGATCATCTCTGACAACGCAGGATAGCTGAACAGATGTAGACTCAGATGCAGGCCTGCTGATGGTTTGCTATCATCAGGGCTGTGTTTGATAAGTGTGGTCTTATTTTGCAAACTCGTTATCAGGAAAATCAACCCTGTCTGGATAATTAGGGAAAAAAGGAACTCTGTTTTTGCAAATATATGTGCCAGGGGCAAATGCAAAGTTGGTTTGGGGATGAAGATTGAATTGGTCTTGACCCTATTTTCGGCCTATCAGGAGCATGAGTGAGTGCCCTAAGGATTCCTGCACAGCAGCAGCATCTCATCCACACCTGGTTCCTGCTTCCCATGTCTTGCTCCAGCTCTCTTTTGTCTGCACTGACTGCTCACTTCTTGTCTCCTCTTGGCCTACCAGTTTGGCATTCTGATGGCTTCGTTGGCTCTCAACCTTCCTACTTTGTTCCGCAGTCTGAGGCTTGACTCCTACCTACACCCTGGCACAGTACTCGTTTCTTTCTGTACTCCTGGTAACCAAGCTTTTTGGCACTACCCCAGGAACCCCTCCTGTGATCCACTCAGCCTAGCAGATCTGTAAATACAGTTTGTAATGACGACCTCTGCATTTCTGGGCTCTGAGAGCCATGCCCTGGATGTCACCTCACCAACCCATGGTCTCTGGAGCACCTGTGGAATTCAGCAGGACTAGCTCCAGCCCCTAAAGTCTCTCTGCCTTGTTCATGCACACTGTGAAAAAAGTAAAATTCTGTGAGTGAGAAATGCCAACTTACCAAGACTGTTAGGGAGCATGATGCCAGGGTTTATTGCCTTCTAGGCACAGAACATGTCCAACCTGACACAGTGACCAACAGCAATTCCAGAGGCACAGGCCCTACCCATCCCGTCCCCTCTCCCCAAGTTCACTAAAGACCCTGCCAGGTTCTTGGGTTTCCTGCTATATCAGGAGCACTTAACAATCCTTCATACTGTCTGCTTCCTAATCTTCTCATGCCTTGTAAAGCCAAGAAAGAAATATGCAGTGCCCTAAGTGCAGTGAGGGTGCTCGTGACCATAAAATCCGCAACAACATAAGAAAGCCCTACAGCAGGATGGGAGGGTCTCAGCCAACGTTATATTCCCCACCTCAAGCAAGTATGAGGACCTTTGAATACTATGTGGCTGGGTTATGATTTGTCATTCAAATCTTTTCCTGAAACAAGGCTTCATTGCACAGATGACTTGGTGGAACACCTCCAGAAGTCATTCAGAAAAACAACTGAGTGTTCTGTGCTCAACACTCTCGGGCATTGGGTATACAAATTAAATAATTCAGGTGTCTTCCCTCATGGGGCTTACAAACTAGCAGGAAACAGGCAGTGGAAAATCTTATGAGTCTTTCAAATAGTATAAGTGTTATGAAAGAAAATTACAAGGTACAAAGGACCTTTTAGAAGGAGATAAAACTGCTCTAGGAACTCAGAGAAATCTTTCCGGAGAAAGTGATGCTTCAGGTGACACTTGAAGGAAAAGTAGAGGGAAGAGATTTGATGGGACTTGGGGAAATGGGGGAAAAGCATTCCAATCAGTTGGGACAGCATTCATAAAGGCCTTAAAAGAGCAGAGTATATTTTTTAAAAAAAGAAAGAAAGAAAAAGAAAAATGGAAAGAAAGCTGGTATATTAGAGTGTAGAAACAGGAAGAGAATGAATGAGACTGAGAATGTAGACAAGGGCCAAGTCACATACAATGCGTTTCAGTCCACTGAAGAATTATTTTTATCTTAACAGAAACGGGAAACAAAGTGTTTTGATCAAGGGAATTGCATGGAAAGAAAGATTTCTCTGGTCATAATACAGGATCAAAGTAGATGTGGTGGAGAGAAGGTTGGCATACTCAGTAGATATAGGGTGTGAGATGTCTGTTGTCAGCTCAACCCTAGCTCCACTGCCTTCTACACTCTGCTCTCATTACAGGCGAGAATCTGGGGAAGGATATTTTCTATTTTCTGTTGCCCACAGGGTTCTGGCTTAGATTGCACCAATTAGAGGCCCTGGTGCAAGATGTGGAAAGTGGAAGAGACACACCATGTTTCTCCAGTGGCAGCAGCAGCTGGGTGCAGATGTGAGGTTTGCAGTGCCTTCCAGGCAAGTCAGCCTCTTCACTAGGCAGGCAGCTGAGCTCAATGGCATTCAGGCCTTCCCCGAAACTCCTGTCAAAATGTCCTGAAGGTCAGCAGCAGTTCTTCCCAACCTTGATTACCCCAGTTTATGTATCCAAAGGTTACGTGTGTTTCTAATACCCTCTGTCAAATCCCTGCTACTTGAAATATCTAGAGTGGCTTCTGTTTTCCTTAATACACTCCAACTGTTAAAGGCAGTTAAGAAGTTCATATTACAGAATTTGGAGTAAGAAGTTATGGGGGCTTGGTCTAGAGTGTAGGCAGTGAGGAAGGGGTAAAAAAGGATGGATTTAATGTATATTTACAAACGGAATCTACAGACATTGTTATTCATTGGTTGAGGGGACTGAGGGACATGAAGGGGTCAAAAACGACCACCATGTTTTTGGTTTTAAGGTCAGGCAATCTTGATAAATTTTCCATCCAGTCCATGTAGCTGGAAGGGCATGGACATCAGGCTGCCCCAGTTGCCAGCCCTGCCAGGCCTCTTTCCAGATTGAGGTGCTGAGGCCAAGGAAGAACTAAGGAAGTCAACAGCATAAGGATGAAGAAGATATATCCTTTTGCAGAATGTGAAGTGTAATAGCCTGGAGCACATGGGCCATTTTAATGAGTTACTATCTTTTTCAAAACTGCTCCAACCTGCTCTGTAACAGAGAAAATTAGTTAAGCCAACTTCTGTCCAAATCTCTCCCTACAAGAAACCTGCTAGGGCAATGACCAAGCAGGGGTCAGGATGAGGACTCAGGGCTGGGATGGAGCAGGAGCTTCTTACTACAGAAATCGGAAGATCCAGAGCACCAAGCAAGCAAACCACTGAAGAGAGAAAGTTCAAACACTAAGCCAAGAGAAGAGATCACAATATGTGTCACGAAGATGGCAGAATCAGAGACAGAGCAGATCAAGCACATATAAAATGAAGTTGTATATGTTTGGAGGGGGTGGGTGTTAAAAGGGCATTCTCATCAACATTAGGAAGTTAAGGCAAATTGGAGAAGGGTAATGATGAGCTAGACAGCATATGAGAGCAGGGAAGACGGCATTTTCTTTGCCCATCTTTCCATCCAGAGATGTTTTGATTACAGTAAGACAAGGTTTACCCAGAGACTGAGGCCACTGACTGCACTTTCTGGAATAATTTTTAAAGTGCATTTCTACAGAAGTAAAGCTAAGAAATGTACCTCAAATACACAAAAGAGCACTGCAGCAAATGCACCCGAGTACTGCTATTTGAACATGAAATGGCTTTAGGATAACTATTCAGCTTTCTTAGTGAACTCTCTTCTTAGTAATCTCTCCTCCATTAAATTATAAGGTCATTGAAGGCAAGTTTCAATATTGCACGGCATCTATAAGCACAGTAAATATTCATTTAACCAATAAGGACTGAATAGCAGATTCTAAGACATTGGACAGCTTTATCCAGTGATCTAACCACAATCTTATTCCATGTGTCTAACTGTAAGAAGACACACCCAGAATTCCAACTCAAATGTCAGGAACACCACTCCACAACTAGAATGGGATCAAGAATGCCCCCTCCCACCATTTTCCTCATCTGGCAACACCTCTAAATGGCTTCTGGTGATGGCTCCCACGACCTAGAGGGGCTTTTCCAAGGAAGGTGAAAGACTTAGATGGGGAATCCCCTCCAGGGCTGAGAAAAGGTGGCTGCCAGAAGCCTAGATTCCTTCCAGTGTCAACACGCAGCAGCAAACCTCATGCCTTAGGTTCCCTATTGCCTGGCTTTGCTATTTCCTACACAGCAAAGACAAGTTACCTAAAGTTTCTAAAGCTGAGTTTGTCCTTCTCTAGAGTGAAGCTAATGGTGCCTAGTTCAAAGAATTGAGAGATCTAAATATTGTTTGTAAGACACCTGCCTTAATACCGGTCCACACTAAAGTGCTCCAAACATGCATTCTTTTCCAGAGTTCAGCTCCCAATGCCAGCCTTAGAGATTGGCCCCTCTGCTCCCATGCTACTGCAATCACCTATTTCTTCTCTTCTCCATCTAGTACAGAATCCAAATCAATCACAAAGCTCTTCTTCTAATCCTGTGACCCTAAAGCTTTCGTATCCTACATGATGTGGCTCCAAGTACAGCAAAATCCTCTAGGTGAGGACTATCAGTGAGTGCATTTTTGCTGAAAGTTGCTCTCTCTGCAACCCAAATGCCAGGGGCAGAAGGTATAGCTCGCTCCAGAAACAGAGCTACCAGAGGACAGATGCCATTATATAAAAAGGAAACAATCATTTCCCAGAAAACATGCAGTTGCAATTTGCATTCTACAGGAAGAAGAGAAAACCCTGCTAAATTCCTCCCCTAAGCAGATCTCTGCAATTATTAAAACTTAAAAATACAGATGTTAAAGAGCATGTGCTTAAGGAGTCGGTTAAGTTTGTGCAATTGCAGATGGAAAGACTGAAATTTTTCTGAAATTGGTATTAAACACACTCATACAATAAAGGGAAACTGCCAACACATATGGTATAGTAGAGGAAAAAGATCCAGTGATGAAGAAAGAAGAGGACCTGAACAAGCCATTTCCTTTCATTGGACCACCACAGAGACGGCTCGTGGCAACCCAATATCTATTATCCACTCCCTCTTGACTAAAAGAACCCCTCTGTTGTTGAGTGAGCCTCAGCCAGAAAAGCATTTTGAGCCCTCTTGTAATAGGATTGGACATAATATGTAAGCAGAAGTCATTGAGTGGAACTTATAAGAAAAAGCTCTTTAGAGGGGACTTGTTCAGCTAGTAGGCACCCTTTTATCCTTTCCTACAGGAGCTTCAACAGCCATCTTATGATCATGAGGCAACCTTTAGGGTGGGTGGAAGCTGGTGGAAAGTGAGCAAAAAAGCAGAACTGACAGCACTATTATTACATCACATTACCTCTGGGCACCTTTCCTCCAGATTCTTTAATGTGACTGAAAAAGAAATTCTTAAACTGCTATTACTTTGGCTCAAATACAGTTCTTAACTAATATGTACATCTAACCTAAATTCCCATCAGTTTCCTGTGAAAAGGGATCATAAGTTAATATCAGAACAACATTGCCTTTTTTATCAATTATACATGAATTCTAGTTTTAAGTTAACTGTTAAATAAAATATATACCAGTCATTCTAAGTGCTGGTTAAATCCTCCTTAACTAGTCTTATTGTTGTCTTTATAAATTACCAGATTCTGTTATAGATAGCTCTCTGCACTGGGTGGACACCATCTGAAAATTGATTCGAGGACCATGCCCATAATGAGAAGGTGATCTAAGTGGCTGTTTAGAGGACAGATGCCATTATGTAAAAAGGAAAACAATCATTTCCCAGAAAACATGCAGTTGCAATTTGTTATTCCTACTTGTGTTTCATAATACGTAAGTATGAATCTCTTTGAAAACTCTAAGGATTTTCATCAGCAGTAACAAGGGAAACACAAGAGTTGAAAGATCCCCTCTTTAGGTAGCCTCTCTAGGTTTTACTAAAAAGCTAGACCAGGACTATTCAGAAAAAGGTGGAAGCCACTTTGTGGAAATGGATTTGTCATGTGCTCCTCATTCTACTTTCCTAGTCTCTTTCTGGATCATCCGCAGTCAGTATGAGAAGTGCATGGGTACCAGGAGGGATCAAGCAGATACTTAGGGAGCGAGGAGCCAAGGAGGTCCCCACCTCTCCACCCCTATAATGGTCTTCAGCTTGGCTCTCTCCTAGCTGTCTTTTTTATGTAAGAACTCCAGGAACTTTGAGCATATGTTAAATTAAGGACCACCCATGTGTGTGTTTGTGACAATCACATAAATTCAAAAACACATCATTTCAGCAGTAACAAAATTCATTTCCTATACTTAATATTACCCGTTCCTTGGTGTTATGCAAAGACTAAAAGTATAAAAACGTCTTGAGCAGTGTTACATAAACATAAAAGTGAATCATATGTATGTTTACAGCCACAAAGACCTTAATTGGTAATCCACAGAGGGACTTAAGTTATTTTACAAATTAAATAGGGACACTTGTACTGTTCTTGCTGATTGGCTGAGTACATGACTGAAAAAACTCAACCATCTATTCTGGGATTTTAAATCTAGTACCTTCAGCAAATAGCATTATCAATATTTTCAAGTCATATTTGTCGTCTGGTGAGTAGCAGTGGGGTTTCCCTCCTTCCTAAGATTCTTGTATGAGGTGACCTTCTTCCAGTGGTGTGCCGGACAACACTAATCTTTCTCCCCCGAGGGCGGTGTGCTTGCCCAGAGAAGGGATTCCCAAAGAAGATTTCATACACCCCTGATCTATCACCCCTGTCAGCCTACCCCCATCCCCATACCACCTTGATTTTATTATCAACCCTAAACTTTTTAGGTTTTTATAATTTTGCTTAATGGAATACATTCCCCTTTTTTGATCTAAAGTGATGTCGAATTCTTGTCCACCATCCCAAACAGAGGTGATTTAGAAAGGCATCTGCCCATCTGAAAGGACATTTTCACAGTAGTACAGGCTGGAGGCTCCACATCCCTAGGCAGATCTGGGACCTTCTAGGCCATTAGAGATGCACAGTCAGTTTGGATCAGACCAGGGGTCCCAAAATATTCCAGTTAACCTCATTGCTCCAGAATAGCAGTGAGACTTACAGAACCCCAAAGAGGCAAAAATACCTCTCTTCTCTGTGGAAACTAGAATCCTCTCAGGAGAGTTCTGTTTCTGTTGGAAATCCAAGACTTTGCAAGCAAACATGATAAGACTTTCCAAAGTCACTAGGTGAATATAATGAGTGTAGGGCAGAATACTTAGGTGAGGTGAGGGGAGAGAGGAGGGAGGTGGGAACTGGGATAAGTGTTCCCTTTCATTAGAGTCTCTATAGGTAATGATTTCCCTACCTGAAAAGCAATAGAAGCTGCTTCCCTCTCACCTATTAAAAGAAAAAAAAAAGATGGGTATCTTTAATTGAAAGCAAGGCATCACAGAATTCTTTAATTATAGGCTCAAAGGGGCTCTGAGCTCATCTTGTATCTCCTTGGCTTTCAGCAGGACAGCATTAATCCTTCCTAAAAAGATAAGACTCAACCTATTTTTAAACATACCCAACCAAAGAGGGCATTCTAGGCTTCTGTTCCTTTATGAGACAGGGGATTTTTTTTTTCCCTTTTCTAAACCTCCACCACAGGTGAACTTTTCCTATTACTAACCTGAGCCTTCGCATTAGAGTTTGGCTTGGTTTGCTCAGAGAAATTGGTGACCAGCTGGTCACCATTAGCCTTTTCTAAACTGTACTTCCATTTGTCCCTTTATAAAGAATTATAACAACTAATTAAGATATTTGGGTTTAAATCAATAAATTTGGAGCTAGATGCCAAATGAATCACTCACTGACGAAAGGCTGCCACTCTTCTTTTTCTCATACTTTTTTCTTCCCTGCCATTGGCTCTAATGCTAACATCTCTCCATGCTCCATCTCTTCTCCAAATTGTGTGTACATGTGCACACACAGGTGAACAGTCACACTGGTCAATTTTTTTAAAAAACCCTTAAACAGCTAATTAACATTCAACCTTTGGCCCTCACTTTTCACAACAAGGGGTAGTAGTTAAAGGCACAGACCCTGGAGCCCACTGTCAGTACTTAAATAACCATGGGCACATTTTGTAATCTCCCTATATATCTATTTTCTCATATGCAAATGGAGACAATATTAGTACCTACCTTACAGGTTGTGGAAAGAATTAATGAATACACAAAAAGCCCTTAGAATGGAGTCTGGTGCTCTAATTGTAAATGTTGTATAGTCAGGTATTGTTAAACCCTCCTGTAGCAAAGGGAAATTTAGAGGCATTAAACTATGCCTGATATTCCAGAAGGCATGATTTTGAGAAAGAAAAGGAGTAGGACTCAAGTTTAAGGGAAGTGGATAAGCAAGGAGAGTCGTTGAGGTGAAAGATTAAAGAAAAAAAATAGCAAGAGAACAAAAACTACAGGGGAAGAGCAGATATTTAACAGAAAAAATTAATAAGGGAGAAACATAAGGGAAAAAAGAAAGAAGAAAAAGGGAGACAAGAATAAAAAAGTGGGCATGAAAAAAAGACAGAAAAACAGTACTAGAATAACAAAGGAGGCTAAAAATTAGAAAAGACTTCATTTTCAGCTTAAGCTGGGTATTAGAAAAAGGAAAACAAAAATGTTGGATACAGAAGTATGGAAACGGTACAGAGGGGGTAGGGGGAAGAGAAGATAGAAATGATAACATAAAAGGCTTCATTTGCAGCAACAGGCCTGTGTTTTTAAATTATGGGAAATTTACACTCAAAATTAACACATCCGTGACGCACTAGGCTTCTTTCCCTATTTCTCCTGTTTTAACTTGCTACTGTGTCTGCTCCCAGACAGTCCCTAAGGTTTGCCCGGATCAGATGTCTGCCTTGTGTCTTGTCTGCTCTACCCGACAAAGCGCAGATGCAGTGATCCAGTCTTCATTTTATTTTCACTAAATACTCCATCCATCTTTTCAAGTGAAAATTTCGCTCTGGAGAAAATATTTACCTCTTTCTTCTCCAAATATTCAGAAACCTCTAAGGAAAGCTGGTATTTTAATTTTTAAATTATTCATCTTACCGGCATTCCCCTTCACGGTCGCCCCCATCCCACCCCCAAGCTTTTTATTGGCCAATAGAACCAGAGGACAAAATGACACAGTGCTGCAGAGAGAGATACATAGTCCTTAGGGCTCCAAATTGTCCTCCCCACCAAAAGGAATTCATCACTCAATCACTTGGAAAAAGAGGCAGGATCGCGGTTTCAAAAAAACCATATTTAAACATACTTTTAAAAGTATTATCATTATTAAATTGGTGCAAAAATACGTGCCCCTATTTGAGGAAGTCGAGCGACCTCAAAGGCCCTCTGAACAGACAAAGTGGATGGACTGCGAGCGGTCCTCACGCGGGGGTGAGCTTGGGCCGCCGCCGCCGCTGCGGGAGTCACGAAGCCAGACGCGGCGCGCGTCTCCGCCCCGGACTTGGGAGACTGCGGCAGCGCGCACCGCGGCCGCGGCGGGGCGGCTCCCAGAGGCCCGGAGGAGACCCGACCCGCAGACACGTGACCTCTCCCAGCCGCCGCTTCCCGCGACCCAGATCCGTCCCGGAACCCGGCTCGGCGGGGCGGGCCAGGGGACACGTAGCGATGGCCCCAGTCCCTGCTGCGCCCCAGAGCGTGTGCATTCGGCATACTTTTCCTTTTGGTTCACGTGCCACTGGCAATAATGAATGTTTCGGGGCTCACTTGGGAGAATGTGGATTTTACTCTTGATGCAGGAAGGAAAGACCTTAGGTTTTATAGCTATCTTTTTACAGAGAAATTAATATATATTTTCTCCATGCCACCCCATCACCCCCCTTTCCGGCAGCGGGGGTCGGAGACCTGGGAGTCCCGCAGGACATGCTTGCCCCTGGCCTCCAAGGCCCCTTGCCGCTGGCTGTAATGGGCAGCAGTGCGTGTCTCTGGACACCTCCCGGTAACTCTCACTAGCAGTGAGTCATGCTCCAAGGATGGTTCTGGAGGAAAAGTGGCCGCGCTACCGCTGGCAAGTGCTTCCCCGAGATGGTCGCCGCGGCTAAAAGGCGAGCGCGCGCTCGTGCGCGCACACGGTTCCCCGCGCAGTGATGTGGCAGCAACGGCAGGTCGGATCACGTTGCTGGCCCTGTGCTGGTACCCGTTTGAGACAGGATTAAGGAGGGAGGCTTTGGAGGTGCCAGCGGTAGTAAACGTGGGTTCTGCACACTCCCGGTGTCGCTTATCGCTCGGGGAGGAGGGAGCGGGGGGGGGGGGCGGCAAGTGGAGAGGAAGCACGCAGCGCCACCCCAGGGGCTGAGAGGCGGCGGAGTTTAGCGGGCTAGTGATAATGCTGCATTGCTTTTCTGCGGTAGCCCCTCTAGTGCTATCCCCTCTTCTCCTCCTCCTTCCCCGTCTCGTTCTTCCGAGAGCACCAGAGGCCCCGAACGTCGTCATCTGCTGCTGTGATTAGTGGCACCGCAATTCCGGCTGCTGCGGGAACTTTGGGTGGCCCAGGGACACTGTGTCGTCAAAAGACACTTGGATTGCGACATTCTGACCCAGTGACATTTCATTTATCTTAAATCTTTCAGGGAGAGGATTTCAAGTTGCCCCTCTTCGGGGCAACCTCCAACGAGGGCCTAAGGGTTCCCCCAGGGCACTGAGCGGTGAGCAAAGTCTCCAAATTTTCCTTCAGGACTTAAGTTTACCCACCGCGAATTCTCTTTCTCTTTCTCTGGTCCAAACCAACAACACTGTCGGTGGAAAAGCAAAAAGCCACGTTCACGTTCCTGCGCCGTAATGACGGACGGACTGAAGGAGTCACATTTCCGAAACCAGGAAGCCCTGGCTGCCCCGCACCCCCCGGCGCTCTCTCCCCCTCCCCCAGCTGACTGCTTCGCCTTTGGGAAGATGAATAGCTTGGCTGAAGTTTTTTCCTTTCCGGTGGCCCTGATCAGGTGTCCCCGCCCCCTCCCGCCGTTCTCTCTCCCTCTCAGCCTTCTCGCGTCGCCCCCTCCCGGCCTGGCCCCTCCTCCCCCGCCCCCCTCCGGGCTGGACCGCGGATGGTACGTTCCGCACGTGAGCTGGGTGCTGGTCTGGCCGGCGACGCGCGTGCCCTGTGGCCAAACACTGCCCGGAGTGAGAGCAAACTACCAGCGCAGTGGGGCCGGCGCGAGTGTGCGTGCGTGCTGTGTGTGCGTGTGTGTGCTATAGAGAGCGAGCGCGGTGGGAGGGGGACCAACTGCTTCACACTTTCAACACTGCACTGAAGAGGGAGAGAGAGAGAAAGAGACTGGGGACGCACAGATCCCCCCAAGATCTCCCAAAGCTACCATCCCACAGATTATAGAACAGAACCCCAAAAATCGAAACAGAGGAAACGGACAGCGATTGAACATGGACGAAGGAATTCCTCATTTGCAAGAGAGACAGTTACTGGAACATAGAGATTTTATAGGGTAAGGTGCACGCACCCTTGAGAATATCTGTCTGGGCTTCAGTTTGATATTTTCTCTTCTCCAGAAAGTGATATGAAGCGGGCGAGGGCAGAGCCCCTCCCGAATGGGTGCCTGATGCTGATTTCTGTTTTGCAGACTGGACTATTCTTCTTTGTATATGTGCAAACCCAAAAGGAGCATGAAGCGAGATGATAGCAAGGTAAGAGTAAGTTTCCGATGTTCCCGCATAACCTGCCTGGATAGTTAATTAGGACCATTGATTTCACAGCTAAGCTCTGCCCGCAAATATATTCCAGCCCTTGAGCTTCCCCAGCTGTGAATTTTAAGTGGTTTGCTGGATATTCTCAGGGGGTTTAAACATCATACCTGAATTTAAATTGCATTTCAGAACAGTCCAGAGGAAAGAGGTTTCTTGGGCATAGTTTATCACATATGTGTTTTTTTGGCGGGTGAGGGGATATTGTTATATCCAGTAAATGAATGTTTATGTTATTGTTTTCTCTCTTCCATGACTCGCATATATTAAGGATACCTACAAGTTACCACATAGATTAATAGAAAAGAAAAGAAGAGACCGAATTAATGAATGCATTGCTCAGCTGAAAGATTTACTGCCTGAACATCTGAAGTTGACAGTAAGATGCACATTTTCCTTCTTTGCTACTCTCCAAGGGCGTTAATAGCCTGGTACTACTCCCAGACATATAAGAATAAATGTAAATATCAGATGCCTTACAACTTGTTCTATAGTGTAGAGTTTCTCACAAACTCAAGAGTAGGTGCTCACAACTGAAGGCAAGAAATCGTTTATAACCTGTCTTGTGGAAAGCTCAAGAAGTATAGGAATACTTTCAAAGTGTTTGCTTAAGTTGCTGTGCTGAATGGAGAGCCAATCAAGCCAAATGTGTTTTTAAGTAACCAAGTACCCCATTCTCTTTTGCACCACTGCAGACTCTGGGGCATCTGGAGAAAGCGGTAGTCTTGGAATTAACTTTGAAACACTTAAAAGCTTTAACAGCCTTAACCGAGCAGCAGCATCAGAAGATAATTGCTTTACAGAATGGTAAGTCAGTTCTGGGAGGCCAACCCACCCTGATGAGACCTGGAAGCCCACAGAAGAGCAGTGATAGGACTCTCTCCCCACCCCACTTTCTTCCGTGGTCCCACGGGCTCATTCTCATTTGTGAAATTGCTTATATTTTCTCTTCATTGGAAAGTGCCCATTTCCCGAAGCATCCTAGAGGCTTTCAGCACAACTCAGAGGAATCAGATTTTTATTTAAAGTGGCGGTTGCACCCTCTCTCCACTTTAGTTTTTCAGCTGGGAGTAGAGCGCCCCCCTGCTCTCCACCTCCGCCACCACCCCCACCCCCTTGCAACCGGTGGATTATATCACTCGAATACAGAGGAAAAACCGAGATCACTTTAGTCAATGCAGGGCCCACGTGATAAGCAGATGTTTTAACGTCGGTGGTTTTTTTTTTTTTTCTTGCCTCCATTCCTCTGTCCTCCATCCCCACCCCCTCCTCATCCTAGGGGAGCGATCTCTGAAATCGCCCATTCAGTCCGACTTGGATGCGTTCCACTCGGGATTTCAAACATGCGCCAAAGAAGTCTTGCAATACCTCTCCCGGTTTGAGAGCTGGACGCCCAGGGAGCCGCGGTGTGTCCAGCTGATCAACCACTTGCATGCGGTGGCCACCCAGTTCTTGCCCACCCCTCAGCTGTTGACTCAACAGGTCCCTCTCAGCAAAGGCACAGGCGCGCCCTCGGCCTCTGCTCCCGCCGGGTCCGCAGCAGCCCCCTGCCTGGAGCGCGCTGGGCAGAAGCTGGAGCCCCTCGCCCACTGCGTTCCGGTCATACAGCGGACTCAGCCCAGCGCCGAGCTCGCCGCCGAAAACGACACGGACACCGACAGCGGCTACGGCGGCGAAGCCGAGGCCAGGCCGGACCGCGAGAAGGGCAAAAGCGCGGGGGCGAGCCGCGTCACCATCAAACAGGAGCCCCCCGGGGAGGACTCGCCGGCGCCTAAGAGGATGAGGCTGGATTCTCGTGGCGGCGCAGGGGGCGGCGCGGCGGCGGCGGCGGCCGCGCTCCTGGGGCCGGACCCCGCCGCCGCGGCCGCGCTACTGAGACCCGACGCCGCGCTGCTCAGTTCGCTGGTGGCGTTCGGCGGAGGCGGGGGTGCGCCCTTCGCGCAGCCCGCGGCCGCCGCGGCCCCCTTCTGCCTGCCCTTCTACTTCCTCTCGCCTTCAGCGGCCGCCGCCTACGTGCAGCCCTTCCTGGACAAGAGCAGCCTGGAGAAGTACCTGTACCCGGCGGCGGCCGCCGCCCCGTTCCCGCTGCTATACCCTGGCATCCCCGCCCCAGCTGCCGCCGCCGCAGCCGCTGCCGCCGCCGCCGCCGCCGCTGCCCTTTCCCTGCCTGTCCTCGGTGTTGTCGCCCCCTCCCGAGAAGGTGGGCGCCGCAGCCGCCGCGACCCTCCTGCCGCACGAAGTGGCGCCCCCTGGGTCACTGCATCCCCCTCACCCGCACGGGCGCACCCACCTGCCCTTTGCCGGCCCCCGCGAGCACGGGAACTCGGAGAGCTCTGCTCAGGAAGATCCCTCGCAGCCAGGGAAGGAAACTCCCTGAATCCTTGCGTCCCTTTCTTAGAAAGGACGAAGGTTCACGCGGAATAATAATATTAAGTTAAAACGCCCTTAACATTTTTAAGGGAGGAAGTGTAATTGATGCACGACCGGCTTTAAAAAAAAAAAAAAACAACAAAAAACAGGTGTTTTGTGTACATTTGGAGTTCCTGTTTTGCTCATCCTTCACCACCCCACCCTCCACACACTAACATCCCTTTCTTCCCCCACTAGCTGTAAAAGAACCTTTGCGCTAGATATTGATTCCTTTTTCTTTAAAGAACTCCCCGAAGTTTTGCCTACCTGTAGGCCACGTTCCATTGTCTTTTAAAATACAGAACCTAATTCTCGAGGAAGTGAGAAGAGTCCCCTTTGTGGATGAGCTGATTGAACCAGGGTATGGGAAAGGTGGCCGAGGAGTTGACATCGAACAGCAAGTAATTATCTGTCAATGACTCAAAGCTGTCCTGCCTACTTCAGGGGACTTCTGCCTGAAAACACAATGAGGATCTTAGAATTGAATTTATTCTTCAGTATTTTGTAATGTTCAGCTCTTTAAAAGGCGTATATTTTTCAGAGGAAGAGAAGAGGATGCAGTCGCTCATGTTGCAACCTATTCTGGAGTGGTTTGAATGGTATCCCTTAGTAACTTGCACTTGTTTAAAGAGACACGGAGTTGGGCCATCGTCAGAACCAAGTCGGGGAAGGAGATAGATGAGGAAGGCCAGAATTATTCTTAGTATATTTGCTGGCACTTTATTGAGAATTGACAATGAATCGACTCATCATGTGTATACATATGTATATATGTGTGTGTACATACACACATACATACATGTATATATAGCATCTATTCCCACCCTGCCATTATTTAATCCATCATGTTCCTAGATTTCGATAATCTTGCTGTAAAAAAAAAAAAAAGAATGTGCACTGAATTTAAAAAAGAAAACAAGTCCAAACTGATTTATTCTACATTGTTAAATCACAAAAGAGGAGGAAAATATTAAACTCGTCAGTTTTGATTGGATATGCTGTAAAGATGTGGAATGAAGACCTGTGAGGCCTTCC
This sequence comes from Eonycteris spelaea, assembly GCA_003508835.1. NCBI lineage: Eukaryota > Metazoa > Chordata > Mammalia > Chiroptera > Pteropodidae > Eonycteris > Eonycteris spelaea. The sequence goes on from PUFA01000053.1 coordinate 1,472,420, forward strand.
TATCTCCAAGTCCATGTATTTTCTGGAGACCAAACCAGATACCAGATAATCACAAAGAAAGCTTTTTTAATAAGGCTTAAACCAAGACCTTGTCTAGATATTTTTAGTTTGTTGCCAAGGTAGCACTGTGAGAAATCTCACTTGAATGTTATGTAAGGGGTGAGACACAACAGTCTGACTATGAGAGAAGAAAATATCTGGGTCTTTTAGTCAGTTTGGTGCATTTGCTGCTGCTGTTGCTACTGTTTGCCTCAAACGCTGTGTTTAAACAACGTTAAACTCTTAGCCTACAAGGTGGCTCTTATGTACATAGTTGTTAATACATCCAATTAATGATGTCTGACATGCTATTTTTGTAGGGAGAAAATATGTGCTAATGATATTTTGAGTTAAAATATCTTTTGGGGAGGATTTGCTGAAAAGTTGCACTTTTGTTACAATGCTTATGCTTGGTACAAGCTTATGCTGTCTTAAATTATTTTAAAAAATAAATACTGTCTGCAAGAAACCAGCTGGTTTAGAAAAGTTTAGTATTTGAAAATAAACTAGAAATTATCTTTATATTCCAGTATTTTCAGCACTTCATAAATTCTATTACCTAAATATTGCCACACTATTTTGTGATCTTAAAATTCTTACTAAGGAATAAAAAGTTTAATATACGATATGAGATTGTTTAATAATTAAAAAGACAATGGATACTCAGTTTTAAGATATCTATGAATATAGGAGTGAAAGTTATTCAGGTTCTCAGATATACAACTTCATTTGTCATTGGCTCGATAGCTAGCGCACGTTTCCAGTCTCCTGCCAGCCTCTAGGCTCTGGTTGTGTCTACCTACTTGCTCCCAATGTATCTTAATGAAAAGTGCCAAAGAAAACCTACCAATCACTCACATGATCGTTTATGTTAGACTCAATTTGCTAATTTTTTATGACCGATGAATTTTTTGCTTTCACCTTTGACACCAGATAGCCTCTGTTGTATGGTCTGGTGTGTTTCTCGTTAACTGGGTCCCATATCAACATACTACCACTTAGAGTTGCTTAACTTTTCAGTATATTTTGGCTCCTTGACCTTTATAAAACAATTCTCTTCTGGGACTTAATCACGAAATTCAAAGAGCAGAAATTATTTTTAACCTTTTCTCAAATTTATTTTCAGATTTGCGATTTGATAAAACTGAGAGAGTGTCAATTTTTAGTTTCAGTAATGTTTTTCACAAACCCCTTAGTTTTTGAAAGACGTTGAAATAATAGCCAAAATGTATGACATGTAGCAAAAGTGCTCCCTCTGCTGACTTTATGGCAACAGAATCGCAAGTCATAGAAAGTGATGCCAGAAGGAACCTCAGATATCAGCTTGTCCAGCCTTTTGCATTTTACAATATGAAAGAAATGAAGCCCAGAGACATCAAACGTCTTCCCAAGGTCACACAGCTACCCGAAGCCAGCACTAGAGGCCAGATCTCTTGTATCCCCCAGTCAGTGAACTACTTTCCACTGCGGCATCTTGAACCAAGTAAACTGAATTTTGGGGCAGCATTCATGAAACATCATGAAGAAACCACATAAACAAAAATTAACATTGGAAAACTAGGATTTTTGAGGATTGTAATTTATTGAACTTTGGAAAAGTATTCTATCCATCTAAGCCAGAATCATGGGAAAATAGCATTTTAAATATTTGGAGCTACATTTTAATACCATATTGTAATATTAGTTTCATAACCAAAAAAGATTAAAAGTAAATCAGAGGATAATATTTCAACATTTGTATAATTTTGGTATAATAAAAAATCTAGAGTTGGACCAGGTATTACAGGTCAATTCTTTATAAGTCCAAAGGCCTATATTCTAACATAGTAATAAGATAAAGTTAGGATAGACTCGTACCTGGAAAACGTTTTTTTAGTCATCGATTTATTTCAATGAATTAAAACAATGAATTGTAATTGAGTCATTATGTCATTATAATTCGTTAAAAAGGTTCTATACCTGCAGCAGTAAAATTTTAGCCAAAATCAACTGCCATATATGTATGATTTTTCAACACAAGACAAATATGAATCTTGAGTTAATAATGCTTTTTACCTGTAGTATTATACCAGTTAACTTTACATTCATATATTTCTCTGAAAACCTTATATTGAATTGATTAATAGCCTTTTTTTCCCCCAAAGAGCTAAGCACATTTTTAAGGCACTAGAAACTATAATAGCTATTTAACGTATGACTGGACTTTTCCTATAATTGTGAAAACTATTTTTCATTTAGTTATCTGTTGTTGGTCATACAAGCCATAACCTTGGCTATTGCCTATCACCTTAGATTTGTTCAAAAGTATGTAAAAGATGCCTCCCCCTCTTTCTGACGATGTCATGGTCAATTTTGAACCTCTCCATGAGAAGTGATTGGCAACCGAGATCCTGGGAAGACATGGCTGGGCCAAACAGACTTAAGATCTTTTACTTTAGAAATGAACAGAACCTTCATGAATGAATTAACGGCCATTATAATGTCAAAAGATGGCTGTACTATTAGAATAGTATTTTACTTCAGATAGCAATTTGATACTTTTAATGAAACAATAATTCTTAATCTGTTGGAATCCCAGATCAATGTATTTAGGCTCACCTGTTGTTCTGCATTGTATTAAATAAGTTCAAAATGGGTAAAAGTGCATGCTAAAGTCCAATGAAGATTCAGTTTTTCATAGAATTTAACAGGATTAATGTGGAAAATTATATTTTCTGTGATTAAGATTTAGCATAAGTTTTATACTAAAATGCATGTGCAGCATGTACTTTAAAAATATGCTCCTAGAAAGGAGAAGGACATTTGTTTTAAAATTGGGGTTCTCATACTTTTCTAGTGATTCCACATTGAAACCTCCAAATGAATGTAAAATTCTACCTTTTTAAAAGTTGATATTTAAAGATTCTCAGTGATCCCTATTTATCTGGCCTCAAGGAATGATATGTGCCCCTATAAAGCAATGGTTCTGAACACTGAAGCTTCTGTGGTTAAGTGCCAACGTTGTTTATCTTCTTTTTTTTTTTTTATTTTAGTGAACAGCTTACTAAAATGCTATATATGTCCTCTTACACATGTCTATAGAACAAAAATACCCTATACATAGTTAACCTTTCTCACTTCCAGTTCATCATTATAAATATATATGCAATCTGGGAGTATTGGCACCTGCATTAAATTATTTTCGAGTTCTTATATATGCTTTTTATAGGTTTTCCTTCAGTCTCTACTCATGGCCAGGCTGTTAGCTGTCATTTCTTGATGTGTTAGAGAGTCTGCCTCTTATTCATACAATTTGCTGCCTATGACTTACTGTGGCCTGGGAAACCCTTTAACCAAAACCATACACATTTGAAATGTGTCTAAAATTAAAATAAATAGGCTTTAACAGAGTACCTGTTGAGCACTTCTCTAAGTTGTGTGAGCTTGTAGATCTGGGACATGTTTCTCCTCCCAACCTTTTTCTCTTTGTTTCTTTCACTTTCACATTCTTAGCAATGTTCAGTTTCAGAACACTATGCAAAACCCTTCAAATACATATATATTTTGATCATTTAATTACATTAAAAGCTTGCTAATGATTTTATTCCACAACTAACTACAAAATAAATTTCTGTGCCAGAAACAAAGTATTTGATTTGACTAACACTGCTTTTTTTTTTTTTTCCAGCTTGATAGGAATAGTAAACCAAGGGCCATCAGTGAAAACTGATTCAGCGTTTTGATTTATGGAAAATCCTATCCTCTACTTCTGGTGTATAATCTCTCCACCTCTGGGTTTTGAGCATCTTGGGTGTCAGGTCCACAAAAGCATTCTGGGGAATTGCCAGGGAGGATGCTTAGGCCCAGATGTTGCATCTGAATTTAGACACACACATTGGAGAGCCTCTGGTTGAGAGGTTTTAGACTCCCCACTGATTGCAACACATTTATTTTCTCCTTGAGCCTGTAGATTCAATAAATAGTGGGTATGGGGATACAGATATTTGTTTTGCTCCTACTATAAGTGAGTTGCTGTGGTAAGTGCTAGAGAATTAAAGATTAATAATCTCTGAGGATCTCAAGGTCTAGGGTTGACAGACCTACACTAGAATGGATTATAATGAAACATGATAAGTGCTTATGGAGGGGGTGAATACTGTACTGGAGGTGTGAGGGTTGCTAACTTTGGGTGGATCAGAGACGGCCTTGGGATGTAGCTGGGTTTTGCAGAATGATCAGGAGAGTGAATCCATGGGGCTCTCTCCAATAAGGCTCTGGCGCACTATGTATGGTACTGTGCTAAGAACCAGGACAGTTTATTATATTTGAGTTGAGGTCTGAGCAAAAATTTCCTACCTTCTCAGTCCTTAGAACTTGACTGCTATACTGGTTCTCATCAGCATCTCCTCCTAAGAATCTGAACCATAAACTGGGACTAAGAGATCATGGAATTTCCCACCGCAAAGGATAGCATTCATAGCAGGATAACGTCTCATATAGTAGGAGGGCAAAGACAAAACCCAGTACCTTGTAATCAACCAACTCTGTCTGACCTCATCCGTCCGTTTTACAAAAGAAGCTATGGGTGACTTCTCTCCTGATAACCTAAGAGGCAGAGTAGACTTTGTTGCTGGAGAGGAAAGATTATCACTGAGGTAACAGCCTGTCTACATTATGGCATAGCACATGGAAAATCAGAGAAATTCTGAAGAAACACTTTTCAAGGTCCCCTACAAAGAATCATACAATTTTGCCGCTCACTCAATTTGGAGACATCCAGAAATGTGCCTTCCCTGTCGTGGAAGTCCCCACATACATAATCGGGTGAGCTCTCCACCTCTGTCTCCAGCCCTCCCACCTAAAGGTTCCACATGAACGAAGGGATCAAAGCAAGTTATGAAGCTGGACACAGGGAACCTTTAGAATTGAGGAAATAGGAAAGAAGGCGATTTGTTACACTTTTTAAAATATGGAGTATTTGGAGGGCACCGTAAATTTATCTACTGTTTTAATTTGAGGTCTTTTACATATGGGTATGCACATGTGTATACAAGAGAGTATCAAATGCTTCACAACGGAGGTATTGAGTATCCGGCACATAGTTCTTTATTAAATTTTGCTTCCAAATGCGGCTTTACAGGTTCCGCACTGGGTTTCGAAAATTAGCTTTAACAGGGAAACTTCAGCCTGGATCCAATTCCTGAAGACCTGTTACGTAATCAGAAAAGTCCCTATAATATGACGTTTTAAAGAACCCAGCTTCTCTTTCTATGATCCTTTAAGCAGGACTTGGTTTTCGAGCATATTATGCTGAACAAGACTCATCCGCATAGCTATAACGTAGCTGTTCTGATCTACACATGACGGAAATGGTGAAGAAACCTGACAATATGCCCGCACCCCGGAGAGCTCGGCAGATACAAGTGAGTGTGATAAAGGATTTATTTCTGAGCTGTGTTTGAAACGTACTCCCTTAAAAACTGGTAAACCAACCCTAGCCCCTTAAATCGCCCTTCTAGCATTGCGTGGTATGGGAATAGCAGGGGAAAAAAAATGTCATCAGCCTTGAGATCTTCAAGGAGCTCCAGGGTTGGAAAAAGAGAAGCATTCTTAGGTTGCCTAGCGATAAATCTACGAATGATATCATTCTTGGGGAGGCCGGCCTCCCCCCTCCGGTTCTCTCCCCGCCTGGCTTTCCTTCCTCCCTCCCCCTACTTTCCCCTCCTACGCCGGGGTTCAAAGTACAGCCGCGCGGGGTGAGGGAGCCGGAGCCGGACGCGGCGCTGTCACGTGCGCCCGCACATGCCCCGGCGCACGCTGCGCGGCACGTGAGAGGGGGCGGGGCGGGGGCGAGGAGGCGCCAGCTCCCGGCCTAGCGCGCGTGCGCGCTGGCCCCCGCGCCCTCCGCCCCGCAAGCGCTGGCGGGGGAAGCCAGCGGGTTGCAGCATGGAGGGCAGCCGGGCCGAGGGCGGGCGGCGGGGCGGCGGGGCGGCGGGGCGACCGGGCGGCGGGACCGCGGGATGGCGGGGCAGGGGCGGAGACGGGGACCCGCCCTGCCGACAGCTGCGCCCACCGCGACCTGCTGCGTCTTAGCGGACTGGGCCTTGATAGTCATTCCTCCCAAATTAAAGCTGGCTCTGACTCTGGGCTCCTGGAACCATTCTGACACAGCAGTTTCCGAGCGGCCTTTCTTGACGCGGTCCGGGAGGACCTTGGGGTGGGAACTTCAAGCCTAGGCCAGCCTTGGCCCAGGGTCGAGACAAGCCGTGCTACACCCGATGACGCCAAGAAACGAGCCAGACCCGGACCTGTGTTGGTCCCCGGATTATGTCTTGCTGGAGAACCCCACACCCCCCAGCAGTGGGGCAGGTTGGGGAGACAGTGCTAGACCAGAGAGCTTGGCAAAAGGGGTGTTGCCCTGTGGAGGCGTTGGTCCAGTTTTGCAAATTGAATTCTCACTAGTTAAGCATTAAGGAGCTTGTGATGCAATATATTGGGACTTTCTGTGCAAGGTGTAAAGCGAAAGAAGTGGTTTTATGGCACTAATGGATTCTGCGTGGTGCACTAAAGGGAAGAAAATTAATGTAGTCGGATTGAAGGATAGATGTTTTAAAGTTATATTTAGAGGAATTGTTTACAAACCCCTTTAACAATTAGAAGTGATCACGTTATTTAATTTTATAACATTTCCGGAAAGTTGCATGTTAATAAACCATTTAAAATGAATAATTAGTTTGGAGGAATTTGGAGTTTAAGATGCCTCTTAGATAACAGCATGCCAAGCCATGTTACAAAAGTAGGGAAGCACTACAACCCCCTGCAAATACGGTTTTAGTCATGTGATTGAAAGCGATCTCGGGCATTGCCCGTACTATTTAGACAGGTCAGGTGCCGGTATTTGCTAAGACATAGAGCGGTTGTGAACTCTCCAGTCTAAAGGGCACAGCGAATGCCACCCTGGAGACAGGCTACTATAAGCTAACAGACATTCACAAAGCACAAGACAAACTCATTGTTTCTTGTTTACATTTTAATGATATGTGTGCATAATGTCCTACCGTTGAAATTGAATAATGCTCCCCATCCCCCAAATGTTAGGCTGTTTGCCTGAGACAGCTTAGTTATAAGATTCTGAAAGTTGAAAAAGCAAAGGTAGACTTCAAATATTCACTCAACAAATATGTATTGAGCTTTTATTATGTGCCAGACACGGGATACAGCAGTGACTATACAGATGAGTTCATCACCCATTATAGCGCCTAAAACTTGTAATAAAATCTCACAAGTTCCCAAGCATTTGCCATCCAATTACTGTTTATGTCAACTAGTGATTATATCCCTCTGCACTGGATTTTTTCAGTTGGTGGGCATGAAGAATGCCAGGTGAAGTTACTGAATCTTTAGTCCTATCAATGCCCAGGCGCTCTCGTTTCCCTTCTTCCGGACCTTCATCCCTTTGGAGCCACACAAGCCTCCCTGCTGGTTTTCTAACAACAGGCTTGGTTGGTCCTTTCCCTTTCCCAGAATATTTGCACTTGCTTATCCATCTGTCTGCAACACTCACCCTCCAGATGTCAGGATAGCTGATTCTAACCAAACCCCACCTTTATTTGTTTGTTTGTTTGTTTGTTTTGTCTCTGCTCAAATTTCACTTCTTTAAAGAGGTCCTCCCTGAGCAGCTCATAGGCAATCTATAAAATACCCGCCCAAGACATCATTCTTTATTTTTACTTTGCTTTGTTTTTCTTCATAGCAGGTATCACCCCTGATATAATGTGTGTATATTGATGTATATATATGCACACACATATAAATATGTTGTTTATTGCTTGTGTCTCTCTCACTAGGATGAACAAGGACTTTGTTTTGTTCATTGCTATTTGTCCAATGCCCAAAAATATTTATCTATTTGCCTTTTATAAGTAAACATGTGTCAATCCTCAATAAATATTTGCTGGATGAATGACTGAACATCTCTGGCAAGCACTTTAGCTTGATTTCCTCACTGAAGACAACAGCACCTAACCTCTGAAAGCATCCCCTTCTTTTTTTATGAATCTATTTCCTCAACACTTACTGAGCACCTGCTATGTTCCAGGCACTGTGTGACACAGACTTCAACAAGTAGTAGGAAGTCAAAAGCAGGTAACATTCCATACCTGCAAATGGGAAAAGACTCCAAGTGATCTGGAAGCTGAATGAATTTTATTGTTGCAATAAAATTATAGAGATGATATTTAAGCACTAATAGAGTTCGCCTAACAATACAGTTAACATCAGTTTCACCGTAGTTCAAATGAGTACAACAACTTATTTATTATGTTAAAAATTCACTTAAAGTACCTTCTTTGAAATTTAAAATTAAAGAAGGTTTTGAGCATTTTTCCATTCCCTAAGTCAGAGAGAACAAACTATAGTAGCCCTGCAGAAGTGAGTTTCAACCAACTTAGGTCTCAGACAACCCCTGAACTTGTGCAGACAGAGTAGGATCCTCTGAATGTGACTCATGATGGAATACGTAACACATATGATGAAGGTTTGAAGATTCCAGATGCTTCAGCTCTTTGCTGGCTCTGCCAGGTGCGGTAAACTTTGTCCCTTAGTCAATGATTTTCTTCAAGTATACACTGTGTCTATCAGTGTATACTCAGCTCAAAACACAATGCCTCGGTAGTAAACTCTCAATACTCGGGTGTTGAAATCCAAATCCTCCTCTCCATTCCCATAATCATTGTCCTAGTTCCAAGCTTCGTCATCTCTCATCCAAATTATTGTAAGAACCTGCTCAGTGGCCTTTGTTCAGTCTTCTCCCTGTGAATTGGCCACACCTCCAGCACAGTTAACTTCCTAAGTACCAGTAGTATACTAAAGAATATGAAGTCCCCATTAAAAGAAGGTGTGAAGTCTTAAACCTTCCCTTCTGGTTTCACCTTCCTTTTTATTTCCCCCTTCTATTTTTTTATTTTCCAATTACAGTTGACATTCAGTATTATATTAATTTCAGGTATACCCTCCTTCTACTCTCTCCCTTCTCCTACTTCCCCCAATCAGAAGATGGGCATCTAATGCCTTAGCTGCACTGGACTACTGTAAATTATTGAATATGCTTTGTGCTCTTGAATGTTTATCTTTGGGTGAAATAATCTCCATTTGGAGGCCTCCTACTCATGCTACAAAACTCAGCTCAAATTAAAAACTCCTCTGTAAAAACTTCCAAAACTATCTTAGCTAAAACTTAACCATACCCACTTCTTTGCTTTGTGTTCTGTTAGCCCTTTCTGTGAATCTCCATGAGCGTTTAAAATCTTATTCCATAAATGTGCATGTGCAAGAAGTGATGGGTGTCCTTATTTTCTCTAAGTCTAACTTCAAGCCTCCTCCACAAGGACTGGTGAAAAATAAACTTAGTCATTGTGGTCTCTTTCACTCCCACACCCTTTAGGATTTCACAAGGACCTGGGATGCCAGGATAGGACCTGCCTTGTTGCTTCTGCCTCTACTCCTTCCTCCTAACATAATCTTCAACTTTAGAGGTTACAGGGACCGAGTAGTTAACCAAAATGAGTGATTTTGGCTAAGTGCAAGACCATAGAAAATGATAAGGACCACAATAAATGGGAGGCTGCGTCACCTTAAAATGGGCAGACATTACTGAACTCCAACAAATTGTAGCCAGCTGAAAATGTAACCTCGAATTGCTAGGTCATCGGATTTTTCCAGGAGAGGCTGAAATCTGGATTCTAATGTGAAATCTACTTTCAAAATGTTGGCAACTATTTTTAAAAACTTAAAAACACTATTCATTACAAATGAAGCATATCTGTAAAAGTATTAGTCAGCCTGGAAAAGGCCACTTTGAGACCTCTGCTTTAAAGGAAAAAAAAAAAAAAAAGGCCTTTCCGGAGGTTTCTTTCAAGCATTCAACCCTAAATGTCCCTGACACAAAGAGCCCTGAAGTCATTCCTGAAAATGGGTGGGTGGGGGTAGGGGGAAATGCAGTGAGAACAGACACAGATTAATGTCTCAATAAATTATCCTGTCACACTGGAATGCTTTACATTACATTGTAATTAATTGTATGTATCTCACACCGGACATCCAAATGCTGCTGCTACTCTGACTGGCACCACCTCCAGCCTCCACTTGGCCCTCTCTGCTGTGTGTTGGACTGTTTACTGGTTCTTAGCTCTTTCTCAAGTTTCTTTTATGACTCTCCCTGACCTCTGTCTCCCACTTACCTCAAGACCTCTGCTTGTCTCCAGACTCCTCACTCAGGAAAACCCCTATTTCATCAAGAGAATTCATTCCATCAGACATAATCTTTCTGACTCTCAACCTTGCCTACCTATCTCCCACCATGCCCTCACTTCCCTTCCTGCCGCTGCAGAGGGGAAGGCCACCCTCCTGTTCAGAGCCAACTCATCCACTTGTGCATTGATAATGTGTTAAAACTATCTCTTAAAATGCCACTATCTTATCCATGCAGCTAGTCTGGATTTCTGTTAAGGAGCTCTGTTATTCATTTATCATTGTGTTCCTGGAGTCTAGTACGCTGCTAGGGTCAGGGGAAGATGTTCTACACATCTACTGAACAAATGCCTATTTTATCTGGGTGCTGTACCACAGTTCCTAAAAACTTTTCTAGAGACATAGACAAGAATTGGCATGCAATGCTTCATAAGTAATCAATTTAAAGAGAGTAGTTTCCCCTGACTCTGAGCATGGGCTAAATTTGGAGGAGATAATCCAGGAGGGGATGTAGTTGGAAGGCTAGGGAGTTTATCTTGAGTCAGATTGGTGCCATTAGCTGTGAGTTAGCTGTACTGATATCTCCTATCTGCCATCTCTGATTACTGCTGGTGAGGCTGGCCCTTGGCAGTTGCTGAGGGGAGCAAGGCAGAAGCCTCTGTGACCAAGGTGTCTGTCATACTGCTCTCTGTCGCCTCAGGTCCCACCTGAAGACACCACTACTTCATTAGCAGATAGTCTCTTGGAAAAAGATAGATAAATGCCAAGTCCTCTTACTCTTTGTATGTTTCAAAAAAAAAAAAAAAAAAATTTTTTCTTTTCTCTCTTCCTCTAACTTGTAAACTTTTTTTATATTTTGATGTTATTTTTAAATCTGTATAAATTATCTAATTATATTTATCTTTATTCTTACTCATGTTTTAAACAAGATCTCATATTCTATTTTATATCTTCCTGATTACCCTGTTGGCTTCTAACATTTACTTAATTTGAATTTCATCTGTTCGAAATTATTTTATAACTGACTTCATTTTAATTTTAATTTTAACAGGTTATCTTAACCTTCTGGTTTTCTTTTCAATTTTATTTTCTTGCTCTAATCTTTATTCTGCTTATTTTATAGCCCATGTTGTACTTCTGTTTGATGAATTTTTATAGTTATCCTGGTTTAAAGTTTTGCCTTATTATCCTTTAAGCTTTTCTTATTTCTCAGTTTTTGGCTTTTAATTGGTTTTAAGACTTTCAGAATCCTTTAGCACCACATTTTAGTCTTAATTCTCCCTTCTTCTTCTTCTTCTTCTTTTCTTTTTTGGTACTATAACTTTTCTGTCAGTTGATCTAGTTCAAATAATGACATAAGAATCATATTAAAACTTTTCTGCCCCAGCCCTCCTTTCTGCTGACCATCACTGTAAGTACATATTTTTTTGCATTACTGTTTATTTGACACAACATTCTATGCAATTATTATTTTCACATTGCATATTTTCAATTTATAATTTCTACTTGTTTTAATTAATTTCTTTTGGTTGCAAGGAAAAATTCATTCCATTAACTAAAGTGATGGCCATTTTATTGTAAGAATGAATGGGCAAAAGAGGGAAAAAATCTCAGCCACGATGTAGGACAGGCATCTGCCAACCCTATGGGAAGTCCTCAAAAGAGCTGGAACTGTTGTGAATTTGGGCTTACAGGCACTAGAATAATAATTTTAAAAAAACATCCGAAGGAGATGCTATATGTGGGCTTTTCACTCTATACTTTGTTAGTACATGTCACCTCACGAAATCTGCATTTCGAAGATGAGACTCGTATGGGCACCAAGAAGAAGAATCATGCCACCCAAAAGACAAACAAGGTCATTATCAGGTAGTTTCTGTTCCTCTGTAGCAATATTTACTTCAGAAGACAGGGGGTAAAATTTATTTTTCAAAGCGTGGCCTATGAACCAGCAGCATTGGCATCACTTGTGAGTTTATTAGAAGTGCAGAATCTCAGTTGCCATTCCATACCTATTGAATCAGAACCTGCATTTGACCAGGTTTTCAGGTGATTCCTATGCATATTAATGTTTTAAGGAATGAAAATGTGATGTAATTTTTTAAAACCCACCCAAGGAGTTAAATTAACACTCTCAAATCTGAAAGAACAAAGTGTTTTTGTATCCAGGCTGCTTCTCTGAAACTTGCTTACAAATTTCTTTAGTTTTTTCTTTTTTCTTTTTTCTCTCTTTTTTCCCCCGAGACAGCCTCCTCAAGTAATGTCTTTGTTTGAAATTGGAGATATTTGTCTGCACGTAAGAAGCACTTGAGAAATTTGATTTTTTAAAATAGTGTTGATTACACCCTCAGAGAACCTGATTGAATTGGTCCAGGATGATGGTCAGAAGCTCCCAAGGTCATTACAATGTACAGCCAAGGTTGAGAATCTTTGAATTCTAGGAAACCGAATCCATGAAACCTTTTTGAAAAAATTACTGAAAGAGGGTCACCAGACAACAAAGAAATGAATCTAAATAAAGAAATGAATCTAAAAAAATGAAGAAGCTGTGTTGAGAGGTAATTATTGAATTAATTTTAAAATAAACTCAACCAAAAGACTTGGATTTTTGGTTAAAGAACTTAATTAGAGCTCTAGAAGGCAAATATGCTATTGTCTGTCCCATAAATTTCTATTTATATCTGGTGTACTCTCTCATCAAATCAATTTTCTTCTGGGTTTTACATCATTAGTTCTCAGGTTTTCATGTGGTGATTGTCGCTCCATGTTCCTCCTTTTGCTGACCTGACCACTGGCAGGCTTTTTCCTCAGGTGGGAGACTTGACAACTAAAATGGTCGCCTATCTTAACAGTCTGCTTTCAGACTGTTTCTCTAAAAAGGAGCCAGAAATATGGAACAGGAGAAGACGAGGAAAAGCCTTGTGATATTGGCTCAGATTTAGAGGTATCACTATGAACTCATGATTATATTTATATAAACTGCAGGGCTCCTGCCTCTCTGGGGCCTGCCCTGCAGATTCCAGCACTTCAGCTGCGCAACTTCAGATCTCATTCTTCCAGCTCAGAGGGACTGTCATTCTCTGCTTGGATCCCACATTGCTACACTGTCAGGAAATTTTCCCCAGGCTGAGAGCCAGGATCATCATGAGGTTTACCTCTTATGTTTCCCTGTCTTCAGGGATTGATTGCAGTCTTTCGTTGCCTACTCTATTTTGTGTTGCTTATCTCCAATGTCTGAAAACACTTGCCTTAGACATTTTGTCTGGTTTTCTGGTTAAGGCAAGAGGGCTTCTGTCAGATACTCCATCATACACAAAAGCAGAAATGCTGGGCTAATAGAGAAAAAATACTGCCATTTGCAGCAGCATGGTTGAACTTTGAAATAATCATACTAAGTGAAATAAGCCAGAAAGAAAAAGTTGAAAATCACCTGATATCACTTATATGTGAGATATAAACTTAAAAGCAACAAATGAACAGGACAAACAAATAGAGACTCATGGACATGGACGTTGAACTAGTGGTTGGTTACCAGAGGGGAGAGAGAAAAGGGGGAGGGGGGAAAATAAAAAAATAAAATGTTAAAAAGAAAAAGAAATGCTGGGCTATATATTTGATAATAGTCATATTAATGTTAAATTATTGAAATTAATCATTATATGGTGGTTATCTCCTCTACTTAGGAGATACTTGGTGAAGTACTTGGGATAAAAGGTTATGTTATCTACAGCTTACTCTCAAATGATTTAGTCAAAACAATAATAATATGAATAGCAATAATATGTAGATTTGTAGAAGGAGCAAGAAAGTGGTAATATATGTGTGAAAAATGCTAACTGGCAAATCTAGATAGTGAAAATGGGAATTCATTACACTTTCTGTTAACTTCTCTGGAAGTTTGAAATGTTTTCAAAATAAATAGCAAACAAAGTATCCTTTTGAGTGTGAACTGGATTTAGTGATTCACATCCAGACTTAGAGTATGGAAAGAAAAAAATAGTAACTTTACATTGAAGAAACCTGGCAAACGCGATCTTTAATTAAGTAATCATGGTTAACATCATCAGTGTTAAGTCTGTGGATATCATGTACCCACTGCTATTATGTGATGAACAGATTTTCTCACAATTTATAACCCAAACTAAGAACTATTGGATATCCTTAAATCTGCCTTTCTTAAATACCTTTTCAAATTGGGCAAATATTAGCCATTTCATTTTATGTCTACCTAGTTTAAGTAGCACTTACCTCTAGAGAAATGAGGATGTGTTGATTTATAAATTTTATTCTAATTATATAGTCTAGAGAAATTTATGGTGTTTGTATAGTACAGTGACTTTTTATGTGTGGTCCTGTTTTAATACAAATGCTAATATTGTTCAATGAATACCATTCATAATATTTGAATGATATTTAGGACATCTTTATTTAAAAGGTATTGTATCTCTATATTTGGTATACACACGTACTTCCTGTCCTTAGGGAAGGAAAAAAGGAGACATTTTTTTATTCTCTAAAATCATTTTTTCCAGTTAGAAAAGGAAATAGTAGGAGTGTGGGCTTTGGAGATTGATTACCTGGGTTCATCTGTTGGTTTAGTAGGAGTGCCTACACCATAGACTACTCTGCATATTGACACGTGTATGTATTAGATTTAGAGCAAAATGTGCCCACAGAGTAGAGGTCAGAGAGGAGCTATCACAGTCTTGGCAGACAACAAACTCTGAAAAATATTAGTTATTATTATTTCATCGTTTGTCCAATACTCTTAGATCTTGTTGACTCTAATCAATGTCACTGGATTGGTGGCTCTTGGGTAAAGTACCATTCCTACTTCAATTAGCTGTAACCAAGAGAAAAGGTCATAGGCACATAACGTGACTGTCTTACTCACCAATTGCTGGGATCAGGAGAATTTTCACTGGAGGCCCTGAGTGTGGGAAGAGCCATCACTGATACATCTAATACCTTGAGATACATGTTGCATTGGGTTTTTGACAAATTCTGACTATTAGAGTGGGGGGATAAACCTGAAATGGATGTTTAAACAGAGTTTGTTGTTCTCCTACCAGGTGACTCTACTAAATTGTCAGAATTTTTAGTATGTTTACTGCTCCCTCAAAGATGTCCATGCCCTAATTGTCCTAATCCCTGGATTCTGAGAATATGTTACTTTATACAGAAGAAATTTTGCAGATGTGAGAAGAAAAGATTACCCTAGATTATCCAGGTACACCCAGTCTAATCATTTAAGTCTTCAGAAGTGGGAGAGAACATTGGTTCAGTGAGAGAGAAGAAAAGAAAGAAGGAGGAAAGCCTTGGAGCGGGAGAGGGACTTGACTTGTCATAGCTAGCCATGAAGATGGAGCCAGGGGGCCATTAGCTAAAGAATGCAGGAAGCCTCTAGAAGCCAGGAATTACCCTCAACTGAAAGCCAGCAAGGAAACAGGTACTTCAGTCATATAACCACGATGACTTAAATTCTGCCAGTAACCCAAATAAGAAGGAAATGGATTCTCCCTTAGAACCTTCAGAAAAAACAGACTGCCAATACCTTGATTGTAGGTTAGTGCTACTCATACCAAACTTTTGACCTATGGAACTGTAAGAAAATGAATTTGTGTTGTTTTAAGCCACAACATTTGTGGTTCTTCGTTGTGACAGCAAAAGAAAACTAATACAGTAGGCCCCATTGAGAAGATGAGGTTTCAGCAAAGACTTGAAGGAGGTAAGAAAGGGAACCAAGAAAAAATCTGGGGGAAGAACATTCCGGGCACAGAGAACAACAAATGAAAAGGCTCTGAGTTAGGAGCATGTGTGGCATGTCCAAGGAGGAGCAAAGAGGGCAGTATGCTTAGTATAGAGTGAGTGAGGAAGAGACTCATAGGAGATGATGTCAGATTTGGAGGGCTTATCTTCTCTATTGTGAAATCAACTGACAGCTCTTCCTACCTAAAGGTGGAGAAAGATAAACACCTTGACCTTTTCCTGAGAAATTAGGTGCTCAGGCCATTGTCTCCCATGACCCAATTCCATTCATCTGAGTAGTAGTTTGGAACAACTCACTGTTTGACTACTTTACCTACTGATGAAGGCCTGGTCTTGTACAGTTGACCTCTCCAGAACCCAGATTTCTCAGTTTAAAGGAACTGGTTATCTGGCCTGATGAGTTTGCTTGCCACAGTTTGGGCCACTTTGAAGGACAGTATGGCTCTATTCCTTCATATACAGTAAGCTCTATGGAAACTAGGATTCCTTCCTTGGAAAGTTGGTTGACATAACAACCCTGGTGTGTTGATTGTCCTCACAAGATTTAACGTCAGTCCTCAAGATGTTAGAATTTTTAATACTCATCTCTCCCTACATTTGTGGTTTTAGTCATCTCATCTTTCTGGCTATTGGGCAATATAAATTTTGGACAATATAAATTGCCAATCTTTACATCTGTCAAGCTTCAAAGCACTGTTATCCTTAAGCACCCAAAGCCACAAATATTTTTCCTTTAATTTTGATCTAGGCCTATAATAAACTTTATGTGATTTGTCTTAACATCAACAGTTTCTGCCCAAGGCACCTGTGGTTGGTTTGGAGGGCATGACACCCCTTTCTTCTCACAGTGGGAGAATATGTACTCTCCAACTCACACGGAGAACAAAGTAATTGAACCTAAATAAGATAAAAGTACATACCCTAAATTTACTTTTGAATTTTCCTTGGAACTCTCCAGTTAGGATACTTCTGATACTTAACTTTCTTGTACCTCCTCATGAAATTATGCTGATTATATTGATGTCAAGTGGTGGGTTATTGGGTTTTGGTTAATTATTAACCCAGGTATCTCCAGTACCTAGCACCATGCTTAGATTCAATAAATATTTTAAAAATTAATTCATCCATTTGCTCATTCACTCAAAGTGAAAGGCACTCCTAAAATTGTAATGTCTCTAATATCAGAAATAGGTAAAATTTATTGGTACTGACAATTTATTATGCAGTTAAGAAAAGCATTACATTATTTTTATATCATGAGTTGAAAATATTTTTGCAGAAGTTTTATCTCATAAGATAATATACTCTATGTTCATTATAAATTGACAATAAATTAACTAGAGAAGGTTAAGTAAATTTTACAATTGACCCTAAAGGGATAAACTGATGAACATTTTATCATGTTTTATAACTGAAAAAGAAATAGTGCTCTAGATGAACAGATTCAGCGCCATGTAGAGTGATATGTGGCAAACTAGGCTTGAGGTAACTGATCCCAGTAACTCGTTTCTGCTTTTAGTTGCTAAGGCCTCTGTGTGATTTTGCAGACATCACCAAATTCACAGAACTTCCTTGCAAAGCTTGCCAGTGTTAGGAGACCAGGCAAAACAGTGTCTCAAGAGCAGCTCAGTGGAATAAACTTTGGCAAAGATCTCTACAGGTTATTTCCTTTCTCCTATCAATTCAGCTATCCTCCTTAGAAACTCAGCTGTCCTTCCTTCGTCAGACCTTCTGAAACCCAAAATAAGCAACAGGTAATTAGATAAAAGTAGTGGAGTAAATCTGAAAATGGTATTTCCCCCCAAATTTAGAGATGTTTGTCCTTCAGAGGGATGAAAGTTTCTGATCCTGTGATCTCCTTCTGGGTTTTGGTATCTTGGACAGAGAGTATTTGCTAATCATTAACCCTGGGTATTCTTGACATGTTACTTTAAGGATATTGCTTAAATCCAAAAGTGCTCTCCTCAACATTCATCTTCAATGGAGAAGATATTTCCAGATTACATGCATTCTACATATCTTCTAGAGGAAAATAATATATCTAGCATGGACAAATGCTGTAATTGGGGTGCAGGTTATCATCAGATAATTCTATTCATGTAAAAGCATTATCTGGGTAGACAAAAGGTCTTGACCTCAGAATGCTTTCCTCTTAAACTACATGCTCAGCATAGCTCAGTCCATTCTGTTTGAGCATTACTATTGCATATCCTACTTCCATTCAAAAGACCTGGGGTGCAAATCCTGGCTCTACTACCCAATTGCATAAACTTGGGGAAACTGCTTATATATCTTTTGTCTGTTTCTTTATCTGTATAATGGAGATGATGATGATATCAGGTCCATGTTTGGAGCTTCATGAATGTCAAAACACTAAAGAAACATTAGTTGTAATTGGTTCCTAGGAAGCAGTCTAGCATAGAGGTCAAGAGCCTGGAATCCGAAGTGAGGCAACCTTGTTTGGATCTCTTTCATCAGCTTTGTGACCTTGAGTGTTACTTCTCAAAATCTGTTTCCTCATCTTTAAAGAGGATGATTTTAATTAGTTAGGATAATTATAAGGATTAAATGACAATATCTAAAATCTTGTATTTGCATTGCTTTCTAGGAGAGTTCAGTGGTCATGCAATGCTGTGGAAAGAATAGAAGGAAGGCAGACAGATGTATGTAGCTTCCATTTGGTGTAATGGGCCTGCATGTCCAGCTGCCTTAGGTCCTTTCTGGGGTCGCAGAGCTGCATAGAGATCTGGAGCCCGTTCTTATACAGTGTATTGTATGCAGATGTTCCCTGTGAAATGTAGTGGCCCTGCTCTTCCTGCTCTCCCAGACAATGTGACCAACCTTTAGCCACCTGATAGGTTGTAAAACTAGTTTTCTTGATATCTTGCCAGCTAATCAGTTCTCATGTGAGTTTTTATTTTCTGGGTCAGAGGATCACGAGTTCTTGGGTTCAGTGTGGTCAGAGTCAATAGCCACCTCTCAGGAAGTTGCTTCACTAACGAGAGAATTCACAATTTCTTCCGGAACTTCAATCTGTTGCTGGGTAACAAGCCCTAGTATCTAAAGTCCACACAGACCTTTTATTTTTCTAACTAGAGCAATTGAATATAGCTTAGTCAGGAACATCCTAGGATTCCCAGGCTATCAAACACTCTTAATTACATTCAGACTGGTTGGCATCTCCATCTGGAGCCTTAGAGTACTAAGCAAATCACATGACTGTCTAGCCAGGTCAGGAGAGCCCTTCCTAAGTTAGGCCATTGTTCCCATGAAGTCTTCACGTTTCTAGTATGGAAAAGAGATAAGACAATAGCTGTTTGTTATGTCTTACTATATGCTGGACACTGTGCTAAGCAATAACATGCACCAATTATTTAATTTATGAGGTAGTGTTACCATATAAGGAAACCAGGTATTGAGAGAGATTAAGCAACTTGGACCTTGGTCACACAACCACGCTTCCCAAGGCTGCTTTGCCTTTGGCTATTCCATACTTGATTTTAGCCACCAGCCAGAAGGAAGAGAAACATCCCATAGCAACATTTAATTTGTTTCTAATAATTGCAGAGCACTATTTCTTTTATATTACTAAATTTACTATAAAGAATTTGATTTCAGTCATACAAAAGAGCTTTAAAAACAACTACCTTTGGTAATGTAATTCCGATTCTAGAAAATGTGTTTTATTCAAAGATAATGAGAATCTTACCATTTTATTTATTGTATTTTGAATTTTTTCCTTAAAATTTCTTTATTCTTCCTAACACAGAAATTGTAAAAAGTTTTAGCTTTATTTTTTCTTGCATTTCTACTCTGATTTGGCTTATTGGGAGCTAATCTGCCTAAAATGGATAGGTCACAAATTAAATGTTTCCAAAATATTCAGTTGAAAATTTCACCCTATTCATTGTTTTGTCACCTATTGTAATATCCTTGTTATATCCATGTTTGTTTGTTTGCTTGTTTTCCAGAGGTTTTCTTTAGGGTAGCAATGCTTTTGGTGCTGTTTGGGCACTATTTGTTTAACAGCAAAATGCCTTATACCTTAGTAGATACTTAGTAATACTTAATGAATAATATGTACTTTTGACAATCTATATTTATATCAATAGCATGTAAGAATGCTCAACTTACAACTTTCCAGAGAGTTTATTTGAAAAATTATTAATCAGAATGAAATTTCCTTCATGGGCTAGCTACTAATTATTTCTTATAACTCACCATTTCCTTCTGTGCAAGTGGCAGAGGTAAGTTGGGGAAAGAGGGAGAAACGGTGAGATAACATACTTGAATTGGGTCTCAAACTTATGAGGCCCAATGCCCTTTTTTCATGACAAATATTTTGTTATGTTCCTTTACCATCTTGAAATGAAATCTGTAAAAATATAGTCTATAATTAAAATGTAATTAAATAAATTAATAATATTAAAATAGAATTGAAATATAGACACATAATTAAAACGTATAATGACTTAACTGTAATATAAAGGAGAAATAAAAAGAAAGAAATATATATTTAAGTATGGAAATTCACAGATATAACTATACCATAAAACACAATGAGGTGGTCAGATGCTTATACTGATAATGAATATGTCGGAATTTAAGAGACGCAGGAAAATTTTCAAGTTGATTCTTTTTATATTTGACATTTGAATAAAGACTAATTAGGTATATTTAAATATACACTTAGAACCACCGTAAATCATGAGCTACAAATACAGACTGCTACCAGTATGTTCTATTGGTGACTCAGTTCCACAAGCCAAGATGCTACTGATGACACGATCATCAGAGATGGTTAACAATTCTTAGTACTAAGTTCTGAATTAAATAAAGCACAGCCTATCTTAGACTCACCTGGTAGTTTAGTTACATGCCTGGAACACTCAATTTTATTAAAACCATGTTAAGAATAACATGCACTTATATGCAAAATAGACTTAGTTCCTAGGCTTTAAAAATTATACAAATGTTTTTCATTTGTAAATTTAAGGCAGGGCCTTTGAAGTTGAGAGAGGTGTGTGATGATACTTTGTCATTATTAGGGGCTGCCCTGTGCATTGTTGGTGGTTTAACATCCCTGGATCTATATTAAATGAAAGTATTGCTTTAATCACTAGGATCACCAGCAACACCCCTGCAAATTTCCGAATGCCCCTAATGGGCAAAATTGCTTCTGTCAAGAAGCACCTCCCTGGAGATTTGTGATGAGCTGGGATGAAAGGAACTTTTTGTTTTATTGTCTTGCCAGAAAGTCTGGAATTCACAACAGTGGTTTTTTAGCATACTGTACATGGAAATTTCAATTCACTTTTCTTTTTTCTGTTTCAAGTATACAGTACTCAATTCACTTTTAATAAAATTTTCATTTGAAAAATCTTGTTGGAACAATCTAATACAATACTGCAAGCTGTGTTTTAGCCAACTTGTCTGTTAGACAATGCTATTCTGACCTTTACGCTAACTGAATAACTTTACGTATCTTGGCAAATATAGTCATCTTTGCAAATTATTTTCTTTAAAATATGGACTTCTAGATTCTTCTTTCTGTTTAGAACATTCTGACTCTTCTATTTAGGCCAAGTTGAGTGACTGAGTATGGATTTTGCAATGTTTAACTAATCCCTTGCCTTGGCAGTTTCCCTCTGAAACCTGTATAATCTTCACAAGTTACAAAATTGTTATCACTTGATTAGCTGCTAAGTGGCCTCCATGAAATGAGTTGTTCCTCTTGATCAAATTCATAGTAGATAAATATGACCAATCACTACTAGGCTGACAGAGAAACTAAGTTTAAAACAATCTTTCAGACTATGTTACTTTGTCACTTTAGAAATGAGTCATGGAATGAGAGCAGACAAAATATGTTCACTGATATTTCTTTTTAAGCAAAGACACACCTTAAGTCCTTGGTGTAGGAGGCCCATCTCTCTCAAAAACAATACTGCAAAGCAAATTGACATAAGGATAAAGAGCAAACTTCTTAGGTATTTCTTCATTTTCTCAGGATCTCAAGTAGGGAATCTCCTGAATTCTGCTGCTTTAGAGCCCTAGAAGGTTGACAGACGGTAGCTGCTGCCCCCTAGTGTAGGACTCGTTCCTGCAGACATTGGGTTGAAAACCGGGAGCCCACTGCCAAATGCATGGGAAATAAACCAAGGTGCTTTGTTTAAATGATGCAGATCATTGAGAACTTTTTAGTACAGCGTTCTCTCAGAATGAGTAGTTACACTTTCTTGTAACTGCCTGAAGAAACAATTGTTTAAACGTTTTCATGTCATTGAGTTTGACTTTCTCATCATCTTCTGCTTTTCCCACTTCAGAGCTGGCTATATGATTTGCTGGGGCCACTGCTAAATGAAAATAATGTCACTAAATGGACTAAAACACCTTTTCCTTTCTTCCATAATCTCTCTCTTGAGCTTTATGATGTTTTTATTAGCTCTCGTGGGGGCGCAAAAAATATAACATTCCTTCCACCTTCTAAATCTTCTAGCTGGGAAAATAATCATATTAACAGAGAGAGAGATTAACAGAAGAAAATGTCCGAAGTTTATTATACACATGTACATTCAGGGATCCATAAGAATGTGACCTGAAATGCCCTGGGGAGTTGAGGCTTATATGCCATTTTGGACAAAGAAGAAGAGGACAGGGATCTGGGATTCCAAAGGGAAAGTGGGTAACTTACTGGTAGGAAAAAGAGCAAACATATGGTAAACAAATTCTTGCTGGGCCACCCACATACAATGGGACACAGAGTGAAATGGCTTTGCTGGATTTCTTCCTGTCACATATGTGTTAATTCATATATGCTAAGGTGCTTTTGCTAAATTTGCCTTTTTAAAGCAGATTTTTCTATCTGAATTCTTTAGGCAGAAAGGGGATAGGTTACAGAGTCTTTCTGAATCTTTTTTTTTTTTTAAATAATAAGCTTAAAATCAATATCCCAAAAGGCACATTTTGGGGTAGCAAAACTTTGATTCCTTTCACTGTTAAATGTTATCGCAAAGTAAAAAAAAAAATTAATAAATAAATAATTTAAATATTTGTATAAATTTTATCATTCATCTTTATATTGTACAATGCAAATTAAGTGTAACTGTAAGAACAAACATGATTGTATAAGTGCAAGTATAACTCATAGTGTGAATTACTAAAATTATACAATCATATTTTGTAGCTCATACATGCATATGTATTTTGTTCTTTCAAGAACAGTGAATGCTGAAAAAAATGTACTTCAATTGTTTCTATTTCATTGCTTGATTCATGCACATTCAACTAACACTCTGACCTTTGGCTTACTGATGAGTAAGTGAGAACTGAAAAGAAAGGGGACTGTGAGTTGCCCTCTCTTTCTCTTTTCTTCTACATCAAAATATGCAACATGAGTGATTGGCTAAGTAAAACGAGTTAAGAAAAACATTGTAGTGTTTCTTGGTCATTTGTATTTCTTGAAACATCGTTGCTTTCTATCTGCATTAGAAACAAGTTATGGTTCACAAGGAAAGGACGGCCTCCCGGGACTCAAGTGCTCCATTTGCTCAACCACAGATGTAACGCACTTATCTTGTCTTGCTTTGAGTTTTGCTGAACTCCCTTGCATTGTGGGCCCACTGGAATTCTATGTTTATGGGGCCCTGCAAATACGACATGTGAATGGGGAAAGAAGAAATAATGGACGTGCGTGTTGAGTGTATCGCCTCTCTTCACACACATGTTCCATTGTCCCATCAGACCTCACTTATAAAACACAAGTTCAAAAATTAAATTATTAAGAATTTAGGATAGTGACTGCGGAGCATTAAACCCAGCACAGAGTCTTTCTGAGTTCAGGGCCCAGTGTGACTGCAAAGGCTATCTGCTTTTTGTAATCCAGCCCTGTGTAACTTTCATCAATTCCACAAAAGTTCAACCTAAATCTGTTGTGCATCTTTGGACTTCCATTAATTCCAAATGGGAATATATAATTTGGGCTCTTTGGAAGAATGTGGAGGGAATTTTCTTAGAGGATAACCATTTGGCTAACAGTTACTCATGCATATGGACAACTGAAGTGGGATTCTGTGGTTGGAGCCATGTGGTTGGGCCCCACCTCCAAAGTCTTGTGATTTGCACTCTGGGTTGCATTCAGAAATATCATTTCAAGGTGGGGTTAAAGGTCATTAATGTAAGAATCATGGGAAAATATTTACTACATCTAGTGGGGCCTGCTCTAAAAGACTAGGAGAGTATTTGCTGTAAAGAAGCTAGACTTCCTGATTCCTCAAGAAGTAAAGTCCTGTCTCTTAATTATCAAAAGCATTATATAATTGAACTATAAGTTCAAACTGCAGTCCTGTAAGAGTTAGAATGAATCTTAGAATCACGTAGTTCAACCCCTGACCCAAATCTACCTACAAAATATGAGTATTTTACAGATAAGAAGCTGAGGCAGTCATGTAAGAGTTCATTTGCCATGTGTACACAACAGAGGCCATGTTTTATGTACCAAGGTCATGTTTCTCTGCCTTAGATTATTTTTTCATATCAGTGAGTATAGATTCAGTACCATATCCTTGAAGTCAATTTTGGGATAGGGCAGGAATAATGAGAAGTAGATAGCAGCACGTTAACTTCTAAACATAGAGGAACATTTTCTCTTAGCCCGGGTTGACAAGGTCCAGGAGTTTGTCTGTCTTTGTATTCATAGCACCTAGCAGAATGCCTGACACATAGTGAGAGCTCAAAAAATGTTTTTATTGTTGGATGCTACAGATCATTAACAATTGTCCCTGGTTAAGAGGCTGGTGCTGGATACTACAAATGCTACAGAGTGAAGAAACATCTAAATTATAAATAATTTGAAAAGGGAACAGTGAAAAAAATTTTTTTTAATTTAAAAACATGACCACAATGACTGTGTCATTGTTTTGTTTTGTTTTGTTTTTGAAAAACCTCTATGTAAAATTATTGATCCTTGTTTAAGTGAATATAGAAAATACAACAGAGCCATATATATATGGCCATCAAAAGGCACAAAAGACAAGTGAGGAAATAAAATTAACCTACGACTATAAAAAAAAATGTAATACCTATTAACAGAGAAAGGTGACCCAGGAATTAGTATATAGTGAATAATTTTCAGAGTTAGAAGAAATCCTAGGAAACATCCAGGCCAGCCCTGTAATTTTACCCAAGATAAAACTAAAGCCCAGAGGAAATGACTTTTCAAGGCCATGCAGTAAATAGCAGAAAATTAGCCTTGAACCTAGTTTATTTATCACTACAACTCTCTACTCTTTAATTCAGCCTGTTCCTGATAGTTTCTCTTCAATATGGAAGATCCAATAAAAAAGATAGACCTGGAGTAAAGATCAAGAACAAAGGGAAAAGAAGAAGGTAAATAGTTTTCTATGCCAAAGTTTTTTAAAAGGTAAATTAAAAATAAGAATATTAATAACGATATTAGAACTTTCCCCAAATGTGAAAGTCTACCAAGCATCAGAATTTCTCAGTGCAGATAGAAAAATTTTAGTAAAATTTAGTAGCATGAAAACAAGTCCCTAACTTTAAACAGATGGGAATTTATGGGTTAATTACAGGTAATATTCCCCAGGTCACCAGATCAAGCTCTAGTTTTTTAAAGACTGAAGGAGCATAAAACCTTAGGGAGCTCTGGACATAATAGGACAAAAATAGAGCCCTCCTGCAGAGGGCATCGGATGACCAGGCAGGGAGGAGAGCACAGCAGTGGTGCGGTGAGTCCCCCTGGAGGGAGAGACCCTTTTAAATCAACCTGATAGAGAACTGGAGAACGCTGGTGGCAAGTGGAGGGCAGGTCAGCATCTGGCAAATTTTGCATCTCTTTCTATATACGTTCTTTGTGCTGCAGGCTGGTTTGGAGAAAGTTAGGCTTTTTCTAAATTAAATAAACAGTCAACAAAGGTTGAGAAAAGTCTATCAAGAATGCATTTTTTTTTTCTGAGTTGTGATAAATGGAATAAACAAGTAAAAGAATCATTAAAAAGTACTTCGAGCCATTTGAACTTTGAGAATTTTCTTTGATGACATAATATAGTGAGACAAAGTAGTTAAACTAATTTCCATTTGGGCAAGGATGTGTTTATTCTGCTTATCTTAGAGATGTTAAACTTAATGGATTTTTGAAGAAATAATTCAATAAGAGGGAGCTGTGGGCATGGAAGAGAAAGAGGGAGATGAGCCGATACAGCAGATGGAGTGGACATGTTGAGGAATATAGCTCTGGGCAAGAGAAAGGAAATTGAGGCAAAGGACACCTGGGCTCTGGAAATGGACCTAGACCTTGGCGTGGGTGGATCAAGGGCCGACCTCAGGTTATATAACCCAAGTATCTAGGACAGAGATGCAATTGCTGTTTTAAGAATGAGAGACGATCCCAATTAAGTTCATCGGAAAAGTACAAATACCATATATCTCCACCTGACCGTTCATGTACTGAATGAAGTCCATGATATAAATGAAGGCAAAGGAAAGGTGAGAGGTCACAGTTTTGATTATTTCACTATGGTCCTGCACATTGTGCCAAATGTGGGCTTCTTCCAAGCAGGTGCCAAGTGTACATTCATAACGTGTATAACTGAGCATCGGTGGATAAGAAGAGGAAAGGCCATTGAGAAGGGACCAAGTCCACCACATCCTGTCTTCCCCGCCTGCTTCTCCTTCACCACCTCCTCCAGCACCAGTGTTATTGCCAGGAGATTGAAGTCTGGGAGAGAGACAAGGAGGCCACCTGGAGTGGCAGATGGGTAGGCCAGGGAGCCAGGGAGAACAAATCCATGTTTTTGTTATCTCACTTGTTAGTGATTTGACTTGGTTAATGATGGAATTCATTCATTCATTTGTCTTTTCATGCAATGTGTATCATATGCCAAGGCTGACGGTAGGTGCTGGGAATAAAGGGGTAACAAAACAGACATGGTCCCTGCCCTTGTGGTGTTTACACTGTAGTGAAGATTGATAGATATTAAATGATCAGACAAATCACTGTCTAATTATGATAACTACTGTCATAGGAAGTGAAGGATGCTATTAGCGTATAATAGATGAACCTAATTGGGGGAAGGGAAGGACGTCAGGTAAAGTTTTTAAACTAAAAAACAGTAGGGCAGGTGTGAGAATTGGAGACACAGGGGCCTCTTCATGTAGGATCAATCTCTAAGAGCAACAGGCAGCCTGATGTACAAGAATACCCTGCAGTGAGGGTGTGGGAGCAGGTAAGTGTTAGCCAAAGGAGATTCTGTCCAGTCATACCCAGTGGGGAGACTGCCTCCCCATCCTAACATGGGTGTTAGGAGTTTCTGACCTTTTTTGGTCTGACTACCTCTTAATTGTTCTTTTTTCCCTGAATGCCTATATTATGGACAATGTTCAATGAAAAACTTTAAGGAGATTGAATTGACTAACAAATTAAGATGATGCTGTATTATGTGATTTATGTTCTAATCTTTATGATTTTCAAACATTTCTTCATTTATTATCTTTGTTACACATCATAGAATTGTGGGGTACTAATGTTGGAAAAGAGTTAGAAATCTCATCTTAGATCTTCATTTTACAGAAGTGAAAACTGAAGCCCAGAGAGAGTGAAATGCCTTGTCAAATGTTATATGGCTATCATGAAATAGAGACGATATTAGAACTTGGGTCTCCGGACTCCTTTGTACTTCTATTCTACCATTATTTTTTAAATGTCTGACAGAGTCAGGAACTGAGGATTTCAAACAAACATAAAATTAACTTGTTAGAAACCATTTCCAATAAAATCTGTCTGAAATGAAGCAACTCTGGCAACAGAGGGTAAACTAAAACAGGCATACGTTTCTCCACATTGAAAGTTAAATAAATATTGCATCTGTTCTTTTTCATAATTATACACAATATCTGTTAATTTGGAGCATTTCCCCCTACCTGCCTTCTTTCCCCATCTTTAGATGGCATGAGAACGCTGGGTCTAAACAATTCAGGGGAGAGGAAGAGCCTGATTCTCAGCCCCCGTTGGGGGAGAAGCACTCAAGGGTAAGAGGCTGTGCCAGAAGCTCCTGTCTCCCCACCTCCACAGATGCCCACACACACTCTGGCAAAGCTCAGCGTGGCAGTGTCTCAGGCTGTCCTGATGCCTCCAAAGCCTATGCAAATGGGGATGCCACCCACGACCCCCCATCCCTGCTCTCAGTTTCGGGGAATCCCATCTCCAGATGTTGGGTTCCTCCCCTGTTCAACCCTCACTTCTCAAGCCTAATCCCATCTATTAGTTTTATTGGCCTGTTACCTTTAAACCTTAAAGTTTGTTTTCAGGGCAGTCTACTCCCACCTCAATTTTTTTTTTCACTTACCCTAAATCACCCACATAACAAAAGCAATTTGTACCCTAAGAGGTAAGAAGAGCCCAGAGATATGGATATATAATTTTTATTTTTTTTCCTTTCTGGGCAAATAAGAGAGAATGCTTCCAAACCAGATTTTTACTTTTTTTTTCATTTGCTGTTGCCTCAAGGTTATAGCCCTGATTCTTCTAAATTAACAAACAGTTGATATTTTGGGAGGGATCCACTTAGGGCACTAGGGATCTTTGAGAAAGACACAAAGCTGAAGACAGACATTTAAAAACTATTTTCACCAAGACAATAGTTTTAAAAAGCAGGAGAACCCCCTTCCCCGCCCCCCAAAAATATAAATAAGAATGTATTTTGAAATAAAGAAGAGAGAAATTTTCTCAGGAAGAAGTATAAAATTTGCTACTCAGTATACTCAGAGAACCAGCAGCCTTGATGTCACCTGGTTGGGGACTGGTCAGAAATGTAGTTTCAGGTCTCGCCTTGAGGCAACAGCAAATGAAAAAAAAAGTAAAAATCTGGTTTGGAAGCATTCTCTCTTATTTGCTTATGTCATAAAAAAAGGAACTGTCAGGACAACAGCCACTAATGGTATATTAAACAGTTAGATGTGAACTGTTTCCTATAAAACAGATCTTCAAGAACTTGCCCAGACTTCCATGTGGTAGATCCATTTGAAGTTCAATTTCCTGCATTGCAGGGGGAAGCCCTCCATGAGTATTTGCGTAGAGAAAACCCTGTAAAGAGTTGATCCACTATGTTTTCTTTGAATCTTGTAAGTTTATAAGGCTTTTAGAGCGCTTGGCAAGAGGCTTATGGTCAAACAGCAATAATAATATAGCAATTCCAGTGGTTTACTTGAGCATACAAAAATAATCTGTAATCTAAATATTATATAACACAATTGTGTGTATGTGTGTGTGTGTATATATATATACACACACACATATATATACACACGCACACACATCCATATACATATGCACATACACATATATATGCACATATATATACATACTATTAATTCATGTTAATTTTATGTGTCAATTTTAGCTTCACGTCAGATGCTAGGCTTTGAAGTTTTTGCTGTGCCATTGTTTGGGCATTCTCTCTATCTGTCCTTGCACTGCAGTCTAGGAATTTTCCGTTTAGGCCCGTCTGGGTTTTTTTTTTTTCTTCAGGGGCTTCGTTATACATATGTTCAGGGCAAAATGGCAACACAAGGTGAAGGGTTGTCAATGCTATTTATTAGAAGAGAGTTTGGAGGGGATGGAAGATCAGGATAGTTTTCACAGAAGACATAACAATTCAGCAAGTCTACTACAACTGCCACAGTGGGTTCCCCTAATACCAGCCTCTTCTCACTGCAACCCTGCCACAGCGAACTTTCTAAAAAGCTATCTAATCTTAAGAGTCCCTTGACCTTTTTTGGCTCTCTGTTGCCTACCAGATGAAATTCAAAGTTCTTCACAATTTGGCCCCATCTCCTATCACTTCCTCCTCTTTTTACCTCCACACAGTGCACGCTCTATTGTTCTATGGTCTCCCAAGTGTCCATAGTGGGAGTCTCTGTACAAGAGGTCTCTGAGACACTCCACCCCCCAGGAGTCCATGGACCTCAAGTTATAGATCCCTTCCCTAGATGATAACATTGATCCATGTACAGGAGAGCACTTGGGAATGGCTTGGTTTTAAGACTTGAATCTAAAAATATGTATCTATAGGTTCTAAAGCCACATTAAATTTGGAGGGGACATCTAGCAAGGTAAAGCATCTTCAAAGATATTCCTTTAGCCACGATTTTAGAAAAGAGAGAACAAATTTGAGTCTATTCATAAAAGGACATTTTACCTATGAATTTGATTTCAATCTGGGAAAGGTTAGGGGTAATTCAATTCAGATAAGATTTAAGAAATATATCTTTAAACTATCTTCTTCCTTCACTTTATTTGATCTGAGGAGGTTGGTGGGCTGAATGCGTAACCGGAAGGGGCTGCTGGCTCACAGCCAGGAAAAGGCCTGGACCTTCTGCGTCAGTTGCTTGAAAACAGAAAGCTCAACCCCACAGGCCTCCAAGGTATCTGAATCTTTCCTGCCGAAGCCTAATGCAGTCTACGTGTCCAGATACCTCCTTTTCATTTCTGTGGGCGTGCCGGCACTTCCTTGAGGTCTTTACTACAATGTCATCTTTTAAGAGAGACCTCCCTAGGCCACCTATATTAAACTACAATCGGAGTTCCAACTTCTGGCCTTCCTGTGGCTCTTTGCTGCTTCCCTCCCCACCCCGCCCAGCTCTTGTCACAATGAAAAATACTACATATTTTCTTCATTCCTGTTTTTCCCTCTAGAATACATGCTCCACATTGCCAGAGATCTTGGTCTTTTTGTTGTTGTTGTTCACTGCTGTATCTCCAGTATCCACCACATAGTAGGCATTCAATAAATATGATTAAGTAAAAGGCTATTTACTCTTCTAGGGTTGAATCCATTTCCTCAATAAAACCCTTTCTAATACTCACTCACCTCTGTATGTGTTCTAGCAGCACTGTAACCTTGACAAAATTACCTCAATATTGATCTGACATTAAAGCTCACATCTCCCATCTGGAATTTATTACCTTCCAAATGTTTAGAGATGGTAAGTATTTTGATAAAGTAAGAGTCTGCACATGTATCCTAAAACTGTTCCACATATACAAATTAGGAAAGATTTCATGCTAGCAGTAAATGTGGAAAAGACAGGATTTTAGCAAACTACCTGTTCATTGATTTAATAATGAGATGAGGATTGCAAAAATGTAACCAACCACCCACCTTCCTGACCCACTTACCGATTTAGACTGGAAAACAATGAATCAAGTTCCTTCACGTTGATCTGGTCAAATCATAAATGAAGCTTTGTGATCAGTCCTGGTTCCACATTCCAAAGTGGTCTAGAGCAGGGGACCCCAAACCACTGGCCACGGACCGCTACCGGTCTGTGGTCTGTAGGAACCTGGCTGCACAGCAGGAGGTGAGCGGCAGGTGAAGTCTCATCTGTATTTGCAGCTGCTCCCCAGTGCTAGCATCACCATTTCAGCTCTACCTCAGATCACCAGGCATTAGATTCTCATAGGAGCACCGGTCCTTGGTGCCAAAAATGTTGGGAACCGCTGGCCTAGAGCATGTTCAGAAGAGAAGGGATTGGAAACTATACCTTTTGAAAGAATTGTGACGATTCAGCCTGGAAAATGTAACTCTAGGGGACATAAGAGATGTTTGAAATATCTGAAGTGCTGTGATATTGGTGAAAAATGGTTTCTTCTGTGTGGTCTTAAGGAAAGTTGGAAATTACAAGGAATTCAGCTCAACTATGTTAGTCTTTGAAGGTTCTAATGCAGGCTGGGTTTGGTGGGCATGCTGTCGAAGTGGGCCATGGCAGGGTTGGGTGTGCCACAATTGCCGAGAGGGTGGTTCCTGGTGTACATTTTGCACACGTCCCTGCTGTCTTCAGCCTCCTTTTATGTGGTGCTTGTTGCTGCACAGCATCTTAGCCCATTGTGTTCTCTGCCCAGTGTCTATGATTTTCTTTATGTTTAAAAAAATTGTTACTAAGTATTCCAATTCATCTGTTTGGTTTTCGTGCTGCTAGCAATTGCGGGGAAACTTGTATATACTGACTTGTCAGAGGTGAATGTGTATTGTCTACCTTCTTCACTTCCTTTCATTTTGGACCATAGTCAGATACTTTGATCATGTTGGACACACACTCATGGCAGGTGAATGATAATGGACTAGATTAAACAGTCAAGGGTAATGCTGGGGGAACGGGATCCCAGCATACCCGACCGAGGAAGAGACTCAGAGGAGTAAATCTGGTGCTGCAAAGAGCGTTTTCCCCAAATCCGTGCCGTTCTTGCAGGAAAGACTGCAGGGCCTCTCTGCAAGGGGCAAGGCCACCTCTCAAACGCATCCTCGCCACGTCTTTATTCTCTCTTCCCTTCCTCCTGTCCCAATCTTTTGCCTCCAGCACACAAAACAGAGTGTGACTACTCATCACGAGACTCACAGCACTGGTTCCACTAGCCACTTAAGGCTGTGGATAGCTGTCAAGCTCCTGGAGTTTCTTTTACTGAGCCCCACCATATAAACATCAAGTCCGTTTGCTACTGTCTACTTATGATGTCTACAACCTGTTTGGTTCTCTTCTTCTCCTTGCACAAAGTAGGTGCTCAATAAAAATGTTATTGAATAAACCCCAACAGCTGCTTTCTTATTTCAGGTTGCCATCACTTCTGGCCAGAATGCCTGTAGTCCTCTTAAGCTTTGTTTTATTTATTTATTTTTTGGTATCTGCCAGGTATATTTATTCATGCTACACAGGAAACAACACTTATACAAATAAAGTACACAGTTCCACTAACATAGCTTGCTGAAATTTACAGCTAGACTGATGTCCCAGCTGATGTGCACTCCAGGTAACACTGGTTAATGATGACCACGAGCAGGTCTAGGACTCAGTTTTCAAAGCTTTACTTCTTTTATCAGCACTCACAATTTTGTAAACGATGAAGCCCATCAACCCTATTCCTACCCAGTTTTCCTGGTAAACTAGGGTGTAGTAGGGCTTCACGGGGATCCAGACATTTTTAACGAGGCTTTGAAGCATCTTGCCGCACAGCCAATGACTTGGGAAGGTCTCTTGCCTCTAGATCCTTTTTCAGTCATTTCTCCACAGTGTCAGCCAGAAGGATCATCCTAATGTGCTAACCTGATCATTTCACTTCTGTGCTAAAACTCCTCCATGGCATTCAGGAGGAAGTCCAAAGTCCTCATGGCAATCAAGGCCATTTATGATTTACCTGACGCCTACCTACCTTTCCTCTTAGTGCTCCCCAACCCTTCACTGTCTGGTCGCAGCCTCATAGGCTCTTCATCTTCTCATCTTCGTCTGTGCTAGATAGCCTTCCCTGGTTTAAATCCCTTCTCCAGGGTTTGCCAACAGCCCATCTGGGGTTAAAGCCCTTCTGGTGTGTTTCCATGGCACTCTTGTTCTTGTATTTTTAGTACTCTTTTAGACTATAACCTCCTTAAGGTACAAAGCAAATCGCATTAACAAAACATATGAGTTGAGAGGAGGGCAGAATGGATAATTAAAATTCTAACAGTCCTCCTGTTATTTTGAATTATTTTAAGTCTCTCATTTCATTTTTGGTTTTATAATATACTATTACTCATATGTATAATTTCTTGATTTAGATCTAACTTCAGTTTATTCAGTTTCACTTGTGTGAAGCAGCTGCCTTTTCAGTAATAGATGATTTTTTAGTTATAACATCACTTTTAGGAAAAATGTAATCCTTGTCACTGATATGCACACCTATTCTCTTGGGAATCTTTTAAAGGAAATAAAATTATATTTAAAAATATTAAATACATAAGAAACAAGTCAGCAAATAATGCCCCAATGAATCCTGAAAATTTATTATTTGGGAGAATATCAGATATGATCCTTTGTTTTACAGCTCATGATAATAATCAGAAAATATACATTTTGAAGTGAAAGTCAAAAGAAAATAATACTTACATATAATACAGATACAGATACTTTATTTGTACACGAGCGAAGCAGTACTAAAAGCATATTTATGTGTCCACAATGAGTGAACGTGGCAATTTTCTGTTTAAAGCTGCAGCAACTCAAATCTTCTTTGGGTCAATAAAGAAAGACAGATTGAGAAATACATTTAGGGCTATCACCATGTCTGGCTGTAAACCTATTCTTTTTAACCTTTTCCTCCCCCCCCCATATATACGTATATACTTTATTGCCTTTATATTTCTGCTGGTTTAATATAATTAGCATACTAAATAGTTATCTGTGTTTGTTTTCTAAAAATATATAAAATGCATTGGAATAGAGCTCCTGGAGCTTCCAGGCAGGCGTGGACCTGGCATCGAAAGCTTATTCTGGAAATGTAAAGCAGCAATACTGAATAAATAGTGATTGTTTTGTCTTCTCCATACAGCTGATGGCCTTCGCCCCAAACTTAAAAATACTGTAGCAAATAGTATAGACATGCAATTAAAAAAAAATGGACATAATATAAAAGTAATACTTGTGACCTAAGTTTTAGACAATACAGACTAATAAAGACAACTTTAGTAGGTAGAAGAGGGATGTGAACATAGCATTGTTATTTACATATAAATTAAGGCCCGATTTTTCAAAGGCAACACACACAGGGAACTGCCCATCTGCTCATGCTCTTTGCACATCTGCAATTAAGAGTTTTTGCTTTTTCCTTATTTACTCAATCCATTATTATAGTTCTAATTTGGAAAGACATTCAAAGAAATGGTTTTAATAAAGTTTCTTTTCTCTAAAGTCTGTTTTGTTCTTATTCACAAAGAAAATTTTCTTTCAATGCAGGTAAAAAATTTATGCTCTGGAAGCAAGCACTTATTTGCTATTCTTGAACACTTAAAATTCACATTCACACCATAATTTCTATATTTTTTACAGTATCAGTCTTATTTTAGCTCTAGTTTATGACAAATTCGAACTATGGGAATTGATAATTAGTTTAGTAATGACTGAGGGAATGAAATGGAATACCAATTGAAGTCTCACATATAAGTTCCCTGTGCATCAAGACAAAAATCAAATGCTAACAAACCAAAGTATCTCATAAGAACGAAAGGACCGAGGCACCCACTACAAATCATTCTCTGAGGATGACAGATACTTAAGGGTCAAATATACTAATGCTATTTCAAATTATCCCTTGGTTAAAAAAAATTATCTTCTAATGTATTTTAAATTTTGTAGAAAATCACAATGAAACAACTTGCAGTATTATATATACATATAAAAACCTTGTCATCTAATTTAGTTTAGAACCTGAATATTTCCCCAGATGCAAAATTTTATATTTGGTATTTCTGTATAGCACTGTCCCCGCCTCCCCTCCGAAACGTATCCAAAGATGTGGCACTTAATCTAATTCATCTGTATTCACAATGGGTAAAAATAATTAGTGGCAGAGTAAAATATTTTTAAGATGTTAAGAAATGAATTTTCTTTGCATTATGTAAGAAAACTTAGAAAACATTTCTTCGAGGTGCATTTCCAGAAGTGATACAACTGATTAAAAAGTACAGCTGCTCAGTGTATTCATCCAGTTCATGTATATGCTCTTCTTATCTAGGAAGCAGTATTTTCATCTGTAATTAGGTCCGTAAAGATTGTTCAGCAGCTTTAGAGTTCGGATGAAGTTGTCGGAGAGGTAACCTATGATACTATGCTGGGGAACCCAATACCACTTACTACAAGTTGAAAGGATACTGTCAGTCTCTCTTTAAAGTTAGTAGGTTAATGCTAATAATAATTTGCAATTAATTTGGATATTGACTTTGTGTTTCTCACGGCATGCCAAGGCATCTTTGCAATTTACAATCACAGAGTTTAATATCTTTATATCTTTAGTTGAACATTTGACTTAAATGTGATCAATTTACAAAAATGTTTTTCTTTGTGAATAAGGTAACAATTTCCCTGAACAATAATAAAATAACTTTTAATATAGAATGGAACCCTTTAAAAATAAGGCATATATCAGGTATAGATAAGTCACTACTATCACAAAATCTACAAATTATTTTGATTTTTTAATCCTCCTTATTTTTAATTGTATGCAGATATAAAATAAATTATAAATTGAAAGCAAATGTGTATAGGT
This sequence comes from Eonycteris spelaea, assembly GCA_003508835.1. NCBI lineage: Eukaryota > Metazoa > Chordata > Mammalia > Chiroptera > Pteropodidae > Eonycteris > Eonycteris spelaea. The sequence goes on from PUFA01000053.1 coordinate 1,508,538, forward strand.
TGCGGTTATTTAGGTAAGAATCATGTATTTTTCAAGTTATTTGAAGAACAGTATAATGGCAAGGTCAACTCAATAACTCCAAGAACCCAAAGAAAATAAAACCCTTAGTTGAGGTCTCCCATTTAGCTGGACTAGAAAAGGCAACTCTACATTATTACTTTCAGTCCTCTAGAAGCATCTATGTATTTTCATAGCCATTCTTAAAATTTTTCATTGGAAACCTAAGTATACAGCATTCTCAGCATTCATTAAACCGAAATAAGTCTAATACGTTAAACATCCAAAGTTGCCCCATGCTATAAGATATAACTTACATCTTTTTATTGTAATCATGGTATTAATATACTAATCCACTGTTACTTTGTTGCATGTAAATAATACAGAGACTGTATTTTTGTCAGAATTAAAAATTTCAAATTTCAGAATAAGGTCTTAATTATATTGTACCAAATTATGATCAGAAGGAATCTAAAAATGGCTAAGGGTATCTGACCACATCCATCTAGATTTACTTGTGAATCTTAGTTATTTAAACCACTACTCATGGGAGGGGTGCTGACTCATTTTTGGTTTTACAAATAAAAATATTCATGTACAAGTAGAGATTAATGTCATGTAAAATCAAGCTCAAAAATAAAAACACTGAATTTAACTTTATTTCCTTGGTAAAAAGTACTAACTCCAATCACTTTCTCTCTAAGTGACTTGAGGAATCATAAGAGTCCATAATGTACAGAGTAAATTATGTGCAATTGATATATTAACCATGTGCTTACACTGAAAGACCATACATATGAAGTGGGTTATTTTAAAAACATAAAATAACCTTCCTGAAGTAAACTGACATGATTTGATCCTCAGATGTCTCTTGAGGATCCACAAGAGTAAAATGCTAAGGCAGGGCAGAAACGAAATAATACATCTATCAGGAAACCCCACGCCTCTTTGGGTAGATATTCAATAATTACATCTTTGATCAACAGTGTCTGAAGTACTGCAAACCTTTTAAACATACAATCTGCCTCATGCAAGTATTTCTGTTCTGGTATGTGGTCAGTCATCTACTGGAAATATTGTAAAGAAAAGGCTAAACTCCAGATTAAAAATAAAATCCGAATTATTTTACCTAATCAAGCAATGGCTAGGACAGGTTCACAACATAAATGCAAGTGGGTTCTTTTGGAGTTAGTTTCCATGGTGGAGCACCCTGACACTTGTGTAGCTGTGAATCGGCAACGTATGGGGAGCGTCTGGGAACATGCGCACAAAGTCATAATCACACAATACATAATGTAATTCAGTCACGGGATAAGTACTCATAAAAAACATTAAAACATCAGCATTCACACATTAATTGATTACATGGAATAAATTAAACTAAGCCAGTCACATATTTCTCTTCACTCTTAAGTCACGGTTTTATTTATGTATACACATAGTATAATACTTTCCTAATGCTCTCAAAATGCTACAAATAAAAATGAAGGCTTTGCATTACAGCTGCTGGATAAAAATGTCAACACTGTTGATGTGTGAAAACAGTTTCTTTGTTCTTTAGCATCAGTGCACAGGGTATGGCTCCAAGTGGTATGCAATTTAGGACAGAAGAAAGATACAGTGGCTTGTGAAATATATCCTCTGTTCATCATTGGCACAAATCAAAGGAAGAATGTTTAGTGTCCTTTGTACCTTTAAGGGGCTCTCCCCTAAAGACAGATACTGTTATACATATATGCCTTCAGGATTAAAACCAGATGAGATAGGATTCTGTAGAATACGAAGATTACTAGGGAGCTGCCGAGAGGAACCAGGCCGCTTCAGGGACCCAGACTGGAATGGTGCCTCTAGACAGGAAATAAAAACAAAGTCATTTGAGGTACTCATCAACTTGGAGTAGTTAGCAATATGAAAAATTATAACTTTCCCAGCTTTAAAGAATCAAAGAACATATAATACCAATTACAATCCCCTGTGGGTCTGGAGAAGCGAGAGGACAAAGCTAACTCTCCTTCACCCTCTCAGTTGATAAACCAAGTTTTCAGTGAGTTGAACAGTTAATGATTTTTTTATGAAGGTGAGCATTTTGCTTCTCTTTCTTGGTTGTTCAGACCACATGCATATACAGCACAAATACATTAATTTTAAGAAAGGGCATTAGGAACAGAAGCTAAAACTCAAAAAGACTGCAACTCATATACTTCAAGAAAATGATACATGATTTGGTGATTTCATGCTCATCTGAGTAAATAATTAACCCAGATATTATTATTTTCCCAAGAAACAGTAAGAATATCAAAAATTTTTTAGAGTGGCTCAAGAATTAGTTTTGAAAATACTTTTACTGCATGTGAGTTTATTTAAAGTTAACCAGTGGAGGGGGGCAGGAGGGACATAAAAGCAGATTTCTCAGCACCTTACCCCTTCCGATGTCTGCGTGGAGGCCTCTACGTCAGTGGGCTCTGCTGGCAGAACAGTGACTCTTGTCCCCGTCTGCTGGATGAACTGCTGGAGGTTGACTTGCCGCAGCTCTTTAGTCAACTGCTCCAGCTCTTGTTCTCTGTCCTAGAAGGAAGTAAATTTTTTTTTTTTTTTCCAATTTGAGGATTCAAAATTGTCCAGCTCAAAGACATCCTGGTGACAGTCCATCTGCTACAGGAGTTGCAAGTAGGATACTCACTTTCACAAGAGCACATTTAATAATCTGGCTTATAGTGAGACAATGGGTCACTTTCACTCTGTGGCATGGGCCAAAAAAGTAAGTAAATAAAGGACAATAGCTTCTTCAGTCCAGCTTCTTAGATGCAATGCCTTCCTGTTAGAAATACACTATGCACCTGATGAAATAAATGTCTAAAACTTTCATCAATAAAATACTGGTTTCCATCCACCCCAGTGTTTACAGCACTCTTGCTAAGCTGCTCACAATTAAATTTCCCTATTATCCACTTTATAACTGATTACTAAATGAATAGTCGTTTGGTCCATGAGATTCAGAATTCCTGTTTTCGTAAACTGTTCAAGTTCGCATGAATCCATTACTGAGATTTATATTATAGCACCAGGGAAGGAAGATTCCCACAAGATTCTCACCAAGGGTTTTTAAATCCTTGAGGAAGGCAGTTCTGAGAACTGAAGAGCCCTATACAAAAGAGATCAAGTTTGGACAGCAGGAAAAGTCCAAAAGCAAGAAGAGGCATTCTATGATTTAAATGTATTTTTTTCCCTCTTTCTCTCCTTTCTGCACATAAGAAAAAGTGGCAAGGCCCTATGCAGGCCGGATGTGTCTGAAGGACTGGGCAGAGGCAGGGGCGAGACCGCAGGAAAGAGTGGTTGTTTTCTTCTCTACTTAATCCGAAGGTAAGGGGTACGTGGAGATATGTTACTAGTTTGACTATCAGACACTTTTCCATAGGTAGTGGGATTTGCTAGTAATGACGGTCATAAATCGGTGTTTCCTCTAAGTGATAGCAAAGGCACACGATTCTCAATTGTAGCCTTAAGTGTTACAATGAATCCAAACAGTAAAATACTGACAAATCACAGGTTAACAACCTACTGAATGAGAAATTCCTGATTTTCAAAATTTGGGAGGCAGTTTTACTTCTCACTCTAGTTAATAACAGGGGAATCCCATCAGTTCTTCCTGAATCCTCACCTTTCTGTTTTGGAACTGTTGACATTCTAAAGCAGCTCTTCTCAAACCCTGATGTATACAGGTACTATTTGGAGATCTTGTTATAATACAGGTTGTGAACTTCTAATGAGTGTGCCTTGAAGCTTCATAAATTGTACTTTGAACAGCAAGTTTTTAAACCAGTAGCTACTACAGTAGCTACTAAACATTATGTGTTATAGAGCACTTGGAATGGCCAACTGTGGCCAAGAAGAGAATTTTAAAATAACTTAATATTTTTAAATAGCTTTATTGAATATTATTTAATTTTAATTAATTTAAACTTAAGTAGCCATATCAATTCTATATCTTCCTTATGTCATCTGTTAGAGACTGATACCTCTGGCAACTCCCATAACATCACCACATTGTCTTCTGAGAATAGGTATCCGAGGAATATAAGTTGAGTGATCAGGGGCTGAGTGGCAAAATATAAATGTTCTTGTACTTGAACTAGAAAGTGGAAAAATCAAATAGGAACCTTTGTGCCCGCTCCTTAAGAAAGCAAAGGAGGGTAATCTGGAGAGGAGAGAAAGGAAGGGAACTATTTACATCTCAGGAGAGAAGATGAGGTTAGCAACAATTGAGAAGAGACAGATAAACAGCCAATTAGCCACACGATCCTTGGTAAACCAATCCTTGGTAATCTCTTTGAGCTTCAGTTTCTCTACCTCTAGAAGGAGAAGGTCAGATTCGCTGTCTCATCATTAGTGTCTATTCCAGCTCTGAGATTCTATTTTCCTATATCCGATTACTTTTACTGCTACGACTGCCATAGTAAGATTGCTCCTTCCATGAAGCAAGGATCGTGTGGCTTTACCTCTGATCTTTGTTTTGGTCTCACACCTGTTGTAAGTCACAAAAGTTCTAAAAAAAATTATAAACTAAGCCAGGTTTATAACTTTAAATGTAAGAGAAAATGAACAATCATTAAAGAAGATATCAAAAATAGATTATTTCTTTTAAATAGATGAAACATTCTCCTTATAAAAATTTTACCTGTAATCGTTTGGTGGCTTGCCCAAGAGATCTTTCCACAGCTTTAATACCGTTTTCTAGCCTCAGACTCTGCTGGCCTTGAAGGTCAATTTCCCCTCTGACCTTACCAATCTTTCCTTTAACCTCTTCTTCATTGACTTGTGCCTCCTGGACTTCCCATTGCAATTTTTCTGCTTCAAGCCCACTTTCCATAGTCTGGATCTGAGCCAAATAGTCTTTTAATTTGCTTTCACATTCTGTTATTTTCTGTCTTATTTCTTGAAGTTGATCCTTCAGCTGTTTTTCATTTTCCTGTTCAATCTGTAATTCATTTTCCCAAAATTCTTCTTCTTCAATTTCTACATCATTTCTTTTGATCTTTTGCTCCAGGCGGACAATTTCCTCTTCAAGGTTAGAATTGTATTTTTGCTCCCAAAATCGTATTTCTGTTTCATTTGATTCTAGCTCTTTCTCAATGGATTGAAGTTTCTCTGTCTGCAAACGGATCAGCTTCTTTAACTCATCTGCTGTTGTTTTGCAGTTATTCAGCACCTTTTGCTTAAATTCAGTTTCTTTACCTTTTCCAAAAATTTCCATTAATCCTTTGGCACCTCCTGTAAATGTTAAAGATTTCCTTTTAGGTTCTCTCCTTTTGATTGCTTTGTCAATCTGAGGCCTCAGTTTAGCTAAGGGAGGCAAACTCTGCCTGTATAAAGTTCTTTCAGGAATTCGAGCCACACTATCGGAAGTGGGTCGCTCACTGAGAGATGGCCCCGTTCGACGTAAAATAAGCTGTACATCACTGGCATATTGTCCCCATTTGTTTAAGGATATGATAGGGTTTTCATGAGGTGCCAAATGTCTTTCAGTATCTCTCCATTTTTCTATTAGAGTGTACCTTCCGGTTCGACCTAGATAAAAAAAAAGATAAGAATAAACTGTTAAAAAGGGACATGCAATAGCTAAAATAGTGAAACTGAGGATGCTATTTGATAACTGTGTCTTCCTGATCACCGTTAAAGTCCAATCCATGCTGCCTTTGAAACTTTCACTTGAAGATACCGAACTCCTTGAGATATGTAATGGCATAAAATGATAGGATGTGAATTGTACATACTCTCCAGACTTGTTTAGAAATTCAACTTTACACTTTCAACCTCAATGAGAATCTGATACTCTTGTCAAATACCTGATTGCCCAGACCTTCTTGTTTGGGGAAAGACCTCCAGCTGAAACCAAAGACACTAGAATGCCCCACTGAAAGCAGTGAGGGCCTGGTCCCAGGAACTGGATAGAACTTCAAAGCCTGAATAAACTTCCACTTTGCAAATCCTCTGCTTTCTTTTGCACGTCAGGTCTTGGGAAGGTTGGAGGCCCATTTCTCCACCTGAAGGGAGACATGAAGTCAGTGGAGAACTTGCTCGACTAACAGGCAGCTGGACAGTTCTTTCCTCTGTCTCCCCGTGAAGGCTTGGCAAACCCATAGTTCACATAGCTGACATCTTCCTACATACCTACGGCAAATAAAAAATCAATAAAAATAACCCTTCGAAATAATTTCAAATAAAAATGGGTCTGAAGAGAAGTCTTACTCAGTTTTGATAGTATAGCTTCAGAGATTCATCTAAAAAAAAATTAAAGGGCAAAAATAATGTTAAAAACAAAAACAGAATAAAATCACATTTAAATAAAAACTATACTGAACTTAACTAGTAATTATGAAAGATATGTTTCAGAAGACAATATAATGCCATTAATCTTGAACACACTTCCTAAATATTTCCACTTAAGATGGGAAGGTTGGATGGATTATATTTTGTTAAAAGTGTCCATTAGACACATGAAACTAATATTATGTTATATGTCAATTATATCTAAATAAAGTGTATTAGCAGTTAATATTTTTACAAAGATAAAAACTGACCTGTCATCTAGCAATAATACTTGCACATGCAGCCATTGATTTTTCTCTGCCTTCTTTTTAATTTTATGAGCTTTTGAACCAGTAGTATTTTCTCAATTACTGTGTCATTAAACAGAGATCTGAATATGTAAATACAAATACCAATGTATGCAATTCAGAAGTAGCACATGAAGAATGATATTGCTTTAAGCATATGTAATGTTCTACTTTAAGGAAATCTGAACCTCGAGTGCAGCTGAAAAGTAGGAGCTTTGGAGAAAGCCAGACTGGAGTTTTAATCCTGTGTAAACTGCTTACTGGAAATGGCATAACTTCACTTTTAAAATGGGAATAGTGGCAATACCTCATGCGTTATGAGAGCAGAGTCAGGTGTAACCACAGGTATTCAGTACATGGTAGCCACTAGTAATTTAAGATACTGTTATTCACACAACGAAAGGGCTGGCCGATACTTCTTTAAATAGTGATGTGACACGACAATAATCTGACTTTAAAAAAATCCTTAAAGCAGCTTTCAGCAACTCCCAGCCACTTAAAGCTGGAGAGGACAGAAAGAACCAAAGCTCTGAAGTCGGAGGCCTGTGTTCAGACCTGCCTCTGCCGTCTATTTATATGACTTGCACAAATTATTAAATTTCCTTTAGCTTCAGTTTCCTCATCTAGAAGGTGAGAGTATTTTCTTATCTGACAATGTTGTTGTGAGAGTCAAGTGAGATGTAAAACATAAAAATGTTCTGTAAAACTGAAAAGTGCTCTACGAATATTATTAGTATTATCAACATACCGAAGCGAACAAAGGGAATCAAAAGGAAAACCTTAGCACATTAGCTTGGCTTCTTAGAATCTAATTGGTTCTAAAATTTCATGTTAAAAATTACTAGAATTACCCCCAGAAAACCACATGACAAATCTGCAAGGTATACACTGCTTCAAAGACCACAGTACTTTGTGTTCTTGGTTCTGCTTTTCAACTTTTAGGATCTCACTCCTGCTATCTGGACCTCTGTGTCAACAGTAACATGAGGTTAGATTAGATCAGTGCAGCCCTCTCTAATTCTATCAGACCAAAGAGGGTGTCTTTAAAAAGAAAACTGAATCATTATATCATAGAGCTAAATTAAAAACTGTAAAGACCCTGAGTTAGTCATAATTAAATATAAAGCCGATTTTTCCAATGCTTAATGGTACTGCTGCCCTCTGAGACTGTCCTGGTAGAGATTATTTAGAATTGCTTTTAGTGCTGGTTTCCACTTTTTGTTAAATAATGTACATTTAGTGCAATTAGGCAAAAAGAAAAAAATTCCATCCAGCAACATAAAAAACTTTTTTTAAAGGTAAATGAACTAATAGCTTTGATTTTATTATAAAAATTGGGTTTTAGATCATTTATGTAAAAATTTAATTTCATAATCATTGTTTTTATTACCTGTACTTGGCAAGGCCCAACGGATCCTATTTAATTTAGATTCAAATTCCTCCTGCAAAACTCCTGTATTTTATTAAGTGGATACATTTAGTTTTACCCTGCATATTATCTTGATGTAATCTTAAAACTAATATAAAGGAATGTCTGTCTGTCTATTTATAGCATTTGTAGTTAAGCTGTTTTAGAACTGTGTGGCACATTATGTAATGGTAAATAAAATATTGTCTATACTTTTGAACAACTGAAGCAATTGAGTATAATCCTAAGAATCATTAACTTCATATAATGAGGAAAATCACAGTGTAACAGCTTATATTCACCTAACCTAAAGCAGAATATATCACTATGAAGTTTTTGAAAATATGCACCAAAACTCAAATATTTAAATATGGGTCATCCAGAAATACTATGCTCTTATTTCAACCATTTATTTTTTATTGCAATATTTTTTCTTCTTTCTTTCTTTCTTTCTTTCTTTCTTTCTTTCTTTCTTTCTTTCTTTCTTTCTTTCTTTCATTTCTTTTTAAAACAATTTTTGGTAATTTCTCCTTAAAGCCAAAAACAAAAAAAATCAAACAAGCCAAAAAAATCCAAATTTATGGTTTAAAATTCACATCTTGTTATTTATTCAACAAATATATACTGAACAACCAATATTTGTCAAAAATAGTGTCAGGCTCTGAGGAGACAGATTCTATTAAACACCTTGATCATCAACTCTCTTCATGTTTTAGTTCTGACATTCAATTTTTTTCTTCAGTAGCAAGTCCTCCTTACCCCCAAAATGAACACTGTATATTATTCAAAAGAATGTGACAGAGAGCTGGCATTAACGTCTCATAAATTTAATGCTAACATATCCTTCTGTTTCTGGACATATTGGAAGTAATGCCAGTAACACCTGACTTATTCTTTATCTATGGTGAATAAGCTCCCCTACCTATTGAATTATTCTGCTAATTGATGCTTTGCTATACTATAAAAATTCTGACTCTTATACGCACTCTAGTAAACATAACTAATTCTTTCCATAATGACTTAGAATTCTTAAAATGAGCACTGATCTGTATAACAGAATTTACACTGTATTATTTTGTAGTCTATTGAATGCTTTTAGTGCTTCTTCATATATATATAAATGTATATGATACATATTTACATACAGAGAATAAATACAATCTTAATTGGTTCTTGAGATAAGCAGTATAGGTATTACGATCCTCAACTTACCAGTGAAGAAATGAAAGCTTAAAGAATTTAAAATAATTCCCCAATTATATACAGCTACTCTGGAAATTTATCAATAAATTTTCTACAAGTCCTAAGTGTAGTTGCTATTAAGATAGCTCTTTCATACAACAGTCATTTTATGACAGTGACATAGGGATATTTCTTAGTATAACCTGTCAGCCAGCTGTGCATTCAACTCATGGTTAAATTATTCACAGTATAGTATAGTTTCCCAATGTGTTGTGAAATATGTACTCACAGAATTACTACACATTAATTTAGGACCACTAAGGATATGGTAAGCTTACTACTATTAAAAATGATGAAAATATTTATTGATTTCATAATGATTAACATTTATTATGCCTACTGTTTGCTAGGCATTGTGCTGGACACTTCACATAAATAATATTAGCCAAAATAATAGCTAACAGTATCACTATAAAGCACTAAGATTTGGGAGACTGTTTGTTAATGTAGCATAATCTAACCCATCCTGACTGATGAATGCTGAGAATTACGTGTAATGGATGATCATATTATTACTATAGCTATTAAAACCGTAAAAGATAACCCTGGCTATAAAAAAAAAGCAGTATATTTTACTACTAAGAATTTTTATTTCTTGTTTCAATGTAATCCAATCAATATTTTCCAACAGTTGTCCACTGAGATTACAGGGGATTATAATTAACACAGTGTCATAGTAAAGAGCAGTGTTCTTGAATCACACTACTGGTCTGAATCCCAGTACCCTCCTTACTAGTTATATGAGTTTGAGCAGGCTATTTCGCATCTCTGTGCCTCATTATGATCATCTGTAAATGAAGAATGAAATCTTTTTTTTTTTTTTTTTTTAAGGCTAGCTATATTCACATAAAAAGCACTGTGTATGGTGTTTCCTTCTAGGAGGCAGGATCATGAGTGATTCTTTTACCTTTGTGTTTTTCTAAATTTCAAAATAGTCTACAATAAATAGCATTACTTTGTAAACAGATACAAAATCAATCAATTCAAAAATTAATAAAAAATGACAATTTACACATGAAATTAAGAGTTAAACATGGCAGTATAGAATATATTCTTCCCTTTTCTTCTAAAGAATCATATAATTTTAGAGATGGATGAGATATTAGATAGTCACTGAGTTCAGCCTGCAGTTTACGGAAAAAATTTTTAAAAGTAAATTCATTTATTTACAAATATGTATTGAGTGCCTGCTACATGCTAGATATGGTTTTAGGCTATGATAGTTAAGCAGTAACAGAGCAGTGGCAGGCAACTGATGATGCATACATAAATGAATATAGGTCTACTGTCCACTATCCAACAGCTTTAAGGCCAGATACACTGAAAATTCAGAATTTTGGGGTTTTAGAAGGTAGTATACTGCTAGCCTGAGGGTCTGTAAATGAACCTTAAAATTTCTAAAGTAAAACGTATCAAAGTTCATATTGAATAGAATAAATATAGATTAAAACAGCCTCCCATCAAATCAGGTCATTTTTTATCATCAAATGAGTTCAAAAACATGCCAGGTACTGCTAACACATGAAATATGATGAACTTTAGGCTTTCAGAATTTTTTAGATTTCAAAATGTGAATAATGGATTGTGGCCTATCTGTAATATGTCAAGTGGGGTAAAAACAGAGTATGTAGATAGGGAGTATGAGTGTGTGTGTATGCATGTGTACACATATGTATGGACATGTATTTAGGAAGGCCCTCTGTGATATTTAAGCAGAGATCCCAAGGAGTGAATTTTTAAGATAAGGAGGTACGGAGTATTCTCAGTAGAGAAGAACAAATGCAAAGACGGACGTGGAAATGTGTCTGCTATGATTGAGAGGGACCATAAGAGGTAAGTAAGTGGTAGGAAATGAGGGTTGGTTGTAAGGTGTTAGAGCAAGAAAAAAATCAAATATCATACAAAAGTTTTAGATCTAATCAATTAGCTGAGATGAGGAGGAAGAAATTTGGGAGGGGAGGCCGTAATTGTGGCATAGAGTTTGGATTTTGACATTCTAAATCTGAGATACCAGTTAATCATCTTCTAGATCTGCACTGTTTACTACAATAGCCATTAGCCACATTTTTTTAATTAAAAACTTATTTCCTCGGTTCTACTGGCTACATTTCAGGGACTCAGTAGCTGCATGTGGCCAGTGGCTACCACACAATGAAAGGCCCAGAGAGAGAACATATCTTTCCCTGCAGGAAGTTCTACTGCAAGGCACTATCCCAGGAACTGTTTTATTGGGTACCTACTTTAGGAAAAGCAATGGTGTAAGAACGGTAAACAAGCAGGACCCTTACTTTGGAGGAATTTCCAGAGAAGACAAAGTGTTAAATACTAGAGTTCAGTATCAAATGAGTTAGAAAACCGATTTTGTTTGGGCAAACCTTATGAAACATGGCTATTTAGGAAGAAGAATCCGCTACACCTTGGGCCCCAAGCCAAAGAAATTTGTTTCTATTAAATGCTAGCTCTAGCCTCAATTGAAGGAGATATGGGAACGAGATCACAAGAAGTGGGAACAGAGAATATTCTCTTTAGTACTTTAAATGACACTAGGCACCAAATTAGTGTGAATCAGAAAACTTTTCCCTCATTCTCCTTTTATTTCTTCCTCCCCTTTTCTTCTCTAATCTTAATCCTTTCAGCTGTACTTTACATTCTAAGCTACTTGAAGGCAGAAATACATTCTTTTCATACTTTGGTTTGGGATATTGTAAAAGCAAATTCATTCTCTCAGCTATAGCTTGGGACAGATATCTGTCAAAGGCTTTGTTTCACATACAGATTTGAGAAGCAGTTTGAACTCTGAAATAATGGCATTTCTGGGATAACTTATGGAAGAATCAAGGTAGAATATCTGAAATTGGGGATGTTTCAGAAAGTCTGAGATGTATAGGGACCAAGTGTACTCTTCCTGAGCAGTTTAACCAATTCATGCCAATTAAGTGTTTCAGTCATGACTTCTCTTTTAGTTATTCTAGCTCTTATAATTATTTCAGAATATGCTCTATTCTGACCACCTTAATATAAACTGTCAAGACAGTCAAAAATCAGAGTGGAAAGTATTCCTTTCTATACGAGTAGACACATTCAATTGTTTATCAAATTATGTTGTCTTTAGTTGCTAATTTGGTTTGATTGCTTAATAGCACTGAGTGAGAAAATGTTAGCTGTCATATTTGCAGATTGCCAACTTGTGTACATATGTTTATAGCTTGATGGTTTCCTAAAAGTAATTTTAGCTACCCAGAAAAACTCAATAATCCCTAACCAAGGCCATATGTGGACTTAGACCTAAGAAGCCGGTCTACAAGTTGCTTCGCTATAACAATTTTAGAATCATGTGCAGTTTTGTTCACTCAGTCCATATTCTGCTAATAGTATGGTTAAACTTTTACTACCTTAAACCCCAGGAATCCTGGGGTTGTCTGTTACAGCAGCAATTTTCCCTAATTAATAAACCCTCTATTATTTCTTATAGTAGAAACTAGGTCAAATACTATAAAATTTTCGCGTAGTGTTTAGACCCTGAAATACCAATAATTCTCATTATAAGATAGATAAATATTTAAGCATGTATCAGAAGCATACTGAATTTGATGCCAAGAAAATCTTACACCACGACAGAAACAAGGATCAACAGCCCTTGGCTGGTTGCCAGTTGAGTCATCTCTTAGATGAATTCTGAATTCAATGAAGTATTTATAATATAGAAAAAGAGCTGTTTGGCCAAGTTTGGAGAAATATTATAAAAACATCCATATTCAAGTTGTTAACTTTTCAAAACAGGTCTGGAATGATTTATTGAGGGAGTAACAATGGGGGGGCAGATTCAGTCAAAACTTTTTTTAGCTTGTTCACAAACAAATACACTCTTTAGTCCAAATGGATACACACACACCTGGTATACATACACACTTTCCCTTTGAATTCTGTGTAGAAAATATGGTTTACCATATGTGCAGGCAGCTCACTCCACTCCCTCAACTACCTGGACTTTTGTAAAAAACTACTCACTGTTTTTTTGTTTGTTTTTAGCACTGCCCGTGGCTTGATTTCTCATATGATAACACAAGTGAGGTTTGGCACTTGCTAATCCTAGTTTTCATAAGCAGAAGGACCCCACAAAAAAAGTTGAATATTTTAATTCAAATAAATTATTGGAGACTTTTAAAGATACACTATATAGTTGTTTGACAAAAATACTAAATTAAATTAAATGCCCCATTTTAAGAAACAGTACACATGTCATACTAGTCCAACTGCAAGAAAATTCATAAATGTGAAAGCCTTAAGAGTTTGAGCTTATTTTAATATATGAGTACGCTATATAGTATTTGAGGCAAATCAAAAGATGTCAGTATTTTTTAAAAAGGCTCTATCTTTGTATAGGCGCATTGCCAACTTCTGATGGAGCATTGGTGCAATGCAGGGCACAATTGCCCTCAAAATGCTAAGGTGCTCTCGTGACACTGGTGACTTGGTTTCAACCCTGAGCTAACTCGATATGCTTCCAGTCTTAATACCATGATAGAAAATAACTTTGATAGAGAAGCCCAAGATAAAAGGCACTGAGCACCTAGCATGGTGCTGAAACCAAACTGTTTCCCTTTCATACATGTTTCCTACATAATGGTTAAGATACAATACAAATTTAACCACATTATGGCTTCACTGATGGTACTTATACCTTATCATGCTCCAAAAAGATTTAAGGCAACTAAAAACACATATAAAATATAAAGATAAATAGGAAGTAAATAAGTCGCCAAGAGGGTAATTAATAAGATGGAGCTGGTAAGCATATACTTGACAACTTCACCTTCACTGAAAAACAAGATTGTTGCATTTTCTTTAATAAAAGATACAGAATAAACAGAAATAGGATTTATCCTAATGACAGGTCTGGAAACTAGGAATCTATGTTTTGATTCCAGAAAACATCTTTAGTTCCAGAAATCATTGTTTAGAATAAACAACAGAAGAGAAGACATTGCAGAATCTAGACTCAAGATTAGTGAAATCTGGGGGAACCAGAGAAAAAGGGCCTTCACAGATTTACCGAAGCACAGGGAACGGTAATAAGTAAAAGTGTGCTTGTGAGGTGTATTATGGAACCAAATGAACAAACCCACTAGAGATCTATATTTAAAACAAACAACAAACAACGACAGGAAGCATAAACCACCTTATCTCAGACATCCAGAGTTCACTTACCTATTGCTTGAGCTAAGGCTATTACAACCTCCTGGCAAGTTGTGACTTCGGTGACCCCACATACAATCCTCTGAACTCCATCCACCCATACTTTAAGTTCCATGGTGCACCAGCCAGTCACCCAAGGGCCCTGAGACTGGTCATCAAAGGTGTCAGGTCATGTCTCTGGCATGGAAACACAGAGAAGGCAATCTGTATAGTCAGCTAAAAAGAGGAGGAAAAAAACCATTTTTAATAGAACAAATCTTAATATTTCTTTGAGTAATTTTATATAAAACAAATTTAATATACCATATAATGATCATGCGCTTGTTTTACAGAACTGAATTAAGTAGCACGAACGCAGCTATAGCCACCTATAGTATTGTTTCCTATTACTACTATTTTCAAAATTATAATTTTAATCATAATTTTAGTCACTCTCTTTTGGGTAAATAAATATTATTTACTTGACTAAGCCCTATTGCTCAACATTAAGTTGTTTCTTTTCAAAAAAGTTATGTCACTAGGATCATCTCTGAAGTTACAACGATCATTTCTGTCATTTTAGTAATCGTAAATAACTGAACCAGTTTTTTCGACAGGCTTGCCAGCATTCGTAGAGGTATCGTCGTAACTCCATTGCATCCCCTCATTTCATGTGTCCCTTGCTTCCCCCTCTTTCCCAAAGGGCCGAGACTGTCGTCTTCACCACTGAAACTCCAACACCCAGTGCAGCCTAAGGCTCGGGTGTACAAAAATATTAGTTGAAGGAAATGACTCCTTTGATGGCTGACAACTTTCCTATGTATGAAGCGCTTGTCTTTTTCCCATTTAACTGGGGTTTGATAATTTTCTTAAATTATGAATTATTTTAATAAACCTTAACCTTTTATTATACTCACTGTGTTTCTCCAGTTTAATTTTTTACTTAGTTGCATTGTATGCCAAGCAGAAATTTTTACATTCTTATATAGCCAAACCAAATGTCTTGGTTTCTTCTATTGATTTGAATGTTGTTATTAGCCTGCTTATATCAATTATGCATGATTATTTTTCCTGTGGGTTTTTAAAATCTCAACTCTTCCTGTGTTAAATTTTTAATCAATCTTTGATTTGTTTGTCCATTGCCCTATTTCTTTGTTATTTTTTAAAAAGAATTTTAAAGTTTATGAGATATATAAACACTGATTTAATTAAAGAGAACATTTGAATTTTTTAAAGGTTTACAATGGAACAGGTGTTTTGAGATTAATGACATTAAAATTAAGTTTATTTAAAAAACACGAATGTTTTTTCTTGTAAAATAGTATTTACTACAAACAATAACTCAGTCCTTGTACATGCTCTTTAAGGACCTAAGACAGTTCTAGGCCACCTAGCCATTTGGGTAGATGAGTCAGAATACATGTGAGGTGAAGGGCAATAAACCTAATAATAAACCTACTTTCCCCAGAGAAGTTACAGAAATACTTTTCGTCACCCTGAAAACAAGGCAAAAGACCGCCTGAAATGCTAACTCTCCAGCATGCTGCTTTAACTCTCCCTGCCTACCCTGCAGGCAAGGTGGTTTCCCAAACTCCCTACTTCACCAGAGAAAGGGCCATTTGCCTGTGACAAGCTGACTCCCACAACTGTGTTCCTCAGTTATGAGGTCCTGTGAAACATTAAAAGTTTCTGGGGAAAAAGGGTTCCAAAGCCAAAGAAATGTTAAGATATTCAGTAAATAAAGTTAAACAAGTTCTTTACAGCTAGACTTCTCTGAGCCTTTAGCAGGCTGGTGTGCACTGAATTTCAAATAAAAGATTTATATGCTACTGTCTCCAAATCCATTCAGAGAACATTTAAGGAAAGAACACAGAAGAGTTCTGACTTAAAATCTATTTCCTTCTCTGCTAGACACTCTATTTACTAAAAACAGAATATGTATTATTCCTTCTTGGGATAAAATTAAGATTAAAATATGATCAAATAATGTATTGTGTTAAATTACTACATTAAATTATTTAATTAAATAAAACTCAGCTAAATTAAAAAAAACTCAGCTGAATTAAAATCTACTTAATACCTAGGCCCTGTTTTTTCATTAAAAGAACTTAAATTTGGGAACCTAAAAGAAAAGACAGCAGATTTCATTAAGTTCCCCTTCTCTCAAGGAACTTATGAGGCTCATTTTTAAGTTCTATAAAGGTTTCAGTACACCACCACTTATCTTCCTATCTCAGCTACTGTTTCACCTTGAGCTTTTAATCATTAAGCGGATATAAATGAACATAAAACACATGTATATATATTTTATATAACAGTATAGTAATGTTATGGAAAAGTACTAAACATAAATAATACTTTTTAGTTAATATAACTTACAGGGTATTTATCCACTTGATCAGAGACTTCCTACTACAGCTCATTAGAGAGAAGACCAGCAACTGCGTTAATGTTTTAATACCATTAATAATATCTTTCAAACTTGAATCCTTAAGGAGGGTATAATCTGGCCAGGTTTCAGATGTCCGAGAGGGATGGGAATACGATGGTACTTTCTTTAGGCATGTAGAGGTCACTCATTTCAAAGAGTTTACTGAAACAAAATGGGTAGGACATCTGGCATTTCAAAGCTAGCAACCCACTGGCCATCAACTAGTACAATCACTTCACTGAACACAGAAAGCTGAAACCTGGCCAGGTTATATCACTGGATCAAGGTCACATCACTGGATCAAGGTCACATGGATAGATGCTAGCTAGCAGGGACAATCTTTGGAATACTGTAATATTAATTTAGATTATTCTGAAAATGGAAATTAAATGATAAAGCTTTACATGTAAGTAAACTGAGTGAGCCTGTAAAGTTAGAGGGAGTTGCTCCTCTAAAGAACCATAAACAGAACTTCATTGGGAGTTACCACTGACATAAGAACATTAGCATGAAAAAACTATATGTGGTCTGCTCTTATTTCCTTAAATGTTTATGGTAGGTGGAACAGGGGGTACCTTACAACTGGATTTTACTGGTACAGTCCAGAGTAAGAAATATAAAAATAAAATACCAGTAGGTTCCCTTTCCTTCTGTAGTACTTAAAGAAAGACAAAAGAAAGAAAGAACACAAAAAGCCATCTGCTTTGCAATTATATCTTCTGTTGAGGTCCCAGTCTACTTTTTGGCCCATCAAAGATGGTTGAAGGCATGTATAACAGTGCCAAGTTCTGTGACGGTTTAACTCCTGGTAAAGCTCTCAGGACTGGGATAAGAAAAATCCTGAACTCTGGGATTAATTAAATTATGCTTTCTACTACAAGTCTATTTCATGCTCTTTTTCACAATCATTAGTAAACTGGTAGTGAGCACTAATGTTATACTTGTACTGAAACAAATTACTGAAAACGGAGATATTTAAAAGATAGATTTAAGTACAAATAGATTTGTGACATTTCTCCTTAAGCAGATATACTTTGATACCTTCATTGGAAAGCAACCCTTCAAACGAAAATATGTTCTTGTTTCTTGTTTAATTTAGCCAACAAAAGTTAAGAACAAATAGCTAATGCTTACTGAACTCTAAATGATGGATGCAAAATTAACTGTTTTTTTTATATGTAGCATTTTAAAAATTTAATTCATTCTATATCCATCTGTAGCTCTATGTGGCATGAATTATTGAGACAAATGAGGAAAACTTAGATATAAAGAAAGCAGTTACTCATCCAAAGTCACTCAGCCAGCAAAAGGCAGATCCAAATCTGATAACAGTCATAATCATTAAAAAGCTACTTATATTTACAAGATAAAGTTACTGTAAAGTTTGCAAGGACATTTAGAATCACCAGTCCTGGCAAGAAAATAATTTAAAAAATGTGACCATGGGAGCTATAAATTCCAATACTACTAAGCTGAACAATGTATTTGGCCTAATTATTGCCATAGAACTAACAAGAAGCAAAGGGTAGATGTTCAGTAATCAGATTAGGTTTAGTAAGGCATACATGACCCCTGACTGAGGCTCCTGCCGGAAACTGCTCCTCCCAGTCTCCCTTGTCTCAATAAAGCTGGAATAGAGGTTGGGTCTGAATCCAAATGTTTTCACACCACCAGTATCTATGTCCTTTTCGCTACAACAAGCCCTCTGCAGGACAGAATCACCTCTTCTCGACACATGACTATATATGGCTACTTCATTAGTAATTTTTATCCATTTGAGTGACAGCAAATTATGTTCAATACCTTATAGACACCATTCAAGTATAATGAATCTATTTCTTGAATTCAATATTTATCATATCCTGCAATGAAAACCCACCATTTTACTTAGCAGGGGATAAAAAGAATGTACTTTTTATCCAATGAGCCAAGATCACCATGAACTTCTCATTCATAACATCATAAATATCGAGCCCATTAATTCTGAAACATGAGCCTACTTTTACAGTCACAGTGAAGCGGGTAAAACTTTTCAGCGAAACATCATTTTGACCTATAGCTACAATGACTTCAAACACCAAACTTTATATATCAAAATATGTTCCTTTGTGGTTATATATTTCTAAGCTAAATTAAAATGTAAACTTTTCAAAGCCAAAATAAAATCATTTTGAGAGGAAATAGTAATAAAATAAATATACAAAAAGATAATTTGAGCCCTTGACTTTTGGGTCAAAGAAGTTGCCAGACTATAAAACATCTGCTAAGTTTAATTTTAAGGTTTAAATAACACAGTACCTAAAGTACAATGGTTTTTTTTTAAAAAATTTTATTACTAGACTTATTCAGTTGATAAAGTACTAAATGCTTTAAGAGTATGAAAACTATAAATTATATTTGGCAAAACTAAACATGCATGATCTCTAAGAATCTCTGTTAAACTATTTCAATTCATAGAAAATAAAAAACAATGTGAAAAAGTAGTGTTCCTTTAATCTTTAAGAGTCAAGAATAATTTCGCTTATTCTCTTTATATCCTAAAGAAAACATAAGTCAGTTAAGTAACTTAATCCCTAGATGATATGCAAAAAGAGGTGCATATTTTGGTGATATTTAAGAATAGTCATTTTCCGTTGTAATAAAATTTTGAGAGGTTAATTATTTAATATAATAAAACAAATAATGCTATTGTTCCAAATTGTCATACTTTATTCCTCACACTGTCTTTAGCTGCCACTCTCTTTAAAGAGATACTGTGTGCTGCTCTGCATTTATTTGCCTTCAAATAATCTAGGCAATCTTGCATTGTTTGGTGGGCATTCAGTAATTACTAGAGAAAAGAGATGCTAAGTTTGAGAAGTGCACTGTGAAATTTCAGGGCAAAAGACCTTTTATTTATTGTAAATATCATCAGTGATGCTGACTAAAATGATACTCTACTTGATAATATTTTATTTATAGAATTAGGCATAGGCCTACTCCCTGCTCTTTATAGAAACTCCAGTGGCAGGTGACTTTGTCAATCAGCAGTCAGACTGAATGAGGAAAGTTATACACCTAACCTAGAGTACATGAATAAATGGCTCAACTGTAGGACAGTCTCGACGCTCAATGACAGTTGTTAATCTAGCTGGTTGTACAGCTACTGAAGCAACTAATTGTTTAAAAATCCCAATACAATTTCCAAATTAAACTGCTTGCTTAACAGAGGGAAAAAAAACTATTTTTATGTCTAAATAGATTAACTTGCATTTCATTAGCATATCTGATTTCCACAATGTGTTTATATTTGAACAAACATCAAGCCCTACATTTTCAGAGTAGAGAGTAAAGGTCAAGCACTGCTAATCCAGAAGCCGCTTACAGAAATATCAATCCAAGGAATGAAATGGCCAAGGATTACTTCAGCGGTTACGAAAACCTGGACCCTTGCCTTAGAGAGTTGCAAAGTAGAAGGAAAGTAGCAGCAAGGTAACAATGAGTCACTATTTAGATAAAGAGAGCTGGGGATGTTATTGGGATAGTATGCATGCCCAGGGGTTGAAAAAATAGGATCTTTAAAGAAACATTTTAACTGAAGTACAACATAATACAGAAAAATTCATAAATTTTAAGTGATGAATTTTCACAAATCAAACACATCTGTACAATCACAAGATTAAGAAGAACTCCTCTCCTGGTCTCAAACCCCTCCCTGAAAGGAAACCATCTTTCTGATCTCTATCATCATAGACTAGTTTCGCCTGTTTTTGAATTTTGAAGAAATGAACTACATTGTATAAAGTGGTGTCTGGTTTCTTTGGTATAACAGTATGTTTACTAAGCTTTATCCCTGTTGCTATGCATAGCAGTTCATTCTCACTGCAGTAGAGCTTTCCATTATATAAATATACTACAATTTATTCCTCTATCTACTATTAATGGACGTTTGGGTTGTTCCCAGGTTTTGGCTATTACAAATAATGCCTCTTTGAACACCTGTAGCTAGGAGTAAGGTTGCTGCATTCTGCGACTGCCTGCTAACTGATCTATCCTCCTGCCTTCCCATCTTGCCTCTCCCCTTGTGTATCCATTTACCTATTATTGCTAGAGAAACTCTTCTAAAACACAGATTTGATTCCACATTCCTGCTCAGAATCCTCCAACGGCTCTCCACGGCCTTCAGGATTAAATCCAAACTCCTCACAGGTCACTCGATCATCTCGCAACTCAACTCTCCCAGTTCCCTCTACACTTAGGCCAAGACATTTTGGTTCTCTGAATGTATCATTCTCTCCGGCATCTCTGCACTGTATATGCTGTTCTTCCTCCTTAGAAAATGCTTCTGATTCTTGCACAGCCTTCAAACTCACTTCAGCCTCTGTCCAGGCATCTTTCCCCAGTCTTCTGGCCTCTCCTCTGCCTGGAGGTGGCGACTCTCTCCTGTGCTTCCCAAACATTGAGTTTTTGTTTTATCATGGCAACTCTCAAGGTGCTTATCTGCCTAACTCCTCTGATTCCCATACTACCTCTTGGACCCTCAGCATAGTGGTTGACGTATGTCACACCATGTGTGTGTTTGCTGAATAACACAGGTGCTAACTGCACAGGACAGAAACTGATAGTTTACACGTAACTGGGGACAGGGGGAAGCACAGAACTAGTGAGAAATTGTCGGTGTGAACCTAGAAATGACAAAATTGGCATTCAAGTATTTTAAGTCCTGTAAAATTGTGCAATATTGATTTAAACTCCTGGAATAAATGTTAAATCTTACCATTAGTGATGCTACTATGAATATTACACATTATAAAATTCTTCAATATATCACAAGGTGATACCTAAGGAAGGAATGCTATTCTTCTATAATTTGTGATTTTGATGTGATCATAAATAAAACATTTAACTGAATTCATTTTATGGATATTAAGTACTCAGTGAAAGGAATGTGTAAGTAAATCATACCTATGAAAAGTAGATAGGAAAATAACTGCAAAAATGGTCTAAATGTTCATAAATGGAAAAAAATCAGTGTAGTATAAAATTCTAACAGCTCTTTCTCAACACCTTATCACTTAAGCAAAGCTTTTCTTTCTAAAAACAAATTAATCAAAATAAGCTACATGTCACCAGTCAAGAAGACATGCTCCACCCTACAAATTCAGAGGATTTTTATAAAAAGAATGTAAAGAATCTAATAAAATCAAAACAACAGAATTGATAAACAGCACATACTTCTCAAGCTATTTCCATATTCCAGTTTATAAATTACCTACCTGAATAACCTGCCTAGGATTATGAAGACTTTATATCTGTGCTTAACATTCTCTCCCATTTCATAGTTTGGGAATACATAGAATAAAAATAACATATGTTTTTCCCCAACTGTTCCTTCAAATACGTTCTCTTCTCAGTCATTAAGTGCTTAAATTGCTACGTTTAACTCCTTTAGGCAGGGAAAAAAATAACTAACTCTTTTGATTTTTAACTATATTATTTCAAAAAGGAATTAAGTTAAATAAACATACCTCATTGGCTTTTTAAACCTAGACTCCAAAAGTTCCAAACCATTTACAATAACTAGCAATTCATTTTCTTAGTATGATTCTGTTATAAATAAAAAGTTATTAAGTTTTGGATATTCTAAATTTGTTAAGAATAAATATTTCTGTAGAGCTATATGGCAGAATTAGAAATTTCCATCTAGAGATGAGAAAACAGATCCAACACATCTAAGTATCAGGGAGGTGACATAAAGCTATAAAACTTAAGGATACTCTAATTATACTCTTAAATAGTATCTCTTTAGCATTATTGTAATAAATTTATATCAGGTTGTCCAATACTTCCATTTTAAGACTGATCTAGACTTGCAATTTAGTATTTTGATGTAGGTATATGTGTGTATGTACATGTATACACATATCTCACATGCACACACAGACATACTTTCTTTGCTTCCTTAACTATGGTTTAAATTAGAAGTCAAGGTTCTCTACCTTCTTCATAACTGCTAAACTTGTGAACACAGTGCATGTTCATTAAATTAATGAATTACCCAGTCGCTAACTGTTCAAGTTATAGTACAACCATCTAGTGTCAAAGCCAGGAGTTCTACATATTTCTGATCACCTTAATTTCCAAAACACATCCATAATATTATTAACCTGACTGAGCTCCCAAAGAAGCAAACTAGTATGGAACTGTCAGGAACGAACTAAACAATGAAATACTCTAAAATCTCTCTATATATGAAAACTAATGTAAGAGAACCTCAAAAACTCATGGCTTGTGTTTCAACGTGATGCATAACACACATAAGGGTAGAAGGGTAGATTAAATAAGTTATTAAATTTTAGACAATAAAAAAAAATCCCCACATAAAACTATGCAAATCATGTTCTAACAAATTGAAATATTCATGTTAGTTTTATATATATTTAGTACTTGGAAAATAAAAAAGAAAGTCATAATCCAATAAAGAGTCAGCAGTTACCTTATAAAATGGGAATCAAGGATTCAAGGCCTAAGAATTAAGTGCCGAGGAGGTGTTTGGCTGGGGGCATTTAAAGAGGTTTCAGCATGTAGCATGGGATAGCAAATTTCATAATCAAGAGGAATCTTTCTATAGCCAGTCAACTGAAGAACTAGTAGAAGCATAAACTTGGGCTCTTTTTGCAAGTTTTCCCAGTGCTTAACATTTACCTCATAGTGGCAGGATGACTAAGAGAATGACGTTGTTAAGTTTTGTTTGTTTGTTTTAAATCAAAGGAAGCAATTATTTGTGCTTAGTTATTGAACAAAAAATCTCACTAAGGAGATAATGTCCTAGTTTCCCTTTTTAACATCAAGCAAGTTATGATTCAATAACAATAACAGAAAAAAAGGAAAAACAATAAGATTACCAAAAACAAAACAAAAAAGCCACTGTTTAAATAAATCCAATATTAGAATTTGTGGAGAGAATTTCGAAGCCAAGAAAAAGAAATTATGATTTAATTTTAAATACACGATGTGATTCACATGCTTTTTGTTAATCATAGAACCACCAGAGTAAGACATTCAGCAACACATATGATTATATAGAAAAATAAAACACAAATATTCTTAGTTATTTATTAAATCTAGGCAAATGAATTCATTTCTCTAAATCAAGTCATTACTTATACCTTTTATTTAAGTAAATCTACTTAAGAACGAAATAATAAGTAACAGCGAAAGTCATCCCATCAACTCCCAGGTCACAGAGTGAGTGATTCCTTCAAAGGTAATATGGCAAAAACACAGATGTGAAAATCAATCACTAGTACTGTTTACATACCATGAAGTTTTTACACAGTGGGCAACAGGTTATACTATGAGAATCCTTACAACTCTGAAATAACACATTCTATTTTTTTACCCTGAAAAATTCAAATAGTGTTGACAAATGCTAGGTAACTTACAAAGTTAGGCAAAGCAGTTATCACTATCAGTTTGTAATAACCACCTCCCACCACCACTACTAAAACCAAAAGAAAACAAGAAATAGCTGAGGTTAACTGATCTGTTCAAGAGTTAAGGTAAAAAACTAAAGAACTCAGGTCTCTAACCTTTAGTCCTCTTAATACCCAGCCTCAACAGAGTCTACCATAGGGCTCTACTCACTCAGACCCCTTCCCCGACCCCACACACAACACTGGTTTTTCACAAGGGAACTATTAGCAGCAAAGAGGCCACTTCGGATTTGCTTAAGCCAAACCAAAGAATGGAGACGGTTCTATCTATTTAGTAGCAAGCTAATTCTTCTGGGGATGCTGTGAAAGCTACCTTTAAAAAAGGAGAGAGAGAGAGAGAGAGAGAGAGAGAGAGAGAGAGAGAGAGAGAGAGAGAGAGGAAGAATCACTTTCTAAGCCCCACATGAAACAGTACAGTACACTAAATTTCACAAGAGGAGTAGCCCAACAGAAACATAGGGTCTTAGACCATGTTCCTGCCCAATCACAAAGAATACCCATGATATCTCTTCCAGTTCCGTGATTCTAATGCCTCGCATTGTGAGTGCCATTAAAAAAAAATTTTTTTAAAGACAACTCAAAAACAAACTTTAAGAATGTCAACATTTTCTAGAGAAAAAGGGGCGGGGGAGGGGCGAGTTCTACAATTATATAGAAAGAATAAACATCTGTGAATGTTCCATGAATCTCTAAGTAGAAAAGACTAACATGGACTTGAGTGATAGGAAAGATCTGTCTTTGAAAACAAGAGAGTAGTTTATCATGCCAATAAATTCATTGTGATGACACTGAAGTCAAATTAAATAAAACCAACAAGAGACAAAGCAATGTCCTAGTGACTAAGAGTTGAGGCTTCACTGAGCACCAATTATATCTGGTTGAAAATGAAGCAAATTGAATGTTGTTTTAAATGGTGCTAAAACAAACCAACCAACAAAGAAACAAAAAGAACATTTTAAGGAACATAGCATTTTGAATTATTGTCCCAAATTAATCTTGGGAATTAAAGAGTAGGTTATACAAGTAATTTTTTTTTTTTTAATGTGCCCTGAGTAACAGTGATGAAGGTGTATGTTGAGGATGCATTTAAAAGCCAAATAACTCGTTCTATAGTTTTGGGTTTTCCAACATGCCTCAGAAGCTAGAGTTCTAAAAACAAAGTATAAAAACATAAGTAAGTTGGTAGGATCTGGAGTGCTCATTGCTGAAAATGTAAAATACTTTCAGGAAACTGTCAAAACCATATATTTTAGTTTAATTATCTTTGTGGTCTTTGTTGCTTTTTTAATTTTTTTTTTTTTTTTTTTTTTTACTTCTATCAGTTCTATTTCCAAGGTGGCTGAAGATAGTCTTCTTTGAGAATCTGATCTTGAAACAAAGCTTTGCTCTAAGTATAAAGGTATAAAATAGCCAGGAGAACATTATTCGGAGAGAAAACTGTTTTATCATAGTGGCATTCATCCATCCAAAGCAAATATACAACCTATTTACAGATAATCGCAGCTCAATACGATAACTGATAGTGGAGGCATGTAGAGGGTAGAAAGGCAATACATTAAGAGGAGGTGAGATTGTAAATATATTACATGTCAGAGGCACTCAAGTTCAGTTCAAGAATTGAGCTGGGCTTGATTTAGTACATATCTGCTTTTCTCTCTTTCTTTCTTTTCTTTCTTTCTTTTTTTTTTTTAAAAAAAAAAAAAAACCTTTAAATTGTTTCACACTCAGACTTGCTGGGTCACTGTTTTCCTCTGGTCTCTTATTCTTGGGAAACAAGCGTGTAGTGGTGACCTTTAGAGGCAGCTCTTGGTTTCAGGAAGGCTAGTCCTCTGAAGCGATCCCCTGCATCCCTTTAGCACATGTGTGAACTTGTGCACATGCACTACACACACACCACCACCCCACAAAATGGAGAAAGATCCACTGAAGTAGTCATGGAGGTCCTGTCCATGCTATGAAATAATGTGCTTTTGAAAACAATTACCTAAATTTACTGTCCTCAGCTTGTTATTTCAATGCTAATGACTGCTGGCTATAAAAGCCTAATAAAATTATTAATGAAATACAACTTGGTAATAAAAAATGTTTAAAAATGAGATGAAGATTTGACAAAAGATATAATAAAATAGGATCTTGGTAATAAAAACTTATAAACTCTACCCTACTTCTAAAACTACTTCCCCAAAGTATACAAGAACTATATACAATAACTCATATGAAACTTTAAATGTGTTTTTAAAGAGTTCACTTTTGTTAAGAGCATACCAAAGAGCAAGAGTGGGGGCTGGTAGTGGCAGAGATCCATCGAGGTGATGAATATTTTATCTTTGATATTATTTAAATTTTCTAGAACATGGTGATAATAAAAACAGAGATCGGCTTTTAGGACTCTTAGTTTTGTTACTCTTTCTAAATTCTCTACAGACAATGAACCTTACTGCCTACACAGGACAACCTCTTCCCACTGTCCTGCCCTTGTAAACCACGATGAGGGAGTTACCAAATTCAGTCTTGATGGCTATAAAGTCATCCCTATGCAAAGTTTTCCTTATAATGAAGGAATTTAAAAATTATTAGATAAGCAATCAAAGCTATTAGTAAAAAAGTTAGATAAACTCCAAGATATACAGGGAAAAATTAATTAACCAGCTTTCTATCAATTAGATACTACTCAATCACACACACTGTAATATACACATACACACACATTTTTTAAAAATCCAAGTAAACAGTTTTCTGGGCTATATTAAACATTAGTTTCACCGTCATGTTGACTCTTAAGACAAAAATAAAATTGAGATTCCTTACGCTAAAAAAAAAAAGTTGTTTTGGGTAGCCTATATATGAAGAGAACTTTCAAAAAAGTAGTAGATATTGAAAATAGGTATCAAGTTTCCCATAACAGCTGAACTTAAATAATTTTCTATTTATTCCTCAGTTAAAACTTTCCACTTTAGAAAACAGGTTGTTTTGTCAAAGGATTTAAGATGAATCTATAAATTGGGCCATAGACTTCCCCCTAACACGCACTGCAATTAAAGAGCTGTGATCCACAAAGACGATTCAGACAGTTTCTACCAATTAAGTCAGTTGTTTCTATTGTCAGAATGTCGTCCAGAAGCAAGAAGAAACACCATGAGAACCACAGAAGCCTTTTAATGAAGTTATCAGACATTCCCCAAGTGAAATGAAGAGATACAATCCAGTACCAATTTTCTGCATGTTCCATTTATCTTTTCCACATTAAATTAATTTGAGAGGTTGAAATGTTTTCTTGCCTTTGTTTCCTTTCTATTTCTCCTTGCTGCCTATTAAATTAAAATAAGGCAATTTAACTTGAGGAAAACAGTGCTAGGCTACACTGAATTTTCTATTTCCTAACTAGTCCAGAACTCATTAAATATAGATGCTACATCATAGGCTCAATTGCTTCTTGAACCCTTTTTGTTTTAGGACGGTCTCTTGTGTACAGCAGAAATTCTCTAGTAGCAGTCACAAGCGTTTGAAAGGATACGTACCTGTAACCCTTGAAAGCACCTAGAGATGATCCAGGTCAGGACTGCTCCATTTGTTTTCCAGCCCCAGCACCAGAAGGACAGGACACACATCTCTCATGAACACAATGGCCAAATAGGAAAATCACAGCAATGGCTGGAGTAGGGGGAAGAGGACGTGGGTCAAAATCCCTGAGTCCACAGGGGCCAGATGAAATAGCCGCATGTTCTACCTACGATTTTTATTACTCTTACCACTTCCAAATTTAAAACTCTCTTTTTAAAGTGAAAAGAATCAAATAATCTTCTTAGAAAAAAATTATTCATTATTCTTTTCTGACAGGCAAAGTAGCTTCTAGTCCTCGTCCTCTGGCATTTATTGTTCATATTTCAACATTAGGAAACTTTACAAAACCTCCTGCTTCCTACTTCCTTACTAAAATGCAAGGGGGGAGGGAATGGGAGGAAATCCAACAAGGCTGAGATAAGGTCCAAATACAACAAAATTATTTATTATATCTTTCCAAGCAATGTACCTATTAAAATGTATAATACTGGATAAAGAACTGTTTTAAAACCCATCAAAAAAAAAAAAAATGCCAGACAGCAGATTCACCAACAAGAGGTAGAGAGTTCTTCTAATTGACTTGTTGTAGTCTGCTTTTACCTTTCTAGGTACTTTCCATTTATTGCAACATTTTAGTTTTAATTTCCATATGCATTAATTGCTATGAACTATATACTCCACTTTTGAGATTTATGATTACTCCAGTGTTTCCATATAAACTTAAATGGGAATTTTTCTAATTGTCCAATACCACTGATAAAAATGATTAACTCCTAGAGGTAAAGTTAATGAGCTTCTTCTCTAGGCCGTACCAAGGCCCTGACCCCTCTTCTGTGGGCATGACTGTCTAGCTGGTTTTACTCTTGCATAATTAAGTGGAACACGTAGAAAGTTGGTACTGGTTTACGTATCTTCACAGTTGTCTTAGAATATCAACTGGGCTAGAAATAGAACTTATTCATACTTCCCTCAGCCTACATCCAACCAAAAGCAACCCAGTTAATTTCCTCATCCATTCATTCATTCATTATTAATATATATCTGACCCTCTTTGCTTCAATTTAGGATAAAGTATAAAACCCATGTTCCTATCATGGACTTAACCACCTCACTTCAGCCCCTTTCTCAACTATACTTCTCCTTTGCGAGGTAGCATATCTCCCTGCCACACTGTGTACTGTTTTCTCTGCTTAGAACATCTTCCTCCTTCCTACTCACCACCAGGCTAGCCCAGGTAACCTGTTTGATGAGGTGGTGGTGGGCAGGAGACAAGGGCAGATGCCGAAAGCTTCCTCTATGCCACGCACATAAAATAACTCAAAATAACCCACTGAGGAAATACTATCATCCCTATTACACAAGAGGATGTAGAAGATCTGAAAGGTTAATTAACTTGATGCAATACAGCTAGTACAAGATAGAACTGGGATTTGAACTGAGTCTGACTCCGGTCCTTGTTCTTAATCTTTATGAGGGTGGCAAACCACAGGGACCCAGCAGGTTTGCATGCTGAATGTAAACAAAACAAAACAAAACAAAACAGTTTTTACCTTCACAAAGAAATATGCTTAAAAAAAATCAAACACATGGCTCTTTAAGATTATTTCTTTCTATAAAAATGGGTAATATTCACTTTGACCTATGTCTATCATAAAAAAAACCCAACAGCCCTTCAAGTCATTCATTTTCCCTCTAAAATAAATTAAGATAATTAATGTCATTTTTCTAAAGAAACCATTTATATTCTGGAAAATTTTAATGTGTTTTAGGATGAAAGAATGAGATCATATCTTACTAAGTGTGCAAAAGGAATACAGTAAAAAAAATATAAATGTATAAGGAAAAACCCACTATTATCATCTTATATGGTAGAAACCAAAAATACTATAAACGAGTTGTGGTTTTTCTGTTGTAATTTGAAAGATTATGAGTTTTACTTAGAGCTTCAATATTTACATGAGTAGATACCAAATTCTTTTGATCAAAGGAGCTCCAACATATTCTGTAATGGCCTGAGAGCTGAGCCACAGTTTTGGTAAGAATTTGATCTCCAAATGATCCCATTCTGCCTCATTACAGACTATCTGGGGTTGAGCTGAACTCTTTAGCAATGTTTAAACTGTCCTTAATTCTTACCTTAGAGGAAAGTTAAATTTCAAGTATGGCTGAAATATCTGATATATTTACTTCCTAATACATTTCGGCTTTACAGTAAGATCACACACATAAACTGTTTTCTGTAATACATCTATAAGAAGCTCTTTTAACTGATTATGTAATATTTTAGTTTTGGTAGTAAAAGATTCCAGATGTTTACTCAAACAGCTTTTGTAGACACATGGGATTAATGTCAGATACATAATCACTGGTTTTGGAACATGGCCAATGTGTGTACATATGCTATTTAATTATGTTGGCACCCCAGGCATTTCAAACATCAACAGAATTTCTCAGCTGATATTCCCATTACTAATCCTGTTTTAAATAATTGGGCATTGCGCATGCTAATGAAATCTATTTAGTTCCTTTTAACAGATTTGGAGGTTTTATGGATTAAAAAACTCCTGGGCTATTATAAACCACATGTAAATATAATATAAAAACTGTCAGGAAATATTTTCTTCAAAATTCTTTGCTGCACACCAGCAAAGAATTATTGTTCTCCTTTCTGAAAACACATCTGCCCCAAAGGAAAACTTTGACTCGGCCATGAAAGTTTTCTATGGGCCCAAAACTTGACTTTGAGCTATACTTCTCTATACAAACAGTGCTAGAAGTTTGTTTTGAATCAACATTCCAAAGTTCCTCACCTAGATGTTTCTGAACAACCTGCTGTGAATCTAAAGCACACAGACTCACTAGAATTGTTTTATATTAATGACTCAAATTTCTCTCACTTCTTTGCAGGAAAAATGAAGCAACAACATACATAATATTTCCATTAATTTTCCAAAAGACATTTAAAGGTTTTATATGTCAAAATAAATAAGTAAATCATTACAAAAATGGATGAGCTCAGTTCATAATGCACTATAGACTATCTTAGAAGAAGGGTCTTTTCAGTGAAGCAAGTTCAATGGAAAAAGTCCTAATCCAGAAGTTTTCCAGACATAAAAGTTCCAAACTTCCCAACACTATATATGTTAGTCACTAGCTTTCTCGGGATATGGGAAGTTTCCTTCGTGTGCTGTAGGCTGCTGCTATCATGCACATAAATTTAAACTACGCATAGGAAATGCACATTTCATTAAAATAGCATGTGATAATGAGAAACTTAAGATATTTTGGTAAATTTATTTGGAACATATAAGTAAAACATATAGGTCAGATCAAATTTCTGAAGCATCATTTCAGATTTCTTCAATTACTCTTAATAAGAAATATTTTCAATAATGATAGGAATAAGCTGTACTTTTACATATATAGCTGATACTGAAATCTCTTCAAAGCTCTTTCAAGCTCTCTTACCCCTACTCTGATCACTCAGACTACACTTACCACGTATTTTTAGAAGCCATGACACTCATTTTCCTTTATTTTAAAATCTCTCAGTCAACTGTTTGCCACTTTCACTGCTGATAGTTCAAAACCTTTATTATTTCAGGCATTTGTAATTTTATAACTGTTATGCCTCTCAGTAATCCACCTGGCACACTGCCCCCAAATCCTTTCCCTCAGCCTGGCTTAAATCCAGTTTGTACCTCTATTATGCACATGACAGAGGTTTAACAAAGGGTGGCTAACCTAGCTCAAGAACTCTATATTGACTTCATACCAGCATAATGAGAAAGAATGGGTCTCAAGTGTAATACGGAGCCAAAATACACTCTGATAATCCAAGTAAGTGATACAGTTAAGAAAAACAAAAACAAAAACAAAAACAAAACTAACTAAACTAAAACTAGTATCTAGGAGTATTGACATTTTAAAGGTTTAATAGCTGGCAAAATCAAAGTAACCCCAAAATCTAGCACAATGCAACTCCCCAAATCCATCTAAAGTACAGAAATTATAATGCTGGCAAAATCAAAATTATATAGAAAAAAGCCTAGCATTGTGGAGTGGCAGAATAATACCACCAAATGCCTCAGAAGATAGAAGAAAAAAGTCTGCAGGTAAATTAACCGGGCACTTACCACTGTTTGTGAAAGAAAGCTTATCGTTTTGTCAGGCATTTTATCACTGTAAAGAATCATTTATTCTGAAAGCAGCAGCAGTCAAGTTGGTCAGAAATCAGATAATTAAGAGGCGCCCCTGTACCTATCTCTTACTCCTCCAACTTGCTATCTCTGTGACTATGCTGCAGGGGTCGACCAGTTATGGCCTGCTGCTTGTTTTTGTAAATAAAGTTTTACTGGAACATAGTCATGTCCATTCATTTACCTACTGTCTACAGCTGCTATATGCTACCCTATGAGAGTTGAGTAGTTACAACAGTGACAATATGGCCAGCAAAGCCTAAAATATTTATTACCTGGCCCTCTACACAGTTTGAAGACCTCTGACTGGATGATCCTATGGAAGAAGATAACCCTGAGGATGCCTGGCTGCATACTTGGTTCAAAGTGCTACCAGAAAAGGTAGCAAATAAGCCAATTTTTCTCTCTTTACATTAAGCATTTTCTAACAATATGTTTCAACTGTGACTATTTTTGATAATAGGAAATAATAGTGATTAAAATACAATTATTTAAAAATTCCTGTAAACACAAAGTAGTTGGTCGTATGCTATAGTATTAGCATGAGAGAATATTTGTATTTTATACGTTGTCTCCATGGTGCTGATACTTTGTAAAAACACACTTGTGAATAGTGAGTAATCAGTATATTCTTTCTCTAACCAACTATAGAGTATCTGTATTTTTACTATGAGACATTGAAACACTAGGTTTCTATGGAAATATTAAAATTGAGCATCATATGTATTTATGAAATTAAGATGTCTTAGATAATCAATAGTAGTAAATGGTCCAAGAAATGTAATAATTAAGTATAGTATAGCCTTTGACTATATAGCTTTCTTTGAGCCATAGTTTGACTATGTTTTTGATACTCACCTTAAAACTAACCACTTTTCTGTGTATTATATGTGAGGAAATGCTTTTTGAGTCATAACTTTATTCCAGACATCAGTCTGGGGTTGCTTATCTATTAAATTCTAATTTAGGAAAAAAAGAGGAATTCAAAGATACCTGGTTGGGTTAGAAAAGAAATGAAATATTATTCATTGGAATAATATACTTTTCTACCACATTTAAGAGTAACATGGGAATTTTTGTTTCATACCAAATATCTCAGTGAAAATGCTTATGGCATTAGTAATAATTCTGCAGAGCATCACAGGCGGTAAAAATAATTTGAGTATGGCAGACAAAAATTCAATATTGAATTACAAAAGCACGGAATCCATCTTATCTAAACAAGTGATTTAAAAAAGTCATTCTACTAAACATCATAGGACATTTTTGAAAACAAGTATAATTATGCAGAATGGATTGATTTCTGTTTCTCATAGTGCCTCTACTCAGGATTATAATGCATGAGAAACAATGTAGATTTAAATTGTTACAGAAAAATTTGAAAATCATGGCTTCTGAACAAAACAGTTTTGTTTTGTTTTCTCCTGAATAAAGCAGTTTTTTCTTTTCTCCTGAATAAAACATTTTCTTGATCATGAGGAAAAACTACTTAGAATGATTTTATCATTAAGTATAACTATATTAATCAGTATAATATCTGTTGATTACATATTAGCAAACAAATGGATTAAAATAAATTTTAAGAAATTTAGATATAGTATAATATATACTCCAAGAGAATGATACTTTATCCCATTTGCCTAATTTTTATCTTTTTTTGTAGTATGCCTCTTTTTAAATTTCCCTAAATCCTATTTTTAAAAAAGTGAGGCAAAAATAACCAAACCAGTGAAGACTGGCATGAAAAAAAAAAAATCAACAATTTGGCTGCCATTTACTGACAGACTGGACAAGTTAAGGATAAATATTTCTGAGAAAGCAACATGGTTAAATATTGGTTAGAGGGTTGACTCAAAGATAAATGGTAGCCAAGACTATTGATAGAGATTGATAGTTTCTTTAACCAGTAGGTAAAACTGCTTGTAATTAGAATGATCACTAATAGTAACAATTATTCAAACTAACAGAAGAGTTTTAAGTTTTAATAATATAAAAGAGTATCAAGAAGACAGTTGTGTTAAGGAATATGTGTTCTGTCAAGAAAATATTTTAGATCTTGAATTAAGGCCAATCGTGAACACAGGCACAGCTGACAAGTAACAAAAGATACAGCATTTAAACATGATGGCCAGAGACATTGATTTACTTAGAACAGGTATATGGGACATTTTTTAAAAGTGATAAAACACGAACATATGTACACAATATGAATAGAGGTAATTAAAAGCTTTATGTCTGTTGAATTTGGGGCTAATTGTTATAGCCACCAGAGGTCACCCTTTCTCCAGAGTGATGAAAGTGGGCTTGTATAGCACTTGTCCCCGGTATCTGTTATAAGGATACAGCAACAACAAACCCATGAGTTTGAGATATTCTTCTCTCCCCACCCAAACCGTATCTAAGGATGGAACCCCCTCTCCCCTCCCTTTCCTCGTAAGGCAGACATTCAGGTAATGGAGAACAGGAGAACTGAAATAGCCTAAAGGCTGAAATGATCTGCATTAATAGTTGAGTCAAGCAGTGAGAGATGGGCGGAGGGAATGCAGTTCCTGGGGAGAAAGAGATTTCTGGAACAGCTACCATGCTACTGTGAGATAATGGAGAGAACTGGATGAAAGCGGTTTCAGGAATTTTTACTGTGTAATATAAACATAACCATTCCTGGATGATTTTCAGCTAAAGACTGCAGTAAAGATTTATATTGCTTTTTAAATTAGTTTTGCATGTAAAAAAACCTTAACTTTTGTGTACCAAATCTGGCTTTAAGGAAAAATCAAATTAGCTAGGGCTCCTTCAGGGTTAAACATATATATTTACAATTAAATTGGAAAGAAAGAGACCCTTATTCTTCACAGTGTCTTGCACAAAATATGTGGCCAATAAACACTCTTCCTCACTCACCCCAACTCAAGTATAAGACAAGAAGCTGACAACCAAAACTTTTAATGTTTTGTCTCAATTCCAATTAGATAAGGGAGGACCTAAAATCTCTCCATTTACTGCCACTCTCCTGTAGCCACAAGCAGAAGTAAAATTCAAGGGTTAGAGCAGGTTTTTATAAGTTCATGTCTGTGAATTATAGTAGCCAAGGGACTCTTTAGCATAGGCCCTTTATGATTACCTGGGGGTTTAGAACCTTCCAAAACACAATCTTTCTTATTTCATGTAGCATCAAGGAGATCCCAAAGGAACGGGTTTTTAGTAGCCCAGTAAAAGTCTTAAGTATTTTGTAGAATACTTTAGAAAACATTGTTTAGTATTCTGACATATTGACAAATAAGGCCATTGGACATCATTATATCTTTTGGATACATAACTTTGTATCTCAATTACAAAGGTAAAATACATTCATTATAGTATTCAAAAAATGGAGAAAGGCTGTAAGAAAATAACATTTCCTATAATCTCACAGAATATGGGAAAAAAGAATGAAGTTCTGAATAAAATATATTTTTTTAAATATGCAAAAAATTAAATTTAGACATGGCTTCAAATTCTAATAATTATAATTCATCTGCATTCATCTCACAAAATCTACTATAATCTGTCCTCCCTTTACCAATGAAATACTTTCAACAAGTTCACCAAGAATCTCATGCTTCGTGGGCCGTATGTTCATACTCAGATTATTCTTCCCTTATACCTTCTGTGATGTCTCTACAGGACTGGCACTGCTGATCATTTCTTTGCACTCTCCTATCCTGATTTCTTACATTCTACTTTCCATGGCTCCTCCTATCCATCTGGTCATTCTCCAGTAGTCATCACTGTGGGCTGGTCTTTTTTAGGTTATCATTAACTACTGAATCTATGGCTCTGTTCTCTATACCACTCATTCATATCCTCCCCCGAGTGACCAAAGTCATTCTTACAGTTTCAGCTATGAGCTACATGATGACAGGCTTAACACACAAAAGATGCTTAAATAAATTTTAAATTTTATTAATGACTTAACGACATTCAAATCAATTTCAGGAAGTTCTTAATTCTAACACCAGAACCACACAGCAGAAGCCTGTTGTCCACTACAGCTGAGAATGGTAATTGGTTGGCCGATCGTAAAAGTGGGTTAAGCAATGAGTCATAAAATAATGACAAATAGATATTTTACACGCTTAACTTTAATTAAATATATGTCCAGTCATTGCCAATATTTTTAGCATCTAGGTCATTAATAAGGATGATAACAGGTCAATTCACCACGAAGACATAAAAATTATATAATATACAAGTACTCAGAATCACCATATCTAAATATATGAAGCACATGTTGACAGAACTGAAGGGAAATATAGACAATAATACAATAGTAGGGGACTTTAATACCCTACAATGGATGGATCACCTGGAGTAGATCAATAAGGAAACACAGAATGTGAACAACTCTACAGATCAAATGGGCCTAAAGACATTAAGAAAACCTGACCTAACAACAGTAGAATATATATTCTTCTCAAGGGTACATGAAACATTCTCCAGAATTGATCACATGCTAAGTCACACACACAAAAATCTTAAATTAATGATTGAAATCACAAGTATCTTTTCTAATAACCAAAACAGAATGAAACTAGGTTTCAACAGCAGAAGGAAAACTGGAAAATCCACGAATTTGCAAAATTAAATAGAATGCTTTTTAAGAACCAGTGAGTCAACAAGCAAAAAGAAATTAGAAAATATCTTGAGATAAATGAAAACACAATATATCAAAATTTACTGATGCTGCAGAAGTAGTACTAAGGGGGTGTTCAGAATGATAAACACCTACATTACAAAAGATCTCAAATAAACAACCTAACTTTATACATCAAAGAACTAGAAAAAGAATAACTAGGTGCAAAGTTAGCAGAAGGAACTAATGAACCTTAGAACAAATAAAATAGAAAATGAAAAAAAATAATAGAAAAATCAATAAAAATATTTTTAAAGATCAGCAAAATTAAAAAAACCTTTAGCTAGACTAAGTGAAAAAGAGAAAAGACTCAAATAAATAAAATTAGAAATTAAAGAGAAACTACAAGTGATACCAAAGAAATACAAAGGATGAAAAACTACTATGAACAATTATACAGCAACAAATTGGACAATCTAGAAAAAACAGATAAATTCCTAGAAACATACGGCCTACCAAGACTGAATCACGAAGAAACAGAAAATCCACATAGACCAATAATAAGGAAATAGAATCAGTAATCAAAAGTCTCCCAACAAAAAAAGATAAAGAAAAGATGGTTTCACTGGTGAATTCTACTGTTTAAAGAATTAATGTCAATCCTTCTCAAACTCTTCCCAAAAACTGAAAGGGAGGGAATATATCCAAACTTATTTTACAGGGCTAGTATTACCTTGATACTAAAGCCAAACAGCAATAGTACAAGAAAGAAAATTACAGACCAATATCCCTAATGAATGTAGATACAAAAATGCTCAGATGTAAAGTACTAGAGCAAAAAAATTCAAAAACATGTTAAAAGGATCATATACCACAACCAAGTAGGATTTATACCTGGGATGCAAGGGTGGTTCAAAATATTAAAGTCAATAAATATGACAGCCTACATTAATAGTAAAGGATAAAAGTCATATGAGAATCACAATAGATGGGAAAAAACATTTAACAAAATTCAACACCCTTTCATGATAAAAACTCTCAACGAACTAGGAATAGAAGGAAATTACTTCAACTTATAGTGCCCATATATGAAAAGCCAAATCTAACATCAACCTCAGTAGTGAAAAGTTGAAAGCTTTTCCACTACGATCAGAATAAGGAATGTTACTCTTGTCACTTCTATTCAGCAAAGGACTGGAATTCCTAGCTAGAGCAATTATGCAAGAAAAAGAAATCAAAGGTGTCCAAATCAGAAAAAAAAGTAAAATTATCTGTTTGCAGATAATATCATCTAATATGTAGAAAACCCTAAAGAACACACACACACACACACACACACACACACACACACACTCTCTCTCTCTCTCTCTCTCTCTCTCTCTCTCTCTCTCTCTCTCTGTTAGAACAAATGAATTCAGTGATATCGCAGGATACAAAACCAACATGCAAAAATTGGTTGTGTCTTAATATCTGCAAACCATATACTTGATAAAAGCTTAATATTCAAAATATATAAAGAACTTTTAATGACTCAGGAAAAAGAACAAACCCCCAAACAACCTAATAACCCAATTTAAAAATGGGCAAGAGACTTGAAGATATTTTTTCAAAGATAACATGCAAATAGGGAACAGATACAGAAGAAGAAGCTCAACATCACTATCATTAAAGAAATACCAAAACCACAGTGACATATCATCTGCCATCTGTTAAAATGGCCTCTAAAAAACAAACAAAAAAACCCAAACATACAAACACCACCAGAAAACAGTTGGTAAGAATGTGGAGAAATTGGAACCCTTGTGTCTGGATGTGGATCACGTTTTGCTTATCCTTTTTGAAGTTCATCATGCTTTTTAGATGTACAAATCAATGTTTTTCATCAAATTTGGGAGTTTTTTCAGTTATTATTCCAGTATTTTTTTTCTGTTATTTTGTCTTTCTCCTCTCTTCTGGTATTCCCATTACACATATGTTGGTGCCCTTAATGGTCCCCCAAATTTTCTGAGGCTCTGTTGGTTTTTATTCATTCTCTTTTTTTGGATTGTATAATCTTTATCAATCTACCTTCAAGTTCATGAGTTATTTCTTCAGCCAGTTCAAACCTAGAGTGGCCAGCAGAGCTCCCGTAGTGAAATTTTTTTTATTTTGGTTACTGTTTATTTTTATTGTACTACAGAATTTCCATTTGGATCTTTTAAAATTTCTAACTCTTTATTGATAGTCTCAATTTGAGGAGACATTGCCATCTAGCTTCTTTAAGAATAGTCTCCATTGGTTTTTGATGATCTTTATAATAGCTACTTTGAATTCTTTTTGTTAAATTCAACATCTATGTCCTCTCACAGGCAGTTTCTGTTACCTGCTTTATGTTATTTTTCCCTTTATATGGGTCACACTGTCTCATTTCTTTTCATGTCTCAGTTTTGTTTTGTTATTGTTGTTGTTGTTGTTTGCTGAAAACTGGATATAATACATTGTAGGAACTCTGGTTACTAATTCCTCTCCCTTACTCTCTGGGGCTTGTTTTCTTGTTTGCTGTTTGTTTAGTGACTTGGCTAAGTAAACTATTTTAGAAAGTTTGTGTCCTCTTGTGATACGAGCCTCTAGCGTTGCTCCTCATGGGGTGCAGTCTTGGGCATGCACACAGTCACCAGGGAATGACAGTTCATGTAAGCAGGTCTTTTAGTCTCTTTTCTTTATCTCTATTAAGCTGTCTGCACAGCTCTTTAGCTCAACTAATTGCTGGGTGATTGCTCTATTGTTTTAAACAATGCTCTGGGGCATAAGACATTCTACAGTCTGCTCCAATTAAATTTGGGCAGTAATGGTTTTTGTTTTTGTTTTGACAGTCTTTGAGGTTTGTTCTGACCTCAGGAAGGTTGTTCTTAGCTCTTTCCCAATTCTCTTTTCTAAACTAGTTGGCCAATGGTTTACCTTTTTGCTTTTAAGTAAGAAGCTATCCCAGAGTCCTCTTATCTGCTCACTCTTGAGATCACCATTATTTTTGAGAGCATTCTGAGACCTGAATTTCCCTATACTCTACTTCAAATAAAATCAGTTCCTTTGGGGAGAACTTTGGTGCTCTCTGTTCTAATCAACTGCCGCTTCCTCTAAGTATCTGAGTCACCACTCCACTGGCTGAGCAGCGACAGTAGCCACTGGTCTTTTTGGCTTGCCTCTCCCAGTGTGGAACTTCTGTCTTTCAAGCAAGACAGACAAGGAAAAATGGGGCCCCAGTATTCTTGGCCTGCAATCTAGAATAGAATCTTCATTCTGTCAGTAGGGGCTGGTTGGAGGAAAGGTGACCTCGATCTCTTGGTGGCAATGTAGACACACCAATTTACCTAACTTTGCACGCATTTGGGATGTGGGAGGAAATCAAAGTACCTAGGGAGAAAACTTCACACAGTGAGTGGCCCAAGCTGGGAATTTTTTTTTCCTCATCATTATAATGAAACATCATTGAATGAAACAATGTTATTCAAGGACTTATATACTTAAAATTTGATTCATTTTGAAATACAATTTTAACCCTATTTTTACATAGTATTATATGGTAGTCACATTTTTACCTTAAATATTCTTTGAAAATAGTTTCTAAGGGCTCCGTAATTTTGTTCATCATGTCAGATTTCCTTCACTTTCACAGCAGTCTTTATATAAAAGTGCCTGTTTCGTTATTACCTCATCCTCACCAAATACAACATTCTTAAAAAAAAAAAGTTGTCAATTTCTTTGTACAATATTTTCTCTTATGGTTGATTTAGCTTATGTTTACATTTTATTTTTATATTTTCTTCATTACTAAATGCCTTAGTAAGTTTGGGCTGCTTTAACAAAATCCCATAAACTGGATGGCTTAAACAACAAATATTTATTTCTCAGTTCTGGAGGCTGGGAGGTCCAAGATCAAGTTGCCAGCAAACTCGTTGTCTAGTGAGGGCATACTTCTTTGTTTGTAAATGGCCAACTTCTTGTATTTTCACATGGTGGAGAGAGATAACTAGCTGTCCGGTCTTTAATAAGAACTAATCCCATTTTAGGGGCCTTGCCTCATCAATTTATCTAATCCTAATTACTTTCCTGAGGTCCCAACTCCAGATACCATCACGATGGGGTTAGGTTTCAACATATGAATTTCAGGGGGAAACAAACATTCAGCCCCTGCATTAAGTGAATTAGTTTCCTGGGACTGCTGTAACTTATTACCATGAACTGCTTGGTATAAAAAAATTAAAAAATGCTCTCTCATAGTTCTTAGCCCCAAATCAGTTTCGAATGTGAGCCAAAATCAAAGTATCCTCATGGCCTTGCTCCCTCCAAAGGCTCTAGAGAGAATCCCTTTCCCTGCTTCTTCAAACTTCTGGTGGCTACAGGCATTCCTTGGCTCATGACCACATCACCCCAATCTCTGCCTCCCTGGGTCCTCTGCCTCATCATTTTCTGTCTCGAAAACTCCCTCTGTCTCTCTCTTATAAGGATAGATATGAATGCATTGGGGCCCACCCAGATAATCCAAGAAAAGGATTTAAGATCCTTAACTTACTTCTTTTGCTATACAAGGAAATGTTCACTTTTTTATCATATAAGATGACAATAATATACTTGTAATACGCAGCAAATGAGATCCTTATATCCATTTCCCCTATTACATCTTAGACAAATGCCATAAAGCTGCAAATTTTAAACTGCATCCCTGTAGCCCCTCCAGAGACACAATTTAAAAATGATTATCAAACAATGGATATCCAGCAAATTAAATTTCCCTTTATAAGAGAATTATCTAAAATAAAACATCACAGTTAAAAATATATTAAAATCTTAGTAGTACATTTTTACCTAATCCAAACGTTCCTTTAAAAGAACAATAACTCAGTGCATTCTGCAAAATTATAATTTTTTTTTTACAATAAGGAATCTTTTTAAAATTCGAGGTCTCTTTTAAACTTAATTTAGTAACACACAGTTTTACATAAGCCTATATATGAAAAACATTTATATTATTTAGGCTGTTCTGGGAGGCAAATGTTTAGATTTTGCTATACCAAAGCCATTCTGAAAGTTATGAGTATAAAGTAATACATTTTTCTTTAATATATAATTTCATACTTCACACACAGATGACTGCTATACATTATTGCTAGCAATTTGAGAAATATACACTTATTTATATTTTGCCACTTCTCAAATTATACTGGGAAATCTTCTTTTAAAATTTCTTCTAAATCACATTATTATACACCACAGTGTCTTATTTTTAATGGTCACATTTTTTTAAAAAGTATGTTTAGCATTCTAAATTCACTCATAATTATTATTAACTGAACTTGAGATAGTTATCTCTTACTTTTAAAAAGCAAGCTTGTCTACGGCCATACCACCCTGAACATGCCTGATCTTGGAAGCTAAGGAGAGCTGGGCATGGTTAGTACTTGGATGGGAGACCACCTAGGAATACCAGGTGCTGTAGGTATAAAAAAAAAAACAAAAACAAAAAACAAGCTTATCCCATGTGACATGATTTCGCTATTACAAAGATTATTTTAAAAGAACATACCACAATAAAGTATATGCTGCTCAATCCAAGTGAAAGGGCTAGTACCAATGCTGGTACACTGTAAACAGGAACCAATTTTGTCAGGCAGAATTGGTCATACTGGAGACACTCTCCAAGGGATAACTATGACCAGCACATAATGGTCTGAGCTGATCAGCTCTCCAGGCACCTTTCTGTGTAGTCCATCCCCAATTCAAAGACAGTGCACCGCGCCACCACTACAGCCAACCCAAAGCAGGTAGAAGACACTGTCTTACCCTGCCAGGATGGAAGAGAGGTTCGGATTTATTAGAATTTAGTCCAGCTCTTGAGAGAAAAAAAGCCTTATAGGAATATATCTACTTAAGCTACTCATGAACTAATTATTCTAAATAACTGACAACAAAGAGGCTAACATCAGACATCAGGTCTGGGGCTAGATCAAATTTTCCAAATGCACTGAAAGGCTCTTCTGATAGGAAGATCAATATCCTTGGTGCGGCCCAGTATCCAATCAATGCCCATTTTCCTCCGAGGAGTGGCATGGGGTAGAACTAGAGCAACACTGGTCCACCTACAGATAGTTTCTGCTGGTTCTCCCACACCTATGCAATTTCTGGTCAGTAATTTCAAGTTTTAAATAATTTTAAGTGTTCAGTTTCCATACATCTTCATGATTCTCTAAAAAATTAAAATCATGTTCTCTGCCTGGCTACTAATGCTGAGATCCTTATTGGTTTTATAAACTTTTCTATTTTTTTTTTTTTAGCCAATGAATTTTATTTGTCAATAGGAAACATTAAAGCAGAATGTTATAAAATTTCTGGCATATCATATCAAGAATTTTTAGATAACAAGTTTCTAGAGCTATTTTCAAAGCAAGAATAAAGTCTTCATAGGTGGCTGTCAATCACCTGTATAACATTTATGTGGATGTTTATATTCTAATTAATGGATATAGGTAAAAAGCATGATGAAATGAAGTAATGCTTTTTAAAAATAATAAAAATGAGCTTTATAGCGACACACATTCTTAAGGATTTGTCTCAGAAGTATAGATGTGTCCCAATTACAAAGTATGAATACATTTCATTAGAAATTAAATAAACCAATTGTATCTAACAATTCACATGCCTCTCACAGAGATATTTTAGTAGAAATGAAATCAAGCTATCTCACAGACTATCACAGTCCATGGAAAAGCGGAAATATTTTTTTGTCACGAATGATCTTGCAGGTTGTGTTGGTTAGTACTGCCTCTTGGCTCCAAATTCATCCTTTTGGCCTGCTCTATGAAAATGGAACTGGATCCTTAAATATTTTTCCTTTGACAACGTGCCATTATGAAGTTTTGTCAAGAGCAGCTCACTGGAGGGACACAGCAGGGAGGGCAAGAGGAATGGGTCATGCTCCCTGGCATGCCCACTCAGCAGCGGCTCCTGCAGCATGGTGTGGGTGGTTTCCTCAGCGCCAGGTCCTACAGCAAATGCGGTCCCTCCAGGACCCAGCTTCTGCTAATGCAGAGAGGCTGGTGGAACCAGCAGCTTCCCTAGCACCAGCTTTGGGTGGTTTTATAGTGGACTGCTCCTGGTAAGATACCTCCTCTTCAAGTTCCAGGGATGGATTTCTCTAAGTTCCATCAATGAGGCACCACAGTGACTTCTCTGTCACCCAGTGAACCACAGACAGGTTCTCTGTAACAAGGTCTGAATCTCTGTCCCAAGAGGACTCTTCTTTGAGTATTACATCTCAGTCCTTTACATTAAACTTCTCCATTCAAATAACCATGTGGTTCCTCTCTCCTAATAGGACCCCGACTTATCCAGCAATAAAAAGCATTGTTTTCCAACTCTTCTTTGTGTACCTTAGGATAAATATCTCTACTAACAACAATTATGTGTAATAAAAAGAGAAAAACAATCATAATAAAGTTTTGTTAAAAATATTTTATTTACTTACTCCAATGTAGATTTTTACTCCTATATAAACCAGAGAAAAATAAGTATTTTCTTATTTAATATTATTCATGTACGAGGAAAAAAATTTTGGTTGAAATACTAAAAATGTGAAGCCAGTACTTTCATGAAAAAAAAAAACTTGCCTAGTTTGTACAATTCAGAGGGGAAAAAAATCAAGTGAATTTTACAAACTGCTAGAAATGAAAAAAAAAGGTCTCAACTAATAAATAAGCTTCAGATAATAACCTCTTGTTAATGTGAGTAAAAAAATATAAATGAATGTATATAATAGTACAGATAAAAATCAAATAGCATGCAGCAAAAAAAGGGGAAAATATATTCACACCTAATTAAATAGGCATACATGAATAACTGTCAGCAAACAACTTTAAAGCAACTTAAATTCTGAAAGTTTAATTTTTATATATTATATTTGTAATAACTTAAAATTTTCTTATTCAATATAAAACCTGAAGAGAACTTTGCAATTTATAAAACTCTTTTTCACAGATCCTTTTATGTAGATACAATATCAACAAAGATCCCTCCTATAATGAACTATCAGAAAGAGAAATTAATAA
The DNA here is from genome assembly GCA_003508835.1 of Eonycteris spelaea. Classification (NCBI taxonomy): domain Eukaryota; kingdom Metazoa; phylum Chordata; class Mammalia; order Chiroptera; family Pteropodidae; genus Eonycteris; species Eonycteris spelaea. The sequence continues at coordinate 1,553,330 of PUFA01000053.1, forward strand.
ACTTCTATTTACAATTGCATCAAAAATATAATAAAATATGTAGGAATAAATTTAACCAAAAAGTTGAAAGACCTGTACACTGAAATCTGTAAGACATTAATGACAGAAATTGAAAACGCAAATAAATGGAAAGATATTCCATGCTAATGAACCGGAATAACTAATATTGTTAAAATGTTAATACTATCCAAAACCATCTACAGATTCAATTCAATCCCTATCAAAATCCCAATGGCATTATTCACAAAAATAAAATGAACAATCCTAAAATTTGTAAGTAAACGAAGCAATATTGAGAAAGAAGAATAAAGCTGGAGGCATCATACTCCATTATTGGAAACTATATTACAAACCTATAGTCATCAAAATAGCACGATACTAACATAAAAACAGACACATAAATAAATGGATGAGAATGGAGAGCCCAGAAATAAATCTACATATGTATGGTTAATTAATTTATGACAAAGAAGCTAAGAACATATAATGGGGGAAAGTACAGTCTCCTTAATAAATGATATTGAGAACTGACAGCTATGTGACAAAAAAAAAAAAAGAAAAGAAAGATAGATAGAAAGAAAGAAACCTGACTACTATCATATAACATACAGAAAAATTAACTCCAGATGGATTAAAGACTTGAATGTAAGATCTGACACCATGAAACTCCTAAAACAGGAGGTAAGCTCTTTGACATCAGTCTTGGTGATGATATTTTGGATCTGACTTCAAAAGCAAAGGCAACAAAAGCAAAAAAAAAAGTGGGTCTAATCAAATTAGAAAGCTTATGCACAGTAAAAGAAATCAACAAAATAAAAAGACAACCTACTAAATGGGAGAAAATATTTGCAAATCATATATCCAATAGGGGTTAATATACAACATATATATAGACTCGTGTAACTGAGTAGCAAAGAAAAAATTTTAAAAATAGACAGAGAATCTGAATAGACATTTTTCCAAAGCATACATACAGATGTCCAACAGATACATGAAAAGATGCTTCACATCACTAATCATCAAAGAAAGGGAAATCAGAATCACAATGAGATAGCACCTTACAGAATGGCTATCACCAAAAAGATAAAAAATAAGTGTTGGTGAGGATATGAAGAAAAGGAAAGAAACCCTTTGTGCACCGTTGGTAGGAATGTAAATTGGTGCAGCCGCTATGGGAAACAGAATGGAGGTCTCTCAAATTTTTTCAAATACTATATGGTCCAGCGATTTTACTTCTGAGTATTTATCTGAAGAAAACGAAAACACTAACTCAAAAAGATACATGCACCCGTGTCTTCATTGCAATGTTATTTATAAACCAAGATATTGACAAACCTACGTGTCCACTGATGGATAAATGGAAGATAAAATGTAATACATATACCACATTTTCTTTATCATACACTTATCCATTGTATATATACACAATGGAAAATGACTCAGCCATAAAAAAGAATGAAATTTTGCCACTTGCAAACTTGAAGGCATTATGCTAAGTGAAACAAGTCAGAGAAAGACAAATCCTATATGATCTCACTTATACGTGGAATCTAAAATAACAACAAAAGAAAAAACTAAGTCAAAAAGAATAGATTGATGGTTGCCAGAGGCTGGGGGTGGTAGTGGTGGTGGGGGTGGGGTGGGTACAAACTTCCAATTGTAAAATAAGTCATGGGGATATAATGTACAGCATGGTGACTATAGTTTATAATTCTGTAATGGGTATTTGAAAGTTGATAACAATAGATCTTAAATGCCTCATCACAAGAAAAAAATTTTGTAATTTTATAAGGGGACAGATGTTAACTAGACTTATGGTAATCATTTTGCAATACATACAAATATAGAATCACTATATTTGTACTCATAAAACTAATCCTATGCATCAATTATACTTTAATAAAACAATATGTTAAAAAATGAAAACAAAAATAAAACACCCTCCTTTCCCTGCTACCCCTCTGCCATCCTTCCTATCCCAAATTGTGACTTTCTAGAATAGACAGCAAGGAAATACAGATTAATAGAGGTAACACTACAAGAAAAATCCTGGACATGTGAGCTCTGGTCTAAGATTATTGAGACAATCTTAAAATCTCAGGTTAGGAAGAAGCAAATTCTTAAACTAAAAGACCACTGTAAATGAAATAAAAGCACGAGGTTAGACTTTAGAATTAGGGAGATTGATTACATAATCTAAAAATAAACGAAACAAAAACACCAACCATCCAATCAATTAATCAAACCCCCAAATAGCCCTAATAATGTCCAGGCTTTTAAAAGTTTAAAACAAATGAAAATGAATGAATTTCCCATGTGTTTCAAGGAAAAATAGTCTCTTCTTCCTGCCTCTAGTTAGACAAACTCTTTAGTTGAAGGTTCTGACTCTCCAATTTTGGAGACCATGATTGCTTGACAGGGAAAATACAGGGTGAAAATAAAGATAACAGTAATTTGGTAACAAATTATAAACTTCAACTGTCCACCAGCACTTCAAAGTAACCATTGGTCAGAGTTAGTGGGGTCTGTGGTCAGTGTTATAAAGAAGTATTGTCTTCCGCTTTTAAAGTATAAATAGCTAGGTCATTATCAATAAGAAAAAACAAATGATATTACTGAGAACAAGTAGAGAGAATGTAGAAATATTACTAATACATTATTTCTCTTAATTTCATTTATTTTTCCAAAAAGTACATTTAAATCAGAATTTCTTACAATAAATAATAAATTATCTAACTTTGGGTATTATATAATTTCATCTCCTAACATCACTACGAAAATAAGCAAGGAAAATTTTCCTTTCTTTTCAAACTGAGATAAGTAACAAATTATAATGTTACTCACTTTAAAGATACACACAAAAGATAAGCAATTTTCCATGGCCTCATACTTAATTTGGATTCAATCTCTTTGCTGGTAGGTGGCCTATTTATAGAAATGTATTTTGATATAAATTATGTTCTATTTCTGTTTGTGTCTCAGATTTTAGAGGTGAAAAATAAAGAGTGCATTTCCTAGAAATTTCAACACTAAGCAGCAGGTGTGACAATTTATCATTGTAGTTATTACCAGTCTTTGGCTCAAACACTCCAACCCTGACTCCTGTGCCCAAGATGTTCTCCAATAATACTGCAGTGGGTGGAGACCTTTACATCAAGGGGTCCAGAGACAGTGGAACATCTATTTGACCATATGTGGAATTTTTTTAAATGCTACCTTCAGTTGAAGTAGTGGTAAGGTCTGAAAGGAAAAGGAGAAGAAAGAAAAGAAAGAAAGAAAAAAAAGAATAAAAGAAAGAATGAAAAGAAAAGAGAGAGAGAAAAGAAAAAAAAAAAAGAAAGGAAGAAATGTGTGATCCTAAAAACTTTTTATTTCCACATTTGCAGCCATAGCAGAGCTTTAATTCTTAAAAGATCAGTATTTTGATCTATGATTAAAACTGAATGAAGACTTCACAGCCAGTTTTTGCTGACTGTATTAAAAAATCTGACTTCATTATAAATTCTATGAGCGCTGTCAAAATTTTGTATTTCAAATATCCATTTGAAAAAATTTTCAAATAACTAAATTTTATAAGCTGGTAATCAACTTGCCTTAAAATTTTTTGATGTGGAGGTGATTTTATGCTATTTAAAATGGAATTTAAATTGTATTAAATTGTCCAAACAATCAGGACTCTACAGGAAAATACTGCATTGTTTGTTCTTCCTATAAACCATGTTATTATTTACCTTATTATTATCCCAAAAGCAAATTGGCTGAATTTCAACACACTACTGGAATCAGGAGAAAGTTAATACAGACACATTTCAAGTCAAGGATAGCACTATTTGATCTTGTCTACTCAGTGATAGACTGCAGATGTCAAGAATGCAGTGCTGAAAAGGATTATCAGGATCAGCATGAACACATACCATGATCAATTAATTATGTCTGCCATGGACACAGGTAACATATACATGACATATTTCATTATCTCTAGTATGGATGCTGTTGGTCAGGCAGCCATGGATTCAAATCCTGGCCTCACCACTTATTAGCTATATGACTTTAGAAAAAATACTAGTTTCCTTTGCACTAAATAGGAATAATAATGCTTATGTTTGTAGAGATAAATAACAATGAACATGAAGACTTAAATACAACCTGGCATGCAATAATTACTTAGCAAAAAACCAGCTATTATTAGTATTACTAAAGAGGTTTGAGTCTTTTAAAGCTCATTAGTGACTGATCACTGAATATGATCCTGAAATAGGCAGGTCGCTGTCAAAGTTTGCTGCTGTAGTGAATGAGCTCTTACTCAGCAAGTGACTGGACATATGGCACCATCTGGCTGTGGCTGCATCTGCTGAGCAGAGACACTGGTAGCTCAGGCAGGGGACATGAACACAACTCCACAAAGCAACAAAGGTCCACTCTCTCAAATCCCTCAAACCAGTGCTACAGGTCTGAGGTTTGCAAAGAAACACACCATTCACTCTGAATGAGGTTTAGGTTTAGACAAATAATGGTTACAAAAATAGAACCATTTTATTCTTCCTGGGACCACTCACCTACCTACCAAGTATAGGATAATAACTGGTAATTACACTCATCTAAGAATTTAGAAAGAGTCTTAATCTAGACCTACTCAACACTGTCCACATTGAAAGAAAAAAAGACTTCTATCAACACAAAATCTACTTTAAAGACAAAGTATACACATAATGAAGAAAAGCCTTTAAAAATTTAAAGTTAGTTAGAAAATGCATATGATATATAACCAGGAAGAATAAACAATAGAGCTAAAAGGAAACTAGGCCCTTTTATTATAAAAGTAAAGTTTTCAACAGTTAAAAACAGTGTCAAATCTTATATTATTTGAAATCCTAACTCCGTGATTATAATTTCTAATGAACAGGCTTGGCTTCTACTCCAGGTCTTATTACATGATTTTACTGAGCCTGAGTAAATCTGACTGGAAAGCAATAAAAGTGGAAGTACACCGGATTTTAAGAGTCAGCAGATCTGGGTTTACTGCGTATTTTAACTGTGTAACCCTGAACTCCTTTAAACCCATGCAGGCTCATTTCTTCATCTGTGGAACACTGGTAAGAATATTTTTCTCATTAGTTTGCATATGAGCATCAACCTAGACCTACCTACTTAAAAGAGTTTTATGAGCACTAAAGTGCTGCCCCCTTAGATAGCTCTCAATAGAAAAGACATATTTTCCCATGGGTTTATAAAATCGACCTGGACTACAGGAAACAAGGGAGAAGGGAAGTCCTGTGGGCACACCACACAAGGAGAACTCTGCCTTTTCTATTGGGCAGAAGTGCCAAGCTCCCTGAGGTCGAGCCCATTCCAACAACGAGCCCTGGGAATAACACACTGCTGACTCTGCAGAAATCTCATCATTTTTTTTTTTTTTTATTCTGGGAGAGAGACATTCCTTTATTTTGAGTCTGTAAGTCTGGTTGGAGGGGCAGAGCACAAAGATGCAGCAAACTGCACAGCTCTTAAAATTCCCATGGAAGGAAACATCATGGATGTGCAATGCCCAAGAAAAAGCAAATGTGGATAGTAATCGTAGTCCCCACAATTTTTTTTAAAATTTCAACTCACTTATATGATTAGTAATAAAAAAATTATACAAGCAGCTATGGTTGGTGGTCTGAGTGAAATACTGACATGAGGCCAGATGGGAAGATCACTTCTATTTTTCTTTCTATCAGAAACACATGAAGTCGTTTACAGCCAATGAAAAGAGGCTAAATAACTACTACAATTCACGCAACCAACACTCATTGATAGTTATAAAACTATTTGGGGAAGAAGAGATTTGGTTTTCTCACTTCTTAAACATTAAATGCCTGACAGTTTTATATTAAGTACTTAAATATGCCAGGAACTGCTCCAAGTGCTTTGAATGTATCATTTTATTTAATTCTCATAACAATCTTAAGAAATAGGTACTATTATTAGCTCTACTCTTAGAAGAGCAAACCACGGCAAAGAGAGTTCCAAAACATGCCCAAGATCCCACACCTCATCAGGGGAAAAGCCAAGATCTGAATTCAGGCAGTCCACCAACTGAGGTTACACCTTGAGCTAATATACTCTATCATCTAAAAAAAAATTAAGCAGAAAATGCATTATAGTTGTTTCCAAAGCTTTACAGACACTAGGTTATAACCGAATGTCACAGGTCAGTCTCCGTTTATTAGCTAATTAAATGTGTCATCATATTCACTTGACTCAGTGTTTCAGGGATTAGAGGTAAAGCAGCAGCAAGGGCCTAGAAGGATAACTACCTCTCTCAAAAATGATGTAGCTCACTGGGAAAAGGAACGCTCTTCTGGGAAACCTCTGACTAACCTTTTTGGAAAGCAGGTTCTGAGGAAATTTGCAGGGGGCCTCCTGATTCTGTAATACTGACTGAAGTCACAAGTCTACTATTTTTAATAAGGACTTCTTTCCATGGACACATGGCTGAATCGGCGCTTAGAAATGGAGCTGACACAAACCAAGAGAGCATCAGGCCTCATCTTCCCAAAAATTGTAATAAAAACCTGTCGTACTGTGACCAGATTCATTCATATGTGGCTGCAAAATATAAAGATAAAACTTTTGCAGTGAAATACCCTAAGATCTAAAAACTAAGATCATTAGTAACCCTTTATTTCATTTATAATTAGTTACGGACTTCTTGCCACTTCAGTTTTCACTGTGAACCACTTTTTTTTTAGATTTTTTTTCCTTTTTAATTTTTTTTTTTTTTTAGGCAAGACAACCCTTAGTTGACCTCACAGATTGCAAGGACCTTGTCACCTTACAATCCTTTATGTTTTTTATTTTTTACACCTACAGCACCTGGTCTTCCTAGGTGGTCTCCCATCCAAGTACTAACCAACCCCACTTAGCTTCCGATATCAGACAGAATTGGGCTTGTTCAGGGTGGCATGGCCATAGACTCACTGTGAACCACTTTAAAATAAACTTTCTCACTTTTAAGTCTCATAATCAGCAACTTCCCAATTATGAGAGAATTGCTGACCTTACATTTAACGACCTTCACCCTTTCTTTTTTTCAGTGTGTCTGCTGCTTGCCCCTATGGACACCTCTTGATGGAAGCTCCCCATCTTTGCACATCTTTCCCCACCATTCCTTCAAGGTGACTATTCATTTTGTACGCAATCACATATGCACCATCTGTACACATCTGGTCCTAAGTGTTCTTCATAAGAGAATTTGTCAACTCATATAGTATGATCAAGATGGTGCATGCTTCTCTGTTATACCTTTATCCCTACATCTCCCTCTGAGGGGACAATCATGGGACCAAATGATAGTATTAACCTGGACACAAAACCCTGAGAATTCTCTGGGTTCTGGGGACATTGCTGTAAAGTTTCCTTTGGTTTCTGAGGTACGAAGATGGATAATTGCTTAGTTGACCTTAGAAGATCTTTCTCAGGTCTGCACTGGACAGAACAAGAAACTCAAGTCTCAGGACTAACGAAATGAGTGATAATCTCCTATCACCTACAGGTTTCAAAGAGAAAAAGACAAGATGGTACTAGGGTCCTTAAAACACTTAAAATGGTAAATGTACTAAGCTGGAGAAGGGCAGTTTCTAGTCCAGGCTTCATAAACAGAACTGGTCTTAACCAGTCTTCCTGCTGTCCCCCAGCTCCTGCTGTCCTTCCTGCTAGGTCTCCAAAAGTCCCTTGTTGTTGCCCTTTGGTTGCCCAAAGGCCCCAACCGACCATTCCCTGCTCTGTCCCATCACTATCAATAGAATTGTGTAGCCTAGAACTTTTTTTCTTCTTCACCAAGTCTTCCTCATGTTCATCAGAGTTGTTGAAGTTGATCAGACATTAAGGAGGGAGGGGAATATCAGACTAAGCACTGAAATTAAATAATAATCTCCAACTGGTGATATAAAAAGAGATAATTAGGTCAAGAGAGCGTTCCTACTGTCCCTTAAAAAAATGCTACTGTGCCCATTCTCAGGACCAGGAGAATTAGGATGTGGTGAGCAAGGTGCCCAGGGTGCAGACTGTAAGGGGGCATCATTCTCAACTGCCAACACTGAACTTGCTCGGCTCTGAGGGTGAGTGCCTCCATACATTCTGTGCCCTCGTAGGTGCCTCATCTTCCATTTCTAAAGGCCCTGAGCCATTCTGCCTACAAATCAAAAATGGTTAAGATGGCCCCAGTGGATAAGAAAAAAATCTAGCTGCTTTTAAGTTGCGGCCTATGGAGAATCAATTGATTCTACCCTACCTTCTAATTTCCCACTAATTTCTAATTCAATTTCTGGCTAAAACTTAAGCCCTTGGCTGGTGCCTGACCAACTTTCCTAAACAAAAAAGGAACAAACACTGGACAGTGAAAACGTCTTCTGTCCACAAGGCCTCAAAATCTACTATGTGTCAGTTAGCTGTTCCAGAGCTATGGCATACCAGATGTCTGGAAAACTAGTGGTAGGGTCAGCGGAGCCCTGTGGCTAACCAGCACGCCAGCCCACTTCTATCAACTCCAGCATCATCACTTTCTCCATGGATTTTTATACTGCACTAGAAAATAAATACGTAGCCATATAACCCAACTTAAAACAAAAATAAAATAGCTTTATTCTGATCCCACTTCCCCTACCAGCTATCCTCCACTTCTCGTTTCCTGTTCATTTTCTCACCTCCTATCTCTATTGAGCTCATTCCTGTCAGGCTCTTACCGCATCACTCCACCACAATGACCATCATCAAGGTCAATAATCACCTTCATGTTACTAAATCTAAGAACCAATGTATCATTCCTTATTCCTGATACACCTTCTTCATTTGGCTTCAATTTCCTCTAGCCTCTCTGGTGTTCCTTCTCAATCTCTTACTCTCTGTGCCTTATTAATGTTTGAGTATCCCAAAGCTCAATAATTGGTCCATTACTATTTTATTTACATTTACTTGGTGATCTCATCCAACTTGGTCATAACTTGAAATACCACATACTTGACAATTCCCGTCTTTATATTTCTAGCTCAGACTCTCTCTGACTTCTGTCTCACATTCAGATGCCTATTCAACATTGCCACATCTCAAACTCGGCATGTCTTAAAAGAGACCCTCGATCTTACCCACCAAATCTCTTGCACTTACAACTTTCATCTCAGTTAAAGCAACACGAATGTATCCTTTTAGTGGCTTACGTGCAAATGCCTACTGTTAACCTTGACCTCTCTCTCTCACAACCCATATCCAATGTGTCAGGAAATCCTGTTAGCTCTACCTTCATCCCCCTACCATACCTTCTCACCTGAATTACCGCAGTAGCCTTCTAACGAGTCTCCTGGCTTATACTCTTGTGCTTCCTCCACCCACAAATATTCTTCTCAATAGAGAAGCCAGAAAGAGAAGAAATATAAAATAATTATAACAGACAGACAGAAACTTAAGTATGTAAATGAGGAGACATAATGAAGTAGCATTATGGACACCTGCCCCTAAACCATGAATGCAACAGTTCTAGGTGCAGACTGCTAAGAGGTATGTTGATAAGAAACTCAAATACTTCAAGGGTTTTATTGTTGTCTGTCTGTGCTAAGTTGGGAAACAATTCTTTTTCCAGTTCTGAATATGATTTTCCCTTAATTTACATAATAGTAGTATTCCAAGAAAATTCATGATATATGAAGACAATGAAAAAATGCTTTATGTATACATATAAAAAGTTTGGTTATGGCTTTTTGCTAGGAAAAGTACAGTGGACCATTTTAATGCCATTGTGTGGGACTGTCTTGTGTACTACAGGATGCCTGACATCTCTGTCGCCCATTTACTAAATGCCAGTAGCATCATTTCAATCACTGCGACAACCAAAAATGCCTCACAAATTTTCCAAACACCTGTGATGGTGGAACCATTCTTGCTCAGAGACACTTTTGTAAAAATAAAGTCTACAATCCTACAGCATATCTTGACTTTGTAGTTTGATCAAAGGAAGTGTGAATAATATACTGAAAAGCACAAAGTGCCATCCATTTTGAGTGTGGAATTACAATTTACTCAAGAATATCCACTGGTTTTCAGCCCAGATAGCTGCCTTGTCTTAACATGTTGGTGAGGCTGGCTTTCTTGTGAGATGGGGTGGGCTAATGATGGCTGGCAGAGACGCATTATACATAACTTGAAACCTTGGGAATGCTGCTGCTATGTAAATCCATTTTGCAGTAGAAAACAAATAGGGAAGTACCAGTGTATAAGAAAGAACACTGGACTGATTGGAAATCAAAAGATATGGGTTGTAATTCAGGCTCTGTGAATAAAGAAATACAATCACATATTCAACAGATCTTTATCTACTAGTCTTAAGGTACTGGGACCACAAGATGAACAGAAGAGTTTTTGCAGTAGAGACTGTGTGTAGAGGGAGAAAATATAGGTCTCCAACTTGGCTCTGGTTTCTGCAACCTCAGATCTGAATCTTCAAAGTGCTTTCCAAGTAAAAAATAAAGTTAAGATTTTATGTACAGTCTTACAATATGCTGTGGTGCAGCACCAGGAAAATATAAAATGAAGCAGGCAAGACAGTCCTAGAATTAAGATTAAAGTTGTCCATATGGCATTATTTTCTTTTTCACATAAGGATATAAACATTACCAAATGAAATAACCATTTTGTAAGAGTAAAAAATCACTTTTTATTTCTACTTCTTGATATAATAAAAAGATTGAGAGTATACAGTCAAACGATCCTTGGGAGCAAAATAGAATAGAAATGGTAGTTAATATCAGCCTGTTTATCTAAAGCAATCTTTAATCATTTCATCTCTCACACAATTCCCATTCTGACAAGGCAATATTTGCAAAATTTGGACAGTAAAATTGTCTAGTGGCAGAGCAGCTAGCTCACAGGAGAAAATATTCACAAAGAAAATGGTACATTAGATAGGACTAGCTGGAAACAGTAGAGCTTTTAATGTTACCTATTTATATATAATTTTTAAAGTAAGAACACTTTAAAGTAGCAATATCCTTTTGAAGCATGAGAATGTTAAATAATTTATTGAGATTATACAGAAATTATCAAGAATAAAAAGCATGAGTAATTTTCTCCTTAGAGATATCTAAAGTTGGTTATTCTAAATCATTTATACTTCTATTTATCCTCCAACCAGGACTCTGTCTACCTCTAAGTAATTTTAATACTTTCAGTTACCATAAATCCCAGAGCCCCTAAAAGAAAAAGCTGTTTCTATCAAACTAGAATAAGAATCTTGTTTTTTAAGCTAGTGATGTCCTTCCCATCTACACTCACATTCACACCCAATGTACTTGTTTACCCTCAAACCTTTCTAGGCTTTGCATAGCATGTTCTAGAAGGCATTCTCCCCACTCTCTAAAGACCTTATACCAGAAAAATAGACTTTAAAACAAAAGTTATAACAACAGACAAAAAGAACCCAGTAATTCCACTTCTGGGTATTTACCCAATGAAACCCAAAGCACTACTTTGAAAGGGACATATGCATCCATTTGGTCACTGCAGCATTATTTACAATAGCCAAGATATGGAAGCAACCTGGGTGCCCATCAATGATGAATGGATAAAGAATGTAATACATATTTAAAATGGAATATTACTCAGCTGTAAAAAAAAAAATTTAAATTTCGCCGACTGCAACAGCATGGATGAACCTAGGGGGTATTGTGCTGAAGAGAAAGATGATATTATCTCACTTACATGTGGAATCTAAAGAACAAAATACATAAACAAATAAAACAGAAACAAACTCATAAAAAGAACATTTTGATGGTCACCAGATGGGAGAGGGGTTGGGGAATGGGTGAAAAAATTAAGTACAAATTGGTTGTTACAAAATAGTCATGGGGATGTAAAGTATGGCATAAGGAATAGAGTCAATAGCATGTGATGACTGTGTATGGTGTCAGGCGGGTGCTGGATTTATTGGGGTGAATACTTCATAGATTACATAAGATGTCTGGTTACTATGTCGTATACTGGGGCTGATGTAGCACTGTATGTCAAATGTAATTGAAAAATAAAAAACTTATTAAAAAAATCTTCAATACCTGTGAAGCACAATAAAGCAAAGTTCAATGAAACTAGGTATGTCTGTACATGCACACACACACACACACACACACACACACACACACACACACACATACAGAAAACCTATTTACCTTTGAATACTTGGCTAAAATAATATCCGTCAGCAGCCTTCCTTAACCTCTACAAGTTAAAGTTCTTCCCCATGGGCACCCATAGCACCTTCTTCATTCCGCTATTGCATAATTTATATGACTGTGATTTACTACCTGTCTAACTCCCTGTAGACTCACTGTAAGCCTAAAGACTGGGCAATGCCAGGTATGAATACAGATTTGCTAATGAAAGAACTATGGAGGGTCACAGTGAAAAGGCTTTGATCCCTTTAGGATCCAAACTTTAACATCTACTACTTCCTCTAGTTTTGCAGCATTAGAAGTTATTTATCAATTATAAGGAAAACACATTTGGTATGTGTATTATCACTTAGTCTATCGATTTTCAGGGTTCTGTCAGATTTTTTTTTTCCTAAGGAAGAAAAACATCTTTGCAGCTGAGGCACAAAACAAGTGCCCCCTCAACTCACACGAAGTCTATTAAATGTATATAAAAATTCATACTTGAAATATTTACAAAAATATCCCATTTAGACTATGATTAATCCAAAAGCAGGAACACACAAGGGGAAAAAAGCATACCATAGGAGAGTTTACAAGGGAAAGTGGGTGTGGTTCAACACTATAATTCATGTCTTTCAATGTCAAAAAGTGCTTAATTCAAACAATACAGACCAACCCTCCACCATAAACGGAGGAACCACATGTGTAGTTACCTACAATGTCTAGTCAAATGGCCTATAGAGATACATTTAGGAAGTGTGAGAAGTAAACACATAACACAGCAGAAACATCTATGCACAAAACTTATCCAATAGCATAGCTAAGGCAATTATAGTGACGGAGAGGGGAATTAACAAGTATCCAAGTTCCAGATATATTAAACAAAGGGACGCATTAGTCTTTATTATTTCCAGGGACACTTGGCCCCACACTTCCAGGAAGCACAATACTAGATGCACAGGTATACACCATAGTCTAATATGAATGGCAGCCAAGAATGCAGTCTCTTATCCCTGCCCACTGACTCAAATTATCCCCTTGTTATTCATTTCTGTGTATAGTCCATCTTAATAAATATATCTTTACAGTTAATATTTTTTAAAGAAGAAATAATAAAATCTTAGGTATCTGGATTTTAAAAAAACTTCATTTTCAAGTTTCTGAATATAAATATATTCGTTTTAGAGAATCTGTAATAATTTAAAATTAATAATAATCATTACTTTCCTATGGTTCTTGGAGATAATCATCATTAATATTTTTGTATACTGCTTTCTCATTTGCTTCCTATGTATATATACTTTTAAAAATACAAGTACAATATAAGGACATTATAATTTAAATTATGTCCTTATATTGTCACTTTTTAGGTTACTATCATTTTTCTATTTCATTAAATAGTTAAAAAAAACCTAGATAACTAGGTAGATAAGTAGTACATAGGTAGACAGGTAGGCAGATTCCATTATTGGCTGCTGAGCAATCTACCTTCTAGTTGCATTATATGAGCATTCTGATTTTCTCCCACTGCCAGTATTAGGAATTACATAAGTTTGTTTATCTTAACATTTTATGTATAGGCCACATATGTCATGTACAGTTTTGAATTTAATAATATAATGTACCAAATATGATATTTGTTAAGTATTAAGTTTAAACAAGTATTTAGGTCTATCTCTGTTTATATTCTTTTTTGAACTGTTTACAAAGAACTACAAACTAATTTTTTAATTGGGCATTGATTATTTATCTGGGTAGTGATTACACTGACTTGAAATAATTCTTTATATACGGGTATTAACTCTATTTTTATATATTATATATAGAGAGAATACTTTTTATGATTTGACCATGCTAAATTTGTTTTATTTTTAATGTAATTACATATATAAATTATTCTCTTTTTTTAACATTTGCTACTATATCTTCATTTATCCTTCCACCAAATCCATCAGCTATTCATGGACATTCTCTTCTAGTATACTTATTACTATACTTTTACATTCATTATTTGTAATGGCATTTTATCAATACAATATTCTTCTGAGTTTTCTCTTCCAAGTATCTGTCTATTCTATTAACATGATAATATTTTTAAATTAATATCTTCTTTAGATAAACATTTCTTGGCTCTTATTTTTCTACAAAAATGAAATTTAGAATCACTGACCCATGAAAATTTACCACCAAATTTTTTATTAAAATTATATTAAATTTACAAATTAATATAAAAAGATTGAAAATAATTAATGAATTGTCATATCTAGAAACATGAGTCTCCATATCCTCGAAGTAAAGTTTGATAGTTTCCTTCGTATATGACATTCACATTTCTTACAAAGTTTAATTCTCAGCATACTTTTTGTTGCTACTAGAAATGGACTCCATTTTCCTCATATTTTAACTAGTTATTTATTCTTTATATAGATCATATTACATTATTTATAATGGAATCTTACTATACTCTATTAGTTCAGCTGATTGGGGATTTTTTTTTTTATCTACAAATAGTTTTATCCTTCTTTCCAACAGTTATCTTTCTCAGTCCTTTTTAATACACTAGCTGAGTACTTCAGAACTATTTTAGATAGCAGTGCATACAGCTGGTTATGTTGCTAATTCTAATAGAAAATAAAATTCTAGTGTTTATTAGTATTTTGGCTCTTGACAGCATGATCCAAATTTTCTTTAAAAAATTACAGATATTTCCCATAAAATATTAACAGTAGATACCTCTAAACACTGAAATAATGAGTGGTTTTATTTTCCTTTACATTTTGCCAGTAAATGAATTATTCAAGTTTCTAAAACTACCTTTATACTCTTTACAATTCATTTTGATTTTTTTTTAAATCATCCATTTGATTATATTTTCATATGTGGAAAAGAATCTAAAAAGTATTATCACTTTTTAATCTACAGATAACTAGTTACATCCCATAACTTCTAATTTTGAAGATTTTTTTTATTATTAGTTATAAAGTCTTCCAATTTCTTTTCTAAGCTTCCTAAAATGAATGGACACACACCCTTACCGCCTTACTTCTATTAAAGTTTCTTGCTTATGTAGAACATTTAAACTGCAAATAATCTTGGTTAGCAATCATTATCTTGCAGAATCCAAGAGTGAAACACACCTAAACAAGCTTTCTCTTCAGAAAAAAAAACATTCTATTGTCCTTTTGAAAGACAGCAGATAAAAATGTCTAGATACATATTTCTCAAAATAAATGTATTCTAATAAAATAATATCTCATGTTGTTTATTAAAATACAGTTGTGCTTAAGCCATAATATAAAAATATTAACAATTTGATATTAGGAACGTCATAACATTCCCAGATCAGACTTACATGAAAACCAGATTCCAATACTCTTAATATTAAGACTTGTATTTAACAATTTCTTCATATCCTCATCAAATCCTACTTCTTTTATTTTCATTAACCATTACATTGAACCCAGCTTGCCATTTGAAATAATGAATTTGAGATACATTACCAAAAAATGTCAATTTCAAATACAAATAGCTAAACTTTTTCACTTTTACTCTACACCAGCAAAGTTTCAACATGCTAAAAAATGCAAAGTGTTACCCATTTCTAAAAACAGAAATGAAATAATTAGGTCACAATAGATGGCTCCTTTCTTGGAGGAGAAAAAAAAGAGACGATGAATGCAACCAGAATGTTTATTGTCCCTGAAATTCTTCAGGCCTGGCCTCCAAGTGTGATTCTTGATGTAGGTTGCTATGACAACTTAAGTTACAGAAAATGTCCCCTCTTCTACCAAATTTTCTCCACAAGATCATTCCAAGCCTCCTAAAATCTGTGTGCATGAATTACCTGTAATAACAATAAACATCTTTTTACCAGTTTTATTTAGAAATGCCCCCATCTAAACTCTGAAAATCAAGTATAAGCATATGAAAAATAAAATTCATTACATCTACATGGGACAGAAAACCTAACCTGAAAAACACACACACACACACACACACACACACCTTAAAATATAAAATGTTGAGAGTATTGTGAAACTACTCCCCATTATCAGAGGCACAGTATATTACCACCATATGCTTCATTATAGAAACTATGGGAAATTGCTTGCAAGGCAGTTTTGAATCAATAAGAGTATAGAGCTAAATCCTGTTTATCATTATTTTCTGTTCACTAATGCTTTTTACAGGAAGGTACCACACCACGATGGGAGAATACTGCAGTCCTATTTCAAACAGAAAGAGATACAAATAAATAATCTGTAAAATCTTATTTTGTTTTATCAAATAGGTTTTTAGAGAAAGTACCAGATTTAAAGTTTGATCTCAAACAGTTTCAAATTTATAAATCTAACAAAGATGTCTTTTGATGAAGTGTGAATTATTCTGTCATCATTCTCAAAAAAATAATGGCTAGAGAGAAATTGTATCATTATGGAGAAAACGTGCTTTAGTAGAGATATTAGGATTGCGAGACATTAAAAATTTAAAGTAGCTCCACAAAAATATATATATATATATATGTAATATATATATATATATATATATATGTATGTATAAGGTAGTTTTACGGTGTAGCAATACTGAGAATTTAAAGCTGGTTTTATTGCTCATTAAAGTTAAAAATTAGATGCTTCCTTCGGAACGGCTTAGAGAACTCACATACTAGCAGCTAGCATAGGCAAAAACATTTTATAAATTTCATGTATAACTATACCCTAGCCCAGGAGCCCTTCATTTATATAACACAAACAAAACTTCATTTAAAAACGAAAACAAAAAGTAGTACGCTAAAGGAGCTTCTTTGCACTTGAAGTCAAGAATCAAGGGCATTTAATTTTTAGCATACTGAGCATCTGAGAAAAAACAACAGAAATGAAAACTCTTCAGCAGCAAACTCTAAGCAAATCAGATATCCCCTTCCTATATTAGTGAATAACTACTAGTTTTTCAGAGAAACAAAATAATTAAGTTTTCAAACCCAAAATAATTAAGCACACAGTCCCTCAACATTAAACTTGAACCACAGTTCTTTCTTGGTATAACTTGCACAGAAATCCTCCTACACAGAAAATAATTCATGTATAAAAGAGAGAATTACAGAAGAGCTTCCTCAATAATGGAAGCCAAAACTAAAATTTAAGTGATCATCTAATCATGAAGAGAACTTCAGTCGGTTGAGCTACATAACAGATTTTTTTTCTTGTCTTTTTCTTTTTTAGACTATTACAAATAGAAGGTCATTACAAATAGCAGGGCTCAACTAGGATTTCTCAGCTCTCACATGGATACAACAAAGCTGCTTTCTTACGATCAGACGATCATTTACTCTCAACACTCGTGGCCTTCTAGTCTGGTTTTTGCTAATCCAAAAGCAATGTAGCAGAGTCCATAGGAGAACTGAACCACTGAGAATATGATCTTGTTGCTTTTTGGAATCTATTCCTTCCACACAGTCTAGTAATTACTAGAAGGCTCTAAGGTTATACATTTTTATTTCAAGGGAAATTAATTTATGTGAGACCTTCAAAATCCATCATCTAGGCAAAAATGCAAGCACATAACTTTTTGCAAATGAGGGACTAAGGAATTTATGAGACAGCACGCTGGTTGGTGCCCTTAAAGAGTTTATTCACCTGTAAAATGTGAACAGTTTATTCATAAGTGATTCACTTACTACAAACAAGGTCAAATTACTTTTTCTCCTGGGACCAGTAAGTCACTTTCATGTTCAAGAGACATGAGATGATACATAGCAAGCATACAAAAAAATGGAAAATAATTTAGTTGTATATTTTCACCTCAAGGAATTTTGTGCCCACCTTTACTCTTTACTTAATGGAGCCAATTACTGACACTACTAAAGCGATGGAAGCTCAAACTATAGGCTATATGTCAGACTTATCAAAACCTTCTAACTTTTCACTGTTAAAAATACATAGGTCTCTGCTTTAAAAGAGGTTGCCCATTTAAAGCATTAGTAGCAGAGAGGAGAGGGAGGGAGAAAGAGGGAGGTGGACGTGGGGGGGGTGGATTTAAATCATTTCTTCAACTAAAAAAATTAATTAAAAATAAATAAATAAAATAAAATAAAGTAAAATAAAATAAAGCATTAGTAGAATAGTGTTCAAGAAGCCGAAGAGTAGTGATACACCAATTTGCAAAATTTTGCTTTAGATTTCAAATGTGAAACCCCAAAGCATGTTTCATGATGCTAGTATTAGTTACATCACTAACCACGCTTAAACTTCTCTAAATAAAGGGTTTACAAATGATGATTTCTTAAGAGTTCACCAGTGAACACAATCTCAAAACTTTGAAAAGTTTTTTGTTTTTTTTTTAAGTTACTGTAAGTGATATTCTTCTAGGATGTGTGTAGAGTACAGATTTACAGACTCACCTTGCTGTGCTGGAGTTCCCAAACAGGAGTGTGAGGTAGTCCTGAGGAAGGGTGGAGCACCAGACAGGTATTCTATGAGGAGATACACAGGCACCTGAAAAGGTACACAGTGTTCTTACAGGCGGCCTGGCTAATTTTTATCTTAAAAATGCTAAATCGCCCCATTTTAACTTATAATCATTAAAGAGCAAAATACACAAGCTTTCAGCTTCAAATAGTTTTCCCAAGAATTTTTCCTCCCTTTTCCAACCCTCCTCTTTAGTCATTTGAATTGTAGGACTTGTTGGGTGGGTTTGTTTGGTTTGGTTGCAATTCATATTTTTGCACCTTTGAAAAAAGAATTTCAGTCGTTTCTTAAAATGGTCATTTGACGGGCCCACAGTGTTCTAGGAAAAAGTAAGCCTTTTTCTCCTGACTAAAGCTCCCCGCAACGCTACAATAATTTCTTGAAAGCAGTTTAGCAGTTAGACATTTGGAAAATTGCCTAAAGCTAGGGCCTAAAAATGAAGGTGCAGGAGAGAGCTCAGGTTTTCAGTCCTAAAAAATAAAAATGAAAGCACGCCGCACTTTTCCTTGGTGAGCACCAATCTCGACCACTGGCTGACCTAAGAAAGAGGGTAACTTGGCACTAGTTCTTTTGGCCATTCTATTGCCTAATCCTGTGAGAATGTGAAACCCTGCCATGACATTAGTTATAAAGAAAGCCTAAGAAAGGAATCTTGGCTACAAGACGAGAATTGACGCAATTCTTATGTCTGCTACATTCAGACTATGCCCTTAACAGATGCTTCTGCATTTATTTATAGAAAGGTTTAGTTTAGTAACAAGACCATCTTCTGTCAACTTTTTTTTTTTAATATAGCAAGAAATCGAACTACTTTTATTATGAAGAGAAAATGCCCCCCAACAAGTTATAATCAAATTCTTAGTTATGAAATAATATGAAGTATCAAATTAGAAATAGTGTAAGGAGAAAGAGCTTGTGGACCCCAAATCTGATGTAAACCAGCAGAAAAATATACAAATTTAAACACGAAGGCGGAGGGGAAGCCAGTCCAAAGCTGCCCCTGCGCAGTGGGGTCCTCTGTGCCCGGCCGCTGTGCTCCTGAATGGGGACACTGTCTCCAAGTCCGGTTACTAGACTAACACTTCATATAACTTAACAGTTGTTATAAAAATGCCATTTGTTTCCGGATTAGTTTTTACATAGTGTTATAGCTGGAGTGCAAAGGTACATTAGTGCATGCTTCCAAGTTTTTTTTTCAAAAAAGAGAGTAATGGTCACATTTTTTTTCTAATGAGAATGAATAGGCTTTCAGCCAACTAGACATCAAAGAATTCCTGTTTCATCCTCTTACATCGTATGGGTTAGAGCCTTGTGGCTTCAACTACTTATCTCCTAAAGAAGGTAGAGGAAAGATGCACATTTGAGGCTGATTTGCCTGGGTAAAAGGGCCTGTCTGGAGCACGATGTCATCCAGAAAGCAATAAAGGTGCAACCCTGGGAGAGAGGACTGGGTGGTGAATTCAGAATTATGAAGGAAGAGGCTAAATATACCAACAACCCTAATTCCCACCCTTAGGCCTAGAAGCTATCTGGAATCCAGCCTGGTTGGCAAAGCAATTCTTATTTATTTAAATAAAAATCTCCTTTCCTACCTATTTTTCTTCTTTAAAGCCTCATCTCTCTTTTCAGGTTTGTTTTCAAGAAAATCTTTTAGATGTAGGAAAGTTGAGAAGGTGTTTCTAAAACTGACATAACCATTATCTTCTTTTGTCCATAAAATAATTATAAGAGCCAGACACTTAAAGGCCAAGATTATGATCTTATTCTCTTGTACGTAATTATAAATGATATTAACTTATATATACTGACACTAAAATCTCTCCTTTTTATATTTTTATAATTGCAAAATTCTGGATGAATCAATCTCTTTGGGATGGGATGCAAAGTGTCCTAGTCCTGCCGGTATCCTGGGATATGCTTGGGATACCTGTGGGAAATGCCAAATCTGAAAAGAAGTGAGGACTCAGGCTACTATATACCTGTCCTCACTTCTCTAGTCCTTGTGAGGCCTCAATCATCTCCCGTGCCTGCATGGCCAACTTTTTATGTTGAGCGAACTCCAATTACCTTCCAAGAGATAATTTGAATGTCTCACATCTACTGGAAACCCTCCCTCATCCAAATTAATCATTACTTATTACATACATAATTGAAATGGGCCAATAACTAAGACGTACAATTTGGGGTAAAAGAAAAGGATAAAAATTGGAAGCCTCTCTACTCCAATAATTATATTACTTCTGATACAATTAAAAGGTTATTTGAACATTCACCAACACTTCTAAATATGCTGAAGATTAGGTACTCTCCTATTAGGGTAGCCATCCTCCAAGGTAGCCGCCAAAGATTCTGGCTTCCTGGTCTTCACACCCGTGTGTATTTTCTTCCCACAATAAGCAGAGTTAACTTGTATAGCCAGTAAGATATCATGGAAATGACGTGACTTCCAGGCCAGGTCATAAAAAACAATGCAGCTTCCATCTTGCTTTCTTTGATCACTTGCTCATGTCACACAGATGTTCAAACAGACCTAAAAGAGGTCCACGTGGTGAGGAACTGAGCCTCCTACCAACAACCACTTCCAATCTGCCAGGTATGTGAGCGAATCACTTGGAAGCAGGTCTCCCAGCCCCAGTCAAGCCTTCATAGAGGCACTTCATAGAGGCTAATGACATCTGGACTGCAACTTTATGAAAGATCCTGAGCCACAGCCAAACACCTGGGATATTCCTTAATTCCTGATCCAAAGAAACTAGGTGAAATAAAATGTTTATTGTTTTAAGTCCTAGGTTCCATGCAACTTGTTATGCAGCAACAGAGAATATATCTATTGACACCACACAGTTTATTGAAATTGCTTTCTTTATAAGAATGCAAATAGAAATCCTAAATATTGATTTCAGCTACCACTCCCCACTCACCCTAGAAATTACTTTAAGTACTACAGGTGGCTCTAGTTAACCTCTTCTTATCAGGTTTGATTATCCAGTTTTATCACTGTCAATCTGTTCAAAACTCTATGAGACAACAAGAAAAATCCTAAGATTGCTTTTAAAGACTTGACAGTCCTGACAGGAAGGTTATCTGTATAAATGTTTTAAAATTTCTCCCACTTTTTTCTCATGGC
This sequence comes from Eonycteris spelaea, assembly GCA_003508835.1. Taxonomy (NCBI): domain Eukaryota; kingdom Metazoa; phylum Chordata; class Mammalia; order Chiroptera; family Pteropodidae; genus Eonycteris; species Eonycteris spelaea. The sequence goes on from PUFA01000053.1 coordinate 1,575,103, forward strand.
CTCAGAGAACTAATTTTAAAAAGACCCTACCATAAAGAAGAGTAAGTTCAAATGTGAGGAAGGGATTAATTTTTAAAATATACACTAATTACTTTCACATGACGATGATTTCCATTCTCTGTTTAAAACAAAAGTTGTTAGAAAAATTTTAGCGTACACCAAAAAAAAAAAAAAGGCAAAAATATAGAGAGCAAAAATATTCTACTACTGAAGTTGAAAATTACTATAATATGTTGGCATGTTCAAGTATGCTTTAAGCAATTCTCTAATTTCATAAATTGAGCTTTTATGATATATGTTAATCTTGAATAAATGTCCTCATTTTTGTTCAAAGAAAGGTATAAGCAATCAAGCTACCTTAAGTGAAGAAAAAAAGTATCTTTATGTTTAAATACTATTTGAGCAGGCACTCGTACAGATTATACTTGACATATTTCTGAAACCACATCACTTCCTGCCTTAGTGCCTTAAGGAAGGGAAGTCCTTAGACTGTTTCTGGAATTTTATACAGTCTCACAAAGCTTTTGATTTAGTTTGTTGTTCTCTTTCCCCTTGCTGAGAGCATATAATATTGACTGTAATGCTGTGTTAATAATGTTCAATTTGGCTCCAGGCTAATCAAAAGGAAGCTAAGAGGCAAGACTGCATAGTTCACATGATGTATCTTGGGTTTTGATCAGTTCATAACAGTTTGCTGCCTAGCAATGGCTCTAATAGTCAAGAGTCTACTCTTGACCTCTAGGTCCAAGAAAATGGCAAAAAACACACAAGAACCAGTGTATACATATAAATAAGGGGTGGGGTGGAAAAGGGAATAAAAAATGGAAAATGATTAAAGCAAACCAAAGTGGTCAAAGAGGGGATGGGGAGCAGAAGTAATAAGGAACTTTGTCAGGGTTGTAAAAGCCAGGGACCATGGGAAATGAAGGTCAGAAATGTGAGAAACACACAGAAGCATCCCAAAGATGTATAATCCATGCACAATTTAGATAGAAACCGGGTTTAGAAGAGCAGCCAGCAGAGATGCCACAGAAGAGGCAGGTTGCCCTTGTTGACTTGGAAACTGACAGCAGCCTACACATTATAGGCCCAAAAGGGCACATGAAACCCACGAGCCTTAATGGTCCAGCCAATCCAAGAAATGTGAGGTCATTTATATGATAAAATCAAGGCTCCGAAAAGAAAACTGGCTTTGTCTTCTACACATTCTGGAGGTAAGTAGAGACAACAGCAAACACTCTCACCCCATTTATGCTGTGAAGCGAATTTGGAAGTCATAACGTCCTGGATCCTCAGTTTCTCATCTACGAGCAAGCTTTTGGGAATACGTGCACCTGATGTGCCTTTTAATATCTAACACTGGAAGCATCTCTATGACCCTGGGAGATGCAGGATTCTGGAGAAGGATGACCTGAAGAACAAAAATCATCATGGCCACCCCACCTTCTGGGTCAAGGAACCCAGACCGGATATACCTATGTTGCCCCTTTAAGACTAAGGGCAGGCTCTGTTACGGGGTCACAGAGACCAGGAGAATCATTTGCTACAAGCTAGAGTTAGGAAAATGTTTGTATAAACACTTCACCTAAAAGCACTTTTTACTTGCCAAGCCACCGTTCTAACTACTTCATGCATATTAATTCAATTATTTCTCATAACAATTCTATGAAATATGGATTTTTTCATTTTGTATCAAGGCAAGGGACAGGGTGGTTAAATAACTTATGACCCAGGTCACTTAGATAATATATGGGAAAGTCTGTGTGAACCCTGCCCTGTCTATTGCAGTCTGTGCTCCTAACCACCATGCCAAAGTGCCTGTAGCCAACTCGCTGCTTGCTCTCCTGGCAGGAAGACCTTCTCTTCTTGAAATACTAATTTCAGCCACCCCGCCCCAAATTCCACATCTGTAAGACGGATAAAACCACTTCCTTCTCAACAGAAAAGGATACTTTTATGTGAAAATGCCGAACAAACATATGAAAAGATGCTTTATATCATATATCATCAGGGAAATGACAAATTAAAACAAGACACCACACACACCTATTAGAACGGCCAAAATCCAAGACACTGAAAACACCAAATACTGGTGAGAGTGGAGCAATAGGAACGCTCTTTAACTGCTGGTGGAATGCAAAATGAAAACAGTTTGGCAGTTTCTTACAAAACTAAACATACTCTTTCCATAGGACCCAGCGATCATGCTCTTTGGTATTAAACCAAAGTATATATAGTATATGGATCCCTGGAGATTCCTATGCCTTTCTCACATGCCACAGATCAAATCTGATACGGACTTAAGAGTAGCTTAAAGTTAACAAGGAGAATGCCTTTGAAAGCCATAATAAGAAATAATCAATCATGCTTTAGATGGTGCTGACAGGTAAAACCCTGACAGCAACAGCAAAGACCCTGCAGGGAAAGCAGAGTCACTCTAAGGTGAAGACCAGTTTAGCCTTTGTTTCAGTGATTAATTTTACAAGAAGCAGCAAGGTCATTCAGCGTATCTGCCTCATGCCACTCTATGAAAAAGGAACCAGCAACTAAAAAGAAATTAACATTACATAGAGTGACATTAACATTATATACTTCATCATCTAAGATGAAAGATGCTATCGTTATGCTAGGCACAACAGGAGTGAACGGGACTGATCCAGTAAACCAGGACATATGTCACCCTGACAACACACCTCTTTCCTCTTTTAATAAAGTAACTGTCTCAGTTATCCTTAAACTGCCCCTAAAACGTACCTATCCACTGCCTGTTTCCTACTGAATTAAATCTATTTATAGGATAATATGCTAATACTGTCCTTCAACACTTCCCTCAAATATTATGTTTAATACACTGTTAAAGCAGGCAGTTTGATATCTTTCATGTTTAAAATGAAAGTTTTAATAGATTTTAAATTATACAAAAATTCACGAGTTGAAATATCTCATTTTATGTTTTAAAAAGTTAGCTTGAATTTAAATTATTCTTGCAATGAGACTATCAAAACAGTCTGACATCTACATCTCCTGTGATGCAAAAATTAAAACTAGGGCATTTATAACTACTGTTCTTGCCTGGGCTCAGCCAGCTCAGTAGCCAAGAAATCCTCTCTCACGAACTTAAGAACTCAGTACTAAGCCCATCCTACTCCCACGGCTAACAGGAAGACACAGACAGAATTTAAATCGCAAAACCACTTACTATTAAGTGTTTTGTTTGGCCAACATAGTGCTTTTGATGTTTTAAAAAAAATGGAAATCGTCCCCCAAATCTAGATATATGGATGGCTTCTCTGAAAAAAAAAAAAAAAAAAAAAAACCTTAAGATTTTCCATATGCTGGCCCACCCACATTTCCTAAGGGCAGCGATCAGCTGGAGCTGAGTGGCAACTGGGCCTCCTTTAGGTATTTCAGTACTCCATTTGCCACAGTCTTAACCATCATCCTTTACACCCAACCCACTTCCCCCTTAATGATATCTGCCTGATTGCTGTAAGGAATTTGCAAACGCTGCCATAAAGCATATGTAATAAACACCCCCCACCATACACACAAGGCTAAAGATATCCATGACTAGAGAGAGCACCGTACACTACCAGAGCCTTGGGGGTCTAGACCCTAGACGGAGAGCCTCCACGCTGACCACGCTGGGTCAGTCTACTGGCTGACCGATCCATCTGATCTCTCCTTTTGCTCACTTGCAACTTGCAACGCTTTCCCTCATCTCTGCTTTTTCACCCTATGTTGGCCTCATACTCTCACACCAGCTTTTCCCACTGGATGCTTAGTTAACTTTCTTAAGTTTTATTTAAAAAAAACCTCACCAAACCTATTTTCTCACTCACAAAATGCATAAATTTACCTTGTAGAGTTGTGAAGATCAAATGAAAAGTGGGTAAAGGGCCCAGCACACCCCTGACATGTCATATGTACTTAGTTATTTAGGTCAACAAACCCCAAAATAAAACTGACATTGAGCCAGTGCAGTAAAAAATTTTAAAAACTTTTGTTTCTAGAATTCAAGTTTTAAAAAAGTTATAATGTGCTTGCTTTTAAAGAATAGGTAACAAAACTATTATACAAACAATCTGCTAAATCACATGATAGCTTGATGGAGAGAGGGCATCTGTAGCATTGAAAGTCTCTCAGAAGGGGCCTGCTAGATTTCCACAATTCCTTTGTTGACTTCTCTGTTCTCATTTAGGCAACAATTTCATTTCTTACAAGGTGTTTTAATGAAGGCACGGAAATGACTATGGACATTTCTTTCCCACCCTATACAGGAAGCATAACAGCGTACGTAAGAACGTCCAAGCCCATAGAGAATTTTTATGAGTTTATCTGAACCCAAACTGACAATGCCAGAAAGATCTTAAATGCTCCACACAGTGGCAGCTGGAAGTTTTCATGCATTTGGAATTAAGGAGGGAACTTAAGGAAGATTACATGCAAGTGGGAGAAAGCTAGGTGGGGCTAGTTTACAGAATAGTTAAGATTGTGTACTCTCTTGAGGGTTAATATCCCTTCAAGAGTATTACTTCTGGTATTTCAAAGGTGTGTTAACCTAGATGCACAAGAACAATGGGCAGAGCTGTATTAAAAATCTTTCACTGAAGAAGTTATAGGCCTGGGGTGTGACTACCCACCATGACCTGCCCAGTTAGGAATTTTATTTATTACAGTATCCCTTTTTCATACATAATAGTTATTACATTCTCTTTATTACTTTTTCAAAACCAAAAACACTGCCCATTTTGTTATGTATATGTGTGTGTTTCTTAGAATATGTGAGGGAAATCTTTGGTTTCCCTTCTCTAAAAAGAATGCTGCATTGAAGTACATTGACCCACCTAGTCAAAACAAATAAAAGCAAAATGTTCACATTTGCAGGTTAAATGAGACAAATCTACTGGAGACTTTTAAACACATGATATGTTTGCTTAAATCGGTTTTTAACCATGGAGGAAAGGTACCTAAAAAATTTGATGAAAACAGAAAGAAGTAGGCATAAGGATGAAATCCAGCTTCTCATACCTAAAGTTTTTAAACCACCACTCTGAATTTAGCCACTGTGATCCTCAGTTAAGGGTCACCTTCTCTAGGAGACCTTTCCTCATTCCTCACTCACCTCCGATTAAAATCTGGCCATTGCCTTCCTGTGTCCTGACTCTACCTGCTACGAACTTTCACTACAGTAAAGAAAACACTGTGCATGTTGTTGATCCATCTCCCCCACCAGCCTTATAAAAATTCAGAGGTGAGGACTGTCTCCTTGTTGTTACCATCACCTAACAAAGAACATGAAAATACCCAACCTCTTTCCTCTACAGCAGAGCTTCGGCATGGAATGGTAGTTAAAACCAACTATGGGGGAGCCACCCTGGGTTAGAATCCTAGCTCTGCCCTACTTTTCCTACCCTAAGTTTGGGCAAATTATTCTGTACCTCCATTTCTGCATAGGTAAAATGGGGGATAAAAAGTATAGACTCTACAAGGTTGCTGTGAGACTCCAATTAGTTAATACATGTAAAGTGCATAAGGACTTGGCATATGATAAGCATTCAAGATGTTATTATAAATAAAATAACCATTATTATTTAAACATCAGCCTACAATTCCTCATATTCAATGTCTACCTCATTCTTCTTGAAAAGATCATCAATGATCTCCTTGCTGCCAAAAGTCAAGTCCTGGACTTCCGTCTTCGGCTTCAATACTGGTGGCCACCTCTGTGTTCCCTTTGCTTTCAGCGAGTGCACTGCTCTCATTTTTCCTCTCTGCCTTCTCTTCCTGGCTGGGCCAGCTGCTAGAGCGTCCTGCTGTTTCACTCTCTTATTCTACCTATTTCCAGGACAAGCTTATGTAGCAATTGGTCTTCAACGACTACATGTGTCAACTACCACCACACGTGGGAAAGGAGAGTGGAAAATTCAACAGACTTTTATCTTTGGGGATAGCTTCAAATGACAGCTACATACAGGTTAAATGTAAGTTAAAATTAGAAGAAAAAAGATATATATGCATGCCACTGCCTCACATTTATTCCACAGGTAATACAGCCTAACCCATCTAAAAAAAAATCATCTGTTAAGTTTAACTACCAAAAGGCATCTTCATGCTTGAGTGTGTAAATATTTGCACATAGCATTCGCCAGGCTGTAGCTTGTTTAAAGTGTTGGTATGTATGTGGGTGTCAAAATTTTAGCCTTACCTCAGCAATACAAATCTTTGTCTTTGGGCTGTATGAAGTTGATAAATATGCAAATAGCCAGTAAACAGATATAAAACACAAACACTAATGAATATTGCATTAATATGGAAAAAATAACATTGTCACAAACCTACTTTACATATTTTAAGACTATTCTATACTCAAATTAATGTGCTTAAAAAGTACACTTCTCTATTTTATTAAACAAAATGAACAAATAATAATGAAACCGTCCTAGATACCTCAATGACCTAGATGTGTTTCAATATCTGTAATTTATTTTTTGAGTAAAATTCATTTTTTACTCAAAAAATAAATTATTTCGGCATAAACAGTATGTGATGTTCTGCGACACTGTTTAGGTTCGGCGATAACTCTAATGGTAGTAGGAGGGTGTCCAGGGCTGGATCTGCTGGGCTCCCACCAGGAAGCCCATACTTCAGAAGCGGTTATGACAGACAAATGCTTTGGGGGCACTTTGCTCTTTACTTACTGGATGGATTTTCTTTGGTGCATTCAGCAGCTTGCTAACTAGCATGAAGAATATTAGAAATGGGATCACATAGGTGAAATTAAAGGATTCAAGTATGTAGGCATGCTAAAATGTTTTAGAGACTCTTCCGCCAGTGAGTGAACAAAGATCTGGTAAAGCCAGAACCCCTGATGTCAACTAAAAGACCAAGACTCTTTCCTCAGCCATCCTGTTGTCTGCGTAAGTAAATAATCCTTGAAATGTATATCAGAACACCCAAAAACAAAGATCAGAGACTTCACCAAGCTTACAGACCAGGTTATATCAACCCTTTTGGGCTATTGACTAGGGAATGTTTATCTAAAAATTATCAGTTTGTGTAGTATTTTAGTCAAAACTTGTTTTCATTATAAACTGGTAGTGAGGTTGTAAGAGAGTAGGTGACCCTGCCTGCTCCAAGCTTCTTTGGTAGATATCATTATCTACTGATTCCCCCTATAAAGACACCTCAGAATTCAGCAAGACCAAGCTGACTGTGGAAGAATGGTCTGGATACCTGTTATATTAGACAATACATGGTCTTCCTATGACTTAACTTTGCATAGAGAATGTGAATGACGCTTAGCCTACCATCACAGTTTTGCTGTGACAACCAAAGAACTTAACAGATGTGAAAATAATCTGAAACTGTAAGGCACCGTAACCATGTGCAATATTATTACAACCTTTTGGACTATGCTTTGAAATTGAAGAATGCTGGCCTTGTCCTGCCTCTTTCCTGTATGTTAGTTTTATCTATGTGCCTGTTTTTAAGGCCCGCATTCTGTCACTTCTGGACCGCCTCCACAGCAAGCACATGCACACACACAGGTTTTGTGCTTATTACTTATTAACATATCATTATGAATATAACTTGTGTATTATACAAATAATACATAATACAAATATTATGTACAGAGATAATTAGTATATGAAATAAGAATTAATAAAGATAAGAATGAAGGAGCATGGAAGTTTAGTAACTGCCACTGAAAGTGCTCTTATTAGACAGGTGAGGCTGGGAAGTCTGACTTCCAAAAATATAAAGGTATTATATTTAGGTCCCATCCTAGTCATGTAGGAGCTTAAAAATAACTTAAAATTGAACAAAGTATTCCAGGTCAGCTCCATGAGAAGCTCAGAAGCCTCTGCATGTTCAACTAGAGTCTACTGCATGTATGTGTGTGTGTGTGTGTGTGTGTATCTTTTTTTTTTTTTAAATAAAATGTTAGAAGTTTTATCTTCATTTCCACAACAGGTCTGAAATACTGTCATTAACATAATGCCACTAAATTACATTCACTGAGTCCTGATAAACAAATACTTAATTTGTCTATTATCTCTCCTGTGCCTTTGCTATCAGACTCTGGGAAAGGCTATACTCCATCTCTATACTCCCTCAGAGAAGAAGGGCCAGATGAGTTGAGGCTTGATCTACTATCAACAGAAAGCAGCTGAGGATTTTGAACCATGGAGTGTCACAAGTACTAGTCTCACATCCTACCACTCACTATTTGACCTTCCACTTCTATTCTTCAGTGACTGCTCTTTGGAAAGAGAATATGATACAACCACCTCCAAGTTCCTTCAAGGATCAATGCTACCACATCTCGATAGGAATTCTGCAAGTTAATATGTGATATCAGTGGTCCTGACTTTATTTAAAAAACTAGTTTTTTTGCCCATATTGTTGCTGTCTCACAACCTAGCTATTCTTAATCATAACTTTTACAAGGCCAACTTTGTTGCTCTTAGCAAAATTAAAGAGTGTACAGTTGACCATTGCACAATGTGGGTTTGAACTGTGCAGAGCCACTTATATATAAATCTTTTTAATTGACCCACACAGTTTGAACCTGCATTGTTCAAGGGTCATCTGTATTTGAGTCTCAATTTTTTTTTGTCTCACAAATATTTTAAGTTGTACACTTAAATCAGCAAGTCGTATTGCTCAAAAATGATCCACAACATTAACTTATTTAACTACACACTTTGTTAGCTTGCTGAATACATGAAAGATGGAAAACAACATATATTTTCTTGCTAAATATATGAAGTCAAGAAGAAAAACTCTTAATGATTTAGGTGGATTATGTCCAAGAAAAAAATCAAAATGAGCAGTAGAATGAAAGAGGTTTAGAGGAAGTTAGGCTGTTCCTTAAATAGAGGAAAAATAAATAAAAGATGGTTATGGGCAAACTCCCATATAAGTTTCTTCCTGTGTAATGATTACAGATATAACCCACAATCTCAGGCATTTCAAAATACTTAAGTCACACCCAACAGGGATGAATCCATGCTAACATCTCCCCGATGCCATAAAACATGGCTGGCTTGAAACACTGGTAGTCAGAGTCACAGAAGTGGGAGGCCATCGCATATTGACTTAACGGAAGGAATCCTGGACCAAACAGGGTCATGAAGTCGCTGTTTCTAATCTCACCTTTAACACTCACTGTTGAATGATCTTCAGCTATGCATTTAGGCTTTTTGAGCTGATTTCCCTATCTACAAATTGATCTGATTATTTCCAACAGCTGTTAAGAATCAAATTATACAATGACACAAAAGTGGCTGGAAAATTGAATAGTGTGTTGTAAAAATCAAAGGTAAGGAGAAGCAACACCAGGGGAATAAGCTATTGACTATGGAAACATCCTAAGACTTGGCATCAGAATCACAACTTTCTTGGTAATCTGTGCAAAACCCAGGGAGTCCCTGTCACATGATGTCAGGATTAGGTGCATCTCACTGGGCTTGTTCTGAACACAGCAGATGAAAGGAAGATTAAAGACAGAGGTGCTGGTAAGAGAGGAAAACAAGACTTGTTCAAAAAAGTTTACTGTCTTGGAATAAAGTCCAAATTCCCTAGTGCAGCATATAAGACCCTTGTAACCTGGCCCTAGCCACATTTTCAGCCCCATTTCTCTCTACTCCCAACAATAATACCACATTGGGTGACACTAGACACTATGTTACCTCCTGATGGTACTTTGCACATCCGTGCTCCCAGGCTTGCCTCCACCATGGTCCACCAGGCGTGGTAGCCTCTTCCTAGTTCCCCAGTCACTTCTCCCCACCTTTCTACTACCATCCACTAATCATTATTTCTTTTGGTCCTTGGTCTTTGATCAGAGTGCACTGTCTTCTAAATAGATTTCTCTACTTCCCACAGTGGTAAGTAATAACCCCATCCTCTTTCCTATAGCTATTACCTTTATTTATATAACAGGGCTTTTGAAAGTTCAACTTCTGCTTTGCTAGCTAGACTGTAAGCTTCTTGAGAGGCAGGGGTCATTTCCTATGTTTGCAATACCATCCACAGCAAGCATAATTTTTTTGACACATGTGCTTCATAAGTGCTTGTGGAGTGAATATAAACAAGGTGATCTTAATACACTGTATTGGATGACGCTAAGCAGTACTTTAATCCCCAGTTCATTATAAAGCAATCTTGATATTTACTAATGTAAAATCTGAATTAAGTAAAATATTAATGCAGGACAGAAACAGAAAACGTGTGACAGAAAAAGAAACAAAAAATTTAGCTAAAAAATCAGTAAAAAGCTAAACAAACTTTAGGACAAGGTGATATCCTTTCCCCCAAGGGGGAAAATTATTCCTATTCTCAGGCCACGGCATCCCCTACCCCACTGCATACATCTAACTAGTGATATTGAGACTATCTGTAGTGCTCCAGCAGACCATGTTCTTCTCCCTTACATACCGTGCCTTTGTGTCCACTGTTCTATCTGTACAGAGTATCCTCCCCCAAAATGCCTTTTCATTCTCAAGTCAGCTTAAGAGTGAATTTTCCTCCCAAATCTTCCTCGATCTCCTCAGACTTATGAACATCTTCCCAGAGCACTCACTTCCAAGTCCACCCCAGAAGCCCATATCTCCATTTTATTTACCACATTCCAAAACTTATTTCTTTAAATGTCTGTTCCAGATAAAAAGTATCTGGGAGAAAAGACTGTTTCTAAACATTTTTTTTTCATACCCAACCCATAAACAATCAAAAGATACTGTCTAAACAGACCAATGATGAGTAAAGGAGCCACCCAACCTACCAACGTCATTTATCTACAAATAGCTAAACTCTTGGTATGGGGTTCTGGATGGAGTTCTCACTCATTTATTTGGAAGAGGCAGACAAGCGTGGAGTGCATCCCCAGCAGTTTTCACCACTCCTACGTATTATTCCCACAGAAACAATACCAGCAAAGAATGGGGTTCTCCAGGTTGGCCTATCAAGTCCTATTCTATTTACAGAATCTAAAATAGGTAAAACTGCTAGTGATTTTAGGGCTCTCAGAGCTAGAAAATATAATATCAGTAAAAATTCCCTGCTTGTTTTATAGACTGTTATGGGCTAGACCAAAATCTTAGTCCTCCTTTTTAGTGTAAATATTCTTGGAAAAAGATATCCTAAGTTCCAGACCACCATGGATTGCTATATAACACTCACATTTTAAATCAGAGGCTTCCTTTAAACAGTGTTTTCTTTGTAGATTAGCCAAGGCACTGCTCATGTGTCAGTGGGGTTTCTTCCTCCTTCCCCTTTCTTTATGTTTCTACCTCTTCCACTGGTATGATCAGGAAAAATTGGTTTAATTTTAGTCTAAATAAAATATGATAAGCAATCTTCTGGAAGAAAAACACACTCATTCATTTTTATGCACCAACCTCAGCTGGCCCCTCAACACTGCCCAGCTCTTCATCCATTCTCCCTGGACACCTCTCACTGAGCACGCAGGGGCTGCCTGCCCCAAAGCTTCTCTGCTTTGCTCAAACCCCCACCTCAAAGCCATGTGCTTTGAACTTATAAATAACCACTCACTTCACAGAGAAAATAAATGCAACTGGACTTAAGTTCCCTCCCTGAGCATCCACCCTAACTGATTTCTAAATGAAGGATCTTGGCAACTAGCAGACCTTTTCACAGATTCACTATCTCAAGTTAATCCTCATCACCAGTTTCTAAGGAAGACACTGTTACACCCAGTTCACCAATGGCTGAGCAAATTGAAGCTCAAAAGGGTTAAATTATGTGCCCACAGTCCCATAACTACTAAATGACAACACAATTTGGTTCTCAGGACGCTGAGCTCACACGGTCTGCATGTTTCAAGACAGCCCCAACGTATTCTCCTTCGAATGCCCCACGGTCTGGCTGAACTGGCCCAGCTGCCTGAGCACATTACAGACTTGCCTTTGCCTCTTTAAAAAACAAAGATATCTTTTTTTCTGATTATGAAATACATGCTCATTTTGGAGAAATTTTTAAAGCATAAAAAGATGAAAAAGTAAGATTAAAAGTCATCCACAATAAATAATAATGAACAATCTACAACTATAAATAATATGGATGAATCAGACAATGTTGAGTAAAAAATCAGATACAAAAGAGTACAAGCTGCATGATTTCATTTATAAGGAACAAAAAACAGTCAAAACTATGAAATGCCGTTAGAAGTTAGGGGCACGAGGGGGGCTGTAAGAATGTGGATAATGTTCCATTTCTTACCCTGGGCACTTGTTGCATAGGTATATTCAGTGTACAAAAATTCAATGGAGTGTATATTACACACATATGTGTGTGTGCACACACACACATATTATATATAAAACACTTGAAGGTAGATGCAATGTTTATATTTTGGTGTTTTTTCTTCCCAGAACTTTTTTTTCCTTTTGTTATGCCTGTTACAAAAAAAAAAAAAGGATCACGCTATATATTTGAGTTTATATTCTGACATTTTGCCTAACATAAAAATGTACACATTTACCCAAATTACTGTAAGTTCTTCATAAATACTTTTAATGGCTATATTACAGTCTATTTGGTGCCTATACCATAATTTATTTAACCATTTATCAACCATTTAGATGTTTCCAATGTTTAGCATTATAAATATTGCTGTAGTGAACACTTTTACCCTTTAAGTCACTTAGCCAATCTCTCTTCATACTCTGCTTTATATATTTATGAAATTATATATTATAGCACATTCTGCCATATGTAATTATATACTTATCACATCCTCATTACTCAATAATAAGCTTCCTCAAACCATAGACCACATCACCCCTCCTCATATGCTCCAGAGAACCTTACTCCTGAACATGATAGGTACTTATTTGCTGAAGTGTTTTCAGAACAAAGTAAAATCTCCAGTACTACCAACCTAGATTTCAGTATCACCTCTGTCATCCAGCCATATTCCAAATTCTTTGTTTAGTCTGCAAGTGAAATGCTTAGAAATAGTTTAGCATGACTCCCCTTGAAGGTGTAAAAAGCAGCCAGCACAGTGAATTCAATCAACAACTAGCATTGCCATAGCCCAAGGATCCACTGAGAATCAGACAAGTTCCTGCCATTGAAGAACTTATAGTTGGTGGACAATCAAATATAAATCCTGCTTCCCACAGTCTAGCAGGAAAGCGACATGCAACAAATCTTGACTCCTGTACTCCTGAGTTTTCAAATCACAGCTGTACAGCTGAGAACAAACACCAGCCTGAGCCACACTCTGAAAACTCTGCCTGGTGGGCACCTTCATGTTCATTAGCCTGTGGATGAACGTGTTTCTTGTATTTAAAATATGCTTTCAAGTAATTTACAAATATTATTAACCCAATCACATCTGATAATGCAAAAGTATGATATATGTTTAAAGTGTTAATAAAAAGAGATACATCATTATGATAGAAACAAAAAGAGTGCTTATAAAAGTAATAGAGAGTAGTGAAAAATGGTTTTCTTTTGCATATGGAATGAATATTTGTAAGAATGCTGAAGGTCAAAAGGATGAATGGCATCGAAAGTGAAAATGGCTAACCTATCTATACCTATTATAACTTGGCAGTAATTATTAGCCCAAACAGAGAAAAGAGATCTTCAAAGGTATTTTCCATTTTGAATATAAAATAGGATGATCAGCTATATACTCAAACAACTTGGTTGTATATTCAAACCAAAGGTGGAAACTTGACCAGACATAAGTTCAGGAGGCCATGAAATTGTTCTAGGACAGAAAGGCTGAGCACAACCAGGGCTGAGTCTCCTGAGGCTCTTGCAATTCAAGAGGTGAGGATGAACTTGGACACCAAGGGCTACTAAGGGGCTCCCCAGGGCTTCAAAGAGACCATGAAAGAGCCACCTACCTCAGGAGATTTGTAATGTAGACAAAGCTTTAGAAAAAGATGCCCTATAGAACATCCAGCAGCAAGGGCATAACTAGTTATAAAGCTTCAAAGAACCAACTTAACTCCTTGAACTACATCGGGGGACTGCAAGCTTAAAGTCCTCTTAGTCGCTTTGAACTTGTGAACAAATGAGCATAAGAAGAGCCTCTCAGAAGCTCACGTTTGAAGTAGAGAGCTCCTAAAATTACAATGGAAGGGAAAACAAGAAATATGCATGCATGTGGTACAGAAATAAGGCAAGAGAGACGCCTAAGGCAGCGAGCACCTCCTTCAGGAAGAGAGGATAGCCAGGCTGGGTTTTAGGGCTATAGAATATTTTGGGAGGTAAAAGACAGGTCACACACATTTTTTTGTGTGACCAAATGAATAGCATGTTTAGATGTTTCAGCATCAACGTATGAAACAGCTTATTTAGTCCTGGGAGAGCCTGGTGCAGGAAGACGAATGACAGGGGAGGACTGGAGGGCAGCCAAGCAAGGAGGCAGGACTGCTACCTACTCAGCCCAGGGCAGCGGACTGGTGTTGGGTTTCAGCGGTTCTTTGTGCTATAACAGAGTCTGGACTCTACGCTGAAGGCAGTGACAGACTGAGTTTTTAGCAAGTCAGTGACACTGTGATTTGTGTATCCAAGAACTCATCTGGCAACATGTGAAAGACGGGTCTCAGGTGGGGAGACCGGTGAAGTGGCAACAATCTAAATGAGAGATGCTAAATTATAGTAGCGAATGATGGGGAAATGGAAAAGATTTCCTCAGCTGTCCAGGAGGTAAAATCAGAAGGACTAGATAAATTAGTCACGGTGAGGTGGCACGGGAAAGGCTAGATTAGAAATAAGGTGGATGATGGTGCCACAAACCCAAGTAGGAAATAACGGAAGAAGTTAGGAGACGTGTTGATCTTGAGGCGCAGGTCTAGCAGTGAGAGCGCAGGGCGCAGCAGGAACAGATCTAGAAGCATCACCATCCCGGCTGCAGAAAAAATAATGAAAGTGGGTGAGACCACTCAATAGGAATTCTCACATCTTTAGGATATGGACACTTTTGAGAACTTGATGAAAATTTTCACACACACACACACACACACACACACACACCACACACACTGTACATAAACAAACATTTTGGGAAAAAAAATACCAGGCAGCTTATAGGCCCCCTGCTGCCACACAGGACTGCAGGTTAAGAAATCCTGGACCAAGGAGTGGTGAGGGTAGGTGGGAAGAAGGTCTAAAGCAGCATTTCTCAACCAGGATGCTACTAGCAAATTGCAAAGAACAAATCTTCACTGTGAAGTATGCTGAGCACACCTGGCCTAACCTCTGCCCCCTAAACACTGCCAATACCCACGACCTAGTCCCTGTGACAACCAAAAAATGCCCCCACATACTTATAAATAGTACCACTCTATTTGAAAACTCCTGGTCAAAGGGGGGAGCAGGAAGGAGGCAGCAAAGAAGTCTTTGAAAGGTCAGAGATGGGAGGAAAAGATCTAATCCTCCAACCAATAGGTCATCGCCATGTCCATAACACAAACCCCACGTGACCTTTGTCCCCACCTCCACCTCATCTAAGTCATCCCTTGTGGGAATTATTGCAATCATATTCTAACTGGTCTTCCTGCTTCTAGTCTTTTTTTTTTTTTCTTTTTATTAAGTCACCATGCTATACAAGTTACTTGGCTATGCATTATATCCCAGGACTTGTTTATCTTAAAAGTGGAAGTTTGTACCTTTTGACCCGCTTCACCCATTTCACCCATACACCTCTACACCCACCCCCCGCCTCTGGAAACCACCAATCTGTTCTCTGTATCTATGAGTCTGGTGGTGGTGGTGGTTGTTTGAGATGGCATATATAAGTGAGATCATATGGTGTTTGTCTTTCTCTGACGTATTTCATTTAGTATAATGCTTTAAAGTCCATCCACATTGTCGCAAATAGCAGGATTTCCTCCTTTTTCTGGCTGAATGTCCCATTGTATATATATTCCATATTTTCTTTATCCATTCAACCATTGATAGACACTTAGGTTGATTCCCTGTCTTGGCTTCCGGCTTCTATTAATTCCCCTTGGCAGAGCCCTCTCCACAGGGCAGTAAAGTGAGCCTTTTCAATTTTATTAATTTTATTCAACAAGAACTTTTATAATAATTATCTGCCATGCTGTTCTTTACAGATATGACCACATTCAATCCTCACAATAACACTATGAGATAGGTATCATTTCTAGTCCCATTTTACTGATGAAGCGAAGTACAAAACTATTCCATGGTCACAGCGCAAGTGTGGGGGGGGTTTTCACCCATGCAGCCAGCTCCAGAGTTTGTGCTCTTGCCCCATCCATGCTACTCTCCAATTCATTCTTCTGTTCAAGACCTGGCCAGTGTCTTCACACTCAAGAGTAAAGACCAAGATTTTTATTACAACCAGTAAGGCCCTAGTATACATGGGCCTCTAGTACGTCTATCTCATCTCCTACTACTGTCCCCTCCATGCCCCCTGGCCTCACTGGTCTGATTGCTTCGTGGCTGGCACACCTGTATGCACCTGCTCCAGGGCCTCTGCACTCACTGTTTCCTCTAACTAAAGTGGTCTTCCTCCAGAGAGTTATAGGGTTGGCTCCTTCAAGTCATTAAAGTCTCTATTCGAATGTGCTCTCATGTGAGACTTCCTGCCTATCCGATATCAAATAACGCCTGCACTCCCACCCCCAGCATTTTTAATTCTATCATCTTGCTTCACTCATTTCCTCCAAATCACTTACCATCATATAAGAAAATATAAAATTACTCATTCACTTATTATCTAACTCCCGCCAGCTGAGTGCATTTTCCATGAGATCAGGAATTTTGTGTTTTGTTCTCTGCTACAGCCCATGCATGGATGGGTAGGTAGTTCATTTTTGAATGAATGAATTAACAAAGAAAGAGTGGTGACAAAGTCAAGAGGGAGAAGATTCAAGATAGAGGGAGATACCTCAACAGTGTAAAACTGCTATAAAAATCTTTGGTTATATTAGGGGTGAAAAGATTCCCTTGATTTTGGCAATTAAGATATTGGTGCCTGTGGCAAGAAATATGTCTAAGCAATGGTAGCTGGCTGAGGGGTTAGTTCGCAGGTGACGGAGTAGAAGCATTAAGCACAAGCAAGTCCATAAGAAGAAGGCTGATGGAGACAAGCAGCAATGTCTGGAGAGACTTGAGCATTTTCTTTCCAGACTGGTGGGAGGTGAGACTGAAATTCAATACAAAGAAAGGATTACTGATGGAGAGAAGCCTTGGAGAGAGCCAACTCCTGACTGTAGGGGATGAAGAGGTTCTTCTTCATTAACTAGCAAATGCTCTTCTCTCACCCTTGGATGATCTACACTGACAGTGTTCTCTCTAACTGAGGTGCTCCTCAGACCTTCGGCATGGTCAGACTGTGGAAGGGTTAGTACTGAGGCTTGTTCAGATTTCCAGTTCAGACAGAACATGTACACAGAGCTCACTAGAGCTAGGTAAGGGGGAAAGACACTAACTCTTCACTGAAACACTCCATATACATTCATTTCCATATATATGGACACACATAAACATCTCTTTTTATACCGAAACAGCCATGAGTGATAAATTAGTAGCCCCATTTAAAAATCAGAAAACTTGAGGCTGGATGAGCTCATAACCTTTCCAAGGCTACCCATATCCATCCAGGCTTTTAACTGAAGTGGGCACTCTTTCCAATATGTACAGTATGTCATTACTCAAGAGGATGTAACAGAAGAGACAGATCATCAAGACTAGAAAAACTGAAATGGAGGATGTAATCCTGGTTGTGAGATTTTCAAAGAGAGAAAACAGTAAAATAATTGTCATTAAAAGAAAAGATAAAGTAAAATTTAAAGGAATAAATTGTGTAAATCCCTCTACCTCCAGGACTTTATCATTAAAATATATAGCAAATAATGAAAAGAGAAAGGAAGAAGAAAGAGAAGGGGAAAAAATGTTTGAGTACAAAAGGCTTCTATCAAGGCTACAGTAAGGAAATTAGAAATTTTATTAAATGTGACAAAAACACATTTATTATCAAGTATTAGACTTAGTTGCTTTTCCTTCAGTTTGTGCTATTCACTATGAATGTCAACTGATACAATTTAAAAAGATATAACAGACAGCTAAATTTTGACAGAGATGCAAAGGCAATTCAAAATAGAAAGAACAGTCTTTTTAACAAATAGTGCTAGAACAATTTGATTTTCATATGTAGAAAATGAACTTTAATCCATAACTCACCCAATATGCAAAATTAACTAACTGGGCCAAACACCTTAAAAGACACCTTGCCAAAGGTATAGAAATGGCAAATAAGCATATGAAAAGCCCCTTATCATATATCATCAGAGAAATGCAAATTAAAATGAGATAACTCTACACATCTATTAGAATGGCCAGAATCCAAAACACTGACATGAAATGCTGGTGAGACTGTGAAGCAACGGGAACTCTCATTCACTGCTGGTGGGAATGCAAAATGATACAGTCACTCTGGAAGACAGTTTGGCAATCTCTTACAAAACCTACTCTTACCATGTGATCTAGCATTTGTGCCTCGTGGTATTTACCTAAGAAGTTGAAAACTTATGTCCACACAAAAACCTGCACATGTCCATACATAGGCTGTATGCAAATGTTCATAGCTGCTTTAGCAGAAACAGCTCAAAATTAGAAATAACTCAAATGTCAATTAAAAAGTACACAGATGAATAGCTGTATATGCATAAGATGGAATAATATTCAGCAACGAGAAGAAATGAACTACTGCCACATTTCAGTATGAATCTCCAAATAATTGTCCTAAGTGAAAGAAACAAGACCAAAAAAGAACGTATATTACATGATTCCATGAATTTAAAAATATAGAAAATACAAACTGCTCTTACAGAGACAGGAAGCGAAGCTGTGATTTGGGAGGGAGGGAAAGGGAAGGGATTATAAAGGGGATGGGGGAATTTGGGGAGGGTGATGGATATGTTCATCAGCTTGATCTTGGTGATGATTTAATATTTATATACATAGATCAAAACTTCTCAAATAGTACATTTAAATGTGTATAGTTTATTGCATGTCAATTATATCTCAATAAAGTCATTTTTAAAAAGGAAATGTAAGAGAAGTCACTATGTATTTCGAAAAGGAAAACATAACACAAAAAAGCAACTTTAGGCTTCCTACATTTAATGGCATCAAGTATTAGAACTTGCTTTAGAAATAGCCAAAAATTACCTTAAACATTGCAAAACATCCCCAACCTATCTTTCAATAGTATTTCTACAGCAGGGTTTTAGAAATTATAAATCTATTCAAATATTTTAAGCAAAAATAAGAGTGAGATCTTACTTTTCGGTTTCATTTCTATCCATAAAGGGAACATTCATTTTTTCAACATATATACTTATATCTGGAAGAGTAATTTCAATGTGCATTTTTCTTATAATAAAATATCTAGAACTAAAAATAGACATGATTTAGCACTCAGAAGCCAATGACAGTTAACAAGAGTGACAGGACATATCAACCCCCATGAATAAAACCTGGCGGAAACTATCACAACTCTTGTCACAACCTGTATATGTGATTTATTATGAAAACAAAGAGTAAGACATATGCTACTGCTACTGAATAACATTTTTTTTTTAAGGTAAGGTTTATTGATTGGGATAGTGCCAACTGAGAAGATAGGAGACCCAACGGTGCCTCAAACCCATCTTGCTTGCTGGGCTAGGTTAAGGGTGTTTAAGGGGTTAGGAAGACTAGGTATGCCAAAGTGCTGGGCAGGAGTAGGTTTTAATTGGAGGACCTTGAGCTTGACCATTTATGGTTAAAGGGCTGTCAATACTAGATCTCCCTGGACAAGGACCCTGGGTTTCTAAAAGTGTCCGGTGTTCAAGTTCCAGTTATGTCCCGGTCTTTTGGTTCGGGGTGAGGGAGGGAGCATGAGACTTCGGTTCCAGGTGCAGCTGAAAGTCAAATTTCTCTCATAATGTATTTTTCTTAATACACTAGACTTGGACAGCACCAGAGTTAATTGTAATTGTAATGAGCTTTGTGATATATTTGAATGTGACCAAAAAAAAAAAAAAATTGCCCCAAGGAAGTCCTCTAAATTCTATGGCAAGGCTGTGAAATAAAAAGATAATAAATATTATTGGTTCTAAAAAGCTCCACGCTACTTATTCAAGGTCACCAAAAGTAACTGGTAAGCATACATTCATGAGGGAAAAATAACAAGGGCGCCCAACCATAACTTTCTTCTCCTCTGCAGTGGTGGCTACTTGCGATGCAAATGTCCTGGGGGCACAGAGGCCTACCATAAAGGCAAATCATATAGTGTGCCCCTCTGACCCCACTTGCAATATTTTTATACAAGTAAAATCAGGTTTAAATAAGCACTAAGGCAAGGTAAACAATCTGGCTAGAGAGGAGATCTCTATCTTGTCATGCCTTCCTGACTAGAAAATAAAGGGTGGGAAAATGAGGGCAAAACAGGAACAATTTCCTAGAGTGAAGCAAAGGTATGAAAAGCTTAAGGTTCCTTTTCATGATTTTAACCAGGTGACTACTCACTCCTCTTTTAAGAGAGCACTTTGCCCAGAGCTTGGCACATGATTGGAGCTTTCAAATGCTGCTTCAATCCTCTCTGCTCCCCCAACCCGAGGGTATCCAGCTTCTGGCTGGCAAAAACTCAGGGTCCAGACCACTAAAAGCTGTAACTTTGGGGGAAACCCAAAGGTTGAGTACAAAGAAATACATCCTGAAAGAATCAGAATCAACCGCCAAGTTCCTTGTATACTTAGTGACCTACAAAATACCAAACTAGAAAATAATTGGAATTACATTCTAAGGGTGTGAGGTGAAAATTCTAAAAAGAAACTAAAGTCTTAAAAAACAAGTCAAAAGAAAATGTGGGTGATTATGTAAGAAGTAGAGACTGGAAACATTAATAATGAAGACCTAAGTACTTCAGAGTTATACTGCATCAAACTTAATACTGTGTAAAGAGCAACCACATGACAAAAATACCTAAACAAAGCTTTAAACCTTCCTTGGCCTTGGAAAGTCATGAGACTTTTTTGGCTAAAACAAGGAATGTTTTAGTGAGAAGGGAAAAAGAACTTCCAGACCTGTAGGTGGCTCCCATATTTAAACTATAGTATTCCTCTACCTTAACTGAATGGTCAAATGATATCTAGTTTGCTCATTATGCAAGTCATACCAACAGCTGGACAGTACTAAACATTTTTAGAATTAGAATTCTCATTTTTCTATTAGTTTCCCCTACTTTCCTTGGAAATCCAGCACTGAGCAATCAATAGCTGCGGGCTAACATGTTATCACATGACATGTGTAAAACATTGTGACATAGTAAGATTTTTTTCTTTCAGTAATCCTGTGCTGATGAAAAAAGCATAATTACTTTAAATGATGTACTTAGAAAAAGGATTATCTACAAGAGAAAAGCACAGGGGTAACATTAATTAAAAGGCGTCTCAATTTATTACTATGAATTTTCCACAGAGCCCAAACAGCAAATAAGGAATGCATGAGAGTGCCAGTCTGACTTTTCTGTTATGAAAAGCAGATTTAATGGTGGAAAGAAGGCAATCAAGATACAAAAACAAAACTAATATTACTATCTTATTCATTATAACAATAACTTTAATAAGCTCCTACTACACACACACACACACACACACACATACACACACACACACACACACTCTAGGGGCTGGGTATAAACTGGTAAATAAACTAGGCACCATTCCTGCCCTCAAGGGCAAGACAGAAACATTGAATAATAATAATGATAAATTGTGGTAAATATTAAGAAGGAAAAAGATGATTGTGCTATGAGAAAGAAAATAAAGGGGTTCTAAGTTACATGGTGCTAAGGATGGCATTCTCAGAGAAGACTTTATAAAGAGGATATCTGAACCATCAACGAGATGTCCTAAAACGGAGAGACCAACAGCATGCGCAATAGCCCTGAGGTGAGTCCGCTGGAGCTCTGCCAATGTGGCTGACAAGAAAGGAAACTAGGGGGCAGGGGCCAAGTCATGCAGGACCTTGCAGGCCTGTTGGGGATTTTATATTATATCCCAAGAATAAACATGTTTTTAAGAGATTTGAAGCCTTTAAACTGCAGGTGACTTATTTTTCTTTTTCAGGTTCCTGGTGGGAAAAGGGACTGGAAGGGGTGCCGGGTGTGTAGGAGGCCTCTGCAATGGGGAAAGCGAGTTGAACTAGGATGGTAGCAGAGAGACTAAAAATCAGACAGGTTTGATAAAGATTTTGCTAGAAAAGTAGACAGGACTTTGTAACAAACTGGCTGGGTGGGGAAGACAGAAGAAAAAGAGTGAAGGATAACTCCAGCCATCTGGCCTGAGCCATTCTTTGAAAAACAGGAGAAACAATTTGAAAGGATGGGTAATCAGAGAACCCATTTCTGGAGAAAGCTCAGATGCTGCCACTATTAGTTAAGATGTGCCATTACTGGCTAAGAACACCCATATTAGGTATTCTACTTGTCTCAGCATCTCTTTTAGTAGCAGTACCCCCATTTAACAGAAATGGTAGGATGGCTGTAAGTAAGCATTCTTCCCACTATACCGAGTTATTGGAAACTATCTCTACACTTTGAATTTTGAAGACTACTTAGTGTTGGAGTAACCTAGTCTTCAAGGAGAGTAAACAGGTGATATATTACTTTTTAAAATCGAACTCCTCAGATTTAATACATAATGTTTTCCTATTCCACTCTCATTCCTACTCCACTTCTACCTGCAAGGAGTTTTGCAATGTTTAGAATACTAGCAAGCTATAAAGGACCCAAAGTTTTACGAAAAAAATGAGCAAAAGCCATTATGCCCAGAATCTACCATAATGAAAAGATCAACAATATCCAGCAGCAATCAGTATTTTTACTCTCAAGTCATTCCATATATCAACGCAAGGCAGATCAATTAATAAATAAGAACTCTGAAAAACTAATCATTTCTTAAAGTGACCAAAGCATTCAAGTCAAAAATTAACACAAGCCACCCAGTATAGAAGGCTACGAAAGCCAAGCATTGAGATTCACATTAAAAAAACAGAAACCTTAAAATATAAAATATTAAACAAAAAGAAATAATTGCATAAAATTTAAAATCTGCAATCCCCAAATATCTCAACAAAATGCTAAATTCAGTAAACATGTACCCTAAAAACTTACATTCTCTCTTCTTTTTAATTGTTTTCCCCTGTAGCATGTTGACACTTCGGCAAACTGAAATGCCTTTCTCATCTATTCGCACAGTCCCATGATTTGCTCACTCTCTGGGCTCTGATATTCCCCCCTCAGAGAAACCCAGAAATTAGGCTTGATCAATGAACCTAGAAAGAACTCAATGCATTACTGCCTTTTGTGTCTATTACTGAAAGTCCTGGCTTGAGATTCTTAAACAGAGAGAAGATGAGAAAAGCAGAGATTTTTGAAAGGTTTTATCATCTACATTACAAATTACATTTTGTTGGATCTGATTCTTCAATAGGATAATCACCAAATTATGTTCAGTCTTCCTAAAGTAGGGTATGGTTACCTAATTTTTATGGTTTTAAGAGAGCTCCCCATCGAGATAAAAAAAAAAAGTACCGTTAATATACCCGCTAAAAGGTGAAATACACAAACCACTCTGCAACATGATAGTGCTGTGTCCACCACGCGCCTCTCCCTGCAGAGGGCCAGCTGTCATTCACTACTACCTCAACCAGGCAAAGGACAGGATGCTGAAAACCATTAAGAAAGCTTCCCCTTTTCTTTCCTTTATAACATGATCGCCAACTCCTGGCAACCCCAGGATGACTTTAAAAAAAGAAAAACTAAGAAAGGAAAAAAAAAAACTACCTGGGGATCTCCTATCAGAATAAGCAGTTAATCCAATGGACAGAAAAGCAGAGATCTATACATATCTAAAGATGCTTCCTGGGGACACACCAGATCTAATGAAGAACTGCTGAGCCACGTTATACTGGAAAGCCCATCAGTGTTCGTTCTCGCCATCACCAGGCTGAAGTAATTTTTTTAATGCAATGCTTTGATGTATTGACAGGGCTAACCTGACGGGTTTAAATCAATTATGATATGTGCCCTGCATATCTATTTCCCTGATAAATCCCTAAAGATCAGGGGCAATACTGACCCGCAATGATATCCACGCTTGCACTGCTCAAGATGCCATTTGATGCTGAGAAAGTGGTGGTTTAGCAACACCAGGCGGCTCTATCATGCTAAAATAACAACGCAACACTCGAGTACAAACCCAGCTTACTCGGCTTGTAAGACCCAATGCCGCACAAGCACCCATGTTCAAAGCTCAACATCCCTTCTGATTGAATCTCAAGTTTTCCGAGATCTACCCTCTCAAAGTTTCTAGTCTGCAAAACGGAATTACTTTGAAAGTCTCCTCTTGCGGACTCCTTTCCCTAGACGTGTTGAAAGCAAGGGAGACGAGGGACGGGGAGGGCTAATCGTACAAACAAAATTTAAAAACCTATAAACCAATCAATAAGGAAAAACAAGCGTTTCACCAAACCGCCACTCCGCAAGCAAGCAACCGATTTCCATTTGGGAAAAAAAAAAAATACTAAGAGAAACGAGGCGTACATTTCCCTTCCCAACAAAAGTGGCCTCTAAACTACCCTGCCAAGGGCACTGGAAGGAAACGGAGAAACAAGGAGGAACAAGCTTGTACTTTTCAGGCACACGCGTGTGTGCCGCAGAGAGAACGCGCAAAAAGGAACACAGCAGGGAAAAGGTGAACTGAAGCGGGAGCCCGCAGCGGGTGCGGGCTGGGGGCAGAATGGGCAAAGAAGCCCCCAGTGCACAGAAAGGGATATGGGGCTCCCGGAGGCTCCAGGAGCAGGAGGGAGGGGTCCCAGATGCTGCCCAGAAATCGCGGCCGCGGAGTAAAGTTAATACTCACTCAGTTTCGCAACTGCGCCGCCCCCGCAGGCCGCCTGGAGGGGCCGGCCGGGGCGGTGGGGACGCGGCGGCGCTCGGAGCCCGGCGGCCGCCCAGCGCCTGTCCGCGGCCACACAGCCCCGCGCGCCTGCTCCTGCCTTCGCGGGCCGCGCGCCCCGCACCGCAGGGAGGCCCCGGCTCCCCGGCGCGCCCTCTCGGCGCACCTCCCCGGCCGGCGCTAGGTGAGAGAGGACGCCCCTGGCGCGGCTGCGGGAGTCTGCGAGCGCGCGGGCAGCGGTTGCGCCGCCGGCGGGAGCCGCCCCAACGCGGTTGCCGCTCCCGCGGGCGGGCGATCGAGACTCGCGAGGACGCCGGGGAGCAGGCGCGGGTGCGGGGCGGCGGAGCGAGCGCCGGGCGGCGGAGTGGCAGCCGGCTCGCTCCCGCGGCCGGTGTCTCTGGCCTGGGGGCCGGGCTGGGGCCGGGCCGGGCGGCCAGGCGGCTCCGCCCCTTCGCCGGGTCGCGGGCTGAGCGCGCAAGAGAAGCGGCGCGGGGGCGCCACCCTCGGCCAGGCGCTCGGGTTACAGCCTCCCCTCTCCGGCTCCCCCGCCCGCTCCTCGCGGGTTCGCGGGCGCGGGGAGAGACCTTGTAACGGAACTGGGACGCCAGCGCTGCATTGTGGGAGCTTTTAAAGCGGCGGGGAGTGCGGCGGGGCCGCTCGGGCCCACCGGGCCACGCTGCCCCCGCCGCCCCAGCACGGCCCGCGCTGCCGCCCGGCCCGCCACGCACTCCCGGGCCGCCACGGCGTGGGGGCCAGAGCGCCAAACCGTGACATGACCAGTGCCTCGCCGACTCTCACAACAGCAAAATCTTCCATAGCCCGGGCGTGAGTCTCGTAAAACTGCCCTCTATGGTCACCCCAGAAAAAGGCTTTTTCTGCAGACACTTTAAAAATAATTTTAAAAAGAAAAAAAAAAAAAAAAAAGCGCCCTTCCAACCGCAAGGACTGAGTTTGAATTGCTTTTCCGCTGGAGTGGCAGTGATTCAGCGACCCCCTCCTCAGCAGCAGGCAATGACAGAGGAGACGAAAAACACAGAGAATGAATCAGACGTGAGTAACCAAGTTTAGGAAGAGCTGGGCTCAGATTCAGAACCTCCTCCCCTCCCCCTTTAAACATAAAAATAGTCAAGTAAGGAAAACAGTACTTTCATCTAGAAATACAGACATGTATGTTGTTTTCACTCTTCCATTTTTTTTTTTTTTTAATGGCATGCAATTACTCTACTAGCCGCTGGACAAAATTCAGCCTTTGGTCCAGCTTGTGATCACACATGCCCACAACTCAGCAACAGCTATTAATTTGGAGGGAGATGGGGTGAGGATAATGGATGAAATGCAAGAAAGCGTTTCAATTATAAAATGTCCCTTTTAATTCTACAGACTTTCCCACCGCCGCCCCCCCCTCCCCGCCATCAAAACAAGGATATTAAATTTGAAGCACAACTTGTTACAGCTCATCTTACTCAATGCCTGATTTGTTTTGTTTGTATTAAGTTTGGATTTGTAGGCCTTTTGTTTCTTTTTCCTGTCTTTTGACCTTTAGTTACTGGACAACTCATAAGTTCTACGTCAGAGGTTAACTGAGGAGAGAAATGGTAAAACTCAAATTTGGCGATCAACTTTTGGAGGATTTGGGGACAAGAAGAGTTCTCTGATTCAATTGTAAAACGTGGGGTAATTTTATTTAAAGATGACTGAATAGCATGGATCCTCTTCTCAGGGTTTTCCAGCTTTAATGTTAACATTTCCTAAATTCACATTCCCTTGTCAGCCTTTCACTCCACTGAACATCAGTCACCACCTAATTGCCAAATCTAAGGAAAATTTTAATCCTTATTTTGTCCTATGCCCTTTGCGGCATTTCCCAATGTCGACTTCTTCCTTCTGAGAACTTTCCTCCCTTTTTTTTGCGGAGATAGTCATCCCTCTTTTGTGGGGGTCTTGAAATGTGTGAGCGATAGCTGGCAGGAGTGTTGTTAAACCAGGATCCAGTATTTACCTAGTAGAAGAAACTTAATC
The DNA here is from genome assembly GCA_003508835.1 of Eonycteris spelaea. Lineage (NCBI taxonomy): Eukaryota > Metazoa > Chordata > Mammalia > Chiroptera > Pteropodidae > Eonycteris > Eonycteris spelaea. Next base: position 1,602,087 of record PUFA01000053.1, read on the forward strand.
TTGTTTCTCTTGGTCACCATTCGGATCCTGAGATGGATTTTATCATGCATCCAGAGGTGAATAAATTGACTGACATGACAACCAACTTTCACGTGACAGCATTTAAATCAGGATGAAATTTGCTATGATAGAATAACCATGTCCACTGGGATCCAGGTATATGGTGAGGTATCATCTCCAAACCAGAGGGTGTCTTACTAATGACTGTCAAAGTCAATGAATTTACGCTTGTTCAGTCCTGGATAAGCCCAGGAAAACCTTTTCCCTACTTCAACTGCATGTGGTTAATACATTCTTTCTTCAGCATATAGTACAATTTGTTTGAAGCTTTCTTAGCTGTAACCACATCCCTGTTAAGCCTTCCTGAGATCACACCAAATGTCCCTGACAGGCTTTGTAAAAACCCTTATTTCTGGTTCCTAATTATATTCCCAAAAAGTAACCTAACTTGAAATCAGTGGGTGTCCATGCACTTCGAGCCCTGTGACATATTAAATTTAATTTTCAAGAAAGCAATATGAGAGGATCGATTCAGAAAAAAGAATACCAAGGGAGAGAGACTTATGTGGAAAGCAGTAGGAATGAACAGGGAAGAACAGCACCTAGAGATACATTGTTGTATATAGTTCCCTACTGCTAAGTATAAAAAAGTTACGACGAACTTAATGGCTAAAAACAACAAAAATGTGTTATCTTACAGTTCTGGAGGTCAGAAATCCTAAAATCAAGCTGAGATGTGTTCAACCTAGAGGCTCTAAGGAAGAATCCATTTCCTTGCTTTTTCTAAGTGCCACCTGCATTTCTTGGCGTGTGGCTTCTTCCTCTGTCTTCAAGGCCAGCAGCATAGCATCCTTACATTTCCCTCTTGTTGTGACCTCTGCTTCATGGCTAGGGGGCCATCTCTTTCTCTAGATAGGCAGAGAAAACAGGAATTGTTGTAGATACATTTCTAGACATATATGTAATAAACTTAAACTAAATTGAATTTTAAAATTACTTATGGAAAGAGATGACGGTTTCCATTACTAGTCAAATGGTCACTGGGATAACTTATTTAACTATAAGATTGCTGAAGTAGTGACTTATTACTTCAACTAAATCATGGGGCCCTCCAGTGATCCATGTAACTGAAACCCAAGGTATTAGCATGCTAAGAAAACCAAATTCAGGGCTACAGATAAATCCCTTTCTCTGGATATCCCTGGCAAGTCATATTGCCACGTTTGAGAAATATATGTCTAGACCGGCATTTCCCACCAGGGAACACCACCCTGTAAGATGAGATGCTGGGAAGACAGTCGCTCCATGCTTAGATATGGTCCTTGGAACACAGTTGTGACTACAATTTAGGCCAATCAAGAAGCTTGTCTGTGGATCAGATTCATCAAGGGTGAAGTGTTGGGAAATTTCTTCATGAGGAGTCCAAGGGAGAAACAAACATTTTGTCACAACAAATGGGCATATGTACTGGGAGGAATAAATTATGGAGTTTCATATATAACTTATCAGTTTCTTTATTAGCTATTTCCTAATTGATTTTCTATTTGGACGATCTGTCCATAGTTGGCAATGGGATATTTAGGTCCCCTACTTTCATTGTGCTGTCAGTTTCTCCTCTTAGTTCTGTTAGTAGTTTCTTTATATGTTTTGGTGGTCCCCGATGGGGAGTATGTATATCGATCGATAAGTGTTAGGTCTTGAGGTATTGTTCCTTTTATCATCATGAAATGTGCGTCTTCGTCTCTTGCTACCAGTTTCTTTATCATCCAGCCCCAACTGTCTTTCCTTCTTTTCCCGGACTTCTTTTCCTACCCCGTGTTGCACCCAGCCTTCTTACAGCTTCCTAACCTCTCAGACGGTGGTGGGCGCTTCAGGACCACCTCTCAGTTGTCTTGCCACCCTGCCCTGAAATTGCTCCTTTGCTCGTGGAGCTCGCACTCTTCTCCGCCAACCTCACCCCTACGTGCTGCTTGAAGCCGGAAGCTATGTCGTGCTTATCGTATCCCACACGCTTAACACAGGGCCTGGCTCAACCTGGGAACTCAGTTAATATTAGTTGAAATCATAATTAAATGAAAGAATGGCAATATAAATGAAATACACTGATGCCACCTAATCGCCTGTTATACTTTTCTTTGCTCTTCTTCTACCTCTAGTTAAGGTTTCTATAATTAATGAACACATAAAACACAAAACAAGCTATGGTATTGCCCTTGGTTCTGGGATTACAAAACTTATTTGGACATAATTTCATCTGTCTATGAGCTCACACTTCATCTAAAAAAATATGCTAAAAAAGACAATGAGGCAGATAATGCTAGTTGCCTATTCCATTCCTTTTCTCTCCTTTTTTCTTAGTAACAGCAACCTGATTTTGTGAAAAACTTTGTTTTACAGGCTTCCTTGCACGTTGGGGTTACTAAGTATAGGCCAATGGTATGTGAATGGAAGGTGTTCTATGGGACTTCCAGGAAAACTCCTTGTTTGTGTGGCTGCTGGTGGGACTCTGGCAGGGCTGACTCAAGCCATGTTCTTGCCTGGAATATGGATATGGTAACTGGAGATAGAGCAAAACTTCTGTGACATCAAAACTACATTGAAACCTGAAGTCCTAAGCTAAAATTTGTACAAATGGGGTCATCTAGAGATTCAGCCTATCCTACCAAATCTTCTTCATTTGGTCACTGTTACTGATAAGTTTGGAAGGAACAGAAAAAAGTCGTTGCTCCCTTTCAGTATATGTGTGTGGAAAGCAAGTAAACATGGTAGTCTTTCCCATTCCTACTGAAAATCATAAACAAACCCTTAAAAGACTCTCTAATAATTTGATGGGACAGGAGGGTGATGATCAGTGTATTTTATTAATGAAATACAGTATAGAAAGAAAAGGAAGCAAGAAAAGGGGGAGCTACAACAAGTTATACCAAAGGGAATACATCCAAATCTATTCATAAATAGGATTTAAAATACGATTGGGTCTTAGGGAGTTTTTTGAGAGAATGATACCATGAAAATGGTTTTTTTTAATTGTTGGCTAGAAGAATGGATTTAGTCAGCTGAAATTAACTATAGGAGACTCCTATAAAAGCCAATACTAGGATCAGAATATAAGGGAATTCTGTGAATATGGTACCTGATGTTGCAGATACATGGAGTAAAATCTGGTCTCTCTGACATTCTTTCAACTTGAATGCCACTCACCAATCTTTCTACACTTCTGTAATGCTATAATTGAGTTTATAATGATGGCCCTGATATGATTTCTGAATCACAGCAGAAAGATTAAATTGTCTCCTGCTTTGCCTTCATGTATTTAATTATATTTTTATTAATTGCAGACTGAAAATCTGATCTGTTTTATAACACTTAGATTAATCAGAGCCTCCTGATCAGGGACCCGGCCATCCACAATAGCAGAGTTTGCAGTTCACGGGAAAAAAGTAACAACTGATTAAAAATGTGTGGTTTATGTGATAATAGCAAGAATAATTATAAATAATTTAGAATCATCCAGGCACATTTTAAATAATTATAACAAACATCTTGATTACTAATAAATACTACACAGCTAATTCTTTCAGCAAGTATAATAATTCATATTCTATAGTTAAGAGAAAAATTACCTTAAATTATGAATGAATAAATCTTTATTTTGGATTTGATAAAATAGAGAACTGATATTAGGCTTAGACCCAGAAATATTATGAATTGAGTTAGGTTACATGTTCAAATTTGGTTTAGAGTTCTGTCAAACTGCTCTTCATCTCACCCTTGGTTTCCCCAGAGATGTATTATACTGGTGACAATAAAAAACCTCTAATAAATATGGAATAGGAATGTGTCTCAGGTCAGGTTCCTGAGAAGTAGAACCTGAGACAGAGACTCTTATGCAGGTGGCTTACTGAGGGTGTGCCTCTCGTGAAGGGGAGTGTGGTAGGTTGCATAGAGCAGGGGGAGAAAGCTAAGTGAGGATGTGGTCTAAGCTGGAGACCAGCTTTGGACTGATCCTATGGGGAACTTAAGGGCAGGAATCAAACAGCAGAGTTGGTCCCTTGGGGCGAGGAGGCTGGCTTTCTGCCATCGTCAGTCACTTATTGGCTGTGGATTGGTGGTAACCGCCTAGGCACTACCACTTCATGTGTGGGTTAGAGCTGCAGACCAAGCCTTAATAACTGATCCATCCTATAACAACTGGGACATACTGCAGAGTCCAGGCAACATGTATGACCTTGTTTCTAAAAGCAGATATTTTCAGCGTACAACTAGGTATCCAAGGAAGACATCTCTTCTAGCATGTGCTTGAGAACTTTCTCTTCTCTTACCTACCCTTCGTGCCAAGCAGCAGCAGCTGGTGGTGACTTAAGGGACTTAAGCAAGGTGCGCAGTAGGAAAGGAACTACAGATGTTAGGAGAAGTTAGGATAAATGCAAAGAGGCTGGAATGGGCCATGGAACCCTTGCGTGAAGGCTTGTGTCTGAGGCCCATTTGCCTGTCTCCCCTTTTCTTTCCCCACACTGGACCTAGAAATGTACTGACCAACTTGTCTTTGCCAGTCTCTTCGCTGCCCACCAGAATTTCTGTCTCCCCTGGCCTGCTCTGTTTTATAACACTTAGATTAACCAGAGCCTCCTGATCAGTAATGTCTGTAATGTAATGTCTTTTTTCAAACAGTTTTCTGCCACACTTCATAGAACAAACGTTCAACTTTGGCTTCTCTGAAATTTTCTAATAGTGTGACAGCTAAATATGATGGCAGGTATTGGGAGAGGGCATAGAGTAAAAATCCTTCCTATGCCTTTCTCCTTCCTAAATTTAGCCTAATAAGCCAAGCCCAGCATGGGTGCTACTAGTGGGTTTTTGGGAAAAACAGGCCATGTCATTGATTCACCTGGATTTCAGAGGAGCAACCCAGAAGCTCTCCTGGAAGGAGGGTGCTGGGTAAAGGCCCTGGGGTGCGATGTGAGAGTGAAGGAGGCAGACAGAGAGCTCCAGAGGAGGTACAGGAGTGGGCAGGTGGTACAAGAACAAAGACAAGGCAGTGCATGGTGTTCCTCTAGCAAAATCAGGGACTTTCCTTCTCTTCCTTCCATGGCCCTTCAGCCCCAGACCTTAGGCTGAAGACACCATTTTAGACAAATGGAAGAAAAGTCGACAACTCAGAATGAGTGTGGAGCAAGTGTGACAAGACTGGCTACTATAGGGCTGAAGGAAGGGAGAAAAAATCATTTTATTTTTTCTAACCTGGGAAAGAAAGAGATGTTCCCTTTATCCTAAGTCTGGGGTAGAAATAAATGATTCCCAAAAAATGATATATAAATTATAAATACTACCTGGAATCAGAATGATATTTCCTGGCACTGTACTCATATAAGCAAGGGGATGGGTATGACCTCTGGCAGTACAGCTCAAGTGGGTGCTGTGTGGCAGAGGGGACACTAGTTGACACTGATAGTGTCATCATCCCATGCCTGACACCTCCTAACAGAGACCATTCCCTCCCTGCTGCTGCTCTTCAGCCTCTGTGGAAATCCCAGCCTCCTTGACCTATATGGAAGGTAAGGCAACCCATAGAAATCAAAGAACTTTAAAAGAGGTCTTAAGTCCCTTTCTCAGAGAGCTCAATTCTGCTTCTTACTACCTGAATGACCGTGGGCACGTTCAAGTTCTCTGACTATAGTTTTCATATCTGAAGAAAAAAGAAAAAAAAAAAAAGGATGGAGAAGGGAGGATAATATTAGTAGCACATAAAGAGTTATTGTGATTAACTGGAATAAAGTATGTAAAGCGTTCAGTACAGTACCTGGTATATAAATGTAGTTGTTATCTGTAGGCCTTTAGGTGAGAATATACTTTCAACAACGCCAATCATTGTAATTTTCTGTTTCAGTATACTCTGTGGCAGACCCTGTTTTAAATGTGCAGCCCATTTTATAGATTAGGAAGCCGAAGCATAGAGAAATTGAGTAATTTACCCAAGATTCCATTGTTAGATAGTGGATTCAAACCCAGGAAGCCTGGCTTCAAAGTCTGTACTCTTTACCACTGCAATACGCAGTTAAAAAGTGAGGCAAGAATGAAAAATAACTGAGAGAATGAAGCACAAAATTAGCACGGGTTCAAGATGGAAAGAGCAGAATGACATTGCAGGCTGTGGTCTGGGTTTGGCAGGTTCCTCTCACCTGGTGCCCGGAGTGTGCAGAGGGTGTGAGGCAGGGAGTGAGGATCAGGCAGGCCCAGCGGCATCAAAACCTCCACATTATGGGCTGTTCACCTGGCAAAATAAGTTAACCTATTTTAGAACGCTTCATATGTTTACAAGTCAATTTACAAGTAAATTGGGAAAGTGACCCACAGATGACTGTGGCTAAGACAACTATGTGCATTTGAAAGGAATTCCTTGCCTTCCATGTCTTTTACCAGGTAAGGGACCATCCTAAGAAATGAGCTATTGAATTCCTGGTCTTCCGTGTCTTTTACCAGGTAAAGGCACCATCCTAAGAAATGAGCTATTGAACGCTAGCTCTACTATTTAAATTAGTTGTATGACGCTGGGCAAGTCCTTTTGCATTCCTTGATCTCTCTTAAGATGAAAGCATGACCTGACAGCACTTCTTTGAGCCCCAACGTTGACTGGCGATCTGACTGCCTAGTGGCAGTCCCCAGTCTCTGCGTATCCCCAATGTGTGGTTATTCTAAGAGGGTCGTATTTCCAGGTGGGGCTGCCTTGTTCTTAAGGCAAAGGTTTGCGAAAGTACCTGAAATGTCGCATCTACTTCTAACATTCTGAATATATGAATCACAAATTAACGTAATTGATGCCATTGAAAGGGAAGAGACATGGTGGAACAGGCTTGCTCCAGGTTCCAGTAATGACTCAGACAGCAGTTCAAGGCTTGAAGGTAGATTTGAACCAGGGACATAATAATCAGTGAATTTAATTCTGTTACATATTTTTTTACTTTATTCTGTGACTTTACCCTGACCATTCAATTTCTGTTATCAATTTATGAACATTGGTTTCCAAAAAGAGTCATTATCCTGTGAGCTCTATGAGCCACGAGAGCTTTATAACAAATACATGAACAAAGAGTAGATACCCGAAGAAGAAATAGCCTCATATTACTTGTTGCCCTCAAAACTAGGAAGTTCATGTTCTAATAGGGGTCATGACAGCATATCAAACTGAAAAAAAAAAAAAACTACACAATACTCCAGTGATTCTGGGTGGAAGGAGATAGTCAATTTGGCCCTGGGTAGTTTCAGGGAGTAAACTAAGAAAAAGACATCTTTTCTTCTCAGGACAGAGATGTTTTGTTTCATTTTGTTTTGTTTTGTTTTGTTTAATTTTCGTATCTTAATTTTAGTACCCAATGTTCCCGAGGGAAGTGTTGGTTAAAACAAAACCACTATTTATTAGAATTCAAGCGTTAAGGATTAATCAAAGATGGAGTAGCATGTCAGTCTCCCTTCACTTGTAATAACTACGATTGTACTGTGGGGAAGGGATCCTTGCCGGTAAGGGATCTTGTCCTATCTGGCTGTTTTATGCAGGAGCAAATAGGGAGATAAAAAGGGAAATTAAGTTAAAAAAACAACAACGAGATAAATTGAAATATGGGACCTAAAATTCTAGACCTGGGCAATTCACACCCAAGACTGGGTGCTCTGCAGAAAAAAGAAACCAGTGGAGGCCCCTGGCAGTGTCAGTCAAGGCAGGTGATTTTAATTATTGTCTTTCTAGTAGACTGGAGTTAGAAAAGGGAAGAAATAATGATTTAGATGAGGAACTACTTTGCACATAAATATTTTACTGTGAGAACTCAAGGACATCCTTCAGATATATTTTAGAGATAGTGCAGGATTTCACATGAACGATTATAATTCAAATTTCTAAAACTGAAAGAAAAGAGACTATAGATGACCCCTAATTTCTTAATATAGGCAGAAGAGAAGATGCATTGGGAGGTAACATGAGTGTAGAAGAGGTTTGAAAAGCTTCAAGTATTGGATTATAATCCTCCTAGGACATGGACACATCTTGCACTTCTTTTCTCTTCTTTCAAACCTATTCTCCAGTAGCCAGTTCAGTAAGAGGTGCTTAAGTGAGTTTTTTTTGTTGTTGTTAGATAAATGAAAAAAAATTAATGCACTTTTCAGAGCTCTCTTCAGAGACCAGAGCTTGAGTGAAGACAGTTATTTAAAGGATAGAATATTTGCAAATGAAACATGATGGAAGTCTTCTAATGCTGTTCGTTAGTTTTTAACCCTCTTCATCTTCTTGGCTACCCTAATCCCACCTTTGATGTCAAGAGAATATAGTACTATAGGTGCTCCAGGTAAACTGTGAAGTGTGTGGATTAGCATCCAGAATAGGGATGGTGGTACTAGCTTCAGGCAATTTATGTAATTTGTTTGGCCCTCAATTTATGTGTAAAAAAGGATGATGGTTATGACTATTTACCAAATAGAGTAGTTAAAGATTAACTGTATCTGACCTAGAGTAGGCCTCAGTTCTAATTGGCTATTATTTTAAATCTTTTTATGAAATCGGAAGCTTCAGTTTCCAGGCCTGGTCTTTGAGTGAAATGCTTTTCCTTATGTGATGTCTTATGATGGGGTAAGGGTAGGGAGTAAGACCAGAAACCTCTGCCTCTTAGTATCAGGATAAAGGGGGAACTTGATGCCCTGGTGATGATTCGGAAATGAGTGCCAGTACCAGTACCAACTGTGGCTCTTAGCTCCCAGGTGGGTGGATATCAGACAGAAAAGTTTCTTCATATACTTGTTTTTGTTTTTGGTCCATTCTACTGATAAACATCCCCACTCAGAGTTTATCACTGCAAATGAAAATAATGGTAAGCCAGGCCTCTGAAATATCAGTTAAAAGAAAAATCAGTGTTTTATGTAAAACCCGAGCCCAGGCTTGGTATTATTTTTCTGAGTGAGAACCCCATGTGACAGGGCAGGGGCTGAGCAGGAGAATAACACTGAAGGGTTTTTTGGTGTTGACTGTAAATGCCTGTTTGTCACTTTGTAAAGTTGGTTTGGGGAAGTCAGGTTGAACAATAAAACCTTCTTAAGAGCCATATGGCAGCTTTTCAAAAACCTTAGAGCTAGACACAGAATTTCACTGGCCTGACCCCCATCTAACAGAAGGAACCAGAGCAGCTGGGAGATACTGTTGAAGGTAGTATTGCACACACATGAAGCAGCATAGTCCATTTTGAGTAATTTCAGACTGCCAGTACAGTTCCCTGTCACAGTACGATGGAAACTGAAAAACTTCGAATTATAGTCTGTTGAGCTGGAGGGAGTCTTAGAGTCCAGTCCCTTCGATTTCCAGGTGAGTAATCAAGTCCAGAGATGTCCAAGGACCTGCTCAAGGTAATGCAATTCATTAAACGGAGTTAGTCTCAAAACAGAATACAAACAAACATTTGTATTTAAACTTTACACCATTACTATCCCTTGTCTCATCAACTTTTATCTCTCTGTAACAGTTAACACAACAGTAAGCTAAAATAAAAATTGTGAGCACAATTGTGCTGACATGTTTGGGATTGTATTAATATTCTCTGAAACCACAAAAAGCATAAATAGTTTGCAGCCACTTTGGAATATTTATGTTTATTTTATGTTTATGTTTATGGGCTCTTGATACCCATGGCGATGCTTCATTGTTGCCTATTCTACTGTTAGAACAGGCACTGCTCCTAAAGCAATTCGAGGCAATTTTAGAGGAGCTCGATGTCTTGTCTCTCTGATTATAGTACATGCAGTTGTCAAGTGAGAGAAACCAGTGTTCCTTGATGAGTTCCACAATCAATGGGCTGTGAGCAGTTAGTCAGGCTCACAGAACAGCCTTCCCTGCATTTAGACACAGGACTTACCCTCAGATCAAGCTGCTCAAGATCAAGCATCTTCAAGGGTCATGTTGTAAGCAATAGGGAAACTATTAAGTTGTACTGAAATAGAGCAACTCTGAAAACAAACGTGTACTTGAAAAAACAAGGAGGTTTGTACTGGGTATATTCATAGGGCCCTGTTCAAATGTATCTTTTCTGCTATGAAGATTCTTCTAATTTGCATTTTGAAACGTTTTCCTTTTCTTCATTTTAAACCATGAACTTTCCTTGTGCCAATTAAAAAAAAAAAAAAAAAGAAATCAGTCACTCCCTAAATTCCTCTCAGCTCATGAACATTCTTTCTCTCTGAGTGGTCACAGGCACCGTGCCCTCCCTATCTGAGACCCTCTTTACAGATAGCCATCCGGTTCTTAGAGGTCAGACCAGGGAAAACAATCCCAAATTGCTTTCATCCTTCCCCTTAAGAGATCAGCGTCTGTCAGTCTTGGTTTCTTTTCCCCACCCTCAGCCTTTTCTTTCCTTCTGCTTATCTCTTTTTCACTTATACTTGTAGACCTGAGCACCCAAGACTTTTCCTCCCTTCCTTTCTGTCTCTTGTGGATGAAAGAAAAGGAGGTTCTGTAGAAAGTAACCTCACAGGGGCTCTGATGATAAGTTCCTAACTGGGCAGGTCATGGAGGGTAGTCACACCCCAGGCCTATCACTTCTTTACTAAAAGGTTTATCTTTGCCTTAAGCAAGCCCTGTCCATTGTTTCTGTGCATCTAGGTTAACACACCTTTGAAATGCCCTCTTTCGGACCCCTTTTTTTAAAGTGTGCAAAAAAGCACATTTTCTTAACTATCCTGTAATCCAGTCACAGTGTCTTGTTTCCTCCCACCTTCACGTAATCTTCCTTACATTCCCTCCTCAATCTCAAATGCCTAAAAAGAACTCTGAACTGTTATTCTCGAAAGTATTTATCTCAGTCTGTGGAGATCTACTTCCAGGTTAATCCTCTGTTTGGCTCAAATTTTTATAAAAATTTTCTACAGGTTTGGATGTTTTTACTTCAACACTCCCGGCTCTTTCCTGGTTACTTTATAGAATCCTCTCCTCCTCTGCCTGTTCATTATTTTCTCCCTCCCATTTTGTTCCAAAATTCTACCTGTAATGCATGGCTGATAAGCATATTCATTTTGTTTATGATAAACCTTGAAGGAGGAAAAAGCAAAATTTACACATTTTGGTGTGTGTTCACAGAACCACTGACAGAATAGTTTTGAAAGTTCACTTTGACTTTACATTAAAGTATTCATTCCTACTACCCACTGCATCCTTCTCTAATTAATTAAACTTAATCTCCTTATTAAAAATACTTTAAAAAATTATTTCTAGCCAACAGTTCCATTTTGAGTGCTACAGTACAGTACTGCCTTCCACTGGTTTTCATTGTATGTGTACCACAGGAGGTAAATGAGCCCTTTTGAAATAATTTTGGAACCTAGCCATTTTTAGAATATTGTTTCTATGAGAAAATGAATTCCCAGCTTTTAGAACATGATTTATTTTAAGTTGGCTGTTTCCTCTGTGTGTTTGGTAACAAAAATCTTTTTGATGTGGCGACATAAAATACGATACTTGCCTTGGTTTTTACCCTGCTGAATATTTTCATACTTGAAAAAATTAACCTGCTTATTTCTTATATTTTATTGTGTTTACATAACATTCTAGAGACCTCATAATGCATATTATTAGTTATTTATAATTTTTCCCAATCAGACAACATACGGAGACTGTAGTTGTCCACTATTTCTGTTCTTCCCCTCTTCCTAGGCACATGGAGAAAGTATATTTTCCAGCCTCCCTTGTAGCCAAGTGTGGCTATGTGACTGGACACCTGTCAGTGGAACATGAATACAAGTGACTGGAGGAACTTCTGCCTTTTCTGCTTAGGGGGATATCCCTGACCCAAGACTCCCTCCCTTTGCCCCATTATTTAGCCAACTGGAGTGGTGACAATCGGAGCAACCCTGCAAGCCAACTGTTGATGGCAGAGCTGCTACCAGCCTGGGTCTCCAGTGACCGACTGGAGCAGAGCTGCCCACTGAGCTGGAACACTTATCTTGGACTGTTACCTGGGAGACACATAAGCTCATTATTCTTTGAGACATTGAATTTTGGGGCTTACTTTCTTACAGCAGCTTAGCCTACTCAATAATGCTACTACAAAAATTATTTTACAAGGTTTCCAGTTGTAAAGTGTTTTACTTAATATATTGAATAATCAAACTATATAAGCAAAAAGTACTTTTCTTCAGAAAGGAAAACTCTGGACTTCAACTGTTCTTCTTTGATTCTGTAAGTGAATTTCTCTATACATCAAGAAAGTGATAAAGCTAATTCAATCTTACATCAAATATGAAAATCTGCTTACCAAAGCCAGACATATCTTCCAAAGAGTTGTTATTTGAAAGGGGTAGTATATTTTGGCTTTCATTATATATATTAAAGGAAAATAAGTTAAAGAATACCCACCTCGGAAGCACATTTTTTGATATAATATCCTGTGATAATCCCATTTTTATTAGGGTCAAATTCTGCTTATGATTAAACGTACTCTCAAGAAAAAAAGATTCTTCAGGGGTCACTCTATAATACAATAATGAAAGAAGCATAAAACAAAGTTAGTATCATTGAATTTCAAAAAAGTATAAATTTATTGAGGGCAGACATAGACACTTATTTATGGTTTATTTTTTATAGCCACAATTGGTGTCATACCTGAACATTTTTGCATATATTTTGGTTTGCTTTGTTTCTCTCACAAAGCAAAATAACATTTGTAATTTAGGTTTTTTGTAAAGTTTTTTATCAGATGATATATTAACAAAATATTATAAAACATGGAAGTTGAAATAAATAGTGGCAAGTGGACTTATACGAAAAAACAAACGTAGGCTCAGAATGAATTCATTTCTCACAATCCTAAAATTGAAGAGATAGGAAAAAGGGTTACAAAAGAATATGTGACCTCATAAAAGCTAAATGAATATTATAGTATTCTTAGTAGAATTCAGAACTTTGCATGAGTTCTGAGAAAATACAATTTAAGAGGATAAAATAGGCATTAGCTACAGGAGAATAATCCATTCTCTCTCGATATGTTTGAACTAATAGCAAATACATCTTGCTTTTTTTTTTTTAACTCTTTCTGCCAGCAATCAAATTATGATAGTTGTTATCCAGATCTTCATTATGTACATGAAGATTTTGAGTTCAACCTTAAACTGACATCTGTGGAACTTTACCTTAGTAACCATTGTTTCCCCGTTTCCACCAGTTTCTGGCTGCCTGACTAAGCTAAGCAGAAGCATCATAACCGACAAAAGAACATGCATATAGGGGGAATGCAACATAGTATGAATTGTAGATCAGAAAAGAACCTTGATAAGTTTTCTATGCAAAGATATAAACCACACATTATTAGCAATTGACTGCTATGTGACAATTCATCTAGAGTCTTGGTCCAAAAAGTCCAGAGAACCAAGTTCTAATGTTGGGTTTAGTACTCATCTATGATACATCCAAGCTGGGAATACTTCATTAATTCTCGTTTCCCTCAAACCCACTCTATAAGAAACCCATACCTGCAGGAAATAACACAACGTATAACTTTATTTTAAAATAAAAATAAAGACAGTCTTAAAGAGGAAACCATCACAATGGGGACGGAGGAGTGAATGGCTGAGGAACATGTAACTGTGGGAATGCCTTTCAAACACAGGTCAGCAAACTACAGCCAGAGGGCCAAATCTAGCCAGCTGCCTGTTTTTGAAGGACTAAGAATGAGTTCTCCATTTTTATGTGCTTTTTTTTTAATCCAAAGAAAAATAATATTTTATAATACATGAAAATTATATGAAGTTCAAATATCAGTGCCCATGAATAAAGTTTTATTGAAACATAGCCATGCTCATTCATTTATGCATTGTGGCTGTTTTTACACCACAACAGTAGAGTTTAGTAGTCATAGCAAGAGACCATATGGCCTATAACACCTAAAAATATTTGCTACCTCTTCTTTATAGTGATAGTTTTACAACCTTTTCTCTAGAATGTTGAAGGTAAAAATGTCCACTAGCAATTGAAATTTTGATTTTGAAATGATCCACAAAAGCAATAGTTTAAAATGTGGGACTCCATGAAGTCAAGGAAGAGATTATAGCAAAGAAGTCTGGAGAAAAAAAAAGCACCTGGAAGAAGACCACTTTTGAGAATTAGAAGAAGAAGGAATCCCTGAAAAAAGCAAAGAAGGCACAGTTAGAACATGGTATGTCTCCCCAAAGCCACACAAAAGTGAGTTCGAGGTGAATTGGTAAGAGTAGACATGTCAGAGAGATCAAGTAAATTTAATAAAATGATTTATTGGACTTGGTGATTAGAGGTCATTGATGGCCTCTGAGAAAACCATTTCTATGAAAACAAATTGTGGCATTAGCCAGTTTTCAAGAGATCCAGTGGCAAACAGATTTACCCTGGAAAGGAAATCAAGAAAATAATAATCCAAAGAGGTTGCAAAGCCAAGGGAAGTTGACTTTTGTTTGCTCGTTTGTTGTTTTTCACAGGCCATTACTGAGAGAGTCTGTAGACCTAACAAAGTATTCAAGAGATAGAGATGAAAAGAGAAGACAGAGAGAGGTAAGCAAATTCCAGGAAAAGGAATAAAAAAGAGGTTGAAAGGATGGCTAAGTGGAGCAAGTGGATAAAATAAAAAAGTGGAAGCACGCAGAAAATTTGAAGGTAGAGGTCAAAAAGGGTGTAATGACAGTAAGTGACAAAGTCACCTACATAGAATAAGGGAGATAGGATTATAATGGGGCATTTCAGGAGGTCAGAACAATAACTGTCCTGCATGAACCTATAGAAAGTCCACTGGAAGGTCTGAAAGGACCTGCTGGGAAAAGTATTTCATATGGTTTTGTAATCTTTCTCAAAAGTTTGGTAGCTTAGCTGCGGAGGTGGAAAAGAAAATTGAGATGATCAGGGACCAGAAGACACACACACACACAAAAAGGGGGTGGAATAGAGCAAGAAGACAGTGTTTAAATAACTCCCGCAGTCCAGACTGGTTGGTAGAGCAAGGGACACCGAAAAGACCTTGATCAGCTGGGATTAGAAAAAAACACAAGACAAATGAGACCAAAATCCTAGTCCTAGAAGATAAGGAGTACAAAAGGTAGAAATGAATGAAGATAAAATAAAAAGGAGGACCCTATTATCACAACCACCAAATTTAAGATCTTGGAGTGTTGAAAATAATGTACAATGCCTGGCCATTTCTGGGTACTGTGGGGATCTCAGAAGAAATCTGAAAATTCAACTGGAGGAATACACGCTTTACTCTGGAAGGCCCTTGTCCTTTGGGAGAGTTTTTTGTTTCATGGATGCCCCCTAGGGTCCTGTAAGTGTAAAGTGATCAGAGACCAGACAAGTGATGTCTGAGGTGTTACCAGTAGAAATAGATCACAAAGAACATCCTGAGCCAGAGAGTCTTAACTTGAACCTAAGGTTGAAATTGAGTAGTCCTTTGGAATGGAGCTGAACAATGCCTCATTGACTCTGGCTCACTGTGCTCCCTTTCCTTCCCTTCCAGGAAACTGAGATTGAATGAATAATAGCTGTGAAATACTCTCTTGAGAACAAGACTCCTACACACTAATAAATACTAAATGCTTTCATTACAACTTAAGTGAATGGCTTGCTTCCACCCCAAATGCCTCATAATGAATAGCATGAAAATGACATTTTCCTAAAATGTTGCACATTAATATTAATTTTATAAAATTATGACTGTTTACCAATCTTATTGATTGAAAATTAACTTGCAGAAACATTTAAAGAATAGTGAGAGGGAAACTAATATCTGAACCATTTAATTATTTGAAGTACATAAGCATTAGGTAAAATTGAGTAAAGATTAATTTCAAAGTATATTTAACAAATTAGTGATATTTTGGGGTCATTTAAAATGGAAAAACCTCTTTTTTTTTTTCAGCTCCCATCTTGCTGCTTCTCCCCTTGCTCCTGGCCCCACCCCTTCCCCCCAATTCTTGCTACCCCTAAGTATTGTTTCAGGGACTCAGCAAAAATAGGAAGGAAAAGATTCACATATTCTGAAAAGCAGATAATTTCCTGGTCTTCTTGACAAGAATACTAGCTCTCCCACAGAGAAACAAATTGGATGGCAATTTTAGGATAATTGAATTGCTTGATGCTTTTCAAGTTATTGGGAAATCGGTGCTGTGAAGACCAATTTTTTTTCAGCACTACCTGTAGTTTCCTGTCATAGGAGACTTTTCTGTTTACCCATTAAAAACAAAACACGAAGCAAAGATTCGCAGATTTATGAGTTTGTTACACAATAATTGAAAATGAACCACCTGGTAAACCAAAACAGAGTTGCCTGAATTTTACAATAAATCAGATATAATAATTAAAAGTGGACAAAAAAAATTTGTAGAAAAGAAATTTGTAGATCCTAATTTTAAATCATTTAAAGGCAAAATAGTTACCTTTGTTTCCTGTTTTGGTTGGAGGTGTAGACTTTTGGGAGTGAAACAACTGATAGTGATACCAAACAAAACAGCTCGTAATCACAAAAGACCAAAGCACAAAAAGAAAAGTATCTGAGCAGAGACCAGCCATGGAACTGAACAGATATGGAGTGATTTAGGCTTCTGGTTCTGAAACTTGAACGTGCCCCAGAATCGCCTGGATGCCTTGTTAAAACAAGTTGCTGAGTTTCTTGATTCAGTATATTGAGAAGGGGGTAGCTGAATTTCCATTTCCAACAAATTCCCAGAAAATCCTGAGACCACACTTTAAGAACCAAATTTAGGTTTAATTTGGGCAATGTCTGTATATGGAAAGGTTTGATAAGAAAGTGTTGAAGACAGTGAGGAGAGACGGAAGAAGATAATTTATTGGAGGAAGTTAAAAGGAAGAAAGAATTAAGACAATGGAGCGATGAGTAAATAAAAAAGAATAATAGCAAGGGAAAGTAAACTTTAATTGCATGCAAAGCCCTATGCTAGGCATTTTACTTTTATGGTCCTGCTAAGTTGATAAAATAACAATATCCAAAGAGGAATCAGAAGATCCTCAAAAACTTGACATTTATGAATAGCTGGATATGACAACTGTAGCAAAATAACTCTCCAAGGACAACATGGTCAAAAAGTGGTCCTGAGTTCTAAGCCACTTAAGAGATAGACAAGGAATAGGACAGATGGAGGGATAATGTGGCTTAGGAGTACAGCAACTGTACGTTTCTTAATGCTGTAGCTGAGAAATAGGGAGACTTATCTTTAAGTCAAGCCAGATGGGCACATGTGTCCTACTGTGAGGGCCTTACCAATCAGATCATTCGCTTCATTCTCTGAGGGCAGAGTGGTAAAGGAATGAAGAGGCCAGGGATGTTATACTGGCTGCGGTCTCTCTAGATATAAGAAAATATCCAGAGCCAGGAATAAATAACCTCTTCTTACTGGTGGGAGAACCTAGGTTAAAAGCAAACTGTTTCACTCTGTGCCTGCTCCCCGTCAATGATTCTGTTGCTTCTAGAAGGAAAAGACACCAACGATTGGGGAGTAGAGGATGGCATTTTAAAAGCTAGACTACTTAGTGAAGAATCAGGAAGATACAAGGTAAAGGAGCCAAGTGCTTGATTTCAGTAGCATGGTAACTTGAATTGCTGGTGCTCCACAACTGTTCATTGCCTGCAAGATTAAACATGGGCACTGGCCCTGGCTGGTGGCTGAGTCACTATCCCAAGGAGAGGCTGGTCAATTTAAATTTTCTACGTGGCTTCTCAGTTTGTTTCTCTCATTGATTGTGACCATTTTGTAGCCAGAGGGCATGATGGCTAGTTTTCATTTTCTATATATTGATGCCTATTAGTTTGTTCTTTAAGAAAATGGCTCAGATTGGCATTTGGACACATGGAAAAGGAAAAGAGAAACCGAAGAGCAGTTTCATTCTCCTCAAATGGAATGTGTGGTCGGGCTAATATTTCCAGTAGTTCTACTGGCTATGAGAGAGTCCCAATTCATCACATCAAAGGTTTCGCTCTAGTTCCTGCAGAGGTTGAGAAACTCTTCAGTTCTTCAGCCTTGTCGCAGATTGCCCTCCGATGAGTTTCAATGGTGGCACACAAGTCCATGAACAAAGGATGGGAAGCTTGGTATCCCTCATGGAGAACTCTCACCACTTGAGTTTTCAAAGTACTCAGGCTCAGTAGAGCACCTCCTTGGTGCAGTGAAAGTTCTTTAAATTGGACTTTGTTGAAACCTTGAAGGCACATTTTAAAGACAATATTTGATTACATACTGTTAACTACTGCTGCTTCAATGTATTTAAAATGAGTGCCTTCTATTTAGTTCTAAGGCCTTAAGGATTTTTTCCCAACAGGTGTAGTTTTATGTATGCACTGAGTTTTTGTTATTGCTGTTTAAGGAAAAATGTTTGTATTCTGACATTTTTTTTTCCCTCGAAACACAGAAGAGGAACCAGAAGATGCCCAGGAACTCAATAAATGTGAGTGGTGAAGATGAATTAAGAAAAACAGCAGGAAAATAATATCTGAACTGACTCAAGTACAAAAAGTCCTAGAACCTTCACACTTTAAAATTTACTCTAAGAATTCTACCTTTGTTTGGCAAACCAGAGGGTTTATATTGGTATATTATCTTACAGTTGGGATGATCAGAAAATTTAAACCTAAACTTAGTCCTATAGTTGGTCAAAACTTATAGCTGGAAACAGAAGAGAAACAAACCCTTCTAATATAATCTTGAAGTTCCAAACATCTATACAAAATTCTTGGCATTTGGAAAAAATCTGTAAATTTACAAGTATTACCATAAATATGTCTTCCTGATTATTTTCCTAATATTAGTAAAATGCCTTCAAAATGTCCTAAACATTCGCTGCAGTTAGTGAGTGTTCAATCTAGTTTAGAAATGCTCATTTAAATGCAGAGATAGGAAGAAAATGAAGAGATTAAGCTTCTAGTCTACATTCTGCTATAAACCAGTAGTATGACCTTAGGCAAGCCAGTTTTCTCATGTGTAAAATACTGTTGTATAGCTTCAGAGATATCTTGAAAAGGTAAAATGAGATTCAATATACAAAAGCACAGAAAATAAGTTTCAAGTGTTATATGACTTTTAAGTAATATTATTATCATCATCATTGTATATGGATGAAAGCATAAACTGAAGATGGTTAGCTTAGGGAAGGTAAGGCAGACGTGGTAAATCACGAGTGTCTTCTGATATTTGAAGGGTTTCTCAGTTGATCTGGAGGACAGACTTTAAAAACTAGTGGAAATTACAGCCCAGGAGCTTTCAGCGTAGTGTGAAAAAGAACAGTCTGCAACAGTGGAGCAGATGGCCTTGTTAGAAAGTGATCCAACTGTCCATTGTGGTGTGCAACCCGAGTTCCTACGCTGATTATCAGAGATGACTTTTATAATACTAGCTGCTCTAATTTATTAATGGACCAAGAGATCTCTAAAATCCTTTCCAACTTTCAGAGCCTTTGTTTCTATGTTCATTCAACAAACCAATCAGTGGATTTTGTGGTAATTGATTCCATTGATGTTGATATAATCATATATATATAATCAAGTGGAAAAATATATTCACTTGGATATACCTTAAGGAATATAATGTGTTCTCCAGAGAACAGTGATATTTCTAGAGCATTGGATAGCTGTATGCTTAGTATCCTTAACCCTCCTAAAATTATCTTCACTGATTAGTACTTTAGTGTCATATTATTGGCATAGATAATCATTTGATATCAGTAATAAAAATGCATTTGAAGATAGTGTATACTATCTTAACATTTATTACAATATCTATTATTATTTTCTTCCAATGAGAAGTATTTTTCAAATTTAAAATCAAGCAAAGCCTTTCCTTTTCTGAGGAACTAGAATATTTCCTTATTCTAACGCCAAACTGTAGCATTCTACTGTAAAGAAGCACTTTCCTTATATTATTATTTATTATTTATTTTTTATGACTATGGACTTATGGATTCTTATTATTCAATAATCCATTACTATCATTATTTATTTTGATGCTCTGATTATCTTAGATTTGGCTGGTAGGAGCCTCAGTGTTTCTTTTGTATCATTTTGATATCCCCTATCATTTTTTGAGCAATCCTTTACTTTCTTGTGAAATGTTTTATTTCCTTGTGAAAAGTACAGTTGTCCCAGGTTCATCCTGTACTCTTCTCTGCCCCAGCCCTGAAATCAGCCATTTCTTCAAGCAGCTATATTTCCTTTTAGTGGAGAATGGTGCCAAGATTTGGGAGCTAGGTGTGCTCATTGCTGCTGACATGTCATTATTTCTAGGCCGTTTAGGAGAAGAAAAGGTGATGGATGGATGGATGGATGGATAGATCTATGAGTTCACATATTATAATATAGCTCCAATTCCAGTCCAACACTATAAGCTACATTATAGTCTAGCACTGTCCAGTGGGTACAAATATGAGCCACATATGTAACTATAAACTTTATAGTTGCCATGTTTAAAAAGTATAAACAATTAAAATTGATTTTAATAATATATTTAACTCAATATATCTAAAATTTTCCTATTTCAAAATAAAATCAATATAAAAAGTACTGAGTTTTTAAAACTTTTTTTGTATTAAATCTTCCTAATCTAGAATGTATTTAACACTTACAACACATCCTCAATTTGGGCTAGACTCATTTCAAGGGTTCGGAAGCCACATGTGGCTAATAGCTACCATATTGCACAGGTTTTGTCTTCTTCCTTTTTGTATTTGTTACTCCATGCCTCAACAGTGTGAAATCTCGCTCCCAATATTTTCAAAAACATAGAATTTTGCTCAAGCCTAGAATACACAGAAGTCAGCCTCAGAATGGCTAAATTATAACACTGAAAGCAAAGCAAACCTAGTAATTAAAGTTTAAAGGTTGTTTTCAGTTTTAGATCAAAAACATACAGTGAAGGCCACAAATCTTGGGTGTGTGATTCAATGATTCTTAAGCAGTGCACATACCTGTGTGATCCACATCTCCATCATTTTACCACCCCTTGTGCTCCTTTCTCATCAGTCCTTGTCCCTTCCAGAAGCAATGACTTATTCAACTTTTTTTTTTTTTAATCATGGAGTAGATTTTTCTCTTCCAGGACTTCACATAAATGTAAACATAATATTGTCCTTTTTTTGGTGTGTGTCTGGGTTCTTTCAATATGATGTTTGTGAGATTCATCCATGTTGTTGCATGTATCAATAGTTCACTCCTTTTTACTGCTGAAGAGTATTGCATTGTTGTTTCCAGTTTGGGCTAATATGAATAAAGCTGCTAAGAACATCTTTATTCTGGTTTCTGTGTGGACATATGTTTTCATTTGTCTTATGTAAATACCTAGAAATGGACTTACTAGGTCAGAGGGTAGATGTAATAATTCCACATGGTTAAATGATGTTAACATTTAATGTTATTCTACGCTGAAACCATTGGCAATACTTTAACCTACAGTTTGGCATTAAAAGCTAATTAATGGCATTTATAGTATTATGGCAATTTTTCATGCTGGTCAAGTAATATGCCAGGATAATATTTTCTACTTTCCAAGTCCATTATCATTTTACTCTTTCCTCCTTTGGCACTACCTCTCTCCCCACCTCCCGTCTTGGATTGGCTGTCTCTTACTCATCCTTCAGGCCTCACCTCAGAGTCTCCTACTCCTGGAAGCCTAACTGGACTTTCCCAGTCTGCTTCATGAGATGACCCTCTAAGAGCTCCTTCATTTCCTCCTGTCATGATCTGTGTCACTCAGCATGTGAACATCGGAGGACATGTCCTTCTTCTGTTTTTCATTGCAAGCTCCATGAGAACAAGAATTGTTTCTTATTTTTCTTTGCATACTTGTTGCCTAAGGATGTTTGGCATAGTCCCTCAGCAAATGTTGGATGAATGAGTAATTAAAAGTGAGATAACTTACTCAAGGTCCAGACTGAGTTAAAGGTAGAACAAGAATTTGAATTAAATTTTGTTTTCCTCTTGATTTCCTCAGTTAAGCATTTTGTTTAAGCTATAACAAAAGTAAAAGATTTTCACACATGTTTTAGATAAGGAGAGAAACTGACAAATCCTTAGAGGTTAGGTATGAGTATCCCAGAGACAAAGACTTGGGGCCAGTGGTGGTATCACTGGATTCCTGTGTGAGTACGTAGTAGAACCTCTGGGACCAGGATCTCAAGAGAGTCTGGGGAGCCAAGGCAGGTAAAAGGTGAGAGCAGGACCTATGGGGATAGGGTTCTCTGGGAACATGGGGACACTTCCCTGGGGCTGCTTTCCCAATGAGGACAGAGCACTGACATTAGTCACACAACAGATACCAATACAATTTTACCCACTAGCTACATTTGCAGTCACTTGGGTAGGTTTTCAGTATCCATGGTAACGAGTTGATCATCTGATTCCATGCCTGGACTATACTCGAGGGGAAAAAACTGCAAGATGCATAACAGTATTTATAGACAGGCATGTGTGGACAATAATATCATTGTCAGTCACAGTCAAACAAAACAAACTGTATTGTTGTTTTCTTCCATAGCCATTGTTCTAATTGATATTTCAGGCTTTGTTTTAAAAACTGGGACAATACAGTGCTCAGTATTCTTTAGTTCTGTTGAGACTGAAATGGAATTCTAGCTGTTCAGAGTTGTAGAATAGAACTCCCCCCCCCCCAAAGAAAACAAAACAGAAACAAAACCCTAAAATACTGAACATGACATCAAAGCTCCTAATCAATTAACATTCCATCATCTAACTTTTATTTATCATACTTTTCTTAGACTGCAGTTTGGTTGGCATCAGTGAGAATGTCACTAATAGTAAACCCAGTATTCCTAGGATCAACCCAGTACGTATTTATTTTCCTTTGGAGCAGCAGCAGTAACACACAGAGGCAGTGGACAGATGGCCAAGAAGGCAAGATTTTTACAAATTCAATCTCTCTACCATGTTAATAATAAATAACCACAAGTTTTGATTATAAGACTGGATTTTATCCTTTCTAAGAGTTAAAACCTCAACCTCAAGCCTTCCATTTGTTTCCTTTTCCCTTTTGCTTTGTTTTTCTTTTTTCTGGTCCAGCCAAGTTCCCTAAGTCATGTTGATTATAAAATGGAATCTGATTTTATCTCTAGGATATGTTTTGTGATTATAAAACGTTTTTAAATCCAATATCCATAGACTTTTAACATAATGTAATAAATCCTCTATCAATTAGTGATACCAGATAGGGTCACAGCATTAATCCAAAAAAGCAAAAAAGCAAATTAGGTGCTTTAATTTTTAAAGAGAAAATTATTTTTCATCTTCCGAAGTGACAACTTAAAACTATAGTAAAATTGATTGGTCATCTTCAGCAGCATTGCAAATTAATTTGCTAATTTAAAAAACCCTTACCAAAAAAGTATTGATGGAAATACTTGGAATCTTTATAATACTCTTTAATCAAATTTTGCAGACATGAACTATGGTAGTTTAAGCCCTGAAAATAAAGTTAGCACTATATTTATGTTAATAAATATGCAGTATTAAAATAGGTATTAATTTCATAAATGAGTAAGGATCTTGTGCTTTCTGAGTAGAGAGAGACAAAAATTCAGTTCAGAAGTTACTCTTTTTATTTGTACATATAGACACAACTTGATTACTGAGGGCTGGTCTATTTTCCTTTCTTTCAGGCCATCTTAGAATGGTAATTATGAGTTAGGAAACACAGAAGGGGCCCAGCTTTGTCTGTAATTAGATTAGGTAACATCCTCTCCCTTCATTATTGGTAATTTGCTCCAGACATCATAAAGAGGATTTATTTTTTAGGGCCTGGTGTCCATGAAGATCAATTGTGACTTTCTGTAAATTATGAGACATGTTTTTGAATTGGTTTGTTAGTGCATCATCATCATATGAGATGTCCATCTGAAGACTTTATGTGGAAGAGATATAGATCCCCTATGTTTGCACTGTTATTCCTACTATATATATATATATTAACAAATAGTATCATATAGTCTTCATTCGAGATTAATTTTAAAAATTTCCAGTATATTCTCTTTCAATAAAGAAATAATTAAGTTTAGAGTTTTATCAAAATGTCGTTTCATCTACAGGTATTTCAGGATCTCTAAAACAATAAGGACCCTTTTAATAAAAAAAACACTTCTCATAATTTTCAAACCTGAAAAATTAATAACATAAATTTAAGCTTCAAAAGTTGGGGAAATATATTGGGCTATATTGGTTATAATTGTAAGCAATAAATTGATACTAGCTGGCTGTTAGAAGAAGTGCCATTGATAGGTACGATTCCAATCATTGATGAAGAATGGGGGTTATACCTTTGCTGAACCTGAAAATATTCTATGTTGTGATTCTGGTAACATGTAGAATATCTAAGTCACATGAATCATTTGATACCTGCACTGAGAATCCAGTGGGAAAAAATGAGAAGATAATTTTTAAAGAATTGTGGGGTTATGCCAAAGAAGGATCTTACTTGCAATCATACGTCCTTTATACCTTGATCTTATCAACCCTATTAATTCTCAAGTTTGAGTAAAACCCCATTATTCATTTTCAGTGTCTTATTTCTCACTTACTAAGTATTTCTTGAGGAATCTACTCTATGCATTATTTATCTAATGTCTGCCAAACCCTTAATACATTTTGGTAGTCTTTTAATTTGATTAAATTAGACGACTATTTGATTTTTCTATGAAATTTATCATTTTTTTGTGTGCTCCCTCTATCACATCAGGTAGAAGATTGGGAGTCAGGTACATCAGATGAGCCCATGAAGATTACTAAAGAGGAAGAGAGTGAGGCATGAAGCTGAAGGGTGCATTTCAGGGATCAAATATTAGCAGGGACCCATCATCATACCTTAAATAGGAAGATAAAAGTCACAACCTCAAACTGAGGACCAGGTGGAGAACTGACTTAACAAATCAATAACAAAATTATTTGGAAAATCTCCAAATATTTGGAATTTAAATAAACAACACAATCTAAATAATCTATGGATGAAAGAAGAAATCACAAGAAATTTAGAAAGTATTTTGAACTGAATGAAAATGAGCATATGACATATAAAATTTGTGTGATGAAGCCGAAGCAATGTTTAGAGAAAAATTTATAATATTAAATACTTACATTTGGCAAGAAATAAGGTGTCAAATCAATAATCTTAAGAAACTAGAAAAAGAAGAGTAAATTTAACTCAAAATAGAAGAAAGAAGGAAATGATAAAGGTAATAGCAGAAATCAATGCAAGTAAACAAAAATAGAGAAAATCAGTGAAATTAATAACTGGGTTTTTCAAAAGATTAATAAAATTGATAAAAACTATTCAGATTGAACAGGAAAAAAGAAAAGAAAACACTTGTGACAATATCACAAGTGAAAAGGTGAATCTCACACTACAGATTCAACAAATTTAATTATATTTCTTACACATTCAATGAGTCTATCCTTAATTTTGGTTTTAATCATCACCAATATTTAAAGGATAATAAGAGTATATTATCAGCAACTTATATGAAATTGACAAATTCCTAAAGAGATAGAAACCATAAAGCTCTTCCAAGAAGAAATAGAATACATGAATAGTCCTATATTTGTAAAATAAATTTGTGATCATTTAGCTGGGTCCACACCAGATTTGTTTGACTCCAAATCAATGAGGTAGTCAAAGCTGTTCAACAAAAACTCTCCTACTATTCTACCTATTCACTTAAAATGTCTCTATGAACCTATGCAAACAGTTTTCTATCCTGCTTGATTGTGAGGAAAAGTGATTCTAATTACTGATTTCCGAATATATTTGGTTTTGTTCATGCAAGCAAATGAGTTAATTCTTGAATAGGAATAGGACAAACCATAGAAAACTTCATTGAGGAGATGAAATTTGACTTGTATATTAAAAAATAAAGATTGGTGCACCATGGAATAAAGGTAAGAAAGGTTTTCCAGTTGTAGTGCTATGATAGAGCATTCTTGATGGATTTTCAGATGGCCTCTATTCATTGGAAGGGTTACAGAAATAGAAAATACAGCCTAGAATGCTTTATTTCTATACCTGGAAAGCTGTTGGAAGCTAAGAGTAAGTAGAGACTCAATGAATGCCCAAGAAACATAATTTATTGGGGGAAAGTTTTAGTTTCCTCTAAGTATACAAAGAAATGTGTGGTCAGAGCAAAGCATTTGAGAAAGATTTTTTAAAAGTTATCAGGGAATTGAAGAACAAATTTTGTCATGGATAAATGTTTTATGCCTGGAGACATAAAACAAAAAAAGAATAAATAAGTATTTCTAAATAATGCAGAAGTACAAATAGTGGGATTACCTGGGATTGGTACTAGAATTGGTTTATTTAAAATTTTTATAGGTGAGTGAAAACTTCAAATTCAAAAAATGTGATATTTTTTCAGGTGCAAAGGTGCCTAGTACAGAGGGAAAATCTGAGGCAGTATCTCAGAGGCTGAATTAATGGACAGGACACTGGCAAATGAGCTTTATTCTGACGAACATAGGTTATTGTGCATTTATGTAGAAAACTCAAAGTGTATTTATAAAATGATGAATTCCAACATTCAGTCATACTTCTGAAAAGAAATCCTGGAGTTATCGTAGGCTATTAATATTCTCCGGCTTTTATTTTTTTAACTTTTATTTTTTTTTCCAATTACATTTGACATTCAAAATGATTTAATATTAGTTTCAGGTGCACAACACAGTGCTTAGACATTTATATAATTTATTAAGTGATTCCCCTCAATTAGTCTAGTACCACCTGGCACTACTGTTATTACATATTATTATATTATTGCCTATGCCGTACTTTACATCTCCATGACTATTTTGTAACTACCAATTTGTACTTCTTAATCTCTCCCCCTTTTTCACCCAGCCCCCTAACTCCCCTTCCATCTGGCAGCCAGTGTTTTATTCTCTGTATCTATGAATATGTTTCCGTTTTATTTGTTAGTTTATTTTGCTCTTTAGATTCCACATATAAGTGAGATCATATGGTATTTGTCTTTCTCTGACTTGTTTCACTTAACATAATACCCTCTAGGTCCACCTATGCTGCTGCAAATGGTAAAATTTCATTCTTTTTTATGGCCAATCTTTTGTTTTTAAAAGGAAAATTAAATAAATATAAAAGGAAAGAAAGCAAGAGAAAGAAATTTCTGTGTGCATGCTTGTGAATTTATTTTAATGTCATTAGAAATGTTCCTCAAGTTTCAACTGATGTCACCAGGCGTTATAAATTGACTAGAAATGACGTAGTGTTATAATACACTCAAAATTTCATTAAATTGCAGAAAGAATCATCATTTTAAGAAATCCAGCAAAGATTTTACATAGATGGCAGTAATGAGGCACAGGTTGTAATTTGTAATTATATCTGTGCATATAGTCACATATTTCTTCTTCTTGATTTCAGTCAGCATGAAATAATTATGTGTTCCAGATTGGAGTGCATTTAAAAGTTCTGTTTTAAAAGTTCATGCAGATTTACCACTTTGCTCTAAGAAAAATCTGCTCCTAATGTTATGCTCCCCACTGGCATGCCATAAATGAACACCCTAAAGATCAGAATAGCTAATAAGTAGAACAACTTAAGAATAGCTTCTCACAAATCAGACTGAAACAAATGTGAGATCCATAGCAGTGATTAAATATGCCTCCTCAAATTATATAACATATATTTAAGGTTTGAGTATATCCTATTAACAAATTCAGGTTTGATCCTCTATGTGGGTTCTAATGCAGTTTAAGAAATGAAAATGGCTTGATAGGTGCAAGAAAACTAAGTAGAATATTAAACAAAGACTATTTAATGCACATTTCCTTCATGGAATATGATGGCTATAATTTTTCTTTGGTTTAGGCCCCACACACCTCAATGCAACATTTAGGTAAGCATAACAATCCTTTCTAAATTTTCTTTCAGCTCTTTTTTTCCAGCAGCCTGTACATTTATGAGGTTATAAAAAATATACTTGAAAATTGCCTTCACGGCAGCTTCTTCAGATAGATCTATGCTTAGGTCAAGCAGTAAAAATAACAAATATTCATGAGTAAGAGTGGAGCACAAGAAGATTAAATCATGGGAGCAATTACAGGTAATAAAAGTTTTCTTTTTCTCTATTCAGCTGCCCTACCCCTTGCTTCAAATCCCTTCACCTTTGTTCCTCTTAGTTGAGGAAAGTTCTTGAGGAAAGAGTCTGAGTGGTTTTGGTCTCATAGGAAACAAAAGTTGAATTTATCAAGTATAAGACAAAAGTTCCACAGGTATACACAAAATGCTTTCTAGTTCAATGACTTAAGTTAGGTAGTCTCCAAAGAATCTCAGATTTGGTCCTTCACACACCCATAAAAAGTCTTTGATACCGAATGTGAGTGGCCTTATTTTGGGCAGAGAGCTAATCTGTTTGTTTACAAAGTAAGTGGTTCATATTTCTGACTTCATTCCTTGCCTTACATACTCAATTCGTTGTGATAAAAGAGTTCAGTAGAGAACATCAAGCTGAGATACTATTAGGGATAAGCATCTTTTAATAGAGGACTGTGCCCAGGGCTTGGAGTGACAACTGCATGTGAGTCCTGGCTCAGGTGTGTGACCTCAAATTCTCTGAACCAATCTATATCTCTTCATTTAGAGATAGTAGTAGTAACAACAACAACAACAACAAAAAGCCCACTCATCTGGTAGTTTTCCATCATGAAGATGGAAAGAGTTATAGTTGAAAATATTTTGTAATCTGTAAAGCACACAAATGTTTATTATTGTGATTGTTTCTTGTATTTGTTAACAATGCTCATGTCATTGTTATCTCCCAAGCCAGTTTTCAGCTAGCCTCAGGATGGATTCTGAACTGTTTGAAGTAGACAATGACTGGCTTTTTATCACTCCCTCTTCTTTTATGCACATGTAATCCAGAAGAACACAATGCAAAACCCTTGGCAGGTGTCCAATCCTCGTTTCAAGAACTGGAGCCAGGTTTCTCTTTTGCATCCTACAGCAGCAATGTAAGCTCAGATGTCCCTTGGACTTCTGCTGTTCTGCCTTCAATTCCATCATAAGATATAAGAAAAGTATTTGAGTATTTAGTTATCTGTTTTTTGCTTGCTTTAACCATTTGTAGACAGAGTTTTGAACAGGTTCTGAGATGGAGATTTGCATGCAGGAAGTTAACTAGGGAGAGAGTGAGAGGAAATAGAAGAGTCAATAGCCATTCAGAGGAGACAAAGATTTGAACCATGATGCAGTTGCAACAGAGACCCCAGAAGATTCCCTTGTGTAATTCTAGAGGTAGAATGGCCCTTCCCAAATTGAGACAAGGGTGCAGGGTCTTTTTATTCCCACCTCAAGTAGTCACTAGATGCAGGCTGCCCTAGGAAAGCAAGGATAGTTCCTGATTAGAGAAATAGCTGTGAGTCTTCAGCAGGCTCAGTTTCCTGAGACATCTGGGCAGCACACCATATCCACTATAAACTCTCAAAGTCATGGTGAGATGTCACACACTGAAGGTAACATTTTAAGAAAGGAGATCCCTGCTTTGTTTCTCTATAATACTTTTCTGCCTCAGAAAGGTAGATACTATTATGAAGAATGACATTTATACATGGTTGGAGATGGTAAGCAGGAATGAGGGAAAGATTGATCACCTGCTCCCTCCCCTTCACACATTTTACTTCTTTCCATTCTATGGCTGGATTACCAAATCTCTTACAAAAAGAGCTCAGGTGGACTTAGACTGGTCAGCTAGGCAGACTCATACTGGTCAGCCTCTTGAAGAGGATATGACTGATGGGGAATCTCTCTCTCTCTCCTTCCTCCTTCTTCCTCTTTCCTAAAGAACATTTCTTGCCCATTCTCTGGGAAATTAAATTAATATGTCCCTTTGAATGTAAGCTGAATTAATGTAAAATCTGTAGCTCAAGTAAGTTCCATACTGTACCTGAAATGGTGAAATGATAAAGTAACAAAAATATGTTTCCCCTTCCTTCTCCCCTTCACAGTGTGTGTGTGTGTGTGTGTGTGTGTGTGTGTGTGTGTGTGTTTACTGAGGGAGGAGAGCAACATAGAGATTTGCTATATTTATTGAGAACCTTTTATATGTATTGAGATCCTTTTATATGCCAGATGCTTTATGTATATTGTTGCTAAATATCCCAATAACCTATCACAGTAGTTAGTATTCACACTGCTTCATAGAATAGAATAGGAAATTGCTGCCCAAAGAGCCAAAGAGTTTATGTGAATTGCTCATGTTCCACAGCCAGTAAGTGATAGAGCAAGAATTTAAAGCTCTGTCCAGATCCCAAATCCATACTGACTCTGTGAAAAGGAGTTTCAAGTTCTTTTGCATCTCATATTGGGTGTCTTGGGGTAGACATTAGCCTTGAAAGGCAGGAAAATAAGTTTAGGCATGGATAAATAGGACCTTACTTCTGCCTCTGCTACACTTCTACAATTATCCTGTGTATGATGGCAAGAGCTAATTGCTTACAAATCCCTAGTAACACACAAAGTCTTTATTCAGTTAGAAAACTTTAATAACTGGTTTTTGCCTTGCTTGAAACAGCCTCTAATCTTCCTGGTAGAAAGTGGTGAATTTTTCTCTCACAGCTGGTATGGGCTTCAATTACAATAGAATAGTTAACTTTCATTTGTTGTAAGATCTTGAGTAGGAATATGCAGTGTTCAATTGTAAAATGTCATAGTCCAAACTCAAAAACATTTGCCTTTAATAGTTTATAGGACTTTTCTGTTAGAACTATCATTGAAGCTGGTAAACTTACTCAAAGACTTAAGACCCTTCATGCTGGTTTTTAATGGGGGCCATCTGAAGAGAATGTTGTTACCTAAATGATTGCTCCTCATGGTGAAAATATTCAGCTTAGGTTACCTTCCAATTAGAGAAGGACCCTAATCTTTGCCATTGGCTCCAACATTGGGAGCAAAACCAAAGTAGGTTCAAGGGCATTGATCCTTATCTTGGAGCAGGAGTGGGTAAATACCTATTCTCTCCCATCTCCCAAGTCTTCCGAAAGACTTTTCTTCCACAGGTTGCATAAGTTTGGTCTCTGACATGCCCAGCACACAGCCTGTGATATATATTTTTAAACAGTACCAGGTTTTAGAAAATGAAGTCGAGTTGTCAAAATTAAACAGGCTAAGAGTGTTTGTGCAGATCGAGTCCTTTACTCAAGGCATTGAGTTACTAAAAGATTAGCTTTTCGCTGAAATGCTAAATGTCTGTAGAAGTAATCTGAAAAATACCACTTAATAATATTAAAGACTTGAAGAGACAGAAACTGACTTATAAGAAAAGAAAGTATTGAGAAAAAGGGTCAGATAACTAAAGGCTTAGAGACGTGTTAGTATCTGTACTAGAGAGAAAAGAGGGAAATAGAAACATGTTAATTTTTACTGTAGTTGTTTTTTTCCTTCCTTCCTTCCTTCCTTCCTTCCTTCCTTCCTTCCTTCCTTCCTTCCTTCCTTCCTTCCTTCCTTCCCTCCAGGACCCAATAAACTGCATCATGACGAGTGATTTCATTCAGCATAAACACCATAGGCATTAGTTGATGGGTGAGGATGTGAAGACACAGGGCTCTGAAATCGTATTAATCTCATGTAGTTGTTATTCTTATAGCAACCTTATGAAGAAGGGTCAATTTGTTTTTACCCAAACTTCTAACATAATGCTGAACTCAAAACAGGCAATCAGCAAAGACGTGGTAGTGAATGAATGAATGAATGAATGAATGAAATAGTGTGTTTATTAGGAGTTGCCAAATTGTTAGTAATAATTACATGATGATAACAGTGACTTAAAACAGTTTTATTTTCTTTCACATAAAAAAAAACGTCTGCATGCAGGTGGGCCAGGGCCATGTCACAACTATATAAGATTTCCCTTATCCTTAGCATACAGAGACTTTTAAAAGGTTTCCTCATGATTATAAAATATCTGCTCACTTACAACTGTCATATCTCAACTAAAGGCATGAAAAAGGAAGAAAGGGGAAAGGCCAAAAGGAGCCCACCTCCTGGATGAGTCAACTCCCTTTTAAGAGCTTTCTGGGACACCTATGCTGATGACTACTCATTGGTTACATCTATTTGTTAGAGAGTATGAGAAATGTAACCTTGGCTATGCGTACAGTCTTGCTAATGAAAATTAGATTCTATTAGTAAGGAAGAAGGATGTGGAGGAGGCAATTACCAATCTCTGCTACAAGCAGTGGTCAAAATTGCCTCTATACTGGGATTCAATCTCTTGCTATACCTGTAAGATTAGATGTTCTCCCAATACAATGCATCTGGGGGGGGGGCTTGGGGGAGAATCAATGCTTTGGAATTTAGGCAGGGAAGTATGAAAAGAAATTGTATGATGGAATTGATGAGTCAGGGACATGGACATGTCAAGGCAGGAGAAATAGGGCATTCTAGGAATAAAACAAGGGTGGAGGAACTGAAACTCTTGATGAAGCTGACAGCAGGTATCGTGGTAAAGGTGTGAAAGAGCTAGAAAGATAGGCAGCTGTGGTCTGAGAATGGAATATGGGGTTTAAGTTTCCAGAGGCTTAGCTGTTCCAGACAGTGATAAACTTCAGAGCCTGGTTTTCAAAGTAGAGGGGAGCCGAAGGTCATGAAAGTAGATTAGAGCGCGTAGATGTATAAACTCCAATGGTATCGAATCATATCTATTAAATGAGCTTTACATATATGTTTTTTAGCTGTGCTAAACACAAATGGATTTTCTTTCTTGTTGTAAAAACAATATAACTACATTTTGAAAAATCGAAGGGAAAATCCTCACATTCCCACTATCTATACAACTCATATCTGGATTGGTGTATTGCCTTCCACATGATATACACAATTATAACCATAGCCTACTTATGATTGTCTATACTTTTATTTTAATTTAACATTAACATTTAACCTTATATTGTAAGCATTATAATGATGTTGTAACATAACATAACTAATTGACAAGTTCTTAATGAGTGTTTCAAATCACAATTTTGAGATACTCCAGATCACATATCAAGGCCATGTTTCTAAAGACTCATTAGCATAGCATTCACCACCCAAAACACAGGGTCAAGATTCTGAGTGTGTGCTTTGATTTTTGCAAATTTTATTACATATTTAATTATAACTTGAACAATGATAATTTTTTTTATGTGTCTTTGGATCCATTCTTGCCAAAGAAAACTTTTAGGAGTTCAGCAATAAGGTTAAACGAATTCTCACTCCACTAAATCATCCAGTCTTTCAGCAAACTTAAATCTTTTCCAACCCAGGAGAAAACCAGAGATGCCCTTTGGCCCCAGGGAGTGAAATGAGAACCAATGAAAATTTGTAACTTTTTAATGTTGTATTTAGGATAAAATTATATAAAGTATCTTTAAAAGATGCTTCTAAAGGGAAGCTGAGCTTTATATATTATTACCTGCTTATAAAAGACAGTTTTTCATATTATTTGATCTGCTTAAAGCTCTTCAGTAAGCTTGTTTATCACTTAGCAGGAAAAGTTCAAATCTTTAATGTGGTGAATGAAGCCCTTTGTGGTTTGAACACACTCTTACCTTTCTAGCATCATCTCTTGCTTCTACCAGTCTCCTGCAACTCAGCCACATCGAACATTCGGGTCAATAAATGTGCCCACCTTTTACACCGCTCCATGCTGTTCCACAGCTGTTCCACAACTGTTCCATTTTCTGACCTATTCATCTGCTAATTCATCTACTTCCTTGACTTCTAAGCATAGTTAGGGGCTTTCTCCTTCCTCTTCCTGTGGTTTTGTAATCATACAGCTATTCCCATTCTCTTTACTGTACCTATTTGTATTTCTGTCTCCTGCACTAGATTATGAGTCCTAGGGACCAGAGCTTAATCATTTTGTCTCCCTACTGTCTCACATATGTTAGTTTTCTAGCATATTTTTTCAAGCCATGTCCCTCTAACCCTGGGTACCTCACCTTGTAGCATCCACTATGGTACGTGTTTCCCTTCATACTTATTGAACGAATCACAGAGCTTGACTCCTTTACTTCCTGTCCACATTTCCAACTCAGGGTAATAGCATTCCTATCCTCTCCACTGCCAGAGGCACTCTTGGAAAGGTGAGCAATGACTCACACATTGCCAAACCCTGTAAATACTTTCCGGCCTGGAATTATTTAAAATATCCCATGCCTTTGGCCCTGGGGGAATGCTGTTTTCATCATAAAGGGCAAGCGTTTCCCCCTCCCTCCTCCGACACTAGGGATTCCTCCTCCCTTTCTAACCTTTGTCCTCCTTTGTAAACTCTTCTCTGCTTGCCCTTCTCTAAGGTTTGGTCCTCAGTCCACGGCTCTTCTTATTTTCTACACTCAACGTTGAAAACTTTTACAACATCATTTTATCTCTGTGGCTTTAACTACCACTTACCTTTTAATAAGTCTCCAAACTATACCCGGTCTTTACCTCTCATGTGCACTCCAGATTTAAATACCCAACTGCCCAATGGACGTATAAACATATTTTATAATCTCTTTGAACACAAGTGCAAACCTGAACTAAACATCTACTCTCCAGCCTGTCTTCATTACAGTCAGCTCCACCCTCTCCCCCCCCCAAAGACTCTTTTTGAATTTCTTGTGTTAGCAACAACACCGAAGACCCAGCCAGCTTCCAGCCATTTTGTGTCTCCTCTCGTCCTGTTCCTCCACAAGTGATGTGCATGTCTTTGGTATGGCACTGCACCCTAAATCTTCCACTAAGCAGAGAGAATTTGTAGCACAAATTCTGCCTTGTTTTCCTTATTTTAAACCCTGGAATTGCTTTCTGTCCTTCAGGATTAAGCGAACATTCTTTTTCCTTTTTTTTTTTTTTCACTTTTATTTTTTTTAATTTAGTTTCAAGTATATATTACATTGGTTAGACACCTATATAGTTCATAAAATGATCCTCCCAATTGCTTCCTCCCTCCCTTGACCCTCCACCTAGCCAACATATTAATGCTAACTGCATTCCCTATGCTGTACTCCCCATCCCCGTGACCATCCATCAGCTACTAATTTGTCCTTCTTTAGCCCTTCACCTCATTCCCCAGCCCCCAAACCCTCCTCCCCTCTGTCCATCACCAAATCGTCCTCTGTATTTGTGTCTGTTTTTAATTAGTTTGTTCTTTTTATTCCTTTGATTCCACATATAAGTTAAATCATATAGTGTTTATCTTTCTCTATCTGACTTAAATACCTTCTAGGGCCATCAGAGCAATATCTTTTTCCATCACCTTCCTTTTCATATGTAG
Organism: Eonycteris spelaea; assembly: GCA_003508835.1. Taxonomy (NCBI): domain Eukaryota; kingdom Metazoa; phylum Chordata; class Mammalia; order Chiroptera; family Pteropodidae; genus Eonycteris; species Eonycteris spelaea. Next base: position 1,637,380 of record PUFA01000053.1, read on the forward strand.
GGGTCTTGTTTTTTATCCTTTCAGCCACCCTATATTTTGGTTGGACCACTTAATTCTTTTTCATTTAAGGTACTTATTGATAGGAATGTAGTTGTTACCATTCTTTATTCCTGTTTTTGATGCATGTTTTTTTTTTCTTTTTAAAGAAGTCCTTCCAACATTTCCTGTAATATTGGCTTGATGGCGATAAATTCCTTTAGCTATTTTTTGTCTGGGAAGCTCTTTCTCTGTCCTTCAACTCTAAATGATAGCTTTGCTTGATAAATTATTCTTGGTTGTAGATCTTGGGTCTTCATCCTATTGAATATTTTTTTGCCAAGCCCTTATATCCTGCATAGTTTATTTTGAGAAATCAGCTGCCAGTCTTATAGGTGGTCCTGTATTTGTTATTATTTGTTTTTCTCTTGCTGCTTTTAGTATTTTTTCTTTGTATTGAAACTGACATTTTAATTATGATGTGTCTTGGTGTAGGCCTATTTAGTTCCCTTATTTTTGGAATTCTCTGAGCTTCTTGGGGTTTTATGTCTATTTCCTTCATCAGGTTAGAGAAGTTTTCTCTCATTATTTCTTCAAACAGCTGTTCAACATCTTGATTTTCTTCAGTTACCTTGATCAGATAAATATTTGAAGCCTTAATAATGTCCTATATTCTCCTTAAATTATTTTTATAGTCTTGGCATCTTTTTTCTTGCCATTCTGATTGAGTGTTCTGATTGGTTTTCCTGTCCTCTAGATAGGGTATGTGATCCTCTTCTTTATTCACTTCATTTATTCCTTTGTTTATTCCATTTAATACACTTCTCATCTCAGATAATGTGTTTTACATTTCAGACTGGTTCCCTTTTATAATTACATTTCCATTTTTATGGTTTTTTAAAATCCCTTTGTTAAAGTTCTCACTGAATTTATCTATACTTCCCCAAAGTTCATTGAGCATTTTTATAACCAGTGTTTTGAACTCTGCATCTGTTAGATTACTTGACTCCATTATACCTAGATCTCTGTTCTCTCTCGTATGGTTTCTGCTTCTTTGTCTTCCCATTTTGGCTGCCTTTCTGTGTCTGCTTCTATGTACTAAGCAAAGCTCCTACATCTCCCAGTTTTATTAGTGTGGATTTGTGAAGTCGGTGTCCAGAGGCACAGTCCTGAAAGGGGTTCAGCTGCAGGCCAAACTTAGCTCAAGCCTCTACCCCTCCAGGGCCACCTGTTAAGATTCAGCAAGCAATTCCACAGATGCTGTGCTTAGTTGCCTCAAAAGGCCACACACGGAAATCGAGGCCAGCTGCCTCCAGTGTGAGTCTAGGCACTGCTCAGCAAGGAGCACCTGACTTGCTGAGGACACACCTGGATGTGGCTTGGGTGGGGCTGCGAGTTGGGGGAGGCGGGGTTTCAGGGAATCCTCTGGGTGGAGCAACATCTGTTATCCAGTTTGATGATGTCAGGGCTATGGCAGCACTGAGTCCATGCACTGGAAGGAGGGCTCAACAGGAAACAATGGATACCGCTGGCACTTCTGTATAGAGTGAATCTCGCCTTGGCCCTCATTTCAACAATGTCTCTCGGTAAGTCCCTGGGGCCCCCTGCATGCAGCCCAATCAGCACTGGTGCTCAGAGCGAGCAGGTCTGTCACTGAAAATTTGCTTGCGGACACGGCCCCTTTAAGAGGCACCTGCTGCTGCCGCAGCCTCCGTCTCACTCAGCCACTCAGGACCAGGCAGCCCCACGTCCTCGCCCTGTCCTACCTTCTGCTGTTGCAGGGTGCTTTCTTGGATTTCTCGCTAGTTGTATGGCTTGTTCATCTAGACCCCAGGAGATTTTTTCTTGCTGCTGCTCCTTGTTTTCATCACAACTTTGACTTGGTTGCCAGAGGGATGAACAGAGCCTCTATCATCTACGTTTTTGTTTTTTTTTTTCTTTCCTAGAATTAAGCAAACATTCTTTAGCAGGGCATAGCAAGCTCACCATGACTTGGCCCCTATTTTACCTCTTGCCACTCCCTGCTTTGCACTTTTATGTTTAGTAACCTTGAATTACTTGTGGTACCTCACTTTCTTGTTTTGTCTGTGATGGTCTCTCAGCCTAGAATGCTCTTTAAACTTCATTCACCTGATAATCCTAATTATCACACAAAGCTGCTCTCAGTATCACTGCTTTCAAGATGTTTCTCCGACTGTCCAGCCCTGATGGTTAAGGGTTCAGTTCTGGAGTCATTCTGCTGAGGTTCAAACCCTGCTCCAAACCTTATTAGCTGAGTGACTGTGGAAAAGTTACTCAACCCCTCTAATCATGAGTCTCTCAGCTGAAAAATGGAGATTAAAATAGAATTAATTTAGGAGGTTGTTAGAGAATTAAATGAGATTCACAGTAGCTGCTATGTGGTAAAAGTTCAATAAATACTTTTTGATGTGACTATCATTTTCCTGCATTATGCCTTATCTATTCTTGTACCACCAGAGCTAGGTGCTTTGCATGTTGTCAGTACTCAACACATAGCTGTTGAATTGAACCAAACTGAAATAATTAATGAATGGACTAGAGCAGCGATCCCCAACCCTTTTTGGCACCAGGAACCGGTGCTCCTATGAGAACCTAATGGCTGATGATCAGAGGTGGAGCTGAGGCAGTGATGCTAGTGTTGGGACCGGCTGCAAATACAGAGGAAGGTTCGTTCCATTGCTTGCTGCTCACCTCCTGCTGTGAGGCTCAGTTCCTAACAGACCACTGAGTGGTACTGGTCCATGGCCCAGGGGTTGGGAACCCTTGGACTAGAGAAAATTTACGTATGATGACATATTAAGAATGTCCAAATGAGCCAAACAGAAAAACAGTCTCAGTTAAATGATTTATTCTGATAAGTGCAAACATTCTATTGAGGAAGAGGTGGGTATATTTGTGTCATGTGCTGTAAAACACTGCTCAGATCCGCCCTTCAGGATGAAAGGACTCACTCCTTCAGCTGCTGGGAGTATGATGGCAGACTTCTTGCAGCTGAGTATCCCTTCTCTGGTGACTGTGCTGGACCAGAGTCACTTTGCCCAATGTGCTGTCTCTGGCTGCATCTAAAGACTGGCCAGTGCAGGGGACTAATGTCTGAACTTGGTCTAACTTGGGACCATTTTGCAGGAAAATTCCAGCTCCAGAGTTTGTCCTAGGACTGGAAGCGGCTCTCTCTGCACAATCCACTTCCTTCACATCTGTACAGATGTTGACTCTACGAGCACACCGTGTAATTTCCTGTATACAGATTTCTGTTGTAGAATTGGTGTCCTAGATTTCAATCTGCAACATTTTGTAAAGGATGAGAGTCGAGTAAGTTATACTTTAGATACGCTGTATATGAGATGTATATGCAGTGTCTAGCAGTATGGCTGACACCAAATGGAAGAAGAGATGATTATTGTTTTCGAAGGGTGATAGGATTTAGAAGGAGTGCCAAAGACAGTAGTGGCTGCTTACAGCAACTTCCATCTCTGGCTTACTCTGTACCTCGAATATTGTAAATTGTGAGTCTTTAGGCTCTGTGCCACGTACATGTATTTTCTATCACTGAAAATGCAACCAAGGAAAGTGAAAGAAATCCCAGAGGCTCCTGCCTGTGGCATGCTCTTGGGGAAATTCATAAATCCTATATTTTGATCATGTATCCCCTGGCAGGCAGTGATTAAGTACTGGGCTGCATTTTTATTAATAAAAAAAGGGTAGTAACATTAGAAACAATATATTACCTGTCCATATATGTTAGAATCTCACTTTAAAATGATTTGTTCTGGAGAAAAATTCATTGAATAAAGCTAAGAGGTTTTAGTTATTAAACTTACCACAAGGGTCTAGCTCAGCTTAAATTAATTCTTAGCATAGATGGCCATGAAAGGTTGTTTTTTTAAACTCTAGGGTATATCACATTTTCTCTTTATGAATTACAAAGGAAACAGATATACATTTTAGTACCTAAAATACATGCACATAAACAATTAAACAATCTAGAATTATAAAAATTTTAAAAATTAAAAAGTGGCAGTCTTCACCATCCCACTCCTCACAAGGTCGTTCCTCTGAATTCGTCAACATGATAAAGAGTTTGGTGTATATCTAGGACACTATATCTCACATGCATTTATAATAAAATGGAAGAATACAAAAACATGGATAGTGAATCAAACTGTTAAATTTCCTCAACCCATCTAGACAGAGAGGAAAACCTCTATTCTCTCACTCATCTTCCTGTGCATACAACATAGGAGCCTCAGTTACTGCTAGAATATGGACAGTTTTCTTTTTGCTTCTTTCCCAAAACAACTTGGTGTGGGGATACCAGTGGTCTTGTGCGTTTCTTTGGAAGTTCAGCTTCTTTTGAAAATGGTGATATCGCATACGGTTTTTAAAGGGACTTCTTATTTTCTGACTTTTAATATTTTGAGTCCCTCTGTTCATGTCACACGTAGATTTGCTGCTTTCATGAGCTCGCACCACTTTTAACTTAACAGCAAAGAATTAGGAAACTCCTGCTTCTTAGACCATTGTTAGTACTTCTTTTTAAATTTCTTTGTCACAACTTTTGTCCCCTCCTGTCCCAATATCAATGGCATTTGCTGTGTAAGCAACAGCAAAAGGCCTCAGTCATTCCTACAGAAAATGATTCAGAAGATTTCGAGGTTTGTAACCATAAAAATGAAATGAAACCTGTTTTCCTGAAAATTCTAAAATCATAGAAAGTTTGAACATAAAAGGTTAGAATCATCCATTTCAATTTTACTGAAGATGAATTTTTAACAGCACAGTAGAATAATCTAATATGCAAACATAAAATGTGTCAGGATACGATTGGTGTAGATGCAAATGCATTTGGAGACAAGACTCTAGACAGATAAATCTAGATAAATAGGTACAAAAATTTGATGACAAGACCGAGCCCTTTGCATTAAGAAAAACAAATATTATAACTGGTTTTGAACGTTTCCAGCAGACTGGATAGAAATAAGCCAATCTTTAAATAATGCTGGTTATGTGTATTTTTAAAAACAGGTTAGCCATAGCTGGAATTTTTTATTTCAAGTTATTAACTTAGATTTTTCAGGTCTAAAAATCCAAATATATGGTCCCTTAATTATAGACTGCCACTGTTTTTTTCCTAAGAAACAAAGGACTAATTTTATTTTGTGTTTCCTTTGTCATAAAAAAATAGGAATAAACCCAAATTGTTGCATCTGCACTGACTATAAATATGATATTTTTCTAGTTTCTTATGGTTCATTTGCAAGTCTGTTAAATCCTTGCTTTGGAATTAGCCTTGTCATTAAAACTCCTGCTTTAGAATGAGTGGGATCTCACTTCAAAAAGAGCATTCTCAGGGGTACTGAAACACATGTGCTCCCTATCTGCACTGGAGAAAACACTGTAATGCCAACCAACAATTAAAGGATGCAACATGATAAGCATTTAAATTTAAAACCAATCTGTAAAATAAAACTGAAAAACATCAATATACCGCACACTTAATGTACAATATGGTAGAACTCTTGAGAGAGAAAATCAAAAAGCTGTGATGAGTCAGAAGAATTAGCATCTCTGATAGTAGAACTAAAACAACCATGAAAACAACCTTTTATGTCATGCATCCTACAGGCCCAGAACTTTTATCTTAAAATGGTCATCCTTAAAACACAGGCAATGTTAGTCAGGGAGGGGGGTAATGATCTGCAGAATAAAGATAAACTACAAATTTTCAATTGTCACATACTTTGTAACCAGATTCCATCTGAATGCTTTTCCTTAGCTATTATAATAAGCGTGTTTGAGCCAGTCAAGCACGAACTTTCATACAATAAATGTTTTTGAAGGCAGTGGCTATTCAACCTTGCCTGTTGTTTACTCATACCTAACGTAGTTGATCATGCCCAATTAAATGGAGAACATTCCCCACTGTAACTATCAGCACAGCGGCTGCCTGGGACAACCTACAACAAATCTGGCCGCAGCTGCCCTAGGGATCCAAGGCTGAACGAATGGTGATTTTACTTTGATCTTTCTGCTGAAACATCCTGGGACTTATGAGGTTAAATCTCAGAACACCTAGAGAGAAAAATAGTAAGTACGTCTAAAACAATGTTGGAAAGGAGCTAATTAATTCAGGATTAACACCAAAGGCTGATGCAAATGAATTTAATCCCCTTGATGATCAAAGAGAAATTAAAGCGAATGAATTATATATGCAAGGCTTCTTTCGTTGCCCTTGTCTTTTTGCAAATATTGTGATAATCTTGCATTGTCAACATGACTGGAAAGCTACTTTCTAGCTGTTTTGAACGTATTTTTCCTACTGAGCATTTGTACACTTAGAATTTTGATGATGAATGCATGAATTAGTTTTTTAAGATCCTGAACTTTTTCCTTCATAAAAATTTTGATTTAAGGGAAAGACAAAAATGTTTTTGATATACACGTGTTTATGTGTATACCTGTGTGTATGTATATGTGTGCTGCTACTGATATCTTTTGACATAGACTATAAACTTGTATTATTGCCTTAAGTTTGTTGAAAGTTTTTCCTGCTGCTTGAAAAAGATATGCTAACCATAAGATTTTATAAAGAAAGCAAAAAAGACTAGGAGTTTTTAGAATTTCTATCTAATACCAAAATATTTCATGAGATGATGGAAATATGTTCTCATAGTAAATATTTTCTGTACCTTTTTTTTTATAACCAATGTTTTTAATAATACATTTTAAATTCTGGAATTACTCCCACGAAAATGAAGTCTAAATATGTATTTCTCAAGTCTTTAATTTGTTAAGATGTTGATGGATTATATTTATGTATTTCGACACACTATACTTCCCGCTGGTAGCAAGCAAGGGATCAGAAAAGGATGAGAGGTTTTTGTGGCGCAGTTGTCTGGACGCAGTATGGTTTTGAGTTTAGTCTAGGGCTCTGCTTTTGAACTAGGGAGGGAGATAGTTTTGGTTTTGTAATGTAGCTTGAAGTGAAGGCAGAACATGTTCCTTTTCTACCACCATATTAAAAAAAAAAAATTAGTGTTCTTTGATGACAGTTGTTCTAGGATTGGTTGATTTGTTCAGGTTGAATTTCTTAATCCAGGTTCAGATGGAGGAGAGATTATGTTGTCTGGAAAGGTCAATGGAAAGCTCTGAAACAAGATTTTTCCCCAGAGTGTGTATCAATACTATACCAAATAAAATATTAATGTGGGATATTTTAGCCAGGTTTCATTAGGCATTACATTCCTTGGTTGGAATGCATGGTGCAGTGCTCAGTCTACTTACTGCAGTGTGGATGGGTTCATTTGAGCTTGTGGGGAATCTCTGAGGCCTCAGCAAACCAATGCTAGCCTCTAGATAAGAAACAACATTGCCTGGAATTATTTTATTTGCATCAGTGAGACCATATAAAGGAGCTTTTAAAAATGTAGAAAGCTAACAAATAGTCTCTTCTTCTCTCCACCTTCTTTTCCTTTTGCTTTCATCTTCATTATTATTCTTTTTAAAAGCATAAATCCTTCCCTAGAAATCAAGGGAATAGTAAAGAGTCTCCACCATTTTTTAACTCCTTAAGTGCTACCAACAGTATATTTGGAGGTGCCAGAGCTCTCTACGTGCTTTTCAAAATGAATTTCAGAGATGGTTCCATAGTGTAGCAGTTAGCATGTCAATTTTATATGCAGAAGGTCCTGGGTTTGCACCCCAATGGAGCCACGGTCCGTAGTTTATGGCCATGCCACCCTGAACAAGCCAACAAGCACGATGTCTGATCTTGGAATCTAAGCAGAGTTGGGCCTGGTTAGTACTTGTATGGGAAACCACTTGAAGACCAGGTGCTGTAGGCATAAATAATAATAATAATATATAATAATAATAATAATAATATATAATAACAACAACAACAACAACAAATATAATAATAATAATAATACATTTTTAAAAAGTGATTTTCTCAGCATACACTTTACATAAGATGGTCCTTAAAAAACTGATGGGACATCTCTCCAGAATGTGACACCTTGTCTCACCCAATTAATTAGAGACTAGAAATTATTTCCTCTAGAGATAGGACAGTCCCTAACAAGGGGACCCCCCAAGAGTCAGAGCTCTCCAGCCTTGCTAGGTCTAGCCACATGGCAATATTCTCCGGCATTATTCAATACATTCCTTGAGTGCTTAGCATTAAATAATTGAACTGTTTTTCATTTCAGTTACTGATACGAGGAAGCATTTGACTAATTCAATATAATTTGGAGAATAAAACTAGATTTGGAAAAATATCAATCCTCCATAGAACATTTTTCTTAAATTTTTCCTCTTCTGAAAGGTTAATTGTAATGAATCATATTCTAAGAGGGAAAATAGTATTTAAAAAGGAGGCAGGAAAGCAATTTTTCCAGTTTAGTAGTACAAATGAAGGGGACTGTTTTTTTCTCCAAAGTGAGAATTAAAGGCATTAGGGCTAATGTATTGGTTTAGTTTATTTTAATTCTAATCAGTTCAATAAGAGTTTACTAATATATAGATGCTGGTATCAAAGGAGGAGCTGAGGATATGAAGATGAAGAAGATACCGCCTGCTCATTTAAGCAACTCAGGGTCTGATGAGTGAGAGAGGCACACAATGGTCACTTTTAAAATATGACAATGATGTGATAGATTTGCTCTCAGGTGCGCTGGGAATACAAAAAAAAAGGCTCTGAATTTAGCCTGGGGATAGATAGATGGGTGGATGGATGGATGGATGGATGCTGTCAGATGATGATAATATCTGAACTGTGTTTATAGTATGAGAAGGAGGTTACAGGCTAAAAAGCCTGGGTTGGGAAGAGAAAAGAAGTGTGGTTGGGAAGGCATTTCAGGCAGAAAGACAGGAGCTAAAATGGGAAGACACAGAATAAGATGTGCTAATTGGTGAGCACAAACAGCTATGGACCATGAGTAAATATTATGAGGTAGGGGATGGTAGAGGATGAGGCTAGAGGGACAGGTCCATTCAGACACTGAGGGCCTCATATGCTAGACTAAGGCACCTAAAAATTAGCTTGCTATAGTTTCAAGAATGCTTGACACTAGACTCTGGGGTCAGAGATAAAAGACTTTTTTTTACTCAAGATACAACAGATAGCATGAGGTTCAGTTTGTATTGGTTCTTCTTGCCTGCTACATTCCATGGGGGGAATAGGAAAGTGGACACAGGTGGATGTTGTGCACACAGTGGGTTTGCATCACTGCCAGGAAAACCCAGGCTTTGGATTCCCCAATATTTTATAAGGGATTACGTGTGTAAACCTGCCCAACATTTGATCTGGAGGGACATATTATCTTCATTATACTGGATAGCAAACAAAGCTGCTCTCTGTCATAGAGGGAGACATTATATCTTCCAAGGATATTTGCTATACAAATATTCTTGAAAAGACAGTATGGAACAAAAACCATCAGTACCTCTGCACATAAGATGTGCAGGTATGTTAGAGACCTGTGAAGAATTGTCTCCCAACAGTATAACAATCAAACGTGTGTTTAAAATGTATCACTCTGGTAATAGATAGAGGATGGAGTTAGGATACCGTTGCAAAAGTCCGGATGAGAGACGATGAGACACAAAGTTTGATAGGTGGTAGGGAGGAATTTGAGAAATATATAGGAGGAATAATAGGCATCTTTTGGGGGGGGAGGAGAGAATGAGATAGAGAGAGAGAGAGAGAATGGTCTAGAACAGAGGCATCAAACTGTTTTTGATAAAGGGACAAATAGAAAATATTTTAGGCTTTGTGGGCCATGCGTCCTTTATTGCACTCAACTCTGCCTTGTATTGTGAGAGCTGCCATTAATAACACATAAACAAATGGGTATTGATGTGTTCCAATAAAACGTTATCTACGAAAACAGACCTATTTCCAATGACAGACCTAGAATAAACCCTAGGTTTATATCTTTCATGACTAGATAATGGAAATGCTAATAATTAAGAGAAGAGATTTAGCCACTTTTTTTTTCCTTTGTGCATGTGTGTGTGTGTGTGTGTGCGTGCGTGTATAAAGAAGGGATTAGAGAATGCAGTTCAATGTTAAAACAACCCTCCCCAAGACCTTCAACTCGGAACCCCTCCCCCAAACTCTGTAAGTCATTCATTCTTCATCAGAATAATAAAAACCTTCAAAGAAATTTAAGAGGCACACTCGTACTTTTTTTCTCTTTTTAATTTGTGATTTCAAGGGTAAAATTAATTGAGAAGGACTTTAGTCATAGTGTAATCTATATTACTTCCATTAGAATCCAGTTTTTAAATTTCATCTGGAAAAGGCATAGAGGTGGTTTTGTTTCATTCTTCTCTTCTAAGTACGAGTATGTCTGCAGTCATTAGTTATTCATTTATTTGGTCAGTCGTTTAACAAAGTTTCAGTGAGTATCTACAATGTGCATAAGTAGGTGCTGTGGAGGATAGAAAAAGAAGACACAACATGCCTGTTTTTAAACAAAATAATAGCAATACAAACCAGAATATGATCAGTGTCTCAAGAGATGGTCACTAAATGCATAGCAATGTTCTTGGTGTATTTTCTGTGCTGCTTGTTGTGGCTCTGCTCATAATCTTCCCGAAAAAAAGCATGAACCCATGCTTTTAAGTCATAGTGATCCAGGGCACAGGAAGAAGAAACTAAATATTATTTATTTTACTTTTATTCATTCTCTGAAACTATTTATTTATTTATTTATTTAATTTTTATTATGGTGACATTGGTTAACAAAATCCAGCAACTTTCAGGTGTATAATTTAACAGTAAGGCATACATACACACACACACACACACACACACACACACACACACACATATATATCTACACACACATACATATATATATATATATAAAATTGTGTGGGGAAACTAAATAAAACCACATGATTGCACATGCTCTATCAGAAGAATTTGGAGTGGTAGTGATGAAATTTAATTAATACTATTGCCATCTATTTGAGTTATAACAACAGTTCTCTTTGGTAACTTGTTAAATATACTCATATTTCAAGAGTAGAAAAATTCCTGCTTTAAAAAAAGAAATATAAAATCACGTGGTGAAGATAATGATTATGTCTACAAACTCAAAATGAGTTTGACTTTAGCTTAAGTGACCATTTTTTAATCTATATGACAACAAATAATTTAAAATCTATAAAATATTTGTAAACTTAAAATGTTTTAAATTCGAACTGGTTTAGAGTTATACAAAAAGCAAAACAAATAAAAAGCAAACATATTTTCTTCATTGCTTTAGCTCCAAAATGGAAAAATCTAATATTTAGGAGACAGGGTAAATTTATTTAGATATTTAGCTTATTCTTAAATGGGTTATCTTTTTTATTAGGAATTGTAAGATACACATACACACACACATACATATATATTCTGGATACAAGCCTTTATCAGATATATGATTTGCTAATACTTCCCCCAATTCTATGAGTTGTCTTTTCACTTTCTTGATGGTATCATTCATAGCACAAAAGTTTTTAATTTTGATTCATTCTCATTTGTTTGTTTTTTTTTTATCACTCACACATTTGGTGTCACATCTTAAAAGCCTTTGATTGACTGAAGGTCACAAATATTTACTCCTACATTTGCTTCTAAGAGTTTTATAATTTTAGCACTCACACTCAGGTCTATGATTCAGTTGAGATTAATTTCTGCATATGGTATGAGGAAGGGTTCCATCTTCCTTCCTTCTTTTCATGTGGATATCTGGTTTATCACCACCATTTGTTGAAAAGACTATTCTTTCTCCATTGAATTATCTTTTCTCCCTTGTCAAAAAGCAATTGACTGTAAATGTATTTTTGGATTCCCAATTCTATTTTACTAATGTCTGTCAACCTTTGTCAGTACCACACTGTTTTGATTAATGTAGCTTTGTAGTAAGTTTTGAAATCAGAAAGTGTAATTAGAATTTGACTCTTTTTTTTTTTGAAATCAGAATCTGACTTTTGGTTTTATATGTAATTCTTCAGTGAACATCTTTATGACTGAAACCTTAGTATAGATTATTAGAAAAGGAAATACTGAAGTATGTGAATATATTTAAGATTTTTGACATATTTTACTAAATTGATTTTTAGAAGGAACATACCCACATATACTTTTACCAGCAATGTGTAAAAGTACTCATTTCAAAAGATACTCTAGCCAATTTTATTGGTGCATATTGGTATGAGAGTTAAATTTCTGCCATGGTTTTGAAAGATATGAAGGACTGCCATATTTATTGTGAAATAAACCACCAAAGAAAAGATATAATAATAATAATAATAATAATAATAATAATAATAATAATATCACTTTTGGAATCTTCAAATGTGCTAGGTATTCTGCTGAACATTTAACTTCTTATTCTTATAACAACTTATGAAGTATTACTCCCATTTTTACAAGACTCGGAGAGTGAAGACAATTTGCTTGGTCACATAACTAATAAGTGGTAGTATTGAAATTTAACCCAGTTTTCTCCAATTCCAAATCTCTTCCATGTATTTAGCAAGGGTGGCCATAGTGAGCTGATTTGCTTAAATGATTAACAGGTTCATTCATTGTCATAAATGAATGGCAGAATTAGAACATTTTCTTTCTCAGTATTAGCAGATGGCACATAGGAAAAAACCATTCAATCCAATTCCAATTTCAATAAACAGTTATTAATAATTGGTGATGGAGAAAACCATTCAAAGATGCCAAATTTTCAGCTTAATTTCAGGACTATTAAAAACCTTCAAATCAATATCTAGTTTTAAAATATGTGAATGATTTCTAAGAACTGCATTCTGGAAATTATGATCAAATCTGGCAGAAACCAAGCTGAATTCTTTCAAATTGAAGTTTGGGTAGGTTTGGATGTGACTAATGCTTTATTATTCTAAGGAAAAAAAAATTCTTTTTGTGTTTAAAAAATTTTCATTCAGGTCGTTTAAAGATGGACCATGATTACCATTAAAGTTCCTATGATGACAATGTTTGAAATCTCAGAGAAATGAACCAATACAACATTGCCTTTTCAATCTTATATAACATAACAATTATAACTTGAATCTGTGCCGAGGGAATTATAATAATTACACAGAGTCAAATGTCAGGAAAAACTAGTTTTATCCCTCACACCTGGACTATCATTAGTGATCCCCTGTGGAGAGCCTTAGAGTAAGAATATTATAAAATTAGTGCAGGTGCTTTTCAGGCAAAGTGAACAGAGGTGTGGAATTACGATAAACTATATATTTAATAATTTGAAGTCTTGTCTGAGAATCTGTACATATAGAAAGATGTCTGGCAGTCCTGAATGTTTCAGTGCAGCTAAATTGTCATAGTTTATTAAGTTGACTCTAAATAGGGAGAGATCAATTATTTTCAGTTGAAAAGTCCCAGATTTTGCCTTTGTATCACCTGTTAAATGTTATGTAAATGATGAGGTATAAATCAGGTTAGACATAAATCAGTTATAATGAAAATACTGAAACCCAATTTTGACAGAAGGGGGTCAGGATGGTGGGTTAGGTAAACACAGGGTTGCCTCCTCCCATGACCGCATTCCAATTACAATCAAATTATAAAACAATCAACTTGGAGAATCACCTAAAAACTAGAGAAGCATATCACATATAACTAAATATATAAAGAAAAAGCCATATTGAGGCAAGTAGGAGGGGCCAAGCCATGAAACGGGCTGGCCATGCATCCATGCGTGGCAATTGAGCTCTGGGAGTGATAGTGGCTGCAGAAGTTCCCCTGAAGGAATGAGTGTCCCTATCCCCACACAAAATCAGTAGGGTTCCGATTGTCAGGGTGAGATAGAAGGAACCTGAAAATCCAGATATACCTCTTAAAGGGCCCATGTACACACTCACTTGCTCGCAAACACTCACGCTGGGCTCCAGTGGAAGGTTAGCAGCTTGGGAAGCTCAAGAGACATACGTGGAAAGACTGAGTTGCATAGCATTGGGGCGAGGGCTGGAGGGACAGCCATCATTGTTCCTTTGTCTATCCCTCCTCCCGTGCAGGCTATAGGTGGGGTGCCATCTTGCCTGTGTAGAATCCTCCCCTTACACGGACAATTCTGAATGTGCGTTGGCCCACTGGGATCTACTCACTTCATTTCATGTCTTCCTGAGACCCTACCCTATTCAACCACACAAATTGCCTGTGCCATTGCCTAGCAGCCACCCTTACCCTGAAATTTTTTGAGGCTAGCAGATTGACAGCAAACAACTGTCCTTAGCTTGTCTATGGCCCATGCCTCCCTGGTGAGACTTTCAGTGGCAAGCAACCAGCACCAGCCAGAACTGCAGTATCCCTTGAATGAATTGGGGGTGTGCAGGGTGAAATGGGCAGTGGTTGGGTTCGACGTGATCTGTAACTTTTGTGAGAAGCTAGAGGTTCAATACTGGCACCAAATCTGAATCTGCTTTGACCTGATGATCAGCTTTCTCTACCTCTTGTCTCCCTGAGACTGTGTCCTATCCAATCCACAAATCACCCCAGCAAGTTTGTTGCCCAGCAACCAACCATACCCCGTACTCTCAGCAAGGGGCACATTCGACAGTGGTCCACAGTCCTCAGCTCTCACAGCCTGGTTGCGGCTGTGCATCTTAGGAGAGACTTTCAATGGCGGGTGACTGGCAGTAGCTGCAGTATCTCTTGAAAAGTCTTGGGGTTTTGAGAGCCCAAGATGGGCAGCAGCTGGCCATGGTGAGATCTGAGACTCCTGTGGGTGGCCACAGGCTCAGCACTGGCACCAAACCTGAATCTGCATAGGACAAGTGAAATCTACTCACATTACCCATGTGATTCCCTGGGTCCTCACCCCACCCAACTCGTGTACCACCCAAAGGCTTTCAGCTGTAGAGCTTTATGGACAGCTGGCAGGCAGCCTCAGGACTTGGGGTGAAACACAGGCAAATAAATGCAACGTTGGTTCATATCCACAAATCAATTAAATGATACATTATATTAACAAATTGAATGGTAAAAATCATATGATTGTTTCAATAGATGCACAAAAAGCATTTGACAAAATTAGCATCCATTTATGATAAAAACTCTCTGCAAAGTAGGAATAGAGAGAACATAACTCACCATAATAAAGGCCATATATGCCAAGCCTACAGTGAACATCATACTCAATGGGGAAAATCTAAGAGTTTTCCTTAAGCTCAGGAACAAGACAAGGATGTCCACTTTCACCACTTCTATTCAACATAGTATTGGAAGTCTTAGTTACAGCAATCAGACAAGAAAGAGAAATAAAAGGCATCCAAATTGGAAAGGAAATAGTAAAACTGTCATCATTTACAGATAACATACTATATATAGAGAACACAAAATATTCCACCAAACAACTATTAGAACTAATAAATGAATTCAGTAAACTAGCAGGATACGGAATTAATATTCAGAATTCCATGCATTTTTATATACCAATGATGAACTATCAGAAAGAGAAATTAAGAAAACAATCCCATTTATAATACAATGGCATCAAAAAAATAAAATACCTAGGAATTGATTTAACAAGGAGGTAATAGACCCATACTTGGAAAACTATAAGTCATGGATAAGAATAATCAACATTGTTAAAGTGTCCATACTACCCAAAGCAATCTATAGATTCAGTGCAATCCCTATCAAAATACCAATGGCATTTTTTTCCCCAGAAAATTAGAACAAATAATCCAAAAATTTATATAGAGCCATAAAAGATCCCAAATACCTAAGGCAATCTTGAGAAAGAAGAACAAAATTGGAAGTATAACACTACCTAGTATCAAACTATACTACCAGGTTATAGTAATCATGGTACTGGCATAAAAAACAGATCATAGATTAATGGAACAGAATAGAGAATTTAGAAATAAATCTATGCATATATGCTCATTTAATATATGACAAAGGAGCCAAGACTATACAATGGGGTAAAGATAGTCTTTCAATAAATGGCATTGGGAAAACTGAACAGATACATGCAAAAAAATGAAATGACCTCTTTTACACCATATATAAGAATAAACTCAATATTGATTAAAGTCTTAAATGTAAAACCCAAAAACCATAAAATCCCGGAAAAAAACATAGGCAGTAAACTCTCTGACATTGCTCTTAGTAATTTTTTTCTTCATATGTATCTCCTTGGGTAAGGGAAACTAAAGAAAAGGTAAACAAATTAGGACTACATAAAACTAAAAAGTTTTTGCACAGCAAAGGAAACTATCAACAAAATGAAAAGACAACCTACTGAATGGGAGAAGATATCTGCCTATGTACATCTGATAAGGGATTAATATCCAAAATTTATAAAGAACTCACACAACTCAACACCAAAAAACAAACAATCCAATTAAAAAATGGACAGAAGACCTTGAAAAGGTATTTCTCCAAAGAGGACATACCCATGGCCAATAGACATATGAAAAGATGGTCAAGATCACTAACATCAGAGAAATGCCAGTTAAAACCACAATGAGTTATCACCTTACACTTGTCAGAATGGCTATCATCAATAAATCAAGAAACAACAAGTGTTGGCAAGCATGTGGATAAAAAGGAACCCTTATACATGTTGGCAGTATTGCAAATTGGTATAGCTACTATGGAAACAGTATAGAAGTTCCTCACAAATTAAAAATAGAACTACCTTATGACTCAGCAATTACACTTCTGGGTATTTATCTAAATAAAATCAAAACACTAATTTATAAAGATTTATGCATGCCTATGTTCACTGCAGTGCTCTTTACAATAGCCAAGATATGGAAGCAACCTAAGTGCCCATTAATACACAATTGGACAATAGAATATTATTCAGCCATTAAAAAAGAAATCTTGCCATCTGCAATGACATGGATGGACCTAGAGGGTATTATGCTGTGTGAAATAAGTCAGACAGAAAGACAAATACCATATGATTTCACTTATATACAAAATCTAAGGAACAAAAAAAAAATGAACAAAAAGAAAACAGACTAGCAGATACAGAGAACAAATTGTGATTGCCAGAGGGGAGGGGCTTGGTGAGCAGAGTGAAAAGGTGAAGAGATGAAGTAGAAATTAGTCATACAAAACAGTCATGGGGATGTGGAGTACAGCATAGGAATGTAGTCAATAATATTTTAATAGCTAGATGGGCACTAGACTAATCAGGGGGATCACTTTACAAATTATATAAATGCCTAACCGTTGTGCTATATACTTGAAACTAATAATAAAAAAGTAGTGAGTTACTAAGTTACATACCTTTTAAATAAAGAACTGGTAAAAAAAATTATAAAATCTAATTTTAATGCCTGTTGTTAGCTGCAATGGGTTTTTGACAAATATAAAAACCTAGTATATCTAAAGGACAAATGCCATGTTATTAATGAGAATTCCTGCTGCTGTTAATTTCTATTTTTATGTTTAATTTGTGTTAACTAATGAACATTGCGTTTATTTAGAGAAAAGACAACACCTTACTAAATAGCTTTTTCATACAACTAAGTGAGAAAGATTATTTGACAACCAACTGTGCCAAACAGCATGTACTCATTTGAGTAAGTATTTGGGGAAATCTTTTGTCTAAAAGAATATTGAATAGATTTTTTTTTTGTATACACATTATGTGTAATTTTATTTATTTCTTAAAAATTGGTCATCCTCTGTCCCTTTGGAAATCACACACACACACACACACACAAACACACACACACACACACACACACACACTGGCAAATAAAAAGTTTGACACTGCTTTGCATTATATATATTTTAACCATTTTTGGAGAATAAAAGTTTTGGTTGGTGTGGCTGTGGAATTGGCACTTTTCCCCCTACTATTGGGAAAAATAAGTGAAAGAAAAATAAGTGAAATATTGGGAGAAATATTTACAACTTATATATTACATTTATAATTTATATATTACATTACAAAAAATCTACAAATTAATAAGAGAAAAATAATCTCATTGAAAAATTAGCAAAAGATATGAAGTAATATGAAAAAAAAAGATTTTAACCTCAATTGTAATTGGTGAAACATAAATTCAAACAAGAATGAGATATGACATTTTGTCTGTTGAATGGACCAAAAAAATGTATGATATTCAGGGTTGATTGGTAAGGGTATAAGGACATGGATGCTGTTGATGGAAGTAGAAAATGTTATTGTTTTTAGAAAACAATTTGAGAGTATATAAAAAATCTAATATATTACCCTTTTACCCCACAATTAGACTTACAGAATTTATCCTATAGAATTACTTATGCACATGCACAAAGATATATGTATGTGGATGTTCATTGCAGCCTTGTTTATAATACCAAAAGGGTAATATCTAAATGTTCATTTATAGGGTAACAATGACAAAAATTGTGAATTTTTGTCAATGACAAAAATAAATTCATAGTAGTCTATGAATTCATTAATTGGGTAGCTTTCGATTAGAGGATCATATAATCTATTGTCCAAATGAGGCTACTTTTGATAGTGAAAGAGGGCACTATTAATAATTAAGAAAATGGAATAAACCTAGACCTATGATTGTGGAACTCTGTGTGCACTGGTGTTAGAAAAATGTCCAGAACACACACACACACACACACACACACACACACACACACACACATCTTTTTTTCCAAAACTAAAACTCTAGGTGTTTGTATTTGTGTAAATGCATTGAAAGAGGTGAGGAAAACTACATGTCAAACAGCTAATATTTTTTACTTCTGAGGAGGAGTGTGGAATTGGGGAGAAGAGTGAAGGTAAATGTTTTTTAAACTCTATGTCTTTTTAAAATTTATTTTATTTTTTACAATGAGCAATCATTTATGTATTACAAAATAAAGTAGCAATAAAAAACCTTCCCAAACAAGACTAATTAAAAAGGGTCTTTGGATGTATTATCCAATACTTCAGTTTTGTTAATTGTAATGATTGCTTCGACTGATATAGTCACCTTCAAGTGAAGACCCTAAGATTATCTAACTGGAAAGCTGAAGGCGATGGAATCACTCTCAATAAAAAAGCTTTCTCAATGGTATATGAACAATGAGCATTTTGTTGTTAACAGAACAGAAAGTTGCAGTTGTGAATTAACACAGATTTTATATTCTGCTAAAGAATTTAACACAGCTTTATAATCATTATTATGTCAGGTGAAGACTGATTATAAAGTAATTATTTATGAACCCAGTTCTAATTATAGTGTCTTATACAAAATTTTGTTTTGATGGAAATATTCAGACTGTATCTGACTTTGCTAATGGCTTCCTGATGGAAAAAAACAATAACTAACTGCAGGTTTTTTTTCCATAGTACTGATTTTGCTGGTCAGTTGGTGATGTCTTTAGAGCACCATGATTGACAGTCATGCTGAGCTAGCAGTTTATTTATTTGTTTCTACCATGTCTTTAGCACTATTCTAACCACTAGAAATACAGAAATACATTCAAAATCCTTTCCCTCCTGGAACTAACTTTTTAGTTGTTGGAAAGTAGGAGATGGATACTAAACCAGATAAGTAAAATACAAAGTTTATTAGATTGTGATGACCATTATGGAAAAATAGGAATGGGTCAGAGAGTGCTGAGTGGGAGGGATATCTTATTTTTAAATAAAGTGATAAAGTAAGGAAATTACCTGAAGGAAGTGAGGAAGCAAGCCAGGAGGATAAGTGGGAAGCAAGTGGAGTAAATGCTCTACACCCAAGCGTGCCTGCAGACTTTGGGGAACAGTAAGGAGGCCAGTATGGCTGCCCGAAATGAGTGAGGGCAAAGAGTAGCGGGAGTTGAAGAATTGAAACTAGAGAGTTACGAGCCCGCTCTCGTAGGATCTTGTGGGTCATTATAAAGACTGACTTTTACTCAGAGCATGATGGAAAGACACTGAAGGGTTTTGTCTAGGAGTGAGATGATTTAATTCACATTTCAACAGGATCACTCTTCAAGCTCTTCCTTCTACCAACAGCTTTCATTCATTTGAGAAGTCAACTCACTAGGTTCTGAGTAATTATTAAATTCTTTTATAGCACGTATACCCAGGTAAGAGTTGATAAAAGGTGTGTTTAAAAATGTACTATAGATCTTAATCAATCAAATGAACATAGACAATTTTTATTCAGTCCAAGGAACAAAAAAGCTAACAGATTTTACTCACGTGTACTTAGATTCTAAGGAAAAAATTCAAAACAATAAGCGTGCTGTATAGTAATTGAAAGAGAGAAAATCTCTTAAATCCATCTCTCTCTCTCTCTCTCTCTCTCTCTCTCTCTCTCTCTCTCTCTCTTCTCTCTTTTCTTCCTCAGTCTTTTACTGCCCCAGCCTTGGTTTGGGACGACATCATTAACCCCAACTGGTTAGGGTGCTTTGAATGAAGCTTCCCTTCTGTCAGCACCATAGTTTAGATATTTCTTTTCTAAAGTCTGCAACAGCTTCCCCTAGTCTGTCTTTCTGCCTACATTCTTGTTGTGCCTTCAGTATATTTTCAATTGTGTTATCAGGGAACTTTTTCTATTATGAAAGTGCTATTCTCAACTAAAATGTTTCATGGCTATGTAGAGGGTTGAGGTTTAAGTCGAACTCTTTGGGATGGCATTGAGATTTAATGATTTACCTAGTCCTGCCTACTTCTATCCAGTCTGCTGAACTCATCTCACAGTATCTATGTTCATTTTTAAAGAACTGCTTACAGATTCCTGAATGTGGTTTCCTTTGATTCCACACCTTTGCACATGCTACCTCCTTCATTCACTTCTGCTTATGATTCAAGACCCAGTCTATGTGCTACCTTTTTTGGAAAGTCATAGTTAGTTACCTGCCTTTCCTATATGCAACCACAGTACATTTCACAATTATTATAACTGTTGATTTACTCCATAGGTTTATAAACTGTTTGAGAGGAGAGTCTAAATATTATCTACCTTTGTATTTCCAAGACCATATAGCAGGTGATAAATAATTGCTCTGTAAAGGAAATAAGGAAAGCACCATGAAGAACAAAGTAAGGAGGGAAAATTGGTATGTAGTATAAACATATCTCCATCTTGGGATTATAAAGACAAATCAAATAAGGATGCCAACAACTGCCTGAAGTTGTGAGAGGCAAAAGAAACTGGTTTAGCACTTACCCTTGACCAGAATTTATTAGCTATTTAAAGAAAAATGAGTATATTAAAGCAGAACTTTCAAGCTATGGCCACTTTATGATCATAGTTACTAGTGTTTCAAATGAAGATTTTTTTATAACATCTATACACATCCATTAGATCTATGCTTTTACATGATTTTTTTTTCCACCAACGAATATAAAGGTATCACTGTGGCCTCTTGATAGGTTACACTAGAGGAAGAATTTCTCACCTTATGATTTTGCTACATTAGTTGAAGATCTTTCAGTTGCTCTGAGATTTCAGGTTTGCAGAAGAAAGATGGAGTACTTCTTGTGACAGTTAAAAGTCTGTGACATTTAATAGAGTTAAGCATAGAAAATAAAATCCATTCATTTAATTTAACAAACATTTGACCAGCTACAGGGGGCCAGGTACTGACATAGGTAGTGGAGATATAATTTTAAATTATACAAAGTTTTGCCCTCTTGAACTTGTATTAAAATGTCTTCAATTTCCATTCTATAAATGAGCATAAGGTTAGAAATGGTGTGAGACCAAAAAATTCAACAGGTCTAGTTTGTCTTGCCAATGACAGGGAAGTAGAAGAAATCTGAAAGCCCAGCTCTCTGTCATACCCCTGGCAATTTTCCTGCAGAGCCCAAACTGAACCAAAGGAAACTTTTTCAGACAGTCTCCCCTGTGGGTGTGCTTCGCTCATGAAACAGAGAGACCTATTTACTTTCAACACAACATTTTGCAATTTTGCTTTGCCTGAATTCTTTCTTCTGTGTATCTGGTTTTTGGTGTCTGTGTTGGAATTTCCATAAAGTCTTGTCTTTTTTTCTCATCTTCATGAATTAGGTCACTTTATATTCATGCTAGTAGAGTGACAGATTGAGATATATTAAACTTTTTATTTTGAATTCAATGGGAAACTCAAAATGGTAAATAACCAATAACTTTTGCAACTAAGTTATAAGATAAATGAATCATCTATTAGTGATAAGAAATAATTTGTTCATTTTGCCCATTATTCCTTTGTCACTCATAAGTATTCAATATGAATATCCAACTACAGTTAACCCAGTTGCTAGGTCAACAGCAAAGCAATAACTGAAAGTTACAGACCTCGTGTTAATTAGTGAATGGATACAAAGAATTGTCCATTTCAGTTGGAGATATCTGAAATGACATTGATTTTAGTATTTGTCTAATTTCCAGGGAGGCCTAGTGGGATCTTACCAAAAAAGGTTGAAAAGAATGATTCAGAAATATAGTCATAAATAACAAAGTGTGCTGGAGCTGGTGTTCTCGGCATAAAGGACAGCCTTATATTGCATCATGATATATATTTTCTATTACTATTTTCCATTCTAATATTCTATATTTTATCCACTCTTTTATATTCTATCTTTCTATTGTTTTTCTATTTATTTTATTTCTACTACTGTTTTCTATTACTGCTACTATCACTATATATTTTCCAATCACTAGCTTGTAAAGACAGACCAATGGATTAAAAATATTGTTTCTAGTTTAACCTCTTATTTGGAAGTGTTTAAGACAAAATGCCCCACTTACTTATTTTTTTAAAATACAGTTTATATTCAATATTATATTAGTTCTAGGTGTATAGCAAAGTGGTTAGACATTTATTTAACTTACAAAGTGATGCCCCTGATAAGTCTAGAACCCACCTGGCACCATAAATAGTTATTACAATATTATTGACTATATTCCCTATACTGTACTTTATAGCCCTGTGACTGTTTTACAACTACTAATTTGTACTTCTTAATCCCTTCATCTTTTTCATTCAGCCCCGTACATCTTCAGTTTGTTCTCTGTATCTATAAATCTGTTTCTGTTTTGTTTGTTCATTTATTTTGTTTTTATTTTTTTTAGGTTTCACATAAAAGTGAAATGATATGATATTTGTCTTTCTCTGTCTGACTTATTTCACTTAGTATAACACCCTATAAGTCCATTCATGTTGTCACAAATGGTAAAATTTTATTCTTTTTTATGGCTGAGTAATATTCCATTTTATATATGGACCACATCTTCTTTATCATCTAACTTAGGATACTTCCATATCTTAGCTATTGTGAATAGCACTGCAGTGAACATAGGGATGCATAAATCTTTACAAATTAGTGTTTTGGTTTTCTTTGGATAAATACCCAGAAATGCAATAGCTGGGTCAAAAAGTAGTTGTATTTTTAATTTTTTGAGGATGATTAGTGACCTTGAGCATCTTTTCATATGTCTATTGGCCATCTGTTTTTCCTCTTTGGAGAAATGCCAGATAGGTCCCCTGCCGATTTTCTGATTGGATTGTGCATTAAGGTTGTATGAATTCTTTATATATTTTGGATATTAACCCCTTATCTAAAATATCCCACTTATTTATGTCTTACTAATTTCTTAATCCATAGCAAACTTTGCTTGCATCACCTTAACAATTACCCATACTAACGTTTTATTTAATTTTCTCTCTTGGGCTTGGACCAATACTTCTCACAGCCTATAGCCTACCCCCAAACCTATATGTAAACAATTGAATTTATTATCATCTGTCAAACTTGTAAACCTTTCACATCTCCTGAAATCCTAATCTCAGTCTTCACCATCTACCAGTTTACCCATAACTAGAGTCAGAGTCCTTCTCGAATCTTGCCTTATATCCTAATGGTCAGTGAAACCTATAGACCCTAACTCTAAACTGCCCCCTAACTCTGTATTCACATTTTCATTACTACTGATGTTGCTTTGGTTTAGGCTTTACATGCATGTTCATACTTCCATGCTTTTGCACAAAATTCTCTGTCTACCTGTATGCACTTTTCTTCCTTGCCGCCTGCCAGACTCCTACTTATTTCTAAAATTCCAATTTTGCCCTCTTACCTGCTTCCACTACTCTGTTGCTCACTGGGGTTAGTGACTTCTTCCTTGCTGCTCCCAATCTTTTGTAACAGACTGTTATGTAATGCTTGCCAATTTAAATTATAGACACCCTAGACATGCAGTAATAAATCACTGCAAAATTTAATAAATTAAACTTTAATAACTCAGCATCTCAGTACTAAGTAAACATTTGTTGGATAAATTAATGGATTAATCAGCAAAACTGACAAATTAGCAAGTTGTTCATTCTTGAACAGTAAATAGGCCCTGATGAAAGATTAGGACTGTAACTTTTTAGGCAGGAAACTAGTGGAGTACAGGTCATGTTTCTATTGTTCCTTTTTCACTGGGGTAGGACGTTTGAAACATAGAGGAATCTCTGGGAAGGGAACTACAGTTAGTGTTGATAAAATAGGCAGTTAGTGTTGATGAAATGGTCTTAGATATCTGGACTATGACTTAATATCCTGGTATGATAGGCTCTTGGCTAGAGTGACATGCATATTACAAAACAAGGAAGAACAAATGTGTTTTCCCAGAGGTTAGCTGGCCTATTCAAGAGGACTCTACATTGAAAATGTAGAGAAAGCAAAATAAATTCCCAGATGAAGCCATGATGCTGATTTCTTTGAAGGACAACAGATAGGACATGGAAAGAAAAATAAGATGGAAGGAACTCTTGTTTTCACATGAGAAAATAATTAGAAGAGATTGAAAATATTACTTAGAAACTCAAATACCAAAACAAATGTATAGCACATGGGTTGCAAATAAAATGAATATTCATTGCAACATGTATCCACATGTATAAACTAATGAGAAATACTAGGACTTGTTGGAAAAATTTTCATGAAACCATTTATCTCATGCTCCAAATAAATAATAACTAAAAATGTTATAGGAGGGAAGGTACAACGTACTATATGGCTAGAAGATACACCTTTAGGAAAATCCACAAAATACATGCCTCACAAATGGATGAAAGGGCCAGAAACGATGTTGAACTAACTCAGAGAGGAACAGGTGATGTGTTCTTGATCTACTTTATGAAACTGGCTCAGAATCAAGATTTAGTAGTAATGGGGACATAATCCGGCCATCTGCTGGAAGTCTTAGTTGGCTGACCACAGGGCATCTGACAAGTTTTGATGAAAATTCTGTCTCCCAGAGGGTGAAAGAAAATACCAAAACTCATTCTGGAAGCGGCAGTACTAGTATGCTAACATTTTGCACATAACATTTATAAAAAGAAAAAAAAATGTCTATGCTTATGTGTTTGATGTGTTTTTATTTTCATTTTAAAAACCTCTGTAAGGACACAGAAGGCACTGGTAATGTTGGTTGCCTCTGGGAAGTGGGTCTGGTGGCTGGGGAACAGGGATACCTGAAATACTTTTCATTATTTTTTTACTTTAGGAATTTTGAACTATCAAATTATATTGTTTATTTAAATTCATCAAAGACCAAAAAAAAAAAAAAGTAAAAAAATTCAAAAAAAAACCCACTCATGGGATCAGGGAAGGATCTTTTTAAGATATAACATTTTGCATTAGGCTTTATTAAACCATTTATATTATTGCAATCATATAATATGAGTAGAACTTTTAAGCAACATTCCAGACTAACCAGAGCATCCCCTGCTGTCTGTGAAATGTACTGGTAGATACCTAAGGCTCACCCAACGCTCTGAGCTGGGAAGTCTCCCTCTCTTTTCTCATGTCTTTGTCTCCCTCCACGTGGAGTGTATGCTTACTTAAAGTCAGTCATGCTTATACCTAAACTTAATTAAGTCCATTGTACTTGTTATTTTAAAGCATACAATTTAATTATATATTAAACTGATGAAATATTAAGTGAAAGAGAGTTGTTTCTTGAAAATGTATTTGAATAGTCAGGAAAGACTATTAAAATGAGATGCTAAAACAAATGCTGTCAATAGTTATGAGCAAGACAACTATGAAAGACTGGGGGAAAAATCTCAAAAATCTAAATGGTTTTAGAACTCAGATACCCTACAGTGTTCTTACATTTTTGCTCTATTTTAAATAAGCTAAAGCTAGAAATTATAGATGATGTGTTGTGGCTAAGCATGAAAGACCATGTCAAATTCCGATTGGCAATGGAAGAAAAGGGCTTGACCCTGTCTAAAGTTCGGTGAATGAATATATATTTAAGGGGTTAAAGTTAAGGTTAAACACTTCAGTTATTTTTGTATTATGATTCTCTTCATTTGAATAGTTTTTTTGTTTTGTCAACTGACCACAGAACTAATCCTGTGCCGGCTTAAACGCCTGACTCTTCCACAGGACTGTAAACTTCTATAGAAGATGGGGCCACATCTTGTTCACCTTTGTGACCTCTGTGCATCTAATGGATCTTAGAGCACCGTAGATAGTCAATAAATGTTTGTGCCGACAGAGTTAAAAGTTGCATATGTTGTTGCTGAGTTCTGATACTGGGAAGCCACCAGGCCTGTCAACAAAACTTGAGAAGAGTAGAGTGAAAATGGCATGGGGCAAACTGAGTTTAGGATTTTAGTTAAGAGAAGGAATACCCAGGTTAATGGAACAAGCTGGAAAAAAATCTCATCTTCGGTCAGTATAAGAACTAGAATATGAAGAAAAGTTAGAGTCAAGGCCAATAGAAAATGACAAAGAAGCAAGAGGGGAAAAAATCAATAGATTAGGAATTCCAAGAGAGAATGAGTTCCTTTGAAAATTTATAGCCATATCTTTTTAACATTTCTCTACTCAACTTCAAGAGGAAATACTCAGAGTGAGCTTTCAACAGATGAAATTCTGGAAACCATTGAACTAGACCTAATTCCATAGGATTGTTGATGAGGGGAAATTAAAAATTTCTTGGGAGAAAATAACTGTCATTTTAGAGTTTATGATAACCAGAGAGGAGGAAAACTTTATTTAGATATACATGAAACCAGAATTTCCCAAAGCATGTTCCACGGAATACGAGATTGCAACATGTTACATTCTCCTTACTACACAGAGTACATTTCTTGTTTATTTGTCCTTTATTCTCCATCTACCCCTCTGATGTGCATTGGTCTTGAGAGAACTGGCTATTTTGGCCTGTCTTGCTCACTGTTACAGTCATACATAGTGCTTGGCACACATTAGGTGCCTCCAGAATACTTGTTAAACAAGATCTGGTGAACAACACTGAAGCAGGAACATGGACAGCCCCAGAAATGGCAGGCACTGAAGCGCACAAACAGGATTGGGTGAAAGTCACTACGAAGCAGGAGGAGGCATTGATTATCCGAACTTTTACCACAAAATGGAGCGTATCTGTTTATAAATTGAAAATAAAATGAACTCGAGTTTTGCTTACTACATGGCACAGTGGTAGGAATAAATGCAAGAATTAGGCGCGAATTCCTGGGACACTAGTGATGATGTTATTGGAAACGGAGAAGACATTTGTCCATGGAAGTTCAAACATGCTCATTAATTACTTTTACAGAAGTTTTTATATGCTTTGATTTATAGAAAAAAATTCTCAGCTGAATGCAGTTCCAATAATTTAAAAATATAATTTATGAGACCATTTCGTAGTAACTGTAGGAGTTACTATATCTTTCTCTTTAAATCACTCACAGAATCACTTAAGTACTCTTAATTAAAGAGAGCATGTTCATATCATCATCTTTCTTAAAATGACTAAACTATGAAACTAAAAGACAAAAGAAAGATAAAACAATATTTCATGCATTCGCGTGCATAATTCTGCAGAGAACAGTGGCCCTCAACTCTGCTAG
Source organism: Eonycteris spelaea (assembly GCA_003508835.1). Lineage (NCBI taxonomy): Eukaryota > Metazoa > Chordata > Mammalia > Chiroptera > Pteropodidae > Eonycteris > Eonycteris spelaea. The sequence goes on from PUFA01000053.1 coordinate 1,665,188, forward strand.
AATCACCTGAAAATTTTAGGGAAAACCCAATGACAAGCTGCACCCTAGGCCAGTTAACTCAGAATTCTGGGAATGGGGTTCTGATATCAAAGTTTTTACCTATTAGACATAGGCATTTTATACCTGAAAGTCATCAGGTAGAAAGGCTACTCCAGTATATCCATTTAAAACAATACTTATATTGACATCTAACAATTATCAAGTGCTATAGGTACTATTATTATCTCAGTGTTATAGATCAGAAAACCGGTGGTGAGATATTTAAAAAGTGACCAAGATCAAATAGCCAGTAAGTGGAAGAGCAAGACCCCAAGATAAAAGTCAATTTCCCCAAAATTAGTTAAGGTATCCAGTCTCTCCACTCTGATAATTAATCTTTTTCATTGAGACAGGAAAGACAAACAAACAACAAACAAACAAAACATAACAATCTTTCTTAAAGCCAAGAGGTAAAATCTACTTTTCTTTGGCAAACGTTAGTGTGGTTCAGCCTTGGAGGAGGAGAGTAGTTGGGTGAACTCTAGCAGCATTTAAAATTCTGCAATGAAGACAAGAAAGAATATGTGTTCTAAATTATAGCTTACTTTTTCTGATTGTAGGCATCTTCCATTTCTCCATGGTTCCAGATCACCTCAGTAGCACTGGTCTCTCTTTTTTATGTCATTGTTTGTATGGAATCTCTGGGATCCTTCATTTTGGGGTGTTATGCCTGATGGATGGAATGGTGCTTCTGAGTGGGCAAGCCTGCCTCTTATCTCCTGAAATGCCTGTCATTTTATTAGAAGAGGATGAATGAGAAAGCCAGATTGTCTTTGAGGCCACTGAGAACATCTCAATCAAAACCCCTACAAAATTACATTTACTAGAATTGCTTAAGGTGAAGAAATTCTTCATATTCTTTAAGGTATGTTTAAAATAACACAAGACTATTTACTTTGATATGTAGTTTGAAAAGCTAGATACTTGAGAGATTCTGAGTGACACATCTATGTTTTGATTGTGATTTTATTGTGACTATTTCTGTTAAAAAAATAAAAAGCAAACAAGAGGCATTAGGGATTTGGTACCTGCCTTTCTTTAGTTGTGTTTTCATTTAATGTAGCCAAGAAGAAGAAAACATATTGGTGAGACTTTGGTTGAAGTAAAAATATATATGCACTAATTTGATGTCTCTGCCATGTAATGCTCTAAAGAGTACAGTGGAATCATTATATCTTGATTCTGGACTAGTAGAAACTACACATGAAGATTGTATACGTTATAGATCTGCAGACAAGGGAGATAAGATAGAATAAAAGAATGATTTTGAAGTGCCCACATAATTAAGTTTAATGTACCATTGAACTTTAAAAGCAAAAATAAATCTAAACAATTTGAATTAAATCATCTTTTAAAAACTTAAGAAATTTTCATTATTTCATCGTAGTATATAAAATCTAAAATTGATAGTTGCAAAGGTCCATGATACTCAATCCATATTAGGAAGAAACATGATCCTAACCTTTAAGAAATATATCTTTCTCTTTCTATCCCAAAACAACTCTCTTAATAAATGTCTTTCAAATTAAGTGATGGCAACCACAGAAGCCATATCAATCTCCATTTGTTTATTAACTTGGTGATCTGAAGAACAATGAAGAGAAGATAACTCCATTAAGCTGTCAGACCAAACAACTCCTAATGCATTCCTGTAAACTACCTAATTTCTTGAGTGTGCTCCTCTTATTTTCAAATATTAGAGCAGGATCCAGCTAGGCTGAGAAGGGTCCTCGAGGCATTCTCTGCCTCTATCTGCTCTGCATCCTTGGGTGCTACAACCTTACACTACCTAATACTCCAAACTTCATCTTACTAGAGTTATAAGTTCACATTGATGATTTCCAGGCAGTTCCAAACAATGCCTTTTAATATGTCATATTTCCTGATTCATCATAATTTTAATATTATCACAAATATACACTACCATTATTTATATTTCTAAGTCAGAAAACCAGGTAAGTGCCCCAGCTCATGTCCCCAACATTTGGTTAGACAGAGTGAGTTTCTGAATTCAATACTCAGTTATTAAGCAAGCAACAGGTAAATAAAAACTGAGTTGATGGCTGTAAGATGGTTCCTATTAAAGAAAGGACATCTGCTGCTGAATGTTCATGATGTTCCATTCACTATGCCTTTCTCATATCTTACAAGCTCTGAGTTAGATACAATTGTTTTCCTAATCTTACAGATGAGGAAACAGAAGCTGACAGAACCTATTAGTGACAGAATCAGGATTTGAACCTAGGCTTCTTCACTTGAGAGAATTTTAGACTTCCTCACAGAGGAAGCTGTGCATGACAATGGTCCAAACACACAGACAAGTCCAAGCTTGGTCTCCCATGAACCTATGACACAGAGAAGAGGAAAACACTGGTCTTTTTTTTTTTTTTTTTTTTGCCCTCTGAAACTTGATGGGTCTATGAGGGTATTACGCAGGCTATTTACCTAAATTTCATTATGAAGCAAAAGAAAAACTAAAGAATGTGGACAGTTGGGACAGGAATAATGATAATGAGGTAACACCCTTAGAGCCACCCCCTCCACCTCCCCCACCCCGCCCCACCGCAAAGACCCTGCTTTGTTTTTCTCTTAGTTTCCAATCTGTGCTCCTGAATGCATGGAATTGAGTCATGAGCAATCTAGATAGGACTAACGAGACGAGACATAAAAACCCAGGAGCTGGTGGGAGTACAAAGTCCTTATTTTCTTTTTTGTTGGTTGTTTCTACGCTACATTCTTGGACAACAAAGAACAAAACATCACTGTCCTTGATCAAAGAAGACAGTAGGAAAAAGAAGGAAATGTGGCCAAAGTCAGGACATGTCAAAGAAATGGAGAAAATTGCCTTAATTCATCTATTATAATTCTAGCTTTCAGAAGAACTAGAGAAGGATATTGTTCTCTTGAGTCCTAGAAAGAAAAAGAAAGCCTAAGAAATTAATTTGTAAAGTGAAACTTGATTTAGGAAAATAAAAAAAGCTAACATTTGCTTTGAAGCTTGATCAATGTGATTTTACTGCTCTTTTTACAGTAAATTATGTAAATGTCATGTTAAGATACTTAATTCATATTCACTTGCCATTAATTTAGACAAATAGCCCTGTTTGACCACTCTTATGATAAAGACAACCACAGTCATGCGCCTAACAACATTTTGGTTGACGATGGACCACATATCCCATGTAGTCCCATAAAATTATAACAGAGCTGAAAAATTCCTATTGCCTACTGATCCTGTGGTTGTCATAACATTGTAGTGAAACATTGCTCACATGTTTGTGATGATGCTGGTGTAAACAAATCTACTGCATTGCCATTCTATAAAAGCATAGCACATACAATTGTATAGCACATACTGGATAATAATAAATGACAATGTTGCTGGTTTATGTACTTACTAGGCTAAACTTTTTATCATTATTTTATTGTATCCCTCTGTTTATGGAAAGTTTCCTGTAAAACAGCATGCTGTGTTACGCTGGCAGCAGCTTCATACATCTCATGTTTACTGTGTCTCTTGATTGCATCATTTTCTCTTGGTCTTGACTTAATTTTGTGTTATTTTGCACAGTAACACACTGTGCAGGCTTGTAGCCTAGGAGCAATAGGCAATAACATATAGCTGAGGTGTCAAGCAGGCTACACCGTGTAGATTTGTGTGAGTACACGCTATGGTGTTCAATGCATTTCTCAGAACATACCCCTTGTTAAGTGGAGCATGACTGTAATAATATAATAATAATATAATTGAAAAATAAATATTGTGGTGTATGCATCATTTTTTAATGCTGGAGGAAGTACTAGAGGTAGACTAAGATCCAGGATTCTGAAGTAAAACTGTTCAAATTCTGGCTCTGTCACTTGCTAGTTGTGTGACCTTAGGCAATTTATCTAACTTCTGTGTCTCAATTTCCTCATCTTTAAGACATGGTTAATAATATTATGTACCTCATAGGGTTGTTGTAAAGATTAAATTAGTTAATAAATGTAAATATTTAAAACAGTGCCTTTCATATATTAGGAATTATTTAAGTGTTTGCTGTTATTTGAACATTATTTTTGAAAAGGTATATAATTTATTATAAGATTTATTTCTGGTTTTAATAATACTCATAAAACTAGGAATAAAAAAATGTTCTTAATTTGAAAGTATTGGTTAAGAATGCTTCTGGTGGAAAGTAACAGAAAACTCTCCAATGGTGGTTTAAGCTATAAAAACATTTCATGTTTATTTTATAAGAATTTCAGAAGCAGACGGTCTCAGAATTGGGTCAGTAGGCCAAAAATATATAACCCAGGTCTCTGGCTCATTCAGTTTTGTATTCGGACCATACTTAACTATCAGCTCTTCATCTCCACACTGGTTGCTTATGACCAGAAGGGACTGCCACATCTCTAGGCAACAAGGCTGGATATAGGGAAAGGAGAATTCCCAACAAGTTCTGCACTCACATACACACTGACATCTATTCCTTAAAAGGATTCAAATGATCTCTCTTAAATGCCAACAGAGTTCCCCTTAACAGGAGAAGTAACCATTTCTCTAGCATCTATAGTGAGAGACTACATAATGGCTTTTGAGTTAGCCTGCTAACAGGGTCTGTTACTTGGATAAAGACAAACCATCAGAAACCAACAACAAATGTCATACATATGGTGAGACACTCAAAGTATTCTGATTAAAGCTCAGAACAGGAAAAGTCTGCTTATTCGCAGCTATTATTCAATATTTTTATGGAGTCCTTAGCCAAATGGCCATAAGCCAAGAAAATCAAAGACAATCAACTGAAACTTTTAGATTTAAAATGAGATAAAATTAAACTTACATTCCACAGTCTTACTAGCAACAATTTCAAGTGCTCAATGGCCTCATGTGGCCTGTGGCTACACATTGGACAGTGCAGATAGAGAACATTTCCATCATCTCAGAAAGTTTGACCTAACATTTTGTAGTTTAGAAGGAAAATTGTCACTGTCTATCAACTCTTTAAATGTGAATATTCGTTGAATGCACAATTGCACTATTGACAATAATCTCTCCTACCAAAATACACAAATGCACAAAAATATATGAAATTGCAGTATTATTAGTAGTACTTGAAAACTGGAAATAATATAAATGCCCATCAACGGGGGGGGGGGTTAAGAAATTATAGTATAATCATATTATAACACATCATGAGGTTATTTGAAAGAATGACATAGAATTATATGTACTCACAAGGAAGGATGTTTGACATATATTGTTGAGTGAAACAAACAAGTCACACACACAGCATAATCCCATTTTGATTTTAAATTATACGTAAATTTATATGAAATTGTATACATATATTTGCATATAATTCAGGACCTAGACTAGGAGGTTGTGAGTGAGGTGCCTGGGGCACAAAATATAGGTGCTTGCTCTCAGCTCCTCCTTAAATTTTACCCCAGAGGCCTCACTCACCATACCCTAGTCCTGGTCCTGATATGTTTCCATATATGTAGAAAAATCTTTGAGAAGAATCAGTATTTTCCTTTTAATCCTTTTCACTTAAAAACATTATTCAATTTTTTTTTAAAGGAAGGATATGACCTGAAGCAAATGGTTTGGCCTGTACCCCAGAGACCAATGGAGACCACACAGCAGTGAAAGACCTGTTTTAGCCTGGGGCTCCTTATGGTGCAGCCACATGTTAATATTTGAGCTGGCTTTCATGTTCAGTTCCACGTAATTTCTGAGGATTTTTTTTTTTAATTTTATTGTTTCTTGCACCCTTTGAACAGAGGAAACACTGCCAACACTTTTATTATATAAATAATCACACTTGCTTCTATTTGTATTTTTCATGTGATCATCTCAATGCTTATTAATAATAGCTCTTCCAGGTCACAGTTTCTATATCGTTACCCTGTAATCAGCTGAGCAAAAATTCAATGTCTCTTTAACAATACAGAAAGTGGTAAATCAGTTCCCAAATAATTACAGTAGCAATCACTAGTCTATGTATCAATGATTCTGCTAATTATGGAATTTCCAACATGAGTATGAGTGACTTCAGTCTTTTTCATTTAAAGTCTATTTATATTTTCTTCCAATCAATGTTCATGCCCTTTCTTGTGTGTTTTTGAGTTTTACATTATGATAAATGAGACTCGATAACCTTATTTTTTCAGGAGAGCGTATGTCTTTGCCATATCCTGTCACCTTTAGCAATTAACACTAACAGTCAGCTTAACTTTATTTTAGTATGTATACTTTCCACAAAAGATAAAGAGTAGGAAGCACGCCCTATGTTTAATACTGATAATAAATGGACACAATCCTCTTGCCATTTATATATTATCTCCACGTGGTGTGAAATGTTTCCATTGTGTTTTGTTGTTTTCAAAGACAGGATGGATAGTCTTGTCTGTTTAAAACCTTTCAAAACTGCACATAAAAAGTCCAACCCGTATACCCCACCATCCAGATTCATAATTATAAATTAGTAAATGACTGAAATAAACAACAAAATGTACTTCAAAATAAAGATGATCTGGTTTTTATTTTTCCCAAGTGTAATTTTTAAAGAAAAATGCAGTGCCTCTAAGCCCTCTGCTGTGATACCAGCACATCACACCAGTTAATGAATGATTGGAATCTTTACCTAAGGTAGCTGCCTTCTGGGCTCCATGATGCTGATCATTTTTCCTAATGACTTAGTCAATTTTGGGAACCTAAAAATACTGATAATTGCTTAGAAATTAGAGTTAAGATGATGTAAATTTATCATTTTAACCAAAGTTCCATTTCAATAGGCTAGAGCTTATTGTTTCTTTAGAGAATAAATGAACTAAATTAATATTTTAATATGAAATAAACTGTTTTGTGTTTTTGGATACAAAAATTTTGTAAATTTTATCTACATTCCTAGTTGAAGGAACACCAAAATCACTTTTTAAAAAGAGGAAATAACTATTTTTAAATTAGTAGATTCATTTCATTTCACTCCTGTGGTTCTTTTTGGTTAGATTAAGTTGCACACACACACAAAAAATAACATTAATGTGGTTCTCAATATTCACAGTTGTCTTGGAGAAATTTAAATCTTTTAAGATCCTTCAGCAATCTATTGCTTATTTCCATTATTATAATCACATGGAAGCATTTGTCAATAATATTTATTGACTAGATGTTTCCTCCTGCACTCTAGTTTACTTGCTTAGAAATTTAAAATTAGAAAGTTAAAATAAATAATCTCTATAGTCCTAAAATCCTATAATCTCATTGAAATTTTGAAGTGGTCTAATAAAACATATTCTTGCTTTGTGTGCTACTTGATGTACATATTTTTTTATTTTTAGTTTTCTGCCTTGTTAACACATTTCTCTGCTACTATTATAAACTAACTACTTATTACTACTACTATTTAAATTAAGTGTATTAATAACATATTTTACTTGCAAGAGATGGAGACAGTGCATCATGTTTCAAAACCAAAAATGACAGATCACACATCTGGGAGATTTAAAGGCTTCCTAGCTTTGGGTAGAGCAGAATCTAAGTGTTCAAATGTCCTTGGGTATTTGTCTTTCCCACATCTCAGGTTCTCTTTTCTTTGTTTTGGGTTTATTTCCAGTCAGGTACTTTCATATAGCATTAAAAATGACTACCATTAGAAGCCTTTAAAGACAAACTTCATTTGTCTTTACATCCCGTGAACTAGGCAACCTCATTGTTGCCAAGCTCCCATTTTCCTGATCGTTCCACAAGCTCTGGGATGGACTCTGATTGTCCCAGCTTGGGTCATGTGGCCAAGTCTGAACCAATTACTGTGGCCAAGAGAACCTGCATCGTCACTGGCCAGACCTGAATCACATAACCAATCCCAGATGTCATTATTTTTATAGTCACCATAGTTACTCTGATTGGAACATGTAGACTTGAGTGGAGGGGTGATTCTCCAAGAGATTAGGCATGCCATGTCCAAGGAGGAGGAACGCTGAGCAGGCAAAACCAGTGGATGTCCACTGCACTAGCTCCTAACAGCGTTCTATCCACCTGACTCCCTAAACAACATTCTTGATCCAATCTACTTGTGCAACTATTGTGAATGCAGTTGAGATCGAAATGTTTATTTTAATGGTATTGACTAGATATTTTCCATAGTAAAGCACCTTACATGCAGCGATGAAACATTTTTAAAAACAAGTATAAAATACATTCTGTTATACATTGTTTTCAACTTTCCTCCATGTATATTACCTAATTTATAATTTAATATGATGAACAGATCTGTAAATGTTGTTTCAAAGTTCTAAGGTTTGGGGCCCAGTAAATTTTCTACTTATCCTCAAATTCTTTTATTACTAAGCTCTTCATAGGAAAAAATTGTTTGGTACTCTTGCTATCATGTTCTCCTCAAGGATCTTCTTTATCAAATTCCCTTATGGCACCTGCCTACTTACAATAAAATCCTTTTATTATCAACTAAAGAGCCTGGTATAAGATCCAAGATAGACATGCATTCATCAGCAGCTAGATTCTAATATGCTTATCACTTCTAAACAAATTAATTTTGGACAACTGGACATTTTAAGTAAGTTTCTTTAAAACATATTTGAAATTGTCAATAGCAAAAAGAAATTTAGCACCCTGCTTCAAAGTGATACTTGTATTTTCCTTAGCATTTTAATCGTATATAATTGATCATTTTTCATAATTTATCCAAAATATTTTTACCAGAAGGTAATAAGTTCTCTAGGGAGCCCTTCACCTAAGTGAGCCTCTTCAGACAAGCCCTACCTCCTCGAGGTAAATAGCATCATTTCAAATGCAAACGAGAATAGATTGGAGTCTAGTGTGACTTAGAGCCAGATATTCTGAGCCTCTAAATAGTTTTGTTGTTAAGCTATTAGGACCCCAATTTACCATGTTAGTCAGTATAAAGAACAAGTAACACCTCCCCTCCTCCCACCCCGCCTTTTTTTTTTTTTAAAGGATCATGGCATTTATTTCTCCTGGCGGTTAACCAGGTTCTGAGTGGGTGACTTTTTGCTTCTTAGCCTAAATTATGTAAAGGCATTCAATAAATCGATAGTTCTAATTTGAAATATTTGTAGTGCTGGATAAAAGCCAGCTGGCTCCTTTTCATGGATCTGTAACACTTTCAGGAAAGCAAAGGTAATATCCATCACTTGCCTTTAAATACATATATATTTAATATTCGGTTGTAGAAACTATAGAGAGATCTGCCTGATCTACTGAGTATAGAGAAGTCTCCTGGGGCATTCTGGTGACAGAAATCCTAGAAGTGTTCAGCTCACTGCACGAAAGGAGAACCTAATGAAAATAGCCAGAAGGTGACCCTAACCACCTGCCAAGGAGGAATAAGAGATTATTGCTGAGAGAGACCAGAGTACCATTGGAATGGCCCTTAGAGCAAAACCAAAGACTGTGGGCAGTGGAGCATGGTTTAATTTTTTTGGTCTATCTCTGTTGGAGGGCTTTCCATAGAGGCCACATATCCAGGTGTGATATCCATGGTCAGGGGACTGAACCACATAGTGGAGAGCAAGACAGGGCAGAGCATTTCTATTTCACAGAATGAGTAGACAGATCTGTCTCTAAGGTCAGCAGTCCAGAGTATGACCTAGGACACCTGTCCACAGTGAAAGGATGAAGGAGTAAATACAGAGCTTATGAGCTTGGACTCTTAGATCAGACCCACTTAAGATCCAAGAGTGGCTTTACCACCCACTAGCTGCGTGACTGGGGAAAGTTGTTGCACATACCCACAACCTTCCTTCCTCATCTAGAAAGTGGAGATAATAATACTATCCCTATTGTAGGGGTATTGTGAGTTCCTGGCACATAATTAAGTACTCAATCTAGAGTAGGGGTACAATAGTGGCCCAGATAACTGACAATGGTATTGAGAAAGCTGATCGACAGGGGAGGGGAAGAGTTGAATAAGAAAATGGAGTGTCCATTTACTGAAGTCAGCCAAATTGTCTGAGCAGGCAGGGAACAGGCATCTGTCCACACCCACACTGGATGTTCTGTTAGCCAGTTAGCCATCTTTCTAAAAATGGAACATGTGATTGCAGTGCAAGACACCACTGAATTGACTTCAAGAGTCCTCCAGCAAAGTTTAATCACAGATTTAAAAACAAAACAAATAAACCCTCTGGTTTGAAAATAATTTCTCTAAAATATTGGGTCTTATCTTCCTTTCACTAGGCAGAAACTCAATTTAAACACCTCAAAACATGACTTTAATTTCTAGTGTCTGCTGAGAAATCATTTTAACAACCTTATAGGACAAACTATTTCAGCAGCTCACAATCTTTATCTCAAAAAAGATTGAAAAAAATAACTAACTGGGTATAGGGTATACAGTGACCATTTCTAATGCGTAATGATAATCTGTCTCTGATGTCAATTCTTATTTTTTCTAAAGTGTTTATTTCCTTTAATTTCTGAATCAGTGCATTGAATCCTTAATGAGAAAAATGTATATTATAATAAGTTAGAGTTCCACATAAAAAGTCCTATTTAGAGCATTCAGATTTGAATACACGAAAATGAACTTAAGTTCCAACTTCTCACTACAGTTCAGTTTGATTCTCATAAAAAGCAGTAGTAAAGACAGTCTCCTTTTCTCCCCTCCATAGTGTGGCTCGGTTTCATTGTCCTCAGCCATCCTATGTCTAGTAGGTAAAAGACAGCGACATTAACATTGGGCATTACTGTTGTCCTGAGGTGGAGCTAGTAGGTACTGAGGAAAATGAAAAGAGGATTCTAACTTTAGACATCTTAAAATTTAGTTTTGTGCATAAAAATATACAGTAGCAAAGTTGTGTCTAGTTATGAAAAATGTGTGAGTTGTACACTTAAGATATGTGTACTTTCTGTGCATATTTTTAATAATTAAAAAGTTAAAATAACAAAATAGATCATTACTATGGCAATCCTATGCTGTGGAGTGTGAATAAATAAAGATATTTATTGCTTAGTTCAAATCGGTAGTTAGATTTAAAAACTTCCCTCTTTTGGAACTACTATACAAGTTATAAAGTCAAAATCATCACAAATCACCACAAACCTGGTTACCTTTCTAGAAATGGACTTGGTTCCTAAACCAAAGGAAAAGTCATGTCTACTTACAGGATGACTAAAACAGTTGGCTTGCCCTGTGTCTCTGCACTAACTGAACATGCCTTTAAAAATGTTTCAAGGAGCTAAGTCTTACAGAGTCATATACTGAATTAACCTGTGATCCACCAAAAGCAAGAGTTTTACCGCTAACTCTAGTAGAAAAGTTCTGGGAGAGAATAATGTCTGCTCCTACTCTTATCATATGCCTGTCCCAGAGCCAGTCATTGAGCATAGGGGAATGGATCTTTCCCTGCCTGGCTTGTAGTATCATGGGGAGTGAGCACACTGTGACTGACAGTCCCCATGACAGAATGTTTTAGACAAGACTGGTTCCTTGAAGGAAGTGAAGCCAAGCAGACAACTCATATCTATTCCCACAGTATGTAAAGAAGTTTAGACATTCAACTGCTTGATCGAAATTTCAAAGTGGAGGCAGGGGCACTGACTTAAAGATAATTGCTGTAATTTGGGTAAGACTGCTGAGGACAATAGGTGGGAGAAGGAGGGCATGATAAATGCTGGACTCATTGGATGCAGAAGGCCAATGAACTAGAGAGAGGAATCTAGGGCGGCTCCCAGATATTTAGCTTGTGAGACTTGGAGGATGATGGTGACATTCTTATTAAAAAGGGAGAAAGGAAGAGAAATAAATTTAGGCAGAAAGAAGAGAATATATTTAATTTTGGAAATGTCGAGTTGTAGAAAATAATAATGAGTTGGAAAAACATCAGTAAAACCATTCTGTAAAGTTTTAAAAATACTATATTCTTCCCACCAAAACAAGACCTACATAATTGAAAACATATAGAGAAGGAAAAGAAAGAAGAAAGAGGAGTTCAGTAACTGAGTTTCTTCTGGCAGAATAAGCTCATGCGTACTCTGTTATATTTGGATAACTGAAGCGGTTTTGGCCTCTATTTAGAATATCTTTGTTCCACTGCATTTTATTATTACTCAGAATAGCTCTTTTAAGAATATTGCTTTTCTCATTTAAAAGTAATTCATACCTGTAAGACACAATTTTAAAAAGACAAACTAAAACCATATATCATGTACAATAATATTTTGACTCAGTCACTCCTTCCTAAAATGTTTTCAGTTATTATAAATAAATATTGTCATTATAAAAAAAAGCCTAATAATACAGAAAAAGAATTAAGATCACTTAAATATCACTACCCTAAGATAGCCATTGTTAGTATTTTGACTGTTTTCATGCATCTCGTACACACACAGATGCAAATTTATTTAAATGAAGTTATATCTCATATGTTCTTTTTATTATGGATTTTTAAAACCATCTTAACATTTACTTATATTTTTTCCATGTCTCTTTCCTTTTCTTTATTCTTTTATACTGTTTATTCTCTCTCCAAAATAGCTTATATTAGTGATATATATACACACATATATTTAGTAAATTGTATATCACATATTTTATATGTATATGTGTGTGTATATGTATATATGTATATATACATATACACACACATATATATACATACATACAATACATACATACAATAACCATGAAGAAATTGGTCATTGTTTTAAAATTATTTTTAAAAACAAGGGTCATATTATATATACTTTTTGATATCTGGCTTTTCCCCCTTAACAATATATTGTGACAATCTCTCCAAGTAAGTTGCTTTAACTGTCATGTAAGAGTGTGTTATCTATTTGAGAGTAACTTTGCTAAGACCAGGGACAATGTCATATTTGTTTATTGTAAAACCCCATATCTCACAGCATATAGCAGGGACTTAAGAATGAATACGCTGATATTATCAATAGTTTGAACCCAGGCTACTGAGGATGAAAACATTTGGGCCAAGCAATTTGTCGAAGTTCATGTCTGCAAAGCACAAAGTGACAGAACTCAACACGCTGTGTGATTGATAATATTGTTATTCTCATTTCACTCATGAAGAAAATGAGGTGCATAGACTTAAAACAACTTTTCCAAGAGCACAAACCTATGCCTGCAAGGTACTGCACCCCAGTCTCACAAATTTTAACCAAATGTGTCATCCCTTGTATTCTGTAAATGGCAATCATGAAAAAATCAACATGTCCCACTTGGATAAAAGAATAATTCAATCTTGAAGATTCATCATGTTCTCTGCCTAGAGCTTTTCATGCAATGGTCATAATTTTCCTCGTTAGAGGTTTTCTACAGTGAGTAGTGGATATGAATTTTCACATTTCTTTTACGGAGGCAAAGGATGAGATACAACAAAGTAATTTTGTCAAATGACATACAGGAAGTCAGTAGAAGAAAGGGACAGAGAAACCAGTTCTTTTTATCCCCAGGGTAAAATTCTGCCTTCCAAGAAAAATCTGAAATCTGGAAAACCCCAGTCAGATTTTGTTACAAAAGTGGATCTCAGCACTTGGTTAATTTATGGCTTTAAGGAAAAGAAAAGCAGGAAATGTGGTGCTTCATTTGGAGCTGGGAATGCAGAACCAGGCTGTGTCTCTACTGAGCTGGGTGTGCTGTGCAGATGGCCTGTATCAGAATCTCCCAGAGAGCTTGTTGAAAGGCAAAGCATGGGTCCACCCACTGAATCAAAATCTAGAGGGTGGAGCCGGGAATTTGGGGGATGGACCCTATGGAATTCACTTTTAACGAGCATGTCAGATAACTTTTAGGCATACTAACATTTAAGAACAACTGTTTTGACCTTCAAAGGATGTTCTGGGGCATCTTGGCTTAGTGGGAAAGGCAGCCACTTCCTGTAGGCTCTTGGAGAAGTTACTTAAGTTCCCCAGTTTTGCTTTCCACATCTATAAAACAGGGATATTAACACTTATTAACACATAATAATTAAAAGTAATATTATAGTAATTCATTGTATTATAATAATTAAAAGTAATAGATGTAAAAGTCTGGCACCCACTGATTAATTGTAAATTAAGCCTAAATTAACCATCATAAGAACGAAAACTTATGAGGCTATTTTAGAAAATGTGAATCTGATTAATTCCGTGTGGCTTTCAATTTGGAAAGAATCTTGAAGAAAGGAAGTTAAGAATCTAGAGATACACAGTGGATAAGCCCAAATGAATGTTAAGTATTAAAACTTACAATGTACAACCTAGTAATTAGACATTTATATACCTCATGAAGTTATCACCCTGATTAGTTTAGGACCCATCTGACACCATACATAGTTATTACAATATTATTGACTATATTCCCTATGCTGTACTTTACATTGCTGTGACTATTTTTATAACTGGAACTTGTACTGCTTAATCCTTTTCACCTTTTTTTCCTCCATTTCCTAAACCCCCTCCCATCTGGTGATCATCATTTTGTTCTCTTTATCTATGTGTTCATTTCTGTTTTGTTTGTTCATTTATTTTGTTTTTAGATTCCACATGTAAGTGAAATCATATGATATTTTCCCCTTTCTATTTGATTTAGTGTATGCCAACTGTAATTGGAAAATAAATTAGTTAAAAAAGAAAAGACAAAACAAAATGAGTATGTTGCTAAAAGAGAATTTTTAAAAGATACTCATAATGCCATTCTTTATCTAAAAATAAATAATTTCTTAATAACATCAAATATCAGTTCTGTAGCTGTTTCATGAATGTTCTTTTATATTTTTAAAAAGTTAAATTTTGTTTGATTCAGTATCTAAATAAAGTCCATGCATTAAGCATTGTGACTGGTCAACACACACACACACACACACACACACACACACACACACACACACACAGAAACAAATAAAAGCACCATCACTCCCTCATGGCGTTCTTTGGGGCAGTTGCATGGGAGAGTAGGCCCAGGCAAAAGCATAGAGCAGAGGAAGCAGTTGTGAAATACATTCAGATGGGGAGGTACTGTTTAGGTAATGGTGATAAAACTATGTTGAGTCAGATGCCAAACGGTGAAGCAGTGATGCCAAGACAAACTGGAAAACAGCAGCACAAATACAGACCTCGAGGGAAAAGATTAAGCTATGCCAAGTAAAGAACAAAACAAAACAAAACAAAACAAAACAGGATCTTCGTGAGTTATAGCTTTATAAATGGATGTGATGGAAAAATTTTTACATTTTCTCAAAAACAGAAGCAGCTAAAAATAAAATTTAGAACCAATTTTAATGGGCAAGGTGAGAAATTTTACCAAGGGAGTTTTATAGATGTGACTAAGAGTAAGTCACAATTTCACTTAGCTTTAGAGACCTCAACTGTGAAAAGAATAATTGTCTCTTAAAGCCTATTTCGGTGGGAGGAACCCTGATTCTCTAATTACACAATGAAATACTAGCTTTAGTCTAATTTAGTCTAAGTCGGGTCTGAATTAGGAATTTTAACAAAATATCATTTTCATTAGTAGATTTCCCAAGTCGTGCATCTTGCTTTATGATTATTATGTATTATGTCTTATTATTATTTTTTTATTTTTATTTTTTTTCAAAAAACAAGTTAATAAAGTAGTGGAAAGAAAATAATTTACCATTTACTGAGTGCTTAGCTAGGCCTGAGCACTTAGTTAAATCCTTTTCATATATTATCTAGACTCCACAAAAATCCTAAAAGGTAAGTATTATTAAGATGCCCATTTTACTTACAAGGAACTGAAAATCAGGGTCATTGGGCCAAGTGAAATAAGTCAGACAGAGAAAGATAAACACTATATGCTTTCACTTATATGTGGAATCTAATGAACAAAAAACCAAACTAATCAAAAACAGACTCACAAATAGAGAGGACAATTTGGTGATGGACAGAGGGGAGGGGAATTGGGAGGCTGGGACAATGGGTGAAGGGTTAAAGAAGTACAAATTAGTAGTTGATAGTTGGTCATAGGGATGGGGACACGGCAGAGGGAATGCAGTTAGCATTAACGTGATGGCTAGGTGGAGGGTCAAGGGAGGGAGGAGCAACTGGGGAGATCATTTTATGAACTATATAGATGTCTAACCAATGTACTGTATACTTGAAACTAATTAAAATAAGAAAATGAATTAAAAAAAAATAAACAGGGTCAGGGGAAGGATTGGAACCATGCCTCGGTCTATGCACTAATTACTATGTGTAGAGAAAAGAAGGGCGCTCCCTCTTGTTAGATGACAAGAATTTGAAAGGAACATTTTTTATTCCATCAGTGACTGGAGAAACCCTGCTTGTGTTAGATTCTGTTATACATCCACTCCTGTATTTACCTTGCTTTCTATTCCTGAAACCATCCCCTCAGAGACCCAAAGGGTGACATTACGGCAATGAAATGAGCCATCTGTCACTGAATATTTTGGCTATGAAGTTTTATTTTGGACCCAGTAGGTGGGAAAAAGTCCTGACAGGGTGAAGTCCAGGGCGAAGGTCTGGTAATAGCAACGCATAAAAGCCCTTCATTCCTACAAGGGCTTCCACATGCTCACTCTTCAATTTGGTTGTGGTAACCTTGGAAATATTATCAGGACATGATTCTTTCAACTGTCATATCGTTTAATTTTTGCTCTCTGAAATCAAAGATAATTTACCTAATAACATAGAGGGAAAGAAACAAAACATTTTAAATGATGTTAAAAACCATTTTCATTTTGTGGCTAAGGATACTTAGAATATTCTTTATTTTAAAAATTAATAAAATTATGCTTACATTTATATTTCCCACATTTATTTTCAAACCAAAGTTTTCTGCTTTGATAGTTTCTGTATTTAAAAAAAAGCATGGAATTTCACAATGCTTGCATGTCAGTTTAAGAAGGCAGGATAGGTCAACACTTTTTTAATTGAGTGCAGTGACTAAAGAAGACAACTTTATTTTAGTTGCATGAATATATCAATTATTTATCAAAGTCAAATAAAAAATACATGTTTCATAATCAGGAAAAAAATCCTCAACATCCTGACTTTGGCTTCTGAGATGGGCCAGGGGCTATGCTTACCAGCAAACTAGGCAGGAGCAACTTTTGCTTCAGTCAGACAGGAAAAGACACCTAAAATTTTTTACTTCTACTAACCTCTCAAATTCCAATAATGTGGCTAGCAATTTACCATTTATGAACCTGGACTTATCCTAAACTCATAGGTTTTGACATTTGGGCCATGTATACACATTAAATTTCAACTCCAAGATTGTCATCACCCCTGGGCAGACACTTTGGAAAGCATTTTAACATGGGCTAACACCTTGTTACCCATCTGCAAGGGTACATAACTTAAGAGAGATAATATTGACTAAAACATAAAGGAGACACATATCATTTTCAATAAGCAATTGAGTAAAATGAAAAAAAAGTGACATATTTTTATCCTGTGTAAATAGGAAGAACAAAGTGCACAAATACGAGATAGCAAACAAAAGGAATTGGAAAGAGTTACAAATTTAGCCAGGGAAGAACCAGCTATTCTTTGAGCACAGGATGTGTTTCCTTGGCAGTTGGTGTGATGCTGAGAGAGGTCAATCACAAGGGCCCCCCAGCTTGACAGAGAGGGAGTTTCTGACAAGTTGCTTAGAGAGTGGCCAGAAGTGGTCAGGGAAGTGCTGCTGCAGTTCGTCTCAGAGGGTTCTGATGGGTCATAGAGGGGTAAACAAGAGCTGTGCAAAGGGCTCAGGAACTGGGGAACAGGTCAGGAGATGGAGTGCAAAATGAGTAAAGACTGATTTCGAGGCAGTAGCTATGAATAAAGAAGGGGATATCAAGGGATTGCCAAATGCAAGGTCTGGGGTCAACAGAACAACTAGGACCTCTTATTTTTTTGTAAGCCAAGGTCGGATAGTTTAGCATACTTTCTAAAATTGTGTATTAAGGAAAGTTGGTTGCTAAAGTATTATTGCTACTTTCTTCAAAGGACATTGATTGGTTTAAGATACGTCTTTGGTGTGTTCATACTATACCATTTCCAGCTAACTTTTAAACTTTGAAAGTTCCATGTTCAGAAATTTAAGCATGATTCTTAATATTATCTCCAACTGCTTCTGCTTATAGTTACAATATTTTTTATCTTTTGAGGATATGGCAAGCCTCACAATATTTTTGTGAATTCTACTTGCTAGGTGTGTTAGGAAGAATATTCAAAATGGTCCCCCAAGATTCCACACTCCCTAGTCCCCAGAACCTTAAAAAGTGGTTCTTTAAAAAGAACCTAAAAAAGCTGCAGAGTTAACCTTTTAAAAGGGAGATAATCCAAGTAGGTCTAATCTAATCTTATGAACCCTTAAAAGCAGAGAGCTTTCTCCTGCTAGTGGCAGAAAAGGAAGTCGGAGAGATTCAAGACACTAGAATTTCATGTGCTATTGAGGGCTCGAAGATGGAAGGGCCATGTGATGAGGATGGTCTCTGGAAACAGAGAGTAGCTTTGGGCTGACAGCCAGCAAGGAGCTATGTTTCTCCAACAGTCTGAATGCATTTGGGAGCAGATTCCTCTCCAGAGCCTCCAGAGACAAACGCTCTCCCAGCTGACACATTGATTTTGGACCTCGTGGGACCCTCACCAGAGGATCCAGCCAAGACCATCAGATGTCTGGCCTACAGAACTGAGACAATAAGTGGGTGTTGTTGTCAGTTGATAAGTTTGTGGCAATTTGTCACACAGCTATCTATAAATGTGCTATCTCTACGTCTAGGCAAATGGGACTCCTAGCTGAGTGATGGAATAAACGAACCTCATCTAAGCGTTCATCTACATTTCCCTGATCCTGTGGCTTTATCTTATATCACATGTGTTCAATAGCTTACATTCTACTTTGTCGGACTCAAGAATATGTTGAGGTCTCAGTGTGTTCCTCTTCACTGGCTTGGAATAAATGATGCTGTACTTAATTGTGTGTCAGCTGGTGCAGGACTGGACTCCATGAATGCTGAAGTGAGGTTCGCCCGCTTCCCCGCGCAGTAGAAACACCCAGACAAGCTAAGATTTGCCTCAATGTCACTCATCCCTCAGAATTCTTTTCATTTACTGGAAGAAAATATAAAAACAGAAATACGTTGTATGCTGTTAAGATTGGGGTGCTGTAGATGGAAAAAACAAACAAACAAACAAACCGTAAATCGGGCAGATTTTCAAAAGGTTACCGGAGAATGCAGCATTAGTTGCTAATGCACTTGGACAAATGTTCCGATCCGGGAGACTATGTGCTGCTTGCATATTCATGAGAAAGCTGCCATTTGGATATGTCTCTGTAATAAGGAGAGGCAAAGTGAACTAAATCTGAAAGCTGTGCCACCTTTCCTGTAGAACTGGAACCGTGAAGCACTGCCTGATCAACCTTTGAAAACCTTATCTAGAACGGAAAAATGACCTGCTTTGCATTTTATCTTCCTTCTCCCCTAGTCATAGACGCGAAAAGAGGCAAAAACCCAAGCAAAGCTCTGTCTTTGGGCCTGTTACATTCGTGTGATGTTACCCTCAAATCTGCTTGGAAGGGCCCAATCCCCATCTTGGTAGAACAAATTGGAGCAATCATGTGTTCCAGCCCCTGCTCTTAGAAGAATATAAGATTTTTCTCATTTCCAAAATGGGGAAGATACTTATTTCACAGGGTCATCTTGACAGTTAAGTGGGAAGTATATGAAAAGCCTTTAACACTCTCCCAGCAATTGGAAGGGCTTGTGGAGCAGCTTATTGTTATTTTTCCTTCCCACTTCTGTGGAGAAGCACGGGTTGTGTGCCTGAAGCACACTGGTTAATTCCTGACATGGCTCCTACAGTTTAAAGTTTAAGACTTTTAGCTTCCAGTTGGCAATGGTTGAGCAGCACCAGAGTTACAGGACCCTCTGAAGTTGAAGGATTGTGAACTCAGCTAAAATGTGCCAAGCACTTTCACATACAGCATTATTTTTAAGGCAGTGTTTAGAATAATCCTGATTAATGTGTGACAATCTGTGTGCATAATTATATGTTTGGAAGTATGTATCTAGTTGAAAATCATTCTCAATTATAGTACAGGGTGATGTGGAGATGTAGAGAACCCTATAACAGAATTTTGTAGGTAACTAATGTCTATATCAGATTTTATAGTTTATGAAGTTTTCTATAATAGTTATTAGAACAGTCCTTTTATGTTATAATACAAAATCACCATTATTATATCCCCATTATATGAATGATGACATTACAATTCAGGAAGGCAAATTGACTTGCCTGAAGTTGTTTTTTAAATTCCTAGGAAATAAGATTGTTATTTTCTCTCTAAATACCCTTATGAAAAGCAATTTACTTCCAAGGAATTATTGATATGTTCAATTGGAGAAAGACAGATTAATTCTTTTAAGCCACCAGGAAACCAAATTAGAGATTATCACTATATAATACAAGAATTTAAAACAATCTAAATTTATCGTCAAGACAGGTAAATTAAGCAACCAAAACTACAGACTTTCAGTGTGTTTTTTTCTATAAGAACATAACTGAAGAATCAGGTGATATTTTATTTGTGATATTTAGGCAGAAAGCAGAACCTTGCAATGGATTTTCTAGGCTGTTCTATTTCTCTCTGACTCATAGAATGAATTTTTAGAGAAAAAAGAGACATGATTTAAAGTTTTCTTTTATTTCCAAATGCATATCTTGGCCATGGAAAAATGAACTTCTTGCCTGTAAATTCAGAGTCGAAAAAAGTTCTGGAGTCATATCCACTTTGAAGCTCCATAATTTCAGAGTTTTGAAGCCACTTCCATACAAATATATTACTTCATCTATTTTCTTTCTTCTGTCCACTTTTGAAATAGATGAAATGTTGGTAATAAAACCACTAAGGGCATGTTATTATACATACTTTAGGAAAAGAAGTCATAAACTGAGCCTTTGGAGAGTGTGTTTCAGGGAAGGGCTATCTTATTCATCCCTTGTACTTGATGGTGCTAGAAATTACAGATTGGTTATATGACCAGAATTTTGGGGGATTTTTTCCCTTCTCCAACTACTTAGCCATTACTTTTCCTCTAATAGATTACCTACTTAGTTGACACCTAAGCAAGTGTGTATTCAGCTGTTCCCAAAGCACAGGGCCTTGGACAGTTGCCTGCAATTTGCCATAAATTAGCCAGGTATTAACACATTCATTTTGATTTCTATAATAACGATGGTTTTATACATTTAACTCTGGTGCAAATTAGAATGAAGCTGCTAAAACTATGCCAGTGAACTTCTGCCTTGAGATGGTGAGGGTTGGGTAATCTGACACAATCAATGATATTGAGAGGAATCTATCATCTGGGGAAGATAAGCATAGAAGTAACCATAAACCGGGGGATTCCAATATGTTCTTTCCCACAGGATTGGGGAGTGAAGAGGATCAGTTCCAGAATATTCTGATGGGTAGTATAAAATAAGTACACAGAGAAGGCTGTTTCTGGGAAGATGAACTGGGATATAGATACAGATGACTCTGGGAAAATTTGAAGAGGAGCTGAGCTGTCAGCAGATATTCTGTTCCTTACTCTCTACTCCTCTTAGTTTGTTGTACAATCTTGTGTTATTAGAGCACCTAAGATAATGCGAGGATTTAGTCCTTATGTTGTGTTTACAAGAAAAAAAAAATCATATGCCAGGTACTGCTGTGGGACTGCCTGACCAGTGCAAATATCAGTCACGAGGACTGAGCAGGCCAGGACTCTCTCTAGTGGACCGAAGGTCAGGGAGCTGCCTCAGTGACTTATCCAGATCAGTCCATGCACAGCAGGCTGCGAAATGGGGTTTTTCCTGTTGTGTTATCGAAAGATTAAAAGCACCTCACGTTCTATATTTAGAGTGATATCACCAGGTGGGACGACTGCCTCCCCACAGAGTGTAGTGAGAGATGCCAGTGTTGAGAACTGGATCTATTATAACCAACCACCTTCCCTGCCTTCCTCCCCAGTGAAGCCCCCAAGTTAACATGGAGCAGGGAGGCTGGAGATAAAATGCTGCCTTTAAGAGGTTCCCGTCCATGTGGAGAGAAGTAATTTTTCCCTTGCATATACATTATCACCTCCCAAGACAAGGAAGAGAAATTCCAAAATAATTACCTAGAAAGTTTGCTGGGTGTAGAGGGGAAAGGTGCCTGAACTCTCTGGCCCTCCTGTCTCGCCAGATCCCACCACCACCCCAGAGTCAGAAACTAAGGATATCTTCTTTGAAATTTGAGACGGTTGGACCTGCTGAGTGCTAGTTGCTGCTGGGACACAGAGAAAGGTCATTAAAGAGACAGGCTGGAAGAACAGGTTGTACAGACACAGTGGTACTCCCACCACTTAGAGTAACAAGGACCTGACTGTTGAGTGGGACTGGGCTAGGCTGTTTTCTGGATGAAGAGTTCTCTCAAGCCAGAGGCTATGGGACCGATGGCCAGTGCTGGGAGTTAAGAGGGGTCAAGTGGTCTGGCCAGGGCTTTCCTCCCAAATCCAGAAATCTTGCAGTGGGGAGGTTGGCTATGCAAAGAACTGCAGGTGTTTTCAGACCAATGTTTGACTCTCTGACACATAAACAGCAACAAAGCCAATTATTCCAGATCAGAGAAACCTTATTCTTGCTCAGTCAAGTAAGGAGGCCTTGGCCCCATTCCTTCATTTTCTCAATGCCCTGACACCAGAGAAATCAGCAACTGGAAGAGGAAAAGGAGGATGCCTCCTAGGGCAGATCAGAATACATTTCCTTAAGACACCTGTCCCTAACACTCATATTTTCGTATAATGAGCCTCGCCTGAGCTAAGGAAAGATAAGGAAAAATAATTGAATCCAGCAACATTCAATTTTTTTTAAATTTTTGTAATATTTCCTTCTTCAATTACAGTTGGCATACAATATTACATTAGTTTCAGGTGTACAACATGATCATTAGACATTTATATAACTTACAAAGTGATCAGCCTGATGAATCTAGTACCGATGTGACACCATACATAGTTATTACAATATTATTGACTATATTCCTTATTTTATACTTTGCATCTCTGTGACTATTTTGTAACTACCAATTTGTACTTTTTAATTTCTTCCTTTTTTTCACCCACCCTCCAATCTTCCTCTTATCTGGCAACTCATCAAGATACTCTTTGTATTTATGAGTTTGTTTCTGTTTTGTTTGTTTATTCTGTTCTTGAGGCATAAGTGACGTTATGTGGCATTTATTTGTCTTTCTCTGTCTGACTTACTCCACTCAGCACAATACCCTCTAGGTCTATCTATGTTATTGCAGATGGCAAGATTTAGTTCTTTTTTATGGGTGAATAATATTCCATTGTATATATGTACCACCTCTTCTTTATTTATTGATGGATACTCAGGTTGACTCCTTATCTTGGCTGTTGTAAATAATGCTGCAGCAAACATATGGGTGCATATGTCTTTTCGAATTAGTGTTTTAGGTTTCTTTAGATAAATACTCAGAAGTGAGACTTCTAGTTCCTTCTTTGTCTCTTGTTATAGCCTTTATTTTAAAGTTTATTTTGTCTAGTATAAGTATAGCTACTCTAACTTTTTGTTTTTTTCCATTTTCATAAAATATCTTTTTCCATCCCTTACTCTCAGCTTCTGTGTATCTTTCAAACTTAGGCAGCATATATAAGTATCTTATTTTCTTATCCATTGAGCCACCTTGTCTTTTAATTAGTGCATTTAATCCACTTACATTAAAAGTAATTGTTAATAGACATTGCTGGTAGTTATTGACATTTACTATTCATATTTTTAAAACTTTTTCTTCTTCTTCTTGAAGAAATCCTCTAACATTTCTTGTAATATTGGTTTAGTGGTGATGAACTCCTTTATCTTTTTTTTTTTTTTTAAGTCTGGGAAGCTCTTTATTTGTCCTTCAATTCTAAATGATAGCTCTGCTGAGTAGAGTAATCTTGGTTGTAGCTCCTTGCTTTTCATGACTTTGAATATTTCATCTCGATCCCTACTGGCCTGCAAAGTTTCTGTTGAGAAATAAGGTTATAGTCTTATGGGAGCTCCCTTGTAGGTAACTAACTGCTTTTCTCTTGCTGCCTTTAAGACTCTCTCTTTGTCTTTAACCTTTAGCATTTTAATGATGATGTGTCTTGGTGTGGGGCTGTTAGGGTTCATCTTCTTTAGGACTCTCTGCACTTTCTGGTCATGTATGTCTATTTCTTTCATCAGGTTAGGGAAGTTTTCCACCATCATTTCTTTAAATAGGTTTTCGATTTATTGCTCTCTTCTTCTGGTACCCCTATGATGCAAATGTTGGTACACTGATGTTGTCCCAAAACTATCTTCATTTTTTTTAAATTCTTTTTCCTTGTTGCTATTCTGATTGGGTGTTTTCTGATACCTTATCTTCTAAATTGTTGATTTGATCTTCTGCATCATCTAATTTACTCTTGATTCCCTCTAAAATATTCTTTATTTCAGTTATTGTATTTTTCATTTCTGACTGATTATTTTTTTTATGTCTTCTATATTTTGTTAAAGTTCTCACTTGAGTTCATTTACTCTTCTAAGTTTATTGAGCATCCTTGAGCAACACCGAGCAACCAGTGTTTTCAACTCTGCATCCAGTATATTGCTTGTCTCCATTTTGTTTAGTTCTTTTTCTGGAGCTTTGTTCTGTTTGTTTGTTTGTTGTTTTTTTTTCCATTCGAGGCATGTTTCTTTGTCTTCCTTTTATGTATTCATTTCTATGTATTCAGTAGGGCAGCTATGTCTTATAGAGTGGCCTTATGTAGTACATGTCCTGTGGGGCCCAGTGGTTGTAGTCTTCCCTGGTTACCTGAGCCAGGTACTCTAGGTGTGTCCCTTATATGGGTTGAATATTCCCCCCGTGTTGTAGTTGAGCCTTGGTTGCAGTTAGCACATCAGTGGAAGGTATTGATCCTTTGGCTGATTGGTTGTGAGGACTGGCTGGTGAAGGGCTGACGCTATAGAGCAAGATTTGCTTTATTGGAGCTCTGGTGCCTGCCCACTCTGCCTTTTGGTGTGTTATTCTTAGATGAAGTCCTGGGTGCTACTCTGGCTTGATCTGAAGCCAGCCACTGGTTGTGCTGGCTACTGGGCCTCCTGGGAGAAGCTCCACCACAGGCCAGGTTCAGCTGCAGCCTCTACCCTGCCCAGGGCCACCTGGTGAGACTCACCAAGCAATCTGTATGTGGTCACCACCACAATGGTCTTAGAGGTCCCTCAAAAAGCTAAACTACAAACTGAGGCCAGCCACCATTAGTACTGGGCTTAGAGCTGCTCAGCAGGAGGTATGGGGCATGCTGAGTGAGGCCAGATGCTCCTTGTTTGACATTTGTGACTCTTTGATAGATTTTAGGAAAGTCTGCATCATAAGCCAAGATAGGCCATTTGTATGGAAATGCCACTGGAAGTGGCTTAAGTGGGCCCACAAATTGGATGGAGCAGGGTCTCAGGGAATCACCTGAGAAGGATAACTAGTGTCAGCCAGATTGATGGAAAATCAGATATAGTGGCTCCCTGTATCTGCACACTGGGAGCGGGGAGGACTC
Organism: Eonycteris spelaea; assembly: GCA_003508835.1. Taxonomy (NCBI): domain Eukaryota; kingdom Metazoa; phylum Chordata; class Mammalia; order Chiroptera; family Pteropodidae; genus Eonycteris; species Eonycteris spelaea. Next base: position 1,690,766 of record PUFA01000053.1, read on the forward strand.
AACAAAGAAACAATGTATTCTACCAGCACTTCTTTCTAGGAGAAAGCTGTTCCTCCAGCCCTCTCCCTGAAGCCAGATAACTCAGTTCCTCCCCTAATGTCCCTGGCACTGCTCAAGCTGCTGCCCTAGTGCTGGAGCTCAGAGCGAGTGAGGCTGTCCATTAGTAAGTCTGCGCCTTGTGCCTCTTGAGAGGAATATCTCTGACTCCCATAGCCTTCAGTCTCACTCAGCCACAATTTATTCTGGTTTTCACAGCCAGAAGTTGTGGGGACTTCTCTTCCCAGCACTGGAACCCTGAGCTGGGAAGCCTGGTGTGGGGCTGAGACCCTCACTTCTCAGAGGAGACCTCCCCAACTGCCACATAGTGGTGTGAAACCAGCCCATTCCACATCTCTTTCCCTCCTATCAGTCTCAAGGTGGCCTCTTCTTTATGTCACTATTTGTAGGACTTCTGTTCAGCTAGACTACAGGTGACTTCCAATGATAGTTGTTTTATAGTTTTGTTGTAATTTTGATGTGGCTGTGAGAGGAAGTGAGCACAACATGTACCTACTCTGACATCTTGACCAGAAAACCACAACACTGAAGTGTAAAAACGGACCGTACTATGTCTTAAATACTGGAACTAAACTGTTCTAATAAGTACAAGTGGTTGAAATGTTTTAAGGAAGTTAATCAGCAAGGGGGCAAAGGAGAACATCAACAGAAATATTTGGAGGCAGTTATTTATCAGAAAAAATAAGATGTTTTTTGTTTATACACAGAACAAATTGAGGATTCTTTATAAACTGGGGCAGATGTCACTGGGCAGACTAAGAAGTATAGGGAACATAGCACACCAGGCCAAATGAGTACTACCAAGAAGGGAGGGAGAGAGGGAGAAAAAGAAAGGGAATAGATGGGGGAGGGAGGCAGGGAATATAGCCCTTTATCTGCATCTACCAGGCGCAGAGGCCTGTTAAAGCTTTGGTGATGGGCCTGAGCAGATGCCCTTGATGGCACCCATGTGAAGAGGGCATCCTTATGCCTGTTGTACTACATATAATCACTGCATGATAAGCAAAGCCAATGGTCATTCCCTTTCATAGTTGTCATTTAAATGTCTTCCTCTAAATTGGACGTGCATAGATCCTTTCATCATCGAAATTTTTCACCACTTTTATCTCCTTTCCCTTGCTCTCTGAAATGTGGTTCCTTTGGATTTTTTAAAAGTATTTTAACAGGAATCATTTTCTAAGTCTTTTGTTTCCCTTCATGTGCATAAGTAATCATTTGATTTCATGCCTTGAATATAAGAAGCAGCAGCTAAATCAATACTACAGAACACATTTGCAAGAGAAAAGAATTTCTAAATAAGTTTCACTAGGCACACAAATAGACAAACTGCCAAGATAGATTATTCCTCCCATTTCTGGAAAACAGAATAGGAATAGATTCTTTGCACTAAAACAGAAAGTTTATTTCTTGTTATTCTTTTTTACTGCATATGTCAAAAATGTAAGGTGATGTCTATAGTTATTCGGACAAAGTGCTACCACTGAGATTGTGGGCTTTTGATTTAAATTTTTTTTTCTTTTCTTGATCAAGGGAATTTTATCTACTTCCCTACTTCCAGTGTGGCTAAATGTAACATCAAGTTGCCCAAACAAGTTACTATTAAGTTGAGAATTTCATTGTAATAATATAGATGACTGTTTCCTCCACAGTTTGAAGGGCACAAATATACCATCCTGAATGCTGGGAAGAACCCTCTGGAAGAACATAAATTTTACTCCCACATGATTTGATTTTGTAGGAGACCATAACTTTTGGAATTCTTAATAAAGAAAAAAAAGAGGGTTGTTTTTAGTAGATACTTTTAGAAGAAACAATTCTATGTGTTCTGCCAACACAAACTCTTAAAGGCTGTGCAGGTGCCTCATAAATACCCAGGTTTAGCCTGTGTCAGGAACACATTTATTGCTTTGATAATCTATTAATAAGACATAGACATTTACTGTCTGGTATGATTCCATAAAAGAGCTTACATCAAGCACACTTAGATTACAGGATCTAAGAAAAGCTAACTTTGAGTACACTTGAAAAAATTAAGCAATGAGATATAGTATTGGTTGTGGATTAGTAACTATAGATATTAGAGGTTTCTCTTTTCTTCTCAACAATCTTCTTGAAAAGACAAAAGTTAATATGTATATGGATATATATATACATAATTATTTTAGAAAGAAGATCACCATGTTTTAAAACTATTTTTTTATAGATTCCCTTTCCACAAACTTTTTTTCCCCACATATTAATGAAGGTACTTTCTTTGTTAAATAACAAAGATAATGAAACATTTACAGTAAGAAACTAAAACCTTGAAATGGATTCTTTTTTTTTTCTTTTTTCTCTTTTTACTTTTGGGTATTCTGGAAAGGTGTTTATTTGCCCCTGTCCAATCCATCTCTGGGGAGGCTGGACTCTCCAGGATAATGGTAAGGACAGTGAGAGTAACTACAGGCCTCAGTGTCAGACTTCCTTGTTCTTGTGCTGGTTAAAGGAATTTAAAGAAAAAAAATCTATGTATCTCTCAGTTATGTTTAAGTTGACATTTAAATTTATTTTAATTATAAGTTTAAGTAAATTTATTCTTTGTTACTAGGAGGTTGAAAATATTGAACATCTTATAAAATGAAAAAAGACGAGGATTGACTTTAATTGGATAAATATTCACAATATAACTGGATTAAATATTTAGAATTACCTTACAAAATAAAGCACACTGAAGAGCAAAGACAGCATGTGTCATTTATAAGCCCTGGGGTTTTTAAAAATATCTTACATTTTTTGGTAGTTCTGTAAAGCACTCTAGTTACAATGAAAAGAATCAGTGTTACCGATATGTACTTTCTCAAGTATTCTGAATTCAGAAAAATTAAAAATGAGCCAAAATACCTTCATTTTTAATGCAAATTCCATCTTAACATACATACATATATAAATGAATGACAGGGATGATAGGAGGTCTTGTGTATGTAACACACCTTGATATATTGTGAAAGAGGTCTTCTCCCAAATCAGTTTTTTATAAACACCTTTGTTTGGGTCCTTGGAAACTTTTATACCCCAGAGAAATGTCCAGTAATATAATTTTGTGTGTGTGTGAACATATGCTTTGCTTCTGTAAGATGGGAGAAGGACTGAAGAGGTAGGCTCATTCTCAGGCAAATCAGTTTTTGGAAAGAGCATACATGGAAGTTAAAGATCTGGAAATTGAGTTTCTTAATACTATTTGTGTATGCAAACCCCTGAACATTTGCAAATCCCACCTACGTAATGACCACCTATCGAGGCCATATCTTCTTTGATCTTGTACAAAACCAGTACAATTTTACGAAGCATCAGGGTACTGAGTCTTGACTTACTCCCAGTCTTTGGTGTTCTTCTTGTAGTGAAGTAGTAAGAGTGACTAATTAATAGAACAGGCAAATAATGACGTTATGATTCAGTAGTATGCTTGTAAATATTTTACTACTGACTCTTGAGGGAAAGAGGAAGTCTGATTTATAGTGTTTGCCCATTTCTGTGGTGCAAATACTCTCACTATGACCTATTTTAAACTACAACACAAAGTAATCTGTCTTTCAACATTCCTGAAATTAACAGTCAACTCCCGGTCTCTCATGAGCTTGTTCAGTCCACCTTCAGCACATCAATGAATCATGATTTATTAATTGCGTTGCTCTGATCAGAGTCAGCTGGAGAAACAGTGAGTTTGTAGTCCCCCAGGATTTTTCAGTATGCATGATTATAGTTACATACTTATAAAAAACCAGCACCTTTCTTTAGGAGTCCACATGACACCTCCTTGTCCATCGGTACCATTCTCAGTCCTTGTACCTAGAATGATGACTGACCTTCCTTGGTAACAGCCCTAACTGTGGTTTTCCTTCAAGGTGTGTAAACCATATATTGTGCTTCTGGGATCAAAATTAAGCCATTGAAACCATGTCTTCTAATATGTCTTATGAAACATAGTTGTTATTTGACCTATCTAGTTTATTCATTATCTTTGCAATTTAGATTTTATTTTTTGGATATTTATAAAATACTAATGAACTTGAAGATACCATTGTACTTTATGAGTCACGTTCTCCTGATTTAATCCTGTGAAAGCAGACCCTGAGATAAGTATTTGAGTGCAATTTGGGAGGTACAGGGAACGCCAATAGGGAACTGAAAATGATAGAAAAGAAAAGGCAGTCAATAAAAGGTGAGTGACTAGAGCTTATACCCTTGGGTAAACCCTAGGAAACTGTAAACACAGGCTTCAGAATTTCCCTGCTGGAGAGACAAGGGAGCTAGGACATTTTATGCAAATTCTGGACAGTCTCTGTTGAGGGCTGCTTTCGCGGTTGCTCATTCCCTTCTATTTTGCCCGGTATATGGGTAGATAGTCTGGGAAACATCCTTAGGCCAGCAATGCAAATCTTGGCAGTTGGAGGGGGCTTAAGCACATGGAAAAATAAAGGAGTAAGGATGGACCTGACGATATCTGCTGTGTTTCAAAATTTGCAACAAAAAATGGGAATACTGTATTGGTATTATTGCTTTGTCTAGAAACTTCAGTTTTTTTATACATGTGGCTGGCACCTAAAAGAGCAAACTTGTCAGTTACATTTTGTCTTGACCAGGGTTTTTTACATTAAGTGGATGTCAAAATCTAAGGAATATGGCTCCAAACACAAAAGTCAGAGACCCCAGTTATTCTTAAATGTGTCATTTAAGATGATTCCCAAATACTGGTCCACCTAGGGGGAAGAGGAAAGTTTACTGTGAAACACTCGTCTGGGATTCTTGTATTACAAATAGATTCAGGGATGCCCTCCAGCTCTCTTCTCCAGAGGTGTGGCTTCAGGTATATGTTTGTCTGTTTCAAGCTGTCCAAACCGTAATAAACACAGCTGGTTTACTAAAAACAGAAAATTTGGAATAAAAAGTAGAGTTGGTATAGTGGTCATGGGACCATGGCTGCAACTACAGGGGCTAGAAACAGGGATGATTCCTAAACAAGAAACTATAACTATGGTTTTTTTAACAGTTTTGTCAGAATTCCTAAGAGCCTGATGGGGTAGGATATGCTTTCTCATCTGGCAAAATTGAGATTAAGAGTGAATGGAACTGTATTGCTGGTTGTAAAGATAGCTCATCAGTTCTGTATTTATATAACCTTATCTGAACAGGAATGGACTGGATGTGAGGTACTGCTAAACTTTACTGCTACCAGAAATCTAGACCAGTGCAGTGGTCAAACCTAACGTCCCTTCCAAAGGTGAAAAAGTTTGGGTGTAAATGGCAAGAAGGAAAAGTAATAGCTATGTGTAAAGGAATGAATGAGTGGGTTATGTAATGTGGGAGATCCAGTATTATGTTAACACCTTGAAAGAGGCTCAGAGAAGGAGATGAACTGTCCCTTAGCTCAATTATACAAGATGTCTGAAAAGTTGAAACCATATATCACTGACACCTCTCTTGCTTTTGGAACCTGACAAGATTGAATGGAATCCTGCAGACATGAGTAGCCTCTCCTGGAAAATAATTTTATATGACATGATGTGATGAACTGGATAGTTATTAATGATGGAATGAGATTCTAGTAATGTACTAGCATATTTTGACCTTTATTATTGTTTTGCTATTAAGCTATTAAGGTATGCGTTCTAAGACCAGGGGTGGACTGTGATACTGTGATTTATAAGAAATATGTATTTGGTCTTTGTCCTCACTTCTGATGCAAAGTACCCCAAACCCTTGGAATTTCTTAAGTGAAAAGAACGATATTCATAACAAACCCCTTTTAACTACACCTAGTTTATGTTAATAAGGTGATTTTTGGAAAGCACCTAAGGCTGGAACTGGTTGCCAAGGAAACAAACTACCTGATTAGAAGGTTGGGACTTTCAGTCCCTCCTTCCTGATCTTAGGGGAGGGTGAAGAACTGGAGGTCAAAACAATCAATAGTAGCTACTGATTTACTTAATCATGCCTAAATAATGAGGCCTCCATAAAAATTCAAAAGGACAGAGTTTGGAGAACGTTCATGTTGGTGAACACTTGGAGATTTGGGAAAAGTGGTGTACCCAGAGAGAGCAGGGAGGCTCTGTAATCCCTTCCACATATATTTCCCTATGCATCCCTTCCATCTGGCTATTCTTGAGTGATAGCCTATTGTAATAAACTGGTAAGCTTAAGTAAATATTCCTCTGAGTGCCGTGAGTTGCTATAGTAAATTAATTTAACCTGAGGAGGTTTTGTGGGAGCTTCTGATCTATAGCCAGTTGGTCAGAAGCATAAATGACAAACTGGACTTGCAATTGGCATCTGAAGTGTATATGTGGGGGTGACTTATGGTACTGTGGAATCTGATGCTGTCTCTAGGCAGATAGTGTTGGAATTGAGTTAAATTGTAGGACACCCAGCTAGTGTCTGAGAATTGCTTGGTATGGGAAAAAATCTGTACATTGGAATTGGTGTCAGAATTGAAATTGGTGCCAGAATCTTAGAAGCAAACCTGTGAATGTTCGCCAACTCTGTTTAAGCTCTTTAAACAGGAAATCTCTTCCTTTTTGTCAGTAACACAGTTGATTAATACTTTGCTTCCTTCCCATTCCCATCCTCCAATACATGCCCTCCCAGATTCTCTGCCATAAACAGAGTATTTTTTAAAAAAATCTCTATATATACTATTTCCTTAAAAAATGAGATAAGGAATTTTGTTAATTATAGCAACTCTTCTAGGAAGTCCTACCTGTCTTCACCTTTCTCTGGCCTCCCATACCCCAGTAGATAGTTTCCTCACAGCACTTGCTAGTTGTACAGAAAATATGTATTATGTGTTGGTTCCTGTAAGACTGCAGCTTGTACCAGGTATGGACCTGATTTTATTCATCTTTGTATCCCCATCCTTGAATAGTGTCTGGTAGATAGTGGATATTAATAAATACCTACTAAACAAAACCACATTGCTCTTTAGGACCATATGTAAGAAACTCAGAAGATAAACATTCTTTGTGAAACAAAAACATTTATGAGCTCTTTTGAAAAGGGAATGTTCATCTCATAAGTATAAAAATTGATAAACTTTCATAAACTTACATTTGTACTTAATTCTTAAAAGGATTGATTTGTTTAGTGTTCCTTTACCAAAAATATTTCAGTTATATGTGACCTTAGACCAATCACTTTTGAGTATTCGTGTATGCTGTTTTATTTTGTTTTGTTTTTACATCAGAGAGTGAATACAGTTCTTATATAGGATATCATAGACAGCAATGTTATCTGTGATGATCATCATAAAGGCTGTTTGATCATAAATTCCTTACCTCAAAATAAAGACTTTTTAGTAAGATTATCACATTTACTAAGAATGCACTAAGAGGAAGAGAAAATTAAAAAGAGCCTAAATAAAAGACAGTGAACTCATTAAAAATCTCCTATCAACTTGTTTAAAATTATGCAAAAAAATTATTAGTCTAATGACCTGAGAAATTCCCATTGTGAAATGTGACTATGAAATGAAATATTTTTAAGAGTGGTTTATGGAAAGATATTTCATTGTTGTATACACACACCCTGTATAGTCAAAGCTGCAGGAAAAGTTATTGCAAGATGTTATACAGTTTCTTTCCCTGGAGAATTCCAAGACTAGGTTTGAAACCCTTCTTCTTGATGGATTTCTAAAAGTGGTTTGGCTTAGACCAGGGCATTCCTTAAGTTTTCTTTCCATCCTCAGATTTTGATAGTGGCTCTATATTTCAAGTTGAACTGGAATAAATTTAATTCAAGAATAAATTCATCTTTATAAAGAGAGAAAATGTTGCAATTTGATAATAATGATGCATTTATTTTAGGCTCCTGGGCTTCAAATTGAAATGGAACTGAATCATATAGAAATTATAGTATGCAAAGGAAGTAGTTAAAATGCTGGAACTTGTTCTCATGATATTAATGTTAATCTTATCAAGGGAGGGATGCTAAATGTTAAGTCAGGAAAAAACATTCTCAAACAAATATTGGATTTTATGTTAGAACAATAAAAAACATCATTGATTTCATTTGATTTTGACTTGGAATTTCTTGAGATAAAACAAAGGTGTTTTCCCCCACCCCCATCCCTCTCTCTTTTTTACCCCAGAGCTTACCTCATCAGCTCTTACTTTGGTATAATTTCATGCTGCCCCTTGGAGGAGCTCACAAAAAAATTGTGGAATTGCTGTCAGTTATAGTGTGAAAAAACGTAGTTACCTCATTTTGTGTTTATGAAAGGAAGAGGAAAAAGAAAGAAGAAAATATCAATTTTTAAAACATGGAGAATGATTTAAGTTCTTAAAAATGGCCAGATTTATAGCCTGGAATTGTGACAGCCCCATTTATTCACAGAAGAGGCACAGAGGAGTTATCTCTGCTCACGACTGACTCATCCCGCTGAGCTGGATGGTTCGCCCACAAATGAGAGGGTAATTTAGTTTCTAGGATGGTTCATTCTTCTTGTTCAGTTTACTCATAAGGTGCTAATTAGGAGAAATTGTTATGGTATATTACTTTTTCACTTCAACATCTGTTTCCCATGAGCTAGACACAAAAACTAAGTCATTTCTTAGAAGCAGCTAGGGAAGTTGGATGGCAGTGATTTTAGAGTCATTGTCCTAATAAGTTATACTGTAAACCAGAGGTCCACATATGCAAGGATCAGAACCCAATTAATCTATGAACTTCTCACATCCAGGTAAATGAACTGTCCCTGCTAAGTTTAGAAACCACAGTAGCCAATTCTTAAAAAAATAAAAAAACACACACTTTTTCATGAAAAAGTTATGCATGAGGAAATAATGTATATATATTTACTTTTTTCTCAGAAATATGATAATATTTATGCCTTGAATTATTCTAGTGCTTTACACATATTAAAGCATTTAAACCTCACAGCAACCAAAGATATAAGGTTAATGGGATAAAGATTTAAGGTTAATGAACAGAAGCTAACTAAGCATATCATTCAATTTGCTTAGCAAGAAAACATATTTAGAACTTAGAATTATAAACTTCCAGAACCTAGTACTGTGACACTCTGATATTTGCAAGAGTCTCACCTACTTCGTACTCCCCACAACTCTTCACCACACATATATATTAGTGCGAACACGAATTTGAATATCCAAACCAGGATTCAGTGGCGAAGCTACTATAAAATGTTAAAACAAACTCTTGCTTCTGTAGTACATTGCCTGTGAGGAGCTGCCAAATACCTAAAAGAAGTTATAAAATAAAACTGTATAGTATAGATGATCTCTCTTCTACTATATAATATAAAGTCCATGAAGTGTTATTATTACTGTTGTTATTTTAACCATATTACAAAAAGAATAAAATCTAGCTTTGGAAAAAGAGATTGATGGAAAATTATTTTGGGTGCAGGAAAAAATGCTGTTTAAAAAATATGAGCCCCAAGTACTTACTCAGCGAACTTCGGCATCTGTAGAAATTGATTTTATGCTTGATAAAACTCTCCTATTTTTTTTTTTTTAGTTCTATCTATAGGAAATTTCCATCTGCTATTTCACTATTTGTTTATTTGCTGAAGAAAGTGAAAATTTATCACTCTATCTTTTTCATAAGTGTCTATTTCTTAGAATAAAGAAATCATTCTCTATTTGTACCATGTTACCCACTGAATAGGAATTAAAAAATACCAGTTCAGCCTCTATGTTACTCCTCCTAGTCGTTCTAAGCAGACAACTTTTCAACTTCTGAAAAATTTATTTCTTTTTTTACAGAATGGAAGATATTTTAGGTACTATTAATTTTCTGTAGTACATGCCACATTGATATTATGGTTTATCCTTGCTGTTGCCATAGATAGTTACAAGAAGAATGGCCAAATCTTCTAGTCTAAATTTTGTATGACAGAATGCTTTTGGAGGCTACATCAGTGTGATCTGTCCATACCTTCTTTGGCATGTAACATTTTTTTAACTTGTTTGTTTCTTCTTTTTACTTGTCCCACTGTAAAAACTCAAGTCTGCAGTTGTTTCTTTTCTAGGAGGGTTGGATAGGTTACCTGTTTAAAGGTCATTTGTGTTAGTATGTGAAGGTAGGAAACGGTTTCTGTTGATTACTCAAAAGACATTTAAGCTGTCTCCAAATAGACCCCAGTGTGATGCAATTCCAGCTAAGTAAACAAATATTATTATTCTCATTTCATGGAATAAGTGATGGGGCTCAACTAGAACCCAGGTTCCTGACCCCAAGGCCAACCATTGTCTTTCCTGTACAGTGGGAACACCATGGTGAGGCTGCTTATTTTTGATGAAGTTTTTGGATATCTGTTTATCATTTGTGTTGTTATCTATTGCTGCATAATATATAACCCCTGAATTTTGTCAATTTGCAACTAGTAACAATATCCATCTATTATCTCACCCAATTTCTGAGGGTTAGGAACTCTGGAGTGGCTTAGCTGGTGGCCCTGGCTCATGGTTTCTCATATGGTTGCAGTCAAACTTGTCTTAGAGCCAAGATATTTTGAGGCAGCTTTCATAAACAAATAGATAGAGCCAATAAAAAAGATACAAGGATTTGGGTTATAAGTTCTCTCAAATTTTCTCTCAGTCATTATACTATGTCAGAAATATCCAGATTATAACTTGTAAGATCTTGGACAAAGAGATCAGTTATTATAAATTTCTGTATTTGGCATTTATCACACTACATTGCAATTATTTGCATAATATGTAATAGACTATATCACTATATGACAATGATGACTCTCCTTTTAGACCAGGGGTTCTCAACACTGGTCACAAATTAGAATAACTTGGAAGCTTTAAAAAAAATACAAATTTATGGGCCTCACTCCCATCCGTTTGAATCAGAACCTTTAGATATAATTCCTAAGGATCATTGTTTTTAAGCTTCCCAGGAGATTCTAATATATCCCTAGAAGTGAGAACAACTCTTCTCTTAATAAATACTTATCTTTTTGTTTGTGTCATATATACACTTTGGGAAATATAAGAAAAATGACGGATAATTCTCCCTAGGTAAATGTGATTCGTTATTCACAGAAATATTTTGCATGACTTTAAGAGATTGTGCATCCTCGATTTGGATTGTGACCCTCAATGGCAGAAACTACATTTTTTAAAATCTTTGTATATTTTTGACATGAACCTCTCTCCGCTTTTACCCACCTCCACTTTAAGAAGTGAGAGTTTGAGTTTCGGCATAGGATAGACATAGAGAACAATGGAGTAGAATTGAGAGTCTAGGAATAAACCCATATATCTATGGCCAATTGATTTTTAACAAGACAATTAAGTAGGGAAAGAATAGTCTCTTCAAGGAATAGTGCTGGGACAACAAGATATACACATGCAAAAGATTAAGTTGTACCCCTACCTCACACCGTATAAAAAGTTAATGCAAAATGGAAAAACGACCTAATATATCAGAGTTAGAACTATAAAACTTTTATAATGTAGGCCTAAATCTTTGTGACATTGGATTGGGCAATGTCTTCTTAATTATGACATCAAAATCAGCAAAAGAGAAAATAGATATATTTGTTTCACCAAAATTTAAAACTCTTGTTCATCAAAGGACATTATCAAGAAAGTGGTGAGACAACCTACACAATGAGAGAAAACATTTGCAAATCTTATTCAGATAAAGGTATAATATTCAGAATATATAAACATTTTTACAATCCAACAGTAAAAAGACAACCCAATTAAAACATGTATAAAGCACTTGACTAGCTATTTCTCCAAAGAAGATAGACAAATGACCAATAAGCACCAAAAGAGGTGCTCAACATCATTAGGCGTTAGGGAAATTAAAGTCAAAACCACAATGAATACCGCTTCACAACCAATATATGGCTATAATTAAAAAGCCACAAAATGGAGAATAGCAAGTGTTTACAAGGATGTGGAGAAACTGGAACTCTTTTACTTGCTAATGGCTGCCACTGTGGAAAACAGTTGGTAGTTCCTCAAAAAGTTAAACATAGAATTACCCATATGATTCAGCAATTCCACTCTTGGGTTGATACCCCAGATAATTGAAAACAGGTACTTAAATACTTGAAAATACATGAATTTTCATAGAAACACTATTCACAATAGCCAAAAGATGGAAACACTCCAAATGTCTGTCCACTGACAATGAATAAACAAATGGGGGTACGATGGAATATTATTCAGCCATAAGACAAGCAGTATTGATAATGCCACAATGTTGATGAGTCTCAAAAACTTTATGCTAAGGCAAAAAAGACAGACACAAAAGGTTACATATGGTATGATTCTATTTATGTGAATTATCAGGAATAGGTAAATCCTTTGTAACAGATTGTTGGTTGATGGCAGCTGGGGGAGGCAGGAATAGTGACTACTTAATGTATTAGGGAGTTTCTTTTGGGTGATGGAAATGTTTTGGAACTAAATAGAGGTTGTGTGTGATTGAACATTGTGAATATATTAACTGTCACTGAATTATAAACTTTAAAATGGTTAATTTTATGTCATATGAATTTCACTTCAATTAAAAAAATAACTGAGGCAGTCCCAGGCAAACTGGGATGTGTTGGTCATCCTATTCCTCATATATGAGAACATTTGTATGAAAAATAACTGGCTCTGAGTTATTCTTGAAACTACTTAAAAACACTTAATGGAATACAGTAAGTGTTCAATAAACATTAGCTACTATTAAAAAAATAGAAGCAGGAGTTTGAGGCAGTTTATAAAAACGCAATGCAACATTAACTCTGTGTCCTTGGCCCCTAGCACAGTTTCTGACACATGGTAAACATTCTCTTAATGTTTATTAAATTGATCTGACTGGGAAGTCTCATTCTCTAGAGATATCAGCTATGAACTACACATCTCTTTACTTCAGACCTCTAAATTTTGACTGATGGATACATTACAAAACAATGAAATTTGGGCAATAACTGTTTCTCCATATAAAACAGTGCAACATCAATGCAATGAAATAACCGATATGGCACAAAAAGCCCTGTTTAGCTTTCTATGAATGATTTTGTACAATTAATAATGTGGCTTCTAGTTCAGAACTTTAAGTGAATCCATATGTAACCTCTGGGAGTCTATCAACTCTAATAACACAGAAATCCAAGGAAAATAGGGAGAAAGTCATCCATATATATATATATATATATATATATATATATATATATATATATATATATATATATAAAATGGACTTTACTCTAAATAAGGCAATGATACCTTTCTAAGTTGTGAGCTTTGTCGAATTACCTATTTTGGTGCTTACAGACCCTTGGAGTAGGCCAGGATTCATGAACAGGAGCAATGCAACTTGTTCATCTGTTAGAGAAAGCATTTTATGGGGAGGAAATTGTGCTACTATTTTTAGACCTCTACTCTTATTTTTAGCACCGCTGCATGCAACAACACATTCCTGGATACTAAATTAGTGAGCCTTCCACGCATATTCAGTACTTTCCTCTGAAAAGCTCAAAATGTGATGTGCAATGAGTGAGACTCATTATAGTTCCCAAATGGTTACTAGTATACCAAATTGAGAGGAATAATTATAGTATTTAGCTTTGTAATCTCATTTTATAAAGCAGATATTTCATGGCTCAAAAAAGGATCAGCGACAAGGGTATTTGTAGGTAAATTTCTGCTTATTGTCACTTTTGAGGCCACAATTTCCAGGATCAATCCACTAAAAGAGCATTAAATGGAATTCTTGATTTCTGTCACCCTATCCTTCCCCCCAAATCTGTTTCCCAGTCTCTGGTTTTATTCATGGCAGTGCACACCACCACTGGCCGCCCCAATGCTCAAGGTGGAAACCTTGGAGTCATTGTTGATTCTTACTTTTTCTTTGCATCCCCATACTCACTCCATCAGCAAGCTGCATCTCTACAACTCCTCTTCATCTCCTCTGCCCCATCTTAACCCCAGCTGCCATAGACCCATTTTGTATAAAGTAGGCCTAACATAAGACGTATAAGGGTTAAAAACTTGGTTAAAAACTTACATAAATAAAGACCCTTTAATGGTTTCTCATAAAGTTTTCCCCTGAGTAAGTAGCTACAAGAAAACCCCTTCTCTTCTGATTATATATATAAACTTAACTATGATATCTTAGAATTATCTTCATTTGATATCAAAAGTGGTAAGGTGTATACATGCTGTGGAATCTTCCTGCTGGTACAATTTTTGTAACATTTTGTCTTCTATCTGGAAAACAAGACTTGCCTTCACTTTCTGGTTAAAGGTTAATTTTACTTGGGCGATATGGGCTATTTGTGGATTTATTCACTAACCAGGCACTGTTGGTTGAATAAGATTAACCATTATAGACTGATTTACCTACCCACTGTCTCCTGCTGTTCTAAGCCTCTTACATCCTAGAAAGAGTGTCTTCCATTCTGTACTGTGTGTGCCAGGTTAGGTATGAGATTTAAACTTAGATCAGTTCATTATTTTCTTGACATACTTTTGTGTTTTTAACTCTTTCACCAGATTACTTCATTTCTTTAGTCTGTAATGTGCCTCATGTGATTCAGCCAGTCTCTTGAACATCTTTTGCCCCATCAAAAAGCGGTATCTTTTAAATTACTTTCCAAAAGAGATCATCTCTCAAAAAAAACTTTTGGGTATAGCACACCGGGTTTAATTCAGGGGATGAAGTTCCAGAAACAGCAGGATCATTTCTGTGTGAGTTCTTTGGAAGACAGCCTCAAGGAGATGCTCTCCAGACAGTCAACATGGACAATTTCTTTGCCAGTCAATCCTCCAGCTTGCAGTAATGTTTATTATCTTTATGAAGGTTAAAGGATCTTTAAAAATTAATAAGTGCTCCATGAGCTTTACTTTGATTTCTGTCATTTTCTTGAAGAGAATTTGTGGTCTGTTTACTCACCTCACCACCTTTTTTGGGGGAGGGGAGTGTAAAATCACTTGCAAACTTTTTGACTTTTTGTCATACATTAAGGGTTAAATCTGTTCACGATAACACAAAATAAATAGTAGAAAGAACAGCCCTACCAGAGCAGACAATACATGTTTTAGAACGCACTCGACTTAGGAAAATCAGGTAGAGTACTTTTTAGCAGGGGGCCTTTTGCAATATGGTTCATTAATACTCTTTAGCCAGGGATACGTGTACAGTATGGTACATTGGCTAAAGGCTAGATTACTAGGTATCACACCTAGAGCATGGGTGGAATGGGGTGGAGGAGAATATATAGATATAGATATATAGTATATATGTATTTTACATATATACATATACACTAATTTTTAAAGGAAAATATTTCAGAGATTTATAGAAATTTAATATTAATCAACACTATCTACAGCATCATCATATTGGGTCTGTATATATTACTCTAGATACAAATTTCCAAAAAAATGCTTAAGTTAATGCCCCCAACAAATTATAATTAGGTTTAGATAGCACATTTAGTGTTTCATTTATTTCTGCAATAAAGTTAGTTAATTGATGATATTGCCAATTTACAACTGAGAAAACACATCTGGATACATTATCCAAAGAATTCCACTGTACCCTGTTGCCTCTCCGAATTGAATGAAACTCAAATATTTGGACAATGAAACCATTTACAATTTTAATTTACTCTACCATGTTGTGACTCACAAATCATTTATATGCCACCTTCTTAGTACTATATGCTTACTTTTTATTAAAATCCTAAAGAAGCAGAATCAACAAAGTATATTATCATTATTATTGATGGTGCATTGTTGGTTAATATCTTTATAATAAATGTGTAACTCAAAATTATACATTGTGAATATTTATAGAACCATCCTGTAAAGAAACTGAGATAAAAAAATCTAAAGATGTACTTCATGAGAAAAAAATCTAGTTTATAAAAGGGAAATGTATCAGATAATCTATTGTAATTTTTAAATGAACAAACTTAGTAAAACATGAATTGCCTATAAGATGTCATAAAATGAAGCAGATTAACCTACTATTTTTAAGTCTTGCCAGATTTTTTAAATGAGTTCATGTATTGCTTTTTAACAATGAATTTCTGCAGACAGAAAAGAAATTAGAACTGACTTGAAAATTCTCATCATGCTTCATTCTCTGGTGGAATTTTTAGATCTTGATGGGGTTTGTTTCGTAATCAGCTTTGGTGTTCAATGGCTTCTTTTATTATAAAACAGAATTCTTGTCTAACACAGCCTCATTTCCTCCACCCCCACCCCTCTTTTTTTTTGCCCTCAGTTATTGGAGTTACAAATGCATTTAAACAATGGCCAAGTCATGCTGCAACAGGCTCAGGGAACAAATGAACAAGTGCAATAAGAAATGGCTAAGCTTGAGTCTAAAATCTCAGCATTGGAGGAAAAACATGAGATCAGTAATTCTTAAAAGTGTGAGTTGATGGAAAAAGCTGAAATAACTCCACGGGGTTTCATACCTGCTATTTTATCCAGCATGAACAGTTGGTATTGTGGAAAGCATTATAAAACAATTACTTGCCATTTCTAATTATGTAATACTTGGAATGTATCCCGATGCAAATGTGTCATACATTGTTTTTTTAACTACTAGGCTATAAAATAATTTGAGAGAGAGAGAGAGATGAAATTTAATTAATTCAATAAAACAACTACCTGACTTAAATTTGTTTTCCTATTGACCCAACAGGTAGTAAATAGAACTCCTTAAATTCTATGTATTATTGAACCTTCAGATTCAGCTGAAAATACGTTCCTGCTTTTTAAATTTACTTCAGGGATCAAACATCTTAACCTTCCTCCACAATTATACCAATTTCTCCCAGACTACCGCAATATATTCTTCTCAGCAACAAAAAACAAGTATCTCGTTGCAATAACTTACTAAAATAAGAGACTTTTATCATGACCACAAGCTGGCTAAAATTCACCAAGCATATGAAGTGATATAATTATCACCAAACATTTTACAAACTCTTTTAATCAAATATTATTAGACAAAAAGAATAATTATCCTACATGGCAATGGAAATCATCAACAAAATGAAAACCTACTGAATATTTGCAATTCATACATTTGCAGAATCGTATAACTGATAAGGGGTTAATATCCAAAATATAAAAAGAATCTGCACTACTTAATAGCAAAACAAACGAACAACCTGATTAAAAATGAGCAGAGGATGTGAGTAGACATTTTTTCTAAAGAAAACACACACATGGCAACAGACACATGAAAAAGTGCTCAACATCGCTAATCATCAGGGAAATACGTATCAAAACCACAATAAGATATCACCTCACACCTGTTAGAATGGCTACTATCAAAAAGATAAGAAATAATAAGTGTTGACAAGGATGTGGAGAAAAGGCAACCCTTGTGTACTGGTGGTGGGAATGTAGGAAAAGAATATGGAAATTCCTCAAAAAATTTAATTGAGTAATGAAGATTTCTAGGCTTCTATTTCCTTATCTCTATTTTGGGACTAATAATAGCTATGGCATAGGGTTTTTGAGTAGATTTAATATATATACTCTACTTAGAGTATTCATTATTTTACACATGCTTAAAAAATGGTAATAGTTAGTGGTATTATAACTATATATAAATAGCTATAACAAGAATCACATACAGAGATACTTCAATTTTATTAAAACAAAGGAGATGAAATTTAAACTCCAGAGAAGGTAAAATTTATTCCAGTCAGATCTCAGACCTACGAGCAGTAGGACAAATTAGTTGGTGCTACGGCACCAGGGAGAACACCCACCTGCCCCCAAATTTTATTAATTGAAATTG
This sequence comes from Eonycteris spelaea, assembly GCA_003508835.1. NCBI lineage: Eukaryota > Metazoa > Chordata > Mammalia > Chiroptera > Pteropodidae > Eonycteris > Eonycteris spelaea. Next base: position 1,708,604 of record PUFA01000053.1, read on the forward strand.
ATTATTTGCTTCTAAATCTACCAGTTATTAAAAAACGCAAATGTGCTTTTAATTCAATGTTTTGTTTCCTATCCAAATGTCATCAGTGATGATTCAACATAATGCATCAGCTTCAAGTTAATTTGCTGAATTTTCTTTGTCTATGTTCTTTGTTATTTTAATTAAAAAGTGGTTGCTCACTTGATTGACAATCTAAGTGGACCAGTTCTTTACAGCTTAAGTGAACTAGCCTAACCGTTACCTATATTCAGGGAGTCATTTTCACAGAGCTGAAATATTTAAACTTGTTGTCCTATACTTCTCCATCCCACTGCTTTTCTAGCTCAAGTGAAGATCTATTTTTGTCTTGGTAGTTTAAGTAAGGCATCATATTAGTGACAGGATGAATGGCTCTTCATAGAGAATACAAACCCCAGCTTCTCAGTGACAGCCTGTGCTTGCCTTTCTCCAGGATAATTTCCTACTTATCAGGAGAATGAAGACAAGTGGACACAGGTCCCATTGTGCTGCACACAACCCTTTTGAAAATCCCAGTGAAATATAAATCAGGGTTTGCATTTCAGAAACAAATGCAGCAACTCTTTAGCCCAGAGGGTGGGTACAGTTTAAGAAGATAAATTAGCAAAACCCTTTCAAGAGTCATTTTATATTAAGATGCCCAGAAGAGAAAACTGAAATGATTGGGGAGAAAAAAAGCATCTGCTATTTCATCATAAAATTTAGAATATATCTCTACTTATACAACTTGTTCTGAAATAAAGCTATTATTCTCCTCAGGTGGCAAATATAGATATAAACACCCAGCTAGCAAAATCTTCCTCTCAGAGTTTACAAATTGCCTTGTTTTTAAGAGTAATGGTTAGTGAAGCTGTCAGCTGTTATACTTAAAGCCATCACTCATGCAACAATTGAAATGATGTGCTATGTACTCATCCAAGCTTAGGGAAGGATGCTTATTATCTAGCCAGGAAATGAAGCTTCTGACATTCTCTGTGTCTGTTAAAGATAAAACGCTTAAATATATGTGATAGCTCACTGCTGAGTAAATATCTTCATGCACAGTATACCTTTGACCATTTTTTTCTGAGGTCATTAGAAAATGTGTACTACCTCTGACCACAATTGAAAGCAATTGGATGCACTTAACCTTCATTGCCTATGGAGGGTGACTGACTGCCTTTAGGAAAAGCAGTACTGTAGTAAAAATAAATACTCTTAAAAAGAGACACATCAGAGTATTGATTTCCACTACAATTTTGTGTGTGTGTGTGTGTGTGTGTGTTTGTGTTTTAGCAAAGCAAATAATTCTAAAAGTACTTAGGACATAGCACTTTAGGATTTCCATATGTACAAGTATTTTTTTTTCATGTGCTTCATTCTAAAATAATTGCTAAGTAAGACATTATTATCTACTGAAGTTGAACATGAGTCGGAATTTGTTTGTTTTATACTAGAGAAGGTGGAGAGGAACCACTCCATATTGACAGGCCCACTGGGGTGTGGGGGGGAGTCTTAATAGAAAGATCTGTTACAGTTTTACCAAAGGCTCTACCTTGAGACTCACCATTGGAATATGTGAAGGAATGGCCTATTTTTTTTATTTATTGAGATATAATCGACGTAGAATACTGTATTAGTTTTGGGTGTATGGAATTGCCCAATTCTGATAAAAAGAATTGATTAAATTCCTGGACTCGTTTTTTGTTCTTTTACCTTGGCACATGATGTCACATTGTTAATTGTTAATTGTTACATTATCCATCAGGTTTCAAGTAAAGAATTGTTTCCAGAGGTTACGCCTTCTGCTTGTAGATGTCAGTTATTAGCACCAATATACCAGAGAGCTGTTGTGTTAAAAGATGAGACACTTCCAATGGCAGGTATTTGGTGGTTGAGTTTTCAGATGTTTTCTATGGTGCTGAGCTATAGGACACATATCACTGTTCCTCTCCACTCATTATTGGTAGTATCTTCCTCACTACTCAGAGTATCATGGGGGACCAGTAACATCCTTGGTACCTGGAGTTTGTTATTAATGCAAAACCTCAGATCCCATGCTAAATCTGCTGAATAAGAATCTGCATTTAACAAAATCCCATCTGATTTGTAGGCACATGGAAGTTTGAGAAGTGCTTCTCTATTGCATCAAAGATTCATTCCATTTGGCCCTTTCTAAACCCTACCTTTTCTCTACTACTTTAAGTCATTCTAAATGGTCTTCATTATTCAATTTAATTACATAATAGACCAGACTTACATGTTAGATTTTGCCTTTTCTAGTGGAATATGGACTCAGGGTTGAGGAAAGGCAAGACAAAAACTGGGCTATTCGTAATTAAATCTTAGACATTCTGCGTTTGTTACATTAAAAACATATTCTTAATGGATTGGTCTAGTCAAAACTACTGGCTAAATACAATACTTATTAAGTAACTATAATTATAGTAATAATGTTCATAAATGAAATAGTAGAACGAGACACTCTTTTACCTATGACTTTCTCTATTTTGTGCTTTTGCTGATGTTATAGTTGCCATCACACTGGGAAAGAATCATATTTATTTAAACCTGAAAAAAATAGGTAAATAGATGCCAAAGTCTTAGGGAAAGTTTTTAAAGATAGTGTCCTCGGCATTTGAAACTTTTAGTGAAAACGTTCCTTTTTTCTCTTGATGAGGCTGGATATCATGGGTAGTTTTTACACACAAAATGCTTGGATTTCTTTGGGGGATTCTCACCATTCTATTGGCTTGAGCCCCATTCAGAATTTTGTGGCAACCTCTTCATTTGACCATCTTAGGATAACATCGGTCATGGTGATATCAGCTTAAATTTCTGCAAGTACATTTTATTAGATGTGCTCAATGTTTTATGAAAATAAAACAAAAAATTACTCAATAATAAACAGGCAAATTAAAGTACTCTAACACTTCACAATAGAACTTGTTTCTTGTATACTAATCACTATTAATTATTTAGAGTGCATTATCTACATTTCTATTATGAAGGAGCCATTATTCTTATTTTAGAGTTAAACTAATGCTCAGGGAAATTTAAAAACTTCCCCAAAATTATACAAAAAAAAAAAAAAAGTGATGGAGTTCATATTCAAACTGAGGGCTCTACTTCCCACGGATAGCCTCTTAACTAAGGTAATAGCTCTTAACCATTCGATGTATATGATTAATTGACATTTTAGGCATTAGGAAAGGAGCTCCTATAATATTTCTCAACCCTCAACATTGAATCCTGAACCTGAACTTGGTACTGCTGCCTGATCATGTCTATTAAAGTCCTGGGTCATAGGGGGCTCAGGTCTCCAAAGGCCATGCCTATACTCCCCAAATTGCATCATTTGGCAATTTGCTGTTATAGCTGCAGTTAAACATTTATTTGTTACTGCTCTTACACTCTTATATCCTTAGGTATTTTACCTATTATTTGTCCCTCTCATTTTTTATTTCTCATCTTCATCAGTCCCCTTCTTTCCTTGTTATGGGCATGCTCAAACCTCCTATCCTAAAAACACAACCAACCGTCACCAAAAAAATTGTTCCATGACTTATTCTCCTTCATACTATTGCTCCATCATTCTTCATTTCTTTATCCTCTCTCGCTTCTTGAAAGAGTGGCTGTATCACTTACTGTCTATAAATCATTATTTTTCACTCACTTCTGAACTCATTATCATCTGGTTTTCTCTTCCCCCACTCACTGAATTTAATTCAACCAAGCTTAACAGGTTTCATTGGCTGAGGTCCAATAGCCCTCTTAATGGAGGAACATGGAAAGGGAATATAATCTATATTTATGGACTATCTACTGTGAGCCATCTTTATGCAGTGGATTTTACATATATTTTCTCATCTGACCCTCACAGTAACTGTATAATATTTTAAACCTAAATATTATTATTATTATTATTATTATTATTATTTAAAACATAGGAAACAGATTCAGAATATTTAATTTAAATAAGGTAGAGATCTGATTCAAACCCAGTTCTGACTCAAAATCCCATACTCTTTGATTATACAAGGAAAGAAAGAAATGGAGGGAGGTAAGAGAGAGTAAAGAAGAATGGAAAAATTAAGAGGAGGAAAGGAATGGAGGGAAGTAGGGGAAGAAAGATATGAATCCAGGTAAGTTTCTCTGTAACAAGCAAGAGATTCAAATTGACCAACAGATTAATTTCATTGCTACTATTATCTTTTAATTTTATTGTACAAGAATGCTTAAGATATGACTAAAAGTGGATCATAGAACTAGGGAAAGAAAAACCAACATTAGTAAAGCGATGTAATGTGTTTCATGGGAAGACTGCTGGTCCTCTGTGAAATCACGGGTTCTACTGGGATGAAGGCTACCTCTAGGGTATTTACGTGCTAATACTGCCCCCTTGCTCAACGTTCTGATGGTTTTGTTAGTGCCAAGAAACTAGGATATAAAACTAATAGCGAATAAATTTACCAATCTGTATGTGCTATTTCAATGGTCTTGAAATTATTCAAATTTCTCTGGCCTAGAAATCAGGGCAGAATCTCAGGACAGATGGCTTGGTAATGAGCTTTTCACCTCTTTCAGCTGCCAAGCAATTTGGAAACTGCACGAGGCCAGGCCCCTGTCAGTGCAGTTCTGCACTTCAATTTGAAGACTAGTCTGACACCAGGAAGTTGTCATCATCAGCAGCTAATGCTTAGCAAGTGTGGCATGCCAAGTGTCATGAAATGGAAAAAAAACACTCTGTTCTGATTGTAACTCCCTAACGAGTTTGGGATTCAACTGAATTTCTGTGTTGAACTTCTAGTTTAACTTGTATCTCCAGTCCAGACACCCTTTTTAGCTTTGGACCCATTTATTTGAGTATTTGTTGGACATTTTTACTTGGATATCATGGCGGTACCTCAAAGTACACATTCTCAAAACTGAGTTCTTGCTATTCCCTAAGAAAACTTTTTGCTCCTTAATAATAGCATTATCCAACCATTAAATGATTCAGACCTGGAATCATTCTTGACTAATCCCTTTCCTGCATCACATTCAATTGCCAATGCCTGTGGATTCTACTTCTTAAATATCTCCTGAATCTGTCCACTTCTCTCCATCCTCATTGCCAAAATGAACTTTAGGTCACCATCGACTCTGACTCACACTTGGGCGTAGCTTCTTCGCTGAAGACCATCAGCCTTCCCTTTTCTGCCCCATCCACTTTCTCCATGGAGCTCTACATTAGATCATGCCATTCTTCCGCTGAAAACCATCTCATGTTTTTTACTAGTTAGGAAATGAAGTCTAACATCTCAGCATAACTTAGCAGTTATCTACCTCCCCATCCTACAAGTTAGTCATTTAGTCAGCAAATATTTATTGAATGCCTTGTTATTAGGCTCTGAACATACAGCAATGAACAAAACAGTCCCTGTCCTTTGAAACTGTCATGGTATTAGGAACAGACAGACAATAATCATGGAAACAAACACATGAAAAATTTTAGATACATACAAATAACCAGAAGGGAGATATTTGTGGAAATGACTCCTATACATTTTCTCATGCCCCCTAAACTGTTAGATGCTTCTATAAATATTTTTGTCATTATAATTTAGCATCTCTTTATTACTTTATTTTATTTCTTGTTTATCTGCCTTCTATGCTGGATCATTATGATTTGGTGAGGGCAAGGACTTGTTCTAGATATTACTATCATATTCCAATGCCTAATTATTGCTTGGCATATGTGTTTTATAAATATTTGTGAAATAAATCAGTGCTTCCGAACCTTTTTTGACACCAGGGACCAGTGCTCCTATGAGAATCTAATGCCTGATGGTCTGAGGTGGAGCTGGGGCAGTGATGCGAGCTCTGGGGAGCGGCTGCAAATACAGATGAAGCTTCGCTGGCTCGGCTCCATGCTACTCACCTCCTGCTGTGCAGCCTGGTTCCTAACAGGCCATAGACTGGTACAGGTCTCCAGTCCAGGGGCTGCGGACCTCTGAAATAAATGAATGTTACTTCCTCAGTATGAAGTGACCAATAAGATCTTATCTCATTGGATGAAGTAAAATATATATGATGAAATAAAAAACTGGATGTAAATAAAAAATATAGGCCTTCTGTAGTTCATAACTTCAGATACTTGCAGACTTTGATCACTATGAAGTTTCAAACACATAAATTGATTAACTCTGTGTATTCCAAATCACTAAATTCCTACAGATAACAAAAATACTACGTATTACTGATTTCTTACTTTTTCTTCTCATTTGTTGAGAGAGCCAAATTGAGGAAGAACTTTAGAAAATTGTGAGATGGAAAAATATGCTCTGTAATTAAAAGTGGGTGGGATATGCATAATCATTTTAGGCAATGCTGTGTTAATACTTTCTGTTTGTTCAATACATTTACCTTTCTAAAGTTTATACCTATTAATCCTTTATATCAAATTTTAGTCCTTGCAAGCATTAATAGAATAGTGTTAAACCCTTCTAAAGAGAAATGAAACAACTATACTCTCTTCTATCTTCAGGTTCTGTGCAGAACATTTTGTCTACCTGTGCTCACCACAAAGCCAAGCCAATCACAACAAATATCAGCTTGAATAACAGTTTGGATTGGCTTTTCTATGCTTTAAAGAAACTTATTTGTTCCACCCTTAAAACAATGTATTTGGTTACATAATTTTCACTATTTTATCCTGTTATGGATAAAAGAAACTTATGGAAGACTGTGTTCTAAGTCCTTTATTATTTCCTTCTTAAACTTTTTCTTACAACATCCCATGTTTTTGCTGTGGTTTAAGGTGTGTATCAGAGTTTCTGTTAGAAATATTAGCTTTCAAAAGGTTTTTGGCACACGGAATTTATAAGAATAGCTGTCTTACCAAGTTCCCTTAAAGATGAAATTGCTTTTTTACTCACTACCATTCCTCACCCAGCTCCTTGCTTGCACATATTCTAATGTAGATATCTATAGTTTGCAATCAATCAGTTGCTGGATTCCCAAATGGAAATAGTTGCAGACGGAATGCAGCGCAAGCGTTATAGAAAAACCATGGGCTTTAGAATTAAAAGCCACTAACCAGGATATTTTTCTCAATGGTGTGATACACGCCCCCACTCCTGTTTATTCATATTTTCATCTCTCCTCAATTCCTTATCTGGAATATACCTTTTGAATCCCTCAGTTCCCAACCAACCAAAGACTTGGTATTGGTTTCGTCATTATTGCTGGTTTAGCCAGTTTGCTGTCTTTGTAGAAACTCTTACTTGTATACAAACTCAAGAAAATAAACCTTTACTGCAAATAGAAAACCTCCTGCATACTTCTCAACTTCTTAATAATTACAGTGTACTTTACACTTTTCTGGGTTTTAATACAATATAGCTCACATCCCATTTTATAGCTTAAAACTTCGGTGAAATATGGGCCAGAAAAATGTCTGGTTAATGAATTCTGTGAACCTATGGGGCAATGGGCTTTACAATCAATGGCTGAAGCCCCAATTATTTAACAAAAGGAAAGAGAAGTACACGAATCACAATTAGCAGTGACAGCATGGAAAAACCCATAGAGCGTGCCACCAACCAAACTCCTCAGAGAGCCGGCTTTCCCAATGTGGGGATATAAAACAAAACCTTCTTTATTTACAATAACTATTTGAATTTCTAATTCTCTGGGCCTTACAGGTTTATTAGGAAAACCAAAGTCAGTTCTCCTAAGGGGTAAGAAAGACCCACTTCCTATTGCATAAAGTTATAGAATAGCAAAATTTTAAAGCCCTGTAACTTGTTCCTGGGGTAGCATTATGTTGTCCTCTCCTGGGTTACGTAAATCTGCCTTGGCCTTTCAAACAGAGAAACATTTCACCCTTGACACAATTTGGAATTTGGAACTGCCTGTGAAAACATGAATAACTTTATTTTTCCATTGAAAAGTCCCTAAACACAAATTGATAAATTCTCAAAGATTTCAGTGCAGAATTTGCAGGCTAGCATTTCAACTGCCAAGACCTATATTCAAAGTGTTTGAATTGCCAGATAAAACACAGCTGTTAGTCTATATCTCAGGCAATCTTTATACCATCTTTTAAGCAGAAGAGATTGCGAAGGTTAGATACAAGTGTTAGAAGAAGAAAATGCAGTGTTGGTGGGTCACCTACCCAAATCAAAAACCTGTGTAAGTCCCAAATAGTAACACTAACTCAGAACATCCGAAGTTTTAAATTGTTTATTTAAATTGCTCATTTCCAAAGGACTCCGTCATCTCCCCGCAAAAGTCACAGGCATCCACTAGCCAAATTTTCTTCCAACCTTCAGTTCTACCCGTGATAAATGCGTGTGTACCTTGTTTTAGCTATTATATAAAGGGTTGTGATGGCCTAGAAGCTGGCCACCTGGGATGATCTCATGGCGTTGTGGATGGACAGAGACTCGTGAGGTCAGAGTGGCTATGACAGAGACGGTCTCTGACATTTTTATAAACTAAACTGAATTCTTGGCACATTTGGGGCTTGGATAGCATGAGTGTTCATGCTATCCTTAGCTGTATCAGTTCTGCTTTCATTTCTGCCCTGATAATGGAATAAAATAAAGTGGACCCTTTTTTTCCCCCAGAAGTTTAGTAATGATTTGAGATATCACAAACTACACACAGTTAATAAAGGAGATTGTTTTTAAAAAATGTGTAAAGCATCTTTAGATTTTCTCCATCTCTTTTATTGTGAGGGTATATGTTCATATGTCTAACCCTCCTGTACCCCAGGGTTAGTTCAGATTTTAATGGTCTGGCTGCTGTAAAGATAAGATAAGCATTGGACTATGTGTAATTTCCTATGCACACACTCTAACTCTCATCTTTTCCCACCACTAGTGCAACTCCCCTAGTGTGTTAGGATATTCTCATGAGAACCCTGTCCTAGGTATTCCAGAATTGTTTAGACAGAACCAATTGGTTACCCACATTCTTTCATGTCAGTGAATATTTACTGAGTATACGTACTTTAGGCTATGCTTTTACATATAATATTTTTGATTAATCCTCACAAAAATTCCCATTTTGCAGATAAAAAAAATGAGTCCAGAGAGTTTAAGTAACTTGCCAAAGATACACAACAAATAAATGACATGCCAAGATGTCAATTCATGTTCTCTGGTACTATTTTTAGATACTATTGATCACTTTAAAATACCTTTAGCTGACTCAGTGGATGCATATCACAATGGAAGCCATATGTCTTCTGAACCCGTGGGACTAGTAACGTAATATGGCCCAGTGACTGCTTTTAAGAACCTAATTTGCACTTTCTCTCTGACATTTGATTCTGTGGCGCCGATCATATAAAAATTTGATCAATAACACACCAAACTTATCTTTCCATTGCAGAAAACATGTGCAATTTTCAATCACTATTACTGACATCAGGTATCAAAGGTATATTATTCCATAAATCTCAGGAGAATTATAAGCAGCACCAAAACATACACATTTCCTAATTTAGAATTTAATGAACTTTCTCCTAGCTTCTTTTTACTAGCTACTTTCTTAAATGTAATGAATGGCTTCTCTCAGGACAATTCCCCCCCCCCCCCCCGCCAGAATGCAGGTAGCATTGAGACTCTCCCGCTCTCTGGCAGTTGTAGCTGTGATTTTAATTGTATTCATACCACTGTGATCCAAACCTCAGGGGCTCGTAATAAAAATCATAGAACTGTATAAGCAAAAAAAAAAAAAAAATACTTTAAAGATCAACTAGCCTCAGTGTTTCAAACTGACAGCCCCAGGCTGTGTTTGTCATTTGTTCTCCACAGTGATGGCCCTAGTGAGTTCTTACAATTTTTTGAACTACTTGCCAAAATTTTTAAGTGAGTGTATTTGCAATAAAAATCTATATGTTAGGCTTCTCTTGAAAGTTTGGAATATTAGGTAGCACTGGCCTACATTCCTATATGGGGGCCACGCCAGCTGTAGTGAATAATAAATGGGGCTGATCTCTCCAGTGTGGCTCCATCCTGGTGTTCCCTGATGGGGGAACATGGTAGTCGATGGTCTGTTGACATTGATCATTGTGCTTGTATTATTATTTTATTGTAGAAGAGTTAAGAAGAAAGAAAATATTTTTGACTCTGTCAGAAATAGGAAAACAAAATATAATCTGAGAGTGCTTCATGATTAAAAAAATAGAAGAGGACAAATTTCTTTGTGGAAGGGAAAAATGTACCTTTTTGGTTAATATGCAATTGAAATATTTCAACTTCAAGTTCATTTATGTTATTTGCTTGGCCCTGTAAGTATTTGAGAGCCATGATTTACTCTTATTTTGTTGATCGGAACACAGAGATGGAAAGAGTTAAATGCTTCCCCGTGGTTTGTATTTTTAGGCCGTAACTAGAATGACAGTTCCCTCACCTTTTAGTACATACAGTGTTTGGCATGTGGGAGATAGCAAATACTTGAATGCATTTGTGGACTGAAATCTGAAAAAAAAAAATTTATTCTAATGTTATGTAATGTTTTGGGAAAAAGGAGCTAATTTAAGATGTAGTATTAAAGGAATTTATAGAAATTCAAAATGGGCACGAATACTGGAGAGTGCAAGCATTGTTCTATGTGCACTTCAGAGTCAGCTAAATCTTCCCTCCTAACAGGTTTTTAACCAGGTCCATACTAGTTATTCCACCTAGAGAACTATTTTTCCTTCAGGTCTTAAAGTATTTTTAGAGTAGCCAATTAAACAGTCAGCATCTCTGATAGAAGGTCACGCCAGATGACTTTGTTTAGACTGGTCCCTCTTTTTCATCTTACTATATGACCTTACCCTGGAAAGCAGTAGAGCCTAATGGTCGGGAGCAGACCTGTACGTAAGGAACTGTGGCTATCAAAATTAATTAAAGTGATATGAAATTACAAATTCGGTTTCTCAGTAGCATCAGTCACATTTCAAGTGCTCAATAGCCATGTAGGGCTAGTGGCTGCTGTACTGACGACACAGGCATAGAATGTTTTTATCATCACAGGAATTTATTTAGTGTTGCTCTAGAGTCAAGCTGACTGGATTTAAATTATATATTTAACACGTACTGTCTGACTTCAAGCAGGTAATTCCATCTTTCTGTGCCTTGAGGATATAAGTATCGACTTACTGGGATCATTTATGAGAATTAGATAAGTTAATATATGTAATATATTTAGAGTAACCCTTAAATAACCCTTAAATAACCTTTAAATTTTCTCAGCAAAGTGTGAGTAATGACTATTAATTAAAAACCATATAAAATGATCTGTTATTTCATAAAGGAAAAAGAATATATAGATGAAGGGACAGTCGCTCAGAGCAGTTGTCTATTATCTCTGTCCCGATGGTCCACGTACATGGAACTCATCATAAGACATTCTAGTTTTCTATGTCTGTCTCTGTTTTTTTCACTAGACCCCATGCTTTGGGAATTCATGGACTGGTGTCTTTTGTACCCCAGGCATCTGCCATGATGCCTTGAACACAGATGACATTGAATAAGTACTTTTTTGTTCTGCAACAGAGTTAAACTGATTTAAGGGCTTAAGAACTGACAGGCTTCTTACTTATTAATAGTTTAGTGGGAATAGTAGGATTGAGATTTTGCTAATTTCACTAAATTTTTAACCATACAGAGACAATGAACTTACAATTAGCTTTAAGGACAATGCGGGGGAGGGGAAATATTTAAAATCAGAATGGATAACCACTCCACATATTTTGAAGAAAGAGGCAGGAGGGAAAGGAGGGAGAAAAGAGAGGAAACAGAGTTGATAAATCATATGCGAGAAAGCTCAATGACAGACTTTCCCAACTTCAACATTTTACCACTGGCAGATCCTGAAGCCCTAGATGTCATTATCTTGGCTGGAGTGCCTGGGCTAGAGCAAATGAAGTACGTCAACAAATTATTTAATTAAGTAGAGTAGGTGGCAATGTGAAAGCAAAATCATAATGCACAACAGGATGGTGTGATTGAGAACTTCAGCTGTGATGAGGTAGAGTGACATGAAAGGAAAGGACTGTGGACTTGGTTAGCCAATGTGGAAAATGAAACAAAAACTAAGATTAAAAAAAAATGAAATTGCATTAGTCAAGAAAACACTTCTTGACTATAAATGTGAATTTAAAAGCAATTGAGATTAAGCCATCATTTTAAATGTGTCAAGGGTCAGAAGGAGGACCGCAAGCGGCATTAAAAAAGGTCTCAGGATTTGTGCCATCAGCATAAAAGTGGCAGTTACAATTAAAAGCAGAAGCGAAATGACTAAGAAGTATAAAAGTTAGAAATGAACAGATGTCCAGGCATTCAGTTTACTAGGGTGCTAAAATTGGATATATTTTATATTTTATTCCAAGTTAACAAATATTAGAACATTAAAATGCGTGAAATATGGTATGTATCCCATCTTGCCATGTTTTTATTACCAAGTTAGAATGCATTAGGCTGCAGGGAACGTTATGAATGCACCAGTCTAAGCAAATGCTGAGGCAGGGACCATCAGGAAGGGCAGTTTTTCCAAAAAAAAGAGCCTGGCTATTCTTAAGTGGCCACTCACTTCCAGCAAGACTTTGAAGAAGGTGAGATTGCTGAATGACATTTTCTTTAAAGGTGGTGGTGGCCAAGTTTTGTTTTCAGAATCAACATTAAATTTAGGGAGTGTATAGAATGTTGATGCTGTACATGGAAGATGTTTTTATTGGACTTTAGCGTGTAATTTACCTAAGCAACCATTAATACAAGGTAGCTGCATTACGATTGGTAGACTATTGGTAATACCAGACTGTTGTTACAAGACCAGCTTTTCACATATTTTCTGTTAAATCTGGAGCTTTCCATATAGACTGACTGAGGCCACATGGAGAGAACAAGGTTTTCAGTGGTACACAAATTTGTTGATTAAGGAATATGACTATATTTAGACTAAGTGATATTTCCTCAGCTTCTTTGTTTGATCTCAGTTCATGTGTAGGGTTCTGTAATGAGATCGTCATTGACTCTCTAATGGAGAACTTTTATATTCTTTTGGCGTGATTGGGAAACAGTACATATATTCTAGGCTACCAGATTCTTTTCTCTATTTTCAGAATACATAGTGATACATCCCTGAAAATGATGAGAAAGTTCTTCCTCCTCACTTTTATTTTTATTTGAACACACCTTGCATTCTATCCATTCAGTCAGTCACTTACTCTATATTTTTTGAGTGCCTAGTATATGCAAGGTGAGTTAGGAGCTTGGATAAAATGGTCTTTGGACTTAAGTTTTTAAAAAGTCCAAATTCCTCACAGCTTGTGCTTATTAACCCTGACTCCTTTTGACATCATCTAAATGTAGTGTGGAAAAATGTATAAGCCAAACATCCATGGAGGCTGCAGCTACACATACAAAGAAATATCCAGAAGAGTGTGTGCCGGTCCCTAATTTCCTATTCCCACCTGCTCCAAGTTATGCTCTAGAATACTGTACACAAAAAGGGAGTGTCTGTGAACAGTTTCATCTGGCTTTCAGGTTGTGGGGTCTTTGAGAGAAGAGTATTTAGCTTCCTGTATGCACCATATTAACATCTGGAAGGATAACCACTTTTTGACCACAGAAAGGGAAACAAAATTGTGTGCGGCAATATTCATGATTACATACCTTTATGTGGATATACCTAAAGATATATACGTATATGTAAATTAATATATACTTTTATTATATGTTTATAATTTACATATGTAAAAACTCAGTAGAAAGTAACTTAAGTTTTTAAATATGGTTAAGGCAGCTCTCACTGTAAGCATGAACTTGATGAAGTATAATCATGTAGTTGTGTGTGTTTGTATGTGTGTGCTATGTGTGCATAGACACATGTGAGTATATTGGGATAGACATGGAGGCTAGGGGAGGAAGGAGAGGCAATGAGAAGGAATGCAGAGTACTGAAACACAGAATTCCTTGTTATCTCCTATCATAATAATTGAATGGATGGCACAATAATTATGACCAGTAGTAACAGAAGTAAAAGGGAGAGAATGAAAAAAGAAGATGATTAGGTTGGAGAAAGATGGTTCTCTGAGTGCATCAATAGCATATTCTGCTGCTAATTTAATATATAATACTATGTATTTAGATGTAATGCATTTACATGTATATACACATATACACAAACAATATATGCATAAATTGTGCACCAATAGTAAATAGAAATGTCTTCCACATTTCCAAAGTTCTGAAATTGTCAATAAGCTTTCTTCAGATGATAGCAAAGTTAAGCCACTTTTATTTATAAACTATATACTGAAAGTAATTTTAAAAAATCCATCTATATGAAATTTACTACAAAGAATGAATACATTTTAAAATCAATGAAATATGTATATCATTTACAGCTAACCCCACCTGTGATTACATGATTTTTAAAAAGCCAATAGCTATTTCAGTATTCATCTAAAATATCTTGATTGAATGAGGAGATAAACAAATCTGCTATTAGAAGATGAAAGGAACATGTATATGTAAAATCATCAAAGAATGTACTTGAGAGAATTGCACAAATGCTTGAGGAAAATTTATGTAAATATCAATTTTTAGAAACTTAAATGCAGAAAAGTTCCAAAAGTGGCATACTATCTATCATGACATAAATATGCATCGTTCTAAAAGTAATGCTGAAGGCATGAAGCATTTTTCTCTTTGGGATAAACACTGTTTAATGAAAATAGGAAAACATTTCCAAAGTATCTTGATTGCTAAGTGTTTACATCAGCTACAACTGTTTCAATAAACAATAAACACAGGTATTTCGGGAGAGAGGATAACTGAAGTATGCTTTTTCTTGAAAATATGTGGCTTAAGCAGTAGATATTTCAAAGATATAAATAATTTTAAGGGTTTAAAATAAGACCTACAAAGTTAAATAATAGAGTATATTTTCTAGGACATTTTATCAGTTTCTTTAACTAGCTCTGCGGTTATTCTCTTTCTCGTAACTGTGTCCTTACGGTATTAGAAGACAGAGAACAGAGGCCATGGACAGGAGCATGGATGAAAGAGACACTGGGCTTAGGGTACTGCACACACACTAACGCTAGGAACTTGAGATAAATTTTATCAAAATACATAGCTAATATTGAGTGCTTATTATGTGTCAGGTTTTGTAAAAAATAGTTTTCATTTATTTTTAAAATTTAATCCTGCCCAAACCCTATAAGAAGTTATAATTATTATCCCCATGTTATGGGTGAAGAAATAAAGATGTAGAATGATTTCAGTTAACTTACCCAAAGTCGAACAACTAGAAAATGGCAGTGTAGGACTGGAACAGAGGAAGCTATGCTTTTAACCACTGCTCTGTGTGGCCAACCGTATTAAACCTAACTATAGCTCTTTATGATTAATTTTATCTCTGGAAGTCAGAGAACTGAAAAATAACCTGCTCAAGGTTATTTCACAGATTAAGTGTCAGAGCAGGATTTAAACTCAATCTATCTCCAAAGCCACCTTCCACTGTGCTTTCCTGCCTTTCATTTGAGATATTGCCAAATACTTGTGCCTCATTCTGGTGCCTGCAGTTTATTTGGCTGATGGTATCTGATCAAAGACTTTCATCAGGTGCTAATGTATTTACAGGGGCCAGAGGAGAATCCCTACCTAAAAGTCCGTGTGACCTGTCTAGCCATAGTTAGAATCTGTTATGATAACATCATGCCATGGTGGCCCCCTCACGGGACCTATATCTAATATAATACAGAATTGATATAATACAGAATACTACACAATCTCAAAATGAGCTAAAATGTATAAATAACCATAAATCGTGGGCAGTAGATTTGAGTAAAAAAGTCAAACTAGATATATTATTATTAATAATAATGAGAATATCATATATGTACTTGAGTGTCTAGGAATTAAATGAACATTAAGAAATATATCTGAATACATATAATCTATTGTGCAACTAAAATACTGACTTTTGTTTAGAACCATATTTTTAAATTAATGTAGCCTTATATAGATAATAATCATATCACTATTCATCATCATGGATAGTAATTAAAATAAACATTATTCCTTGGAAGGACGTAATGCAAATAATGTTTGATATACTATATTACTAAAAAAGAATTCTTCTTCCTCAATGCCAATTATGCAGATCTGTGGAAGAATTTCTTCAAAATAACCCTTGAGGATCTAGAGACTTAAAATGTATGTGACTATTTCACAGTTACTTGAATGTGGGTGTGTTGACAACGGAAATAAAAAGTTCAAAATTATTAGAAATGTACTCCCCTGAACAGATCAATTTTAATGAGTCCAGAGGCCTTTTGAACTTTGCCAAAACAGGTGTTTCATGCAGAGAAGGCTGCTGAGACCAAATGCTAGAATTATTAAGTAACTATTAGAGAAATTCTATAGAGAAAGAGTGCTAGGAAGGACAGAACTTGATGTGACAAATGACCTTTCAGCATTGCTAAGAAATTTATGTAGTGAATTTCCCCTTAATTCAATAGCCAGCAAATAAGGCAATAAATTTAAACATGCCCAGCCACTTGGAAATCATTTCTCCTCCTAAAAGGAGTTGTAAATAGGAAACAGAACTCAGATGGTCGAGTTGATCGTGTTCTGCTCCCACGAGGCCCATTCTTCGGCAGCGAGCTTTCCCAAGAGGTCTGAGGCTGGAACACTGTTCGTCCCTGGAGTCCTGCCCCAGGCAGTTGACATTAAGTGCCCCGACATGGAGCAGATCCGTGCCCCTGCATCAGCCCTGCTCACCCTCCTTTCCCAGATGGGAAGGGACTCCAAGGCAGTAAATGCAGACCCATTGTGACATAGGGACTTCTGGCATGCACTTCTCTTTTCCCTCCATCTGTTGGTTCCTTTAAGCCTGGAAAACTGGAAAATATCCCTGAAGAAATAGACCTAACCTCTTTCATGCCAGGGGATACTGCAACTCAAGAAAAACTGTCCTTTCTTCATTAAGGAGTGGATGTTATTTCGCTTGTTATAGGGCTCTTATTCTGACAAAAACAATTGCAATAAAATACTTGCTACATTATGTGGGAAAAGTAAATAAAACAAATAAATATATAAATAAAATAAGTAAAGCCTGGCTAATGGGCACTTTAAACTTAATGTTCCCATGATGTATCGACTTACCATTCTCTGTAAGTTACTACGTTATTAAAGTCACCACCAAGTGAACCATTATCAAGGATACACTTATAACTGGAGTCTGGGTCCCGGATCAACTATTTCTTTTTTTCCTTCACTCCGTAACTTCATTGTTCCACATTGCAAGAAAATCAGATTTGGTTAATTTTGTAGAGTTGGATTTTTCTTTACTAGGATTGCCTGTTGGAGAATTTTCATGATGCTGAAAGATTAAGGAATATGTTCTACAAGTAATTTAGCTATCCCTATGAAAGTTCTCCAAATAAAAGAAGAAACAGCTGATAAACTTCAAGTTCAAGTGAGAGTCTGGAAGGATTAATTCACTACTAAAGCTACTACTCTGTTGATTATCCACATGTGGTTATCAGACAAATCTTCCTTTCTGTGTTGCTTAAAGTGCAAGGTCCGTGAGACTGCTTAGCTCTTGAAGTCTATTGTCAGCACAAACAGGATCTCTATTTGCTAGGGAGAAAAATGTTAAAACAAAAGCCCTAAGGAGAAATGGTATGAAACAATGTGTTTTCAAGAAACAAACAAACAAACCAAACAAACAACCCTGTTTCTATTGAAGCTGATTCTCTGATCCCTGGGAGAGGCTCCCAGATCAACAGAGGTGGAGTTGATTGGGTCTGGAAAAGCTGGACGATGACTCTGAAAAGAGCAACTTGGGGTATTGATCTGGGAACTAGGAAAACTTGGTTTCCAGTCCTGAGTTTTCCAGTAACACATTGTGCCCTCGTATGCCACGTTATTGTACCCCTCTGGGTTTCAGGTCCCATGTTTATTAGACAAGAAAGAAGGGGGCTTATTAGCAGATTTCCATGGCAGTCTCAGCCTAAAATGCCACCATCTCACTTCAAATTGTACTTGAAATTTCCTGAATACCAAAGTCAGAAATATTATTTAAAATTAATTGGAAATATGTCTCACATTCTCATGTAAGTATATTAGAAATTATACAGCATGTGCATACCTAGGTTTTTTTCCTTGCTTATTTGTAATCATGCATTAAAGAGTATTGATACATTTTTAATTCTAAGACAGAAGTATTGTAGGATAGTTTGGGCAGGTTCTGTATTTAAGGCACAAAGTCACTTTTACTAAATCTCTAGTTAAAATCCTAAATGGGATATTTTTATTTCCAAGGAACTAATGATCTCATGGGATTTCATGAAGTATTCCTGAATTTTATCCAAGAAGATTCATTTGAAATTGATGAAAGTCTATTTCTTAAAAAACAAGTTTTCTACTTTTTTCTTTCTATTCAAATGATTGGAATAAACTAATTCATTAATACATTCACTGAGTGTCTACTAAATGCAGATCATTGTGCTAGGAACCGTGAGGATTAGAAATGCCCACTGGGAGTTTATAATAGAAAAGTATAGGATTATACTTACATACTGACAGGATTCAGACATTCAAAGAACTATGTCAATTATTTCCATATTATATTTCTTTTTTTTTTTTCTTCACTCACCTTATCTCAAAGAGGGGAGAAGAAACATATATCATTTTTGTAAGACTAAACTTGTAGAGAAACACTTTATCACTAGGGAGAAAGTTTTTGTGGTGCAGAGAAAAGGCTGTAGTCATCTTTTGTCTGGTGATGTTAGGGTTGATACAGTGCAGACCACGTCTGTTTGAAACAGAACCAGCCCTAATCCTTGGGCATCAGGGTGTGCCTGACATTTATGTCAACGCTGCTTCTGAAGGCTGCTGTTAGGCATCGCAAAGCACCTTAAGGGAACACTTGTGTTCATGTGAGGAGCACTCCTATCTGACACTCCGGTGACTGACTGTGAGTCTTCTTTCCATGCATACAAAGACTAGGGGCGTGAGAAATATCAAAGAGCAGAGAGTCTGAGATGCTGCAACACTGGACAGGAGTCATTTTGCTATACCCTTGGCATGTGGATGAAGAATCCCTAATCTAGGATTCCCCTGCCCCCATATTTTTCATGCTGAACTGCACCAGAACTTGGGTAGTGTCAGACTACAACCTTCAGTCAGTGAAGGCTGGCTATAGTCTACACAGTGAATAAGTGAAATGTGTTGTGACTACACTGGATTATAGTGGAAGACTGTTTTACTGTTCTTTGGTGGCAAGAATTGGCTTCAGGGAGTAATTTAGAAGGGAAAGGAGATATATTAGAGGGTGGAAAATTTCCTAACAGTTAAGAGTTGTGTAAAAGTGGAATTGGTCAGCCGTTTGGTATTCATCAGCACAGACAAACCAGGAATGTGGTGACATATTTTGGAGATAAGGGAAATCGAGTTGCCTCGGAGTATTTGAACTGTTTCTGTTTCTATGAATGCATGAACTAACTCTCATCTTTTAAAAGGTCTCTACTGACGATTTCAAAGCATATAAGTGTAGTGGAGATTTTCCTAAATTCTGTCACATGCAGTGTAAGTTCTTGGTGATCTTAGAAATAAAGGAGTTCTGTGACAAAACATGTTTGGAAAAATGCTATGCATTAGACACTAGAACCCTCTGTTGGAGATTCATAATGCATATTACTAGCACGTTCTGACAACATCGAAAGTAAAGAAAATTGTTTAATCTTTGTTTAACTTGGCATTTCTCAAACATATTTATTTGAAACATTGCAACTCTTATGGCTCTATCTATAAAACCAGTGTTCTAAAGTCTACAGCTTGAGAAATATTCTGTGATAAAAAGAACTTGACTTTTTGAGTCATGTCAACTTGGGTGGCAAGTCTGGCTAAATGGTGACTATTTCTACCAGTTACTAATATCAGGATTTTTCTTTTCACTTGGGCACCTAATCGTTCCTCTTGCACTTTAAAATTCATTTCTTTTAATCTGCCTTTGATGGAGATTGGAAGAGTGTCATTAATCGTTAAAATAACCCTGATTGCACAATTTGGTGAAACAGCTGAGGCTTCTTTGCCCAGAATTCACCCATGGGACGGAAGGCCTCAGCTGCTCTCATCCCCAACCCTATTTTCAGGGAGGAGCTTGGCTTTAATTGCTATTCCTAGATCAACTTGGAGCTGAGGAGCACAATGTCAAAGGGAGTTCTAAGCAGGGTGCTCGAAGATTGAAGGACACAACACTCAAACAATATTTCCCTTCCTTCTTTGAACTTCTACAAAATTTTGCTTGAACCCCAGTTACAGGACTAGCATTTTAGGATTGTGGTGGGTCGCATTTTCCCCCTACACCCATGAAATTTATTGTTTTATCTTGTGTTTTAAATATTTTTGTTCTGAGTGCACTGATGTTTTTTTCAACAGACCCATAACATGAGTCTCCATGCAGAGCCTCAGAGCTTAGGCTATCTTCTCTATTTTAGTTCTTGTAGGAGCCAAATTTGAATTGAAAAAACTTAGTACCGTATATCATTTCAATAATGCTTCTCTTTGTAGAACATCACTTCTTCCTGAAATGCGACACCTAAAGGAACAATCCATTATTATCGTAATAAGTTCAGGAGAATGTCTCAGAGTGGATATCCAATTTACTCAGGGACTTTCAGTGGCTGGCGATTGAGGTACAAATTTAAATATATCTTTCATTGATGATTAGTCAGTGTTCTTGTGACAAACCTCTTTTTTTTTTTTTTCTTTATGCCAAGGGCACTTTCTTTTTGGAAAGCTTAGCAATAGAGGGCACAAGTAAACCTGGGTTCAATTGTCCTTGGACAAGTTGCCTTACCTTTTCCTCAGATTCTCCATCTGTAATAGGGATAATGATTCTAGGGGGTATTGTTAAAAGTAAATGTGAAAATAAAACTGCATTTATACATAGTTCTTGACACATTGGAAATGTTCATAGAAATTAACTTTTTGTATGACAATCAGGTAAGACACGTTCTGTGAATGCCTTGGAAAATAGATGACAGTATACAATTGTAAAATGGTATTATTGTTATTAACTTATTAAATGTGCCTGCTGAAAGGTTGGCACCATTTAATAGTGCTGGAAAGTCCTTTTATTTTGCACTTTCTGTGCTTCCAAATTTTCTTTAAGATTTTTTTCAAGAATATTATACCGGCTGGTCCAACTTTAATACTGATTAGGAGAAAAGGGTGGATTCTTAGTACATTACAAAGAAAAAAATTAGTCAAAATGAGAAAATTATTGCAATATTTTAAGAGATTTCATTAAAACTCCTTGAGTGAGAAAAAACTCAATCTACCCACAGTTATACATTGTAATGCTGTTGTTATCAAGCTACTACCCATTTCGTCACTGATAGTTTCATGAATTGAAGCACATGGAGAAGTGTACCTTGTGGAATGTATCTTTGCTCTTGATTGTAGTGTTTAAGGATAGATGTATACTAGTCTAAAACGAATATTTGTATTTTTGATGGACACATAGTAGCATACTGTGTACTTACAGAACTAGATATATAAGGAATTGTCAATAATCTAAACACACCTAGAAAGAAGCTGTAGTGATGCCACACTGGATTCTACTACTGATATTTGCAAACCATCCATCCATTTATTTATTTAACTAAAATTAAATGCCTTGGCAAGGAAGGCACTGTGCAAGGTGCTAAGGCTTTTTGTACGTGACAAAGTGCATATTATTTATTCCACAACATTCCTTCTTATTCTTTCTACCTCCATTTTCTCCTTGAGTTTCTCACTTCTCTAGGTAATAAGCTCTGGGAAGATATTATATTTTATAGTGCAAAAAGGCAAATGAGGGAAAAAAGAGGATATATTGGCAAAAGTTATAGTAAAAAGAAAAACTGAGATAATAAAAACTACGAGAAGGAAGTTATGGCTGTTAGCTTTATTAATTTATTAAAGGATACTATGCATAAAGACACAATATGGTCAAGAAATCAGTTCTTCCTATTTGTTCTATAGGTTCAATGCAACCCCAATCAAAATCTCAGAGTTATTTTGTGAACATTGGCAAACTTATTCTAAAGTTAATGCAGAAAGATAAAATGCCCAGAATAGCCAAAAGAATATTGAAGAACAAAGTTAAAGGACTGACACTACCCAACTTTAAGCTTACTCTACACCTTCAATAATCAAGACAATGTTGTGAAAGAATAAATAGGTCAGTGGAACAGAATAGAGAGCCTATAAACAGACGCACAAATATATGTCAACTTTTTTAGACAAAGGAGTAAAGAAATAAAATGTAGCAAACATAGTTTTTTCAACAAGTGGTACTGGAATAACTGGATATTTTAGATAAAACACAAAAAGCAAAATTCATGAAAGAAAAAGTTCATAAGTTGGAATTCGTTAAAATTTAAAACTTCTGCTCTGTAAAAGACACTATTAAGAGAATGAAAACAAGCCAAGACTGGGAGAAAATATTTGCAAAAGTACATATCCAACAAAGTAGTAGTATCCAAAATATACAAAGAACTCTTACAATTCAACAGTAAGAAAACAACCAAATTAAAATGTGGCCAAAAGCCTGAAAAGACACCTCCCAAATAATATGTACAGATGGCAAATAAACATATGAAAAGATGTGCTACATCATCTGTCTGATGTGGAGCAACAGGAACTCTCATTCATTGCTGGTAGGAATGCAAAAATGGTACCACCACTTTGGAAGACAGTTTGTTAGTTTCTTACTAAACTAAACTTATACTCTTACTATACAATCTAGCAATCACACTCCTTGGTATCTACCCAAATGAGTTGAAAACATGTCCACACAAAAACACAAATATTTATAAGATTTTATTGATAGTTGCTAAAATTTGGAAGTTACTAATGTGCACATTTCTTATTAGAATTCAAAATTGGCATGATAAATGTTTTAGAAAAGATAGCAGAATTATGGCTGTTCCCAAATAATTTCTGGATTCAATGTTTCTAGGTTTGTAATCAGATGATGTAGCGAATCTTTTCATTAAAAAAATAAATAAATCTCCTTTATGGGAGTAACTGTACTTACTCTTACAGGGTTGACACAGGGTTTTGACCCTCTGGAATGAGCAGCTGAGCCACTGAATATCAGTATTGTCTCTGTTCCCCTTTAGCCTTTCTTGTGGCATATTTCCTCACCAGAAAGTGATTCTTCTCTATCATCATCCTATGAAACATTATCTATATCCCCTTTGTCCTCCTATATACTTTTTCACAAATGAGGCAAATCCTGGGAGCCATCTCCTCTCACTATTGAAATGAGAGTCCTTGAATTTAAGTTTGTTCTCATCTGCTTATCATGCAACGATGAGAAACAATGAGATGAGCTGTTGATAATGTGTACCTATCAAATAAGTTCTAGTAAATTTCTCTTAGGTAAACAGTCTTTCTTGAATATTTAAATAAATGAACAAAGATACCTATGAGCTGGTCAATTTTTACACTGACTTTTATACATTGTCTGATAACTGAATGCTTCTACATCTGGCACTCAAAAACGTGCCACTTGGGATGAAAAGTTATTGAATATAGAATTTAGGTCAAGCATATTGTGGAAACATTCAACATTGAAGAAGAGAACTGAGAATTAGTCTAAGGGCCAATAGTCTCTCAACAACATTCCAGATTTATAAATACAACTATTTACATAATTCAGACAACCCATGTGCATAACATTTGCACTATAAAATCCATGGCGTGAGTACATTCTGTGAAAGGACAGTAGATGCAGCCAGAGGTGCAGTGAGAGAAAAATTTCATTTCCTTCAGACATAGAAAAAGTGCTAAATAAATGTTTGCTAGGTCTGAATTATGCAAAGATTATCATACCCATGAATACACTGTTTTTGAAAAGTTACAGAGAACTAGATTGCATGCTTATTGATGTTCCCGGTTGGCTGCTCCCATGTTGGCTCCACTGAACAGCTATTACTCTCACGCCCTTGGGCATTATACTTCTTACCCTGAGAGAAATTGCGTCAAAAATCAGCACATAAGTTAAATGTCTGGTCAGTGACAGCCAGTGAGTGGTGTCCAATACTTGAATTATCCCATGATTAAATCTGTAGCTTAAAGCCTCTACTACCTCACCAGGACAGCTTAACACAGTTCAAGTTGTAATGGAAACTTTAAATTTCTTTTGGGTGTGTGGAATAGTATCGAAGCTCCCTTAGATGTAGGAAATGGGAAATAGTTGCCTCCATTCACCTTTTAGGAAAATGACCGACAGCAGATAAGAAAATGTACTCACTAGTTCATAATGAAAAATGATAAAATGTGGTTACAGAACAATTCAAGAACACATGACAACACATTTTGTAGTTTCTGGATATTCCTGGAAGGGTATTTCCTGCTCTAATGAATGTGGGGGCTAGAGGCCTTGGAATTAGAAAATAAATCAATTATTAATTAATTATGCTAGGTTGTTTCAAATCCACACTGTCATTCCTTCAGTTCCTTCAGACCTCTCTGCTTATATGCCCCAAGGTAGAGAAGTCTTTCTTGATCACACTCTGTCTCTATTCTATCTAGCTTCTGACTCCCTTATTCATTCTTTTTCTCCTTACTCTTTTTATTTGTCTTATTTGCTTAAGCCACGTAACATAACATATATTGATGTGTTTATTCCATGAGAACGATGACTTTGGTTCATCTGCTTTTATAATACTTAACACTTAGATGTGTATACAATAGGCACTCAATCAATCAATATTAATAAATATAACTGAATATATGGGTGGATTATTATTTATATAGTACCTGTTCTGAACTAAGCATTAGGTAGATAGTAAGGAACCAGAAATTCTAGATCCTGGCTGTCTTCATGGAATTTACTATTTTATGAGGTGATCAAGTGATACCTAAGACATTTAGTTTTCTCAATAACCTCTCTCTTTATTCTACCCTCCCAACATAGTACTACTGCCAAGGAAACAGTGCCCTTCACAAGTTCACAGACCCTGAGGTTATCTTTATGACTTCTTTTGACTTCCAAGCTGTCTTTGATGTTTCGTTTTAGTGTCTGAAGAAAGCTAGCACACGGTGAGCTCTGTTTCTACATCTGTTTGGCTGACCTTATTGTTCTGTGCTCTCTCAGGCCACAGGACAGACGCATAAAGGACAATGGCTGTCTCTAAGGCTAAAAAATTTGCCCGACCCCATCCTCTCCCGAACACTCCATCCTGGCTCATCTAAATGTCTTCAGTCTGAGGTTAAGCTATCCCATGACATGGTCTGGAAAATTTCTAGCCGCGTTTCTCAGAAGGCAGAGTCACTTCTCTTCCCCAACATCCCTTCCCTAAAAATTACAGAGTACAAGTTATTCCACTTGGAAACGAGAAACATTAGACTGATCAGGATAGAATCAGACAGTTGAAAGTTAAAATAGAAGTTTGGTGCTATTGGGGCAGCATAATAGTAACAGAGAAAACCAGCTGAGAGGCCAGAAGAACACGTATTTGAATCCAGATTCCACCACTTGCCAGCTCTGTGACTTTGGGTATCTAACTTCTCCAAGTTTCAGTTTCCTGTGCTGAATAAAGGCTGAGGTTAATAGCAATACTTATCTCCTATGAAAGTTTTGAGGGTCAAGCAAGAGAATATATGTAAAATACACTTAGTACTTGGTACATATCTCATTCAAAACTTTTACTATTATTAATGTTAAAACAACATCTCATAATTCTTAATATTAGACATTTAGAATAAAGCATAATGGATTTCAGATTAACTCAAGCAGCATGTTCATTTAGATTTAAATTGCAGTGTTAAAAATGAGAGATTCGTGTTACATTTCCACTGCTGTATGTCAGTACCTGTCTAGTCCTTGTATGTGAATATTTGCATGTTTGTATGTCTACATATACATCAATAAACTAATCAGTTGACTAATTGATAGCAGTTTATTCTACCTCCCCCACTTCAGTAAAAGAAAAAAAATCTCGTGGGCTTTCTGTATCTGCTATCTCATATACCTCTAGACCTCCTCCTCCATAAGATGCCTTTCCTGCTTCCTAACGCTATAGAGACAGGAATCATGATTTCCTTCACATGTATACAAATTAAGTGAAATTACAAGAGACCCACTCATTGAAATCGCTTATGTTTTAAAGTTTATCATTTTTTGACTTGAAGTGACCAGTGTCTCTTTCTCATTATTCACTGACTTGAAGCTACCAGAGTTTCAGAGGAAAAAAAATAATTCCTATTGCTGTACCTCAATATCAGAGTGGGAGTTGTTTTATTTGTTGTTGTAATGAGTTATTTAGTGTTAAAAATAAATTATCAAAAAGTAAGAGTCACAAAAGTGACAACCTTTGCAAGATCTCAGTGTTCAAGTGGAACCAAAATAGCACTCTGGGGCAGAGCATGCACTCTGTACTCTTGACTTTCTGGCTATCAGAGATTAAGAGTTTCTTAAGGCTGACAGAACAAAGTCCTGGAAGTCATGTGGGATGAAATAAATCAGATAGAGGTTGAGGTGGGTATGAAGAAATAAGTAGGAATTTTCTTTCACTACTAAGCAAAGTCAATTTAGGTTATGAGGTAATGGACCTGGCAGTCAGAAGGTATGACTACTGAGAACTCTCTCCATGATCTTTAGCAAAGTATTTAACCTCTTTGCCTGAGTTTTCCATTCCTAGGAACCAGGACATGTGAGCCAGGAGTCCAGGAACTAGGAACATTAGTCAGGACTTATGAAACTATCAGAATATAAAATAATTCTTGGTAAATGTTACTTGGGTTATTTATATTAGAAGAAAGAAAACTAAAAAGATTCAGAAGATTTTAATCAGAAGATTTTGGTCAGATAACTGCTGGTTCTGTTACATACTAAGTTAATTTAAGTCCCCACCTCCCCCAATTTTTCTAGGATTTATCATTGGGAAGGTGATGATATTCTTAGCAAATCCTGAATTTTGGAGACAAAGACTTGGATTGAAGTTTTTGTATGCCTAGACTGTAGGAAAAACATTTAATCCTCCTGAGTTTCCTCATCTTAAAAATCAAGGTATCAGTGCCTCCCCTAGAGAGCTATTATGGATTAAATGAGGTAATTTGTGTGGGAACATTTTGTACCTTTTGGTGGAGCAAGAGCCCAGAATCTGGAATCAGAGACCTTGTTTCAAATTCTCACCCCACCACTAGCCATCCTGAAGACCCCAGGAACCATAATTTACACATTGTGATCTGTTTCTTCACCCGTAGAAGTGAGTAAACTATTTCACTTAAAAGTAAGGTAAGAAGAAGAATGTCTGAAAATTTCCAGTATATATTTGGCCTCAGAAAAATCCTTCTTCCAAACAATAAAATAATCACCTGTAGAAATTCTAATGCTGCAAGAAACCTCAAGAAGCTAGCTCCTTTAAAAAAAAAAAAAAGCTTTTAAAGTATTATATATTTCATAAAAAGGAAAGAATATTTCACATGTGTATAGAAAACAGTTTGGAGGTTTCTCAAAAAATTAAAAATGGATATACCTTTCGACCCAGCACTTCTGAGTATTTATCCAAGGAAAACCAAAACAATAATTTGTAAAGATCTATGCACCTTAATAATCATGGCAGCACAATTTAAAATAGCCAAGATATGGAAGCAACTTAAATGCCCATCAATGGATGGTAGGATAAAGAAGTTATGGTTCATATATACAATGGAATGTTACTCAGCCATTAAAAAAATGAAATCCTACCATTTGCAATAACATGGGTGGACCTAGAGGTTATTATGCTGAGTGAAATAAGTCAGACAGAGAAAAATAAATACCCTATGATTTCACTTATATGCGGAATCTAAGGAAATGAACAAATTAATCAAGAACAGACTCTCAAATATAGTGGACAATTTGGAGATGGATAGAGGGGAGCAGGGTTGGGAGGGCTGAGAGAATGGAATGAAAGTTTGAAGAAGTACAAATTAGTAGTTGACAGATGGTCCCAGGCTTGGGGAGCACCGCATAGGGAATGTAGTTAGCATTATTATATTGGCTAGGTGGAAAACCAGAGAGAAGGAGAGGAATCATTCTATAAACTATATAAATGTCTAACCAATGTACTGTATACTTGAAACTAATTAAAATAAAAACATTTTAAAATATTAAATATTTCATAACAAGGAAAGAATATTTCACATGTGTATAAAATGTTAAGGATAACAATAAAATTGACATCTGTGTATTGGCCATGAATTTAATAAATACAAATGACTTTACAAATATCTTAAAAGTCTCTTGTGGACCTCTACTTAATCTGATCTCATCCCCTTTCTCCCAAAGTAACTACAATCCTGAATTTTGGGCTTCTCTTTTTACCACATTTGCAAGTATTCTTGAACAAAATATTTTAGTTTTTAAAAATTGTATATTAATAGATTTTTACCGTGTGAATGCTTCTTTGACTTTTTTGGCTCAACATTGTGTTTATAAGATTTGCCTCTGTTGTTTAACTGCAGATCAGTCATTTTCACTACTTCGTTTTTGTCATGTAAATATACCACCGGTCTTTCAGTGGTGGACCTTTGGTTTGTTTCCTTTGTTTTGGTAATGCAAGCAATGCTGCTGCATATATTCTTGTATATTCTTGTGACTTTTCTTTAGGACATATGTATAGAATTAGAATTACTGGTTTATAGTTTATATATCTCCACCTTTACTAAAAATGCCAAATAGTTTTCATAAGTGGTTGTACCAATTTATGCTCTTACAAATAGCATGTAAGGAGTTCCCACTGACATTGTGAATAATGAGTTTACCTCTTCACTGGTTTTTAGGGTTCTTTTCATATGAAAAGTTAAGGCATACAGAAGTTTTTACCTGTTGCAATTAGCAAAGAGAGAGAATAAAACCAGTTTCTCTTACTCTGGATCCAATTAATTATTGTAATTTAGAATAAATTATCTTAGAACTACTAATTATTTTTCAGTAGATCCACAAATTAAAAAAAAAATCGCTTGGTTTG
This sequence comes from Eonycteris spelaea, assembly GCA_003508835.1. Taxonomy (NCBI): domain Eukaryota; kingdom Metazoa; phylum Chordata; class Mammalia; order Chiroptera; family Pteropodidae; genus Eonycteris; species Eonycteris spelaea. Next base: position 1,737,609 of record PUFA01000053.1, read on the forward strand.
ATATAAATGTTTAACTGCTGTGCATTCACTTTCTTCTTCTTCCTGAACAGTTCAGTCCAAATTTCATTAAATTGTGCTGAGCAATGTAGATTTCTGAGAATTAGGGTAGGCAAATGGTACTAAAATGACTAGAGCATGTTTTTGCAGTCCAAATAGGGTGAGAAGGGACTCCGCATAGGATGACAGTCTGAATTTGGGTTTTGGGGCGAGAAGAGCATCTGTGCCAGCAGAGGGGAAGGGTTATGGTGGTAATGAGAGATGGTTACATACGAGGGATTGACCAAGATAAGTACATATATTCAACCTGAGGGCATCTAGTTTCCTTACTGTCAAAGAAGAGTAGAAAGATGAAAAGAGAGAAAACTACAAGAAATCTATGGTATTGGATTGGAAATGGAAATATTTATTCGAAAATGCTTTTCAATGTTTAGAGATAGATATAGAAACATATCTATGTAAATATATGTCTGTATATTCATAAGGAGCACACCTAGCACAAAGATCTCTGAGAATGGTAATTCTCCACTAAAAGGAACCATAGCTCCTTGAAAAAAATACCCCATCCCAAGGCAGGAAGAGTCTAAGATGAGTCTAAAACACACTTTTGTGCCAGAAACAAGGATGTGCTGAAAGAATAATGGAGACATGTCAAAAGAACATAGAAAATAATGTACCACTGCTGGGCAATGTTGTAATGGAGGAGAATATGCATGAATGGGGAAGGGGTGTATGGAAAATCTCTGTACCTTTCCTTTAATTTTACTGTGCATCTTAAACTGCTCTAAAAAAAATTCTTATATAAAAATAACAGACATAGACAACAGATTGAAGGGAGTATCACTGGCCAAATCTGCGACAATTTGAGCATCAAAATAAATATTTACAGGAATAAATGAAAACTGATGAATAAAGTATGAATCCACAATACAAGCATATGTCAGAGATAATGTGAATTTGATTCCAGATGACAACAATAAAGTCAGTATTAATATAAAGTAAACCATACTTTTTTGCTGGTATGATGCTTTTCCTTCAAGTTGTTTTTTTTAAAAAAATGCAGCATAATAAAGCAAAGTGCAATAAAATGAGGTATGCCTATATAAGTAAATGAAGCCAATAGTTTCATGAAGAATGGCATGTTTAAATAGTTTCAACGCATTTTCCCACAAAATACTCATGAATTTCAAAGGGAAAAAGATTGGCTTCATAGCAGAGAATTGCGCCAAACTCTTTAATCTAGTCATTTAACATCACCAGTAATGGGACAAATAGAAATTGATAGTTGCAATGAGAAGAACACATCACCTCTGTGATGTTCCCAATAATCAGAATCTATTCAGGAGGAAACATTGGATAAAACCCAAATTGAGGAGCATTTCACAAAATAACTGACTTCCTGTAATCTTCAAAAGTCTCAAGAGTTTGAAGTCCAGGAAATTCTGAGGAACTTCCTAGATGACATGGCAACTAAATGTAGCATGCAATTCTGGACTGGATCCTTCTTCTATTAAAGTAATGTCGGGGTAATTTGCAAAACTCCAGTGGGGCCTGAGGATTAATGGTTAGTAATGTGCCAATGTTAATTTCCTCATTTTTATGGGTAATTGTGGTTATAGGAGAATAAACTTACTTGAAGAAATTACCAATAAAGTATTTGAGGATTATTAGACATTCTTTCAGGAGTTAACTTTCAAATTGGTTCAGGAAAAGAGCAGTTTTTATATAGTTTCTGCACTTTTCTATATTTCAGATTGTCTCAAAAATAATTACTTAAAAAAGCTGCACATTCAAAGAGGCAACATAAATAAAACCAAGACAATCTTATTTTAATTAAATTTGTCCATAGTTTTCAAAGCCCAATGCTCAGAAAATTTATGTACCTTAACACAATTAAATCACGTCAGAGACGAGTAGAATCAGAGAGCATAGAGAGTGATATATGCTTACTGAGCAGTAAATCCAGGGAAAGAAAGCTGTGTCCTTAAGTATAGACTATGCAGCCAGACAGATTGAGTTCAGTCCCAGTCTCATCAGTTACTAGCTGTGTCACCCTGAGGAATTCATCTCTCTGAGACTCAGTCAACTCATTGGTATGATAATAATTTCCATTTCCCAGAATTTGTGCAGATTAAGGAAGATAAGTAGCTAGCATAGTGCCTGATGCATAGCCAGTGTTTAAATGGTATTTGCTATTAATGTTAATGCTATATTTATTTTTATATTCCTACTTTGCCTGTTAGGAAAAATTACCTATGCTTGCATCATTATCTTACCCTTCCCTTGTGATGATTTTTTAGGCAGAAAAGATCCACAGTGTTTCCGAACTCAGAAAATAGTGTAAAGATAAAGATAATAGTAACAACAAAATCAACATTTCACATGCATAATTTCATTTAATTATTTAATCTATGAGGTTAAGAATACTGTTTTTATAGATGCGGAAACACATGTTAATATTCAGCAGTTTCATGAACCCTATACATATGCTCCATAACAACCAAGGTTATGCACTTTTGACTCAAAGCTTTCTCCCACTTTTTCAAAGGTAAGTAAGCCTACCTCTAAAAAATCATGCTCACTTGTCCTGGAAGCTTTGGGATAATAAGCACAAACAAAGCCGAGTCTCAGTGGGAGCACTGAGAATATTTATTGTGTTGAATTGATGAGTAATATGTTTGTGTTAACAATGTAAGTTACTGGCTATAATGTAGATTACTTTATCAGATCTTTTATTGAGATGGAGTTGGTATGGAAGGCAAAAAATGACAAGGGTGCCTTACAGAATGGGAAGAGATGGGGTAAAGAAGCACAAAAAGCCAAGGAATGCAACAAACCTCCTGTTGATGATTTCCATAGGACCACTGTTCTTCATAATATATCTGACCTGATTCAGCCTCTGGTCAAGATATTTATAAAAAATTTATATGCAATTATTTTCTACAAATATTTCTTGAGTCTATGAGAGAGAGAGAGAGAGAGAGAGAGAGAGAAGAGAGAGAGAGAGAGAGAGAGAGAAGGAGAGAGAGAGAAATAGCTAATTATCTTCCTCTTAACAACTACACTTCATATGCTTGAGAACCATGTTCTAAACTAAGCAAGAGCAGTTGCTTTCCCCATCTGATCCATTTTCCAATAATTGAATTGGTTTATCATTTTCCTTTGGGATTGTTTCCAAACCTCCTTTGCATGTGAGGCTCCAGGCTGTCTCTATTATACTAATGGAGCCTTACTCAATTCTAAGTACAAGACATGGAAGGATAACCCAATTTTATTCCTATATTTATATCATTACAATGTGAGTAGCATATATGGTTTATGATTTATCTTCAGATAACTTTATTAAGCATCTGTGGGTGTGATTTTGCCATACTGGGGCAAGACATAAATTAAATAGATAAAAGCCCTCCTTTCTAAGAAGCAAAAATAAATAGATGTGATTTAAAAGATGCACAAAAAATGATGAGAAATTTTAAATATTATATGAAATGGAAGATTATAGTGTAGCAAACTTCAAAATTAAGAAATTATTAAGTATAAGGTATAATGATTTTTCTTTTTTACTTGTAGAAAACAATTTTCCAGTTTATATAGGTATAGATATTATTAATAGGAATGGATGCAATTTGGTATCAAGCCATTAGAAAATAAATTAGAGCAATGTTTATGAAATGGGTTTGTCACAGCCTTTTCTGTTTCTTTCATAATTTTTTTCACAAAGAAAACATTTCAATAATGTATAATAAATATTTAAACTGATTTAATTAATTATAATGATAAATTAGGTTTAAATAATTATAATTATAAATTAAAATAATCTCCTAAATATTAAAGAAATTAGGATATTTTCCAGCTTTATTGAAATATAATTTGCATATAACAACGGTATGTAAGTAACATTAGCATATTTCAAATTAGAGTTTCTCCCTTTTGGAGAATTAACAGTTTAGGAAGTAAAACAAGAAATGTTTTTATCTATTGTTCAAAGAAATATTTTATTTATATTGTCACAAGGAAGACAGAAGTTATTTACCCAAGGTTACACAACATTTAGATCTCCCTTAAATAAGACTTAAAAATCCAAGAAAGAGAAGTTGTGTTGTTGTAAATGATGTACTGGGTAAACTTGTTTCAGTTTTTGACAATCAAGATACAGAGCGATTCCTTGTCCTATGCAAGGATGTTATACACCCATAAGGAAAATCAGACCTCCCCTAGGGTAAAGATCCTAGACAGTTAATTTTGGATTAATGAAACCTATTTGTGGAAATAATGAGCCACATAATGAGCATAATAAGCGCTAAGAAAATAATCCCTTTTTTTTCTCCCTCTTTGAAAACCAAGCAGCATTGTGTGGCCTGTGGATATCCCCTACAGAAGGAAGAACATTTAATTCTGATGTAAAGCATTTAGTTTAAAACGTAAAGAAAAATTTTTCTTAGGTAATTGTTTCTTAGGCAGATTTATTGTGAATTGAACATTTGTGTTTGTGTATGTGTGTTTGGGAGTGTTATTTTTCCAGGCACACAGAGAAGACAGATTGTTGACGGTAAATGTTTAGTCAAGGGTGAGAATACTTTTATTTTAGTTACAGATCCTTTCTGCTAGCCAGATGATATTTTCTCCTTTTAATCAGTGCCACAGAAGCTTTTGTGCATTGTGGAGTGCTTCTAAATATGATGGAACAGCACATCTTTTAATTTAGTCCCAGTAGGAGAATAAGCTATTCTTCTTTTACTAGGCGACAGACGGGCACTTTTTATGTTACTCAAAGCTCAGCTGTGTGAAGCCTTTGAGAGATGGTGCTATCATCTTGGACTTTCTTGAATCATTTACCAGAGGCAAATGGCTGTCTCTATTTTTCACAAAGCATTGTTTTTAAATTGTAATGCTCTTTGAAAATAAGCCTGTACAGGCAACATGTACACATTTAGGGCATTATTTGACTGGCCTTACTCTTAATAGGTGTGATGGGACAAAAGTAATTAATATATGAGAAAGGTTCTTGCTTGGCCAGCATAGTTCCCTACCCTTCCACTGCATACAAAGGAAGGCTCCAATTCCAGGCAATTCCTTGGGCTTTTATGATGCAGAATTGATGAAATGAGGATGAGATAGAAAGGCCCAAAGCAAAGCAGAGGGATTTTTGACAGAAAAGCAGAGCACAAAAGAGAACTAGTATCCAGGAATGTGTAGGTAAGGCATATCCATTGCTAAAAGGCTCTGGAAAGAGATGAATTTTTTTGCAGAAAGAAATTGGGACGACAAAATGATGTAGAAGCATAAGCAGTTCTCTGGGGAAGGAAAGTGAGAGGCTTCCAGGGGCATGGAGCATTTTAAACTAGGGAGATTCGATTTTAATCAGTTTTGTTGTTTATGTACTTGCAACTTCTTTAAAGACGTTGAAGGTGTACATAACCATAGATATATTGTCAGATTATACTTGTATGAATGTAACTGCTGTCTGGGACTAAGCCAAGTGACTATGGCTTCCTTGGGATTTTATCTATATAATAGTTATAAATGTGATAATGGGTTTTTTCTTGGATACTTCCTACTTTAGAAACATTTTGGTACATTGAAAAATTTCTAATGATGAGAGGTTTCTGTAGTATATGAATATCTTTGAACCAATTGACTTATTTATCTACAAGGTCATTTTAGACATCCATGAAGTAGTCTCTATGTCACATAGCAGTAAGATATCTACTGACGATACTATATCATAAAATAAGATTTGTGATACTGTTAGATACAAGATGGTGGGTGAGAGAATGGAGTACAACATCCTAAGAGCATGAAGGTAAACTGGAAAAAATTAAAATCAAGTTTCATGAGATTTACTTGCCAATATAAGTCTAGAGAAAACTTGTCAGGGTGTGTCGAGACAGGTAAATATGCAAGTGAGCTATCAAGTCCCTTACATCTTCCTTTTTGTTCAAAATCTTTCTATTAGGTAGAACTCTTAATTGACCTCTTGCTGAATGTTCTCTTGAATCTCTCAAACTTTCTGGGACTTTACACCAATAAGAAAATATTTTCAAAGGAAAATCTATACATCCCTCAAGAATGATTTCCATTTCTAAACATGCATCTCTGATTCTATATGATACAACTTCTAACTTTTAAAGTCTTCTCTTCTGCCCATTTGCTGTAGGAGTCACAAGGTACTTCTGATGAGCCTGAATCTACTCAAAAGAAAGAAAATGGTTTGTAGTAAACCCACTGGTTTAAATCTTCAGCGAGGCTGTGCAATCATGTTGAGAAGACCAAGACATACACATCCTATAGCTCTAACTGCAGACTAAGGCTAGGGGACCCTGGAAAGGACAGGAGGAGAAAAGCCTTTGAGCACAGCATTTGGAACTTCCTCAGTTCATATTTGCTACCTCCTTGCTGTTCTGCTCACTTTATATAATTCGCTGACACCCATTTTTGTATGTAAATAGGCTGGATTGTCAATTACAATAAGATGCCTGAAATGAAGAACTATGATTTCTGATGAGATCTACATTATCCTCTAGCTGCAACAAAGAATTTGGAAAAAGATAATCATGGAGATACTTTTTCTTCTGTGTTCTGAGAGCACATGTATGCTAGATCTTGTATTCATGCAGCAGACAAAGAATAGGAAGCATGGAGTGTCTACTTGGAAGATTTGTATGGGCCAGATCTGAAAGCTGCATCCATCACTACTGTCCTTATCCTAATGGCCAGCACCATCTGGCCATACTAAAATGCATGACAGGCTGGGAAATACAGTATAGCTCTGTGGCCAGGAAGAAAGAGAATTGGGTTTGATGAAAAACTAGCCAGTCTCTGGCATAGTGTTTTTATCCTCACTTTACTGATGGGGAAACTGAGACATAAAGAAGTTTAGCAATATACCACAGACATCTAGCTAACTGGAATCTGACTCCAGAACAGCCTTGTAAACCACGGTACAGGACTACCTCCCAGATAATTAATGCATGGTACTTAATTACTTCAAATGTCTAAAATGAGACAGAGAATGATAACATGCCTCCTTTTGGTTGATAAAATGCAACAGACACAGGGTTGATGTTTGCTGACTCCATGGAATTGCAGTTCCATTCAGGATGAGTACATGATCCTCCAACTTCAGTAGCTCTCCTCCTGAACATCTTTGGAGAAAAGGGAATGTGTTTCAATCTCAGTATTTGGGGTGAGCCAACTTGCATTCTATCACCCAAGACACTTGGGGTGAGCCAACTTGCATTCTATCACCCAAGACCCTTGTTCCCAACAGAATGCAACTAATGAGTCAAATAATTAGAATTATGGAGTCAAACAGACAGAATGGCATGGGATTAAGAAGCTGAGTCTGGAATCAGAGTTCTCAAATCTATATAATCCAGCCCTGGTTTTTCCACTAGCTGGTTGGGTGACTTAAGTTATTAATCTCTCTGTGCTATAGTTTACTAATTTTTAAAACATTGGAAAAGATAATACGTACATCATAGGTCGTTACGGGGATTAAATTAACACATGAAAGTGCTTGAAATAGTATCTGACATATAAGCAATCCAAAAATGTTAATTTTTATTGTTATTATTATTTATTTGCACCTGATCAAGCTATAGGCGTGACACAGGTTTTTGCTGACACATAAAGCAAACTGTCATCTTAATAGATGGCAACTTCATCTGCTCAATAGCTCTGCTATTATTGGACTTTGGCCTTTCTTATCCCTAAACTCCAATCCATCAGTAAGTCCTGTCAGCACTATCTCCAATGTATTTACTATATTTAGCTGTTTCTGTCTTCCCCACTCCACCCTAGTTCAAGGCTCTGTCATCTCTTGCCTAAAGCACTGCAAAAACCTAAAAGGTTGCCTGCTTCTCCTTGTGCTCCCCTGCATTCCAACCTCCAAACAGAAGTCAGAGTGACTTTGAAAAATATACATCAGAACATGTAATTTGCCTAATTAAACCTGCTACAAAAATACAAAGCTTGAAGCAATTGGATTATACTACTGAAATTTGAATTTAGTTTGATTGGCTTTTAGCGGTAACCTTGAAAGAACTTCTGAGCTAACTTGTATGTGGGCAGCTCTGCCTCTGAGCCCTCTGCTTCTTCACGGAGTAGGCCATCTCTCCAGCACAGCCTGAGTCAACAGGCCACATTGTCACTATCACATGTAAATCCCCTGCTGGATTGTGGACGTTCCCTCTATCGGACAGAGAAGATCCTGTCTCCTGAAGAAACTTCGGTCCTCATAGCAATCCCTCCTCCCTCTCTACTTGTACCTAACCTAGAGTGGCAAGAAGCTTTACCCTTTGACTTCTCTTTTTGTCCGGAGAATATCCCTTCTCTCTTCCAATGAGAATGGGAAAACAGAAGGTAGCATTTAATATCCCTTGTCTAGTACCTACCCATGCTTTTTGAGGCCATGTGTTCTGTGTAAGGTCTATTCACTGAAAGAAACAAGAACCTATTTCTAGTCTTTAATAGACTTTTATGATCTGGCCTCTGCCTCCATCTTTGATTTCATCACCTTTTACTCTTCCCTTTGATTAGTCACACTGTTTGCCTTTTCTCTGTAGACTATTCCAAGCAGAATCCTGCCAAAGGCATTTTCTTCTGCCTAGAATGCCATTCTTCAATCTGCTTGACTCAGCTTGAATGTCCCTCTTTGAGAGGCCCCTTCATTGATGACCAATCTAAAGCAATTTTCCCAATCACTTTCTCTTGCATAATTCTATTTTATTTCTTTCACAATACTTATCACTATGTAAAATTATTTTGCTGGTTTAATTGCTAATTTGTTTTTTTTCAAACTTTGATGATGATGATGATGATGATGATGATGATGATGATGATGATACATGTTACTAGACTTGCTATGAGCCTAACACTCTTCTAAGTGCTCTACATTGATTAACTTTTAAAATTTTTATAATCATGTAAGAGATAGGTACTATTATTACCTCCATTTAATATATAAAGAAACTGAAGTTTAGAGAAATGAAGTAACCAGGCTAATGTTAAAAAGCGGAGTCCAGGATTTAACTCTAGAGAGTCTGGCTCCTGTGTCCAATCTGAACCACCAGGCATCTCATAAAATTCCTCCCCAGAGGACAGAACTAGCCTTTCCTGTGTGCCACTGTAGCCACTGCTAGTACTTCTGTGATGTTCTGATTTATAATAAGAAATATATATTTGGTCTCCTGCTGGGTTCTGGCACAGAGCTCTTAAAACCATTGACATTTCCAAAGTGATAAGAACAATAAAGGTGTCTCTTGTTATGGTAAAATGAGTGATTTTTAGAAAGCACCTAAGAAGGGGGAAGGTGGGGGGGGGCGGTTATGGTTGCCAGAGGAGTCAAGGTGATTAGAGGGTTGGAACTTACAGTCCCACCTCCCTGACCTTCAGGGGTAGGGGAGAGTGGCTGGAGGTTGAGTTTAATCACCAATGGCCAATGATTTAATCAACCGACTATGGAATGAAGCCTCCATAAAAATCCCAAAGTACAGCATTTGGAGAGCTTCCAGGTTGGTGGAGATTTGGGGAGTAAAGCACTTGGAGAGAGTATGGAATCTCTGCACCTCTTTCCAGGTTCTTTGTCCTATGTATCTCTTCCAACTGTCTGTTCCTGAGTTAGATCCTTTTATAATAAACTGATAATCTAGTAAGTAAAATGCTTCTCTGAGCTCTATGAGCTATTCTGGCAAATCAATTGAACGTGAGGAGGGAGTCTTTGGGACCTTTAATCTATAGTCAGTTGGTCAGAAACTCAGATGACAACCTGGATTTGTGATTGGTGTCCAAAGTAGAGGGGTCAGAGCAGTCTTGTCAGACTGAAACCTTAACCTGTTGAATCTGACATTATTCTAGGTAGATAGTGTCAGAACTGAATTGAATTGTGGGACACCCAACTAGTGTGCAAGAATTGCTTGTTGCTGTGGTGAACCCTTATCCCCTCACTCCCCTACATACTGGAATTGGTGATCAGAACACCCTAACCTACAGGACTTGGCTCAATTAATGTTTATTAAACTTTGAGTGAATAAGTGTTGTTATAAAATCATAACCCTATTTTATTTTTCATAAATTATTTTTCACTTATTTACCTACTAGAGACTCTGGAGCCTGATCTCTTGACTCAAGAGGAGCTGGAGGCAGTTGCTCAGCCAGGGCTGCCCCAGAAATATAGATGGGGCAAAAGTGCATGCATTATAGCAGATCCTGCACAGAGTCATGAGAAATTTCTAAGGGTGTTTTCCATGGTGTTTCTGAGTTAGTCATAACATAGGCAATCTGGCACTAGGTTATTAACTCTAAAAGGAACAAAATACAACATAGAAGCAAATCATAGCATGAACTAAGAAACCCTCTCACACCTTCCCCATCATCATAGGCACAGAAAGTTAAACTGTCTTGGATTGAATTTCTACTACATGCTGCTGAGTACTAGGGACCTTCCTCCCTCATAGACTACTTCTCTGCTACACCTAATCTGGGCTCCCACAGCATTCTCTACAAACCTGGATTTCTTCATTCAACACATTCTGTAGAATTTCACTATTCCTCTGTCTCCCATCCCCTCCAAATGATAAAGGCTTTTAGCATTACCATCCTTTACATCATGGCATGATTAATAACATATGCTGACTCGTGTTAGCTGCATCAGTCTTACCTGCCTTAGTTTACCTCACTGAGAGTCACACAAATGATCTGCAAGTTGTTTTCCAGCTCCATATGCTGTATTGGTTAGGTGAGAACTGTGCATTGCCCTTGTTTTGGATTTTGAACCTGCTACAAAAAGATGAATCTTGCCTGTATGTACAAGATCTGGTTGTATTCCATCTAGTGTTCAACTAGCTGAATATGCCTTTTCATGTCATGTTCCTATTTGTTCCCCTATCTCTTATGCACTGCTGGTTAATATATTTAATATGCAAATAGAGAGGCACAGCTGTACATCAGAGGCCTGTCCCCGGCATCCAAGGAGCCTATTAGAAGCGTACTTGTGCATCTTGACTAAAAGCGAGTCCCTTTGAGGCCATTCATCGGGGCTGGCTGTGTTTTATAAGCTGAGGCTTTTCCCCACTCTCCCTTTACTTTTATTGTATTACTGATGTTTGTACAACCCTTGTTCAAGTTTCATTTTTGTAGACATCTGTTATGCAGCCAATTATAAAAAAAAAAGTAAAAAAAAAAAAAAGAAAAACATAACCTAAACATATCAACAACAACACCACCTCTCTCACTTCCCAGGGATTTGAGACCTATTTATATAGCTGTTGAATGTGAAGACACTGTGATTTAGACATTTATATTATTCTAAAATTAACTGTGAATGTGTTGGAAGCCTTAAACAAATTCTATGATTTTTCAGTCCTCAGCTTTTTTACCACTGAAAACAAACAAGAGAAATCGAACTACTACGTTTTGTTTTGTTTGTTTGTTTTTACAGCATTAACCTTAATAATCATTAACTAAGTAAAAAGTGTTTAGCTGCAAAAGAATTTTGTGTTGGTCAAATCTGTGTTCCTTCTCTCAAATTCATTCATTTAACAAATATATTATTTATTGTCTTATGTGGCAGGAAGTAAACACAAAATAATATTGAATATTGAGGCCATTTGAGTATCTTTCATCATATGCAGTTTTCTAAGTGTTTTAAGTACATTCTGTGCTCTCTGGGACTATCTTTAGTCCTCCACTTCTTTCTTTAAATGTGAGACCCAAATAGTATTCTTCCATTTCCAGTACAGAGTGCATAGAAATTGGAGAACATTTTGTTTCCTGGCACTTACAAGGTAATCAAGGAGTTTTTGAATAAAAATGAACAGGTGAAGTTAAGCTCAAATAAAATAAAAATTTTCAAGGGATACTGCATGGGCTGCCTATCTTTCCTCATTGCTACCCCATATTTCCCTTTGCCATTAACAAACCCATCAGTCTCTCTGCCTGCTCTGTGAACTAAGAAACTTTCTGTTCTGTTTCTCTCTTTATGCCTTTTGTACCACTGACCTTTATGGCTCTCTAGAAGCATTGTTCTGAAAGTTCTAGAAATAGAGAAACCCCATGATCACAGTATTAAATTGTGGTGATTTTCACAACACCTATAATGAAGAGCAAGTAGATGTTGAGAAGTCTAAGAAGAGAGAAAAACATACATTTAATTTAATAAATGTTTATTGAATATTTTACATGCATCCTTGTTCTCAATACTGAAGGTAAAGCAGTAAACAAGATGAACATGTTTTTCTTATAATGGGAGAAGGGTGTAAACAAACCATCTGAGATATAGCAGAGACAACATATTTGGGGGGAATTAAGATAGAGTGATGTGATAAAGCATGACTGCTAATCATTTCAGTTTGAGAGATCAGGGAGACTCTTTGAGGAGGTGGTTGTAATATTCAAGCTTTTTATTTTCTGTGATTTATGATGTTTTAACTTTAAGCCTTGCTAATCCTGGTGAAACTGCCCCTCCCAGGGCGAGCTAATCCCTAGAGATAGCCCATGACTTCCCACAAGTATGTTTTTGATAAGCAAACCGACCAATCCAGAGTTCACACCCCCATCACCTCCTTTTATCAGGCTTCTGCAGTCCAAGATATTGTCCCACTGCCCTAAATTATCCACAGTTAGGTACCAGACAACTAGGAACCACCTTTATAGACCAACACCTGCCGAAATGATTTCAACTACCCAATACAAAATTTACACAGCTGCCTACACTTCCTTGCCCATTTCTTCCTGTGAAAACCACAATAAAAAGCTTGGGCCTTTGCTTTCCCTTGCCCCTTCTTCCTCCTGACTGACCTTGGTGATATCCCCTTGTGGCCCTGTGTGTTATGTCTCCTGTTTCTAGGGACCTATGAACATAAAATTCTTTCTTCATGATAGTCATTTCTGTCTGTGTTCCTTACCATACCTGATTAAAACACATTCCAGGTGCATTTTTAATACAGTAGCACTTAAGCTAAGATTTAAATGACAAGAAGGAATCATCCACAAAAGATCAAGATGAGAGCATTCTAAGTAAAGGTGTAGAGCCCCTAAACTTGGTGAGATTGAGGACCACACAGGAGGTATGTATGCCTGGAGTAAATACTCCTCTCACCTCCTACTTCTTTTCCTCTACCATCCAGACAAACATTGATCTCCGATAATTCACAGATTCCTAAAGGCAAATATCTCTGCAGAAGTCAAATGTCCCAACATCTCTTTTATACAAGTATGCACTTGTATAAGTAGATAAATGATGAGAAGAATTGAAGGTGTCATTAAAGCAGTTCATACTAAGGTGTAAAAGAATCTTTGCTACTGTATTTGTATTAACTGAAGCAATTTTTAAAAATCAAGCACACTCAATAATTGTTGTCTTGACATCAAACACCCAAAACACATTTATCGAATATACCTCTCATACACGCAGGTTCTAGGGGTGGAGTGAAGAGGAATTACTTTTTTTATAGGTCTAAATACAGCTGTGATCGCTCTTTGCACTTGTGATTTCTTGTTCAATGTCCGTCTTGTCCTTTATATTATAATTATAAGCCAAGCTACATGAGGGCAAACATGTCCAGCTCTACATTACTAGCAAAATGCAGTCAGTGTCTGACAGACTACAAGTGTTCTGTTAATAACTTCAGAATGATAATTATGAATTCATACTAAGATGAAATACAGATATGAAAGATAAAAGTAATTTAATATTTTAGTCCCTCAGGACCCAGCAAAGCTTAATATCTTAGACTTATGGGTATTTTTTGGGCTGCACATTACAATCAACCAGGGAGCTTTTAAAATATATCAATACCAATCACCATTCCAATCAACTGGGTCAGAACCTAAGGGTAGAACCTGGGTATCAGCATTTAAAAAATTTCTCTAGGTTATTCTAATACGCAGCTGAGATTGAGGAACAATCTGGACTAAAAGGCTCACACAGTAAAGGTTAATGCACCTGGCTGGTGTCTTTGGAAAATGTGAAGAGCAGCTATCAGAACTTGCATGGATCTAAGAAAGTTAAATTGTCCATGAAAAAAAGGTTCACAATGGTCTTGGCTTCAGGGACATTCATGTAGAAAAATTGGGGCAGAGAAGGTTTTGACAGAGACTCGAGCCACGTGTGGCCAAGAGGGAAAAAGGCAGATTGGCATTACAGCATAATGAGTTCTTGTGTGTTCACTTATACAGTGCTTAGATAATTCATGTGACCAAAATCATTGGCAGGCATTTTTGCAAAAATACAAGCATAATATCTGAGAAATAAAAAAAAAGAGAGAAGTAGAGGGCATTCTTAAAAAAAGGTGACCTGGAAAATGATGCTTCATTTTTTCTGCAGTAATTCATAATGCTGACAAAATACTCACAAAATATTATTTCATCTCATGAGTTTTATTTTAACAGACACCCAAAGTAAGGCTTAACTTCATGGAGCAAATGACAACCTTCCTTTCCATTCCCGAGTCCAGATTCTTAGATTTTAAAAGAGGGTACTCGACCCAGTACCTGCCATGAAGTTTTAAGCTAACAAATGGTTATGATTCACAAAAGCTGTCCAGATGAATTCTCGTCAGCCAGAAGCCTCATCTTCGGTAAGTTTATCACCGAAGAAGTTTTTTGGGAACAAATTCAAATATCAATTAAAAATCAAAATAGATTCAAGTCTAATCTTCCATGGTTGTATAGCCTAGCATTCTGTTACATGAATATAAAGTCTGCTCTCAAATTCTCTTCTGTTTCCTAAATATTATAGTTTGTATTTCTGCAAAGATTTCTGCCAATGACTTCAGTCATCTGAAGTTCTCTAAACACTAAAAGTGAATACTAAAGAACTCATATATATATATGTAAAATATTGTTGTAGCCCATAAATTTTATTTAAATAGGATCTAATGCCTGAAAGTGATCTCAGCATAGGTTTGTGATTAAAATCATAGTCTCTCGATCAAATCCTGGCTCTACTATTTCATGAAATCAATACTCATTCAACATATAATTATTCAGTACTTACTAGAGATGGGCACTGTTTTAGGTGATTGAAATTTATCCGTGAATAAAAAGAGATAAAAATCCTGGCCCTTTTGGAGCTTACACAGTACTGAAGGGACTGACAGTAAAAACTATGCACTAAATTTGTTTCAAGTTGCATAACATGTTAGAAGGTAATGCATGTTATTTATTTAATATAAAGATATAAATATAAATATTTATATTTTTATATAAGATGTATTTTTATATGTATACATTTATATATATATTATTTTTTTAAATAGAGGGAGAGAGAATACTGGGAGGGTCAGGAGTGGATTCTACTATTAAGTACAGTGGTTAGGGGAGATTTCACTGAGAAGGTCATAGTTGAATAATTGCTTGAAGGAGATGAGGGGGTTAGCTTTGTGAATATCTAGAGGAAGAGTGTTCTAGGAAGAGGGAACAGCAAGTGCAAAAGCTGGTAGCAGTTCTCTGATGTGTTTGAGGAGAGCAAGGCAGCCAGAGTAGCTGGAACAAGGTGGGTAAGGGATAGAGAAGTATGAAATAAGGTCAGAGAGGAGGCAAGTCTCAGGGTTTTATGGGACACTATCGAGACTCTGGCTTTTCTTCTTAGGGAAAGTGGGAGTCAGGGAGTGAAAATCTGAGCAGAGGAGTGGCATGATTTGGCTTCTGTTTTAAAAGCTTGCTCTGGGGGAGTTTTACTTCTGGCATGACAGTGTGAAGAGCTCTATAGATCCACTCCAGATGGAAGCTGGTAAAAATTATTAAAAAAAAAAAATGTCAAATCATTTAAGGTCTCTGGAAATGGCCCAAAGAGCATATAACAAATAAAAAATAGATAATATTTATGCAAAAAATACACTAAAACTTGGTAAGAAAGAGCCTATGATATTTGAACCAAGGCCCCTGACCTTCCTCCCAGCTGAGTGAAATGGAAACGCTACTCTAGAATTGTACAGCCATGGACAGATGGCTCCCTCCTTGCCAAGCTTTCAATTGGAAGGGCTATTTTTTTCGGGAAGGACAGTACAGAAGTATTACTCTCCCTACCTCCAGTTACCTGTTGCTGAGGCTAACCCAAGTGAGTGTGGTTGAGAAATGAAGGTTCTTTCTTCTGTCTTGCTCATATTCATAGGATGGAGGCTATACCTTAGGCATGGTACCATAGAGATACTGGGGCCCTGATTGCTCTTTCCTTGGCTTGTGGGGTAGGAGTTCCATGCTAGGAGAGGGAAGCTGAGGAGACCTAGGGCAGCTCTCTCCTCAAGCACTGAATGCTTAGCTCCTAAAATAGGGTGTTACTCTGAGGAATGAGCCTTTGTTCTCATCTCTAGCATCAATGCCATGGCTCATAGCAGAAGCAGGCCATAAAATAGCCCAACTCTCTACTCAAAGGGCTGACTTCATTTGCAACCATGTAGAGAAGTTCAAGCCTAAGGTCTCTCTCAAAAACAGTGGAGGTTGTAGTGAAAGGCAATCAGGAGATTGATAGATTCTTTGGAGATAAAAGCTAAGCTGCAGGCCAACTAACTTTCCAGAGAAAAATGAGAAAAAACAAAAAACAAAAAACAGCTAGGAAGAGCCCTTCTGGGGGTCAGAACAAATTTCACACACTGACTGGGAACTAGCCTTTCAAAAGAGCCAAATTTTGATTAAATTTGTCTGTAAAATAATTTATGCCCTAAAGCATTTTTAAAAACAATAAAGCGATCAGCCTAGAATTAGGGGAACTTGACAGCTAGTTGTGGTCAGGGCAATAGACAGTCAGAGAGAGCCCTGCCCAAACCATTGTCATCCCAGAGTAACTGTGGGCCTCAGAGAAATGTGGGATACCACTAAGTGCTCCAACATAGATATAATAGTAGTATCAGCAGGAGAGGAGAGAGAGAAAGGAAAATGAAAATGTTTGAAGAATTAATGGTTGAAAAATAATGAAATATATTTTAAAACATTTATTTATGTATTCATAAAGCTTAATGACCACCAAGTATGGTAAACACAAAGAAATATACAAATAGACACATGGAGTAAAAATGCTGAAGCCAAAGACAAGGAGAAAATCTTGAAAGCAGCAAGAGAAAAATGACTTGTCACTTAAAAGGGAATTGCAATAAGATTAACAGCTGTCTTAGAAACAAAGGAGGATAGAAGGCAGTGGAATAATGTGTTTGAAGTATTCAAAGAAAAAAAATATGCATCAAGAATCCTGTATCCAGCAAAGTTATTTTCTTAACTGAAAGTGAAATAAGGACATTTCCAAATAAACAAAGTCTGAGTGAATTCACTACCAGCAGACTTGCATTACAAGGAGTATTAAAGAAGTTCTTCAGGTTAAAAGCAAATAACCCCAGATAGTAATTGGAATCCACATGAAAAGAAAATGAAATGTACTGATAAAGACAGTTATATAATTATATACACCCCCCACACATATATATTTATATATAACAGTATATAATTGATATATATATATATGTAAAACAGTACAAATGCCTATTTTTTCTCCTTTTCTTAACTGATCTAAAGATTAGTTATTTAAAATAATATGAACATAATGTATTTTGAAGCTTATAACATATAAAAATGTAATATTGCCAATAATAGCACAAAGTAGGTTGATAGGAGCAAAGGTATATTGGGCTAAAAAAAGACTCCATACGGTAACTCAAATTTACAGAAAAAAATGAAAAAAATGATTATAAATAAGAAGATTAATGTAAAAAAAATGTAAAGTATATAGTTGCTATCCCTTTTTACTCTTGGCCTCTTTAAAACATATAAAATTATATAAATAATAATTATATAAAGTAATAATTATAACAATGTAATTTTGGGTTTATAAAATTAATATATATAACAATAATATAAAAAGGGGGGAAGGGACTAGAACTCTATAGGAGTAATATTCCTATAACTCATTGGAATTAAAATTAGTATAAATATGAAACTGTTTCAGGAGATTGAAGGAGGAATAGAGTGACAAAAAAAAAGACATGAGATAAATAGAAAACAAAAAGTTAAATGGAAAATGTAAATCCAACTATATTAATAATTACTAAATTAATAATAATTCATTAAATTAATTAATAATTAAATGCAAATGAAATAAAACAATCCTATCAAAAAGCAGAGATGGTGAGATTGGATAAAAACAAAAAATACATCAATATTCTATTTATATGGGACAACTTTAGATTCAAAGATACAATAGATTGAAGGTTAAAAGAAAAATATATCATGCAAACATTAATCAAAAGAAATCTGGAGTGTCAGACAAAATAGATTTCAAAACAAAATATTACTCGAGATAAAAAGGACATTGTGTAATGATAAAAGAATTAACCTATTAAGAAGATATAACAATTATAAACATATTCATTTAACAACAGAGCACTAAAATACATGAGGTAAAAAACATTCAAATAACTACTAGGTCAAAGAAGAAATCAGGAAAAAATTATAAAATAATTTGGAATGAATGAAAGTGATGACAAACATACAAAAATTTTATGCAGCTAAAGTAGTGCTTAGAGGGAGATTTGTAGCTATAAATGCTATACTAACATAGGAGAAATTTTAAATTGATAACCTAATCTTCCTAATACACTGGAAAAAGATCAGACTAAACCTGAAGCAACAGAAGGAAGGAAATAAGAAAGAGAAAATTAATGAACTAAGAAGTAGAAAAAAAAAACAGAGAAAATCTACGGAAATAAAAGCTAATAAAATTAACAAATCGTTAGCTAGATTGACCAAGAAAAAAAGAAAAGACTGAAATTACTGGAATCAGAAATGAAGGAAGTGGACATTTCTACCAACCTTAAAGAAATGAAAACAATTATGCATGAATACTATGAGAACTTGTATGCTAATAAATTAGACAATTTAGGCAAAATGGATAAATTCCTGAAAAAAACATAAAAGCTTACTTTGCTAACTGATTAAAATTTCATGTATAGTCAAGGGCAGAAGTATAGAGACGTGTTAGTTGTGAATGACAAGAGATGGTGGTGACTTAATGAGCGTGGTAGCAGTGGAAGTGCTGAGAAGTGGTACAGGCTCGTACTTTGGATGGTAAGGCCAATGAAATTGCTCGGTAGATTGGATGTGAGAGAAAATCAAAGATGACTCCTTGTTTTCGCAAAAGCAGGATGGCTTTTTCATTAATTGATAGGGCGAAAACCCTAGGTGAAATTGTTTTGGGAGTGGGCAGGATGTCTGCCCTCCACTGTGTACCCTTCTTTATTTTATTCTTTTCCCTAGGAGGCAGAATATGTCATCTGATCTCTTAGTCTCTGGCTTTCCAGATATGTTTATTAATGGGGAACATTAATGATTCAAGGAAAGAGGAGTTGCTTTAAACTGGTTGTACTCCTCCACCAAGGGTACAGCTTTTGTCAGTTAACCTTCTCCATACACCACTATCTACCTCTTCCTTCTCTTTCTCTCTTTCTCTCACTCTCACTCTGGTTCTCTCTCCCCTCTAACAACTGTTTCCTCCCTTTACTCCTTTACCCTTCAGCTTTGGTGGGACCGTAGCCACCTCTGTTAGCACTGGAATTTTGCATTATCCTTTGTAGTTTCCTTACGCCCTGTAAATAGCTCCTTTATTAAACTGTCCTCAAATTACCTAAATTAAGTGTGCTGTCTGTTTCTTGCCAGAACTATGACTGATACGGAAGGAAGATCTGAAATTTAGTTTTGGACATACTAAGTCTGAGATATCGAAGGGGAGGTGAGAGTAGGTATTTGAGTCTGGAATTCAGGAGAGTGACATAGCCCAGAGATACGAATTTGAAAGTCATTAGCAAAAAGCAGATATTTAGAACTAAGGAGACTAGATGAGATCACTGAAGGAGTGAGAGAAGATAGAAAAGAGGACAGAGATCTGAGTCTTTGACACTTCTAATGTTAAGAAGTGGGTTAGGTGAGAGGGAACTAGTAAAGGAGATTGAAGAGAAACAGCAAGGGAGGCAGGAGAATAAATAAGGGAGTGTGTTGGGGAAGCCAGCCCAGAGGAACTTGCATCAAGGAGGAGGGATCCACTGTGCCAAATGTTGCTGAAAGGCCAGGTACAAACAGGACTAAGACTAAGAATTTAGCAAGTAAAGGTCATCTCTGACCTTGGTGAGAACATTTTTAGTGGAGTGAGGTCGTAAAATTCTGTTTAGAGTGTGTTTTAAAGGTAATGAGTAGGACTGGAGAGAGCAAATATAGTCAAATCTTGAATTTTGCTACAAAAAGAATAGCACATGATCAGTGGCTAGGGAGGGAAGAGAAATTTTGCTAACGTGTTCATTTATTAGTTTTATTAAAATAGGAGACTAACAGCATGTTCGTACGGTGAGAAGCATGATTTCGGAGAAAGTGAAAAAATCAAGCAGGCAGGAAATGGGAGAATTGCTGGAGGAGTCCCTTGAATAAGAGGGTGGAGTCTAAGGCACAAAGAGGGGATTGTCTGAGATAGGAATACAGAGCACACAGTTCATCTACAGTAACGAGCCAGAAGGCAGATGGTGATTCAGAATATCTCTTTTGATTGTATTTTTTCAGTAAAGTAAGAAGCACAGTAGTCAGCTGAGAGTGAGGATAGGAGAGAGATGTTGAAATTTTGAGAAGTTGCAAATGGTTGCCTAGGAGTGTAAAAGTGAGTGACCAAAGGAAATGTAATATGAATGCTAGCAGCATCAAAAAACACCTAAAGGTTTACTATCATGAATTTAAAATGTAATCATGTTCAGGTCAAGGGATGCAGTTATGCAGTAAGCAGAGAGTTGCATTCAGCAAGGAGCTGAGGTTTTATTAAGCAAGCTGTGTAGCTTTGTGTTTAAAATGGGGGAAATTCCGTGAGGATTTCTTTGTACGTTAAATGAGATAACAGAAATAAATGCCTATCACAGTGTCTGGTATGCAGTAAAGTGCACAATAAACTTCTAGAATTGTTGCTTTCTTAACATCTGTTAGGGTTAGGACAATTTCCAAAGTGGAAATATCTGTTTTAATCATGTCTATAGTTACCACATGCTTCTATTAGCTAATTGCAGTTTGGTTCAACTTTCTTAGCACATATCCTCTTACTAGGTGGGGACCTAGAGACTATGTCTATGTTGCTTTTGCAACATTTCATTTCCATTACCCATAAGCCTGAAAAAATAACTTGGAGAATCATTTACATAACTCTGCAATACTTCAGTTCTCATTGTGGAGCAATAGCTGGAAAGCCTACCTCCTTTAGTTTGTTAGAAACTTCTGATATTTGATCTTTTTGCTAAATTCTTGGCAACAGCCTAAGGCAAATAGGAATCAAGTTGCTTAGATTAGTATGACTTTGAAGTTAGTCCTCTGTTCCTAACGCTAGTACTCTTAAACTAGGAACTCCAAACAAACACAGATAGCTGTATGCCTTGCTTGACCTTTCAAACATCATTTCTTTTATTCTGGACATTGATTGCACTTGATTAAGTAGTTTATATCACATTGCTTTGGCTATATGTAATGTTATAACATTAGCTTCAAAGGCTTTGCTTTGAAGAAATCTAAATTATCCACTGAATAATAATATGCAGTGTAATAATACACTGATACATTCCTGAACAAAATCGACATTATCTCTTTGCTGAGATTTTGTTTCAAGAGCATTTGTACTTGATTCCTGAAGCATTTTTATTATGGCTGCTTTAAAGCCTCATCACATAATTACGACATCTGGTTTATGTAGGCGTTAGTGTCAGTCATCTTCTCATTCAAGTTGTGATTTTCTTGGTTCTTGGTATGACAGGTGATTGTTTTTATTGTCTTGGACATTTTGTCTAGTATGCTAGGAGTCTCTGGATACTGTTTAATTCTTTTATTCTAGCAAGTTTAATTTTGCACATATGTCTTGGCCTAATATTATGTGTTGTGATTCCAATGGCAGTTTACTTTTCAGAGCCTTATTTTTGTCTGCTTGGTTTATCTGGTGTTGATGGCATTCTCAATTGTCCCTGCTGGTGCTACTTGAGGGAGTCAAAAGCTGTCCCCTGGCCAGGGCACTGAATGTCTCTTAGTCTGGGAGGAGTATATGGCATTTTCCCTGTTGGTGCGCTCAGCTGCCTTGGCATCCGAACAGGGAAGGAGCCTTCCCAAGTTAGGCCACTTATGGTAGCTGAGTCCCTCTTGCCAGTTCCGTCCCTCCGATTCCTATCCTGATGTCTCAGGTGGTGACTACCGTTTTAGAATGTAAATCGTTCTCCCTTTCCTATACAAAAAATGTATAATCAATACAAAGAAGAAAACAGCTTTCATTAAAAATTTTTTCAAACTAACAAAAGTTGAACGAAGAACAATGAATACTCATCCATCCCTATCTGGATTCAACTGCTGTAGAATTGCCAGATGAAATACAGGATTCCCAGTTAAACATGAATTGCAAATACATTATGAATAATTTTTAAGTATGAATATGCATACAATATTTGGGAACATACTTATACTAAAAAATTCTTTATTGTCTATTTAAAATTCATTTAAGTGGGTATCCTGTTTTTATTTGGCAAATCTGACAGCCCTAACTTACTGTTAACATCTGTTCTTACTTGTTCCATTCTTTTTTCAAATATAGTTCTTTGCCAAACCATCTGGAGAACATTTGAAAAATAAAATCCCAAATAGGTTTTGTATGTGTATTTGAAGCAGACTCATCTGCGTTGGCTTTTTCCCTTTCTTTCTCTTTTTTCTTTCTTTCTTTCTTTCTTTCTTTCTTCTTTCTTTCTTTCTCTTCTTCTTTCTTCCTTTCTTTTCTCCTTCCTTCCTTCCTTCCTTCCTTCCTTCTTCCTTCCTTCCTTCCTACCTTCCTTCCTTCTTTCCTTCCTTCTTCACTAGAGCTTGAAAGTACTTTTCCCATTTTTTATTATGCAGCATTAATTCCCCACTCTTGCCTGGAATCTAGGCTAGTTCTAAGTGCACATGCATAATATAATGACAAAAATACTTCAACTCTCATTTCAAAAAACCAGTTGCTGTCACCAATGGAACTATACCCAAGTGGCCTCTGAGCACTATCCTTCTAGAATTAATATTAAAATCATTTCAAGCTAAGGGCAAGCATTCTATGGAAACTCTTGTATTGACTAAGAAACTATCACTGCTTGATTCTCATAGATTTTCTAGCTTTTCTAAACTTTTAAATATGGGAAATCTCACTGAAATTATCCTTTCTTTAGACATACTCATATGTGTAGGTACTTTAATGTAATGGTTATAAGAGCACAATTCCATGAATTCAGAGAGTCATGGAATTGAAATCCTGTCTACTGTTGTCACGTCTAGTTCAAGGAAGTTATTTAACTTCTTTGTGACTCATTTTTCTCCTCTGTGAAATGGAGTAAAATATCTACTTCTTAATTGTCACAAGGCTTAGGTGAGCATTGTCCTTGGCACAAGTAAACTGGCAATTATCATGTAGTTCTTCACTATAATTTATCAGTCTTTTAACAGAGCCAGTTTTACATTATGTGCTCCCTAGCTTTCACTGGAAATAATTTCCACACTGGTTTGAATACTTCTGAACCACAGCTACTGCTTACAACCTTCTTATTACAATATGCCCAAATAGTCATATGCAAAAGCAGAATGGTGGTTACAAGGGCTGATATCTCAATTGTTTTTTAGACCCCAGCAACACAGATGGGTCAGAGACTACCATCTAGATAGAAGTGTAGTAGAAAACAAATTTGGCTTATCATCAACAATATGGTGTGTGTGTGTGTGTGTGTGTGTGTGTGTGTGTGTGCATGCACATGTGAGTGTCATTTCCCATATTAGTAGCAAAGGACTGTATAGACAAGATATGTTACACAATTAAAAATCTGTTAAATGATTAATTATCAAAGATGTGGGTCAGCCACAATACAGAGGTGTTTCAGCATATTCTGGCTGTTACACAGAGCATAACATGAAACCTATCAGTCAGCTTCCAACAGACAATTCCACACCAGCCAGACTGATGGGGTTTTTAGTGCTGATTGCATTGGCTTTGCATTTGCTGTTATGAAAGAGACAACCAACGACTTCTTAAAATATAAATCGATGTGCATGTGTTAACCCATAACTCATGAAACAAATAAAAAGGGTTGTCATTAAATTAATAATTCTCAGTTTGGATGGGAATGCTGCCCTTATTAAATTCAGAGTGGATTCATTCTAGGAATAATTTTGGTATAGTGGCTCTCATTTATTACAGATTACCTACCTTCAGTGCTCTGCTGCCAAAATACTTTGGCTCATTCTCAAGTCTCAAGAATTGCGTAATTTTTTCTCTCCTCCTCAGAGCCATTTACAATATCTCTAAATGTCTTTCTTTCTCATTTTATTTACTTCTTTTATCTCCAGTCTCCTCAGAATTTCTGTATTCTATTCATAACATATTAGCAATGGTTCATAACCATATATTGACTTATGTGAACCTCTCAAAATTGTGTGCCTTTATTCCTTTACTTGGCTTATATGTTTTTTAAACCTGTCCACAATCAGAAGATTTGCATCTTCTGCAAATCCAAATTTCTCCTTTCACCTGCACATGGACTGGTACAGATACTGACAAATGAAATGTGTTTTACAGCCAATGTTTATTGTCTCTGACCAGATTCAAAGGGCTCGATTGGCTGCATGTAAAACAAAACAAAACAAAACAAAACAACAATAATAAAATAAATAAAAAGAAAAACCTCGTGGTTAAAATCAGCCAGAACTTTTTTTTATCTCTCCCACATTAAAATGTCTGGAAGTAAGAAGGCCAGGCTAGTAAGGCAGCTCCATAGTTACACAGTTTTGAACAACTATTGTCCACGACCTGCCATCTTCAGTGTGCAGCCTCACAGTCCAAGTGGATTGTCCTAGCTTCAGCCATCACATCCAAGTTCCAAGAGGAGGCATGGTGGAGGGAAGGAAGGAAGGACAGATTCACCTCCTTCAAGAAAATTACTTGGCATTCCCACACATCACTTCTAGTAGATTCTCATTGACTAGAACATGGGTGCATGCCCACTCCAGCAAAAGAGATTGGAGTGTAGTTTTTTACTCCAGGTGAGGACATGTCCCACTATTATGGAGAAAGGAATCAAAGGACAATGGACTGGACAATGAGCAGTCTTCGCCACAGATCCCAAATGTTGTGTTGGCAAAAAAATTTTCAAATTGAAAATAGGGATTTAGAATGTCAGTGTGATGTGAACATTTTTCTTCGATAACTATGCACCAAGCACTTGCTTAGTTTATTCATTAAGCACTATGTCAAAAAGTTCTTCATGAAAACCTGGGAAGAAGATGCTATTATTATGTCTCAGAGCTAAATAGCTGCATTTTAAAAGTGACAAAGCTGAAGTACAGAGAAGATAAGTAATATACCCCAAGCCACACTGTTCATGGTAAATTGGTCATTGAACCCAAGCAGTCAGTTCCCTGAACCTGTACTATTACCCATATTGCTGCGTTACCTATAACGTAGCATAAGAGCATTGCCTTTCTAAGAGTTTTTCAACATAAACCATGGCAGTACTCTCAGAAATTCTATGACACTGTCGTATTATGATACATGCATGCATATGCACGTATTTGAAAAAATGAATATCTCTGCCTTTATTTGTACATGATATGCAAATTTCAGAAATTCTCTGAACTCATAATTTCTTAGTGGTGATGTACTACTCCTGCCTCATCTTTCATTTGGTGTTTTCTTTCTTTTTCTGCTTATTAGAAACGTGTTGTTTGTTTTAATTAAACTCAGTTGCTGCAGTGCATTCATCTTTCAAAGCATCTTAGTTTTATATCTACCTAGGACAATTGAGATACATTCATGATTCAAGATAGTGATGTCAGTTTATTGGGTGGGGAATGGCCACAGCGTTGGGAAGCCTTGTCAGCTTTGGCCCAGGATGGACGACAGGTTCATTGTAGAAAACAAGATTAACAGAGTTTGGGAGATTGATTTCAGTCTAGAGGAAGATGTTGTATTGTTTTGATTATACAGAAAAAAAGTCAAAATTTTAGTTACAATATACTGACAGATGCTTGGCAAATTGGAAAATATACTGTAGTCTGACTACCACATTAATGGATTGTTACCGTGGGGAAAACTAATCTCAAAACAATCTGTATGTTTTTAATTTTTATTGATTTTATTTTTATTTTTTTTAGATCAGACAACCCTTGGTTGACCTCACAGATTACAAGGACCTTGTCAGTTTGCCATCTCTTATTTTTTATTTTTTATGCCTATAGCACCTGGTCTTATTAGGTGGTCTCTCATCCAAGTACTAACCAAGCCAGGCCCTGCTTAGCTTCTGAGACCAGATGGGATCGGGCTTGTTCAGGGTGACATGGCTGTAGACAATCTGTGTGTTTTTTAAGTCCATATATTTTTTTCTAACTTAATTATTGCATTACCTTCATATAAAATCAAAATCCTCTAGTCAAAGGTCCATTATATTAATATTTTATGTCAATTGCTGTTTGAAATAGTCTTCTTTTTAAATAACTAAAGAAAGGTAGAGAAGATTTATGCTTATGGAATTCCTTATTATTTCCAACTGTTCAGAAAAGGGATTTTTATAGTTCTCTATTTCTGTAAGTCATGTTATAGTTTTCCAGAAAGAACTGCAAGAAAATGGAATAAAGATATCAAAACAACTTTTTTAAATGTTTATAACGGAAATTGTCAAACATATAAAAAGTAGGCATAATGCTATTATGAAATGCCATGCACGCATCCTCCAGTTCAACAGCTATCAACGCATGGCCAATCTGTTTCGTCTCACCTTCACCCTCTTCCCAGCCCCTTCCCTTCTACATGCTGGATTATTCCGGAGTAAATCTCAAACATCATTCATTCACCTGTAAATACTTAGACCTTTTCAGTAGTCAAAGGTAGGAAAAGAGTTGAGAAGTTCATACAAATATTTCCAGTTCAAATTTTGGTTATAGAATTTTTAATTATTTGATTTATAAGGGTATATTTCTCTTCTTTCATTGAAAAACTCCTTGGTTTCTCTATGTAATAAGATAATTATTTATTTGCTTTATCTTATAATAGTTTCAGAAGAACAATATATTAGTACTAAACTTATAATTATTGAGAAGAGTTTTGATTACTGAGAAAACTTTTCTTGCATTTCTTTTGTCTTTAGAATATGTTCTACTGGGGAGATATAATAAAATTATGGTTTCAAAGTTGCTTTGAAATACTCTGAGTGGTTAACCCACAAACTCAAAGAATAGGTTATTATTTTCTTTTAGCATCCTAATTTTAAGGATTAATTTTAAGTTTTAATTTTTTAGGATGTTATAAAGCATTTATGTGTTTCCAAAGTAAAATTTACAAAATATTTTGAAATTTAACTTCCACCCTTACCGCCTCACCCAATTCCCATTCTCTCCTGAAGGTAACCATTGTTATTGTATTTGATTTATCTTAGCATTTCTTAAATAAATGTGTGTGTATTTGTATTGTCTAGCTTTCTTAGCTGTGAGATGGCATAGTATACATATACTATACACATCGATTTTATCATTTAATAATATATCTCTGTGATCACTGCTTTATAGTGATCATTTGTTGGTTTAACCCATAACTGATGGACATTTGGGTTTTCCTTAATCTTTTGATATTACAGAAATGCTACAATAAATAGCTTTCTTTACCCATTGTAATTTATTTAACAAATATTTTGGTAAGGACATTTTGATTATTTAAAATCTTTCTTTTTATAAATCAAAGTGTGATAAACATCTTTACACATGCAACCGTGGTTATCTTACTAGATTGTAAACTCCCTGAGAGTAAACATTTTATTTTTGCTATGTATACAACACAAAGCTTATTAGTTAGAAGGTATTTTGGATTTACTGACTGATTAAGCTAAATAGGTCTTGAAAAATACATTAGGAAAACACATTTATCTTTCTGGAATATATGTACAGATCAA
The DNA here is from genome assembly GCA_003508835.1 of Eonycteris spelaea. Classification (NCBI taxonomy): domain Eukaryota; kingdom Metazoa; phylum Chordata; class Mammalia; order Chiroptera; family Pteropodidae; genus Eonycteris; species Eonycteris spelaea. The sequence goes on from PUFA01000053.1 coordinate 1,765,544, forward strand.
TGTGTTACTGATTTTCAAGACCAACAAAATATTCTTTTTATCAAATGGATTCGTGTCTGTATTTTGTTTATAGTACAGTTTCTATTAACAGAAATTATTTTCAAAAGAATCCTGAACAAAGTTAAAGGAAAAATAATAGCAAGAGCTGTACCATTTACTGAGCAACTATCACACTCAAATTAGTCAAACAAACCACAAAAGTTAACTGTGGTTAATTAATCTAGATCCTGGGAATAGTGGTAAATATATGACATTCTTATCTCAAGGAGCTTATTTTCTAGTGGGAAGGCATAAGTGGGAAAACATAGATAATAAACACATAGAGAAATACATAATAAATTTTAGGAAACTGATAATAGTTGGAGGGAAGTCCTTGGGAAGGGGTAAAGGGTGGGATTCAGAACATAGGTGGTGGGTACAGCCTTAGATAGAAACACGGGTTGATGGATTTGGGGAAGGGAGACCAGGTTTTCCCAGAGAAGAATGCAGTGAGAGTAGGTAATGAGAGAGTACTAGAAAGTGTGAAGTAATTGGTTTGGAGAGTGGGAAGTTAAAGTTACTAGGGGGATATAGTTGAATGCATGCTTGGTACTTCACTGATGAGAGGGTATTTAACCAGAGCTGTCCTTCCAACACCCTCTGTTAAAGGATTTACTGCCTAGAGGCTGTCCAAGGGGGTTAAGAACACTTTTCCCCCATAACCCTTGCTAAACTGGTTAGAATAGGAATTAGCACTGGACTGGTAGGCAATCCACAAATTGCAATGCTTACCCTGTGGCTATCACCTTTGACTGGACATACAGTGATCTTAAGCAATCAGTTTCTTTTCTCAGAAATTGGAATTAGGAAACTGAGAGAATGAGGCAATTAGCAGATAGGGCAGAAAACAAAAGCGTACAGTAAGAAGTGCTATTAGAGTTGGGGCCATGATAAGCTAAAATTAGGAGAAAGCAAAAACTGTGCTTAAACTTAGAAAATCTTTCAGAAAGAACAGAAAGGATATGCAGGAAGAAGCAGAGAAGGAAGAGAGGTGGAGAAGGATCTTTATAGCAGCCTCATTTCCTCAAAATATTCTAGGCCCAATTTCATTCCGTATGTTTCCTTAGAGGAAATTCACCTTGACTTGAATTAGATAGGTTGAGTCATAGTGGACAGCTGCCATTTCAGTATAGGTAACATCTATTTCCTCTCTTTTACGAACAGCATGCGGAGTTTTCTTTAGGAAAACCAGACTTCCTCACTGAGGTCCACGAAATTCGGATGCAGTTGATATTGGGTAGCTCATCACCCTTCTCTACCTTATTGCAACTTTATTATTTTTAAAAGAGAGGGTACCAGAGCTGACCTCTAAGGCAGGAAGAGGAAAAAAACACAGATACTTTTGTTTTCATCTCCTCTACCCATCCACCTCAGCCTGGCCTATGAACACCGATTCCATATTCTGCCTTAAATGGCTCTCATAAGAGATACAACCTGTTTGCCTTATCTGTTTGAGGTTTCTTAAAGCTCTGAATTCTGAGATACTTCTAAAGAATAATTTGATGAAATTTAATAGTTCATTATATTTGTCATCTCTTAGAAATTAACTTCTTTTCCTAGATAACTGACAGCAATCAGAAAAGAAATGTAATCTTAGAATTTTTAAGTTTTGTCTAAAATCTTAATATTAGTTTATAGGCTATATACATGAATTCTGACAAATTCTACCATTAAGTTTAGCTTAAATAAAGAAATTGTGCCACTACAGTGAATAGTTTGCAAATATTCTTGAGCCTTGAGGTTTGAAACATAGGCTAGAGTGACAGCATCACCTTTTTACAGTCACACAGGCTTAGAATATATAATCATCTATGATTGTTCTTGACATCAAATAAGTCACCTGTTGTTGGCTACATCTGCTTCTTCATGACCATTCCCATTTCCATTAGCTCAGTATAGACCCTTATTATTTTGTAATTAGAACGCTGCAATATGGTTATAATTTTTGTCTCTTACTATTTTTTAACTTGCTTCATCATGCACACATGCTTATATTGGTCTTGCTAAGGACAATAGATTGTCGCAGTACCTACCTGATCAAAACCCAAGTTTCATGTCTCAGTTCTACAAACCTCCATAATTTGGTCCATACCTGCTTATCACTTCTCTGCATGAGCTTTCAGCTTAGTTCATTAAATAATATAGTCAACAAGTATTTATGGGGTAGCAGAAGCCATGCTGTGGCTGGATATGTAACTCTGAATGAGACACTGCCCCTGTCATCCCAGAGTTAATAATCTACTGGAGCAGCCAGACAAGTAGACAGGAGACAAGTAAAATACACTGGAGTGAATTCTACCATAGGGGACAGCATGGAGAATTATGGGACAAAAAAGCGTGGCAATTCATCGAGTCTGGAGGCCACAAAAAGACTTCCTTTTGAAGACAGTAGTATCTCACTTGAATCCTGTAAAACAAGCAGATTGCTCTGTTCATAGGCCTATATATAAGAAATATCCTTCAAGGTCTGGCTCAAATTCAGCCGACCAAATGCTTCTTTACCATCTGGTTAGTACCACTGGCCTCCTTTCCCTACTCTGAGCTGTCATAGCATTGATTCATTGATTCGTTCAGTCATTGATTCATTGGTTCATTCAACAAATATTTATTGTGTCCAGAAACTGTCTAGACCCTGAGATACAGCAGTGAATAATTAAGTCCCTGCTCATGGGAGCTTACATTCAAATGGAGCAAGACAGACAATATCAAACAATATATGATATGTCAGGTGGTAGTAGCTACTGTGAAGACAAATAAAACAGGGTAAGAAACAGAGTGTGGGAGGCGGGAGGGGGGCAGGGGGGATGATATTTTAGATCAAGTCACGCTCCCCGACATCTAAGCAGAGAGATACATAAAGTGTGGAGAACTGACAGAAGTTTCCAGCCTGAAAGAACATCAAGTGTGAAGTCCATGTGGCTACGAGTGTTTTGGAGTTCTGGGAATAATGCTGCTTTGATGTCACTCTTTCCACTTCTCACTGGGTATCACCTAGGTTCATTATTGCCCTTTTCACACAGGTCTGACCTGTTCTTCTCAAACATGTTTCTAGTTTACAGAGGCCAAGAACTGTACCATCCTCCTCATCCCCAATTCCTTGTACCCAGTCCAGTGTCTTTATGAGGTATCAAGAAGTATTCACTACTTTAATACAAAGGCGATCTATTCATGCTCTTGATGAATTATTAATGCTACAAGGCACTGTACTTTCTTACCTGCCTGATACAAAAAAAAAAAAAAAAAAAAAGAATACTCTTTGACCATATAAAGAAAAGGCTATGTGGTGGGAGGTGGGTGCAGAAACAAAAAATATACTCAGAGCACCAATTTCGGGGCCTGTGGTCTGCTTCTGGGGCAAGAACTAGAATACTTCTTGCAGTGTTTCTGCAGACTTTAAAGTAGTAAAAAAAAAAAAAAAATGGCTGGAAACTAGGATTGCATGGGTGACTCCAAAAAAGCTGATTTAGTGAATTGTAGTCTGTGGGTTGATTAAGTATTGATTAGTGACTCAGCTCAGAACTGAAACAGCCTTAGAACTACCTTCTGAATAAGCCATAAGGCAAAAACAAACAAACAAAAAAACCCAAAACTCATTTAACTGGCAATCTTATTGAGAGTGCTATGAAATCCTTAGGAATAGTAAGTTAAGAAAGTTTGAAAATTCACTTAAATATCTGACTTTTAAAAAATTGACAATCTAACTATTACTAAGGCAAATAAGATTAATTAAGGGACAGATGGCCCCTCTAGATTCATTCTCATTTGAGGCTCAGAAAGTGCCTATTTCAATTTTTATTTATTATTTTAGGATATGTTTAGCAAGTAAATTCTTTAGCTGCTGAGTTTGAATAGATCTCATGTTATTGAGTGGTGGTATGGTTCTCAGACCCCTGGAGATCCTGTGATGTTAAAGCTCTTTTCATATTGGTGCTGAGATGTCATTCTCTGTTTGCTGTGTGGACATCTACACAGATGGTGGGGAAATCTGCTGGTGGTTTTGCAGGAATCAAGGAGGCAACACAGACAGTGTGTTCCTGATTGCCATGTACTCACTAAAAAAGATGTCATACTTAAGAATGCCCTCAATGGAGCAGTGAAAATTTATTAAATCTTGGCCCTTGAGTACATGTCTTTTTAATATTCTGTACACATTAAGCACTTCTGCATACAAAATACCATGATTGCCTGTGGGAAAAGCTATTGTTTGAGTTGTGAGCCGAATACAATTTTTACTTAAAAAGAGTAGCCACAAACTAGCACTTTATCAATAATGAACGAAGTGTGCTTGTCATTTCAAGAAAAATAACTGACATTTGGTGCCAGTGATAACATTTAATTTTTCAAATGAAATTTTGGAAAATTTGTATCCACCACTGTGAGCTTAAGGCTTCCAAATTTAAAAGGGACTTATCGGATGAGATTTGTGTTTATTATGTAGATATTAACCAATGTGATTTTTTTGATAACATTTAATGAATGTGTCAACATTTGGAAGATGTGCTTAATTCAGTGAACCAATATTTTTCAAATTATCAAAGCATTGTTACAAAATTATGCATGGGTAAAAGATCTAACATAGACCAGTGGATGGATTTTAATGTAACACAGTATGAAAAGTTCATGATATGGTTTTAGATTCCACATTGCAATAACCATTAAAACTTGTCAAGTTTTAGTATAGCATCAAAGGATATCCACAATTATCTGAAAGGCCATTAAAATAGTCCTTCTTTTTCCAACTACTTATCTGTGTGAGACCAGATCTTCATATACTTCAACCAAAATGACAATGGCAAAAGGTAGAATGCAAGTCTTACTTAATGTCCTTGATGGTATGGTATGTAGGTCCAACTGTCTTCAATTAATTCAAAAATCAAAGATTTTTGCAAAAATGTAAAAATATTGACTCTCTTCTTACTGAAATTTTTGTTTTGAAAGAAATAGTTATTTTTTCATTAAAAGTAGGTACTTATATTTATATATAATGGGTTGTCACTGTTATTTTAAAATTAATGAATAAATATTTAAATATTCTCAATCTTAATTTCTAATATGGTTAAATATAAACAGGCATAAATTGATAGAAACATGCTCTTTATGCTATAAGCTCTTTAGGATCTTCAATGATTTTTAGAGCGTAAAGTATCCTGAGCCCAAAATGTGAGAACTGCTGCTATAGAAGGTCAATAATTGTTATATATTAAAATAAGCTGATAAGTATCAGCAACACAGAAAACTGTCTCGATGTCCCTTGTTGGCACAAATCAGTACATAGATGAGAGGACTCAATACGTGCATGGACAAGTAGTTAGATGCTTTCTTGCAGCTTCAGACCTTGCGATCAGAGGTCTGAGTTAATCACAAGCCTCAGTCCATGATTAATAATCCCTTTGAGGTTCTGCTGCTGTTTTATTTAAACTCTTCTAATATGTTTAGTGTATATCCTTTTTTGTTTTATATGTATATTTGTAAAACACATATTATGGTTTCATGTTGTATATTTTTAATTCACGTAGTGTTGTGATGTATATGTAATTTTCTTCTTGTTTTTCATCTTAGCAGTATGTTTTAAAGATCTAGCGTTGTTACCATGTGCTAATAAGAAAAACTGTACAGCCAAATCATCTGACTTACATATATTTTCCTCATATGCAGCTGGAGAGTTTATGGCAGCATTAGAAAATGTTACCTTTAATATAACAAACTGAAAAACTGCCTCTAAGTTAGAAAATTTATAGAACTAAATACAAAATGACTTTACCGTTTGCTCTCAAAGCCCATGCCATTGAACAGCTTTTATTGATGGTCTGAGTGTACCATGCAGTTGTTCACACCATGAGGGTTTCTAATAAACATCAGCCAGACTGTAGGACTCTAAAATCTTGGCTCCACAACTGTGTGATCTTAGGCAAGTTACTTTTCTGTGTTTCAGTCTCATTATCGGTAAAGTGGGGTTAATAATAATACCTACTTCATGGTATCGACATGAAGATTAAATAAATTAATATTTGTTAAGTGCTTAGAACAGTACTTGGAATAAGGACACATTATATAGGTGTCCTTATATATATATATATATATATATATATATATATATATATATATATTATATATAAAATGAAATGAAATGAAATGAGGTGAATGATAAGAATATGCCATCTAAGAACAACTTGTTCCTCTGAATCCTAATATCCATTTCCCATGAGAGTATTCTTCTTTACCTTCTTGAGGAAAATGTCTTGGTAATAAAGAGTCACTAAATGATTAGAGATAAAGGTAAGAGGATCTTACTTTGTTATTTTTATAGGCATCATTTTATACTTTGTGAAGAAACTTAAAAAGCCCCAAGAATGACATCACGTTCTTAAAATCTTTATATAAAATATTCTAAGTAGCTATTAGTCTTAGCATAAGAATCAGGAGCAGAGATATATGGATCAAAAAGATTCATGTGCATTTAGACTAAGAAAGTTAAATGATTGTACATTTTACATCAAATATAGTAAACTGCCAACATCTTTAGGGCTCACAAAGCTATCCTCTTTTTGCCCCATCAAGACTTCTGTGACATCCCTGTGCCTTCCTGGACACAGAAAACCATTCCCAGAGACAAGAGCTGTGAAGTCAGAGCAACTAAAACAGACTTCAGGTACTTTCTAAGATCAAGGAGTTCCTGGCATGAGGCATTAAATTTTTCACTGCTTTTATCCCAGTCACTGATGATGTCATTTGGAAGCACTATCAGAAAAAGATGAGCATTTTTAATGGGATTTGAAATAGGTTTTCAAATGGAAAGCCATGTGCGTTTAGACTGTAAATACAACCATGGAATTTATTTCTTAATTTGAAAATCAAGCGAAATTTAATTGTTTCAGACTGTTTTTCCGTTACAGGCCATTGCTAACTTTCTTTCCAAGAGTGCTTGCAATCATTTACTTTTCAGATTGAGTGCCCTGGGATAAAGCCAGATTAACTCTGAGCTGTGAATGTTACAAATGCTCTTGTTTAACCTATAATCGATTTAAATAGAGCCATTCTATAAAACGCAAACATGGTAATTGGTGCAATTTTATTTTTTTTTTTGCATGAAACAGCATACAAGAATATGCCGTTTTTGACTTCCTGGATCTTTGCACAGCCAGAGTCTGGCAGAATAATCATTGAAGTTCAAATTAAAGCCCCAGATGGAAACAAAAACAGGGGCCACCACTGTGCCTTTTTCATGCTTCGAAGCTTAATTCTGGACAGAATGTGTTTCCAGTTAAAATGTAATCATTTTCAATTCCTTCTGATCAGTGGATCATATTGGAAAGAAATAGCCTGAGGACTACCATTGCTTTTAATTAGCACTGAATGTTGATTTAAATGATTATATCCTTTCTGTTCATTTGTATTGTTATAGAAAAATAAGAATAAAATTAAAATACGGCTTCTTTATACTATAAGCAAATTTATAGAAAGGTCTTTGTTTAACATTACCCCCTTTTGGTTAGAGTTTCTTCGTCAGCATTGGATTTTCCCAGCCTTTTTCATCATGGATTGCAGAAAAATCTAGGTCAGTTTAACATCCTCAAATAGTCGAGTTTTTTAATGTAAGCGGCGTCCTTTTAATTCAATAAGGCTCAAGAGAGCTCATATGCTCCTTTGATTAAAGAATTTAAAACTAAAGGGTACTTTGGATGACATTTATTCTAACTCCACCATACTTCTACCTCCCCTATCATTTTAAACATGAATGCATTGAGATTATTGAGAAAGACAAGGAAAAAACAAACTCAAAAACCAAAACACCCTCTATTTCACACCAAAATTTCACGGAATAGTCAATATTTGAAATAGTACAGTAGTTTTTATCTTTATATATTATTGAAACCCTATAAATAGCAAATATTTTATTAACTGGGATCTGAAACATGCACCCTAAAACCCAGCAGTGAATAACGGTACCCAGATCTTGCTCAAAATAGGAATGAATGGCAAACACAAAGATGTTGTTTGGTCTCATGCTGTTTCTTCTTTAGGGTCTCAATTCTGAACAACCCACGCGGCTAGGTAAAATGTACTTGTTTATGCTTTTCTTATTATTTCAAGATGTCTATCACAAATTAAGGAAAAATATCTTAGGAAATTGATTCTATTTTGGAAATACATGATCTCTAAAATGAATCCTGTATTTAGGTGTTTAGCACCAAGGAGACATTGGTGGTAAAAAGAGGAAATTTATATGTATGTCTCATAAAACCTCACAAAACAATACATTTAATTAATCTACAAATTGTTAATAAGCTGTTCAGTCAGAGATACATAGGTGGTTCAAATCTGTTTCTAATTATGTGACTTTGGGCAAATAACTCAACTTCTCTGTGCTTAAATTTTCTCACCTGCTAAGTAGCTAATTACAGCCCTTCCTTCAAGGGTTCTTGGAAAAATTTAAAAAGGTTAAAATTGTTTGGTGCAGTACTACAAATATAGTTAGTTCTGAATAACAATTATTGTTATTATGCTTGGGTATATGCCAGTACACAAAAAAGGATAAACTATTGGTTCTACTTTCAGGAAATCTATGCATTATTTCCCTTACAAAATAGTTTCTTGTTAGGTAAATTCCTAGCTTGATCAATATCGTGGAAATAAAGAAGACAAACCTAATGAGAAAAGCAAAGGCTATTCGGAGCTTGCTATCGCAAGGAAGTCAGCCATTATCAATTGCATTTTGGCAGAGATTCAAATGCAGGCTGGGGAATGAGAAAACATCATAGAAAAAAAGGTAAAGCTTCAGGTATTGCCTGACTGTTGGCATGGAGAAGCTGTAGAAGTACGGTATCTTATGTGATTGGTTAGCTGTGTATTTAACTTTCTCTGCTTGATCATAAGTTAGAAGTGAGAACAAAAATTAGGGAAGCTGTCAGTTGTTAAAAAAGTCCTGGCCATTTGGGGCTAACCATTATAGAAGTTATTGTTTAGCCTCCTGAATTGTCACTTGAGCCAGCAATCTGGCTTCCTGCAAAGTCTGACTTACAGCTAGCTGGTTTCCTGGGCTGTTTATTGTACATAAAGGTGTTGATTTCCTGGGCAAGTTGCTGCAGGTTGTGGGTCAAAGTTCTGTTTTTATATGGTCCGGTATTTTTTGTTTGTATATTCAGTCTCTCAATAATTTTTTAGAGCTTAGTAGCCTTCGAACTCCTTAAGGTGCTGTTTTTAATATCAACACTTTTCAGGGTTTCCACTAAGGTGGAAATTTGAAACTTGAAGCTCTTATCAAATGCTACTACTAAAAAAGGACTTAGACTTAGGAAAGTCATGCTCTTTTTCTTATGCTGTAGAAAACACTACAATGCAAAATGGATATCTGTTGAAATCCCATTTCTAAATGAGTTACAGATTAAAGCCATGATTAAAGACTTTGTTAATAGTAGTGTGATATCGTGATATAATTTTATATATATATATATATACACATATGTGTGTGTGTGTGTGTGTATAATGTTTATGTATAGTTGGTCTTCCTCCTATCTCTTGGCTAAAGCTCTGTTTTAATTTCCTAAGTGGTAATAGTTACAAAGGGTAAAGAAGGTGACTTATAGAAAGCCCCTAAGGATAGAGGCTGGTTTCCAGGTTAACCGACCATGTGATTAGAATGTTGAAGCTTTCAGCCCCACACCCTGACCTCCAGAAAGAACCAAAGGACTGGAGATTAACTTAATCACCAAAGGGCAATGATTTTATCAATCATACCTGTGTGACGAAGCCTCCATAAAAATCCTAATGGAAAGGATTAAGAGAGCTCCTGGGTGGTGAGCAGGTGAAGCTGTTGGGAAGGTAGCCTGCCCAAAGGGGGCATGAGAGCTCTGTGCTCCTTCCCCCATGTCTCACCCTATGCATCTCTATCATCTGGCTGTTCCAGATGAAAGGAGTTGTATATTTTTATAATAAGCTGATTATTTAGTAAATAAACTGTTTTTCCTGAGTTTTGTGAGCTGCTCTAGCAAATTATTGCACCCCAATAGGGGTTGTGGAACCTTCTATTTATAGCTGGTTAGAAGCAGAAGTGACAACTTGGACTTGTGATTGGCATCTGATTTGGGGAGGGGAATAGTCTTATAGGACCTGTGGGATCCGATACTAATTCTAGGTTAATAGCGTCAGAATTGAGTCAAATTGTAGAATATCTAGTTGGTGTCTGGAAAGCTGGAGAATTGCTTGGTGTGAAAAATCCACACATCTGGTGTCAGAAATGAAGTTCTGTGAACAGTAGAGTAGCAGTAGAGGAAAAGCACAGAGTGTTTCCTCCTTCAAGTGGTGTGTGTTAAGGGTGGAAAATTTTCCAGTAAATCAGCATTAAGGATTTACTCTGATTCTGTTAACCAGGGCAAGGTAATCTGCTCAAAGATATGCTAATGGCCAATTTCTGATTCTGTAATCTGCTTGCTTGTTAATCTTGTTTGATGTTAACCAGGGTGTGATTCTAGGCTTTATAAAGTGCCTCTTTTGGGAGCTTGGGGCTGATTCCCTTGAACCCTGCATGGTAGAGAGTCAGTCGCTGGCCAGCTAATAAAGGCTCACAATTCATCTCAATTGGCTCCGTGGGTCTTAGATTTGATCGAACCACAACACATAATTTATATCCACTATCAACATCATGTGTTTTATTGAAAATAAGACTCTAGAATACTACATACACCCAGTCTCGTTCAGCCCCAGTGACCCACCCCTTATCAGCTAAACACCAGCTTTTTTAGACAGAAAAAGATAAAATTGGTAAAAATAAGCCTTATAAAGCTCCTATCTATACTACAGAAAGTCAAATTTAAAGAGATTATGCTGTAAGGCAGGGTACCATCTAGGGTGCCTGAAAGATGGCCATTGGATATGATAATACATATGTATGATGGACATCTTAGTCTTAGGATTACCATGTATTATGAACGTACACTTTGTAGTCTGCTTATTTGTATGTATATATTAAAAATCAAGACTGCAAATAGAAGTATAACCCTGGAATTTCAAAAGCTGCATGAAGATAAAGTTTATAGTGTGAAAGATTGCCCCTTTGTCACAAGTTCAAACCCCACCATGGCTTGAGGCATGGCAGTTAAATTCCTGTCACTCAAAATAGGAAAAAAAACAAGGAAGTGACCCTTATTCAAACCGAAGCATTGAAAAACTAAAACTTATTTGTGTTATATCTTCTCCAAAAGCACTCTATCTTGTTAAAAGGACATTTCAGTCCACTATTCTATCGTGCCATTTCTTTGCCAGTTTTTTTTTTCCTTTCAATACGGTTGTGGTTTGGTTTTCACATGTACTATCTTAATAACTTGTCAGTCAGTTCCAGGCACAATTACTTCACACCTGAGCTGTTATAACTATTTCTTCCTACTCCATCTCATCACAAAAACCCATCAGAACTACTGAAGTCTATTTTCATCATTCATCATTCTATCAGCAGTCATTTGATGGTCTAAGGATCTTAACTATATGACATCTATGTAGATCCAGAGCTGTTTGTTCAGCTGTGGAACCTGCATCAGAATACTCCAGGAGGGAGATGCAAATCCAAGTTTAAAATGTGCCAGGATAAAGCTGCATATTATGTTTTCTCCTTTTAAATATGCAGCCAAACAACTTGGTACAACCAGTATGTAAATTAGATGCATATTTGCCTTCAAAGAAGGAGAAAAAGAAAAAACTTCTGATTATTTTAAAGTCAGCAAGTAACGATACTTGTTAATCGGTCCTCCCAGATTGTAAACACCAAAATGGGGTTAAACACATAAAGGTTTAATTAGGGAAATGCCTGTGAGGGAAAAGGTGACTTGAACCAGAGAGAGCTGAGAGATTCTTCTGACCACAATGCAAGGACAGTAAACAGGAAGAGGAAAAGAAGGTTGGATGGAAGTATCTTAGACTATCCTGCAACCTAAGGAAGATTCAGCAAGGCTGTCAGAGGAGTCCTGAGTTTTCCAGGAATGACTTATTTTAGTACCCCTGCTGTCCTCCATCCTTACAGGAAGCAGCCCATGGGAAGCATGGCCTCCAGGCAAACGGGGATGCATTTGAGAGTTTGGCAGCCGGGGCCCTTTATCAAGTTCTCTGTGGTTAGAGGTGTGCAAGACACATTCTCATACCCCCCATAAGTACTTTCTTAAAATAGTAGATGTCGTTCAGACTTCAGGAATTAGTTTCATATAAAATAAACAAATCTACCTAATTAAAATGTATGTTACAGCAGGACTTGCATATTATTCCTTCCAACAGGATTGGACATAATACAAAGTAAAACAACTCCTCAAAACGGTATACTTCACAATTCAAGAGTAAAGAAATTTTGTTGCCAGATTCCCAATGATGAGCTGATTTCATTTACAACTTGAATCTGACTATGATATTAGCTTTGGCAAAAACAAATTCATTCGTCTATGCTTGTTCTCTTTTTATGACAAAAGGAAGCTAACAAATTTAAGATCAGAGGCCATCATTTTTCCTGCAACTAAACCCAAGGAAGAATTTCTTGCTTACTTCTTTGTACAAAGAACATGTACTACCATAATGGGTCATAGCTCCAACTATGGGTTTATAGAAGGACAGGAAATGCAGTTCAAGGAGATGATTCTTGTTTTGACCTTCCTTAATGTAGAAGAACTTAACATTAATCTGTAACTCGGTCAAAGAATTTCTATATCTGGCTTTAATAGTATGACTCAAAACCATGGCTTATATTATTTTAAAATAATACTGGAACAGAACTCAAATAATTCAGAAAAGATGATAAGCTTGCTCATTAAACTAGGCTTGACATTCCCAATTACTAATATCATAGGGAGATATTAGGCTAATCCTTGATGGAGGTCAGTTTGTAACAGAATTTATAATCAGTATTTCCTCAAGTGTGGTACATATATCACTCATAGACCAAGATAATATTAGAAGATAAACAAAAATTAATTTTAATAATTAAAATGTTATTTTAATGGGTTTTAAAGGAAAAATATAACTAATTCATTGCAACCATGAGTTCACAGATAAATTAAATTAAAAAAAAATTTAAGACATATTTAATTATGGTATATTTGTAAGCAAACTTGGCAAAAATCAAATGGTAAGGATAAGTGGTGGCTGGATAATGGCTCCAAAGATATCCACATACTAATCCCAGAATTTGTGGATGTTACTTTATTTGGTAAAAAGAAATTTACAGTTATAATTAAATTAAGGATTTTGAGATGAGGAGATTATCCTGGATTATCTGGGTGGGCCCAATGATGTAATCACACCAGTTCTTATAAAAAGGAGTCAGGAGAGTCAAGGACAGAGGAGCAGCTAACAGGAACAGGAAATGTGACAAGAGAAGCAAGAGGTTAGAGCAATTCAAAGAAAGGGTTGTGAAGCTGAACAACAAGGGATGAATTCTGCCATGAAGCTCCAGGAAGGAACCACCCCTGCCAACACCCTGATTTACCCTGATTTTAACCTGGAGGCCACTTCAGGCTCCACCTCACGAGCTGTAAGAGAATTCTCTTGTTTTAAACCACTAAGTCTATGATAATTTATGACAGCAGAGATAGGAAACTAATACAGACAGTAATCAAACAACTGACATTTGTAAAACATCGCCTTAGCAAGTGTCTGAGAGCAGGTACTTTATGTTGTCGATCAAAGCAATAGTCATAGCCACGATGCTAGATATTAGTGTATTTTGCATATTACTTATTCAACAAATATTTATGCAAGTTGTTCATTACCCTGGTATACAATTCATCTGGATCTGAACCTTTGAAATCATTTTTGTAATTGAGTGATAAGAATTAGACTAATTAATAGTGTTTATTGAGCATTAAGCAGGTCAGAGATTGTTCTAAGTATTTTATTGTATTATCTAACCTTATGAGATGGTTTCTGTTATAATTTCCATTTTATAGATGACTTCGCTGAGGCATGGAGAGGTAAAATAACATACCCAAGATCCCAAAGTTGAGAAACCAATGTTGAACCTACAGGTCTGTCTTTATTTGAGGCCTAGGTTTTCACCATATTTAAGGAGTCCTAGATTTCTCTGAACACGAGCACTGTGATCCCACAACAATTCATCTGATAACCAAGCTATTAAGTGACTAATTGTTGGGCGGCATATACAGTGTGGATATACTGAACAAAGGGATGATTAATGTCCTGAGCAGAACAGAGTGGTGTGAGAGTTTATCACACTAGTCGAGACGATGCACAATTTAAAATTTATGAATTGTTTATATCTGGAATTTTTTACTTAATATTTTCAGTTGACTACAGGTAACTTAAACCATGATAAGCAAAACTGCAGGTAAGGGGGGACTACTGTATACTGAAGTGCAGTATGATTATACTTGTATGACATTCAACCCACAAACTTTATGTCCTGGATCCATTGTTATGCTGATTAGGCAGTTATAAGGTTATCTAGGAATTTTGATAAGACCTACTTTTAACACACTATGAATCAAAGGATAAAAGTGATGATGGCCCTTAGAGAAACATGTGATTTAAGTTGTACAATAAGTCTGAGTTTCAACAGGTGGGTAATCACATCCAAAGAAAAACACTCTAGTATCTAGTACTTTGTGATTTTGCTGCTGAGATATAAGCAGTTGTGGATTTTAGGTATATGAAGAGTGAGCCCATTTTGTCCTAGCCTGGTGGTTTAGTGCAGTTGGGGACATTATACCAAATTAAGTTCCGACTTGCAATGAGGTTCTGACTTGGAATAAGGACTGATTTAAAATTTTCTTCTCTAAGAAAAAAACCCAAGGGACTAAAGTTTGCTTTATTATATCAAAGTAAGCAGTCAACAGAGAGAAACATACAACATTATATCCTAAAGGAGAAAGTGTTTTCTTGACTCGCGAATGTTGATACCATACATCTGTCTGACATCAAAGCAGTTGGTTATAAATCTTGCAGATAACTGATCATCCCGTATCCACAAAGGCAAAAGTTGAAAGAGAAGGAGCATCAGAAGAGGCTGAGAGACTCCACAGGCCCTGCAGGAGCTGAAACCAGTTACAATGTGACATATATCTGAGCTTTCTGCAGGACATGGCTGTCCATTTAAATGCTAATGTGCAACTCTGGCATATTCTAGGAATTAAAAGTGCTGAAGCAGGCAGCAGCATTGGAAATTTCAGAAAGTTGTTGAATATTCAGTATCCATGTGCTAAAGAGCTCAGGTATACTCAAATGTCAGAGAACAAACCACAGGTCTCGCTATGCTCTGCAATGAATTTGTTGGCAATATGCCACTTTTTAAAGAAAGCAAGAGTGAAGTTCCGAGTTTTCAAGTGATTTTTACTAAGTTGTTTATTAACAAAAAAAAAGGTCATCACCTACAATTTATATTCAAGATATTAATTAAAAGGCAAATTTTAAAGTTCTTCTTGGTTAAAAAATATATATCTTATAGTCCCAATCACCTTCATTTGTGACAACTGAAAATTGTCAGGCATTTAGGTGACTTTCAGGATTTTGTCTCATTTCTTACTCTGTATTTATAGAGCATGGCAAAGCCATATTACTGTCTCATCACTGAGCCAGCAATACCTACCTATCTATGTACCAGGCGCTGTGATAAGGATAAAGCCAATGGTGAGTTTCTCTTCCTGACTCAATTTCTGCTATAGCAGTGGTTCTTGAAGTGTGAACCTGGATCAGCAGCACCCATATCTCTTGGTGTGATGGTTAATTTCATGCATTGGACATGGTTCCATAGTGTAGCAGTTAGCACATCTGCTTCAAACGCAGAGGGTCCTGGGTTTGTGCCCAAGTGGAGTTATAGTCCATGGTCTATATCCATGCTACCCCAAACAAGCCCGATGTCTGATCTTGGAAGCTAAGCAGGGTCGGGTCCTGGTTAGTACTTGGATGGGAGACCACCTAGGAAGAGCAGGTGCTGTAGTCATAAATAATAATAATTAATAATAATAAAAAAATTTATGTGTTAACTGGAGTGGGCCATGGGGGTGGCTAGACCTTTGGTCAAATATTACTTTGTGTGTATCTATTAGGGAGTTTTGGGATGAGTTTAACATTTAAATCAGTAGACTGAGTAAAACAAATTTTTTCCTCTAATGTGGTGGTCCTTCTCTAAACGATTGAAGACTTGAATAGAACAAAAGGAAGAGTAGAGGACTTGCACTGGGATATAGATTGTTTTTTGGTTTTTTTTTTTTCTCCCTGCTTTTGGATTTGAACTAAAAAATCTGCTTTTCTTGAGTCTCAAGACTGCTGCCCTTTGCTCTAGAACTTACACCATCAGCTCTCTACATGTATAAAAATATAAATGTCAGCATGCTGTATATTTATTGTTGTTCAATATAGTTATATTTTAACGACTAACTGAAACAGGTAAGAAAGTTCTCCTCAAATCCTTCAAGGATTCTAATTGCTCTTACTTTTAGTATGTGAGGGACCTTGCTAAGGCAAGCAAGCTGTAGTGTAAAACATCTTTACACTACGCTGAGTTCAGAGCCTGCTGTAGTGGTACAGTGCTCCCTCCCCAGGCACCCTGATCTCTATTATTTCATCTCAACAGTTAAACATGCTCTGCTTTAAGGCTCTTCGAGGACAATCAGAGGGGCTACAGGAATTCATGTTCTGACATTTTATTACCAATAGCTCATAAGAACGTCCTCAGGGATGTTCTTATGAGCTATTGGTGGTGCATGTTTGCCACTTTCATTAAGATTAAGAGTCATTAATGAAAAGCAGGGCTTTTTTTTTTTTAATTGCCTTAGGGAAGATCATCCCTAGTTTCGTTTCTGTTCTAGAAGGGGCACTTGAACAGACAGCAGACCTTTTGTCTCAAACACATTGTACTAGTATGGTGTATATATAGTCCATGGTGTATACAGAAGTTATGACAGGCTTTCAGCCAAATAGCATGCTATCTTTGCAGGCAGAGCAGCAGTGTATTTTTTCAGTAAACACACACAACAATGGACTAACATGTGTTATGGACCGTTAATCGAATTCAGGCATGTCTTGTTTTATTGTACTTCACTTTACTTTTGTCACAGATATTGCAGTTTTTACAAACTGAAGGTTTGCGTTGAGCAAGTCTGTCAGGGCCACTTTTCCAATAAATAGCATTTGGTGATTTCATGTTTGGGTGTCATATTTTGCTAATTCTTACAATGTTTCAAACTTTTAAAATTGTTACTACATTTGTTATGGTGATATTTGATATTACTATTGTAATTGTTGTGGGGGCACCACAAACCACGCCTATATAAATGGTGAACTTAATCCGTAAATGTGTGTGTGTTCCATCCACTGACTGTTGCCCATTTCTCTATCTCCTTGGACCGCCCTATTCCCTGAGACACAACAATATTGAAATTAGAGCAATCAATAACCCTACAATGTCCTCAAGTGAAAGAAAAAGTTTCATGTCTCTCACTTTAAATCAAAAGCTAGAAATGATTAAGCTTAATGAGGAAGGGTATGTCAAAAGCTGAGGTGGGCCGAAATAGGCCTGTGGCAACAAGCGATTAGCCAAATTGTGACTGTAAAGGAAAAGTTCTTGAAGGAAATTAAAAGTGCTACTCCAGTGACATATGAATCATAAGAAAGGGAAACAGCCTTATTGCTGAGATGGAGAAACTTTAAGTGGTCTGGATGGAAGATCAAACCGGCTACAACATTCCCTTAAATCAAAGCCTAATCCAGAGCAAGGCCCTAACTCTGTTTGAATCTGAGAAGGCTGAGAGAGGTGAGAAAGATACAGAAGAAAAGTTCGAAGCTATCAGGTCTGGTTCATGAGGTATAAAGACCTGTCTCTATAATATAAAAGTTCAGGTGAAGCAGCAAGTGCTGATGGAGAAACTGCAGAAGATCTAGTTAAGATAATTAATGAAGGTGGTTACACTGAGCAACAGATTTTCAGTGTAGACAAAACAGTCTCCTATTGAAAAAAGATGCTATCTAGGGCTTTCAGAGCTGGAGAGTAGAAGTCAATGCCTGGCTCAAAGCTTGAAACAACAAGCCGACTTCTCTTTTGAGGGGCTAATGCAGCTGGTGACTTCAAGTTGAAGCCAATGCTCACTTACCATTCTGAAAATCCCAGGGCCTTAAGAATTATACTAAATTGACTCTGCCTGTGCTCTATAAATGAAACAACAAAGCCCGATGACATCTGTTTACAACATGGTTTACTGAATATTTAGACTTACTGCTCAGAAAAAAAGGTTTCTATCAAAGTATTACTGCTCATTGACAATGCATCTGGTTACCGAAGAGCTCTGAGATGTTCAATGAGATTCATGTTGTCTTCATGCCAGCTAACACAGTATCCATCCTGTAACCCACAGATCAAGGAATACTTTGACTTTTAAGTCTTTTTAAGTCTCATTATTTAAGAAATACATTTCTTAAAGCAATAGCTGCCATAAATAATGATTCCTCTAATGGATGCGGGCAAACTAAATTGAAAACCTTTCTGGAAAGGACTTGTGATTCTAGATGGCATTAAGAGCATTTGTGATGCGTGAAAAGAAGTGAAAATATTAACATTAACAGGTAGAAGAAGTTGATTCCAACCTTCATAGATGGCTTTGAGGGGTTCAAAACTTCAGTGAAGAAAGTAACTGCAAATGTGGTGGAAATAGCAAGAGAACTAAAATCAGAAGTAGAACCTGAAAATGTGACTGAATTGCTGCGATCTCATGATAAAATTTTAGTGGATGAGGAGTTGCTTC
Source organism: Eonycteris spelaea (assembly GCA_003508835.1). Lineage (NCBI taxonomy): Eukaryota > Metazoa > Chordata > Mammalia > Chiroptera > Pteropodidae > Eonycteris > Eonycteris spelaea. The sequence continues at coordinate 1,784,308 of PUFA01000053.1, forward strand.
TTATATAAGGATGAGCAAAGAACATGGTTTCTTGAGACGGAATCTACTCCTGGTGAAGATGCTGGGAAGATTGTTGAAATGACAACAAAGGATTTAGAATATTACATAAACTTAGTTGATCAAGCAGAGGCAGGCTTTGAGAGGATTGCCTCTAATTTTGAAAGAAGTTCTACTGTGTGTAAAATGCTATCAAATAGCATCACATGCTCCAGAGAAATGGTTCATGAAAGGAAGAGTCAATCGATGTGGCAGATTTCATTGTTCACTTATTGTAAGAAATTGCCACAGCCACCCTGATCTTCAGCAACCACCATGTAGTCAGTGGCCACTTACATCAAGGAAGATGCTCAATCAGCAAAAACTGTATGACTCACTGAAGGCTCAGATGATAGCTGCACTCTTTTAGCAATAAAGTATTTTTCAATTAAGGTATATGTGTACATTATTTTGTAGAGACAATGCTATTGCACACTTAAAAGTCCACAGTAAAGTGTAAACGTAACTTTTACATGCACTGGGAAGACAAAAGAATTGTGTGATTCACTTTATTGAGATATTTGCTTTATTGTGATAGTCTAGAACCAAACTTACAGTATCTCCAAGGTATGCCTATAGTCTAATCTTACATTTGTCATCACCCACAAATATTCATTGAGAGCTACTGTGTATAAGCCAGTGTCTGATGGCATGACACACACAGTCACATGCACAAAAGCCCTAAATCATCATCATCATCACCAAGTATATATTGAATGCCTACTGCATATAGACTAGTGTCCCAAGTGAGCATTCACAGACACCCCCCAAATAAAAAGCCATTTGTTGAGTGCCTTGGTATGTTGAGTGCCTTTATTAAGGCACTTTATATAGATTTACTTATTATATCCTCTCAACATCAATATGAGACAGGTATTATTGTCACCATTTTCAAATGAAAAAGTGGCATACAGAGTTGTTAAATAATTCACTCAAAATCACATATTTTGTGAAATGAAAGAACCAGATCTTAAATCTATGTTTTTTTCTGAATTTGGACATTGTATTTTTGTTGTGCTTCCAGAAATTTTTACCTAAGTGGTAGGAACATATACTTTCAAAAACAAAACAAACAAATAAATAATCCCTCACCAATAATGCAAATCTGTAAATACCAAGTGAGAGGTGAGGGATATAAAGAGCAAGTGTCAAAGAAACAGGTGAATATTGGTACTGTTCTACCAAGGTCCACCCAGGAAATCAGAAACCACACTGAGCATTTTAATGAAGAGATTGAACAGATGGGTATTGGAGGACTGGAAATGCAAAAGGGAACCCACAGGCAACTGCAGGAAGCAGCTCTCACACCTAAACTTTGGGAAGTACATCAAGGGGTTGGAGGTATCAGAATTTGAAAGCTCACAGATGGGTGTGATTCCTTCTGGCCTCTTCTTTCCACCTTCTTTATGATGCTTTTTGCCCCACCTCCCCCAAGAGGAGCTTTACTTTTGTGAATCTCCAAATTGGGAAATAAAGCATTCACTGGTTTTCTTCTGTTTCTGCCCATTATTTTTTCTACCATTATTCTATCTCCCATCGTCTGCTAGGTTGTTGTTTAATAACAGTTTAAGATGATAAAAAAAAAATTAAGTATTACTGGAAAGGAATTCTGAAATGATAGGCAAGGGGATCAATGATTTTATGTAAGCACTCTCTCCTCAAATTGGCTTTCTGCTCTTAGTTTTAGCTTTGTTGCATTAATCTCTCATGAAACTACAGTGAGATATTCATGATACATCCACACCATGGCCTTTGGGCAGGTGTCTTCATACGCAATTTTTTTCCAACACATACTGTAAATATATTTTCTCTTCCTTATGATTTTATTTTCTTTTTTCTAGCTTATATAGGATGTAATACATATAGCATACAAAATATATGTTAATTGACTATGCTATTGGTAAGGTGTCAAGTCAACAGTAGGCTGTTAGTAGTTAAGTTTGTGGGGAGTCAAAGGTTATACACAAATTTCTGACCGCATGGAGGGTCAGTGCCCCCACCTCCTGCATTGTTCAAGGGCCCGTTGTATATGGAGCATCCATAAATACTGCGTTTGCATACATCATTCTCTTCAGTGTCCCATCTAAGCTGTTCTAGAGAACAGATGCTTGCTGTGGATAGGATTTCTCATGGAACAAAGGGTTAGAGAATGTGGGACTTGAGCATAGAGCTCTAAGCACCTTCATGAGGTCAAATGTTAAGTGGTTAGTTTATCCCTAAAGAAAGAAAATGAAGGAGCTTGGCAAAACCATCATCCTCAATCCTTATCACATATGTCCTCTTTTACAAAAGAGAGAGAGAGAGAGAGAGCAGTTTCTCCCTTCCCCCTGTCTACACCCCCCCCCCCCCAGTTAAAAAGCAATAGAAAAATGCTCTCTAAAATTTCGGTGTTAGAGTTCACGGTCCTGCATATCTTCTGAATCTACATAAAAATCTCTCATTTAAAGTAGGCTAGTGTGGAATTATATAATGCTTAGAACTGTGCCACCACACTCTAAAACCTTGCAAAATGAAAGCCCTTTTAAAGTCCCTGTTAAAATACTACTTTTTTTTTTCTTTTTTTGTACAAGGGCATTTTATAGAATGTTTCAAATGACTGGAAGGGAAATAAAGAGATTAATCATTTTATAAGTACCAATTAATGTGACTACGCTATTGATGTCTTACTGGACAATCAATTTTTTTTAAAAAATAAAAGTTTCTAGGATTTACATTGCTCTGTTTCAGCTAATGACTATTCATTGCTCCCTGGCTTAGCTACTTGCTGATTTATACCCTTAAAACAAAACTTACAATTATTTTCTTAATTTCAAATTTAATACTCAGTCCCTTTGAAAGGGAAGATCTAGAAACAAAGAAGTTATATAATTTTCCAAAAATATACTCTGCAGATTAAGTTCTAAGTGTAATTTCTTTGGGTAACAACTACCTTCAGACCTCTATCTTACACCCCTAGGCTAACCCTGTTATTCAAACATCTTCTATTAAGGTCACTTTTTACTATTTCTTTTACTGTGGATAATCCCAGGGTTTTGTAGTCTTCTGTGCTCTCGTCATGTGCTTTCTCTGTACCATCTCCTCAATAGCCATTACTTCAACTCACATCTTAAAAATGATGACAGAAAATGTATAGCTCTACCCCAAACTCTCTCTAGAACTCTCAACTGCCTTCTTGACACCTTCCCTGAGAAATTTCATAGGCATCTCAAACTCATCATGTCCCAAACTGAACTGGGCATCATCAGCTTTTCTTTTATTGTCTATTTCAGGAAACGGCACAGCTACCTATCAGGTGGCCAGGCCAGAAACTTGTAGATTGCTTTAAACGTTCCTCTTCCTGCAAAATGACCCTCCAAAATGAGTATTACTCATAGTCCACAGTGAAGGTCCTGAAAGAAGCCCTCCTGCCATGTGTAGCTCCTGATCCTTTATCTCACACTGAGTGATGTCATTAACTTTTCTTGCAGCATTAAAACTGCATGGAGGTTTGGAGTATGGTGAGGAGGGATGTCCCCTTAACCCTCTGGGTAATGGTTTCTTAGAAGCCAAAGTAATACCCCAGCTCTTCTCTTCCCTTCCCTTCCCATCCTTTCCCTTCCCTTCCCTTCTCTCTCTCCCTCTCCCTCTCCTCTCCCTCACTCTATCTCTCTCTCTCTCTCTCTCTTCTCTCTCTCTCTCTCTCTCTCTCTGTCATCCAGTTATGATTCATGAGGCTAAGTGGAAGACAGAGCTACCAAACTGCACTCAGAATCATTCCTATCTTCTAACTGTAAGTGTGTTTCTTGATCAAGATTGTTCTGAGTTCTCCAAAAGATGTTCAGGATATCACTTTGTACAAATCCAGAATGTCCAAATCCAGTGTAGGCTCAGGGCTATCGATCATCTATGTAGACAAATGACACACGCAGCTTGAGGATCTAGACAACTGCTGAACACCTTTATTTACCAGAATTGGGACTAGGATTTGAGGAGCTGATTGAAAACCACTATTTGCTTGTTGAATAATAACAGTTCGAGTGGATGCCCTCCTCATATTTTGAAAAATGTTTTGGTATTTACATATGGAAGTCAGAAAGAAGCTCCCTTCTCATGACCCCTGGAAATAAGACTCTTTGCTAAACAAACATGCCTTTTGAGATGTGGTTCTTTCATGCTGTGTACTAGAAAAAAAGGAGTATGAACACTTGATTTGTATAATGTGGCCTTGAGGCAGCAATATTGTCCCTATGGCCCTACTGAACAAGGACTGAGTCCCAGGCTGAGTCCTTGACCAAATGGAAATGTGAGAATGTCAATAATACATATTGTCTGGATCATTGCTGAGTTTCAACCAACTTCCAAGGGACTTTTTTTTTTTCAATGACTATTCTAAGTGTTGTACTATTCTCATGAAACAAAACATCTGAGAATTTTTTCTGAAATTTTTGTATGAACGATAAATTAAGCTTACAAAAAATTGTGCCTCGTTTTAGATAGAGGGTCTGCCCTTTTGTACTAACTAGTATGCATCGTCTTCAATGAACTCCTTTAGCTTTCTTTTGTCTGGGACTTTCTCTTTTTTTTTTTCAAACTGAGAGCGATGTGATCAAGTTGATGTTTTAGAAGAACCACCCCAGAGTAGAAGAAAAGGACAGATGTGAAGAAAGACTGTAGGAAGGAATTAGAATGGGGACATATGCCAAATCCAAGCAAGCTGGGGGTCTGGCTAAGACAGGACTGGAGTGCCACATCTGTAAGATCAGGCATGGAAGGAGCCAGGACAACTGCTTTTCACAGGGGTGGCTTATGGAGATGGATGGTGAGGAAGGGGCTGCTGGAATTGAAGTGCCTTTGGGACATTCAGGGAAAGTACTCAGAGACAATTGTCTTGGAGGGTTTGGTGTCTGTGAAAGATCTGAGTTTTATTCCCCAAAATAGATCTGAGCTTCCCTATAAGTTCCTAAGCATCGAGTAGCCAGGGTAGGGGGTATAAGGGAAAGCCAAATAATATGTAAACATCACCTAGTTTAAATTATTCGACCCTCTGTGTCAATGTTAAATCTTTTTAATTTTATTTAATTATTATTTTATTATATTTATTATTTTTTTCTCTTCTTTTTGAAATCCATGGCATCTGATTATATTACATACCCCTATCTCTGTCTCTGTTGGTCATTTAAGTTTTTGAGAAGCGAAAAGAAGACCCATGTGCCTAGGGAGCAGAAAATAAGAGGAAGGACTCTGCCAGGTGATGTCACAGGGGCCAGATCATGCCAGATCCAGGGGCCTTGATTTGGTGAGCTATGTCGACTATTTTGGTCATTATCCTAAGAGCCTTTTAAAAGTCTTAAAATGTCTTAGAGACCAAGACAATGCAAAGAATGGAATTGAGTGAGGCAGGAATGGATGTGAGGGAGCTATTAGAGGCCAAGGCAGTTAGGGAAAGAGGATGATAGTGGTCTCAAGAAATGTGGTGGGAGTGAAGGTGAGAGACATGTTAGAAGAAACAGTGGGCAGCACTTGGGGATTGTTTAGATGGGGAATCAGGAAAGAAAGAGAGGAATCTATGATGACTCCAAGATTTCTGCAAGGAGCAACACGTCTAGCTGCCTGAGGTAGGCAACAAGCAGAGAAGCAGGTTTCACAGAAGTGGGGGCTAGCTCACCCTATAGACTCTCTGACACCTGGCTGGCAAATTTTAACTGCTGCCACTATTGCCAGGCAGTTAACTGTTGCCATGGGAGATAGTTCAGTAACCAACTGCACTACATGTATGTATTGTTCAACTTCAGCTGGACCTCTGAGCTCTTTGGAAATATTTTTACCAATTATAAATTAAATCCTATTTTATTCCTGATATTGAGTTTTAAAAACATTTTCACTCTTTCCCTATTTTGGTCCTATTTTTCCTCCACAGTTTTAGCAAACTCCTTGCCTCTTAATTTATTTTAAAAATATAGAGGCCAAACTGATGTGATTTTCCTCCTTCTTTTGCCTCCAATTTAAAATTTTGCTGAATTTTCAGTTGTTCTTTCTTCTCTCAACAGAAGTGTCCCTGTCCCCATCTTAAGCCCTCTTCTTTAGCTGTTTCCCAATATCACCCCATTCCACTTTCTCTGGAACATTGTTTTATAATATAGTCTAGTAAAAATGTATTTATATATTTTTATACATAAATGTAAACATATATTTATATTTGAATATATTATATAAATATATCTATAGTAAAAAATTTTTTTTCTGGATCCAGTATTTATATACTCAATGTAGAAAAATTGAAAAATATAAAAAGAAACAAAGATAAACACAAAAATCACCTACAATCTCAGATTACTGAAAAAATGAAAAAAAAACATTTTGATTTCCATTTTTTAAAAATTTCCCTTTCTACTAGTTTTGTTCCCTCAGTCTGAAAACATGTTTGAAGTCTTCTCTATTACAAAGATTTCTCTCAGTCTTGCTTCCCTTTCAAACTACTATGAAATCTTTTTCCTAGCCACCTATTCTCCTAGCCCTATCTGGAGAGCTTTAGGATGTCTCTGGAGTGAAAAAAGTTGCCTCAGGCTTGTGATACTGAGCCAAGACAATGGGCAAGACACAGGCAGAATTCATGTAACCATCTAAACCTATAACTATGTCTCCTGGACAGGCCACTGTTGCCTCACTACCTCAGCTGGTTCCTCTTGTATCTTGGATTTTGCCTCATTGCCCTGCCCAACCTGCCATGTCCCCAGTTCTTTATACCCAAATGTATTATTTTCATGGCTTCATTTATTGTTTCTATATGGATGACTTCAAGTTGATAGCACTAAACAAAACAATTCACCAAAAGCCAGAATAATATTTCCAACTGCCTTTGAGTTACCTCAATATAGATGTCACATAAGGAAATTCAGCATATCCAAAACTAAGTTTATTATATTAACTGCCAAATTTATTTCTCCTACTGCATTTCCTATTTTATTTAGTGGTAGCATTATCTCTTATTCAGTGAGTTAATATCATGTTAATTATTTACTTGTGTTATGCACATTGCTAAGTACTGTAGGTGCATTTTCCCAATCTCCCACTTCATTCTGCATTTTCCTTATTTTATAGTAAGAAAACAGAGACTTTGAAGTTCGCACCTAAGTAATGAAGTCAGAATTTGAACTCAAGACTGTTTATTTCCAAAGCTAGTGTGTTGATGCCTTTTCAATTTGTCCTTTTCTCTCCTTCCACAGCTGTTGCCCTACCATCATTATAGCAGAAGCTCTGTTAGCCAAGCCCCAATTAGTCAAATCACCTCTTTAACAACACTCTTCAGTCCTCTTTCATACTCATCACTGGAGATTAGTAGGAGAGTGTCTAGTTTGTTGAACTTTCCTGGTCCCACCAATTTAGTTGTATGTTTACTAAGAAACAGTTGTATTTTGTTCACAAGCCGGTTGATGTAGTTGTATTTCTTATTATGTAACAATATTTAATTAAATATTAGATAAACCAATAAAATATGAGTGTGAAAGAGCTGCTTTTATGAAAACTTATTTGAATACTTTGGAAAGACTCGATTAAAGAGAGTGGCTGAAAATATGACAATCCAAATAAGTATGGGGAATCTGAACCAGAAATGATTGGGGCAAACTTGTAAAAATTTCTTTAAGATTCTGCACTCTGATTGCCTTTTGCTGCAATTAAAAAAAAAACAGAAACAGAAACCTGGGTATGACACGTGCAAGAAAAATGATATAAAACTGCAATTAGCACATCTGTACTCAAAGGAAGAACATTGACACTCTATTATACAATTGTTGATGAATATACCCATATCTGTCTTGAGTTAAAATAAAACATCTCAGGTAAGTGTATGTATTTTTATTTTCTGCTTTAACAACTTTTGCAAATAAATGACCAAAATCTTAAACCTCAAATTTAAGTCTCTTACTCCTTTGCTCACAATAACTCAATGACTCTCCATTGACTACAAAATAAAGCTAAAAATACTTAGCAGAATATTAAAGATCAGCAATAATCTGACTTCTACCCACCTTTTTAGTATGAGCTTCCTAACACAGTACTCAATATCCCCTAAGTTCAGTCACCCATACCCTGGCTTTGGCCCAAACACATGATGCCTTTCAGTATTTACTCAGAGACAGCCTGGGGTGAACTCTATATTTACATCTTCATAACCTTACTCATTATTAAAAATAGTAGTTTATGGTGGGAAATATATTTGTTCATAGAAATTATATATTACATAAAATGCTAAAAACATCTGAAAAAAATTTGCAGAATAAATGTCAAGATATGAAGTCATGAGTTTTGCACAATATATAGTCTGGTGTGGAGGTGGGGAGTGTTTGTCTTTCACCATTGAAAGTTTAGATTTCTCTATACGCAAGATAATTTAGTAAAGGTTTAAAAGTCCACTTGGGAAAGATAACTTGACTATACACATAGTTGTCTAATCAGCACTAGGAAAGGTACCTAGGTCCTATGTGACAAATATCAACAGACTGTTGTGTCATTACTGTTCTTACTTGTCTGTTGCTCACATTCACGGTCTTTCCCTGGACTGTCTTAGCTGTCACTACTACATAGAACTCTTTAAATGGCCAAGTCAGCCAGAGCACCTTTGTCGGTTCCACTCTTCTCTTTCCGATTGCTTTTGTGTATTTTCACTTGGCAAAATGCCATCTAAGAGTTTAAAATGGAACTTTCCCAGCCAACTGACGTTCTTCTGCTTTCTGTTCATAGGAACACCACCTTCAAGGTCTTGAAGTTATCCACAGCCCTTGAGATCTGTTTTGTTCTTTGCTTTTCATGAGGCCATAACTAGTTGCCAATTATTTCTTCCTATCAAGACTAGATGTTTACGGGCTTTCAAAACTTAAGAGAATTTGCCCCTTTACAGTCAAACTGCTTGAAATATTTGCCTATCCTCACTATTCATGTTGTTACCTCCTGTTTACTTCTCAACCCAGGGTAATATGGCTTTTGTCCCCAAACTTTTGCTGAAGCTGTTCTCATTGAGACCTTGATGCTAAATTTAAGAGCTGTATCTCAGTTGTCAATCTAATTTCTTCTAGACTTTGATATTTAGACCACTCCTATTTGAAATGAATTCTCCCTTCAGCTTCTTCGACACTTCACTATCTCTATGGCTGCTTTGTCATTCTATTCTTTTTAAAGCTCCTTTCTTTTGCCTTTTTTTAAAAAAATATATCTGTTCCTCAGAATCCAGAGTCTTCTTGTCTCCTCCCTCTACACCTACCTCTAAGCAATCTCATCAATTTTCACCTCTATACCCATGATGCCAACTCTATATATCTCCAGTCCTGTTGTTCACCTGAGCTCTCAAAATACATATATCTAACTGCCTCTGATACACACCACTCAACCTACCTGAAACTGAATTTATAAAAATGCAAAATTAATCCTACTTTTCTTAGTGAATTGTATCACTGGATATCCACATGCTCAAGCCTAAAACAGAGATGTCAGTCCTGACTCCTCCCCTTTCTTCCTTACTCTACAACTAGTATCAAAGTTCTGTCAACTCAACTTCTGAAATATTTTTTAAAGCCTTCTACTTTTTCCATCCTTTCTGTGCTACCATGGTTCAACCATGATGACGTCTCCCATAGATTTCTGGAACAGTCTTCTAAATGGGCTCCCTGACTTCATGCTGGTCCCTCTCCAATCTGTTTCCCAGGCTGCAATAAAATTCCTCTTCTAACATACAAATTTAATCACATCACTTCCCAACTTTCCTGTCAACGTCTCTACACTGCCTTCAGCAGTAATTCTGATGTCTGTCACATTGTTTAAGGGGCCCTTCTGTGATCAGCCCCGCTCACCCTCAAGGCCCATGTGCTGCCACTCTCTCTCACTCTGTACTATTGCTTTCAGTTCTCAGACTACATTAATTCTCTACCTGTGAACTTTGGTCATCCCCACGAAACTTCTCTCTGATCAGGCCCTCCTTGCTGCTTGTGACCTCTGCACTCTCCCCCTACAATTTATTCATGCAACATACTTTTTGAACATTTACTATTACCAGGCATTTCAGGTGGTTAGACTACAGTAGGGAGCAAAGTGGGCACATCGCTGAACTCACGAGTTTAGTGTCTCCTGGACAGACAGATAAGCAAACTTAGGCCATTGTAGATCTTGTGATGAGTTGGGAAACTAGAAACCTCAAGAGCCCAGATGAGGGCATCTCACTCAGGCTGGAGTGAGAGGCTTCCTAAGGGCAGTGTTATTTACAGTGTTAGACCTGAGCTAAGTAGAAAGGTAAGAATCCAAGGGGTTTAAGAAAGACCTCAGAATTTTTTCTTCTCTCTTCTGCTTTTTTTGCCCCATTCTCACTCTTCTTAACCCTTTGTCCTTTTCCACATCCCACTACCTCCATTTGTAAAATAAACCCTTTGGTTGGTTCTTATTGTATCCCAGAAGTTAACTATTTTTTTCCTTCACTGATTGGATCAACTTTCATACAAGTACTCTCGGCCCTTCAGCAAACCCATTAACTTCCTTTCTGCAAATATCTCCTCAAGGTGAAAATGAAGAAACTTCCACCCTTAGAGCAGCCACATTATTCATCTCTTGGATAACTTGTAGCTACCTAGAGTAATGCCCAGATGTTCCTTTATCCTTCTGCTGTATACATTTTCCAATTGTCCATTTGTTCATGTTTTTCAATTATCTACATGTCAAATTGTCTATAAGAAATAGATAACCCATGATCTCTCCTCATTGTCTAAAATAATAAAGCACATATCAGGTTTAAGAAGCCTTTCCCCATAGCTTTGAGATTCCTGTCAGACCACACACCAGACAACATGGTGGTAATGTTTCTAGGCTTACTTGAGCTTTATTCTAGGCCATAGCAATACCTCTTACGTACAGTAAAAACTAATCAGCTAACCCCAACCTACAAATCTCTCAACTTTCTGTTTTTAAGGAGGTATATCATGTTAAAAAAAAGTCTTTCTTTTAGGGCTCGTTATTTTACATAGTCCTCCTCTTCAATAAGTGATCCCTGTTTTAAAAGGTTTCAATAGATAAGAAACATCCTAGAACAAATTTGCAGTCACCTCCACCTTCCATTCTCTCCAGGGTAGAGGGTAGCCTTACCCATGATTGGGCAGCGGCTACAGGTGGCTTTGCCTTGCATTGGGAATGTCATTGTTTTCCTCATTCACTACTGCCGAGATTTGGCAGTAGTGCTGGTGCATATATATATAGAAAGAAGCTAATTACTTCATTTTTTTCCCATTGGAACATTTTCCTATCCACTTGCAGATAATACTCCCTTTCCTTTAACAGCTCCTCTATGAATAAACCAACAATAGCACATTCATCAGAAAAGCTGAAGTTAGAGCCCAGGAGGAGACAACAGAAGGCTGGGACCAGGGGTGGTGGGGGTACTAGAGGGCAGTGTCCACCAGCTCCTGGGTAATTGGCCTCCCAGTCTCTCCAAAGGGAGCTCTTAGTAGAGGCAGATGGAGACTTCTATTTAATTCCTTGTATGTAAAAAATATAGGTATAGATATATAGAGATATAGAGATATATAATGTAAATGTTTCATCCATAAAGACAGTCATTTTTCTATAATGGCTTCATTTAGGGCTTTCTAGAGTCATTGCTAGTTCTTTCAGGGAGTTTACAAGCAATCATTTTCTTGGTCTGCAGCAAAAGAGAATCAGACACAGATTGCCTTTTTAATTTTTGTTTTAAAAATAAATAAATAAAGAGCACCTGAGTGCTTTAATCACGCACTCCTTATTATATACATGTAAAGTCTATAGTACTTTAATCAGTTTTGACGTCCTTTCACAGAGAGATTAACCAGTCAATAAGGACAAATCATGGAAAGGGCAGTTAATAAACCAAGATGTAGATACTTTTACACACCACCAGCAACTCCTGATAATACAAAATGGCTGGAAATTTTGAAAAAGACTCATCCATTCTGAGAAAGATTCTATGCTAATTTTTAAAAAACATTTCCAGTACATGGTTAAAAATTTAAGAGCAAAACTGCCATATATGAGATCCAATCAAAGGGGACAGTCAGAGGTGAGCAGCCCTGAAATCAGGCTGGTGCTCTGGCCAGCAAGTCATACATCCTGGGTTAGTGGAAGCTCTGCTTAAGAGATTGAATAATAGAAATTTGACAAATAATCTAAAGAGTCAATAATGAGTTACCAGTTAAAAAAAATACATGGAATCATTAAATAAATAAGCAAAACATTGATGTGCATGTGTGTGTGTGTGTGTGTAAAACTACATGAAAATGCAGGTTATAAAACAGAATATATAACTCCATTTTTGTGAAAGACATACAGAAATACAAACATTACAAAAATATAAACATATACTATATATGCATGTGTGTCTGTATACACACATAGATTAAACAATAGCCCTCGCTGCTATTCACAGCTTTGTTTTCCATGGTTTTAGTTACCCAACATGAACTGCACTTAGAAAATATTAAATAGAAAATTCTAGATATAAACAATTCACAAGTTTTAAGTCACTTGCCATTCTGAGTAATGTAATGAAATCTCATGAGTCATTTCTTTTTCCGGCAGCTCCACACTATACGTGCTCCTGGCCCTGTAAGTCACTTAGTGACCATCTTGGTTATCAGATCATGTGGTAGTTTCATAGTGCTGTGTTCAAGTGACCCTTATTTTACTTAATAATCACCCCAAAACACACGAGGAGTGAGGCGGGCAATTTGGATACAACAAAGAGAAGTGTCAAAGTATTTCCTTTAAGTCAAAGGTGAAACTTCTCGACTTAATAAGGCAGTTTCTTATCTCACATCATCACAAGACAGGTGAGTACAGTACAACAGAATATTTTGAGAGAGAACACATTCATATGACTTTTCTTACAGTATATTTTTATAATTGTTCTATTTTTATTAGTTATTATTGTTCATCTCTTACTGTGCCTAATTTTTAAGTTAAAATTTATCATAGGTAGGTATGTACAGGAAAATACAAAGTATATATAGGGTTCGGTACTATCCGCGGTTTCAGGCATTCTCTGAGGATCATTGAACATGTCCCCTGAAGATAAGGAGGAGACTACTGTATCTATGTATCTATCTCTAGGGAAAAAAAAAAGAAGAAACACATAAAAATGTTAACTGCAATTCTCTTTATTGAATAAGTTTGGGAGTGACTTTCTTCTGAAGAAAGCGTACCGAATTAATTGTGGGTGGGTGTATGGGGAATGGTCTGAGAGAGGGAGAGAAGGTTATTTTTGTGTGTAATAAAAAGTTAAAACCATAAACAGTGAATTAGAACTTAAAAGATAACAATAAGAGTTACTTTAAAAGAGACAGATATTTGTATATTAGAAACCGAAAAACATTGAAAACTATTTGGACAAGTTAAAAAAGAAAGTCTAAATGGTCTGAGGACAAAGTATTATTCACTATCTGATTTGGTCAGTTTTTCAACTGTAATAACTATGGCTTTACAACAACATTTCACAAGTCAAAAATGAGCATTAAAGTAAATCATCAATTTAGAAGGTTAATTATAAAGTAATTCCATGTGTGATATTGATTGCATTTAACAATCCCACTCAGAAGAGTAATACTATATTCCTTTAAGTGATTTGTTACTACAATGTTCAAAGAGATATAATATATAAGGGAATTATGCATTTGGTACTCTGCATTAGTTCTATTAGAAAAAAGAGAGAAAAGAGGTGTGTTTAGATGTGCTTTCCATTCCCTGACTTCTCCCTTTGTGAGAATTACATTCTGGTCAATCCTTGAGACAAGAGGCTGAAGCTAATATTGATCAACCCAGATTAGAATTTCTGTCAGGCATCGTACTGGTATATTTAACCTTCCCATCACTCTGGTAGACAGGTTTTTACCATTTAAGAGATAGAGGCTCAGAGAAATTTCTTACCTTCTGTATGGTCGCATGGCCAGTTAGGTGGTGGTACCAAGATTCGTTCTTAAGCCTTCCTAACCCCAAAGACTCTGCTCTTTTCAATTAGAACAGAGTTATAACATTCCATGGTGGTAGATGGTGTTATCTTTCAGATTATGAATGAGGTAATAAGGTCAGCTTGAGGACAGGTTGCTAGCAAAGTTTGTAAAAACAAGTGAGAGAGAAAGAGCTTTGCAAAAGGATGGCAGGTGTTCTTCAGTTACACTTCTACCGAACAGCTCTCTTTCTCATGCCTCTCATTGGATGCCTTGGTACAGAGATGCTTTAGTAGGAAAATGTTAGCTTTAGTAAATACTACAATGTTTATCTAAAACTTTTTTGGGAAAAAAAATTACATCTTAAAGGCAAAGTTTGGAATTGTCTAGGCTTTGGTTCAATTCTGAACTAACAGTTGTCAGAAATAAAAGGGCCGTGTGAAATGAAACGTTTGCAATTTTATTGAATTGGTATTTTATGCATGTGTCAAGATATAGACTTTTGGCAAATAACAAACATTTTTCAGATCACATATTCTTGTAAGAAATGTAAGGGCCAAAAATATCTCCCAGAATGACCGCAATAGCCTATTGTTAACACTTGACAGAAATTAGACTATAAAGTGGGTAAAGTGTGATTTGTTTAAAGTGTTGTTACCTCCCTAGAAAATACCACCAGTGTCATGAACATTAGTAGCCTGGTAAATATAGCTTATCTGACTGAATGATATATATAGGCTGACTAACCATCAACCTACGCTAAATTAATATGAAATTTTTAAATGCTAAGAAAAAAACCTGTCTTTAATTTTTAAGCCATGAACTTCTTTTTAATTTTTTAAATTACAGATTTATTGGAAAAGTTAAAATGATTGCGTTTTTATAAATAAAATAATGTAATAAAATATTACCTTTTGTATAAACTGAAGATGTTTTTTCATAGCTCAAAGGAGTGACTTCATTTTGATCATTCATCACTTTAAAAGGTGTCGAGTCCTTTACTTTAAAAGTAAAATAAGCACATAAACCAACACATAAAAAAAGCACAAAATGAAATGACTCCTGAAAACTAATACAGTGAAAGAGAAGTTACAGTGATATGAGCCAAACTGCCAGTGGTGATTCTGACTGGGGCTCTCACCTGAGATATGTTGAAGAAAAAATTACAAAGAAGCTGCTAGGTATCATTCGTATTTGGAGATACAGCATAGCTGCATATGTGGGTTGCTGAAAGGAAATTATGGGCTGGAAGAAGCCACTGTGCCGCTTCCTTGCCCTGGGGCCTCTTGACAGAAGAACAAGTTGCAGTTAAAGTGAGAATA
This sequence comes from Eonycteris spelaea, assembly GCA_003508835.1. NCBI lineage: Eukaryota > Metazoa > Chordata > Mammalia > Chiroptera > Pteropodidae > Eonycteris > Eonycteris spelaea. Next base: position 1,799,594 of record PUFA01000053.1, read on the forward strand.
GGAGGATAGAACCCTAGAAATGTGCACCAAGACCTGAAGATTATTTTCTTTCGGTACTTAAAAGCAGGGTTCATGCAATTCTGTTTATTGCATTAGAATTTAATAATAGCTGAGTGGTTTTTAAAATACATTTTAGAAGGAACATTGCACATGTTTGTGATTCATTCTAATTTAAAATATAAGGTGTCCTATTTCTATTCTTGCTTTTATATTGTGCTAACTGTACATAAATGGAAAATGATTAACCTTTGTCAAATGAAAGAAGCTGGATAAAAAGCAAGATGGCAATCGTGGTTTTAATTTTTTTTAAGAACATGTTTTATATACAGTATGGAAAAAGAAATAAATTTACTGAGTGTTATTAGTGGAAATTATTTGCAGGTCTAAAAATAATAAAATCGTATTCTATTTTTTTATTATTTCCCATTTCTCTAAAATAAATGTTCATTATTTTTAGAGTAGAAATAATAATTTATTGATAAACCTTTTTTTAAAAAAAAAAACACTGATTACCTTAATTTCTATTAGAGGAAGTGATAAATTAATAAGCATTTCTTGACCATTGGGTACGAATAAAGAAGGCATAATCTATTCTCTCAAAAAGTATAAAATATATGAGGAAAGGCAGACTGAACCTGAAAAAAAGAAAATCATAAATAATAGATGTTGATTATAAAATCAATGTTATTTATTTTATGATTATAAAGGCCATTATCATTCAAGTTTATTAATTAAAATAATAATTTTAATATTTTGTGCCATATACTACTTTACACATATACTAAACAATCAATGATTATTAGAGTTTGCCTGTACCTTCATATATAAAATATGGTCCAGAAAATGCTTCCCCCAAAAAACTTTATGCATAGGTTCCCAAAACAGTAGTCTAAAATAATCAAATTTGTCGCAAACATTTATGAATGCTCACTCTGTCTTTGATCACTTCCATGCTCTTCATTTGTTACTCATTTCACTAATAGATGTCTGTGTTAAATCTCCCTATTTCAACGTCTTAATGGAAAACCAAACCAAATTGAAAAAGGGAAAAGGGCCACATGTACGAAGCTTTAAAAATCATTTTTAGATTGTAATTGGATCCGCTTTGATTACAATTCTCATCATTTGAGTCGGTCATTTTCATTTGGGGCAGAGATAGATTACTCATAATATGATACTTCTCTTTACTCAACTGTAACATGGAAATGAAGTAGATTAACTCTTTTTAAAGGAACTATAGAATGAAGGTGATGCTATCCTCCACTTTCTGATTAGAAGTACTTTCTTTAAAAGAAGTCTTTGTGGGAAAATTTACATCAAGGCAAATCTGCTTGACCACTAAGTTTTTTAAGGCTAAGATAGACTTTTTTCCTTGAACACGATACAAAACTAAAAAACAAGAGACTTGTCCCTTAATCAGCTGAAAGTGGTTTTTCACCTTTCCTAAAGATTCAAGCATGTTAGTGTTACTATGGCAACAGATTTGTCAGTATGGTGACCAGAGTTTCTTGTGCCAGCCTGATTACTAAACAGAAGGAAATAGAACACTTTATTATTTTTTATTTAAAAAATTTTAAAGGTCAATGTTTTTTTATGCCCTTGAATGCAGGAATACAGGTTCAGTAATAAGAGCCACATTGCAAGAGGAAGTTGAGCATGGGGATAGTAAGAAAGGAAGCCAGACCTCAGGGCACAGAGTTTGCCGTCTGTGACCTGATGGTGGTGGGGCAGTGACTTCTTGGTTGGCCCGACTGGATTCTGAATTCTCTCACTCGGCCTTTGTGCCCTCTCTCTGGCGGAAGGAAAATGCTGGGTTAGTGATAATGTGTGGATGAAAATTCATTCCCTCACCAATAAACCAGTCCTTATTGAGTCCCTGCTACATACCACACACTATTCCAGCAGCTGACACAGTGTTCAGACAAAAGGACAAAAATCAGTGCCATCATGGACTCACATTCTTGGGGACGCAGGCCAAAACCAAAGAGGTAAACTCACACATAATATCAGATAGTACAGTAACTGCTATGAAGAAAAATAAAGCATATTAAGAGTAATGGGAAATTTTTTGAAAGAGGAGGGAAATAGTGAAAAATGAAAATCTTCAGAAAATCTAACACTTATTTACCTGCAACTGGGCCTGATAAATGTAGATTACATGTGAATATACTACATCAGTCATTTTAAAAAACAAATATAGACTGAATAGGAGCTTCTATTTGCCAGGTGCTAGAATCATGAGACATCGACTCAGTTCTAGAGCTTAAAATATTGCAGGCCCTTAATATAGCTAATGAAGGCCTTAAATTGGAAACCTTCAAATTTTTCAGGACTCTATATTTTGTACCTTTCTTGCATAAATTCCCTAAAGTTTTCCAAATATGCTTTATTGCCTTAAAAAAAATGCCTTTGGGATATTTTAACATGGTTTCTTACAGAGAAAGGGCTTAAAATTTCACTCTCTGGCTTACGATTTTAAATAGCAAGTTCTTTTATGGAACTCATGACTTTGGGAGGGAGGAATAGAAGAAAATATAAATGGATTTGAAAAGAACTGGAACAGATGTGCAAATGGCAGAGCCATTCCTAACAACTAAGAGAAGCGTAAAGGTTTGGAGTGTGCATTCTGGTAAAGAGCCTACAAAAACAGAAGTCCTACATAGGGTAAAGAGGATTGGGAAAAGGCCCTACAATTAAGAAGGACAACCAAGCTCTCCCTTCCCCCCCCCACTGAGTTGTGCTGGCAACAGGTGATCGAGCTGCAGGAACACTGCACACCTAGTGTGGCAACTCCGGTGTTCCTATCCAATTGTATTTATTCTTCATTATCTCATGAAGTGCCTAGCACTGACTTGGCACCTTAGCTGGACAACATGTAGGCATTATGTTTTTATGTTGCCATAAAACATCCTCAGTGATTGTGGCAAGCAGACTTACTGCTTTTCTGATGATCAACACTCAGCATGGTTTACAGTTGAACTGTCTGCTTTTACCTGGATTGAAGATCATATTCTGCAGATGACTCTAAAGTGCTTTATAAATACGGCATGCAGCAACATGGAACATTTGGTTTTATGGCAATAGCCTGGATGGAGCAAACCAGGGAATTTGCATGTAACTTTGGAAAATCCTGACTCTAGACTCTGGCACAGATAAATCTCTAAGGTTACAAGTTGCTCCCTCCATCTCCTAAGGGGTTTTGTTTTTGTTTGTTTTTTGCTTTGTGTTTTGTTTTAAGTGCCTGTTAATCTTCAGATTATCAGGGTCATGTCCTAGTGCCCTCAGGTTGATCTTGCTATCCCGAACTGGATGTCAACTCTGTTGTATCAATGCCTTGAGAACCTCACAAAGTTGTACAGTTGTCAAAGTGAGACCTGATGAACATTAGAAAAAAACTATTCATCATATGAGCTTGTCTGGCTCTGGCCCTGTGCTCAGATTTCTCTTCTCTACCCACTCCCAGACATCCAATTAATTACTCCCATTAATTATTTTCATGTTGGGGCAGTTTGGGTTCTTTCCAATTCAGAGAATCTTGACAATTGAGGAGTACCAAACAGGAGTTCAAGATAGTGGAACACCCTGTTTCTGCCCATTTCTCTAGACAGTACAGCCTGTGCCAAGGCAGGCAGCAGCCTTTTGGAAGATCTTGTCAGTCAGCTAATTAATGGCAGAGCTCACATGTGCACAAGGGTTATTATGATATGTCCTCTCTGAAGGGTTATTTCTAGTCACACTCTAAATCTTGAAAAATTGAAGTCAAAATGTTAATAAGCTAATTTTTTTCACATTTAGAAACCGATCTTTTTAAGTGCAGAATTAGCACATTCTCCCTTTCCTTTCTACATTAATTAATTTATTTTAAAAGGTACAGACTATGGAGATTGTGCAAATTATAGTTTACATCATCTCAGCATTTCCCTGTGCTTGCTACAGGTTTACAGCATTGATCTGCTTCTTTCAAGGTCTCTTTGTTTTCCTTGATTTCCAGCCTAGCCTGGCTATGGGCTCACTTGCCTTTCTTTTATTTATTTGCCTTCCACAATCCAGATCAAGGCTCAGCTATTTCCTTTAGCTGCCATTCAGTTCAGAAGAGCAAGGTTCTACTTTGACTTTTGAAGTACTCATCTGCCTTCAGTACTTTACCAGTTCATATAATTTCTGTTGGGTCATCTTGACATACTGCATCATTTCTTAAGTTGTTTTCTTACATCCTTGCCTGTGATTCTATTTGATGAGATATAAGTTACAGAGTCATTTTGGCCTCACATTTGACCAAAAACATGTGTACTATATGTATGTACATGAGTGAGACAGAGACAAATAGACAGAGAAAGACAGAGAGAGACAGAGAGACAGAGATATAGTAAAGGCTAGTGGTAAAGGGAAGGGGTGAAAAAGAAGGCAGCTGGAGAGAAGACCTTCTTATGCTTATGGTATCAGCAGTTTCTCCCAATACAAGGAAGGATTTGAAATATGCCCTTAGCACCCTTGTCTTTCTACCTCTGAGGGACTCTGGAACCAATTAAGCTCCTTCTCATTGAGATGTCCCAAAAAAGGGAGGTTCCCAGAAATTGCTGTACAGACCAGCCTAGGTTTCTCCCCAAAGTCAGGTAGTCTTGGGGTTGCTTTGGCAAATAAAAGCAGAGATTTCTGGAGATTGATATTTACTTTGGTGAAGCCCCAAACCTGTCCTAGCTGATTGTTTTTCATTGCCAGGGTGGTAAAAGTGGTAATTCTTCAAATCTCCCCAGGACCCTGTTCCATGTGGGGAAGAGGGATAAAATGGGCAGAGAGTAGGATTACATAGATGTTCAGATGTTATTGATTTAAAATGTATGGAACTGAGCAGGTCAAGATTTTTTTCCACTGGTAGCACACTGACATTGAATGGTCTGTGTACAATAGACATTAGAAAATATTTAATTTAAAAATATTTATTGTTTATTACTTACCAAAGAGTTTCGATGGGCATAAAAAAGATATAAGCTAATATACCAATAAAACATGGGCATGTTTAAAAAAAGATATAAGCTAAAATATTTTAAAGTAACTTTCAGAGCTCCATAAGCAACACTCAGGCAGAGAGATACATTAACCAGCAAAACCCAAGAAAGGGCTGGAATGAGGAAACTGAATGATCCTGCTTAGCATGTTCGTCAGGGGCCACTGCCTGGCTGGTGAACTGGCATCTCCAGTGTCCCACCCTAATTTGGTTCCCTGACCCCAGGTTTTGAAAGGTCACTGTGAAAGGGGATCTCACCCTCAGGTGCCATGGTCACTGACCTGGCATGACCTCTCTCGTATCTGCCTAGCTCCCTGAGCTGAGGAAGCTTTCACATTCCCAGATCCTAGTAGCTGTGGGTGTCTATGTCCTGGTCAGTATCTGCCTGTAGGCTGTTGTCTTTGCTGACCCACACCTAACAGGAAGTGTAAAATTGGGCAGAAGCTATTTGGAAGCATCACCCCCACATTCCTCAGGCCTCCTCCACTGTATCCATGGAATTTCTCCTTAAGGTTCAGTCTGGCTTAGTACCAATGCCAATCATACCAGGACAAAGAGAAGCTGAGTTTTTACCCTCTCCTCCTCCTCCACCCCAAACTCAGCAGATGAGGTCTGGAACTCATCTTGCAGATATCAGTGAGAGATCCAAAAATCTGGAAATGAATTCTATCCTACCTGTGCCATCCTGGCCCCTTTCGTACAACTGTGTTATGCCTTAGACTTTCATTGAACACATCAGTGCCCAGAAGTCCTTCCTTACACTCTGCTCAGTTGGCTAACTGGGCCCTGCCAACCCACTCATTTTTGCTCAGCCCTGTTGCATCGTCTTTCAACAGACTGATTATTTGTTCCAATAATCCAATGATGATGCTTTTCACCTCATTTCATGGGTCCCTCTCCCAGAAGTTTTGCTTCTCATTGCTTTGCTGTTCTTTTGGGTATCTGCCTAGGCTGGACTAGAACTTGATGTGGCCACACCCACTTTTGACTATGTTTTTTGGTCCACTGGCTGCTTTCTGAGAGGTCAGAGCCATAGCTGGTTGAATTTTCACAGCTGTAGTTTTCTGTTTCCAATTCCTGCTTATTGGCATTTTCCACTGAGGTCCCAGCACATGTTCATGCATCTGTGTGCAATGATAAGAATACAAGCCTCTTTTTCCTACTTGACAGTGCTATTATCTGACATACTGTTCAGACCTCATGCTGTCCCTACCTGTAGGCCTCTTCTGCTTGGCTGTCTCCCTGGACCTGACTCTCCTACCTGAACCTCTCCTATAACTAGTTATGTCCTGGCAGGACAGAAGGTCCTTTCAGGCCATTCTTATTCTTAGTGAGTTTTCACTTACCAACCAGCATGATTTTCCATGATTTTCACATTTCCAGGTAAATCTGGTTAAGCTGTATTAAGATTATCAGTGCTCAATAAATATTTTTACTACTGATTTGATTTGGTTTGCCAAATTGCGGTGTGCTTTCTTATAAGTTGCACTCTATCAATGAAAATGAACTGAGCTAAGACAAATTGGATGATAGTTTATGGCTTTAAAGGAATGATTTATAAAAAAATATCAACAAAGTGTTCTTTTATTCAGAAGTTCCCTGGTGCATTTCTTAACTACTAACAGAGAGCTGGAGGGACAGAGAAAAGTATCAAGCATATTACTAATTGAAAATTATGCAGACATAAAGGCAAAGTATATTTAAATCAATAGAATTTGATTTACAAAGTTTTATTCAGCCACAGCTAGGCAGTAAGAGCTAGATTAAAGGAAAGCTGCCATTAGATGAACTTGTGTCTCACAGATGAAAATTTCTATTCTCCTTATACCTCAAACTCCATGTCTTCTTAATGCTGGGATAAAAGTAAGCCACTGTCCATCTCATCTTCCATTTCTTTTTCTCTCCTCCTGGTGTCTCCACACCAACTCCTTAGCTTTTCTCTCCTGGAGGCAGTATGGCGAAATGGGGACCATTGGGTTTGGTGCCTAAAAGATTGTATTTGTCACTTATCAGCAGAGCGGCATATAAATAGATACATTTCTTATCTCAGTATAAAATAAATTGATTAAAGGTATCTGTAAAGTCAGAACTGCCATCTATGTAGACTAGATGTTTGTGATGACCATGATAAAATGTACGTGCCATGCCTTGCAGGGTGTTTGGCACATAGTGGTTTCTTGTTCCTTTTGTCTCCCCTTTGCATGTTCTTTCTCAAAGGAAGGGGAGCCCATCTCCAAAGCTGTCACACTTCCCGTGTTGACTATTGCCCTCGCCTCCCAGGACAGGTTTCCTCACATCTTGCCCTCTCTTAACATGCATAATCTCTCTCTCTCGCCCCAGGCGCCTTCTATCCTGTCTTTGAGGGGCATGTGCACATTCCATTCTGGAAAGTAACTTCTACCTACTGCTTTCTAAATTTCTAATCGTCTTCTTTTCAAAGCCAATATACTAAAAAGAGTGGTATGTTTTCACCACCAACTTTCTTACCACATGTCATTTCCTTAATTATTGATGAAGAGACTTTTAAATATCTATAGAAGGAAATTTCCAGATTCTGGAATGCTGTCCTTCTGGCTTGGTGGGATTCCTAGTGACTTTGAAGTATCACCAGGCTGATCAGATGATAGGAATGTTTTCATATCTATAAGGAGTTAAATATGTTAGAACTATTGCATTAAAAAGGCTGCCTTATAGAAAGAAGATACGAGAAATTCAGGGCATAAAATTTGTAAATTATGTAACCTTATATTTTCATCAGCACTAAAAAATGGTATTTTTGAAGCAAGGTTAATCTTTAATTGCCCAATGTAACATCCTATATGAGAGGAACTTTAGATATAGAGGACAGGAAGGAAGGAAAGAAGGGAGGGAGGAAGAAATAGGCAGAGTATGTATTGAATTGTGTTAGTGTCCCTTTAAGAAACATTATTATTTTGATCTGTTTTGCATAGATTGAAACCCTTCCAGAAACATCATATATTAAATGATTGGTAAATTAAAGCACTTTAATCTAATTGCTCCTTTAGGAGCTAATGACCCTCTCTGCTGCTTTGTTTGAAACAATTGGTATAATCATCATGGAAAGAGTGTGTTCAGTCCCATACATTGCTTTGTAAGTTCACATTTAGTTCAAAATTACGTGCAATTTCAAAGTAGCTCTTAAAAAAATTCTTATCAATCTAGTATACTGTAAGCTTTGCTTATATTTACACATTTGCTAAAATTTCTGAAGGTGACTTTGGTGAATGGATTGTTGTCTTTAAATAGATTCAGCTTGCTGTATATGCAAAATGACTTGTGCAGGATCAACCATGGAAATTCACTGAGTATGCCCTTTGCGCTCATAATATTGAAAATTACTTCGTAACCCTAAGGACCTCATTTAGTTAAGAAATCAGTGTGTGATTTATAAAGGCACCATGTAGAAACGTTATCAGGGATCTATGGTCAGCATACTTCTCTGTTATAATTATTATTTGTAGAGGTAGGTTTTGTGGATTGGATTTTCTTTTATATTTAAATACATAATTGGTTTTTGGCCAATTATAGGCATGTAAGCTTCATATAGCTTTTTAAAATTTTATTATTTTATTTATTTTTAATTTTTTAATTTTTTTTAGGCTAAGCAATCCTTGGTTGACCTCACAGATTGCAAGGATCTTGTCAGCTTACAATCCCTTATTTTTTTATTTTTTATTTTTTTACACCTACAGCACCTAGTCTTCCTAGGTGGTCTCCCATCCAAGTACTAACCAGGCCCAACCCTGCTTAACTTCCAAGATCAGACAGGATCAGGCTTGTTCAGGGTAGTATGGCCATAGACAGCTTCATATAGTTTAAAAATAACTTCCATAAAAACTGCTTCTCTATTCGTAGAGTGAGAATGTTTCAGAAACTGGAATGGGCCTAAAAAAATAACATATTCTAATGCCCTTATTATTAGACGGGCAAGCAAAGAGAGGCCCAGTAGAGAACAAGTGACTCGCCAAAGTCTGTTTCTTCCTGCAAATTGGTGATCAAACTAGTATAAGAACTTAGTTTATGAGAGACTTGGTTCTTTGGAGGAGGTGAGATATGTACATTCTTATGAAAAGATTTTTAAAGAATTAAAATATTATTTCATCCAGTTCATGGCAACATAACTTAGAAGAAAACAAATTTAACTTGGAAAATTATTACTCAGATAAGTTAGTTTTTTGTATATATAGAGTATCTTTTTCCAATTGAATTTTGTATTCACTGTCACATTTGTTTTGAGTGAAAATGCATATAGCAGTCCCTTCTTATCTCTGGTTTTGCTTTCTATGGTTCTCATTAACCCAGTCAACTGGGTCCAAAAATAGTAAATGGAAAATTCCAAAAATAAACAATTTGTAAGTTTTAAATTGTGCACCATTCTGAATAGCATGATGAAATCTCACACTGTTCTGCCCCATCCCGCCCCTTTACATGAATCCTCCCTTTGTCCATCATATCTACACTGTGTACATTACCAGCTTACCAGTCACTTAGTAGCCAGCTGGGTTTTCAGATAGGTTTTCAGATATTTTGAGAGAGAGACAAGATAGGCTTTTTTTAGAGGATATTTTTATAATGATTCTATTTTATTAGTTATTGTTGTTAATCTCTTACTGTGACTAATTTATAAATTAAACTTTATCATAAGTACATATATATGGGGGGGTGGGGAAAGTACATATAGGGTTTGGTACTATCCTCATTTTCAGGCTTCCACTGGGAGTGATGAATTATAGTCCATGCAAATAAGGGAGGAGGGGGACTTTCATAATTCAGTAATTCTTTTAATTTGGTGTTTCACAAATTATTTAATTAGTTTCATTGATAGAAGAGAAATTTCTTAGACAAGTGTGATGTATGAAAATTATAATGGGAAATTAACCTACATAATCTAATCATTTGTAAGTATTCCCCATTTATATATAAATATAGCCAGTACTAAGATAGATTGTTAGTTTTGCTAATTACAAAGAACACTTATCTATTATAAGAAATTATATACTAGCTTAACCTAGCTTTGGTGGTTACTTATAACTGAAAATAATGAAAATGGTGGAATTGGATATAGACTGTTTTTCATTCTAATTTTCCACTCACATTAGTCTGTATTACAGTGTACATTGTTTTATAGTATAAAAACTCAGAGGATTTGCTTATGGTGATATTTCTCTGAAATATAATGTTTCCTTGCTGCATATTTCCAATCTACTCTTTCTTCCTATAATAGCCAACGCCAGGGAGTATTGAAAAACCAGGGACTTTGGGTTAACACATGTTGGTGGCAGACAACCACTACTCTCAACCCAGCTGCCCCTCTAATGGCCTTTGAGGAAATCACAAGAAAAGATCTCGGGGCCAGGTATGGTAATGACAGTCTATCAACAGAAAAGCAAACCACCTGAGAGGGAGATTAGATGCAATAAACCAAGATGAATCTGGGAAGATAGGACAATCAAATGACAAACTAGGAGCAGATGAGAGGCCAAAGCTATTGGGGAGGCCTGTGAGAGATCAGAAGGAGCTAAGAGGGAAGTAATTTAGAAACATCATATGATGTCTATGAACAACTGGCCTGCTCTCGCTAGGCTGAGATAGGTCTGCCAGCCCATATCATCTTGACGACCACCATGTCTCTAGTTTGGGTTCACTATTAAAAACATTAATAAACATCTATGATGTGTGTAAGGTATTAAGACCACACAAAAAAAATAAGACAAAGTGATTGTTCTTAAGTTCAATATAGTAGATCACAAAGGAAACTCATATATATCGAAAACCTACCATGTGCCAGACATAGTGGAAGGCATTTTATATACACTATCTGTTAATTGTGATATACATAAAGATGTGTTGAAGTCCTAACCCCCAGTACCTCAGAACGTGACCCTATTTGGAAAGAGGGTTGTTGCACATGTCATTAGGTAAGGTGAGGTCATACTGGAACACCAATATGATTGGTGTTCTTATAGGAATAGGGGAAGAGACACAGAGACAGGAAGAACATGATATGAACACAGAGGCAGAGATTGGATGGTGCAACCTTAAGTCAAAAACGCCAAAGATTGCTGGCTGTAACCAAAAGCTAAGAAAGGCATGGAACAATTTTTCTATCAATGCTCTGAAGATAGCAACCCTGCTGACATCTTGATTTTGCACTTCTAGCTTCCAGACCCTGAGACTGTGAACATTTGTTATCAGGCACCCAGTTTGTGATACTTTGTTACAGCCATCCTCAGAAACTAATATACCATTTAAGTCCTTATAAGAATTTACATGGTAAGTAATATTAACTCCATTTAAAAACTAGATTTATAACTTGCCTTATTCACAAAGAAATAGCTTTGAGATTAGATAGAATTGAATTCATATTCTGAATTAGAACTGAATTTCTCAGCCACTAACTAGCTATAAAATTTGGAAAAATTGTTTAAACTTTCTTAAGCCGACATTTGCCCATGTGTAAACAGGAGATCACTCTATTGAGGTTCATATTTCTTGGTTTACCCTGGCTGCTAGGAAGCTAATAACCAAGTTTGTAGCCCAAGTATACAGCATCTCGGACACACTTTTTTGCATTTAAAAATCTTTTGGTATTGTATAAACTTTTGTAAGTGTCTGTAAATTTTAATTGGGAGTAAATGAAATAAACATTTTAGATAAGGCCTATGCCAGTAGAATACCATTCATAAGTTAAATACAAGTTTGAAAGCATTCTACTATAGTCTAAATGAGTGGCCTCCAAAACAGGATTTTATATTCCATGAGACGATCCATTGGTGTGAGGGGAAAATGTTAGAATTAGTTATCAGTATAGTTTTGTTTATCAAAAAAGAAAGAAAGAAAGAAAGAAAGAAAGAAAGAAAGAAAGAAGAAAGAAAGAAAGAAAGATAAAAGAAAGCAACCAAGCTTTCCTAATATTTACTAAGTGTTGACAATGACATCACATGGTCCATATTAGGGCAGTCAAGTGTGAGACAGCCAGGGGAAGAGTGGGAGTTCAGTGCACACACCTGGTTTTTCGATGAAGGCCTATTGCAAAATGTTGCACCTGATGTTTGCCCACCTAATTGGATTTACAAATCCCATAATCTAGCATTAACTAAACTTTCTCTCACAAAATGAACAAGTTGCTTATAAAAGGTACTGCAAATGGTAGGTAGAAGATGCTATGCAAACACCAATGAACAAGAAATTTGCAGAATGGACACACTTCTACTCTTAGCGAAAAGCTGTTTTTCATTTGCATGGTGAAATTAAAACAATGATGATTTAATTAGGTATGGCAAGAAGTTAGCCCCCAAAATTCAAAATTATCAATAGGATTATTTAAGATATGAATTTATATAAACTATCCTTAATGAGACCTAAGTATATACTGTGCTTTGAAGTATTAGCTGAAAGTAACACATATTATTTTATAAATACAAATGCCTATATTGGGAATTATTGCTCAAAAATATTTACTGTGGTAGTGCACAATTATAAAAAGTTTAAAGATCAATTGCCTAAACAGTGAGCCTATGCTAGTCATCACTGTCTTCCTAAATCTCCCTTCAAGCTTCCTTACAGATTTGTTTCTATAATTAAAACACTACCACAAGGGAGAGTTATTAAAATGTTTTGAAGGATGGAATCATATGACAGGTTCAGAGACATAAGTGCTAGAATAATGAGGTTCTTGAGAAAGGTTACTGAGTTTCTTCTAAGATGCCTCAGTACTTAGCACAGTGCCTGGCACATGTTTGTCAAATGAAATAAGAAGTCAGTAAATGCAGCATATCTTATAGGAAGACAACATCTCCCATGGCACATACACATATCGTTGTGATGACCACTCATTAACCTAATATGGAATATAGAAAATTTATTTAAGAGAGTAATCATCAAAAAGTCTTTGCTTGTGGCTAATTTATATTACGTAGAATTTTAAACAATAAACCTTCCCTATGATTAAGCTGAGTTATCGAGCAGATAAGATCCCATAAAACCTATAAAAGCTTGTTAGAGCCTTGCCAACACATGAGATCAGTAAGCTCACAGGCTGACTCCCTTTTAAGGTGACCGCTCCACTAGATGAAGTAGGAACACATTCCCACTTCGTCCTGTGTGTTCCAAGTCACTTCCCTGAGATGGTGGCAGGCACTTGAGTCCAGCTGTCCTGTCCTTTCACTAATGGGTAGCTAAGGAAGCCTGGCTGACTGCACTGTTACTATGACTCTGTGCCAGATTTCCAGGTCTGAGGATAACAGGAGAAAGGCTGGGGGAAACTGTGTTCAACTGCCAGCAGGAACAGGCAGCACTGGTGTTTCCAGAATCCGGATCCACCGGAATTCTGGAGTTTTCCCATCAAGCAATTAACTGGCTTACCTCAATTCCTTGCTAAACTATTAACACCGGACACATTAGAAAATAGCCATATTTGTCATCACCACTGATAGGAAAAAAAGAACACTTTTCATAAGTGTCAAAATCAACTTTCTAAGATAATGAAAATGACATGAATGGAAATGCTATTTTTGAGCAAAACGTAATACAGTCTTTCGTGGAGTAAAAAAGAATGTTTAAGAGGTATATATAGGATGATCCCAGGATTGTAGAAATAAACATGAATGTATAGAATAAAGAGAGTGAAGATTAAAATGTAAACAAAGGTATCTCATAGAAGTGGACTTTTAGGTGATTTCTATTGTTTCTTTTGACTTACCCATGTTTTCCAAATTTTCTTCAATACATAAGCATTATTTGTATAATGAAAATAAATCTTTATATTTTTTAAACTATATTATTTGGTCTTAAATAACTAAATAATATTCTGGTAATGATAATAATAATAATATTAAAAAATAGGGAAAAAGAGAAAGGTAAAAACATCCTCAGATTTGTCCTAAAGACTCTACTTTGATCAGTTTTCAAAATTATTTAACAGTCGCTATGAAATTGGCTGTTTTTACCAGATTCTTAAGAGTTAAGAAGAACCCTGTTGGTCAGCTGAAGATGGTCTACTCAGTTTCCAGACTTCAATGAAATAAATTCATTTAAAAAATAATAAATGGTTTTTTGGGGGTATATAATACTGGGAATTCACAAGATGATAAAACTAACTAATTTATTGATTCATACTGGTGGGTGCTAGAAACTATGCAACATTCTAGGGATAAAAGAGTGAATAAGATGAACAAAGTCTCTCTGTCACAGATTCAACTACACATACACTTACATTGTAAGTCCTTATATAAACGGTTTGTATTAGATTGCAGAAATTCTTTTAAAGATAGCTGTTATTTTTTGGAAAAAAAAACCATTATGAAATGGTCAAACAATCTGTTAGATATAAAGGCATCAAAACCTTATTTTATCATTTTAAAAAGTTTGAAAAGTTACCAGAAGCAAGTCCAGATTATTCTCATTTCAGAATACTGGGAAAGGCATTTTAATAGCATGCCCCCCTTTATTCTGTTTTTCTTTGGTTGATGAATAATAGACAAGATATATCAACCACCTCTCATATGTACTAGATAATGTTCTGTAGAAGTTGTCATGTTATTTGAATTATAAAGTTTAAAGACTAAATGCAAATACATACTCTGAAAAAGTTTCTGTAGAAAAGCTGATTTGCATTTAAGCTTTCTGAGCCCAGTAGATCCTCACCTACTTTATAGGGATTTTCTAAGGCCACCAGGACATTATATTTGAAAATATTTGCAGCTTGCTACTATTGAAATTTTGTTTTGGCCACCTGTTCAATTAGTGGTAATCTCTCTCTCTGAAATATAGCTGATACATTCTTGCTGCATATTTTCAATTATATTCTCCTCCTATAATAATCAAAGCCAGTGAGTATTGAAAAACCAAGGATATGGGGTTAATAAACATGGATAGGAGACATTACTAGTCCCATCTCAGCCACCTCTCTAAGGGGCTTTGAGAAAAATCACAATTTAAAAAGATCCAGGGGCTAGGTTGGTACTGGCAGTCCATCAACAGGAAAGCAGAAGACCATTTGAAAGGGAGATTAGATGCTATAAATCAAGATGAATCTGAGAAGATAGAACAAACAACAAATTATGGGCAGATAAGAGGCCAGAGCAACTGGGAGGGCTGTGAGGGATAAGAGGGAACTGAGAAGGAGGTGAAGACTGGGATGATTTCGGAAGCCATTTAGAAATGCTACACTGTCACATAATGTCTGTGAACATTTTTTTTTTGGCATGTTACACCAGTGATTCTTATTCACATTTTCAACAAAAGCTTAAGGAAACAGACAAAATAGAAAGAACAAAAGAGATATGAATGGCAACAGCCTCAAAAGAAAAGGATTTAGTAACAGAAAAAAAAAATGTCCACTTTTCCTCAGAAGCCTATCCAACAACCCTTCCTCCCTTCATCCTTGCTGACAGAAATTTTGGTTTTATGTAGTTGTTGGGGGCCATGCTAGGAGTGATTAGACATCCAGGTGAAACTTGATTAACTATGGCCCAAACATGGTAGTTCAATTCCTATTGTCAATGATTGGTTTAAAAATAAAAATGTTCATGTGACGCAATTCTGGCCAATGAATTAAAAGGAAAATCTGCTGCAAAGCCTCCAGGGACATTTTCCTTGCTATTAAAAGAAATATGTAAATCAGATCCTAACTTTTCCCTGTTTACCTCATGCCCTCCACAATCAGGCCCTTGCTTATCTTCTTTATTTCTTGAAATTCTTTCATTTCCTTTCCTTACTCACCATGCTGGCCTCTTCTCTATTTTTCCAGTACTCCAAGATTTCAGGGTCTTTGCCTTCTCTAGTCCCTCTGCCTAAAATTCTTTGTCACCAGTTCCTTGCATGGCTCTTCTTCTTCATTATGCAGGACTTAAATTCTGTTTTAGGACTTCCCTGGCTCATTCCATTATGAGTTATTTACTGTTTAACTCTTATCACAATCTAAAATTGCTATTTTTATGTGCATTTTCTTGTTTGTTTATTTTCTGTCTCACCCACTACAATATAAGATCCCTGAGAAGCTTATTCTTGAGGGAATATTAATTTTCCTTCAAGGCTATGATCTTGTGTAATATTTCTAATGCCTGGAAAAGTGCTTGGCACATCGTATTTGCTGAGTCATTAAATATAAACTGATCCCTGGTATTGAAAATATAGGACAGCCATGACATAACATGACCAAATTACACATTTGAAAATATAGTCCTGAGAGATTTGATTAGCAGACAGTATATTTATTTTTCCAATTGGCTATCATTGAGCTCAGATTGGTGATGTGGCACCAGAATGAAATTAATCTACTAGGTGTCAGCTAGGGTAGCTTTAACTCAAAATAAAAATTCTTTAAAAATAGTTCCCAATGCTTTTCTTCTCCGCAGTAAGGGGGACAAAGGAGATCAAAAGATAGGTTTATTGTTCATATATTTTTTGCAAAGAAGATAAATATTTGTAAAATAGAATTAATGTGTGTTCTCTGGCACCACTTTTACTGAAGCAGAGATGGCCAAAGGGAGATGAGGTGTTTTAGTCCTTTCAGGCTGTGATAACAGAGTGCCATAGACTGGTGGCTTAAAAGACAAACATTTATTTATCACAGTTCTAAAGGCTGGGAAGTCTGAGATCATGGTGGCAGTATGATTGGGCTCTTGGTGAGGGCCCTGCTCCTGGTTCACAGACAACTGCCTTCTAGCTGTTTACTCACAGGGTGTAGACAGAGCATCATCTCATCAATCTCTTGTGAGGACATTAATTCTATCATAGGCGCTCCAACTCCATGACCTAATCTAACCCTAATTACCTCCCAAAGGCCCCACCTTCAAATTCCATCATAGTGGGATGAGGGCTTCACATAAGAATTTGAGAAGGACAAACATTTAGCCTGTAACAAGGGGGTATTGTGAATAACAAGCTTCTGTATCTCAAGGCCCAAAAAAAAAAAACATTACCCTAGATTCTTTAACATATATTATTTTTAAAATGGCATCTAAATCATAAAATTAATTTGGTTAACATTGGGGAAATATTTTTTAAAGTTTTAGTAGTTGGATTAATGAGGAGACTGTGCAGTGAGCAAAAGCCTTTGGGTTGCAGAATCGAGTTTTAGAATTTCTGATTGCAAATTCACATTTTTTTTTAGTATAAATAATTCTAAGCTGCTTTTTAAATAATATTGGAGTTGATATTTCTTTTGGAGAAATGGCTGTTCAAATCCTTTGCCCATTTTAAAATTGGATTATTTTTCTTTTCATTGTTGAGTTGCAAAATTTCTTTATATATTCTGGAGATAAATTGTATTTCCATATGAATTTTGGATCAACTTCTTGATTTCTGGAGGAAAAAAAAGGCAGCTATAATTTTTTATGATTGAATTGAATCTGTAGATCATTTTGGGGAGTATATCTTCACAATATTGTCATCCAATCCAGGAACATATGATGTCATCCATTTATTTAGATCTTTGATTTCTTTCACAATGTATTGTAGTTTTCAGAGTATAAATTTTTCATTTTTTTGTTTAATTTATTTCTAAGTGTTTTATTCTTTATGATACTATTATAAATGGAATTATTTATTAATTCTGATTTTTGGATTGTTCATTACTAATTGATAGAATCATAATTGTTAATTACTAATGGATAGAAATACAATTGATTTATGTATATTGCTTGTATACCCTGCTGCTTTGCTGAACTCATTTATTAGTTCTAATAAGTTTTTAATGGATCCCTTAATATTTTCTATATACAGGCTCATATCTTCTGCAAATAGAGCTTCACTTTTTCTTTTCCAATTGGGATGCCTTTTATTTTATTTTCTTGCCTTATCTTCTCTGACTAAACTGAGCTAAAGAAAGAACTCATATTCTTGGCCACCCCCACTCAGAGTAGAGCTTCCATTACACTGACTGCACTGGGGGTTGGGAGCAAGACATGACTCAAAGGCCAGAGACCCCTGTTCTTAATGAGCTTTAGTAGATTTTCGTATATCTACATATCTCCATTTTCTGTATGTCCTTAGGACAATTTTCAGAGGCTTTACATGGTTGTTGTTTTTATAATTTTAATTAGGTATGGTTTTTATCATTGCAGACAGGGTCCATAGAGCCCTCACACCAGTGAAAAGTGCTTTTCCTTAATATAGTGTATTAATTTCTTAGAGCTGCTGTGACAAATTACCACAAACTTAATGGCTTAAAACAATACAAATTTATTACCTACTGATGTGGAGACCAGATGTCCAAAATCACCTTCACTTGCTGAATAAAGTCAAAGTGTTGGCCAGGGCTGGTTCCTTCTGGAGGGTCAAGGGGAAAGTCCATTCCTTGCCTCTTGCAGGTTCTAGGGGCTGCTGGCATTCCTTAGCTTGGGACCACTTAACTAGAATATTTGCTTTCATTACCACAAAGCTTCCTCTCTGACCCTGACTTCTCCTGTATTCCTTTGTAAAGGACCTTGATGATTATTATCAGTTTCACCTGGATAGTCTCCTCACTTTAGATTTTTAACTTGATCACATCTGCAATTTTCCTCTTGACATATAAGGTAACATTCCCAGGTTCCAGGGATTAATATGCAAAAAATTTGGGGTGGGAGCAGAGGTGTGATTTTTCAGAATTGTACAATTTTAGTGTTTGGAAGGAGTTTTAGTCTTTGTAGATGAAGAAACAGTAGCTTGGATTGGCAACAATCATACTGAAGTTTGTATAGCTAGGGTGTGTCAGAGCTAGAACCAGGTTACCAGATTCCTGTTTTAGAGCATAATGTTTTGAATGATTAAACAAAAATAAAATTTATATTATCATGTTTCTAAGCCATATATAATAATTTTTAACTGATGAATTATGGAAGCACAAAATTGGTTTTTATCAAGACTAGCTATCTGAAGTCAATTTAAAAGTAATAAATGCAATTCAATCATTATATTCAAATTTCACCTTTCATAACATCCTTTGCCCTTTAAAGATAAGGATTGGCTGCAAGCAAGATGTTTTTCTCCAAGTTAATTTAATTCATGTTCATAAATGTATGTAGCGAAATGTGTTATTACCATATGCACTGTAGGAATAAACCTATGCACACTTAGATAATTTATGGATAACGTGTCCTTTGGTATAATTCCAAATGAGAGAAATCATCCATAATTTCAGAAGGAATCTGCAAAATTTAACTAAATGAACTATGTGTGATGTGGGAGGGTATCTTTCCAAAAAATATTTTCATTTTCACTAATTTAAATTTAATAAAGTGTGGATCTCTCCAGCACTTTGCTATAGGGTTGCTTTTCTTCCCCCAGCTCCTGAAGGACATTCAGGGCATGTTAGAAACATTTCTCTCGTGACATAAAATTACCCAGGAAAAGAACTGATTAATGATTGCAAACAGTACTTGGGAAGGAAAAGTCATCATGAGAGTTGAAACTGTTCCTTTTAACAACAGCGTCTGCACTTTAGAGTTTTTAGAAGCCATTTCACGAAGAGGAGGAGGAGAAGGAGGGGAAGGGGGAGCAGAGGAAAAAAAAAAGACAACCTTTCCTTCCTCCACGGATAGCTTTCACAGGAGCATCATCATCATCATTCAATGAGATTTTGAACAATAAACTATTGTAAAACATAAGCAGTAGTTACAGGGGAAGAATCTGGCCCGTGAAAGGGATAGATAGATTACACTGCCAAATAGATTTGATCTGATACTCTTGTTAGCATGTGAAATTCCCTTTGTAGTATCAACTCAGAGAAAGGAAGAAAATAGCATGGGGATGTTTCTGGCACAAAACTGTGGTTTCTGTGGAATAGATCTTTTTTTTTTTTTTAATTGTAGAATATTCTTTACTAGACTTAGTGATTTACTGCTATCCTATAAATACAGTGCAAGAGTACATTGAACATTTTCTCAAACGACTGAATTTAAAGGGCTCCTTTAAAAGAACCATAAAACAAATCTTTTTAATCAAGAAAAGCCATTGTTTGGTGTATTCTCAAGTGATGTTCAAGCTCATTGAGAATGTTTTTGTGGTTACGGGTTGGGTGTGAGGAATAGTTTATGATTATTCTGTTGAAAGTTCTGTCAGCTTCATAGAACTCTTTGTCCTGGAGATAACCATGGAGAAATAGTGACATAAAGGGTAACACATTGCCAAAAAAAATTATATAACAAGCTTTCCAATCTTCATTGTACTCTATCCTTTAAGTAATATGTGTATTACTTTTTCAACATAAAAGAATGAACCTTTCAAGCTGTAGTTAATGCTGTTAGGAAATCTAGTCTAAACAATCACTAGACATACTAATCAGGTTATACTTAATACACATTCATAAAACATGAATTTCCTAACAATTCCTACTTGTATAGAGTTATACTTATTGTTTACACAAGGAAAAAGATCATTAATATGGCAGTATTTTAAAATAATGGTCAGTTCAGTTTTAAAAATCTTTATTATAGTTTAGTATATACGAAAAATATAGATATGATAAATATTCCAGTCTATTAATTTTAACAAACTTAACACACCTGTGTAACCAGCTTCCAGATCTAGAGACAGCATGCCAAATCCTTTTTTAATCTTTTGTAAAAAGGATTTGATAGTGTTTGTTTAGAAGTTTGAAATCTTAACTGAATAGTCATTTTTCTGACATTTTCTTTCCCTAGGCAATTTGGAGGGACTCAAAAGTCTTTGTCATGCACTTTTAGACAGGTGGAAAAGTACACTAAAAGGGGAGAAGAAATTAGTATAACTTTCCTTTTCCATTCAGTAAAGGAGGGAGCATTTCTAGAAGACTATAAGAGAACTGAAGAGAACTGAATTATTAGTCTTAAAGATTAACTTTAAGGGACAGGTCCTGTGTACACCCCAGACTACCTTTAGGCCATGCTAGAGGGAGGCGGAGGTGTCACCCAGGCTCTCAGGCTGTCCCTGGGACTGTCACTTGGACCTGTGTTAGTGGTGGCCAGACCAAGGCCCAGGCAGGGCTCTGGTAATCACCAGGCCAAAAAAGACTTTCTGAACAAAGTGCACTGCTCACAGAAAGACAGGAAGTAAGGAGGAAGCAGAGGGGTCTGAAAAAGAACAGGTTATGCAAGACCTGAAAGGACCTGAGCTGGGGGCCTGACTGGAGGAGGCAAAGAATGTTCTAGAACCCCTCAGAGATGGCATACCAGACTGTGGGGGCAGAGACTTCATTTCACAGAAGCTGTTTAGCGACGTCTCCAACATTATGGATCCTGAAACAGAGGCCTGAAGATATTCTCTGTTGCAGGGACATAAATGGTAAAGAACACCCAGGGGACCAGAACACCCAGGGGACCAGAACACCCATCTCCCGGCTTCCACAGCTCGTTCTGGTTTTTATTATTACTTGAATCAGATCATTTTACTACTTTGCATTCCTGAATTTTGTCAGAAAGATGTTACAGTTTAGGAGTCTGCAAAACACAAGTTGGAAACAGGGCCAGTCAGTTTTGACGACGGTTGAGGGAGTTTGGTAGGGTTGCTGTGAATGCAGTCACATTACTGTTTAAACAGTGCCAAGTTTATTCTTAGTTGCCTAGGAAAAAATAAGGAATAAGTGTAAATGGAAAGGATCTAGCTTCAGAGATGTGCCCATTAACGCCCTGCTTCAGTGTGTGTGCATGTGTGTTTGGTATGTGTGTTTCGGTGTGTGCCCAACACTCGAATATGCTGTAGAGCTATCGTAATGCTAGTATTTACTTTTGCCTACAGAATTCCGTTTTTCCATTTAGCAACTAAAAATAATATATAGTCTCTGTTGCAAGGGAAATGTGTGGATGCTGGGATGCTTGCCACTTTATTTGCCTTTAGTCAGAGGATACAGGTAACTTGTTTTACGAAAGTGAGTTTGTAGTCTGGGTGTGTTTTGAAACCCAGGTCACAAGGGCTTTAATGTAATTAGTTAAATGTAATTAGTTAAATGTAATTAGTTTTAAGCTAAAGAATGCATATACGAAAAATGCAAATGGTAGTTGGATCCTCCTTTACCTTGGACAAACATAAACATTACTAGAAACTTGTAAAATTAGGCAGATAGGTTAGGACTGTTCAATTAGCGTCACACTGTCAGGCTTTTTAGCTGTGGCTGACTAGCTCTTTTTTCTACTTTATACAAGCCAAGGTCATTGGTTTAATCTTTATATTAAATCCTTAGCTTTTGTCTATGTCACAGCTATGGACTGAGTAACTCTTCCTAGTTTTCTATTTTGTAAATGAATGTTTCTGAAAATAAGGGGGACCAATGAAAATTGGGAGAGTTCGGAAGCTTTGTAGACAGGTTAAGACTATATTCAGGTTAATACTGATGGCAAACTTTAAGATACTTTTAAGCCTAAGATATATGATTCCCTGAGTTAACCACTTCTGAAAAAGAAAAATCACTTACTCAGGACCGACAAATTGCTTTCCTGTTGATGGTGTGATGTCTGTGTCCTTTTGATGTTAAAAGTATTTTTATTGTATACTGAATATAAAAACAGTTATGGGGAGCTCTGGTGGGTCAACCTAAGTTTGGGCCAAAACTAGGGTGAACTCTGAGGTGCACAAGCACAGTGTGAAAGGGCACACAGATGTACCTGATGTGGTACCTGATGTGCACACATGCAGCCACATCCTGGGGAACACCAAAGGTGAGACGCAGGGAAGCTGAATTCGGTCATCAGATCCAGCGTGTGAGTGCAGGCAGCAGAGCGCATGCCACAGCAGTGGGGCAGAAGCTGGTTGGACCTTGAAATGGAAATGGGAGAGAGAAAGGGGGCAAGTGATGTGAGAGGGTCCGCGGCAGTTGCTATCAACAGGAAAGCATGTCTGAGGGTGTGTTTTCAGTGTCTGTCGGCCACGTATGTGGCACACAGGCCGCAGTACAGAAACAGAGCAGCTACCCAGTATTATTGGAGAATGAAGTATTTTGCCTTACTGAATTTCCAAATACCTGAAACAACCGCTTTGAAATGTGTACATTCATCATTTCCAGGGAAACCTTTTAAATGGATTGTATGTTTCCTGACCTTTTAAAGCAAAGTTTATGAGTTTCGTACAAACCTTACTAGATGGCTGTCCCTGACTGTACTGTGCTTTAAATCAGTGATGTCTTCAGGTTTATTAACCTCTGACTCACTTCTTGTTCATATAGGAAACATGAAATCTCCCCATACTTCCACATTAAAAACAAAACAAAACAAACCTTTTGGGTTTTTTTTTTGGGGGGGGAGGTACATTTTTTTCCTCTAGCAGTGTGATCGTGTTTCTTATTACATCTAGCCCTTCTTTATTAGTGCTCTTCTCTTCTGCCAAGTTATTTCTGATTTATCTGGTTTGGGCTACAAAAACATGTTCAGATTTGTTAAAATTATGTAAAATAAGAGAGGGAGTCCTGAAAAAATATCTTATGAATGAAACATATAAACTTTAGAGTATTTCAAACATTTATTTAAACTATTCACAGTCTTTTTGCTGTCTTTATGTTTTGTTCTGTTTGTTTTTATAGTTGAGATCATCAGGAGCTATCTCTGAATGTATGGTGTATTTAACATAATCTGAAATGTTATTTGGCACTATACATTTGCTGTCATGTTTCTTCTGAAACTGTGACTGGCACAGAGTAAGGGCTTAACAAATATTTATTGTATGAATAATATATGAATGAATATATTCATCAGGCAGGATGTGCGGTTTCTGTCTTACAAAATCCAGCTACGTGCTCAGTTTGGCAGAAGGTACATGTAAGTATTAACTCGGAATGATGTGGATGAAAGCCAGGCATGCTGATACCATTTTGTAGGGATCACAGGCTCAAGGTCAAAGGCAACCCTGGCCAGAACAACATTTTGTTTATGTCAGTGCCTGTGGATTATGCATGAACTCTCCAGCTCACTGGCTTCGCCACTGCTTTTTGTTTTACACTTGACCAAATCATACAGTTAGGTTCCCTGCTGGGTAGGCCCTGAAGGTGTTTGAATTTTTGGGTCCTTGAAAGGTAAGTTGCTGTCATATATAATCGCTCTTGAATATTCTCACCATACAAGGCAGTATTAGATGGTGAAAAAAAAGTTCAAAAACCCAAACTCTTGATTTCCCTCCAATCCCCAGCCTAGTTTTCCCTCAGTCTTCCTCAACTCAATAAATGTCCTCCTTCAAATGCCAAAAATGTAGGGGTGTTCCTCTCTTTCGTTTAAATGCCATGTTCACTCCATCAGCAAATCATAT
Source organism: Eonycteris spelaea (assembly GCA_003508835.1). Lineage (NCBI taxonomy): Eukaryota > Metazoa > Chordata > Mammalia > Chiroptera > Pteropodidae > Eonycteris > Eonycteris spelaea. The sequence goes on from PUFA01000053.1 coordinate 1,823,811, forward strand.
CACCTTTGAAAGATATTTAAAATTTAAGTATTTATCACCCACGTTGCTACTACCCTGGTCCAACCTACACTACCCAAATTATGGCACTATCTCCTGACTGACTATCGCTTCTATGTGTGTTCTCTTACAGTTCTCCCCACCAGAGATCCACTTCTCTGGCCATCTTTCTTACCACCCTCCTCCTTATTCTCTGTGAACCCTCTACACGGGATCCTATTGTTCCGGGAACATGCCCAGCACACTCCTACCGCATGACCTTGCACCTGCACTTCCTTCCATTTGCACTCTCTACCACTTGATAACTAGATGATTTATTCCCAGAGATACATCCTTCAGTGGTCTGCCCAGATGTCTCCACTTTAGACGAGCTTCCAAGACTACGCAGCCTAAAACAGCACTACCACATCCTACTCTAGCCCCTTTGCCCTGCTTTATTTTCTTCGCAACATTTCATTACCTGACATTAAATATTTATTAGTCTGTCTCTCCTCCTTCAAGAATGTAATTTTCCAGAGGGGAAGGACTCTGCTCATTATTGTGTCTTGAGTGTGTAGAATAAGGCCTGGTTTTATGAGCTCAATCAACAATTCCTTTAATGAAAAAAAAATGAATACGTGAAAGAGAAAGTGTGCTACGAGATTTATTCATGCGAAAACATTTATTGTGTACTAACTACATGTCAGGTACTGTTCTAGTCCTGAGAACACTCCAGTAACAAACCAGAAGAAATTTGTTCTTGGGGAGGTCGAGTATGGCAATGAATAGAGATGAAGAGAGCAGACAGGAGAATGCCTAGCACAGGGTTAGGAGCTCTGATGTCAACTCACCTGGATCTGAGTCTCCTCCCTGCCGCTTACCCAGCTCTCTTGAACAAGTTTCTTAAACCTTTGATGCTTTGGTTTCTCTTTATCTGTAAAGTTGCAGTGACTTATCTGCTGCATAGTTTTGGGGGATCATGTAACAGTACACATAAAGCATTTGATACATGGCAAGAGTTCACTAAATATTGACTATCATTAAAGCAAATAAAGACATGAAAGCCAAAGAATAGTGGCTTAAGAGTGAATACAATCTATATAAGGTTTTAAGAGAGAACCGAGGTGACCTGGTTCCTGAAGTGTGGTGCTGAGTTTAGTACTTTTATGTGCGCGCAAGAAGAAGTCAGTTCAGAAAAAGGCACATAAAGTCAAGCTGAATGACTCTCCCTGTAAGAAACTAGTGTGTACCTGGAGCACAGACGGATGGAGTCATATAGTAGCAGCAGCAGCGTTTTTGTTTTGCTGTGGCAGAAAAAGCTAGTAAATTTACTCCTATTTTGTTGAAAAAAAATATTTGCATTGGAAAGGTACATTTTACCACTTTCTATCCTTCAAAGAAACAAAAAAGAAGGTAGATCCATAAAATGTATTTTGCTGCTAAAAATTAAAATGAGAACATAGAATTAAGTGTAGTTAATTTAACAAACGAAAGGATAGTGAAGTTCCTGTTAACATTTTAAAAGGGCCTGTCTTGTTTTTGTTTTCTTTTTTCTGAAATGCCTTTTTTATTATTAGTTTCAAGTATACATTACATTAGTTAGACATTTACATAGTTTATAAAATGATACTCCTGATCGCTCTTTCTCTCCTCTGGCCCTACACCTAGCCATTACATTAATGCTAACTGCATTCCCTATGCCGTGCTCCCCAACCCTTTTAAAACATTGTATGGTGAATTGCCATGGGTGTTGCCATCCCATTGAAACAGTCACATAGGAACACGTGGTTCCTCTGGAAAGAGCAGCTCTGTCACAATTGAAGTAAACTATTACCATAGTTAAGTTTTTTTCTTCTTCTTAGCACAATACACTCAAATTTCCAGCAGAGTTAAAGGAGAGTCTAAATCACAAAACACATAAGGTCATCTATGTATATAGTTCACGTATCTTAAATAAAAAAGCAGAAGCTTTTGGAGATACGGAGTTCAAAGTGTTCCCTAAAGAGGGTCAGACATGTCTACTCTAACTCTGAGTTATTTGACTTAAGCTAGAATTTACATGTAGGACAAAAATCATATAGCAAATGTTTCAAAATCAGAGGAATTAGCAAATCTATGATCAGCCTTGGTGACAATTGCCTGGTGTTAGTTATGCCCAAGACAACTTGACCATCCATATTACAAAACTAGTCCATCCCTGGGGAATGAGCAGGGATAAAAAAAGAAGATATGTCTAAGAGGGCACCAGGCTGCTCTTCGTGCTGCCTTGCAAGCTGAGGGCTGAAATCTCTCTTTGGAAAAGTGGCAGAATGAACACCTGCAATCTTAGATCATTCTTTCCTGGATCTCAGCCTGACTACCATCACCAGCCAGTCTGTCCTGAAGAACTGTCTGGCGATGTGAATAGTCTCCTAGATAACTTCTCAGGGCAAACTCAGACACAAAAGAAGGGGTAGGGGCCTTGGCCTCTCAGCCATATGATGACCAGACTACAAAAGGCAAACTTAGAACTAGAAAAGGATAGCCCCTCCACGGGTCCGCGAGGTCTCATTCCTTCTCTTCTACTGAGACACCTTCCTTCTGGGCTTAATCAGTGTCAGTGAAGTCTCTAGTCTTGGTGGTGCCTTGAAACCTAGAGGCAGATGGCGTTAGAGATGGCACAGGGACACTGGAGTTCTGTAAAATCCAAAAAACTCTTATACTCAACAGGAGCCTAACTTTAATATTAATATTAAAATTAATATCAATGGCAGCTATAGAAAGCAAGACAACCAGAACTTGTGAATCTTATGAGTTGTGTAGGTTAATGGGTAAGTTATTTAACCTCCCTGAGCCTCAGTTTCCTCTTTTGTAAAGTAAACTATTTTAAGTATTAAATGATACAAAGCTTAGTACCCTGTCTGGCATATAGTAAGTGCTCAATAAATATTGACTATTATTATTGATTTATCCAAGTTTTTCCTTAAATATTTCTTTCTTAGATAGCCCTTTCTGATTCCACTGTCTAAAACAGTTAATCATGTCACTATTTTATCCTGCCTTATTTATTTTCTTTATAGATCTTATCACTATCTAATATGACGCGTGCGTGTGTTTTGTGTGTGTATATGTGTGTAGTGTGTTCCCTACTGGAAGTAAATTTCATAGGGATAAGAACTTTGTTGGTTCATTGCTAGGAATAGTGCCTGGCACATGGAAGGCACTTAATAAATATTTGTTGGATAAATAAATGGATGATTATATTTCACATGCTCATAACTTCAGTCCAAATCATGCTAAAATCCACTGAAATAAAAGACATCTTATTTTTAGAGTCAGCAAACCATTCCAGTTTTTAACAACTCACACTGTTAAAAAATACTTTCTTACAACAACTCAATTCTGAGCACTAAGAAATAATTTATGATAAATATAAATCCTTCCTTTCCCTTTACTCTTTAATTTATGGATTGGAGAATCACTGACTGCTATCTTCCAAGTGATCTTTTTCAAATTGAAGAGTATTAATAAATCCTTCCTCAGCCTCCTAGTTCCTGGGATGAGAAATCTCAGTATCTTTACTTTCTAGTGATTAAAAATATTCAGTTCTATAGGGTTCTCTTTTGAATCTCAGTCAAAATCTTCGCATTTCTCTTTGGTTTGGAGTTCAGAATCCAAAAGTGTATTGTCTTACTGACCACTGTAAAGTGTAATTGCAGAATTATCTCACAGGTCCTACTGAGGTGCTCCTATTTATACACACGGGAATTGTGCTTTTGCATTTTACCAAGCTACTTCACTGACTCATGGTCAGCATATTACTCACAATGACTACAGGAACTTTTCCTGCCCAACTTGCACATAGCAGCCCATCCTTATCGGATGAACAAGGAGTTTATTTTAGTGCTTAAGTTTCTCCCTTTCAATTGAGCTACATTCTGTCTTTGGCCACTATTATAAATTGTGTCCCCTCTGTCAAAAAAACATTTATGTTTTGAAGTCCTAACCCCTACTACCTCAGACTGTGACTGGCTTTAGAGATAGGGCCTTTAAAGAGATAATTAAAATGAGGTCACTAGGGTGGGCCCTAATCCAATATGGCTTATAAAAAGAAGAGATTAGAACAGAGACCCAGAAGGAAGACCATGTGAAGACAGGAGAAGGCAGCCATCCACAAGTCAAGCTGAGAGTTCTCAGAAGAAAACAACCTGGCCAACACCTTTATCTCACACTTCTAGCCTGCAGAACTATAAGAAAATTATTCTGTTGCTTGAGTCACCTGTTCTGTGGTACTTTGTTATGGCAGTCTTAGTAAACTAATATAGCCACTTTTCCTATGTACCAAGCATATTGAATTCTGATCCTGTCTCCCCAGGTGCTAGACTCTGCTTGCCAAATACAATCTGCTATCCCACTGCAGTTAACCTCTGGTACTATTCTTTTCTGGGGTTATGAAGTTAATTCTACAAGAAGAGCACACTAAAGAGAATGGGCACCAAGTTTACCTTCCATGATGCAATCTCTGAAGGATTTCTGGGAAAGCACCCAGAAGCACTTAGGTGTGCTAAAGATCAGCCTTAGTCACCTGTGTCACTGATATCCTATAATTGAGCATTGGGATGAAATGAGTTTATCAAAGGAATGCTTCGGTGCAGAGCAGTAAAACCAAAGACTGAGTTGTAAGAAGCATCAGGGCTGGTGGAGGGAAGAGCGAGAGAAGTCAGAAATGGAGCCAGTGAAGGCAGCTGATGAGACAGGACAAGAACCAGGAAAATGCTTAAGTAGTTTAGCAATGAAAAGACAGGGAGAAAAAAGGAGGGTCTCTCCCACGCTCCTCCACCCACATCTGTAAGCATCCTACCGCTCTTGATCACTTCCCTCAATGAACCCAATGTATGTTTTCTGTAGACCCCATCTTTTTTATTTTAACTATCTGGCAGCACTTGACATAGACAAACCATTTCCTTCTTTTTTGAAACATTCTTTTCTTTTGTCACAATATTCTTTTCTGGTTTTCCTCCTGTTCTCTGGTTTTTCTCCCACTGTTTTTCAATTTCCTTCTCCTTTAGTTACTCTTCAAATGTCAGCTTTATTTAGGAATCTGCCCTCACTCCATTTCTCACTCAACGCACCTCTCTCACATCAACCACTCCTATGGCTCTCCATCTTCATTACGCGGTACCCTTGCCCTAAACTTTTTCAAATACTTTTTCTCTTCCCAATATTTACTTTTTCTGTGACCCATTCTCAACAAGATTCTATTGATAAATAATATTGTTCTCTAATAAGCCAATTTCATTTATGCATTAATTTATTCATTTATCCCTCAACAACTATGTTCAAGGTGTTATATGCCAGGCACTATTCAAAGCACTAAACTACAATGTTAATGATCAAATGAGATTCATTTACATTTTACCAGAAACCTTCAATTCCTAAGTCCAAAGAAGTAAGTAGTTTATATTTTTATCACAGTCTACATAATGCCTCTATCATTTATCTATCTATCATCTATCATCTATCTCTCTATCATCTATCTATCATCTTTCTGTCATCTATCTATCCATCTATTATACCATGCGATGCTTGTAACAACTCCACAAAATAGATTGAGAAAGTATCATTTTAACCTCAGGAAATTCAAGCTCAGTGATTTTGACAAAAATGTCTTGCTAGAAATTGGCAGAGCCAAGACTTGAACATAGGTCTTTTGGCTTCTAAGTTAATACTGATTCCACTCCAGATGCTATCCCAGAGCTAGCTGTAATGGCGCTTTGAATCTAGAGAGAGAATGGGTTGTATTGTTTTCCTATTGTTGCTGTAACAAATTGCCACAAATGTTGTGACTTAAAACAATATACATTTATTCTCTTATAGCTCTGGAGGTTAGACGTCCAAAATGAGTCTCGCTAAGCTGAAATCAAGGTATCTTGAGGACTGATGACCTCTAGAGCCTCTGGAGAGAGGGAGGATCTGTTTCCTTGCTTTCTCAGCTTCTGGAGGCTGCCCTTATTCCTTGGCTCATGTTCCTCATCACATTGCCTTTTCTACCATTGCTTCCTTCATTACATAGCTTTCTTTCATATCTATCAAATCCCTTTAGCTCTTTTTTATATCATTGGGCCCACTCAGATAATCCAGGATAATCACACCATCTCCAAATCTTTAATTTGATCATGTCTGTAACATCATTTTTGCCATATAAATTAAGTTTCACCAGCTGCAGATATCTTTAGGGGCCAATATTCAACCTACCACTCATGATATCCTTTAAACTGTACCTTTGAAGGACTACCACCTTTTAACAAAATGTCACTCCAGACCCCAGAGTCCCTTTTCCATTTCCCTGCAAACAGATAGGCTCATTAGGGCTTCATTCATTCAGCCAACAAACATTATGGAGCTCCAATGCGTGTTAGGTGCTATGTGAGGTATTAGGCATACAACAAGCGACAGTAGTAGTGAAGGAAAGCATATGATTAGAGCTTGTTTTGCCTGAGTTATTGAATGGTTTCCTAGAATTGCTTGAGTTCAGTCTTGAATAGCAGTAAGGGTTTGTTGGGCAAATACCAGCTAGAAAGCATTTAGGTAAAGGGACAGAAACTATTCAAAACTGAGAAGTGTGAACCCCAGATGGTCTTCCGAGAACTGTAAGTAGTTGTTTAGTATTGTTGGGAAAGTGTGTGTGCGCACACACGTGCATGTATGTTTGTGTCAGGGACCTCACAGACCTCAGAGAGAGACGGTTATTATACAGAATGGCATAGGATTTTTTAAGGCAGTTTATTCATTTATTTTAACAAGAAACATTTAAGTAGTCTCTGAAAAAATTTTATTTTCCTATATCTCTATCAAATGCCACAGTATTTTCCTTATTTCTGCACTTAGCAGTGGAAAGAAAAGCTCTACCTCAATGAATACACTGAACAAAAACCTCTTAATAAGTACAATTATGTTCAAGGCTAAAATGGTAAAACAAGCTTAATAACCACTCTACCCCTGAACTGAAGTTTTGCTGTTTCAAGGAAAAGTATCTTCCACTGATAGACATTTATTCTTTAATTATACCACACATCGTAAAGGGAAGCAGCCAACATGGTGAGCAAAGGAAATTCTGATTTACATAGACCATTTACATAAGAAATCAGATTGGCATAAAATGAGTCCCATTCTAATCTAATTTTTTTAATACCAAGCTCTTGCTCTCTCAGGACCTAGGATCAGGCTTCAGCACTGGAAATGCTTTGCATTTTACTTAATTTACCTGGCCATGTGAAATAATGTCATGGGTGTATGTAGGGGCGAAGTGGGGAAGGAAGGCAGGAGATCCAGTCTTTTATTTCTCAATCATATTTTAAGAGTTTTTTTTCATTACATTTTCATCCTTCGAGGTAGTATATTATAAATGTTCTTAAATGGAATTCGTGAATACTAGAGCTAAACCATCATGTTTGAGTAACACTATAGATGGAATTATACTTAACTGTCTTAACTCATCAACATAGTCAAGGATTCCAAATGTATCATTTCCTTCCTTTTCCCTGTATCTTTCACTACCTTAGCTTAGGTCTCCCCATCCTAAACAAAACAAAGCATTCCCCTCCTACCACCATCAAAAAAATCAAACAAATTCCTTTGATCTTGTTAATCTTCTCCTTAACTTGATTGACAATTTTTTTAACTCATAACTTTGTGATCTCCCATTTCTTATGACTTACTCACATCCTAATATTTTATATATATTTTTTGTTTCTGATACCCCACTAAAATTTCCCTTTAATAATATGTACTTTTAATTACCAATTGTGATTTGTGCTTTGCCTCAGTTTTTAATCTCCTTGACTTCCCTGGCATTTGATGATAAAATTTTATTTTTCCCTTTAGAGTAATTGGTAACAGAGAGAGGGAAGAGGGTTTGAGGCCTGGGAGAATGTGGTGAAGGGTTAAAGAAGTACAAATTAGTAGTCGATAGTTGGCCACAGGGATGGAGAGCAAGGCATAGGGAATGCAGTCAGCATTAATATGATGTCTAGGTGGAGGGCCAGGGGAGGAAGGAAGCAGTTGGAGGGGATCGTTTTATAAATTATATAGATGTCTAACCAAGGTACTGTGTACTTGAAACTAATTTAAATAAATAAATTTAAAGAAAAATTTACCACTCACTTGACATCCCTATCCTGCATTATACTGATTCTCTTCACTATCCTCTGCTTCTTCTGACTCCTGCAAGCCCTTAAAAGTAGATATTTCTCAAGGTTTCATCATTCTTTAAAGGTGTTTTTTTACCATGAGGATCTTACCCCAAACCACAGTTTTGACTTTTAAAAGAAGATGGAGTCCCAATTTTCCTTCAGTCTTAGCCTCTGCTGCTACCTCAAACATCTTATGGCTAAAACCAAACAGGATGTTGGGACATCCTTCCCTGAAGCCAGCTGTGTGTTGAGACATTGTAGCAATATCTAATTAATAATAAGACCATCATCTTCCCAGCCCAAATCAAAGCCTTGAAAATTTCGGTAGCTTCTCCCTCTTCCTTCTAATGAGATGCCAAGTCTCCTGGTGTTTACTTCCCTAAACCCTTCTCACCACTTACCATTCCATTTGCACCATCACCACTTTAAATCAGCCTCACATTGCCTTTTTCCTGAACTATTACCCTAATAAGTTTCCTAATAATTCCCCACCACTACCCACCATTTTTTTTTAATTCAGCCTCAGGCATTGCCAGCTCTAAGCCCAAGTTCAAAAGCCTTCAATGGTCTTGCATTACCTACTCTCATAAATCCAAATCAAGGTGACTTTAAACTCCATCAGTTACACTATGATACCTAGAATAAGAATAAGAGAAGAATAAGAGGGGTAGTAGACTGCTCCACTGCACATTAGTGTTTTCAGAAACGTGTCCTATGAAGGTGTTTCACTTAAAGGCATATAAGAAACACAGAGTTCAGAACACAGTGAGCAGGATAGAGAAAGATCCATGACCATGTTATATAACCAGTGGTTAAAGAAATGGGAATATTTCCACCATAAGAAGTACAATAAAAAAAGAATTTCAATATTTGAATAAATGCCTTTTGGAAAAAGACTTCTTATTTTTTTCCCATGTGAACATAAGAGGTAGAACTTGAATAAATAAGTGGAAGCTGTAAGAAAAATGATATTTATCTCCATATAAAGAGAAAATCGAACAAAATAAAGTCAGGACAGGAACTCTCAAGAGGTAGCAGATTCTCTGTTATCAGAGATTGTTATTCAACCTGGATGCATTTGTAAGAAAGTTATGGAGTTGATTCAAAAACATTACTTTTTTCAGCCATGAGTTTTTCATGTAGCTCTTTCTTAGCCTAGCATAGAATACCAACCCACTTTTCCAGCTTTCCCTCTCAATTTCTGTACATGTCCATACTATTCTCTATCTTTTATTTCCTTGGCTTAGAGTTTTTCCTTTCAAAATTTTATCCATTTTCAATGGTCAAATCAAATGTTACCTTTTCTAGGGAAATTTCCCTCCTTGCACCTCAGACAGCACCAAGAATAGATAGATGAGTTGTTTTACTTCAAAACTTCAGTACTTCATTTTTTCATTTTAAGGCATGCAATATTCTTACTAATGTTATTTGTGTGTGTTTCTCCTTTTACCTAATAGAATGTAACTTCATGAGGCAGGAATTACCTTTATATTTTCATAACCTCGATAGAAACTAGTACAATGAAATTCCTTTCTTTATTCATTCAACCCATATTTCTTTTTCTTTAGAATTAAAAGACTAGACTAAATAATCTCTAAGAAGCCTTCCAATTAAGAGCCTATGAATCTTGTTTTAGAACTTATTTAACAATGAATGCACGAAAGACCTTCTTGTCCCCATATTGACTACGAGTACAAAAAGTTGGGTACACTGATGTCAAACTACTTTTGTAAGAAAGGTTTTAAAATCTGATTTTGAAAAGTAGGTAATGTTAGTTTTAAGAACTTTTGTGACATTCCTATTGAGATGTTCAACACATGTTCTTGATAGAATTTTGAACATTAAAAGAATTGTACATCTGGTTGTATTTTTATGAAATTAAGTGCCACTAAATCAGAGTTCTAGAAAGTTAAACGTTGTTAATTAGGATCTTCAGGAAGGTAAACAGTGAACTCTGGCAAGACTTAAAAAAGGGAACATCTTATTGTGATATATCAAAAGTTTACTCATTTATCTCTACCATTTTTTCCTGTTCTTTTTAACAATACAGCACGTTTTCGTTGGTGCTGTTTGCTGTTTGGCAAATTGCTGCCAAAAGTCCAGATGTTTCTCAGTGTGAATTTACCAAATTTGTGTTGTTCAAATTTCAGAAGGGCTGTTAGCCTAGGTTAGATAAAACAAGAAATAAACAAACAAGAAAAAAACAGAGCAACTTACATTGAAAATGAAGCTCAAATTCTTTGTTTCTACTGCCCGCCCGCACTTCCTCTTCCCCCATCTGCATTCATTTTTCAAATAACTCAAATTAAGGGAGACTAAAACCCAAATTATGAGTTGAAACATATGACTTTGGCCTCCAGGAAACTCCAAATATATGGGTATCTGACGAGGCAGTCTGATCAGTTCAGAAGTCTTTTTTACTTTTTGTACTTCTTAGGAAACACTCTTCTGAATTTGTTGACTGTTAGCCGTTAAAAGCCTCTTAGAAAAAGACTAAAAGAAAGTTCTTCCATGTGGGTTTGAGTCAAGTGTGATGCTTCCAAGAAGACAAAATCCCGTGGCTCTGCTTCCTTGCCCTTCTACCTTCTGACTTTCCCCTTCTCTTGGCCTAAAAGGAGAAAGTCAGAATGACATGGTCCAAAAACAGTTAGCAGAAAGGATGCGGGTATTCTCTTCTTTAGCCGGATGCATACCCTGCCTAAAGAAAGAAAAACTTCAGAGTTAACAAGTCGCAACAGAGTCATGCTGCCTGATTACAAGTCTGATTTTGTACTTTTCTGATAGGTTGATGAAGAGACAAACAGATATTAAAACTTAATATGGTCCTATTCCCCTTCTTTCTGATATTATTAATAAAATAGATTTCTAGATATAAAAGGAGCATAGTTTGTAATAAACATTATTTAGTTCATTAAAATAATCTGACATTATTACCTAAAGCATGCTTTCTAACATTAGGGACTAGGCATTAAGATGTTGACAGACCACTCAGAAAAAAAAGTTAAGTGCAGCATGAGGACTGATGATTAAGTATTAATTTTCTTTTCTTATAAATGTGTATCTAATGTTCCAAAGGCATTAACTTTGTTTGCAGGAGAATTGAATCTTCTCTAGAGTTTTAATCTTATTCAAGTTACCAGCTCTCCGTAGTAACATGGGTGGTGTAGTGGTGGCTCTTACAGACTGAGCCAAGACTGAGTTTAAAGATGTGGGTATGTGCACACTGACTAATTGCTTTATGCTTTCTACATTCTTTTAAGTTTAATTTTTAGATTAGAAAGCATTTTTATAATTATTCCATGTGGATATTCCTGCCATAAATATTTTAAACCTCATAATCCCTTCCTGGAAACTTAGCTGGCAACTGGAACGTCAAAACAATAATCAGATTATCTATTTTTAATGCAAAATGTTTATAAAGTAAAATAGTAACATATCCAAAAAGTATATGTAAAGTATATCTAATTTAAAACTAAGTAAAATGAACAAACATACCTACCACCCAACTTAAGAAATAGAACAAATAAAACATGAGCAATGTCTCAAAGTCACATGTACACTCGTCCCAATCCCAGCCCCTTATAGGCACCTGCGGTTTCCCTGAGTTTTGTGTTTATCAGTTCTTTGCTTTGCTTTGCATTTTATCACTTATATATATATATATTTTAACATGTCTGTAGGTTGTGTATAATTTTGTGAATTTTTAATTTTATATAAAAGACATCATACTTTTTTTTCCCCCAGTGATCAGTTTCGTAGCATGTTTATGAGATTATTATATGTAGATCTGTGTTGCTCTGTTTAATTTATTTGTTATATAAATAGAAACGTTATTCTTTTTCCTATTGATCAACATTTGGGTTGTTTCCAGAATTTTGCTGTTATAAAAGAGGTTGCTATGAACACACTTGCAAATGTGTCCTGGACAGTAATTGCTGGTTTATACATGTCTTAGCTCTGCTAGATAATACCCTGGTTGTTTTTTTTATTTGGTTTCTAGCAGTATATAGGAGTTTCTGTCCATTCCTTCACCAAGACTTGATATTGTCATATTTTTAAAGCACATTTGGTGGGTTGTAAGTGGTATCTCATTATATTTTTAATTCATATTCACCCAATTACTAATGATGTTGATCGTATTTTTTGTTTAAAGTCCACTCAGTTCTGATTTTTTGCCCATTTTCCTATTGGGATGCTTCATTTTTATTTATTGATATACAGGCTTTCCTCCACTTTTAATTGTGAAATATAGCATACAAGGAAAACTACATGCAACATTTATGTAAAATTTAATAAATAATTTTGAGGAAATATTTGTATAAGTACAACCCATGTCAAGAAATAGACATTTCTAGGACCCCAGAAATCCCATATGTGTCTCTATAATTCAACCCCATCTTTTGCTACAGAGAGAACCACTATCCTGATTTATTTCTTTTCTTTTTGACAGTTTTACCATCTATGTATACATGCCTAAACAAAATAGTTTAATGGGTTTATTTAGAACTTTGTACTGTACATATTCTTTTAGGTTTTGCTTCTTTAGATCAACATCATTTGTGAGACTTTGCCTGATCTTATATCTTATCTTGAAGAGGCTAAAATTTGGGGTCCATCTTACTTTAGTCCTACCACTTTGCTTATAATTCAAATTTACATTGGATTATCAATTGAAATTAAAAAAAAAAACACATAAAAAAATACTCATTCCCATTCATTAATGTCCTCCATTTTACCCCTATTTCCAAATTTCCCTATGTTAATTCCAGATAAGTCAGAAGATTGCACAAAATTGCTAATTAGTTGCTATGGTAGCAGATTTATTTTCATTATATTGCTACCTTATTTCTGAACATTTTGTTTGGTACAATCAGGAGTTATCTTTAATACACTCACACTTCACATCTATTATCCTGGAGGCATGGCAGTTTTTTTATATTCTTTTCTCTGCAATACCAGTAGCCTAACTGAATACCTTAGAAGATCTGAGTTCATGGAAATATAATGTGAAACAGCCAGACAACCTGTAAATATTCAAATTTTCTACACAAGCCATAATGCTTAGTAAACACTAATGATTCGAACCCAAGCATATTACTATATTTTTATACAGATAAAGGAATTAAAAAGTACTTTGCTGCTTTTACCTAGTTTTCTTGTTCTCTGACTCTTTTTCCTAAAACACCTCCAGAGTTCAATTCAAATTAGGTTAGTTCAACAAATGATTACTGAAGGCCTAAGCAATATCCCTCTTCCAACCATAAAAAAAAAAAAAAATGATTTTTTTAACTCATAGTTCAGGTGAGAAGACATACATATAGAAAAATAATTACCATATAGTACAAGGACAATAGTGGAAGCAAGAAGAAGGTGAAGGTCACATCGAGGAGAGAGTGATGAACTCTAAGAGATTTCAGGGTGTTAGAGGAAGATACCACAGAAGAAGGAAACATCCAAATTGGTTTTAAAAGGATAAATAGAAAATTTCTAGCCAGGGGAAACAGATGGCCAAAAGGCTGGAGGTTACAATGAGTTCAGTGAACTACAGTATTTCTGGAGCCTTAAGCCCAGAGGGGAAGCATGAAGAGTGATGAGGCTCCAAAGAATGTCCAAGGTCAGATTACAAAGGCGCTGTATGGTTTGTTAAGGAGTTTGAACTTTATAAGCAATAGGAAGTTATTTAAGTATGGGGACATGATCAAATATATGTTTCAGGAATATTACGTTCAAGATGTTATGGAATTAAGCGGTCAGCTGTATAGTAAGTAGTATGATGGGCTGATTGAGAGTAACACAAAATAACATTGTTTTAAAAAGCTAGTCCAAATGTCCAAGTCAGGACTGATACAGCATCAGAGCCTCGATTGTGTCAAAGATTCAATCTCTTCCTATGTTGTTGCTCTCATATGTGGCCCAATCTAACGTTTAAGATGGCAATATCCACATTCCAGGTAGCAAAGTTTGGTAAGAACACAGTAAAAGAGGGCAAAGTGTGCCTACCGACTGTCTTTTAAGAAGCTCCCAGAGCTGCTACCATAGGCCAGAACTTAGTCACATGGTCACACTTAGCACTTAGCTACAAGGCAAACGGGGAAGTATAGCAGAAGAAAAAAAAAAAACATAAAAATGGAGGATAACTGACAATTTTTGCCACTGAGAAATAAGACATTGGAAGCAAGGGAAGCCAATAGAAAGACTACTGCAGTCTTGCAGTAAGATGATAAGGACTGTGTTAATTTAAGGCAGTATGCATGAGGATGGAGAGTGAAGGCAAGATCTGAGAGCTGTTTGGGAAGCAGAACGGCTTAAGAGTTCAAAATCTAGTGAATAGGGTGATGGTTCTTCATTTCTTGCTAAAGTGACTGAGTAGAGGTATCACCATGTGGAATTTTCACCATCATAAAACAGGTAGAAGGAAACAAACAAAAACAAGGAAAAAATCAAAATGGTATTTTTACTATCTATACTTTTTGCCTGTGACACTACCCTTTCCCCAGAGCTTCCTTCAAATGTTTAAATTTTACTTAAAAGCAGAGGGAGAGATAACAATCATTCAACTAACAGGATGCTGGGCCTTTTCCTTCTATTCAAGATGGTAAGATAGGAAAACTTCCAGACCTGACTATCACCAACCACAGATGCAACTGAGAGCAAGCTAGTTCAATCTCTGGGCCTTAGTTTCTGCATCTGTAAAATAAGAAACTCCCACTAGATAAGATCTAAGGTCTCATCATCTATAGAATTATTCGATTCACTCATCAGACCAATTACTTTAATCAACACCACAAAGTGAACAACCTGTGTCACTCCAGCATGCATTCCCTGACAGTGGAAAAAGTGTTTGAGGCAATATTTTAAAGTTCAAGTAAACACAATTTCCCACCTAATTGCTTTGCATCTCTTTTCACTTAACCGTTAAAAACTTGTTTCAGCATGGTCTGGGGTATTAAACTCTGACGAATTTACAAAGTTTCTTATTAAAGTGGAGAGGGTTTTGTCAATTGCATTTCAAGATCACTTTAAAAGGTTTTACTTGGAGAAAAAAAGATTACTTTTCCTATTATGTACATAAGTCTACATGTGGTAGCTGAAAATATCTCCCTCGAGTTAAAAAGGTTTTCCCTTTTGATTGGTCAAGTACACATTGTTCTACCTACTACAAAGGATTAAAATGACCCGTTTTCATCACAGAGCAAAGTAATGACGGCAGCATGTGATTTTTGGCTGAAAGAATATTTTGTAATTGCTAATTTCTTATTTCCAAATTCAGCTGAAGATTGCAGCCTGAGACCATAGTACTTTGCAAGTCTTAACAAGTAGGACCGAATGACACTGCCAGATTTCATAAAATGCCAATGAATTTAGACTAGCAGGAAGTTTTGCTGAGGGTGAGCTTTTTGGAAGGAATGTTGAAATCCAAGACCTCGAATGCCTTATGGAGACATGAAAGAGTCCACAGGACACAATTGGTAGACTCAGGTGTTTGCTTTGGCCCGCGCCTCTCTTCTCATCTCCATTGTGTTCTGTGCCAACTGGCAGCTGTCCTCAAGGTCAAACTTAAAAAAAAAAAAAAATCAGCAACTTAAATGAGAATCAGTAAGCTTTCAGCAGGTATAATCCATTTTACTTAGTAAGCGTTTCAGCTATTATTACTTTGAATACAAATAAAAGTTTAGAAATCTCATATAACTAATGTTTTGGAGCTCATAAATGGTGCCAAATTTATATTTCTCAGTGAAAGAAAATATTCTTTACTGAATACATATGCAATCCCAGTCTGTGATGAAAATATGGATTTTCTAGGTGGCCAAAAGAAAACAAATGCAAAGAAAAGTATAATGTTATAATCAACTTTGAAGCCACAATTTTATGTTTCTCAAGATCCCAAATAACCTTCAACCCTGTAGGTGTTAATTTTAATTAATCAATCTTTGCATTTGACAAACATCTTACAATGAAAATGTCTTTACACACTAAAGCATTACATTTAGGCACATTCATAGGCTGTGAAACCTGGAGTCCTGGATTACAGCTGGTACCACTGGAACACTGCAGGTCTATAAAATATCTTTGATTATGAAAAACTGTGAATTCTCAAAATCCCTAACAGTTTATAGCACCTTTGATGGCCAAAACCTTGAGATGTGTGCAGGAGCCACTGTGCTACAGGGCAAAGAGATTGGCTCAGTGGTTATGCTGAACAATACTCAAGGCCAAGCTTGTCCTTCCTAGCAAGGTAACATTAGCTAAAGCAATTAGCCTTTCTCTCACAATTTCTCACTGTTCCAGTTATGCTTTAAATGAGAAAAATCATGAGTATGTTACGTATATTAATAGATACCGATCTCTATCTATCATCTGTCTGTCTGTCATTTATCTGTCTGTCCGTCTATCTATCTATCAACTGGCAGTTTAATTCCTATAATTGCTTGTGCGGAAATCCCTGAAGGCATTTTGTCTCCTCCCCTTCTCTCACACCTCAACTCTAATTTATCAGTGAATTCTGCCAGCATTTCCTTCAGAATATATCCAGAACATGAGAGTGTCTCATCATCTCCATTACTACTCATGGCGGTGCCTAGCACCATCAGCTCTCCCTGGATGATGACAAAGTCTTCCTCTCTTGCTCAACTTCAGGCTATTTTCAATACAAAAGCTAAAGCGGTCTTCTTAAAACAGAATTCAGATCCCATCATGCCTGAGCTCAAGGCCCTCAGATGAATTTCTTTCTCAAAGTAAAGCCATCGTATTTCCCCCAACCTATCAGACCCCAAGACTTTGTTATGGGAAAGGGCACAGAGCTTCCATGACCTGAGTGTGAGACTATCCCCAAATCTCCACATGTTCATCAGCTTGGAAGCTCTCTGTACCCTGTACTTTTGGGTTTTTATAGAGGTTTCATTTCTTGGCATGATTGATTAAATCGCTGGCCATTGTGATTAAACTCAATCTCCTCCTCCTTCCCAGGGATTGAAGGGTGAGGGACTGAAAGTTCCACCCTGCTAATGACATGGTTGGCTCCTCTGCTAACCAGCCCCCATCCTTTAGTTGGTTACTTAGGAATTTTCCAAAAGTCACTTCATTAACATAACAAAAGACACCTTTATGACTCTCACCATTTAGGAAATTCCAAGTTTTTTAGGAGTTTGTGCCAGAACCAGGGACAAAGACCAAATAAATATTTCTTATTATAAATCACAATATCAGACCTCCCTACTTTCTAGGCCTTCATTTCTTCATCCGTAAATTGGAATAATTATAGTTTATACTTCATGTGACTGTTGTGAGGATCACACAAATTAATATATGGAAAGTACTTCAAACAGTGCCTGCCATAGGAACAAATTCTAGAAAGCTAACATAAGCAAGAAGCCCCCTTGGGAAACAGATGTTTTAAAAAGAGGGATATTGCTTCTTCTAGTCCCAATTAGAGTAGGAGAACCATATTCTAGAGAGTGCCTCTCCGCCACTATAAATTATCACAGGTAACTCCAACATACCCTTCTTTCCATCCTTCCCCTGTGTTACTGTAAGGACTATTTAAATAACAGGATACCACCAAACTGATTTGCTATTAGCCAAGAGTTACTTAAGAAGTCATTTGTTAATACTCGACATGCTAAGGTACTCCCATTGACCTGTCCTACCTGGCTAGAACTAATTTATATTGGATCATTTCAAGAATAATTACCAGAGACTCTCAGCAGCCCCTTACCTTCTAAAGGGCTGTGACTAATAGAATTCTGCACAGGTAGCAAGTTTTAGCTTTTAAAAGTCCTAACAGAAAGGCTCTCCAATTGGTGCCTTCTGGAGCTACTTTGGTTGGTGTATCTCTTGAACGAGGGGGCCTGTATATAATTTAATTCTTATTCAGGACCCTTCCATACTTTCTAAGACTCATTTTTAGTCTTCAGGTAATGCTACTTCTGAATACAGCATCTATTTCAGCTCTGAATTTGGAGAAATTCCAAAGTCTGTGTGGATTTTTAAGAGATAAACCTCAAAGTTGAGGAAGCTACACTCAAAGCACAAAGAGAGCAAGAAACCTGAAGCCTCTGTGCCAACAATATCCACTTCTTTGGCCAAAATTTTTAATTTACAGAATCCAGTTTGGGGCAAGGAACAGGACCAACGGTGCCAAGAAATCTTTTAGAATGATGCAGATTTTCCTTTGGTTCATACCTGTTTCCTGCTGAAGCTGACAGTGAGATTATTCTTAATATAGAATCTTCTAAGCAAGTGTTTGGTGTGATTCTTTATAGGTTTCTGAGCAAGACTGTCATTTAGAGACAGAATCTGTAATGTGAATTATTTCTTTGTATGCATTTTACTAATGAATGATATGAAAACAATACTTATTTAATTTAATTGCTAAATTATAGAGTAATAAGTTTAGAAGTAAACTTTGCACATCAACTTGACCATCCCCTGGACTGGGCTATTTAGATATGCAAAAAATGTGAAGCAGACAGTACTTAATGGTGAAGAGGAAACCACAACAAGCTCCTGCCTGGCCACTAGAGCATTCTTGTTAGATCCTGAAAATCCATAGGGAGCTGCCATATAATCTTGTTCCTCAGTAAGGAAACACTTAATACTTGTTGGCTATGGGCCACGTGATGCCAGGTTTTAATCCCTTCACATGGATAGAAGTAGAAGAGAGAAGTCAGGAAGAAATAAAAATAAACACATCTTCTAACACAGACTTAACCCTTTATAATATCAATATTCTTATCTGTAAATTTTCTATGTTAGAATTAGATGCCTAGGATAATAAAATTTAATCAAAAGAGTGATATATTTGGAAAAGTATTTGTTTTTTAGCTTTATTACTAAATTTTGTAACTTAGAAGTATTCAACTACTTTTTTGTCTCAGAATCATCTTTCCTAGTCTTAATAAGTTTAGAAACTCAGAGAAATAAAGTTCCATGATTATAGTACCAA
Organism: Eonycteris spelaea; assembly: GCA_003508835.1. Lineage (NCBI taxonomy): Eukaryota > Metazoa > Chordata > Mammalia > Chiroptera > Pteropodidae > Eonycteris > Eonycteris spelaea. Next base: position 1,842,903 of record PUFA01000053.1, read on the forward strand.
TTTTGACAGTTGACTTACCAACTGCATTATGTACTTAGTCCTCATATTTCATCTCTTGCAAAAGAGATGCCTTCATTGAAAATGAATTCAGATGTTTTAAAACCAGATGCTTTAAGGATAAAACAACAGTAGTTTTTGTTGTTGTTGTTTTAAATAAATAAAGAGCTGTCTTAAGCCTTTAATAATGTAATCAACAGTCAAATAGAGATATGTGGGAGCACAGCTATTGAGGGGTGAATGGAAGGGATGAAGGTGGTCATGAAGAATTACAAAATTGAGATGACATATGATCTGAACCTTGAAGAATGAGAGTTTTCCATTGGACAAAAGAGGATGGGGCATTTCAGGCAAAGAAAACAACCACATTAAACAAAGATGCATGTGAGGTATCTAAAATAGTAAAATTTGTAGAATCAGAGAAGAATAGTGGTTGCCAGAGTCTGGGGAGAGAGGAAATGGGGAGTTACTAATCAATAAACATAAAATTTTAGTTAAGCAGGATGAGGAAGTTCTAGAGATCTGCTGAACAACATTGTATTTAGTCAACAATTCTGTCTGTATTCTATAGTAACAATTTGTTAAGAGGGTAGATCTCATGTTTAGTGTTCTTACCATAATAAAATAAATAAAATAAAATATAAATAAATAAACAAGAAAACAAACCAATGCTGGGTGGCATTGAGAAATGTTTAGCAGCCTGTTATGGCTAGGTTACGGGGGTCAGAGGGAATAATGGCTAGAAATGGTGGTGAAAAGTTATTTTAGGTCAGATCATAGAGCTAAGCTAAGGAGTCTTCACTTTCTTCCCTGCACACCAGATAACCTAAACAATTACATCTATACTTGAGATTATTTAGGTGGTATTATAGAGAATATACTAGTGAGAGAAGAGCATTTAGAGGCTATTTCAATAGTATAGGAGAGAGATAATGAAGTCTATACTGGTACTGTTGCAAAGAGAAAGGGGTGGATACCAGAGGCATTTTGACTGCATGTAATTTGAACATATTGAGATAGGGAAGAAAGAATCAAGAATGAGTTCTAAGCACTTGGATTGAGAGCAACTTTATTGGTTTTACTTGAGATAGTATGGGTAAATGAAAATAACATCTCCAGTATGTTTGAAAGTGAGCAAGATAATGATCTTAGTTTTTTTATATTATGCCATACATAACACCTAGCTGAAGAAGTCAAAAAAGCAATTGGAAATATAGATACCTGACAGTACCTATTCTATGCCCTATAGACATGGATATGGAGATGCACATACACATACACACATTTGGCAGACAACTCAGAGCGTAAGGAGGAAACACTTTGAAATGAAAATATGTAATTACTCCTCATTTAGGAGAACAATTCTAGTTTTATGGTGTGAGTCAATTCATAGATCACATATCATAGTTTATAAATATCAAAAAAAATGTGTTCAAAATCTGAGTTTGGCTTATTTGGATATTTCCTTGTGCTTGTAAGTCCAAGGTTAGATCATGATTGCCTTATAGGTGAGTTTGATTTGCAGATATTCCTGAGCTCTTTGAAAAGTATTTTTTTATTTTGCTTTACTGAATTCTAACATTGCATGCTGTTGTAGAGTAACAGATTGCATATAAAACTCCGGTACTGACTGACAAATGACAACTGCGGGAATTGCTCAGTATTGGTGCATAGTCTGAATTGGCTCTATTTTACACTAATGATACTGAATCTTCATATCAGGGAGCAGTATAGTATTAAACATCTCCCTTATTGACATGGTTATGCATTAAATCAATTCACTCATACCTGTGATATACTGTGAGATCAGTATTTCAAGTAACACCAAAGGCATATTCTATTTCTATTTGGTTACCTGCCCTCACCAAGGTCCCTGGGGGGTGGAGGGTGTGGAAAAAAAAAAAAAACAGTGAGTAGTTTGTTCTGGGCACATTCTCACTTACCTGTGTCACTGCTGTCCCAGCCTTCAGGCGCTAAGTCCCCACACTAACTCTGCTTGCCCAGAGGCCACAACTGTAGTATTTCACTCAGTCCTGCCTTTTATATGTGCCTAGATCACCTTTCCTCCTTCTCTCTGGTGTCATTTAAGGCAGCACCACATTTTAGGAATTTAGGTTTCTTTGCCGTAGTTTAAAAATGATCAAGCAATCTTTCCAAGGGGCGTGTGTGTCTGTGTCTGTGTGTGTGCGTGCATATGCACACATGCACCCATATGTGCCTCATAATGTAAAATGTCTGTTTGCGTGAATGACCTGATTCTGTTGTGCTCTGTGTGATGAGGGAAAGGCAGACAACCAAGCAAGTGGACAACTAGGCAGGTGAACAAAGCTAGAAGCTTCTTAGAGTGAAGTAGAGGCACTAGTAGGTAGAAGGAGTCAGTACATCGGGACTAGAGAAATGGATTCTTACCATCTCCTCCCCAAATCCAGATATTCTCCCATCATGACCTTGATAAGACAAAACAATGTTACCAGCAGAGTCCCTGAAATGCCTCACCCTCTCAGAATATACTTTCTGAATGCAGAGTTACTTCCTGGTTGGTCTCTGAAAGAGAGGCACTATTGGCCCTGGTCAAAACGTCAAAGAAAGAGAGGTTTGTTTTTACTTTCTATCTCCCTCATTATTTGCAGACTTTTTCTATACTTAATGGCAACAACATATTACATTAATTCTAAGATAATATTTTTTCAAAATTTAACACCTCTAAAAGTGGGATGAATTATATGATTGATGGTATCCTATGGCATTGATGTTGCCTGGATCAATTTCCTATGTAAGAATTTATTTCTAACAGTTATCTGGTGCTACTACTGACCTAAGACCACTTTAAATTCTCTTCCTCAGGATTTTGCAACACAGTGGCGGTATGAATTGAGACATGTGTGTGAGTAATGCCTGTGGTTCAAAATCTCAGTGTTAAGGTTAACAAATATACATTGTCCCTTAGGGAGCCCAGCTTTATGCCAGGATTTCTCCTCAGATTCCCCACCTTGGACTTTTTTTCTTAGTAGTTGATAAAATCAAGGTGCATCTTATAGACAAAAGGATTTAAGAAATATGATACTGAAACTGTTCACCAGGGAGAAAAATTCTTCCTAGTTCCTACTTCTGAGCAGCAATTTTGCCTTCTTCAGGTCTTCGCTTTCAGAGCCTGCCAACACCTTTCAAAAACAGCCAGATGATCATCTTCTAGGTAAATGATTCACTGTGCCATTTGTAGGTATAATGGGATTTGTTAATTTGTAAGTTCATCAAGATGTAATTTGTGAGTAAAGATTGTGATAGTTATAATTACCACTCTGGTGATTTCATCCTTTGCTTTTGCAAGTACTTATAAAGTATCTATTCTGTGCACTGGGGAAGGAACAAGATGCCCAAGAAATGTTTGCTGACTTCAGGGAGCTTGGCGTTTATTATGATTGGATGTCGTGTGCAAAATAACTGTCATGTAATGTAATGTAGAAAGTGAGTATGCCAGAGGAAAAGAATAGAAAACATGCCCCATGGATATTCAGGAGAGAAAGAAATCATTTCAAATTCAGAGAGAATCAAAAAATACTTTATGGAAGATATGGGTTATAATATTGCTAATAAAAAATAACAATGATTACCATTTAAAATACTTCAAACTCAGATTCAGTTTAGGGATACCATGATATACCAAAGAATGATCATCGTATCTTTGCTCTTGTGACTCACAAGTAGGTGAAGACTAACTGTACTGAGGGAAGACCTTTCAGGGAACAATGAGAGAAGTTGAAAAAAAAAAAAAATCCATAAGGAAAAAGATTACGTTAGGCTAAAAGAATTGATTTAAGCCAGTTCTGTCCTAATGTTAGTCAGCAATTTCCTAAGGTGTAATGTTGACCTTTAACAAGGCTACTTCACATTTCACCCTTTGCTGGAAAAATTGGGTATCACAGACCTTGGTAGAAAAATCAGCTAAAGAGCCTTCTAGGTGGGGCTTTGTGTTCTTTCAGTGAAAACTGAAATGTTATGCTATTGGCCTATTTAGGGCTTTGTTCACGTCAAAGCACTCTGACCTCAGGCACGGAGAAGTCAAAAGATTACATTATTTCTAGACCCTGTTTGTTCACAGGGAAGGTAGTTGATAGCTCCTGCCAGCCTGAATTCTCATTAATTCTAGGACTAGTCTGAACTCTGTTTCCATCAGGGAGGTTCATTAACAATTAGAGGCATCTGAGTAGGAGTAGAAAAATCTAAGATTTGTAGTACAAGTTACAATTGCTAGAGTTTAAAAGGAAAGTATAAGATAGAGATTTAGAGTCATAAATATATAATGGTTACAGATATGAAAGAAGAGTAAAATTGTTGAAGGTAATATGAAAGGGGAAAAACAAAGAGCCAAGGACTAACACAAAGGGATCCTCCCAGTTTGTAGAGAAAGAAGAGGGAGGGGAGTTGGACAATAATTTGGAGGGAAGGAGGCTAGGAGAGAATGATATACAGAAACAGAGAAAGGCATTTCAAATAGAAGAGTGGTCAATCATCTCAAATATTCCAAAAAAAGGCAAAGGTTAAAGCCATTAACTAGATGGACCTAGTAGGTCATTGCAAGCCCTAAGGGTAGGCATGATTTATCCATAAGTAAACAAATCATATCACAATAGATTTAGTGCGAATGAGCAGTAAGGAAATGAAAGCAGTCTAGCCCTTCCCACCTGTACCCCCACCCCAAAGATATTTGGCTGTGCAAAGAAAGAAGAAATGAAGAAAGGAAGGGAAAGAGGAAAGAATATACTAGCACAGTAGCTCAAAGTTCAGAGAAGTATTTCTTTTTAATTTTCAAATCTCTAAAAATTTGTCTTTGAAAATAAGTCTGCAACCTCTATTTTTTCATTATCTTACTGCTTCAACCATGCGATTTGGATCCATAGGGTCCCAGATTCAATCTCTGCTACCATGTACTAGCTTTGCCTTTTCCATTAAGCACAAGCTGTATGATTTTGATGAGTTACTTAATTATATGTGTTTTGTATGCAGACAATCCATTTCTCTTTGTTGACTTTGTGATTCTTCTTCCCAGGAGAAGGTCTGATTAGGTTAGTCATTATCATTTAGTGCAGAACACCTCCTTTGCAGAATGACCACCAAAACATTTTCAGAGGCATTATTCTATGTGTATAGGTTTTTATAAGATAAATTGAGAGTTTAAATTAGTAATACTACCTTATACTTGTATCATTTTTAAACAATTCAAAGACCTTTCACAGGCATTTTCTCATTTAATTTGTGTAACACACTCTGTGAAAGCCAGAAGAGAAAATAAGTAGCTATAAAAGAACTAGATAATGAGGCCAAATAAAAGCTGCCAAGAAGCAAAATAAATTTTAATCTCACCTTACGTTTTTCATGCAACCTATAGGCTATAGGACCAACTCTTTTGTCTAAGTACAATACTAAAAAGAGTATTTCTTTTATTGATTGAAGACAGCAGTGTAGTAAACAGTGAAGTCAATGGCATACAAATATTTTGTTTAAACAATATGAATAAAGTTTTAGTAATGGCTGTCTAGGTAACTTGGACTAACTCTCAAACTAAAAAAAAAAACAAAAACTAGAAAAGCTGGAAAAATGCAACAAAACTAAAGACACCGAAAGCTATCAAGTTAGCCCAATACCATGATTCCAATATTCAGAAGAACAAAAGACTGAAAAGGATAACCTATTTTTACTGCCAGATTTACCCTATCATTGCCAGATTATTTTAGGACGGGTTGATTGAAAGGATGAATAGAGATTCTACAGATTTATGGATTTAAAAAGGACAAAAGTTGGAGTTCAAGGCCCAACAAAGAAAGAAGCCCTGGTAACATTCCCCTCCAGACTTCATATCAGAACCTTGAAAGTCATACCTTCTAGGAGTAAGGATAAATCGAGAAGACATTGGCCTTCACAGAGACTAAAACACGACTTCAAATTTTCTTAATCCTGATTGAGTTAATTAATTCATATGGGCTTTGTAGTGACCCTAGCTACCTAATAAATATTCTCTGAAGTAATATTACATCACATTAGTTCTAATTTATATCCATAATTTTTTCATAAAGTATATTTGTACTCAATCAAGAATACCCAGAAATATGAGAAAATAAGACAGGTGCCTGAACACAGACAGAATAACAGATATTATGTACTTATACAACTCAGTAACAAAACAAACAAGCTCAAATAATCTAGTTAAAAATAGGCAAAAGACCTGAATAGAGCTTTTTCCAAAAAAGATATATAAGAGGTGCATGAAAAGGTAGGTGTCAACATTATTAATCATCAGAGAAATCAAAATCACAATATCATCTCACACCTGTTAGAATGATTTTATCAAAAAGACAAGAAATAAGTGTTGGTGAGGATGTGGAGACTGGAATTGTTGACATCAAAAGAAAACTGTACGTTGTTGGAGGGAATGTTAAATATAGTAACAATCTGCAATCAAAATGATGATTTTTTATATACTTCTCTCTGTAATTTTTATAATCCATAGGAAAAATTCAGTAAGAATACAAATGCCTCAAATAACACATTTTTTATAGTTACTCTGAGATGTATAAAACATACTCAACAAAGACTATGCATTCTTTTCAAAAATTCATGAAAATTTTACAAAATGGGCCATATGCTGGCCATAAGGTAAACTCAATAAATTTTAAAGAACATAAATTATTCAGAATATGTTTCTGACCACAGAGGACTTTAGCTAAAAATCACTAACAACAACAAAAAAATAATTAGAAAATCTTAAATATTTGGAAATTAACCAATGGCTATCTTAAAAAAAAAAACTATGTAAACTTACAGTGAAATAAATGATAATAAAAATACTATATTCAATTTTATGTAATAAAGCTAAAGCCATGTCTAGTGGGAAATGTATAGTCTTAACTGCCTATATTAGAAAATACAAATAAGCTGCAAAGCAATTATCTAAGTATCTATCTCAAGTATCACAAAAAGGACTACAAAGGACTATAAAGAAAATAAATAATAATCTATATAAAAAGAAAATATACAAGTAATCATATCATAAAAAAGTTAAAATCCATAGTTGGTTCTTTAAAAAGATTGATAAAATTAATGAAAAAGAAACAAATAACCAATATTTAGTGAAAGGGAGATGACACAATAGATTCCAACAACATTAAAAACATTAAGGGGATATTTTTAAAATTCTGGGTTAAAACACAGTTTACCAAAACCAACAAAAAAGGAATAGAAAATATGATCAGTCCTGTAACTACAAAGAAATTGCATTTTAAAATATCCCAGAAAGTAAAGTCCAGAACCAGAATTCTACCTGGCATATAAGAAGTAATAATGCCATCATTCACAAATTGTTCCAGATAATGGAAAAAAGAGAAAATACTTACCAGTTTGTTTAATGAGGCCAGCATAATCTTTCTACCATAACCTGACAAGGATATTACCAGAAAGGAAGATTACAGATAATCCAGTCTTTCCATATTGTTCTATAGATCCAGTGCAATTCCAATAAAAATCTAAGCTGGTATTTTTTAATTGACAAGAAGATTCTAAATTTATATGGAGATCAAATGACCTAGAATAGTCATGATAATATTGAAAAAGAATAAATTTGGAAGACTTTTAGTATGGTTATACTATACTATAAGTTATACTAATTAAGAGAGTGTGGTAATGGCACAAGGACAGAGAAATAGACTAATAGAACAGAATAGAGACCCAAACATATATGGTCACATGATTTACAACTGACTTTTCAATGATGGAAATGCTGTCTTTTCAGTAAATAGTGCAAGAACGATTGGATAACCATGTGTGTGCAGGGGGGGGGGGAACCCTAAACTTTCAATCTTTCTATATATCCTATATAAAAGAAGGTGAATCATAAATGTGAAAGGTTAAAAAAATAAAACTTCTGGGAGAAAATATAGTCTAAATTTTCATGACCGTGAGATAGATAAACATTTTTTAAACAGGACATAAAATCATTAAGCAAAAAAGATTGATAAATTAGGCTTCATTAAAATTAAGAACCTCTACTCATAAAATGCACTATCCTGAGAGTGAAAAAGACAAATCACAGTCTGGGAGAATATATAAATCCAGCAAAGAACTTTGATCTGGAATATATAAAAAACTCCTATAAATTTTTTTTAAAAAGCACCCCCCCACACACACACACATACAAATAGAAGCAAGAAACTCCACAAGAGTCCTGTAATTCATTAGATTCCATTAGGATCAAATAAATAGATATGTAAGGCATACTGAGAATACACTCTACTCTCTGGCCTGGGTTCCAGGCCACAGTCTGATCTCCTCCATCTCTCTGGCTCTGCCTCACACTGCACACCCAGGCCATCTCTCTGCTGCTTCGGCCATTAATATGCCTGCACCAGTCTACCCTGCATTTTGATGTTTACCAGAAAAGTACATTCAATACTGTCTAGTCACAACGGACAATTAATATGCATTTATTGAGTGAATGCATGCATGAAAGAATAAGTTAATAAATGCCTCCTTTCCTGTTCTCTGCTTTTGAAATCCATATCTCACTTCTATGAAGTCTTTCCTAACCACAATGGAAAAAATAATTCTTCTCTTAGTTCTTCTAGCTCTTAATAGAACTATTCCTTTGATTCTTATCACCTTATATTTGCATTATTTTTTTTCATATTCACAGATACTACCGCCCCATCAGAAGAATAAATTCTAGAGGAGCAAGGAACATGCCTGACACTTTTAAAAATCTCATTACAGAGTATTTGCCCAATTGCCTTGTGAACAGTGGTGCTTCAGGGACTGGTGTAGTGTAATGGTAACAAATGCAATCTCTAACATCAGACAGACATGAACTCTGGTCCTGCTTCTGCCCTTTCATAGCTATGTGACTCTAGGCAATTATCTTAATGCCGTGAGTGTCAATTTTCTCATCTGCGAAAGGCAAATAATATTCCTTGAAAGGATAAAAAGAGATAATACACATAGGGTACTTAACACAAATAGGAAATATAATAAAGGACAGCTAATAGTAGCAATGGTAGTAGTATTCACTGTTGATTATGGCTGACTCTGAAGAGTAAAAGCATTTACCCAGAAAAATAAGGGAGAAACATACAAACAGAACAACAACAACAAAAAAAACTAAGAATAATGAACAGCTAGAGGAAATTTCAAGCACATAAAATGCCCAACTTGTCTTTCTTCCACTGCAGACTAATCTACATGTGACCAAGGGTCTTTCAGAGAGTTCTGTTTCCTAACACTGCATGAATTTTCTCATTTCATCTCAGATGTCTGGTTTTTCCTCTTCCTAATATACAGAGCCTAAAACAAATGACACAGTGTTATTTCAGACACAGTTATTATCCACCCCAGTGGTTTCTTTTCTGTTCCTAGCGAAGATTAGAAGTGTTCTCTTGCAAAAGACATCTTGAATCCCAGGATTCTTAATATTAGAAGCCTCCCAATTTCTTCTGTTCTCTCATTTGCGCATGAGGAAAACAGCTGCTAACCAACTTTAATTTAATTTACCAACTTAAATGTGCTTATATTTCAGATTGTCAGGAGACTAATGAAAGCAAGTTCATTTACATAATCTCATGGAATTTCTCAAGAATAAGTGAGCTATACCCTCATTGCCACCTACTGCCATAAACAATAATGAATAATGATAACAGTAGCTACCAGTGATCAAATTGGTTTTGTGTGTGGTAACCAGAAAGGAGGGGAAGGCAGGGTTTGGTGCCTCCTTACTTGTTGTGCTTCCACACTGAGCTTGGCTGGCCTCCAGTTGGTCTTACATTTGTGCCTGAAGTCATGGGCAAGATTCATGTTCAGGTTTCCAATAACTCTTTTTGTGCTCAGTGTTTCTCTCTCAGTGTTCCTATGGGGCTCAAGTGTTTCATAAGTTGTGGAGAGAGAACATCCAACTGTAATGTTGAATAATAATTGCCTTTACCCTGTTTGCAGAGGGAAAAATAGTTGGTGGATAGCATTTTCTCAATTCAAATTGTTCTCCAATAATTTTTTACGTCTTTGGTTCCAGACACCATGTTTCTGCTAACGGTTGCCAGAAGATGACAGAAGAAAATGAAATTGCAAATTCAAATCAATAAGAAAACTCAAAACCAATTATTTGGTCTTGGTTCAACAGTTTGTTGGGTGTTTTATTTTGTTTTAAAACATGTGAGCTGTTAGTTGTGAGTTTATATGATGTACAAAATATAAGATGGATTTCTTTTTGCTAGTAAAAATACATAAAAATAATGTATAGGCAAAATAAAAATACATTGATTTGTATTTTTAAAATCTTTTACAAAGAACATGATATTCTGCAAATAAGATCACATGTTCTGGATTTCTGCCTTCTGAACAAATCTGAGATACCCTGTCGTGGAATAATAAATGTTATATTCCTCTAAAGAACTTGGATAGAAAATATTGATAGATAAAGGCTAAGCTTAAAATACATGTGTCCTATGTATAAAGCAGTTATTTATGAACCATTGCTAAAAGTGATATGAATGTCTGAGGTTTCAAACCATTGTTTGACACTTAGTATCACATATGTAGATCTAAGATCTTAGTTTTGTGTCATAATAGAATTTTTGATTGGAAAGTCCCATGAAGGTATTTCGACAAACTACCTGAAATTTGAACCTCCCAATAAGTGGTCTTTTATTCTCTTTGTGAACACCTCCAGTACGACCTTAATGAGACTCTGACTTCAAAGTAAAATAAGAACTTCTATGTTCAAGGCTGTGTTATTTACATGCAGATCTGTGTGAAGGAAATGAGTCACCCAGTACATTTTTAGACTAGCAAGATGCTTTACAATAGAATTTATACTATATTTATGTGAGTGCAAATGCGAAACTATATCCTATGAGTATAAAGTCTTTGAACCTTAGATAGTGGAACATGTCATGTTTTATATTGTAATCCTTAACTACATATTACTCAATTCGAGAATTTCCACCCTTTGCCTGAGAGGGAAAGAAAACTCTATATATACAGCCTTCATTCACACAAGACATTTTATTTATATTACCAATTTAATAAAATCCACTAATGTGCAAATGTTCTCCATATGTGGAAACAGAGGACTAGAATACAGAGAGCCAGTTCTTTGTGTTTTTCAGCTCTTTAAAAATTATGTAATCATAATATTTTGCCTGCTTTTTAATAAATTGCTAAATATGGTATTTTGCCACTTATAACTTTTCCTTAATCAAAGTAAAGGATCACAATATAAAGCTCAGTTTTCATAATCCTATTTTACCCTATGTCTACGCTGATGGCTTTTATTTCTCATGCAAAATTTTGGTGTTTTCCCAACAGAGGATAAGTCCAAACAGAAAATCGATGCAGGGTTCAGAAGCTGGGGGAGAGATTGATTTGAGACCAGGAGAGAGGAAAATATCAGGACAAAGCTGATTCGGGAATAGATAAGCGGTTAGGTGGTTACCATAGAAGGAATTAGGAAGCTACTGGATAGGAATTACAGCAGAGAAACAGAGGACAGCGAAGAGGTTTTTGTAGAAGTAATGTTAGACCAAATCCTGGCTCTACTGGCTACATTACCTTAGAGGAGGTGTTCATCACTCTGAAATTACACTTACTCATCTGAGAAAATCAGGAAATTCCCATGTTTCAGAGCCATGTTGAAACAACCTGTGTAAACTATTGCAACCTAAAAGCACTGTTTCTGTTTTTTTTCTATCAGCTCTTGCTTGACCCTATCTTTCCTGAGCTAGAGACAGCTGTAATAATGATGTTATCAATGTTTGAAATGTACACATCCCCAAATGATTCTCCCTTTCTTAGCTTTTTACTATGGAGAGTTTCAAACATCTACAGAAAAAAATAGACATCATGTATTACAAACCTTTATGTGCCCATTACTCAGCTTCAACAATTAAAGTCACAGCCCATCTTTTTTCATATATATTCACTCCCTACCCTCCGTATTATTTTGAAGCAAATCCATACATCATATTATTTTACCTATAAATGTTTCAGTATCTATCTCTAAACAAAATGCCATAAGACATCTAAAATATTTAACAGCTGTTCCCTAATGGCCTTAAATATTGAGTGTGCTTAAATTTCTGTCATAAATTTTTTAGTTTACTTTAATTAGAATATAAATTATATCCACAAATTATAAAGGGTGTCTTTTAAATCTCTTTATTAGCTAACATGCTATTCTGTTCTCTGCATATATGTAAATTAGAGGATTTATCAGATTCAGGTTGATTTTGTTATTGTTGTTGTTATTACTATTATTATCTGTTATGTAAGTTACATCAACCACATGAATACACCAAGTGGTATTGTCATTGATGATGTAATTTTTCCAAACTGATGAACATCTCTTGGAAAAGACCTGAACAGACCAATATATAATCTTGTAAACAATGTAAACGGTAAGTAGTTACCTCCTGGAAATTTTAGTATATGTTAAAATTGTGCAAAAATATTTTGTATTTATATGTAATCTAGAGTTAGGTTTTAGGCCCAGATAATTATAAACTATTTCTCATCTGCATTAATCTCTGGCAAATCATGTGATACATGGGAAAATTCTTTGCCAAGTAAGATTATTGCCAAATTTAGCCTCTGGTTCCTGTCCACTAAATGCCAATAGCACCCCAGCAAAATCCTATGACTACTATTAATGTCATCTCATATTTAGAAAACTCCTCCTATGGTTCACTTCATGCCCCTGTTGAAAACCACTGGCTAAGTTCAAGCAATAGGAAAAGAGGAAATTGGTTTTAGTTGCTTATATGCTATAATTTTGTGAAAAGGAATAAGGAAGATATCCTATATGAGCAATGGCTATTGAAACATTTGCAAATTTAAAGCTTTCCAAAGTTTTTCTCAGTTGACAGAATTTTGTTTCTCCAAACTATGTTGGAAAATGTGAATAGGCTCTATGATAAAATAAGTGTGGTCATAATGATTTCATACTAATCTATGTAGTTCGAGTTCAGAAATGTTAATATCTAGCAAATTATTTATACAGGCAGAGTTAAAGAAACTGGCAAAATGGCAAGAAATAATAAAGCCATTTTTCATTCTTTTTTAAGCAAAAGTGTAAATTTATAAATCTCCCTATGTGGCATTTGCATAATTGGCCCATAAGACTCAAACACTCATAGGAAATTATGTTTCATCTCTGAGATGGAGAAAATAGTCCAATGTTTATCATCCTCTGGCTTACTGGCCTTACTTACACTTACTTTGTTCATCATCCTTTGTTTTTAAATACTATTCATAATTCTAATATGGAAGCCATTTTTAAAAATCTAAATTAGAAGATCTTTTATCACTATTACTTGAAGCAAAAGTTATTTAATCATAGTACCTTGCTGTTTTCTAGTACATAATAGATGTTCATATAAATATTTAAAAATTAACTTATACAGTAATTCTCATTAATACATCATATTATTGTATATAATCATGTACTTTCATATGTGTTAATTTTATTCTTATACCCTTATTCCCATGAAACATTAAATGTCAATCTTTTTACTCAAAGTAGAATCTGGGGGTGGCTCCATAGTCTGGTGGTTAGCACGTCTGCTTTACATGCAGAAGGTCCTGGGTTCTCGCCCCAGGTGGAGCCACAGACCAGGCCCTGGGTGTGCCAGGCCCCCCGAGTGTGCAGGGGAGCCAGGTCCGGGTGGCCAGGCCCTGGGTGCACACCATGAGCGTGTCAGAGGAGACTCCTATCATCAGAGATTCAGTTCTTAATGGGAAATGGCAACATTCATAGGTTAGGAGTAGAAGGGGGGTAGGGGGTGGAATCAAAGATGAGGGGCAGAATCTGAATTAAGCGATTTCTTCTAAATCATACTGCTGTCATAGATAAGAAGAAATATTTAGGTCTCTTGGCTTTGATTAGAATATTTCTACCAGTAGGTTTCTTTTTGCCTTTAAAAGTATATATGTTTTCTGTTCCTGCTCCATGTATTTGAATAATAGTTGTCAAAACAAAACAAAAAATACAAAGGTTTTTAAAATAAACATTAAAAACAGTGATTAACTCCCAAGTATTTATCACATACTAGCCTTGACCCTGAGAAATCCAAAAAAGATACCAACATTTTGGTGACAAAGTTTGTGTGGTAGGAGATACAGCTCTCCTAAAATCAAGTTACCTTATTTAATGTCTGCTTACTGCAAAGCAGGTGCAGTACCAACATAACTGTTCAGAGACTGGAACTTTGTAACTATGGAGACATTATCTCACAGTGTTCTATCAGGTAGTGTTGCCCAGATGTAAAAACTGTAGTAGCAAAGATAGCTATTATGGGTTACCGCCGTTCCTCTAGAGTTGCTTCCAGTGAATTCGTCACACCTTCACCTTCATTTATCTAATATCTTTAGCCAATATCAGTATTGGCTATGTCAGGCCTCTCATATTCCCATTAGAATCCTGGTCCTGGCACCAGCTTTGTAAGGAAATCATTAAATCTGGCAGGTGCTTTAAGGTAATTAGATTAATAGGTGAGGTCACTTGAAAATCTGACTTGAACCTCAGCTATATTCATTGCCTAACGTCATGATCTGTTTTCCCAGGAAAGAAAAGAGACTTCTCTTCTAGCCAAGATGAAAGACACATAAGCCATTCTGGAAACTTCAGGGACCCTGCACAGCGAAGTTCATGAGCAGAAAGATAAAATGAAGAAACAAGCGCAGTAAGAATGGCTCAAATGAGAGGACATTTGTGTTTTAGAAGATAATAATGGAGCACTTGACCTCTTGTTTCAAAACATCTAATGAAATAGAACAACAATTGATTTTCTAAAATTAATTAAGTATAACATACAACTATTTCACCAACCACTGTTTTATAAGGTTCAGTCCTTTAGTAATATAAAAATGTTCCTAGGCAGATCTTCATCTCTGGCTGAGAGTCCAAAGCTAATGTCTAACGTGTTAAGGCAATTGACAGATAATTTCTTTAGAACTACTTTACTGACCATGGGACAGAGAATTGCTAGAGAATTTTGGTTTTGGAAATGTCTTTGAGTATGTTAAATAAAAGCTACAACTCCCTGTTTTTACTACTAATGTAAAACCATCTATCAACTAAAGAAGTAGCATTGATTTTTCAATGTTTTCTAAAAAAAAAAAAAAATGACCTGTAGTATTAAATATACACCATTTAAAGCTAATGTCACTTTGAACTTAGATGTCCTGCATTTACTGTTCAGTTCGTCCATTTTTTTAAATATTTGTTTTAGAGGTCATCTGAGAGATGATTGTTGTCATTATTACCAATTCAGCATCTTCCAAAATAACACTGAAATGCTGGAATTGCACTTTTATAACTGCCTCTGGTTTAGTGCTAATCAATTACAGAGGGAGCAAAATACCAAGAAGGGGCTGGAAAATTCCATACACTAACGGGAAAGGTAACTAAGCACTAGGTCAAACCTCTCATCTTCCAAAAGGAATCTAATAGGTTTGTGAGTGCAGGGTTTTCAGACAATGGGCTGCCTCACACACATTTCTTCCTGAAATATTTCAGCTCTTCCAAAGGTGCAAGCAGCCATTAGAAGTTTCTTATTCAAATACAAAAATAAGAACACTCCATGGCCCTAGGCCAGACTTCTTTGATTGCTACATTTGCAAAGGCTTACTGGGAATTTTTTGTGGAATTAAGTTTATTTGAAAACACTATTGTTTTACTGGAGGAAGAAAAAAAAAATAGGGCTTATGAAATGAACATGCTGAAAAGATATAACTCGTTTGTTTGTAATGAAACCCAGATGTAAGGAACTTTGAAAGGAAAAAAGTACTTTCCTGCTTATTCTAGCCGGTATTGAGAAGAAATCATGTCATGTGAACCTGTCTCAGGTGGAACAGAGATGAAATATTTGCAATTGGACAATCGATCTCTGTAGTCTCCTTCCCACTACCACCACAGTCATCCTCAAGTGTATCTTCATGAGTTAGAACTTTTCTGACAAAGATGAGTGCTTGGGGTATCAGTAGCGTGGCAAGTGCTCAGACTTAATAATAATACTGGGCTAATAACAATGCAATTTTCAAAGCCTATGCCATTTAATTATAAAAAAAATAATAATTTGCCTGGGATTTCTGTGCCTTCTGCAAGGTACATTTAGAGAAGTCTGATTTTGAGTACAAAGCTCTCCAGATATAATATTTCTGATGAAGGAACTTATAAATTGTAGAATAAAATCATTGTGACTACCTCTCGGTAAACAGAGAAATTGAAACTAACATCAGCAACATGGCAGATTAGGAAACTCCTGACACTGTTTTATAGGAACGTTTGAGGGAAAAACAAAAAACAAAAAAAACAAGACTGGCTAAAATAACTTTCTAGGAACTCTGGGAAACAAAGAGATCAAAATAGAGACTACCCACGGAGGTAAAAAACTTAGCTCCTGAATTACAGTGGATATGTGTCCCCCAGAAAGGAGGTGCTTGAACTGTTGGTGGTTTATTCAGTTTTTCAGAAAGCTAAAAAGTTTTTGGCCTTAGAGCTTTGTTCACAATTCAAGCATTAAACATACACATACATGCTCGCACACACAAGCATGCTGATTGCTTTTCATTTACTGAGAAGAGTGTGACTCATAAAACATAGTGTCATTAGCCTTTTCATGAGCCATGCCATGAGAATATTGTTTTACTTGTAAAATAATTGCACCGTAGTTTAGAGACTTTGTTTAAATGACTGTGCAGTAGTTAACAGACACTTTTATATTTATAAAAAAAGAAAGGAAAATCTTTGTTCATGGAAGATTTACTTATAAAAATAGTACCTGGAAATTTAAGTCTTTTTTCTCTCATTTCTGCCATTCTCTTCAGCATTCCCCCCCAAACACACACATACACACATATGTATACATGTGTACTGTATTTATAGTCATTCATTTGCAGAGTCTATTTAAAAGTAGACATTAACACTAGAATTTTTAATATATAGAATCTTTAAATATAGGAAATCTTTAAATAATATAGGAATCTTTAATATAATAGAATTTTTAAATATAGGAAAATCAGTTCAGCAGCAGGAGTTAAAGAAAATTATAATAGAAATTATAATTTTATGTTAATAGAAAGAGGCAATATGATATAATGAGTGATAAAAGTAAGGTACAAATGGTTTATAGAGTCTCAGTTTTGTGTAAAAAAAAAAATGCATTTAAAAGCCTGAAAGAAAATGGTGATATTTTGGTTGATTTTTATTCTTTCTACTTTTATACTTTTCAAACCATCCACAGTAGAAATTTACTGATTTTTAAGTAGAAAATAGGAATAAAGCATGTATTGACTTGACACTAAAGTGTTTAGATTATTAAAACTAGAAATATAAAATGTTTTTGTGCTTATGTCAGATGCATAGTGTCTTTGAAAAGCAGAACTCTGGATAATAATGATAGTTCATGCTTCATGTCGTAGTCTATTCATTTTGACTTTCTTTAATTTATTAATTTTTTTGTACACAGAAGAGAAGATACACATGTCGACCTCCAAAAGACACACCCATCTTTAGTACATTTTTTTCCAACTGTAACAGAGTCAGCTATCACAATACTGCCATTGTCACGGTATTTATCTTATGAAACTCCTCTCAGTTACGGTCTGTCTAGCCCTCAGATTAGTGGAGTAAGTGTACTTACATCAACAACTGCATTAAAGTCTCCTAAATCAACTACAGTGCATTGCCAGTTAGAAAGCAACTTGGGTAAGCAAAACACACACCAAATATTTTAGACTATTTTTAAAGTGTATAGTTCGATACATTCTTTATGTGTCTAGATGCCAGAATGATGTTTTATTATTTGTCTCCAATAATACTAATTTCTTAATGTCCTATGCAGAGTAACATGACTATGCTCACTATTGGTGCTTGCACTGGAGTCATATTCCAGTCACATAAATATATGTGGCCAAATATACTATTCTCACGATTAAAAAATCTTGAGTTTTCATAATGGTTCATGGGTTGACTGCTTAGATGTTCTAGAATTACTAAATAACTTAAAATTCCAATGTATCACAGTAACTTCCTTTCTTCTGAATGCTAACAGAAAGGTTAAGCAATGTCTTGTGTAGTCCATGCCTTTAGGAGATTTAGGGCTTTGGTGAGAGAAAGACAGATAAAAGAAGAAAAATGAAGCGGGTAAAAGGGTGAAGAGAAAAGAGAGAAACAATAAAGAATTTGGAGGAGAGGAAAGCAAAAACAGTAGTATGGTAGGAAGAAGTAAAGTTTGGCAGTTGCCAACAGTGCACTCAGCAATACCCATGCTGTTGGGTTTTTAGTCCTCACCATGTTTAGGAAACTTTGAGCATATGTTATAGTTTACTGAAATGAACACTGTCCTTGGAAACAAAGGACCTGGGTCCAAACTACCTTTCTGCTCCCTGCAATATGAGATGTTAGGTAAGGATTTTAGCATCTCTGAGTCCCATTTTCTGTCAGTGCAAAATAGGGATTAAAATACCAATTTCACAGAGCTATTCTAAAGATCAAACATGTATGAAAATCACCTAGCACATAGTAAGTACTCAATAAAAACTAGTTATGAATCTGAACATA
Source organism: Eonycteris spelaea (assembly GCA_003508835.1). NCBI lineage: Eukaryota > Metazoa > Chordata > Mammalia > Chiroptera > Pteropodidae > Eonycteris > Eonycteris spelaea. Next base: position 1,861,495 of record PUFA01000053.1, read on the forward strand.
TCAGTAAGAATAGGCTACATTTTGAATTTATATTTTAATTATGAGTGAACTATCAAGTCTCAAAACTGGTAGCACAAACACACTCTTTATTATTTGATACCTCCATTTTCCTCTACTATCCTGTGTTCTTATACAGACTGGCTACTTCTTATTTCTGTTTGGTTTTGTTTCTGGTATTTCCCTAAGCCTTTGACACAGTGTTATGTAGGATTTTGACCTACTGCCATTATTGTCATATTCCCTATGTGTTATCGTTTGCATGCCTAAGACACTCTTTTTGAAGAAACTTCCTAAGTTCATGCCGACATTTAGCAATGACCAAATCCATATGCTTAAAAGTGAAAATACAGATTTTACATCTAGAGAAGGGATATTTTCCATCCTTCGGCGCTATGTTATTATGGCACATGTTCTATATTTGGGTTAAACTGAAAGCTCCTAAAATTAGTGAAAAAAAAGAAAAATAGAATGGCTTCCCCTTGCAAGTCTTTACCTGGCAAAAATATTAACCACTGATAATAAAGGACTCATTTGAAGCTTTAATTTATGGATAACAATTTGGAGAGAATAGCTAATATGAAATAGAATAAAGCTGTATTTATATATAACAAATTGAAATTTGAAAGACTCAAATATTTTACCTACTCAAAAACTTATATGCTTCTAGTACAACTAAATAACCAGTTAAGTAGTCATTACACTGATGATATAATTGATAGTTTAAGGTAACTGAAATAATCTCTAGGAATTGAGTTATCACTAAAAATAATCAATTACTGGTAATTTTATAGACTTTAGTTTAAAGCTTTTAACTATCTTCATTTAGTTTGGCAATGACAGTAAATATAAAGAATATAGTTTTGTAGAAGCAAAGAATAATGATAGTGGCTTTGGATTCTTTTAATGTCCTTTTTTTAACTTCTCTTTCTGTTGCTTTCCTCTTTGATTTCTTTGAAAGAAGTCAACAGATTCATAAGCGAAAAGACTCTGTCAGTTCATGCCTTTGAACCAGCCGTGACTGGGGAAGGGGAGGATTATTTCCAATCTTTGTTTGGTGATCCAAAGAAATTTCTTGCACAGTCATTCCAAACCGAGAAAGCTTGGAAGCACTTTTCCATGATTCTTAAAGAAGTGACCCAATCTAGATCCAGGTACATATTCTATTTGAATTATTTAATATCTCTTTTTGGGTTAGGAGCAATAAATCAGTAGGAAACAGTTCTAAGCTGTTGTGAGATCCATGATTTCATCTAAAATCCTAAGCAATGATTGAAATATAACTGTTTTATGTTCTGAGAGTTAAAAGGAATCAATATAACTTTCTAAGAAACCACACAAGGAATGTTAATTCTTCACAGATGCCAGAGAAAACAGCACTACATAATCCCTATAAATAAAGGCAACCCAATTATTCAAGGACCTTTTTTATTATTGGCAAATTATCAGACGGACTTGGTATCTTTTTTTTTTTCTCTACTAGGACCTAAAGTTCAAGATAGAAGGAGAAAGGTTAGACTTTTAACTTGCTGACTCATTTTCATGGTATTAGTATCTATGAAAAAAAGAATTGATTGGGAAGAGAGTTGATATTAGAACTAAAAAGCTGACTCATCTATATATGTATGTTATCCTGCTATTTTTGTTGTATGAACAACAGATAGAATTGTAGATTGTTAGTAATGAATACCTGTTGACAGTGGTGTTATAGTGTTTACAAGAAGTTGTTAACCAGAGTTAAAAGTCAGACATAAAGGAAACTTTTTCTGCCTTAGGTCAGATTTTTAAAAATCAATCACTATTACTGTCTAACTGTAGTGAATAGCTAAGCATTCTATCAACCATCTGAAAACACTTAAATTATTTATTCAGTACCTACCATGTTAAATATGATGAATTTGGGGGACAAAATTTCAAAAAAAAAACTTGTGAATGTGATTTTAAGAACTTCCATTCAGATCAGGGATGACTTGCAGGTAAGGATTAAGAGAGAGGCAAAAAACATATCAAGGCGTTCAGAGGAGAGCTTTCTTTCAGCAGATGATCTGGGAAGATTTTGTGAAGGAGTTATTACTTAGAATATTGTGAAGGGTTAAGTAAATTTTGAATATTAAAATTTATAGTCTGTGAGAGCATTCTAGCATATTAGTTCTCAATCTACCTACATAAATCACCTGGGGAGCTGTTAATCACCTGGCCCTACCCCAGACTCTGAGTCAGAATTCTAGTGGTGGAATTGGGCATCGTGTGTGTGTGTGTGTGTGTGTGTGTGTGTGTGTGTGTGTCTTTTTTAATCCCATGGTAATTCTAATGTACAGCCTGGGCTTGGAACCACTGGCCTAGAGCAAAAGAGCACATAAACTAAGTGAAGGAGGCAGAAAAGCTAAGATCAGGTACAAGGCATTTTAAAGCATGGCTACACTGAACAGTGCCCAAAGGGTTAGGGCCAGAGCTGGAAACAATCATAGCCAGCCTTTAATACCATACTGAGGAATTTGGACTTCCCTATGGGAAGCAATGGAAAAGTTTCAAACAGAGGTGTGACAGGATTGTGATTTAAAATATTTAATCTGTGGCAATGAATATTATAAATAATCGTTGGATTTTGTCAAATGCTTTGTATACATCTGTTAAGGTGATCATACGTTGTTTTGTTTTGTTTTTTTTTTAATGTTAAAACAACCCTACACTCTTGGAATAAACTCCATTTGGTCATAATGTTTATCCTTTTAATATATAGTTGAATTCAGACTTTTACATCTATGTCTGTGAAGAATATTGGTCTGTAGTCATCTTTTCCTGTAATGTCTTTGCTTTGGTATAAGATAATGTTTGCTTTATAGAATGAGTTGAATATATTCCCTCCTCTTTTATTTTCTAGAAGAGTTTTTTAGAAATAATATAATTTTTTCCTTAAATGCTTTTATAGAATTTATCTGTGAAGCCATCTGGGCCTGGGGTTTCTTTGTGGGAAGGTTTTTACCTACAAGTTTTATTTCTTCAAAATAGATATCAGGATATTTTGGTTATTTATTTCTTCAGTGAACTTGGATAGTTTGCGTCTTTCAAGGAATTTGTTTATTTTGTCTTAGTTGTCAGATTTATTGTCATGAAATCATTCATAATATTCCCTTGTTATCCTTTAGTATCTACAAAATCTGTAGTGATGTCGCATTTCTTATTGCTGGTACTGATTATAGGTGTCTCCTCCTTTTCCTGAACAATCTTGCATAAAAGTTATCAGTTTTCTTGAGCTTTTCAAACAACCAGTGTTTGGTTTCATTGATTTTTCTCTATTTTTGTTTTGTTTCATTTTCTATGTCATTGATTTCTATTCTGATCTGTGTTCCTTTCTGCCTATTTTAAGTTCCATTTGCTTTTCTTTTTCTAGTTTCTCAAGGTGAAAATTGAGCTCATTGATTTTGTACCTTTTTCTCTTCTCCTATAAGCAATTAGTACTCTAAATTTTCCTCTAAGTTAAGTCTTAGTGGCATCCCACAAATTTTGATATGTTGTATTTTCACTTTCATTCAGTTCAAAATACTTTCTAATTTTCATTTTTATTTCTTTAATCCTTGAGAAAAAAAGTGTATTGTTTAGTTACCAAATATTTTACAGATTTCCCAGAATTATTTTCAATAATTCTCCAGATATCTTTTTCTTATTAATTTCTAATTAAATTCCATAGTGGTCAAAGAACATAGTTTGTATGACTTAAGTCCTTTTAAATGTATTGAGACTTGTTTTATAACCAGGATATTGTCTATCCTGGTAAACGTTCTGAGTATACTTACAAAAATATATATATTCTGTTGTTGTTGAGTAGAGTGTTTCATAAATGTCAATCAGGTCAGATTGGTCGATGGTATTAAATCTATTGTCTTTTTGCTGATTTTATGTCTACTAGTTTTATCAATTATTGAGAAAGCATTGCTAAAATCTCTGACTACAATTGTATTGTTGATTTTTTCTTACAGTTCTATCAATTTTTGATTTATAAGCTCTGTTTTTTGCTTTATTTGCTTTATAAGCTCTGTTTTTTAGGTGCACAGATGTTTAGGATTGTTATATCCTCTTGATGAGTTAATCTCTATATCATTATGAAATGTTCTTATTTTTTATCCCTGGTATTACTTTTTGCTTGTAAATCTACTATATCTGATGTTAATATAGCTGCTCCAGCTTTCTTTTACTGGTGTTAGCATGGTGGGTCTTTTCCTATTCTTTTACTTTCAATCTATTTGTGTCTTTATATTCAGAGTGCATGTTTTGTATGTAGCATTTAGTTGGAACTTGCTCTTTTATCCAATCTGAAAATCTCTGTCTTTTAATTTGAGCATTTAAACCATTTACATTTAAAGTAATTGTTAACATGGTTAGGGTTAAGTCTACTATCTTACTATCTTGTTTTCTGTTTGTTCCAACTGCTGTTTTCTTTTCCCCCTTTTTCTGTCTTTTGAATTAATTCTTATTAATTTTATTTTATCTTCATCACTGGCTGATTAGCTTTAATTCTGATATTTTAGTGGTTCCTTCCAGGTTAATAGGACACATCTTAAATCTATCACAGACTACCTTCAAATGACATTATGCTACTTCACATATAGTATAAGAGCCTTACGATACTATACTTTCATTTCTTTCCTCCCAGCTTTTGCATCACATATTTTACTCCTACATACATTATAAACCCCATAATCCATAGTTATTTTTGTTTAATCAACTTTTAAAAGAAATTTAAAGGATAAAAAAAAAATCTTTTATATTTACCCTTATGTTTTTACTGCTTTGCAGTGCTTTTTAGTGTTTTTGTTTTGTTTTATTTTGTTGTTTTGTGTGTGTGTGTGTGTGTGTGTGTGTGTGTGTCTATAACTAGTGTTTTCATCCAGTTAAACCTTCTTTAACATTTCTTGTAGTATGGATTTGCTTATGAGGAATTATTCAGTTTTTTTAAATAGTTTTATTGAGATATCATTGATATGAAATTATATATACTTAGGATGTATAACTTGATTTCTTCTTTTTGATTTTTTATTGAGATATAATTGTCATATAATATTGTGTAAGTTTAAGGTGTACAACATGATGGTTATGAAGTGATTACCATAGTAAGATTAGTTAACACATCCATTACCTCACATAATTACTTTTTTGTGTGTGTTGTGAAAATATTTAAGACCTATTCTTTTAGCAGTTTTAAATATAATACAATATCATTAACTATAGTCAGCATGCTGTACATTAGATCCTCAAAACTTATTTATTTTATAACTGAACTTTTGCATTCTTTGACCAACATCTCTCCTATTCCTTTATCCTCCTTCCCATCCCTGTTAAACACCATTCTAATCTCTGTTTCTATGAATTCAGCTTTTCTAGATTCCACATGTAAGCAAGACCATACAGTATTTGTCTTCCTCTGTCTGGTATATTTCATTTGGCATAGTACCCTCAAGGCCTACCCACATTGTCACAAATGGATTTTCTTCATTTTATGGCTGCAGAATCTTCCAGTTTATATATTTATATAAAATGTAAACCATGTTTTCTTTTTCATGTGTCAGTAGAGACTTAGTTGGTTTCTATTTCTTGGCCATTGTGAATAATGCTACAATGAACATGGTGGTACAGATAGCTGTACAAGATAGTAATTTTATTTCCTTTGGAAAAATACCCAGAGTTGTAATGCTGGATCATATGGTAGTTCTATTTTTAATCTTTTGAGAAACCTTCAAAATCTTTTTCCATATTGACTGTTCCAATTTACATTCCCACCAACAGTGCCTTAAGGATTCCCTTTGCTTCACATCCTTGCCAACATTTGTTATTTTTTGTCTTTTTGACAATAACCATTCTAATAGGTGTGACATGTTTTCTCATTGTGTTTTGACTTGGGTTTCCCTGACAATTAGTGATGTTGAGCACTTTTTCATGTACCTGTTGGATATTATATGTCTTTTATAAAAAATGTCTATTCAAATCCTTTTTCCATTTTTAATTGGATTATTTGTGAGGTTTTTTTCTGCTACTGAGTATCTTATATATTTTTGATATTAACTCCTTATCAAATATATAGTTTGCAAGTATTTTTTTCCATTTTGTTAGTTTCATTTTCATTTTATTGATTGTTTATTTTGCTGTGCAGAACCTCTTTAGTTTGATGTAGTTCCACTTCTTGATTTTTGTTTTTGTTGCTGGTGTTTTTAGTGTCATATCCAAAAATACTTACCAAGACTAATGTTAAGGAGCTTTCCCCCTATATTTTCTTCTAGGAATTTATGGTTACAAATCTTACATTTAAGTCTTTAATCCAATTTGAGTTAATTTTTGTGAGTGGTATAAGATAGGGGCCCAATTTCATTTTTTTTTTTTTTTGCATGTAAATATCCAGTTTCCCCAGCATCATTTATTAAAGAAACTTGCTTTCCCCTTTGAATATTCTTGGCCCCCTTGTCAAAATTAGTTGATTGCATATGCATGGGTTTATTTCTGGGCTCTTGATCTCATACAACTTAATGTTTTAATATACATATATATTGTGAAATAATCACCACTTTCCAGCTAATTAAAGTATCTATCATCTCTACATAGTTATCACTTGTGTGTGTATGTGCATTGAGAAAAATTTAAATCTATCAAGCATACAATACAGTATTATTAACTATCACCACTGTGTTATACATTAGACCTCTAGGACTTATTCGTTTTGCATAACTGAGACTTTGTACCCTTTGACCCACATTACTTCATTTCTCCCTTCCCCTAGCCTCTGGCAGCCACCATCCTATCCTACTCTCTGATTCTATGAATTTGATTGTTTTCAACTAAATTCCACATAAGTGAGATTATGCAATATTTCTCTCTTCGTATCATGTTTATTTTGCTTAGCATTATGTCCTCCACCTCCACCCAAGTTGTCACACATGCACGTTGTCAAAATCCATGTTAAAGGCAGGATTTTTTTTTTAAAGGCTGAATAATATTCTATTGTGTGTGTGTATTATAATTTATTAATCCACTCATTCATTGAAGGACATTTGTTTCCATATCTTGGCTACTGTAAATAAAACTGCAATAAATATGAGAGTGCATATATCTTTTTTCTATCCTAATTTTCTTTCATTTGGATACATACCCAGAGGTGGAATTGCTGGGTAATATGGTAGTTTTGTTTTTAATATTTTGAGGAGCCTCCATACTGTTTCCCATAATGGCTGTACTAATTACAATCCTACCAACAGTGTACTAGAGTTTCTTTTTCATTACATCCTTACCAGCACTTATCTTTTATTTTTGATGATAGCCATCCTAACAAGTGTAAGGTGATATCCCACTGTGGTTTTGATTTACATTTTTCTGACAATTTGTGATGCTGAACACATTTTCACATACCTGTTAGCCACTTGACTTTCTTCTTAGGTGTTTACGTAGGTCCTTTGCCCATTTTTAAATCAGATTATTTGCTTTTATTGCTATCAAGTTACATAAGTTTCTTATATATTTTGGCTATTAATCCATATCAGATAAATGGTTTCCATTTTTTTTCCATTCTATAGGTTGCCTTTTTATTTTGTTCTTCACTTCCTTTGCTGTGCAAAAGCTTTTTAGTTTGATGTAATCCTATTTGCCTATATTTGCTTTTGTTGCCTTGCGTTAGGTGTCATATCTAAGAAATTATTTCAAGACCAATGTCAAGAAGGTTTTTTTTTTTTTCCTAGAAGTTTTATGGTTACAAATCTTAAGGTTTAAGTCTTTAAACTATTTTGAGTTAATTTTTTGTATGGTGTGAGATAGGGTTCTAATTTCATTCTTTTACATACAGATATCCAGTATTCCAACATTTATGAAAGAGGCTATCCATTCCCTATGTGTGTTCCTGGCTCCTTTGTTGAAGATCAGTTTACCCTAAACATGTGGGTTTCTTTCTGGCTTCTCTCTTCTGTTCCTTTGGCCTGTATGTCTGTTTTTATGGCAGTACCATATGTTTTCATTACTTTAGCCTCGTAACATAATTTGAAGTCAGGAAGTATGACTTCTTACTCAAGATTTCTTTGGTTATTTAAAATCTTTCATGGTTCCATATGAATTTTAGGTTTTTTTTTAAAAAGAATTATCATTGAGATTTTGATAGAGATTGCATTAAATTTGTAGATTAAGTAGTAGGAACATTTGACAACAATAATTCTAATCCATGAATGTTGACAATTTTTCAATTTATTTGTACCTCTTAAAATTTTCTTCATCAGTGTTTTATAGTTTTCAGTGTACAATTCTTTTACCTTTTTGATTAAGTGTACAATTCTTTTACCTTTTTGATTACCTAAGTATTATTCTTTTCATTGCTAATGTAAATGGGATCGTTTTTAATTTTCCTTTTGGGCATTTAATAAAATAACTGGTTAGCTAGTATACTGAAATGCCACTGACTTTTGCATGTTTATTTTGTAGCATACAACTTTAGTAAATTTATGTATTAGTTCTAACAGTTTTTTGTGATGCCTATAGTGTTTTCTACATATACAACCATGTCATCTGCAAATAAAAGAGATAATTTACTTCTTCCCTTCTGATTTTGGCATCTTTTATTTATTCTTCTTGCCTGGTCATTCTGGCTAGGACTTCCACTACTGTGTTGGAAAGCAGTGATGAGAATGGGCATCTTTGCCTTGTTCTGATCTTAGAAGAAAAGTTTTTAGCTCTTTTTCCCACTGACTATGATGTTTGCTATGGGTTTTTCATATAGGGCCTTTATCATGCTGAGGTGTTTTTCTTATTTAACTATTTTATTGAGAGTTTTTATCATGAAAGGATATTGAATTTTGTTGAAAGCTTTTTTTTGTATCTGATGCAGAAAAAGTGATCATATGGTATTTATTGTGCATCGTGTTATCAGGTATATCACATTGTTTTTAATATTTTGACCCATACTTGCATCCCGAGGATAAATCTCACTTGGTCATGATGTATTATCCTTTATTGCATTATTAATTCAGTTTGCTGGTATTTTATTGAGGATTTTGCATCTGTTTTTCAGGAATGTTGGCATGTAGTTTTGTTGTGTTTTCTGGCTTTGGTATCAGAGGGATGTTGGCATTATAAAATGAGTTTGAAAAGGTTCCCTCTCTTTCTCTTTTTTGGAAGAGTTTAAGAAGGGTTGGTATTAGTGCTTCTGTACATGCTTTTTAGACTTCATTCATGAAGCCATCTGGTCCCAGGCTTTTCTTTGTTAGAAGGTTCTTGATTACTAATTCAATTTCCTTGCTTATTGTTGGTCCATTCAATCTTGCTATTTCTTCTGGATTTAGTCTTTACAGTTTGTATATTTCTAGAAAATTATCAATTTCTTCTAGATTACTTGCTTTTTTCACATATAATTGTTTAGAATTATTCCTTATAATCCCTTTTATTTCTATATCATTCATTGTAGTGTCTCCTTTTTTCTTTCTGATTTCATTTTTTTGCAGCATTTTTTTTTTCATTTGTCTAGCTTAGGGTTTGTCAATTTTGTTTATATTTAAAAAAAAAAACTCTTAATTTCATTGATTTATCATTCTTCTATTGTCTATTTTATTTATTTCTGCTCTAATCTTTATTATTTCCTTCCTTCCTTTAACTTTGGGTTTAGTTTGTTCTTTTTTAGTTCCTGGAGTTATAAAGATTGGTAGTTTAAGAACATTCTTTTTTTGGTTTTTATTTTTTAATTAGAGTTGACATTCAGTATTATTTTATATTAGTTTCAGGTGTACAGCATAGTGGTTAGATATTTATATAATTTATGAAGTGGCTCTTCCAGTTAGTCTAGTACCCACCTTGACTAAAACAACCCTTTAGAAGTAGACCAAATAATATGAACAGACAATTCACAGAAGAAAGAAACTGAGTGGTCAATAAGTAGGTTATTCAATTTCACTATAATCAGGAAAAACCAAAATAACACTTAGATACTATGTTTTACCTGTGATACTGAAAGTTTTAAGAAGTCTGAAAATTTCCTGTGTTGTTAAAGATGTAGGGAAGAAGAAGAGGAGATAGCATATCATGTGCAGGCAGTTGGTAAAGCATCTAATAGAATGAATTATCACAAGTCTTATGAGAATTTTCTTGTGGTAACATTTTAAGCAAAGGTAAGAAGTAGGAGAAAAAAAAAAGGAAATTAAAGAGACTGACAGATTATGTTGGGGCCTTGTTTCCTTGCTGTAAAGTTGTTATTTTCTCTGGAAGGAAATGGTCAGACATTAAAATATTTATCCTTGTACAAAATTGCTCTGGAAACAAAATGGAGAATGGGCGGAAGGGGGCAAAACTGGAGAAACTAGCCAGGACACTGTTACAGTGTCATGTAGAGGTGATGAGAGCCTATGAGGATAGCAGCAGCTGGGATGGAGAGGAGGAGATGTATACAGAAAATACTAAAGAGGTAGAGTCAATAGAATTTGGTCACAGATAAGGCAAGAAGGATAAAAGAGTGGGAAAATAATGAAAGTTTTAGGTGTGGCCAACAGAATAAATGATACAATTCACTAGAATAGGTTTCTCACTTTCCCCAAAATGATAAATTTAGTCTTGGTCGTGTTGATTTAGAGGTAAAGTTTTGGTCTTGCTGTCAATTGTTTCTATGGGTCTGAAGCTCAGCAGAACAATTTAGAGAAAAGGCTTAAATTTAGCAGTCATCAATGTATTAATGGTTACTAAAGTCCTGTTTATAGATGATATCATATATTTAGAGTGCGGTTAGAATAAAAAAGGTTAAGGACAGAATCCCGGTGAAACACATCTAAGAGTTGGATGAAGGAAAAAAACAGAAATCTGAAAAAAAAAAAAAAAAAAACCCTGAAAAAGAGCAGCCAGACTAACAGAAGGAAAACAGTGGACTTAGAGAGACAAGGGTAGGAGTTCCCTAAAAGAGGACATATCTGGCAGAGGCGAATACCACAAAGACATTAAGACAAAGACTGAGTTGGTAGAAGTGTAAATTGGTGCAGCCACTCTGGAAAATAGATTAGAGGTTCCTCAAAAAATTAAAAATAGAAATATTATATGATGCAGCAATTCCACTTCCAGGTAACAAAACAAAACACTAATCAAATCAAAAACACTAACTCAGAAAGGTATGCATCTTTATGTTTATTGCAACATATTTACAATAAGCAAGATATGGAAGCAACCTAAGTATCCACTGATGGATAAATGGATAAAGAAAACATGATATATATGTATATATGTATATAAATACTATATATATAGTATAAATATATATATAGTATAAATATTTATATATATAGTATATATAAATACTATATATATATACTATATATATACCAATATATATATATAGGTATATATACTATATACCAATATATATTGGTATATAGTATATATACCAATATATATATATTGGTATATATATAGTATTTATATACATATATATGTATACATATATACATATATATTGGTGTATATATATAGTATTTATATACATATATATACACAATGGAATATTGTTCAGCCATAAAAGTAATGAAATCTTATCTTTTGCAACGTGAGGGACCTCAAGAACATTATGCTAAATGAAATAAGTCAGAAAGAGAAAGACAAATACTATATGGTATCACTTATACGTGAAATCTTAAAAAAAAAAAAAACCCACAAAACTGAACTCATAGATACAGAGAACAGATTGGTGATTGCCAAAGATGGGAGGTAGGGGGTAGGCAAAATGGGTGAAGGGGGCCAAAAGGTACAAACTTTAGTTATAAAATAAGTCATGGGAATGTAATGCACAGCATGGTGACTATAGCTAACAATACTGTATTGTATATTTGAAAGTTGCTAAAAGGGTATATCTTAAAGATTCTTATCATAAGAAAAAATTTTTATGTAGTTATATATGGTGATGGACATTAACTATATTTATTGTGGTGTAAATTTTACCATGTATAGAAATATCGAATCATTATGCTCTACACCTGAAACTAATATGTACATGTTAATTATACTTCAATTTTTAAAAAGACAAAGACTGAAAAGTTACCTCTCAGTTCACCAACTACGAGGGCATTGGGCATCTTGATTTAAGGCAGAAGTCAATGCTAGTGGGTTGAGGAGTGAATAAGAGGTGAAGAATTAGTGGCCCTGTCTTTCCAAAAGCTTGGTTGTGACAGCATTATGAAGTGGAAGCTGGAGAATTGTTTTTTCCTTTTTTAAGATGCTAGTACTTTTGAGGATTTGCACATACTTGGGGGGAAGAGGTGGTTTAGAAGGAAAGGTTGGTGTTAAAAGAGAAAGGAGAATAATGAATAGACTGAGATACTAAGATAGCACAAGGAGGTGGTAACCAGAGGGTTTCACTTTAGTTGGGAGAAGAGTCCCTTTTCCATTGATATAAGGTGGGCTGAACAGAGACGAGGTAAATGCGTGAATGCGTGAACCTGTTTCTGGGTGGAATGCAAGAAAACAAATATCTCTCTGACTGCCCTATGTTCTTACCGAGATCATTAGCTGAGAATAAGAATGCAGGAAATGTGAGGCAGAGATTTAAACATTGTTGAGGGAATGGCAGAAGGCACTGGCTCATTTCATCAAGAACACAACTTTCTGCCAATCACTAAGGGAATCACTAAAAGACCAGATGTGGTTGGAGACCACTCATTTATTTGATAGCAGCAATCTATACATGTGTGTGTTTGTGTGTGTCTTCTAGCGGTGCTTAACAACTAGGGTGTACACAGAATTTATTTTTTTATTGGTTTTATTTTATGTTTTGAATATTTTTTATTTTTTAATTATAGTTGACATACAATATTATATTAGTTTCAGGCATATAACATGGTGATTAGACATTTATATAAAGTACAAAGTGACCACTCTGATAAATGTAGAACCAATCTGATGCACACATAGTTATTACAATATTATTGACTATATTCCCTGTACTATACTTTATTTACATCCCTATGACTATTTTGTAATTATTTTTTGTACTGAATCTCTTCCCCTTTTTTTGCACATCTCCCAACCCTCCACCCATCTGGCAATTATCCATCTTCTCTGTATCTATGAGTTTGTTTTTGTTTTTTTCATTCATTCATTTTGTTTCTTAGATTTCACATAGAGTGAAATCATATGGTACTTGAAATCTTATGTCTATTCATGTTGCTGCAGATGGCAAAATTACATTCTTTTTGTATGGCCCAGGAATATTCCATTATATATATGTACCACTTCTTCTTTACTCATTCATCTATTAATGGACTCAGGTTGCTTCCATATCTTGACTATTGTAAATAAAGCTACAATGAACATATGTATGTTCATTGATTTAGTGCTTCGTATTTCTTCAAATACCTAGAAGTGAATTTACTAGGTCTTGTCCCTTGTTATAGCCTTTGATTTAAATCTATTTTGTCTGGTATAAGTATTGTTACTCTAGCTTTTTTTATTTTTAATTTTCATTTTCACAAAATATCTTTTTCCATCCCTTTACTTTCAATCTGTGTGTATCTTTCAATCTGAAGTGAGTCTCTTATAGGAAGCCGATGTAAGGGTCTTGTTTTCTTATCTATTCAGCCACCCTTTGTCTTTTGATTAGAGCATTTATTCCATTTACACTTAAAGTAATTACTGAAAGATATGTAGTTATTGCCATTTTATTATGTATATATTTTTTTCTTCTTTTTAAAAATGTTTCTTTAACATTTCCTGTAATACTGTTTTGGTGGTGATGAACTCCTTTAGCTTTTTCTTGTCTGGGAAGCTCTTTTTCTGTCCTTTGATTCTAAATGATAGCTTTGCTGGGTAATCTTGGTTGTAGGTCCTTTCTTTTAATCACTTTGAATACTTCTTGCCAAACCCTTCTGGCCTACAAAGCTTCTGTTGAGAAATCAGCTGACAGTCTTATGGGAGTTTCCTTGCCTGTAACTAATTGCTTTTATTCTTGCTGCTTTTAAGATTTTCTCTTTGTCTTCAACCTTTGGCACTTTAATTACGATATGTTTTTGTGTGGGTCTGTTCGGGTTCATCTTGTTTGTGACTCTCTGAACTACCTGAGCTTGCATGTCTATTTCCTTCACCAGGTTAGTGGAGTTTCTACCATTATTTTTTCAAATGTTTTCAATTCCTCTCTCTTCTTCTTCTGGTACCCCTATGATGTGAATGTTGGTACACTTGATATTTAAAGGTCCCAGAAACCATATTCATTATTCATTATTTTTGGAATCTTTTTCTTTTTGCTGTTCTTTTTTTTTTTTCTTGGTGTTTTCTGCTACTTTATTTTCCAAATTGCTGATTTGTTTCTCTGCTTCATCTAATCTACTATTGATTCCCTCTAATGTAGTCTTCATTTCGGTTATTGCATTCTTCATTTCTGACTGGTTCTTTTTTATTTTTTCTATCTCCATTATTATATTTTCCTTCTCTTTGTTGAAGTTCTGACTTATGCCATCAAGCATCCTTATAACTAGTGTTTGAACTCTGCATCTGCAGATTGCTTATCTTTATTTTGTTTTGTTCTTTTTCTGGAGCTTTGTTCTGTTCTTTCATTTAGAATATGTTCCTTTATCTCTACATATTAGCTGCTTCCCTGTGTTTGTTTCTGTGTATTAGATAGAACTGCTATGTATGCCAAACGTGGTAGAGTTAACTTATGCAGTAGATGTCCTGTGTGGCCCAGTAGAACAGTCTCCCTGGTCACCTGAGCTGAGTGCTCCAGGTGTTTCCCTTCTGTGGGCTGTGTGTTCCTTCCTGTTGTAGTTGAGCTTTGATTTCTATTTACACATCAGTGAAAAGGATTGACTCTCAGCCTGGTTGGCTCTGAGGACTAACCGTGAATACAAGAGGAACTGTTGTACAGGAATGGACCCTACAGACTGACTCTGATGCCTACAAAGTCTGCCTTTTGGATATGTCACCTGTGGAGTGATTGGGTGGTGCTCTGATGTGCTCTGAAGCTGATCACTGGGTGTGTTTGTTCTGGGACCTCTTGGGAGGCACTCTGGTTCAGGCCAAATTAAGCCACTGCTTGTGCCCTTTCTGGGGCCACTTGATATGGGTTACAAAGTAATTTGTAGATGGAAAAAATCACTGGAAGTGATTTGAGTGGGCCTAAAAGTTGAGTGGGGAAGGGTCTCAGGGAATCACCCAAGTGGGGTAAAAGATGTTAGCTAGGTTGATGGAGACTCAGACATGGCACTCATCTGCTCATGCAGCCTGTGTTAGGAGAGGGCTCAACAAAGAAACACTGGCTTCTTCCAGCACTTCTGTCTGGGAGTAAGATGCCCTTCCAGCCCTTGCCCTGAATCCAGACAATTCAGTTCTCCCTGTATATCCATGGCACCTTTTGAGCTGCTGCCCCACTGCTGGAGCTCAGAGTGAAGAAGACCGTCAGCAAGTAAGTCTGTACAGGCCCTTTAAGAGGAATACCTAGGTCTCCAGAAGGCTCCCATCTTACTCAGCCATAATCTTTGCTGTTTTTCACATCCAGAAGTAATGGAGATCCCTCTTCCTGGCACTGGAACCTTGGGCTAGGGAGCCTGGTGTGGGTCTTCACACTATTTGGGGGGACCTCTGCAGCAAAGATATCTCTCCTGATTTTTAACCACCACATGTGGGCATGGGACCAGCCTGTTCTGCATCTCTGTTCCTCCTACCAGTCTCAAGGTGGCTTCTTCTGTATAGCTTTAGTTATAGGATTTCTGTTCAGCCAGACTTAAGGTGATTCTCAATGATGGTGGTTCTATAGTTTAGTTGCAATCTTGATGCATTTTATACAGAATTTGAATAATTTGAATTGTTGGATTATATGTCTTTGAGACTTTACTCATTGAGTGAAACAGAAGACTAAGCACTAACATTTATTGAGTGACCTTGAACATGGCAATCAATCTCTCTAAACCTCAGTTTTCTTATTTGTAAAATGAGACTAAAAATAGTACCTGTCTTACTGAGTTGTGAGAATTAAATGAGATAATACAGTACTCCTCAAATATTTTGACTGTGACCTTCAATACACAATATATAGCTTTATTGTGAGAATTAAATGTATAATTATGAGTCTACAATGCCTTCATCAAAATATCTGGGGAGTTACGTGTTTCCAAATTTAGAATATGGGGGAATCGGGGAAAGTAAAATGATGACTAGAGACATATTATGTAATACCCATTAGGGCTTGGCAAATTATCTAAAATCAAACATTAATCTTTACACAGCCAAACACATAAACATTCATACAAACCATGAAAAATGACTGTAAATAGCCTCACCTCAGTCTCAGGTCAGGTTTTGCCACCAAAAGAATTCAGGTCAGATTTTGTTTCAAATATGTGTTTTTTAAAATAAATTTTTGGTTTTTCAGACCTTTTGGATTTTGAAATTGTGAATATAAAATTGTAGATATAGATATAATCTTTAAACAGTGCCTGGCACATAATAAAATTGGTTAATATTAGTAAAGATATATTTCATTTTTAAAATGATGTCCCTAACCCACCAAAGGAATTTCATGACATACTAATAAATTGTGACTCACACCCTGAAAAATGCTAATATATAAATGTTTAGCATGGCCCCTGGTACATACTAAGCCTTTAACACCTTAGAAGGAAAAAATACCGCCTTATCTTTGTGTAATGTTTTGTTTGCAGAATTCTTTAAGTTCATAATTGCTAGTAATCTTCACAGTAACTTTATCAGAAATAAACTAAATGGTTTAACTTTCCTCTTAATCTGTTTGAGAGTTTCATGTCTCAGTAGTTTTATGATGGAAAGTAAGATTTAACTAATGATAATCTCATCTTCCTATGGCATTTATATCTTCATACCTAAAGTACTTTTTAAGTTTTCTTTAATTATTTTTTGTGAAAGAGATGATTTTATTGCATAGATAAACAGAACTGAGATCAAAGCATTTGTCTTAGATCACAAAATACACTGTTTCTACATAGACTGTATCCAATAGAAGAGACAGTTTAGGAACAATTTCCAAAGCATATTTGCTATTCAGTTCTTAAAATGAACTAAAGACATGTTCATCTGAAGGCACCTTATATTTTGTTTTTCTAGTGCTATTGGAGACATTAAAATAGCTGAAGTGAACGCCATGGGTTTATTTTGTGAAACTCATTAACTCTTCCCTTGACAAAGAAGTGGGGAAAGGGATTTTTATCTTTCCCAAAATGTGAATGGACAAAGAGTATCTCTGTACCAATTCCTTCCAAATATCATAATGCAGGCCAATTCCACAGTAACAGTGAGTATAAGATATAAATACTATGAAGTAGAATTGTACAGGAAAATCTCATTTACTGAATTAGACTGTGGCTCAGCACCAGTGGTTACTTCATCACTCAATCTCTATGTAAAATGTGATGTTATGTTGGCGGAGGCTAACTGTGCCACATTGTCCATTTCTGTATGTAAATTCATACCCATAATTAAATTTCAATAGCTTTCTTCAATTTGTTGTACAAATCTTTTGTTTTTATGATATAACTTTTAAAATTAAATACCTAAGTTCCTAAAATTAAGCAAACATAATCTTTAAAAGAAAAACAGAGAAATTGTTTGCCTAGACAATAGGTAATTAGTTGATGCTGGAGGGTTTTTCCTTTTTCTTGTGCTTTTCTTTAAGCCATATACTATAGTGTTTAGTGTTACACAACTTGACAATATATATTATACAGTAATTATATTTTAAAATCTCATATGTTCAGAAAGATAACCTTGCAATAACTCTTTGACATTTACAAAACTATGTTGAACTCCAATGACATTTGTCATTAACAAACTATTTTCTTACAGGTCTGGGCAGCAGCATCTGAAGGAAAGCATCAGCCACCAACAGATTTTCTTTGGAAGGAAGAAAATAAGTTTAGAACAAGCCCAAACTGTACAACAATTCTGTGTAAACCTAATGGTGAGGTCAGTATCTGGTTCTTAACAATAGTTTTCAAATGGATAGCTTCCTTATGTTCCCTTTCTCCCTTTAAATCACTCAATTACTTTTCCAATCTTAAAAGCTTGAATAGAACCATTACTAACTGTCATTACGCATCAGTAAATCAATAGTAATCATGTTGTTGTCCTATGGAATTTGTAGCCTCTATATCATATGTTGGAACAAATAGGTATCAAAAAAATTAAGAGTAAGTGTCTTAAATATTTAATGCTTCAGGACTTTCCAATACATCATTTTATATTAGAGATCCAGTATTGAAACAGACTACTTCTATGCTATAGGACAGGGGTCCCCAACCCCTGGCCACAGACTGGTACTGGTCCATGGCCTGTTTGGAACCAGGCTGCATAGCAGGAGGTGAGCAGCGGGCAAATGAGAGCAAAGCTTCATCTGTATTTGCAGCCCCTCCTCAGCACTGGCATCACCGCCTCAGCAACACCTAGATCATCAGGCATTAGATTCTCATAGGACCACCAGTCCCTGTGCCAAAAATGTTGGAGACTGCTACCGTAGGAGCTCGTTGAAGGGCTTTTTATATGTGCATATCTCATTTGGTTCTTAGATTGTTTAAGTACTTTACAAAGGAGGAAAAGGAGACTTACAAAGTTAAATGGCTTGATCAGTCATTAAGGTTACATGATTGGTGAAATGGCAGAACTAAAATAAAACCAGAAATAACTCCAAGAATTTTTCTATTGTATTAAAAATAGCCTACAAGTTTCATATGGCCAACATTCCAGAGGTGTAATTAAAATCATATCATTTTCTTTTATCACAATATCATTGTCATTGTCATCAAATATTGTAAGTCCCTATAACTTAGGGAGAAATAAAATATTGCTTTTGTCAAGGAAATGCTTACAATCTAATTGAGGGAGATTGCACAAAAAAAGATCATAAACATGTTTTTAACACAAATGTCTCTGAGCTGCTAAAAGAAGAGAATCCCTAACTGATGCTCTGAAGCAAAAGCAGAGTTTTGCTGCTGTGATCCACAAAATTGAACTTTAAAAAAAAGATTTCATCTATTTCTTTCTCTGCCCTAAGCCTAGTTAGCTGGACTTGCCTGGCAGTACCTTTATGTCTAGTTAATTAGTCAATCTAAGCAGAGGATTTGTCAATGATTACAACATAAACTGAAAACTTTTAATTTTATAAACTAAAAACATATTATAAGATTCCATATGCTTAATTTTCTCATGTTGAAAAAGACATAGTTGTTAGTCCTTATACATGATTTTTTTGGATAATTTTTGTGCATATATGTTGTACACACTCAAGAAACCAAAACAACTTCAGCTTTAGTGGTCATGGGTTTCCTTAATAGTCCAGCTTAGGATCCTAGCCTGGAGAATGAGGTATTCTCTCCATGTATTTGGGTCTGATAATATTGCCCATTTCCCCATCTCAAATAAGATTATATATGTGTTATATACACACATATATATAGTGTCTTAGATATTTAAAATTTTAACTTATTAATATTATAACTATTCGCACAGTTCTTTATAGTTATGAAATTTAGTACCTTAATTAAATCTCAAAACTCCCTCATATAGCAATTCCCCACTAACCAGCTTCCCCATTTTATGTATGAGGGCACAGATAGTAAATGACTAACCTGCCTGAGGTTATGCAGTTTGTAATTTTCAGAATTAGAAAGTAAGACGAATATGTCTTATGGCATCCTTCTTGTGTTTTGCTACACAATAGGTAAGTGACATTATATAGTTTGACTTTGAAATTTTATTGCAGTAAGCCTATGACATTAAAAAAATTATCTAAATCCCATAATATTTGATATTAATGAATCATTTTTGTTAGGCCATTGCCTGGTATACTCCTATTCATTGGAAGCAAGCATGGGAGAAATTAGAGTCTGATATTGAATTTGACAGAATCTCAATAGTAAGTCCAACATCTCAAAGGAACATGTTTTATTGGCCAGAAGCTACAAGTACAACTAAAAACAACCAAGATCACTGGAAGAACGATACCTCAAAATCTCAGTTGGAACCAGTTCATGTTTTTCTTAACAGGTAAAAGTTGCTTTTTTCTTTTAATTGAATCTTTCCCACAATTGGTAACTGAAGAGAAGGGAATAACTGAGTAACAAGTAGATATATGATGAATAGGTAAATCAAAAGTGACCCAAAAAATTCTATTTTGAATAGGGCCATAAAATCCATAATGGTGTTTATGTTTTAAAACATAAAAATACAGAGCAAGAAGGGATAAACTCATGGGACAATAAAGGCTGCTGATTTGCATTAGGTAATATGGAGACCCTCGCTGGCAATTTCACTTCTGGATGGACACTGCTCTTAGAGGCAAGGCTGTGGAGAGGTGAAGAGATGAAATTATCACCTCATCTTTAGCACTACTTAGGTGAAGAGAGAGGAGCATCATCTAGGGATTTCATCTTGGATTAGAGCTGACTGTGGCCGAAGATGCAGAATTTGTTATTCCCTTGTAAGCAAATGGGTTGATATTATGATAAAAGTGCTGCCCATAAGGTCTAGAAAAGCGCATTCTCTGGCTGTGAAACATGCTCTTGCTTCGAGCCATCATTACTAATGTCACTGCATTAAAGGCCTTTGAGTTCAATCTGGGCTTAATTTTTCTTTTACAGAGAAAAAGAAGTCCCACCAACCCTTTTTCCCGATCGCAGCCCTTGGTGCCACAGTCCCAATGTCTCTCCCCACCCCTACTGTCCTTTGATTGAACCTCACAATACCAGCATGGCTAGAAGCAACTTAAATAGACGGCCCAGGCCTCAGTCAACCAGGCCTGGTCCAGCTGAGGTAAGTCAAAGGGATATTTTCCAGCAGAAAGTAAAGTAGGTGTGTGTGTGTGTGTGTGTGTGTGTGTGTGTGTGTGTGTGTGTGTAGAACTGGTAAAAAGGAGTTAAGTGATAAAATGCGCTTAGTATTAAAAACTATTCATATCCTCAAGAAAGATGGCTCCTAAAGGAAATACCATAAACCATTTATTTATAATTGCTCTAGCACAGTGTCTTTACTGTGCTTGATAAATATCTGTTGAATGAATCAAAAGAACAACATGGCCAGCAAGAGTATATAAGATTCTTGAAGTTTGTCAAAAGGACATTTTTTAAAAAAAATTCGACAGGATAAACTGGTTCAACAAGTTATGCTATGCCAGAACTTATCCATCTTCTAAACACACTCTAATATTAACCCCTAATTCTTATTCTTTTTCAATCAGAAGTTTCTTATTTAAATCCTCTAAATAAAGCTTTTAGACTTAGGGTTATTAACCCAGAATCTGTAAATGAATTTCAGGAAGTCCATGAATCTGCTAAATTCGGTGTAAAAATGTATGCTTATATAATGTTTTCTGAGGAGAGACTCCATGAAGTTCATCAGATGCCCCCAAATGTTTAAGAACTGATTAGAAGAATACAAGCAGTAGATTGTAAGCTGGAGAGAAAGCCTATTTTATACAACAGCTATATCCTGATGAAATTATAATGATTTGCAGACTTTTATTTAGCAGAGGGATTTTTTTTTAAATGAAATCTTGTGCAGGATCCCAATATAAATGGATAAAAGCAGACCTGCCCAAGTGGAAGGGGAGGTAGCAACTTTCATCATATTCTTCCTCTTCTTCCTTCCTTCCCTGTGATCTTTGAGCCACCTCTAGAATCACAGGATTCTGTATACTACAGTGTGAAAACCACTGTTGGCAGGCTAACACATTATTGGAAAATAGTATCCCCATAATAATATCTTTTAGCAGTGGAATGGTGAAAATTTTATAAATTTCTGAACATATTTCATTTCATAAAATTAAATATCCTGTATCATTTTGTCTGAGTTTCTTCATCGGTAAAGGAGGAGATTTGGGTCTGAAATTTAAAGAGCTCTTTCAGCAATAAGTTATGTATATATCACACATAGACCTTTAGTACTTCATAACCTAGAGTTGAGACTCTCAAGAAGTACATTAATTTTTATTTTTCTCCAATTAATGATAATCTTCACTATTTTACTCATTCTGTATAATTTGTTTTCCAAAGAAATTTAACTTTCAATTTTCTTGATTCACCTTTCTGTAATGGTGGCAACTTACCTTAATTATTCATAATTTTTGCTGTTTAATACAACATTTCACTGTCTATGTATATCCTGTAATAGTAATTCAAAAAGAAAATTGCTTTAATACCTTCAGGGCCTCTGTTCATCATTAATACCTTTTTTACTTTTTTATTTATTAACTTTTTAATACGAACATAAAGAGCTTTTCTCTGATTTCAACTGTGAAAGGTGACTGCAAAGAGATAGATGTTATGAATGACTCATTGATGATTTATTGGATGACAGCAATCCCCGCATCACTAGTTCATTTCTTTGAAAGAATATGTAGCATATTTATTCAGGGAAAAGTTACCTCTTTTGTTAATTATCCAGTCTCTTTTTTATTTCCCTACATGGGGCTGGTGGCTATTACTAGCACACTTCTCAATAATTGACAAAGAAGAAAAGAGATAAAACAAAAATTCATCAATTTTACTCAGAGTTTCTTCACTCCTGCCCCTTTCCCCCTACACTAATAAATAAGTTAGTATGCTGAGCTACAGGAAAGAAAAAATCTTATTTGTGTGTGACTCTTCTATCTGGGAACGGTTATCTTGTTTTTAACTATACCTCTCGAATATGTTTTAGAGGAGCCTAGAGACAAACAAATAATCATCACACATCATCTGCGTAATTTATACCAAGAAAATTTGTGTTTTAATACATGTCAAAATGCAGAAAGCAAAGTGGATAATCTTTAAAGCACCTATGTACTAATCATTCAAGATTAATGTAAACATTTTCTAATGTTGCTTCACATTACCAAGAAAAGCCCTATAAATTTGAAATCCCCTTAGATCTTCTTTCCAGTTCTGATACAAAAATAAAATAAGTCATTCTGGTCCTCATTTTTATTTTTAATTACATATATGTATGATCCATGAAATATATATATTATAATTGATTTGTTTTTAATTCATATAAATGGCACCAAGCACAGTGCATGACGCATAATAGTTGTTTAACACATGTTTGAGAAGAACAGACAGAAAAGGAGACACTGAAGGTTTTTAAGTGGGCCTCTGATAGAGTTAGATCTGTATTTTAAAGAGAATTTTGAAAGCAATGTTGAAAATAAATAGAGTGGAAAATATTCCAAAATCTGAGAAGAAAGAAGGGAGGAGGAAGAAGATAGGAGAGGAAAGAAAAGGAAAGGTAGAAAAAGCAGATTAGAAAAAGAGACTGGGGACAAGTATGTCCTGTAGAGTTGTAATTTGAGTCCCAAAAGTATGTAAGAGGTAGAAGTTGGGGCAGGAGTAATATTTAAAGAAATTATGACATAAATTCTCAAAAACCAATGAAATATATCAAGCCACAGAATCAAGAAGAATAAGTCCCAAGCAACACAAATCCAAAGGAACCCACACATTTGTATATTATAATAAAATGTCAGACCACCAAATAATAAAAGTCTAAAAATAAGAGATGATATCTTCAATGTGCTGATGTGCTAAAAGAACTGCTATTCTAGAGTTCTATACCAAGCAAAAATATACTTCAAAAAGTGAAAGTGAAATACGTTTTTAAAAAAAGAAAACTGACAGAATCCATTAACAATAAAGCCAAAATAAGGAAATATTTCAAGTAAAAAGAAAATGATTATAAAAGAATGTATAGTCATAGAGGAAGAAGTGAAGAAAATACAGAGTCAAAACATGGATAAATGAATGAATATTCACTATGCAAAATAATGCTAATATTGTCTTATAGGTTTTAAAATTTATATAGAATTTAAATTTATGACAACAGTATTAGTTTCCCAGGGCTACTGTGACAAAGTACTACAAACTTGGGGGCTTAAGACAACAGAAACTTATTCTTTTACAGTTCTAGAGACTAGAAGTCTGAAATTAAGGTGCCAGCAGGGCCACCCTCTCTCCTAAGGCTCTTGGGATTATCTTTCCTTGCTTCTTGCTAGCTTCTAGCTGTTGCCAGCATACCATGGTGTTCCTTGATTTGTAGATGCATCACTGTAATCTCTTCCTCAATTTTCACAGGGCCTTCTCTCTCATGTATCTGTGTTCATATTTCTCTCTTCTTATAAGGACACCAGTCTTCATATTAGGCCTACCCTAATTTAGTAAGATCTTGTCTTATCTTGATTACATCTGCAAATACCCAATTTCCAAATAAGGTCATATACACAGGGTTAGGACTTCAAAATATATTTGGGAAGGATATGATTTAACCTATAACAGAAGCAACTGCACAAAAATTGGGAGTGAATTAAATGAAGTTAAAGTACTCTAAATTCCATGATTTGTTCAATAAGTTGTAAAAGTAGCAATTATATTAGTAAATCAAGGATATGCATATTGAAATCTAGGACAGACACTAAAAGAATAGTATTTAATTTTCATGTTTATTAATGACATATATCATACTGTCATTATCATTCAGTTCAAAAATATATTCTAATTTCCAATGTGATCTTCTTTATTACATGGATTATTTTGGGATAATATATCACAAACAAAATGGTTTTTTTCAGAAATGCAAAATTGGTTCAAGCTTTAAAAATTAATTAAACGTATCGTCTTAAAGGGATAAAAAGGAAAATTATATAAACATCCCAATAAATATAGAAAAAAAGCATTTGATAAATTTAATACCTACTCATGAGAGAACTTAGAAAATTAATATTTGAATTTCCTTAATCTGATCAACAGTATCTACAAAAATCCTAAAGCAAATTATCATACTTAATGGTGAAATAATGGAAGTTTTCCTCTTGAGATCTGAATCAAGACAAGAATTCTTTTTATGATGACTTCTATTTAGCAATGTACTAGAAGTCTGAGTGAAATAAAGCCACATTATAAAAGCCAATCTGTTATAAATAAATGAAACTAGAACTTTGATAACGTTGTGCGAGAGTGAAGTATTTAAAAATCCCATCACCATAAACTCTCTCTTAAGGTCACACATATGGAATTTTACTTAGCTGGACTGTAGTCAATTACTCATTACAGTTCATTAGATCTGGTTTATCTGTCCTGGAATCAAAGTACTTTTTCCCATAAGAACATGTTTCCAATCCATAATCATAACAAAGGAAAGAAATAAAAGTTTGAAATAAATTCTTTTTATGTGTCCTCCATATTAGTATCTGTTTTACTTATTAATGTTTATACCTGTATTACATTGTTTAAATTTATCTGATTAAGAATTTAAAATGTCAAGTGTCACATCTTTATGACTGGATAGATTTTTAGTTTATATATATATATATATATATATACAATTTCTAGTTATATTATTAACTAATGCTGTCATATCATATATATTGATAATATAACTAGAAATTGTATAAATTGATATATAGAAATTTTAAGAAAAAAACTCAGACTATCCTGTAGAATAAAAAAGGCCAAATACTTGGACCTCTCACAATCAGACTTAATAGAAAATAATTACTTGAAGAAACACTGCAAATAACTTAGAGTTTTGTCCATTCTGTTTTTTGTTATTAAATAATAGCATCAAAAAACTAGGAATTCTTTGATAAAAGAGATTATATCATCTATTCAAGAGTAATAATTTTTCTCTTCTGTTGCTTCCTTTTGGAAAATTTAAATTATAATATCACTATACTTCTTTTATAGAGACTAGACAAATGAAAACCCATTTTTATATGTCACTTTTTATAGTTAAATAAAGTTTTCTTTAATGACCATACAAAGAATTCCAAGACATGAGTCCTAACGATAGAATGATTGGGTAACTTCAGGACTAGTTCTTTTATTTCAAAACATTTCAGCATTAAAAAACAGAAGTATTTTAAGTTAATTGACCTTCAATTATGAAAGATTATAATCTCATTAATAAAAATATATATTATTATTGATCCACTTATTTACACAAGTAAGAAATACTGTTTCAAGAATCACAGTATTCAGATTAAAGTTACTAGATGATGAATGTTTCAGGTTTAAATAACCCAAGAAATTGCCATCACCCACTGACATTGAAACAAACATCACGATTACTGATAATTTTGTCATTAAATTTCAAAAAATAATAGACGAGATTTTTTTTACAAATGTTATTAGCTTTAATTTCAGTGTTTTGTTATGAAACAGGCTTTCAGAATGCAATTCAAAACCTTTATCCTGAGGCTAGTCAGTCTAGAAGGACATACATAAAATATTTACTAGGTCTGTTTCATGCTAACAAATTGCTCCAGAAGATGGGGTGTGATGAGCCTATGGAAAGAAAAATATCTTAGAAGCCTATTTACCAATGCCATAACTTACTATTCAGACAATTTATTCTGTGATGTGCCAAACAGCATCCTGACTATTGGATTCAGAAACCGAATAGTGGCAAAAAAAATAATAACTGTCAGAAACACCTTGCATTTTTGTTCATCTTTCTTACAGATCACATTTTCATATCCAGCTTCTAGATATTATTTCTTTGTAGTCAAATCCTTACAGTTTAACTTGAAAACTCTTCCTCTGAGCTTGCATGGAAAAAGAAAGGATTAGGTGTGATTGAGGACCTTTTCCTGTAGTGTTTCCCTGCCCTCCCCTAGAGGAGTTCATTGTTTGTACCTGGGATATTATTTTGCTTTTTTATCTTTTATTTTACAGGAGTAAAGAACATCTAATGTTCTGCACTAAAAGTAATTTGTATTTGGGATCATTTGACTAAACACGATTTTAGTTTGATACACTAGTTTTCTATGTAGAGATTATATTTAAACAGAATGACTTTCAATCGCTGCTAAAGTACATAGAGGTGAGGGAGGCCACCATGTCTGTTACCTCATTCATCACTAGAGTAGAGTCGGCTAAAATGGTAGACTAAGTAACATTGGCTCTGTGCACATAATCTTGTGGATCCCTCCTGATGAGGCCCAATTTCTGTACCTCCCTTTACTAGCTGCTTCATCACTATGGCATCTGTAAGGGTAGAAAGTAGAAAGCATTTGAATTTTACAGGCCAATAAAATTGTTCTGCAACCTCAATTTTTAAAAATATATCTTCTAGATGGATATATTTTCTCTCAAAGTTTTGATTAATTATGTCTTGAAATATGTTTTCTTTAGAATAATTCTTTGAAAACTTGGACTTAATAATCAATGCTTTTCAAGTGTTTTTTAAAGTACTTGGTTCAAGTTACCATTAAATTAAATGTCCTTAAGATTTCTTCTTCAAATGAAAGAAAATCTTTTTGTTGATAGTTTAGTCTAGAATTTGTTTCAATGTGAAAAATTAATGCTTGAAATATTGGACAAAATTCCTACTGATTCCCTCACCCTCTTTTTGGCAGAGTTGGAGGGGTGGGCCCGGGGGGGGGGGGGGGACAAAATTACCAGGCCATCTAAATAACAAAAGCAATAGGCAGTCAACTCAACCTTTAAAGCTGAGTGACAGGATTGCAAATTTTCCTTCTCTGCAGAATAATAATAATAAGACTGAAATAATTTGCAGATATCTTTAAGAGCCATCAGAACACAGATTGTTCTCATATATCCTGTAGTCATTAATTTTCTGTTAAATATTTATGTTGCTTTTGGAGCCAGTTTTTCTCTTTCCTGCCATTTGATAAACTTTCTAAGAATGGAAAACAAGGAAATATCACATGTTTACTTTTTGCCCTATATTCTCATCCTGTTCTTGTTGGTAGATAACTAAGAGTGATTGAAATCCAGTCACTTAAAATGCTCAAAAACAAAATTCTGTAACTATACTGATACATTTTAATTCAAACGAGCACACATTGCCTATAGTATAACAGAAATTATTCTGGTTAGAGAGACTACATATGCTCTATAGTTGTGTATCTTTTAAAAGGCAATGAAGAAAGATTAGGAACTTTGGCCACTGCTATTCTGTTGATAAACAGTATTCTGTCTTTTAACCAGTCACTCCCTACATTGCCTCATCTTCATTTATAAGAATATCAACATCTAAGTAATGGAGGAAGATCTCAATGGCTTTCTGTATTGTAAGTGCTTTTGTTTAAACTATTCCCAAAAGAACTAATGACAAGGTGATTTTTTGGTCTAGAATTCCTTCTTCTACATTGAAATTATTTGCTGCCATAGTCCATGACTGATCTATTTTATGTTTTCTTGCTCTTTTTTCTGACTAGACTTTAGGTTTATTCTCTGGTTTAAAGATAAAGCTATAGCCACCTGATTCCTAACATGTTTGTATTTTAGACTCTGCTTGCACAGCCTGCTGGCCTTTCATGGTCCTTACGCCACGTCTGTGCACCAACTTTTCAGTTTTTCTCAGATTGCTCAGCTAGATAACTTTTCCAGTTTGTGTCTTTCTAGAATTTTTCCTAATCATCTTCTATTTTTCTGAAGGTCCCCTACTCTTTTTACACATTCACTCTCCATTTTTATAGCATCATTATCTTTTAGCTCCAACTTCCCAAAAACGTGATGACCACAACCTCCCTATTCTTCTGAGAAGCTTTTTAATCAAATACTTCTTAATAGGACATTGGGACTGTAAGGGATTTATTTCAATCACCTCATGTTAGAGCAAAAGAAACAGAAAAACATAGGACAAGTTCTCAAAATGCACCCAGTAATCAAAGAGCCAAAACAAAACCCAAGGTTTTTTAACTGCAAAGAGCTGAAGAATCCAGGCTTGGCACCTGCTCCCAGAGGTCTGCTATCTACTGGGATTTATTTCATCCAGTCGTTGTAGCCCTGAGCAGGGTGTAGTTGAAATGCAAAGGAGAATCTGAAATCTGCCACAAACATTAGCAACCAGCACTTCTACTACCATTCAGTGACCCTTCACTCTCTGTAGCCAGAAGAGCATTATACTAAATAGTGAATCTGGATATAATTGGAAAGGGGACATTTAATTATATTCGAAAACAAGGATTTTTGTTGTTGGCTTTGGTTGGAAAAAAATATTTTGAATCCTCTCATTAAATATTGAATAACATCATTTGAGAGAAGGTTTTTAGCCTTTATCGGTCTTTCTCAGTTATTATTTTGCTTAACTACCATGGTCACAAATTTGTTCATTGATCCCCTCTGTGGTAGATTCTTTGATAGGTTTGATTTTTTTTTTAACTCATCCTGTTTTTAAAAGTTCTAGGCCTCTTAAGATGCCTTACTCTGTCATCTTAGAGCTTCCACCTCCATGTGGTGGTATCTTTAGGATTAACTATCAATGTGCCCTCAGAACATTGAAGCTTTTACTGAGAACAAAATTTTACTCCGTCTCTCAGTGAATAACTTCTTTATTGCACTCAGCTCCTGAGTCTGGTATGTCTGTTCACGTAATATTGTTCAGAGAACAAGTTATCATGTGGTTCTCATTGGTATTCATGACCATTCATTGGTAACTTGTAATATTATACACTTGCACAGTATTGCACAGTTTTTGCATTATCTTGTTGAAACCAGCAGTAGGAAAGGCTGATATTATCTTCATTTTATGATTGAGGACATGTTACCTCAGAGATATTCAATGACTAACCTAACGTCACTTAAATAGTAAATGGCAGAGTTAAGACTAGAATACTAGCCTAAAGCCAGTGCTCTTTCACACCACTCTACAATCAAGCATTAGAATGTTCTTGCCTTTGTCTGTATTGCTCTCCTTTCTAACTTGTCTGAAAGGAAAAACACAACACATTTAGAAGCAGCACTAGAAAAAGATATTTCCATTCACACACACACACACACACACACACACACACACACACACACACAAAATATAGTTGGCTACCATGAGAATCTTAAGACTACTCCATACAGCAAAAAGATTCAGGTCCTTTTTCAAAACTGCTAATTACATGGAGTGCCAATTGTTGGTACAAACAATGAATCAAAGTTCAACCACTGGGATTTTGACTGCTAATCATATTTCTATGCTACAACTGATTAAAACCACGTAGTTGGAGTCACAGCTCTCATATCCTCTCTTTGCTAATATTTTGTAAGCAATGTGTGGGAGTTCTGTTGTATGACTAATGGGCAGTGTAGGTGGGTGATGTTACAGAATGCTACGGAAACAGAACTTCCCACAAATTAGAGTAGGAGCACTCTGGAAAGGCCAGGTAATTTCCCTTTCTGTCTACTACTACCTGCCATATAAACTCCCAGGTTTTCTAGGAGACACTGAGGAATCTAGGATAGAAAATAAAGAGGTGAGAAAGAACAGGGCAGACATATCACCACCACAGTCCTCAAGAGTATGCAATTGCTCAAAACCTGGAAAGAAAGCACCAAAATTGCAAACACAAAATATTAAATTTATAATCAGTAAAAGTCTTCATATCTCAGAGGTACTCCTGTGTATTATATTAAGTGCTCTTAATAAGGTGCTAGTTATGGAATCCTTTCATGAACTGAGCTATAATTACATAGCTCTGAGTGTTCTCAATGGTATAAACTGGACAAGCCAAACCTGGGGTGTTCTTCTAGCTCTCCAAGGACACTTCCTTGGAACCCTGATCAGAATTTTCCATAACAGATTTTTTCTGGGGCCATTGTGTGTGTGTGTGTGTGTGTGTGTGTGTGTGTGTGTGTGTGTGTATGAAAAGTCAGTACTAAATAGCCCAGAAAGAGGGACTAATATTTAATACTTTTTAGTATGAAACCTTGCTTAAAAGGTTTGAAAATGTTTGGGTTAAATTTTCTTGTATCAGTGTTTTCTATCTATACTTTGTTGTATTTTCAATCTAAGTACTAAAACCTTTTCCTCTTAGCCCACAAAATGATATCCCAAAATTCTTTATTCAGTTGAAATTTTATGAATATTTGTTTCCTACAATCTCATTTCTTCAAAGTTTGTCAGCCACTCTGTTTTCTGATTTTCTGGCGTCAACCTTATGTGTCACACTTAGGTTGTACAGAAGGAGTAAAATCTAGACTCCTCACCCTGTTGGGTCAGAGGTATCTAGAGTTTAACTAAATGCCTGTGCAATGTCTCCACTTCCACAGAGAAAGTATAGAACAAAAATATCTCAGACTGTGAAGCCACCTGCTAAACACTCCTAGAAAAGACTAAAACCAGTTGCACACAGAGAAATGAAACTTTCTTTCTTTCTTTTATCTCTTAAATCTTTATGTGTGTTACCTGGTATATTTTAAATCTGGGCCCATCTTAGATATATATGGAAAAGTAATTAGGTATTATTCAAGAACGAACAAGATGAAAATGAAGTACTGAACCAGGGAGAAATACAAAATATAAACAGACCGATTATTAGTAATAAAGTTGAAGCAATAATCCAAAAAAACTCCAAACTAATAAAAGTCTAGCTTCGCAGGTGAATTCTACCAAATCTTTAAAGAAGAAATTCTACCTATTTTTCTTTAACTATTCCAAAAAATTGAGGAAAGAATGCTTCCAAATTCAGGTCAATGACAGCTATTACCCTGACACCAAAACCAGACAAAGACATTGCAAAAAAAAATTACAGGCCAATATCTTTGAAAAACATAGATTCAAAAATTCTCAACAGAATATTAGCAAATAAGATTCAACTATACAGTAAAAGAATTCTACGCCCAGGGATGCAAGGATGGTTCAGCATCCATAAATCAATCTATGTGATACATCACATTAACAAAATAAAGGATGAAAACCATATGGTCATCTCAGTAGGTGCAGAAAAAGCATTTGACAAAATTTAACAACCATTTATGGTTAAAACTCTCAACAAAGTACATAAAGAAGGAGCATGTTTCAGCATAATAAAGACTATATGTGACAAACCCACAGCCAATATTATACTCAACAGTGAAAAGCTGAAAGCTTTTCTTCTATGATAACAAGACAAGGATGCCCACTATCACCACTTCTGTTCCACATTGTGTGGGAATTCCTAACCACAGCAATCATAAAAGAAAAAGAAATAAAAGCATCCAAATCAGAAAGGAAGATGTAAAACTCGCATTATTTGCAGATGACATGGTACCATATAGAGAGAACCCTGAAGATTCCATCAAAAAACTCATAGAACTAATAAATAAATCCAGTTAAGTTGCAAGATACCAGATTAATATACAGAAATTTGTTGTGTTTCTATAAACCAATAATGAATGATCAGAGGAGAAATTAAGAAAACACTTTCTTTCATAATTGTATCAGAAAGAATAAAATACTTAGGAATAAACTCAACCAAAGAGGTAAAAGACCTGTACTCTGAAAACTATAAGACATTAAAAAGAGAAATTAAAGAAGATACAAAAAAAAAAAAAAAAAAGGAAGAATATACCTTGCTCACGGATTGGAAGGATTAATATTGTTAAAATGTCTTCACTACATTTTACAGATTCAATTCAATCCCTATTAAAATACCAAAGGCATTCTTCTCAAAATTAGAACAATATTCTACAATTTATATGGAACCACAAAAGGCCCTAAATAACCAAAAAAAATTCTTAAGAAAGAATAAAATGGGCGTGCTACATTCTCTAATATCAAACTATACTACAAAATTACAATAATAAAAACAGCATGGTACTGACATGAACCAGATACATGGATCAATGGAATAAATAGACAGCCCAAAAATAAATCCTCACTGATATTGTCAATTTACAACAAAGGAAGCCAGGCTATACAATGGAGTAATAACAGTATATTCAGTAAGTGGTGTTGGGGAAAATGGATAGATACAAGAAAAAAAATAAAGTTATGTTGGACAACTTTCTTACACCATTTACAAAAATAATTTCAAAATAAAGAAATAAAAATAAAACTTGAAATCATAACACTAATTAGAAAAGACATATGCATCTCTATGTTTATCTCAGCATTACTAGTAATACCAAGATATGGAAGCAACCTAGATATCCATAAACTGATGAATGGATAAAGAAGATGTGATGTACACACACACATACACACACACACACATGTGCACACACACAGATGATAGATATTATTCAGAAATAAAGAATAAAATCTTATCATTTGTGACCACATGGATAGACCTAGAGGGTATTATGCTGAGTGAAATAAATCAAAGACAAATACTATATGATTTTACTTATATGTGGAATCTAAAAAAAAAATGAATAAACAAAAAAGAAACAGACCCATAGATATAGTGAAAAAGCTGATGGAGGGTAGGGGGATGGGGAAAAAGAAAAAAAGAAGGAAATGTAAGATGTGATTTCAAAATGGGTAATTAAACTGGTTGTCTCAGAAACATTTTGATCTTCATATTTAAGATCAGAAGTAAAGAGTATTCATGACCAGCTAATGAAATAGCCATGCTGCTTAGGAATCAAAGAACATGCACATCATAACTCACCACTAACACTGTAACTTGAACAAGTGCACATGTTACAGAGTTGAGTTAGAAGGATTTTAAAAAATGAATAATTCTTTAACCTTGGCAAAAGTTGAGGTATCACAGAAATAATTTCCCCCCTCCTGTTATTATCCTGCATCTGTGAGTATGTTCAAGATCTGATAATTCTAATTTTTAATTTAAGGTTAGTGTGACAGAAAGACTCTGAACATCTCTAAATTTCTATAACAATGTAATTTCATCAAAATAACAGTCTGTATTATCTTTCATCATACATTGTCATTTTATTTATTTTTTGTTCAGGACAGTAATATCCAAGTCTAGAGAACACAAGGATACCTGACATGTCAGAGCCAGCCTTCATCACACAGGAGAGGAAGCCAACAGCAAGCAAGAAAATGGTTTCTTTTAGAAAATATAATTCTTCAGGACTTTACTGTAACCATTTCTTAAAGAAATAAATAGAATTTGTGGACAAGTTGAAACATCTGCTTTTTAGGCTATTAAGAAGAAAAACATTGGTAAAAACAAAACCATCAAGAGCTTTATTTTATGCACATGAAGATGCCCAATCACTAATTTCAGTCTTTTATACTCTGCCCAACTATTAGGTCTACGACTTCTGTCATTTCTACTGATACATTTTCCAAAAGCACATGTTTCAGGAATACTCAGTCTGGTGGTCTGTTTGATTCTCTACACTTGGAATCTATCTCTTTTAAACTTTGATTAATTTAGCTTTCTAATGACTGGCAGTAAAAAATTTCTATGTAATAACTAGTTGGGAGGTTTTAACCTGCCTAAGCTTACCTCAAATTCAGCCAAAATAGTTTCATCATCAAGCTTGTGATAACTATGCACAAAATCCCATAAGCAGGAAATGCCAAAGGACCAAGAATATTTCAATTAAATTATCCGATAGCACTACCTTTTTAAAAAGCCTTTCTCTTTATTCTTAAGCCATCTTATTCTATACATATCAAGAGTTAAGAAGCTTAGAAAAAAATGAAATAAGTTTATTTTTAATATTGACCCTCTTTGTAGTCAGAAAATATGATTGCTTCAGTTTCTGAGAATAAATCCTGTCCATACCTTGTAGCCCTGCTTAATTTAATTTGAGTTGATATATGTGTATTTATATAGCATATGCAGGAAGATAGGGTATATACAGTCTTGGGATATGAGGAAGAGTGAGAAAAGTAAGGATTTTTCATCTATTTTAAAAATAAAGAAAAACAAAACAACCACAAAATCAGTGGTGACCCTTCAGGTTTTTTTATTATATCCAAATACCAAGAGTTAAAAATATTTTAATTTTAAAAAGTCATTTACTAAAAGATTCAAACATATACTTGTATACTAATGTTCATAGCAGCATTATTCACAATAGCCAAAAGGTAGAAATAACCTGTGTCCATGAACAGATTAATGGATTTTTAATATGTGATATATATATATAACAGAATATTATTCATTCATAAAAAATGAAATTCTAATATATGCTACAAATGGATAATTCTTGAAAACATTATACTAAATGAAACAAACCAGACACAATAAGATAATATTCTGATTTCATTTATCTGAGGTACCTAGAATAGATAAACTCATAGAAATGGAAAGTATAATAGAGTTGACTAGGGGAAAGGAGAATGGGGGATTATTGTATAATGGGTACAGAATCTCTGTTTAGGATGATGAAAAGATTCTGGTCATAGCTAGTGATGATGGTTGCATAATATTGTGCATGTACTTAATGCTGCTGAATTGTACACTTAAAAATGCTCATAATGGTAAAAAAATACCTCAATGACATCTGATTAATATTTTCAAGGTGAAAAAAGTCATTGCCAGTCTAAAGCATCTGAGAAGACATACATTTGCTTGACATAATAATTTGTCATATACTTTTTTGGCTTTCTATAAAGAGTATTTACATTAACCCTGTGTAAGTTACAGCATATTTTCCAGTCACCATGTCACACTGATCACAACATTTTCCCTTCTTTGGACACTTAGGAGTAGACGTGCACATTTTCAGAAAACTGTCGATAACACCTTATGCCACTTTGAACCATTAAATATGATCTTTGAATCACATGTTGGCTAAATTGTGTAGGCTGTTCTGTCTTTCTCATGGTTACTATAGAAACTGTGCAGACATGGTGTTGTGAGGAGACTGCAAGGGCATCTGAGAGTGTATAATGAAAGTTAAGTTGTTCCATGGCTTATAATTTCTTCCAGCTGTCTCCATTTTTGATTAACATGTTCACTTTGGGAGTATAAACATACAAGCGAAAGGGCTTTGGCAACTATAACCAATAAACAATCTCACCCATGACGGACTTTCCTCCCAACATCCTTCCTGCAAAGATCTGTAGTAGAAACGCTTGAAAAAGTGGCATGTATGGTCCAGGTGTTTCCAATTATTTCCCTCAAGCGCAGAGGTTTCCTAAATCCAAAACATGCTTCAACTCAAGTAGTGTTCCTTATATTTAAAGATTATGTAGTTTCAAGAAGAATTTAATCTACATATCTATGATTCATTGACACTTCATCAATAACATAATATCTCCTCTGAGCTCTCCTCCATGATCATTTCCTCTCTGGGTGGCCAAAAATATGGTACATTTAAGTATTGCTTACTTTTGTGAAGTGCACACTGAGAGCGTATAACCTTTCGCCCTTACAAGAAAAAGAGAAACAAATGCTCAGAGCCAGGATTTGTAGTAGATTCCTTGTCAGTTACGTCACCACTGAGTGTTCTAGCACGATGCCTCCACTATCTTCTTGCTCAAGGATTGTCAGTCTCTCTCTAGAATGACATAGCAGGGAAGATAGACCCATCTCTACTGGTATAAATGATTAACTGCCTAAATGTTAATACTATTTAGGCAAGACTATTCACGGATTACAAAGGAAAAATGTGGGTTTGGAGTATTTTTGTTTTCCTAAGTTTCTGTGAATGTAAGTTATAAGATTGACCCTTTAGGCTTCAGCAGCCTCAGATAGCGGTGAGCTATACCTTATGGTCCCAGAAATTTGACACTTCATTATTGTACTCTGCAAGTTAGTGGCAGCACTGTGCTTATAATTACCTTACAGGAATTGTGAGGACAATTTTATAAAGCATTTGAGTAATGAGCATTGTTAAATAATATTCACTGTTTAGGGAAACTAATTAAACTACAGATAGATGAACCAGATGAATTACAGTGAAAAAAAAAAATCCAAAGCTTTCTCTACTGCTGAATACTCCTCAAAATAGGTAAACATTTTAAGCCCTGCTCCTGTACATTCTTTCTCTCTCTCTCTCTCTCAATCTCTCTCTCTCTCTCTCTCAATCTCTCTCTCTCAATCTCTCTCTCTCTCAATCTCTCTCTCTCAATCTCTCTCTCTCAATCTCTCTCTCTCTCTCTCTCAATCTCTCTCTCTCTCAATCTCTCTCTCTCAATCTCTCTCTCTCTCTCAATCTCTCTCTCTCTCTCTCTCTCTCTCTCAATCTCTCTCTCTCTTTTTCTCTCTCTCTCTCTCACACACACACACACACATACATACACACACTTCATACACACACTTCATGACTTGGGCAGGAAATAGTGAAAGGTATTCTGAAAGGATAAACATTGTTCTGATGATGAAATGTTTTTGGTTAACTGACAAAGGGCTTTGAAGAGGAATTCAAATTTCCAGATCAGCATCAGGGCAAGAGTGATTTTAAGGGGCTAAATGCCTACCTACTCTTGGCACTTCACCCCAAGTCCAAGTAGAAGAATCATTACTCTAACCATCTTAGTAAGTTTAAAATGTGTAGTAACAATATGACTTTGTGTATAAGATAATATAAATTATCTATGTTTATAAAAACTATGTTTATAAAAATATTAATTTTATAAACATTCATATTTCATATTTCATATTCTTTGGAATACATTATAAGAAAAACAGGATACAAGTAGAAATTTTGTTTTATTTTTATAGGTGTTCTACTTTCCTAATATTGTACTTTTCTTAAATTAAGCACAATTTCAGTATGTAGAATGCCATGAAATTACCAGCCAGTTCTTTATATTTTACCACAATATGAGAAAATATAAAACTTTTGGAATTGTTTGAAAGCAGTATTGTCTATTCTAAATAGGTTGTGAATGTGTCTGTATAGTGGTCCTGAGAAAGAGGGTAAAAGTTTTCTCTAAGAGAAGTCAATACAATTGCTAAGTATCCAAATTTTGCCTTAATGTCAATAGATTGCAAAAACGAGTAATAATACTCTTCACTGCCTTCCATCTGCATCACACATCATATGTCAATTAGTCAACTAATAATTAATTGAGTTCAGGTCCAGAAGGCAGAACATAGTAACCACAAGCAGAAATACCGTAGGGAACTACAAGGGGCTCAGAGGTGGGTATAGGATGGAATGCACACCCAAGATGGCTCACTCACAAGGCAAGTAGATTGGTGCTGACTACACATTCGAGTCCACATTAGCCTCTCCATAAGCGAGTCGGGTTCCCTCATGCAGGGTGTCTAGGTTCAAAGAGCAAATGGCCTAAGAAGTAAGAAGTAGAAGCTACTAGTTTTCCAAGATCGAGACACAGAAACTGACACAAGCATCACTGTCATGTTCTATTAGTCAAGCAGTTATAGAGCCTAGCTACTAGGGGAGGGAACATAGATCCCCATTTCTCTGTGGGAGGCCGGTCCAAGAATCTTGTGGCCCTTTTTAAAAACCACATTTACATACACATTTGTATGTAAATAGCCAAGAAAATAAATGCTGCTTTTCAATTGAATCTTTTTTAAATTTCAGTTGGGTTTATCTGTCCCAAGCTTGGAAAATAAAGTATATCTTCAAATTGGTGGGTCCATTGAATTAATCACAACAAAACAGGCAAGAAAATGTGACCTCATATTATTTGGGGTGTATTGTGAGTTTAATTGAAGCAAAGGAAATCCATTTGAAATATAGCCCTGAAGCAAAAATTGGCTCTATATCAATATATTGTGTCTCTTCTTCAGATCTATCTATCTGTCTCTGTCTATCATCTATCTATCTATCTATCTATCTATCTATCTATCTATCTATCTATCTACCTATCTATCTATCATCTATCTATCTTCTATGTAAAAAAGAACTGAAAGCAAATTTCTCCGGGTTTCCATTTAAAGGCTATAAGTCAAATATTTTTTTTTTGAAATCCAAATCTCATTAGCATTTTCTCTTAGTAATGGAAGATAGCTGGTTGTAGGTGATTAGATAGAAGTGAAATCATCTGGAAAATAGTTCAGAATAAGTGTGAGAATAAAAATGGAGGCAAAACCAAACAACAAAAAAGAATTCCTTGTACTCTAAACTTCAGGCTATAATATGTCTCTTTTTTAGCAGTAAACTTTTGACAGTTATGAGCAAAGTGATAAATGGGCCAAGTTTGATTAGAATCAACAGAAGATAATGTTTCAAGACTTAATAACGTAACACTTCATACTGATTCCAGAACCACATTAGCCTCAACAGTCTCCACCATCTTTAATTTCACATTTCCTAGTAATTATTTTACAAGTGTCAGAGATCACTAATCTTAAAGTTCTAAGGCAATCTACTTTCATGGGAAAAAAAATTAAAACACAGGATGTAACACAAATCTAACTGCCACAATAAGGAGTTACTACTACTTAGCTGTTGACTCATTATACTTTTTGGCAATGATTTGGGGGTGTGTCTATTACTTATGAACAAAATCAGTTATATTTTGGATAGATCCTTTGCTAATGTTCTCAAGAGAGTATTAATAATATAATTCAAGAGGTAGAGAAAAGTGGCTGCTCCTAGAATGAAGAAACAGGAAGTGGAATCTATCACATTTTCAATTTTTTTCCCCCATAAGACATCCCTCTCATGTTTCCAGAGCAAGCATAGCATGTTCACCAAACTCCCTCCTCCTAATGTTTTAGTTGGGTTATGGTCTTTATTTTCAGCCCCCTCACTGGAGGAGGTATAGACTAGGAAACAGCTGTTCACAATTAAATTAATTATTATTTGTCAGCAACATTCTGAGGCCCAGAACTTCTGCTTTCACAGAAGAGAATGCTGCCAGACCACAGTGTACTTCAGAATGTGTGTTCGCTTATATCGCCCTTCTTCAAAGTTTTCTAAACAGTGAATATCTTTATAAAGCTATTGCCACACTATTTACTAATCTTTTCCTCTTAACTTTAGAGTGTTTGTTCATCATTTGAGAATTTTTATCCCTTAGATCTTGACACACCACTTAAAAATGAAAGATGAAAGGCAGATAATAAAGTGGGTATAGGAAATATCACTGTCGTCTTCTAAGAATAAACAGTTAGTGGGTGAAGCTAAAGTTCCTTGGGTAGTAACCATGTGAAGTTTATGAACTAGAATTCTAATCATTTAAGCCGTTAGTTAAAAATTTCTTTGCTGATGTAAACATCTGAATAAGACTTGGAGGACCAAAAATATAACTGAACTGACTAACCCTAGAGGTTCTATCTACTCACACAGAGCAAAGTTCAGCTAGGAAGGGGATTAACTTCAAATTTGCTAGGTAGCTAAGAAAAAACAAGTGTTTAAGTTACTGGGATAGTTTTGGGTTTATGAAGACTCTGAAGCAACATGAACTACGCTTATGGGAAACTTACAAAAGAAAATCAATGATATTATTGAAAAATAAAAAGGGAAAAAAACAGTATATGAAGATTATATGTATTAATTTCAGGTATACTTATTTCATGATTTTTGAAATCTTTATAATGTGGCTATAAATTTATTAGTTTAATTTGAAGTAATATATTTTAAAAGTTCATTTTTATACCAAAGAGAGATTGAAAACCTTGCTGATAAAATCAAAAGGAAACCAGAAAGTTTAGTTTCTTTTTAAACTATGAGTTTAAATAAAAACTGGTTCTGCAAATATCCTTTTGAACTTCGTGATCCCCTGCCCCTCCCCAATTTTTCAACACTTAAAGGTTTGAATAAGCCTATAACATGTAATTTATTCCTCTGTAACACTATCCCATCATTTTTTTTCTAATCTTTCTTTTTAAAATAAATAGAAATAAGCAAACAAATCTAGAGCTAGCAAAGAAGCACTATGGATAATGACAGACATATATAGTGTTCTTTTGTTAACTGCAAAGAACTAGTGAAAACTCAATTTGGTAAATTCAAAGAGGGTTTATATCATAAAATTTTCCTAATTGAAGTTTAAACTATAATACCTCCTTTATGGCCATCATCTTTGAAACACTTGGCAATTACAAATCTTAACAAGGTGTATATTCTTGAATTGCCATGAACAAAAGTAATAAATCTATTATCTAAATGGAGTGCATAAATTCACAAAAAAGTAAAAATGAAGCATTTACATTTAAGGTGTGAAAAAAAAGAGGAAACCTTATTTTATGAATTAGAACCATGAAAATCACTTTTTAAGTTATTGTGAATATCTTAAATTCAGAACTAAAGCCTTTCCTTTTTCATTATTTTTGCACTATTAAACTATTTTGCTTTTCTTCTGGGGATACAGAGTCATCAGCATCATCTTATACTGAGCCAGCAGCAGTCCTAGTTGAATACAGACCTTAATCAGCAAGCACCCTAGGTACTTGACTTAGAGAAAGGGTCTCAGAGTACAAGTTAAATGCAGAGAGAATACAAACTGGCTCCAGTAACTTTCTATTTCTTGAGTTGGTGTTAGGCACACAGGTGTGTTCAGATTATAAAAGCATTAATTTGTGCATAAGTACACTTATAATTTGTATACTTTTCTGTCTGTATATTATACTTATATGGTATAATATACAGTATATTATATACTTATATATAAGTGTATATATATAAGTATATTATACTTATATATTATACTTATATACTTTTCTGTCTGTATATTATCACAAAATTTATGATACAAATTGGTTAACATCCCAAAACATTATCGTGGCCATAGGTCAATTGCTAGATATTTAGAGGCAAAGAGATATACATATATTCTGAACAAAAATTTTCTTTTTTTAAAAAAAAATTTTAATTAAGTTTATTGGGGTAACATTGGTTAATAATTATATAATTTTTAGGTCTACATTATCATTTGATATCTGTATATTCTATTGTGTGGTTACCACCCAAAGTCCAGTTTCCTTCAGCTACCATATATTTGATCCTCTATATCCACTTCACCCTCCTCCTAAACCCTATATTTGACCCCCTTTACTCCATCTACCTTCTCCCTCCCTCCCCCAGTAACCACTAGTCTATAGCCCTCTAGTAACCACTAGCTATAGTCCATGTCCATGAGTCTCTGTTTGTCCTGCTCATTTGTTGCTTTTAGGTTTATATTCCACATACAAGTGATATCATGTGATTTTCAACTTTTTCAGTCTGGCTTATTTCGCTTAGCATGATTATCTCACATTCCATCCATGTTGTTGCAAATGGCAGTATTTCATCTCTTCTTATGACTAATATTCCATTGTATATATGTACCACTGCTTCTTTAGCCAATCATCTATCGTAGGACACTTTGGTTGCTTCCATGTCCTGACCACTGTGAATACTGCTATGAATATCGGAGTGCAAATATCTTTTTGGATATGTGTTTTCTAGTCTTTGGGATAAATACCCAGTAGAAGGACTGCTGGATCATATGGTAGATCAATTCTTTGTTTTTTGAGGACCCTCCATACTGTTTTCCATAGCATCTGTACCAATTTGCAGTCCTACCAACAGTATATAAGGGTTCCTTTTTTCTCTGCATCCTCTCCAACATTTGTTATTACTTGTCTTGTTAATTATAGCTGTTCTAAAAGGCATGAGATGGATTCTCATTGTGGTTTTGATTTGCACTCCCTAATAGCTAGTGATGCTGAGCATCTTTTCATATATTTGTTAGCCATTTGTATGTCTTCTAGCGAGAAGTGTCTGTTCAGGTTCTCTGCCCATTTTTTGATGGGATCATTTGTTTTTTGTTGTTGTTTTGAGTTGTATGAGTTCTTTGTATTACACCATTATTGGAGGTGTTGCTTGCAAATATGTTTTCCCATTCGGATGGTTGTCTCTTTACCTTGTTCTTTTTTTTTTTTTTTTAAGTATATTGGGGTAACATTGGTTAATACAATTATATAATTTTCAGATGTACATTATAATTTGACATATATATATTCTATTGTGTGATTACCACCCAAAGTCTAGTTTCCTTTAGCTACCATATATTTGATCCCCTTTACCCACTTCACCCTCCCCCAACCCCCTAATATACCCCCATCTATCTCTCCTCTCCTCCCCCACCCCCTACTCTCTGATAACCACTAGCCCATTGTCCATGTCTCTGAATTTCTGTTTGTTCTGTTCATTTGTTGTTTTTAGGCTTATATCCCACATATAAGTGATAATGAACAAAAATTTTCAATGGGAAGTTGTCTCAGTATTGTAATTATAAGTGATTTTCATTTTCTCCAATTCATTTATCCATATTCTTCAAAGTATCTATCATGAACACTTTAAATTTTTTTAAATTTCTTAATGTTTATACTCTAAATAAGGACAATAATTAACAGCAAAAGCAGTTTCTCAATCACATTACCTGGAGATGACCTTTAGAGGCTGCTCCAGCAGTGAATTTTGAGCATATTAATTTTGTGGTTGTAGAGTTCCATCTGCACAGAAAAAAATTCCACCTCTGGATATATCTGTACATACTTGCTGAAGCCAAAAGAAAATTTAAAAGAGCTTACAAGAATAGATTGCTTTTCAGAGGCCATTGCAAAGTCAGAACTCTTTATTCATATAAAAAGTCACTTAATGTCTACATGACTGATGGGAACTTAAATTGCAGTAAGACAGCTGCTGAATAGAAGGTAAAGTGTTTTTAAAGATGAAAGAGACAATACTCCTGTGTGCTTTCTCCCAAAGGCCAGCATTATACACCACCCATGCCAAAGAGTCACATGAGGTCTTTTTGAATGGCATTTCCAAAGAAGGCTAAGAGAAATTAGAAACAGGAAGAACTGGGTGCCTAACCAACTTCCCTCTCAGACTCCCATCCTCTCCCACCTCCATCCTTACTCCTACCTCACTCCAACCACACACATCGTTTGGCTTCCAGTTCTTTTTCTCTTTCTTGTTTTCAGCTGGATGATATTAAATTCAATCTATTTGGTCAAGCAGCAACTCCAAGGGATTAACTGGTGATTTGTGTTACCCGAAGACAGTTTAACATGCTCCCTGTGTCCTTCTCTTTGTAAACAAGGAATTCTGGAAACGGAGTTTTCAAACTGATGGTAGGATGGATATTTCTGAGCAGAAAAGAGCCATCTGTACAAAGAGGCGTGCTACCCCAAGAAACTGGCTCCATCCCTTTCTCCTTTGCTTATATCAGTTCACATGAACACCAGGTACCTGAGGTTTGGGAAAGACTTCTTCTGCAGTCTCCCCTGCTAATAGGGTTAGTGAGGTGGCCTCTTGTGGCAGTAGCTTCTAGGTGAGAGGGTAAAGAATGTGCCCTGCAGGCTCTCATCACCACCATGCTTCTGCCCCACTCTGTGAACTAGTAGAACTAGTAACTGAATTTGCAAATGTTTAGCAACTCACTCTCCCCTCCCAGCCCAGGCTGCTGCCTTCTGATTTACAGCCCAGCATTCAGCATGTGAACACTACGGTTGAGTAAGCTCTTTGCCCCAAATTGTGTCTATGTGGCCCATCTATGTGCCTACTGCTTGAAGCGATGGGTGCTTAACTTTTCTGTGCCTCAGTTTTCTCATCTATAAAATGGGAAGAATAATAGTGCCTATCTTATGGCATCATTATGAAAATTAAATAAGTTAAAAAAGGTAAAGTGATTAGCATAATTCCTTGAAAAAAACACATGTGCTTAATACATGTTGGCTGTTTAAGCACCCCAAACCATCCTTTTCAGAGACTTCTCTGCATAATAGGATGAGAACTCCCAATTTACACCTTATTAGTACTTTGTACTAGGACCTACTTTGAGTAGTCCTCTATTCAAATGTCATTCATCAAAATGTGCTAACTACCAAACATGAGTGCTCACTATTTCCCAGGCACCTGCACTGTCTCCATTAATCCTTATGACAATCCTCTGAGGTAGGCACTACTATTCTTTCCATTTTAGAGATGAGGAAACTGAAGCAGAGGGAAGTTAACTAAATGCCCAAGGTTACACAGCTACTAAATGGCACTACTGGGA
The DNA here is from genome assembly GCA_003508835.1 of Eonycteris spelaea. Lineage (NCBI taxonomy): Eukaryota > Metazoa > Chordata > Mammalia > Chiroptera > Pteropodidae > Eonycteris > Eonycteris spelaea. The sequence goes on from PUFA01000053.1 coordinate 1,906,021, forward strand.
TTAGAACACAGGCAACCCTGCTCCACAGTCCATGTCTTAGCCTCTGTGCTGCACACATGCCCTACATACTGTATAGCTTGGACCAGAAGATGCAAAGAGCCGGTGGCCTGAGAGCTGGTCTGGCTGTAACAGACCTGCCTCCTGCACTGATCCAAGCTCGCACTCAAATGATGACCCAGGAAAGAAATATGCGATGTTTTGAGTGCTTTCGAAATTTCAATATTTTTAACATCCATAGACTATAAACACTTCCTTTGGATAGTCAGGAGTAAAAATAGCATAGCCTTTTAACAGTGAATACTTTTAGCAGCTCTGGAGAAAAAATAATTTTCCCCCTATCGTTCTAGGTTCTGTGGCTGAAAGCCCCCTATAAGAAAAGACGGATTTACTGAGGGGGAAAAAATTAAGTATATATGTACAGGAGTGCCATAAAGATGTGAAATTCAAAAGGGGGGCACACAATTGTGACTTACATACCATGAGCTAAGGAAAGGGTTGGGGGACTGGGACTTCAAAGAGAAGAGGAAACGTTTGTTAAACAGAGGTTGCCCTGCCTTGTAGATAAGTCTCTCAGGTGAAAAAGTTGTCTCTGGTCATAGCTCTCTCTTCCTGGTACAGGCCTCTTTTCTAATGTAAATTTCCCTTCTCTGTTTTCAGAGCTTCTCCTGTATCTGCAGTTTCTCAAAATAATTCTTGTGCTGAAGAGGCATATTTTGGGGTGGCATGTTCTGTTCTCCCTTCACAGTTAATGTGTGCTAGGAATCGGGCTAAGTACTTTACATTGATTCCATCTCTTAATTTTCACAGAAATTCTATGAGTATTGTGACTCCACCTTTTTTACAGATGTGGCCTCAGAGATTAGGTAACTTGCTGGAAGTCACACAAGCAACGAGTGACAGCACTTACCTGTAGGGTAGTTGTGGAGACTAATTGAGATAATGCAGGTAAGCAGGCCCTTAGGATAGAGCCTAGCGAGTTATTTGTGTTGTTCCCAGACTGTTCAAAGAGTATTCCTAGGATTCTTTGTCTCACTCTCTTAGAAGAGGTCATTCTGACTCATTCAATGAGGAAAGAGACCTTTATCACCTAAAACAACTACACTAGTTACCAGCTAGCCGGAAGATTTTAAAAACCAACTGCCTATGAAAAATGTCCAGATACATTAAATTCTCCCTTTAAATGAAATTATCTTTGTGTTCCTTGACTTTTTAATGTTTCTTGGAACTAAGAATTTTCTGGGAAATAAACTGTAGTTAGAACCACATCGTGTGTTTCTTTTTTCTTTCATTTAACAATATTCTTGTTTAAAAAGTTAGTGGAAAATTATATTTTATATCTCGAAATGTGTCAGTTCCAAACAGAACAGACACTTTACTGACACTTCTTCCTTTTCTGTCCCTCCGCCCACTCCAAAGGCTCTGGCGCCTTTTACCACTCAACACTCCTCTCCAAAGCCAGACCAGACTGACCACCTCTGTCGGTTCAGTTTGAGGATGTAACAATGGCTTCCAACATCCCCCGTGGGATTCTTGACCAAAGAAGTCGTTAAACAAGCAAGGCTTCCTCTTCCTAATACTGATCACCTCTCAGAGCATAACGTGGATATATAATCAGACTAAAAGGCTTCCTCCCCACCAGGGGTGAGGATGAAGGCACTAAGGGAGCGCAGAGGAGGAACACGCTGCCCCGCCGCGCTCCGTGTTCTTTTCCCCGTGTGAGAAAAGCCAGCGCCCAGAGCCGGAACAGGAGGGGCTGGGTTGGACATTTTATTTCCCCTCGCAAACTCTTTGTGGGAACTGGTATCTGTCTCTAAACTCCCAGAGTTTTCAAAGGATTATTAGCAAGACCGCTTTTAAGCACCTTCTTTCTCCCCGCCCTTTCCTCCCTTCCAAGACCCTTTAACCTGATCTTTTTGTTGGAATGAGTAAATCTAGAGGCTCCGCCTCCACTGAGAGGTGAGGAAAGGCAGTGCAAATGAGTGACATGAATGATGTTTCAGTCACCCCATTTTCAAGAGAGAAAGGCCGTCCCAGGATTCTGAGGATGGCCAAACATTTGACACTCAACATTGGACAGGTGAAATCAACAGCCATTTATTAGTCACATACACCCTCAGCAGAGGGGAAGAGGACACAGCGCCTCATGTAGGGCCACACGGGGTTGCACGCAGGGGCAGAGTGAACAGTTGAGTACTGGGGGGCAGTTGACTTTGTGGAATCAAGAGGGTGGGGTGCCTCCTGGCTCCCACAGGAGGGTGCGATTGGTTTGTTGGAATGATTCCACCAGCTGGCAGAGAACTAAAACTCATTAGTCAGGGATAAGCGGAAACTATGCCTGTTCCCCTTGATAAGAGGGTCGTTTGGCTGGGGGGATCTTATCCGTGAGAGCAGCGTAGGAAGGAAAACTTGCAGTTAGGCCATTCAGGGCCCTCCCAATTTTACCAGCTGTCAAGGCATCACATAACATTAATTTTAGGCCTTACACCCGAGACAATGAGTACAAAGGGGAATCTGTGAAAAAACAGCTTTCAGCATATATAACTAGATGAAGAGCAGGTTAAACATTTGAGAGACAAAGTCTATCAATCAAGCCCAGATGTTCTTTTTCAAAGCTAGAAATAGAGTGTGATGTTCAAGAACCCTGCATAGAAGCAAAGCTCTGCTCGCGAGTCTCCAAATACTCAAATATTAGCTTGTTTTAGGTTTTTTTTCCTTCTTTCATAAGATTCTTGGGAATTTTGTTTGCTTGATATTAAACCTAGGTAATTATTTGGGAGAAAATATATTGTCAGGATTATATAAGAAAAATATTTGGAAAGCACATGAATTATAAAGCAATATAAGGTCACTATTTAAGGACATCAGGAACAATAGCAAGGCCTCCCATTCTCACTGAAAATTTACTGTGCACCTCACATACATCACCTCTCAGTTAATTCTCATGCCTGCCGTGCAAGGTACATGTTATCTTCAGGAGGGAAAAGGCCATAGGGTCAGACAGTTACTAAGTGGCCAACCAAGGATTTCTCCCACAAGGCTGCATAGATCTAAATAAAATCTTTTGAACTTTTACTAATAAGTGTTTAGTCTAGGGAATGAAGAATAATTCTACATGTTTAACTTTATATTAGAATTAAGGAGACCAGTTATTCATTTAGTCATTCAACAGATAATGTTCGACTGTCTACTGTGTGCCAGACATTGTACCCAATGATGAGAAGTCAAGACCCTTAACTTCATGATTGAAAGAATAATGTGGAAGTATAGATATCAGCTTTTGAGCAAGATAGAGTCACAGGCTGGAAAAACTAAAAGTAATGAACAAAATATATGAAACAATGTTTTTTTTAGACACTTCATAACCAGCAGGGGAGGGCAGTGATCCCTTAGAGAAGAGAAACAAACAAGGAGAACCCTGTGATGTCCCTAGCTCACTGCCTAGTTTCCAAGCCTCAGTAGGAAGGAGCCCAAACAAGGGCCAGCAGTCTCCTCGAGTTGAAGAGACAGAGTTGAGAATTTGAGGAGGCCAAGCCAGCTACAAGTCACAGGGAAGAGCACCAGAGAGGAGAGAACTGAATGAAGAGGGAGGAGTTGCACTAAGAGAAATTTCAGATTTCTTTAGGGTTCCTCTTGAGTCTTAAGCTGAGTACTGATCTGTGCATGCATGTGAAATGGTGAAGAGACAAGGCTAAGAAAGAACCACCTCAAGAAATAGGCAGGACAATTCCTGGGACTTACACAGGACTGAGTGCTTTGTGTCCCTACCAGCCAGAAAATCCTCATAAAACACAGGGAACCAGATAGGAAACAGAGGAGAGTCCTACCTCGGTAGAGGTGCCAAAAGGCTACTCTGGTCCTGCCTAACAAGGCTCAAAATCAAGTTTCCAAAGGATCAAATTATTTCAGTTAACTGCAGAAAAAGTCTCAAGGATATCTCAAGGAATATTACAATACCTAATTAACAACAAGGTAAAATTCACCATATCTGACATTCAATCAAGGACAGGAAAATGCAAGCCCTGCTTAAAAAAATAAAAAAAATCATTCAAAAGAAACAGTCACAGAAGTGACACAGATGACAGAATTAGTAGACATGGACATTAAAATAATTTTTTTTTAATTATAATAAATATATTCCATACATTCAAGATGATAGATATAAGATAGAGCTTATTAAGAGGAGACATAGTTGATATGAAAAAGACTCAAACTTTGAGACATAAAAAAATACAAATGATGGTATTTTGGGTGTCCCGGGACCACCCACATGTTGCGTGACTCACTAGAAGGGCTCACAGGGCTCATTACCCGCAAGGCGGCATAATCACAGCCACAGTTTATTTCAGCACAACGATATATAGCAGACCCAGCAAGGGAAAAAGTCACATCAGGTATTACCTGTAGGAATTCAGGCACAGGCTTCCTGGTGCATTATGAAGCTGCCCATGGCTCCACAAGAAGACCTAATCTGTTGCTTGACCATACAGATTATGTCTGAAAAGGCCATGTGGAACCACTGAAATTCACAAGATCAATGAGAGGGTGAGAGAAGGATTTATGTTCTGGTTCTCTTCTGTTTCCTCTCCAAAAGGGCTGTACCTCTTCTGTACTCCAGGTTGTATTTCCCATCCCATTAAGGTAGCTGCTGGGGAAGCCAGATCTCCTGTCCTATCACATTTACTTCCTCCAAAGCTAGCAACGACCATAGGAGCCAAAGCCTTTGTGAAATACGTGGTCAGACAGGGATGCATGAGGGGTCTCACCCAGGACAGGCTAAGATAGAAGGTGGGGGCAAGTGACCAGGCTCTTCAATGACCCAGTTGTCAAAGCCTAAGGTGCAAGTGGGGCAATGTGAGTTAGGAAGATGCATAAATGAGTTTGGTACACCCCACTAGGCCTGGTCCAGCCTCAGGACACAATTTCTTCATTTCCTACAGTCTTTAAGAATGAAATTACTAATATGAGGGTTTCATGGAAACAGGTTTGAATTAAGTTGGCTTTGCCTACCAGGTATGACTTGGCAAGTCATCATCTCTGAAATTTCTCACTAGAATTTTACTTTATTCATCTTCAAAAATTTTCTCCTTGTTAAATTTCTCTCCAAATATTAGAAGATTGACATGTTGCCACTGAAACCAATAAAATAATACAAAAAACTTAATAACCTCGCCTCTCTACTTAGTCCCCTCTGTGTTATAAACCGGTATTTATAGCCTGGCCTACTTGTATTTGTTTTATAAGCATGGAGAAAGATGTGAAAGGGAGAGTTTCAGGCTGGATGAGTCTGCTATCATGTTCTTCTAATTACAAGGAATCAAACCACATAGTTATTCTAAAATTTGGTTTTCTTAACTATACAAAAGAGACTTCTCTTCAGGCAAAGATGTATAGCTCTAACTCATTCAAGTACAGCCTTCAATTAATCCTGAGACATTCTCTTTCAGAGACTGCAATTCTTATTTTTCTTTTTGAAACTATTTATTCTGTTTCAATACGATTATCTTTAGATTCTCTTCCTAACATAAAAAAGAGGCAATATAGCACAGTGCTTAAGCATGCAGCCTCTGACGTCAGAATGCTTGAGTGTAATTCCTAACTCCACCACTTAGAAGTTTCTTTACCTCTCTGTGCTTCAGTATCCTTATCTATAAAAGGGATTACAGTACTTATCTCCTGGATGCCGATGTAGAAGTAAATGAATTAATATAATGTAATTCTATGTATCTAGCATATAAGAACTTGGAAGAACAAAGATGGAGGCATCAAGCTCCCTGATTTCAAACTATACTGCAAGCTATCCTAATCAAAACAGTATATATTGGCATAAAAAAAAAAAAAGACATTGATCAATAGAAAATAATAGACAGCCCAGAAATAAACCCATACATATATGATCAATTAATTTACAACAGAGGAGCCAAGAATATACAATGGAGAAAAAACAGTTTCTTTGATAGTGTGTTGGGAAAACTGAACAACATGCAAAAAAGAAAAAAAAAAAAAAAGAACTGGACCACTATTTTACAATATACATAAAAATTAATTCAAATAAATTAAAGACTTGAATGTAAGACCTGAAACCATAAAATTCTTAGAATGAGAAGCACTCAGTGTTAACCATGACTGTTATAATTATTAGCAACTCATAGTGCCTACATAAACAGAAATATCCATTGAACAAAAAAAAAAAAAAGTAAATTGAGCCCTGATACAGGTCATGTGCTGAGTATACAAGGACAACCAAGACAGAGTCTCTGCCCCAGAAGAGCATAAAGAAAATAAATATTGGGAGAGGTATATTTGATAGATTGTCCAATAACAGTAGAAACCAACAGCTGTGGGGCTCCGTGATGGGAGTAACTGTGTCTCAGAAAACACTTCAGTTCTGATATGGGTCTTGAGAGATGAATAATAGGAATTTGCAGGTCAGAATAGTGGTATTAGAGTGGGTGTTACAAGTCAAGGGAGCAGTATATGTTCCATGAGGAGATAAGATATCACAATTTTCTTCCCATTTTCCAAAATGTCATATCTCAGTAGCTCAAGCCAGATCATTTGGTCATCAGCCAAGCACTTCGCAAAATGTTTTGGTTCCAGTGACTCATCATCACCATAGACTAATCAACTACTATGACTCATCTCAACTCTCTTGGAGTTGCAGCTCTGCAAAGCATACCTCTCTGTTTGAAACATGCCTTAAAGTGAGTGACTAAATACTCTTGTTAAGGACTATACCACATAGTCACTAAGGATAATTCTTGCACTTACTAGATTCTGTGCTCCAAAATTGATTTCTGTACTGCCAGGGTATTTGTCAGGGAGCAAGAAATTGACATTATGCCTAAGCAAAAAGTATAGATGAGCAAAGTCCGAAAGAGGGCGTTTAATAGTGCTACATTTTGATGTGGGCCCAATAAGGTACTATAAAGCAAATACTGCAATGGCATAAATTAAAAACCAAAGACTCACAAATTATTGCTAACACTAATGATTCTTTTCTGTCTCCATGACTTCATAGAGTCAGAAGGGATGGAGAATTTGAGAAAAGTATTCATCTGAACTATCTCTTTTGCTTGATGATTTGAAATCAGACATTTCTCAGGTTTTAGAGTGTATGGACCATATCAGTGTTAAGCATATATATCTTATCAGAAAATACCAATGAGTTAAAGATACTTTTAAAGACATATATGTTGCCTTACCTTTCCCAAACTTTGAGACTCTGACAGCATTCAAAACAAGAGGAGCTTATAATATCATTGTTTTAATGATAGCACAAAAATTGGAAAAAAATCCAAATGCCCATCAATAGGAGAACATCTTAATACAATGTGGAATAATTAATCATCAGGAAACACTATAAAGGAATTGAAGCAATTGAACTAGATATATGTATATTAACATGAATCAACCTCTAAAATTTGATGTTGAGGAAAAATGCAAGATGGAGAATATGTGCATATGATGCTATTATTTATATGTGATATGTATATAATATATACAATATATTAAATGTATTAGAAATATGTAATTATTTATATATTTTATAGAGAGAGATTGGAAGTATATAAACAAACTCAATATAGTGGTTGCTTTGGGGAACAGAGAAGGGATTAGAAAATGATATGAAGGGAACGTGAAGATTAAAGTAGACTTAGCTTTATCTTTAAGGTTAAAAAAAGACAAAGCAAAATTTTGACTGTTCCTACTTTGCTGTATCTTTTTAATTTTAAATAAAAATATGTGATTCATTAGATTTACAAACTACTTTGTATTTTTCCATTTTCTTTACTCTCAGAGTTATAAATTGGTCCTACCATTTGAACTTCAGACATAGACACTTTGATTACAACTTTTTAAATCAAATTTCAATTAAAAAAACAAAAACTACTTTATGTATTTCAAACAGAAAAAGATTAGTACATAGAAGCAGGTGCTTTTGAAACCATTGGAAGAACTGTGAGCAAAAATTGCAGGGGTCGAGGGACCACGGGCTTCAGTATTTAGCTGTAGTTTTTGTCCAGAGAATCAGGAAGTTCCTGCTGCTGCTCAGTGGTCTGGAAACTGCAGGAAATCACACTAAAAGTCACAACTGCCCCACAATTGCAAAAACCCACATCTGCTGAAGTTCACACACTTAACCACTTATGCCTGAAGAATGTTCCTTTACCTTCCTAATCTTGCAAGGATGCGTCTCGTTATCCTTACTTCAACTGAATTCAAAACTCTGCTGTAAAGAGGATCTGGGAGATATAAATCACATCCTTGCAGCTCCTGTGGTACACAGGCTAGCAGAGAAAAGGATGGAAATAATGTGAAGGCTAAGACAACATCTGGAGTACCTTTATTTTGTAAAGATCAGATGTGTAGTTCTTTTACTTCAGTCACCACTTTTTCTTAGCTGAGGTTAAAAATAAATAAGTTCTTCACTGGCCGTTCATCCCCCATGACTGAATCAGCAAGGAGAAATCGAGGGACCCCCTGCCAGAATGGAAACTTTCTTCTTACCAAGAGACATAGACCACCTCTTCTCTCTGTGAAGCAAAACTGGTTGATAATTAACCAAGCTTCCTTCTCTCTTAAATAGGCAAATCCTATGTCTTTCTAGATTGCCAAATAAATGATAGTATAGTATCTGTTGACTCAACGATGAAGAGCACAAAAAGTAGGGTGGCATCAGGGTTTGATGGACAGGACACTGAATCCATAGTCCAGAGATCTATATTATGTCTCCAGCCTTACCACTCACTAGCTAAGTGACATCAGGAAAATCACTTAGCCTTCCTAGAAGGATGAAGTATATCATTACTTAGTGTTTCCCATTAAAAAAAAAAAAAAAAAAAAAAAGGAAAGTCTGAGAAACTGCTACAGCCAGAGTGGTCTAAGGAGACATGATAACTAAATGTAATGTGGTATCCTGGATAAGATCCTAGAACAAAAATGACATTAGGTAAAAACAAAGGAAATCTGAATAAACTGTGGACTCTAGTTACTAACAATGTATCAATATTGGTTCACTAATTGTGGCAAATGTACCACACTGATGTAAAATATTAATAATAGGGAAAATTGGATATAAGGTTTATTAAAACTCTGTACTATCTTCTCAAATTTTCTGTAAATCTAAAATGCTTCCAAAATAAAGTTTTATTTTTTAAAAAAAGTAATATACAAGAAACAAAAGATCTTTGGCGAATCATTCTGAAGTGGGATGTCCAGAGTTTGTCTTAAAATAAGCTCTTAGGTGTGAAAAGGTTGGGATGATGAAAAGTGGGAGGAAGAATAGATAAAACAAGATTGGCCAAGAGGTGATAATTGATTAAGTTGCAAGTATGTGGGTATGTCAGGGGTCACTATATTTTTCTGAGGTAAAAGTTGTGTTTTTGTATTCTTTATAATAGCATTTCTTCATGTAACATTAGAAAGATAAATGAAGTTTGATTTTTTCAGGTCAAGGGTAGTCACATGTTTCTCAGTAAACATTTGGCATTTAGCATCAGAGAGGTACAGCTGAGTCTAATACACTAAATTTTTCCGCTCAGCAAATCATGGTCACAACGATTTCAAATCACACACAGGACTCCTTCTGTCTCCAAAAACATGGACATTCATTTAGTCCGGAACTTGGTAGAAATACTATAAGATCCAGTGGAATTCAATTCAATTTTCAGTTCATGAAAAATTTTATATCATGAATCTTACCTAAATTTACACATTCTAACATATTTCCTGCAACATACATATTTTACAGGTTTTATTTTAACCTTTATAGTTAAATCCAGGTAAAAAAATATTAATATGAGATGGTAATATCCAATGATTCTACTCTGTGGAGAAAATACTTCTGTTTATATGACCTCCGTTTGGACAGGCCTAAGTTTCTCAGTTGTTGAACTTCCTTGTTCTTTCAATATAAAATACTTCTAAAGTAACATTTATGTATATTCCAAAATGATTCATTGCTGGTAGGGATAGAACAACCTGCTTCATAATTTAAGTATGAGAATGTCTTCTAAATAAAATGATGTGTCTTATTATGCTAACTTCCTTTATTCTTTCTTACATCTACCATTTCCCCTCCCTTTAAAAAAAAAAGGCATGGCTTAAAATAGCTTTATTCTAAATATTCAGTTAATGTATGTTTCTTCTATGGGGAATAATAACATTAATAAACTTGAACACTGTAATCTTTTGTCAGATGCTTTGGTGAGGTGTTATAAGATAATGCATAAATGACCTTTTAGGATGACATACCCAGCAGAATCTGGGAGGCAGAATAATGTAGTGCTGATTTGTGCAAAATGTATTTCACATAACTCCAATTCTGTGAAGTGTCGATAGATATTATTTGCTGAAGTGGGGGAAAGTCCCGAGGTCAAATAAGTTTAGAAAACATTGTATTAAATAAGTTCTTTAGTGTAGGTCTTTGAACATGCTGACAGATATTACAAATTCTAAAGGGGAGAGAGCCTAGAACCACAAAACATTTTATTTTTTTCTGATTCAACTTTCAGCACTGCATTTATAACAGAAAGAGTAAAGGGAGTAGGTTGGGGAAGAAAGGTGAACACATGATTGGAGATATGGAAAGGTCAGCCTGCACTGAAATTCTGATTCTTTTGCTTACAAACAGGATGATGTTAGGTAAGTGGTCCACTCTAAGTTTCATCTTCCTCTGTAAAATAAAAATAACTAATTTGCGTGATTTTCATAAGGATGATAAATAATTTAGATGAATTATGTTTTAGGTTATGATGTAAAGCCTGTAGAAGACCATAGTTATCATTACAAGTAGGAGGAAATGGAGAAACTAAAAATATTAATTAATTAATTGATTGATTGATTGATTAATGCAAAGAAGTCTAAAAGAATTACATTCCAGGCAGTGAAGAACCTTTTTCTCCCCGGTAGCATTTGCTGACCTTGGAATAGGTAAGTGATTGAGTTTATCATAAGAAAAGAGATTCTTCTAAAGAAAAGGAAACTCTAACAGAGTCTAAAATGACCATGTAAGTATGAGTGATAATCTTAGACTCTAGAGGAACACCCCCCCCCAAAAAAAAAAACAGTCCTCCCCACCAGTTAGCCTTCACTCACAAGCTTCTGATGAATAATGTAGTTTGTGAAGCTGGAACACAGGATTGGAAAAGTAGAGAGAGGTCTCCATAGTCTCTCAGTGATTAAATCCTAAAGTTAGATGGAGGACACAGGTAAAATTTAAACACAGGACAGATCTCGTTCTCAATATTTTTGAAATCAGATGGGAACCAAAGCAACTTGAAACTGTAACCCATTCCCATCCCAACTCAATTCCTGATGGAACTGAAATGAATAGCCCCTTAACGCTGCTACCTGGTAGAGAAAAAAGTGTGCCCTACTTGGAGAAAAATATATCAATATCCACAGATGGTTGTACACAATGTCCAGCATAAATTTTGAAAAAATTAAAAAAAAGACATGCAAAGAAGCAGGAAAACGTGACTTGTAGCAAACCCATAGATGATCCAGAGGTTGGTATTCATAGACATCAAAATAACTATTACAAATACATTAAATGGACAAAATGGATGAAAATATGAAGAATTTAAACAGAGAAATAGAATCACTAAAAAGAACCAAATGAACTTTCTAGAAATTTATAGTATAGAAATTAAAATTTCATAGAATGAATCAGTGAATTCAAAGACAGCTCAAAATAAATTATTTAAACTGAAGCACAGATATGAAAAGGAATTTTAAAAAGGAAAAACACTGTCAATGGTTGGAGTCCTAGAAGTAGAAGAGAGAAGAAATAGGGGAAAGGAATATTTGAAAAGATAATGTCTATAAATTTTTCAAAACTGATGAAAGACATCAGCACAGATAGAAGTAGCACAAATAGGATAAATACGAAGAAAAGCTCCTAGCAACATCACAGTTAATTGTAAAAGGCTAAAGATAAATGAAAATTTTTAAGTAGCCAGAGAAAAAAGACATATTTTCAAGGAACAATTACATGAACGGCGGAGGTCAAAAGACAATTAAATGACATCTTCAAAGTGTTAGGGAAAAAAATGAAACTGCTAACCTAGCATTCTTTACCAAGTGAAAGTATCTTCAGAAGTGAAGGTTAAATACATTTTCAAACAAACCAAAGCTGAGGAGATTTTTCATTAGTAAATCTGCAATACAAAAAAAAAAAAAATTCTAAAACAAGTTCTTCAGGATTAAAAAAAAATATCCCAAGTGGAAGTGTGAAATTTTAAAAAAGAATGAAGAGCTCTAGAAAGGGTGAAACATAGATAAATATAAAAGACTAATTCTTTTAAAACTTTTTAGAAGACTAAACTCTTTAAAACAACAAAAATAGTAAAAGCAATAACATGTATTTTAGTTTATAAGTACAAGTAAAATATGTGACAATAATAGCAAAAAGGGCCATGATAAATAAAGAATTTTAGAGATATGAATATTTTCCATTGTTCACAAAGTGGTAAATACTACTTAAGGACTGAAATAAGTTAAGGATGCATATTATAACCTCTAGAGCAGTGGTTTTCAAAGTATAGTTCCTAGATGAGAAACATCAGCATCACCTAGAAACTTGTTAGAAATGTAAAGTCTTGGGTCCTATCCCAGACTTACCATATCAGAAACTCCGGGGGTTAAGCCCAGCAATATGTATTTTAAAAAGCCCTCCAGACGATTCTAATTCAAACTAAAGCTTGAAGTCCCTCTATGCTAGACTTGGAAGACAGTAGAGGGAAATCTTCTTGATAGTAGAGCTGTGAATGGTAGAATGTGTGTCATTCACCTTTGGCAGAAGTAAAAGTGACTTAAGGTGAACACACACACACACACACACACACACACACACACACACACACACATTTCCTGGCAGTGACCAATGCCTGGCCTAATTGTCTGTTTAGGGAACTGAGAGAAGACTGGAAGATCAGAGACAAGGAGGTCTGGGGACAAACATATGGGTGAGAACATGAAATGTGAAGACTTGTTATTACATGCGGATACTGACCGGAAAAGTCTACCATGGAAAAGGCCCTAAACAAGTAAGGAGACAAAATGGCATTAGCCAGTCTTTGCTGTTGGTTACCCAGTGGAGGCATGACGACACATGAACAAAGCAAACATGGTCGTGGAAACAGAAGTTACATCTTTTTTTACTCATTTGAACAGCTCATATTTGCCAAGAGGCTATAAAAAATGGAGAATACTGACATGCAGAGAGAACAGAATGGAGTAATGATGTAGAGAGAAACAAACAAGAGAATGGAGCAGACTGTGTCCTGATAGACTTCTAGCTTCTGGTTCTCATATTAGCCACAGCCCATGAGACATCTCTATTTCATGACAATCAATTCCCCCTTTTTTATGCATAAGCATCCCTGATTTGATTTCTATTACTTGCAACTGAAGGATCTTGTCTAATACAATGAATTCCAAAGAGGCAAACTTTTCTCTTCACATGGAGGAATTCCAAAAAATAATACAGTTGTCCCCAAATGAAAAGGACTTCTCTTATCATTTTTAGTTTTAGACAGCACCTCATCAGTATATAGAAACGACTTTATTATAAACAGGCCCCTTCCCACCTCCAAGATCCTCTGACAAATATCAGGAAAGGTATGATTTAGAAAATAGAATTGTTTCAGTAATTGGAAATAAAAAATAATGAGTCCCCAAGTGCTTGATACCATTCCAAAATAATATGTCCAAGAATATATAACATCATATATTCTAGATTTAGAATTAGTTAAAAATCTGGAAAAAAATTACATTTATCTTTTATTAAATTAATGAACCAAAAACAGTCTAGAAGGTAAACATTTGGGGTGTTAAATATAAGAATAAAAATAGCAAACAAAGTATCCTTTAAATAATTATTTACTGGCTGAAATAAAAATTGAAAAAGATTTCAAAAATATTAGGCAAAATTCTCTGTTTTGCTTTCTCTTGATATCACTGCCAACAACGCCCTCTAGTGGTAAATTAGGTAGGCAGTGAAGAATGGAAAAAATGAAACATTAAGCAGGCCTGTTAAACTCATTGCTAAAAATTTCATGACTATATGAACTTTACACTTCCAGTTGGTAATTGAATGTTATATTTGGCAAGAAAATGACTCTTTACAAAGTATCTCAGCATATACCTTAAAGCACAAGCATCTCAAAGCCAATTTTCCCCTGTGGTTTCCTTGAACATATGCCAAGCAGCACATGAAAATAACCATCTGCAATGTCTTATAGGGGCATTTCAGGGTCACAACTTCCACTACGTACCTTAAAGAAAACACAGTCTACTTTTATTGAGGATGAAATCACTCTCCCAAATACTTGTGCTTTAAACCCAATTACCTTCAAGACTTATAGTTTCAGACAACAATGATGACTCTTGTTACCATATTCAAGATCCTATCTGAATTCTGGATTCATCAACAAGGCAAAGTCTCTTTGCTTGAGAATTCTTCAAACTGCAGCTCTGAACTGCTGGGCTAAGCCAGTCAAAACAACAGTTATAGTTACGGGAATGGAATTTCTCCAGCCCTGGCTCAGCAAAGAGCTTCCCAAAGGAACTTCAGCTGAAGAAAAAGAAGACAACGAACACAGCTCACTCCCCTTTAATTCGAACCAGCCAATTGCTGGCTCTAGCCTCTGGCTCAAAATTTCTTTGTCTCTGCAAATTGTTCTCCTTCCTCTCCCCTCCAAGCCTCCTTCCCTCATACTTTCTAACCATCCTATATTCCCTTCAGTAACTGATTGTGTGTGTGATTTTGAGAGACACTTAGACTCTTTTGTAACTTTATTTGCAGGAGAATATTTGCTCTGACTAACTTTGACTAAGGCATGAACATACTACTCTGTTCCAGGAATTTATCTATTTAAATTGAAAGAATCACATACTTGGAGAGCTATGCTGTGAGTTGACAAGGGCCATTAATATTAATATTAATTCTCATAGAAAGACTGAAATGGCAACATTCTGTGACTTTGCTAGTTTTTGCACCTCTATAATGGAACACAAATATAATGAATATGTCTTCCAGAACTCCTGCCTTCATCAACGTTAGGAAAAGTCTCATGAGGCAACCCGAACATAATACCATTTTTTCCATTACCACTTCCAGTGTACCAAAATACCTCAACTTTTGGAGTCAGATGACTGGCCTCGGTGTAAATTCCAACACTGACAATGATTGGCTGCGTTGTTCAGTAAGTCATTTACGCAAATCAGTTAAAGAGTTTTAGGGGGACTCACAGAGCACTTAGCTGACAGTTTCACCTACCTGGCACTAGGCCAAATAAAACAAACAAAAATGTATAGATTCTAAGACGGCAGCAGATAGTACTGTGTTTCACAAAGTATGCTCTCTAGAATGATCCCTAATTTCTTTGACTATGGAAGTCTTTTTTTCTTCAAGCATTTTTAAAAACCAGGGTATATATATTAAAAAAAAAAAAAACCATGTGGGATATGGTAGTGTAGAATGTTCTCTGAAATTTTTAAATGCAAATTATACCCCTTAAATTGCTCATTTGTACGAGCCACATTTCCAGTGTTTGAAAGCCCCATCATTTCAGAGAGTTCTATTGGACAGCGTTTGTCTAGAGTTTTCCTTATAATCTTGTAATCATATTCAAACTCCAGCCCTTAAAAAAACTCACAAAAATAGTAACTTTATAGTAGAAAAAACTGTTAAGCACACCTTAACCAAATGACCAATGACAGATTAAGAAAACTATACCAGATTAAAGGAGACTAAAGAAACATGACAACTAAATTCAATGCACGATCATTGACTAGATCCTTGATCAGAGAAAACAACTATACAGGAAGTTATTGAGGCAATTGATAAAATTTGAATATGGGTTATTGGTTAGATAACAGAATTATAAACTGTTTCTTGATTTTGATTATTATAATGTAGTCATACAAGAGAAAGTTCTTCAACTTAGGAAATATTACGTTGATGTATTTAAGAGCAAAGGAGCACTCTCTGGGCTGCAAATAACATGGAGAAGCAAACCTCCCACTGAATGCGGCTGGAACACTAGGAGAGGACATGTGGGGCAGCTACTTTGAAAAGAAAATATAGCAGGTAGATTGGGGAAGACAAGCAGACTCTGAGAACCACTGAAATGAAGGTGAGTTTCCTTCTTCTTTAAATCTAGTTTCTCCAAGCCTGCACTCAGAGGCAACCTGAATTTCAGATATGTAACAGGTGCAGACAGAAAATGCTCCAAGAGAAGCCCTGTCTGTCTTATCTGAGGAGCAGGAAAATGGCCTATTACATGTCAGAAAGATTAGAGAAAATCTTTCATGGGTTATTCCCCCTCTCTTGGCCCAGTGCTACAGTGGCACAGAGACTACAATGGCTAAACAAATGCCTGAAACTCAGAGGAAAGGGAACCCTTCTCTCTGACCAGAGGAACCACCGATTTAAGAGTGTGAGCGGAATCCCTGTTGCTCTTTCCTCTCTGACCTCTCAGGACTTCGTTCAGGTAGACACAGTTGCAGAAAATGCATAACAGACCAGGGAAACTAAAATCATGGTTATCTCATCAGAAGACCAGAAAAGGGTGCCTGGGGATAAAAAGATCTCCCCAGGGAAAATCTTGCAGAGAAGGAAGTTCAAGAAACTGATGATATAAAACTATGTATGAACTGCTGTGCTCATCCCTAAGCTGTGCGTGCATGGATCTGACCCTAAACAGCACGCAGAAAACATGCACGGAATGGACCACTGCCCAAGTCCCAGACTGCTCACTGGATGTTACATACATGGGACAGACCTAAGTAGCACAGGAAAGGCTTTGAAAACTGAACTGATTTTGCAGTCGGGGCAAACAGAAGGCGGGGTAGGAATTTGCAACCTAAACCTAAACTTCCCAATCGCCCGCTACAACAAATGACCAAGCAAACGTTCTCCACAGGATTTAAACAAGATCTAGAGTCCCAAAATATTGTGCTCAAACTGTCCAGCATCAAATTCAAAATTATTCAACATGTAATGAACCAGGAAAAGCTTGACATTTCTCAAAAGAAAAGCAATCAACAGCCACAAATACATATGCTACAAATACAGAAATTAGAGAAAGATTTTTAAACAGCTATTACAATCATTCTCTAATGACTAAATATGAAAACTCTTGTGAGAAATGGAAAGATAGAAAGTCTTGAGTGAGAAACAATATATTTTAAAAAACAAAAGAAAATATTAAAACTGAAAAAAATGCAATGACTGAAATAAAAAAAAAAAACGTATTGTATGAGCTCACTACATGAACATCAAGATAGCAATAAAATTATCCAAGCTAAACAAGAGGGATTTAAAAACAAATTTTTTATGAACAGTCTAAAAAACCTGTGGGACAGTACTAAACGATCTAATATTTGTGTCATCGGAGTCTCAAAAGTAGAACAGAATCATACAGATTTGCATGTACACCAAAAGGGAAAGAGTCAGTGTTACTGTAGGTATTTTTTCTTAATAATAATACTTTAAGTAAACGAGTAAAAGAACATGTTGGCTATAACTTTCTCTCAAACGGTTAATAAAAATATGTATATAGACAGAATGGATAGATAGAATGATATAGCAAAATATGTACAATTAGTGAATTTGGATAAAAGGAGTAAGACAATTCTTTGTATCATTTTTGCAACGTTTCTGAAAGTTTGAAATTATACCAAAAAAATAAATAAAGTTGCCACAGAATTATATAAAAATGCATTTCCAATAATTAAAAAAAATACTTCCAAAAATATTATATCACATATGATATTGCCAACTCTTTTGTTATCCCTGCAGTTCAATGATCTCTCTCTCCTACATCTGAACTTGAGAAGTCCCATACAGTGCACCTGGAATGGCAAATATTTTCAACTTGTGTGCCTACTCTAATCCATCACTTACAGAAACTAGGAACACTGAGTTCAGAAGGATTCCCGGGCCAAATCCACACCCAGGGAGGAAGAATTCTGCTAATGTTTAGTGATGTCTACCACAGGTGCAGACTAGGATTCTGGTAGGATGCATGGCCCCAAACCCTGATGCAGCCTCTATCGAACTTACTGCTTTACCATGTTTCTTCTTCAAATCACTGCTGAAAGCGCTAATATCCAAGGGCATTGTATTAATTGATACATGTTCTTTAGCCCATCAACATAATTGTAAATAGCTCTTTTAGAGATAGTTTATAATGTTATTTTTACTTACAATCGTGTATCAATTCCTTTTTATCTTTTTATGTCTCCTCGCCTTTCTTTTTCTACTTTCTTTGAAAATTCAAGTTCTTGTTTGATTTTGCCTAAACAATTGAAATAGTCTCAGCATTTTCCTTATCTCATCTTTCCATGTTTCAGCTCATCCTACACACAGTGGCTTCCTGAAACACAGATTAGATCATACTGTTGACTGCCTGGAAACCGGAGTCTATGCTAAGCATGGGAGACAGATGCTATGAGGGTTCAATGTCCACCCTCAGAAATTCAGGTGCAGAGGAAAAGACCGACATGTACACAGATGGTTATAGTACACTGAAAAATTCCTACCACAGTGCTCTTATCTATAAAATAGAAATGACAATTGTACATACTTCCCAGACCATGGAGAGGATTAAATGAGTTATAGCTAATAAGTGCTCAGCATATGGCCTGCCACACAGAAATCACACAACGAACACTAGCCATTAATATAATTAACTCCCAAGTGCCAAGTAAGTACAGTGTTATAAACTATGATTACTCAATTTTCAAGGATAGTGAATTTAAATCATGTTTTCAAGCCACCCTATGAGTAAAGAAATCTTGAACAAAGCCCAAACTCTGAAGTCTGTTTACCCAGATCTCCCAGAAGGATTATGATTTTCCAAGCAAAAAAAATATATCCTTTTAATTTTATCATTCATTTCCAATATGCTTTTGAAGATGTTTTCATGATGAATTTCAGCAGAGGATGATTCCCATTTTCTTCTCAATCATGTGATTTATACAAAGGAGCACAATGACATAATCCCCATATTCTATCATACAATACTGTGCCCTATAATTCTTGCCAGCATTCACAGCTCAGACATTTTTTTCTCTTTTAACAGTCATACATATTTATTGGCATAAATACATAAAAAGAAATCTTCACTTCAACAAAATGAATTATGAATATTATATGTGAAAATAATAACTACAATGAAAGGACAGACAGGAAAATAAGACCCAAAACTCCTAATACCCTGAGGATTTGAAAAATAAAATGACATTGTGCTTTCCTGAATCCCAGAGATAATCTCTGAAAGTATCCCAAAGAAAGCTTAGAGGATATGGATAAGAATCAAAAACTATCATCCATTTCCAAACATGCCCAGAAAAATATGTTCTCTACAAGCTGCCAAGATAAATGCAAAACAGAGGTTTTATTTTTTTATCACATGTTATAGCTTTTCAGATGTGTCCCAGAATAATTTTTTAAAAATAGACAGGCTGCCCTTATAGACATGAATGTATAAGATTCTTGCAGTGCAATGGGGTAGAAACAACAGAATGCAAAGAACTGTGTTCTGACGTGAGCACCATATATAACTGGCTGTGTAATTCTGCTCAGGTACTTAATCATTTTGGACTCTGGTGTCTGAAGCTATAAAAGTTAGGGATAATCATATCTATTATTGCCTGTCTCAGGAAGCTGTTATTGAGAACAATAACTAGCATTTGTGCAGCAATATAAAAACTACATATTTCCTTACAAATATTTTATTTTGTTATTACAACAACCCTGTGAACTGGTGGTATTGTTGTTATTACTATCGTTATATTATTTTGATAAATGAAGACACTGAAGTTCACAGAATTTTTAATCAACCTGCCTAAGGTCAGAGTAAATGGTAAAGCGGTAGTACTCAACTACATCCCCTAACTCTACACCTTTGCTTGACCCACTGGATTGTAATTCTTTGAAGGCAAAGATTTCTAATCATCATATTCTCAGCATCCCTGGCACATTGTAGCCATTCAGTGAACATCTGACAAACTGAGGGGAACCAAGAGATCATTGTGGGAGGTCTCGACACAAAAGGTCAGCTAGAGAAATACTAAATTCTATAAAATATGAGGATTCTAGATATTTATGGATCATCACATAACCAAGAGGAAGTGAACTTGACATGGCTAGATCTGTGGATTTGCTTCATTTATTCAGGAATCTATTTTTCTTTTCATCTCTTAGTTGTCCTTCCCTCTATGTTGGTTTTATTCTCGAATGCTTCTCCTCAAATGATAGAAAAGATTGCGATCTTGTCCTTAATGATTTGACCTGGTCCTTACAGCTAGCAATCCCAGAGAGATAGGAATTATCTCTTTCCTGAGAGTTTGAGCAAAAGTCCTAGAGGGTGATGATTAGTATAACTTGGGTCATGTGCTCACCTCTGAACCAAATACTGAGGCCAGGAGAACAGGGAACTCTGATTAGTTATACATTAAATGATTTGTTTGCCCATCCCTGTGAGGGGAGATGAAAGAGAGTCAACTGTACCCAGAAACTGAAGGGAGTCCCCACAAGCCGAGGGGTTTTATTACCAGAAGTGGAGGGAAAAAAAAATGTGCTAAATGAACAAAAATTCTAACTACCGGAGTTCACTTCTATTCTTCTCATAGCAACCAGAGTTATTTTACTTTATTCTTTTTAAGTTAAATCTTTTTAAGCTGAATTTTCTTCTGCTTTAAATCTTTCTATGGCTTTCTATTGCGACTCTTTAGAATAAAATTCAAGTCTCCCAGATGGCTCAAAGGCCTTCATGTTCTCAGCCTACTTCACCAGACTAAATTTCACGTTCCTCTTCCTTCAATCTCCATTACAGAAATCCCAGCTTTTTCCCCCATTTCTTTAACAACGCATCATGCTTCTTTAAAATGCAGGTCCTTTCCACAGGCTGTTGATTCCCCTGGACATACTCATCATCTCCCCATCGGGGGGTATCCAGTCATTTTTAGAGCTCAGCACAGACACTCCTTCCTATTTTTATTTATTTATTTTTTTGGCTAATAGTTGTTTTTTTTGTTAAGCATTTAACTTTTTATTTTATTATTAGTTTCCAGTATACAGTACATTGGTTAGAAATTTATATAGTTTATAAAGTGCTCAGACAATCCTTCCTTAATGAAGTCTTCTTGACTCCCCAGATTAGGACAGATTTCCTCAGTTAACCTCCTCACAGCACTACATTCATAGCATGTCTCAGGTGTAATTACATAACCATTAAGAATTATTGCTTACTCTCCGATCTCTCCTGTTAGAATGTAAGCTCCATAAGAGCTGGGGCTTATTATCTCGGTCCCCACTCAAGTCCCAGCACCTAGCTGAATGCCTAACAGAGAGAAAGCACTCATTTTTTTTCCCCCCTCAATAAGTGAATAAATTTGGTGAGGGACCAGAGAAAGCTAATAAATTTGGTTTTTGACAGACTGAATCTGAAAGTATGACAAGGCAAGAAGTTAGAAAATTTGTACTAGATAATTGTAAGTGTGGGAATTCCGTGGTGAATTGAGTCCAGTGTTCTGTGGGACTAATGTCTTTCCAAAACAGAACAAATATCTAAATGTCAAAAACATATGCCACTTTCCCAAATGAAGATTTATTTCCACTCGGGTGCTGTGAGTTGATGAATCTGAGAGTAAAAAAGACCTGGTCCATTCTGGAAGTATTTACTGTCTACAAACATAGTGCTTTACTTGAAAGCTCAACCCCAAATTGGAGAGCCAACCACAAGAAAGCAAAAGAGGGAGAAAAAATATTGCATACAGAAATCTGAGGTAATTTTAGTTTTATTTACCCAGGTCATTCGCCTCAGAAACTGAAGTTAGATTTAGAGATTTTTCAATTTATTCAAACAGCCTCTGCAACGGGTACATTTTCTGCCATCCTGTTCCTTGGTAAACAGCTTTTAGAGATGTTAAAAGCACAGAATTTCTTTCTGTGTCTTATTCAACATTATCTTCTCCTCCAGACCCACTCTCTGCTTAACACAAAAGTTTTGCTTGTTTGGGGTTATTATGAGCTTAAGAAGTACTTCTCACAGAGTACTAAAGGGTGTTTCTTCATTTTCCTTTCTAGGGTGTGTGCGGCCTAGGAAGGGAAAGAAAAAAAAAACTATACCACAGCTAGACTCTCATTCAAAAACAGTTCAACAATCACTTTTTCTTAATAATATTTAAAAGCAAGTGGCTAGAGTCCTAGAAAGTTCAGGTATGTCAGTGCTTTAATGAAGAAAAATAAGACGTGTTTTCAAAAAACAATTTTACTTATAAAATATAGATATCTGGCAATTTTTTTAAATATCAAATGTCCAAACCTAAAGGAAAAAATGATGAAGGTAAAAAGGCACAAGAAAAAGGAAACAGCTGTGCTTTAGCTTTATTCCAAAGTTCAACCAAGCTCTTACTAAATTCATAGTTTATGTTGTCAGCAGCAAATGAAAAAAAACCTTAGGACAAGGAAAGAAAAGCAGATGGGAACCCCTTAAGAGGGGTTGGGCTGGAAGGAAAAGAAAGAAGAGGCCTTCTTTGAAGCTGAGTTTGGACTTCAACATCTTTTCACAGCTTATCCTTCAAGACTTTTCTTCCTACAAAGCCACACTTCTTGCATACTACATTTCCAAAGAGCAACAGAAGAATAAAGATTTAACTTGAGCTGAGAAATAGGTGAATGGCTCAGCCACTTGCTATTCGCCTTCTCCGTGTTGAACTGTTGCCTTCATCCCTCTTTCCTGGCTCTTTTGCTGAACAAAGAGGGGTATCTCACAGGTTACTGAAGACTGGACAATCACCATAAGCACATGGTAAGTGTGCACAGCCTAAGGCTTCAAAAATGGAGGGAAGCTAGGAAATACCATGTTAACCAGGCCTGTACAGGGCTGGAGGGTTTTTTTTAAGTGCGCTTGACTAGTTCTTCATGTTTCTAAACCCTCCCTTTGTCTACTCAGTAATGTCTAAAATTCCGGACTTAAAAAAAGCATATTTTGTGGAAGAAAAGCCATATTTGGATCCTTAAAATTGTTCAGTTTTGACTGTATAGGCTTTGACCCATATGTGAGGATGGGGAAGAAAAGAATGGGAAGGGGGACTTGTGAAGGGCCAAGAGAAAGGGTGTAGAAGATCACCCTGAGTAGAGAAGAACAAATCTTTTGTATCTCTGCTGTTGAATTTAAAGGATGATACTGCAAAGGTGCAGCTATACTCTGAGATGTCAGTGTTAACAAACGTTAGCACCCCATTCACACATAATTGAGATTAAAATGTCTAGGTGGTGCAATAATTGCTATATAAGGAAGCAGCTTCTCATGGAAATTATAACTCCATTCCTCCTTCCCCCAAAAGCTAAAATTTCTCCTGGTTTCACACATTAAAATAGTGCCAACAAGGGTAATTTGAAAGTGTTTTGTGTATCATATACATGCCACTATGGACTGAATTGTACACCCCCCGAATTCTTATGTTGAAGCCCAAATCTCCAATGTGATGGTATTTGGAGATGAGACTTTCAGAAGGTAATTAGGGTTAGATGAAGTCATGAGGGTAGGGCCCTAATCTGATAGGATTAATGTTCTTTGAGAAGAGATGACAGAAAGCTTGCTGCCTCTCTTTCCTCCATGTGAACACACAGCAAGAAGGCAGCCACCTGAAAGCCAGAAAGAGGGACCTCTCCAGGAACCTGATCACCTGGCACCCTAACTTTGGAGTTCCCATCCCACAGAACTGTGAGAATTAGATTGCTGTTGCTGAAGCCTCCCAGTCTATGGTATTTTGTTATGTCAGCCCAAGAAGACTAATATGTATACTAATATGTGTCATATACATATACAAGGATTCACAAACTGCATCCATCCCACAGGAATAACAGGAATGTGTAAAGCTATGTGCATAAGAATGTTCATTGCAACAGCTGGTTATAGCAAAGAAAAGGAACGACATTGTATTAGTTTCCTAGAACTGCTATAACAAAGTATCATGAACATATGAAAATATTTCGGGATGGTTTAAAGCACCAGAAATATATTATCCAGTTCTGGAAGCCAGATGTCTGCAATCAAGGTGTAAGCAGGATCACACTCCCTCTGAAACCAGTAAGGGAATCCTTGCTTGGCTCTTCCCGGCTCCTGCTGGTTTGCTAGCAATCGGTGGCATTCCTTAGCTTGTAGATGCAGCGCTCGGATCTTCCATCTTCACATGGCATCTTCTCTGTATGTCTTCATATCATCTTCCCCCTGTACTTCTCGGTGTCTGTGTCCCAATTTCCACTTTTTACAAGGACACTAGTCAGGTTGGATTTGAACCCATCCTAATGACCTCATCATAACTTGTTTGCCTTTATAAAGACCCTATTTCTAAATAAGGTCACATTCTGAGCTACTGTGGTTTATGACTTCAATATCTCTCTTTTGGGGAGGATGACACCATTCAACCCGTAACAAACTCAAAAGTCCATCCATAGTGAAAATGGAATTCTACATCCCTATAATGAACAATTCTATTATCATAAAAAGAGAGAGAGAGAGATACTGACCTGAAAAAATATATTGTCTGGGATATATCATTAAATGGAAAAGGTGAGAATTTCAAACCAATATGTATAACGTGGTCTAAAATGCCATGGAGCCTTTATCTGAAATCTGAGTTTTTGTCCTGATGCACCATTTGGAACAAAGCTCCCCAAAATGTTTAGTAGTAAATTGGAGAGAGGGTGGGATTAGAAGACAAGAGAGGTACTTTCACTTTTTTTAAAATTACACTTTCTATTTTGAGACAATTAGAGATTCATGTGCAGTTGCAACAAATAATATAGAGACCTTTACCCAAGTTTCCCCACAGGTAACATCTTATAAAAATATAGAATAATATCATAACCAGGATATTGATATTGATACACTCAAGAAACAAATCATTTCCATCACCACAAGGACCCCCCAAATTGTCCTTTTATAGCCACCCTCATTCCCCGCCCCCCATACCCTCCTCACTCTTGGCAAACACTAATCTTTTTTTTCATTTCTGTAATTTTCTTATTTCAAGAATGTTATGCAAATGGATTCCCACAGTAAGTAGCTCTGGTTTACTCACATAATTCTCTGGATTTTCATCCAGGTCATTGCATGTATTAGTAGCTCATTCCTTTTTAAATCTGAGTAGCACTCCACATATGGAGGTACTACAGTTTGTTTAACAATTCACCTGTGCAAGAATATCCCTAAGTTGTTTCCAATTTGAGGCTGTTATGAAAAAAGCTCCTATAAACATCTGTCTACAGGATTTTGTGTGAATATAAGTTTTTGTTTCTCTGGGATAAATGCCTATGATGACAATGAGTGGGTCATGTGGTCATTGCATGTTTAGTTGTTTCAGAAACTGTTATATTGTTTTCAAGGGAAATCATACCATTTTACATTTCCATCAATAATTGCATGAGTGATCCAGTTACTTGACATTTTCTCCAGTATTTGGTGTTTTCTATTTTTTTATTTTAGCCATGCTGATAGGTGTACAATGGTACATCATTGTGGCTTTGATTTACCTTTTATAATGGCAAATGATGTAGAACATTTTTTTCGTGTGCTTATTTACCGTATATCCTCTTCAGTGAGATGTCCCTTTGTGTCTTTTTGAAGTGTCTGGGTTTTTGCTGTTGGATTTTTAAACACTAGCCCTTTTTTGAACATGTATTTCACAAATATTTTCTCATACTCTGCAACTCGTCTTTTAATTCTCTTAACAGGGTCTTTTGCAGAGCAAAAAGTTTTTAATTTTTTAGTGAGGTCCAATTTATTAATGTTGCCTTGCATGAATTTTACTTTTGGTTTCAAGTCTAAAAACTCTTTGCCTAGACAAAGAATTAAGAGCTAAAAACTCTTTGATCACAAAGATCTTCCTTTTTTTTTTTCCTAGAAAATATCATGGTTTTACATTCAACTTTTACTTTGTGGTCCCTTTGGAGTTAATTTTATATAAGGTTCAAGACTTAGACTTTTTTTTTTTTTTTTTTTTTTTTTTTTTTTTTTTTTGCCTATGGATGTCCAATTGCCCCTGCACCATTTTTTGAGAAATCAATTTTTCCTGCCTGTGGATGGGAGGAGGAGGAGGACAAGGAAAAGGAGATGGTAGAGGGGGTGTTCCAAGGACAAAGGAGAGGCCTGGTCATTCAGGCTTGCTTTGTCAAGGTAGGAGATCTGGATGGTTATGTCAATGGTCCCTGTGGCCCTAGGCACAGGACTGGGTAGGTGGCAAGATGTGGGAGGGCCCCCCACATCCTTAATCATTCTAGTCAATGTTACACAATTACCTCCATCAATAAAAACATAATTTAGATAATGGGCCATTTTCTACCTTTACTCAAATTTAGCATCTACTCAGAAGGTATTCACAATGGTTTAATTGACAAATTCTTATCCTATATAGCTCAAAAATTGCTGCCAACATTATAGTTATTCATTTTACAATTATTTATCTGTAGTTAGTAGTCTTTGGTTGGCCCCCCAAATCATGACACAACATTTTCAAAGGTTTTTTCCTGTCATTTTTGCCTAAACCAAAGCACAATTATTAGAAAGCACTTAAATAATCTGATTGATGGTTTAATTAAGCACTTGGTTTCTTAAATGAGTTTTGGAGTTGTGTTGTGGTTTTAAATTAATACTTCTGACTAAGCCATCACGTACTTTTAAAGACTATATAAATTCTAGAACATTGCAAGCACTGGAAAACTAGTGAAACAATTGATTTATGTTCTAGTATTTATGTTCTGGTATTAATTTATGTTCTGGTATTGATTTATGTTCTAGTATTAAACAAAGTTGAATTTTGGATTTTACTGTCATAAATCGTGTGATTATATTTGTAATTTCTTCTGATAATCCGACACTTACTCAAAATGAAAAAAATATATCGGCTTAGATCTGTTACCTTGGCCAAATTACATAAACCAAAAAAAAAAAAATGTGATTTTCTCTTTTTAAGAATAGGAATAATAACCTCACATTAGTCTGTCTCACACTCTGTGTGTCTCACAGAGTGAGAGTATGTACATGATTACAGGAAAGAAGTTTCCTTCCCTTTCCTACTTCTGTTTTAAGGTATCACAAATCAATCAAGATTCAGAGAACAATCTACCCCAGAATATTTCTCCACAATGGAAAAAAAAAAAAGCAATATTTTTGGGAGAAACTCATGAAACACACATCTTAACTAAGAGATCAGGGGAAGATCATTACTCAAAAAAAGACATGTCAACAATATGTGTACTTTGAAGTGATGTACAGAGAAAGATGCAAAATCACATCTGGGATATTCTTGCAAAAAATGAAGAATCTCAATCTAATCTTGATACAACACCAGACAAATCCCAAATGAGCGCATTCTCCAAAATAACTGACCAGTACTCATCAGCAGTCTCAAAGTCACTAAACACAAGGAAAAGAATGAGGAGCTGTTATACATTGGAAAAGACTAAAGAGACAACTAAATTTGGTATAGCATCCTGAAATTAAAAAAAAATAAAAAAAATAAAAGGACCTTAGGGAAAAACCTGGTAAAATTTGAATAAGTTTAGTTAACAATGGTCATTTTGTAATTTTAATAAAATTATACAATAGTTATATAAGTTATTAACATTAGGGGAAGCCAGGTGAAGTATATACAGGAAACTCCTATCTTATATTCATAATATTTGTTAAGTTTAAAATTATTTACAAATAAAAAGTTTAAAAAGAAGTATCAGAAATTTTTATCTATCTATCTATCTATCTATCTATCTATCTATCTATCTATCTATCTATATACATATACATAGAAAGAAAAGGAAGAATGAGATTCCAATTGCTATGGACCAAATTATGTTCTCCCAAAATTCATATGTTGAAGCTCTAACACCCAAAGTGATGGTGTTTGGAAATAGAACCTTTGAGGAGTAATTAGTTAGATGAGGTCATGAGGATGGGGCCTAATCTGATAGGATTTGTGTCCTTATAAGAAGAGGAAAATCCCTGAACCCCACCGCATCCCCGACTCCTGGCCACCCCACCCTCTAAGCATACACAAAAAAGAGGTCATGTGAGCACACATCAAGATGGCAGGCATCTACAAGCCAGGAAGAGAGTTCTCACCCAACTATACTGGCACCCTTGATTATGGACTTCTAGCCTCCAGAACTGTGAGAAAATAAATCTGTTATTTAAGCTACTCTGTCTAAGGTATGTTGCTATGGTATCTCAAGCTAACTAACACACCCATTAGGCTACTAACTGATCATTTATATATCGAAGAATTTCGCCATAGTTCAAATCTAAAATAATATTCTATATATCTGTTATTTCCTAAGGTGTTGCCTTTTATTGGATGTAACTTGTTACTACTGAATAATGGAGACTTATTTGGTTCTAAATTTCTATTTCTGATCTGTCCTTAATGGGTAATTGGGGTGGTCCTTGATGTACACTAAATTTTCATCATGGTAATTCTTCTAATGATATTCTTTAGGCCATCTGATGTACAGAGCAAAATTACTTAAAAGGAGGTATGTTTGAATAAGGAAGCATAATTCAAAGTAATTAAAAATAAACTTCAACTGGATTTTGTTGGAAACTCATTCTTATAAAAACAAAAGTAGTTTGTGTTTTAATTAAAATTTATGAGCTCCTCAACATATGCAAAACTCAAGTCATATGTCAATACAGAAAGAAAACCCAAGTTTTTAAGTATGTTCTTCATATTTTTGCCAATAATGAATGCACATACTCCTATATTCATGTCATATAGGTCATATAACTTCTCTATCAACAAGCAAGGCCATAGGTAACAGTTTAGAAACCATCCCTCAGTCAGACCAGAAAGCCAGCACTGCAGATTAATTAATTTATTAATCACCTCAGAATCTCAGGATGTGCTCACCTGACTGCAGTGAAGCTGAGCTGATTCATAAGCTCATCGTCATTATATCCAATCTGCTGCAAAGCCTTAACATGTCACCAACTTTGTATGCACAGCAGACATATGAACTTCCATAGCTAGAACAATTCATAATTACCACTAAGTAAATGGGGGAAAAGACAGACATATTGCCAGGGGTATTCTAATGGCACCAACAGCCAGTATCAATTTTCTGCCTTTAAAACTAGCTTGTGTGTGGTGACCACAGGACCAAGCATGTGAAAAAGATGGGGTTCCTGCACCATTAATCAGTAAATGCAAGCTCAGTTCAAAGAGCAGCTGGAGCACTTGGCACTTCTGTAAGAGAACCGGATTATTTACTCCAGGCTTACAGGAGGACAGACTACTGGAGCTTTGTCTAAATACATTTTTCAGCATAATAATAGATTCTGATTTCCATTGCTACCCCTGCAACTGAAAGAAATGAGAACCACAGAATAATTCGTGATCATTATCTGTACGTTTCTGTAAAGGATGGTAAAGTGCTTATTATGAAGAATGCAGCTGAAATGACCATATTAGCATTTACAGCGGGAGACATCCCCTCCCTTATCTCTTCATTTGTGGTTTACCAGTTATCCTCTTACCTTCTAGTGACTCAAAATTGTATTAACAGCTAACCTCTGAGTGTTGCTCTTTCCTACATTCAAGATAAGCAGTTCTAAAAATGTGAGCCAATGGAAGTAAGCCAAGATGTGCAGTTTTCAACTTACGCAGTTAGCTGGGACTTTTTAAAAGTCTTTTTTCATCTTGACCTTAATAGACAGCAAATTAATGAACTAATAAAAAGAAATATAACATTAAAAAAACAACAGAAAAGGAAAATACTGTAAAAATGGAATAAACAGAGAGCTACTACAATAAAATGAAAGTATATTGAAGAGACGATATCAAGAGGGCAGTGGTTATAAGTGCATTTATACTTGGTCTGGGAAACCTGAAACAGATGGAAACAAATTGAGAAGAGAAAGTCTGGTGTGAGATGATTCAAAGTAGTCTGTGTTCAAGTCAGTTTTGATGATTCATACCGCACAGTACTAAAAATTATCGGAAAGAATATTTAGATGGTTAAAACCTTTTTCTTACATTTATATCTGTTAATACAGAAAATAACGATTTGTAAAACAAGTCTATCTTTTGTTTGAATATTGATTTTAAAGCATAAACTGGTTTGTATTACTATGGAAATGAGAACAGTACTTAAGGGGGCATTCACAACTGAATGATCATACTGGCTAGGCAGCAATGATTAAAATGGCTTGAATTGCAAAGTGACTAACACTGACCTATTAGTGAGAAATACCCTGAAGTTCACCTTTCCAGCTTTGCATAGGTAAACTTTAGGGTTTGCTTTTTGGGCACGTTGCCCATAAACCATTTGACAGCAGGGGGCGCTCTTTTGTTAAAATCCGAAGTCTTTTTAAAAAAGCTTCTAGGGCAGCATATTCGTTAGTTTCCAATAACAGTATTTAAAGTGTTGTTTTTAAATAACAAGAGACCGTTTGAACTTTGAGTTTTATTTAAGGGAGAAAAAATGTCAAAGTAGAAGATCTATGAAACATAACGTATGGAATCTGTGATTTTAGCACGTACATAGGCTCTTCTGCATAATATTTATTGAGGACTAACTGGGTATAAGACACCAACAAATACTTCTAGAAGTCATCCCCGGATTTTGTTATGTAAGGTTTGGAACCTTAGATTATGCTGTGGGCGCTTTAAGGGCAGGCTTTTTAAAAATAAAGTTAAGGAATTAAAAGTGACCATATTTATCCCACTCAAAAGTATTCACTGTTACAGATTACACCTAAAATGTTTGGAACAAACAGCACAAAAAGTTCCTACTTTTTGGTTTACATCCTGAAGAGATAAATGATTTTGTAACATCCAATTATTAATATACAACAACATCTGCATGTTTCTCTTGCCCCATGAAAGCCATCCTCTCGACAAAATTCTCGTGCCTCTGCACTCCACAACATCGGTTGCTTCCCAGACTCCAAAGTGCGGTCTTTCTCTCCCTCTCTGACTGTCGCCACCAGCTCCCTCCCCAGAGCGAATCAATTCGGGTCAGAGTCAAGTTGCTGAACATTTTCAAGAGCTGCCATGGGGAACGTTTCCGCATCGCCACTTCATATTAGCTAATTGGTGCATCACACACACACACACAGCCTTAGAGTTAAATTAGGAGGAATCATACGTGTTGCATTTTCCGAACCTTCCTTGTTTCGTTTTCAGCTTAACGAGGTTTTACTACTGATCACGTAAAAGCCTTTTTGAACACCCCGAGTCGCAAGTCATTGGACAGGGCTCTAACTGCGTGACCAAGTCTCACGTGGTGCCTCTGCGAGCCACCCAGCGCGTTTGCTTGGGTGAACCCCTTAAAACTTTGTCTTTTCTTTCTGCAGAAAGCAAAACGGTCCACAGTCTAAAAAGGCCGGCCTTCGGCTTGACAAAACTGATCCTTGTGGGAGGCTGCAGGCGTCCAGGCGGACCGCCGCAGGACTCAAGACTTAAAAGGTCCCAGAGTTCAAACGGCTGTGGACGCCGCCGCCACCGCTGCGCGCTCGCCACCCCGCTGTCCCCGCCCGCGGGTCTGCGCGCAGCGTGCCCGCTGAGGGGGAGGGGTGCACCCGGCCGAGGTCGCCGCCCGGTTGAGCAATCGGACTATGCACATAAGCGAGGTTACGACGGCCAATCGAGGCCGCCTCTGCAGTGACGCGCGCTCCCGGAGCCCGTAGTATTTATAGATCGTATTTAAAGAGCCCTTGGGAGTCTCCCCGGGCTCCACTGGGCGGCGACGGCGGCGGATTGCGGTGCTGCAGTTAGGCCCGCGCGCGAGGTGGCGGGGCGACCGCTTGCTGGTCGCGTCCCTGGGGTGTTGCTGGGCGTGGGGGAGCGTCTGAGCACGTTCCATGGTGGCTTTTACCCACTTCCCAGCTCGGTTCTTGTAAAGGGAGAGGAAATGGTGCGGCTTCAACAATAGTTTTTGCTTAAAACAAAGCCAGGGATTTGGAATCAGAAAAGCTGGGACGGGGTGGGGTGGGATGCAACGGGAGCCGAAGGTTTGAACCGACCCCGCCCAGCCCCACACTTGAGCCACCAGCCAACGCCGTTTCCTGGTGCTGGGCTGAGCGTAGAGGCAGCCTTCCTGGGGGGAGGGGAGAACAATACCGCCCGAAAAGCCAAAAGTCGTGGAATTTGGGGGCGGAGTTGTTGGAGCAGTTAGAGTGTATTCGTGGAAAGTAAATTGCAAGATAGTGGCAGTGATTATCTTGGCGTTAGGTTGATTGATCTTCAGACTTCCCAGCCTGCGAACTGCACACTGCAATGCGAAAGCAGGAAATGCATTACGTCAAGAGAGAGAAGAGACCCAGATTGCAACGGTTGCATCTGCAGGCTGACTTTGTACCTCTCTCATACCTCCCCCTCGCCCCACCCTGCACCCTTTGTTTTCTTGGGGAAGCTTCGTTGGCGGTGGCCTCCAGCACTGGGTGCTGCCCCGGCGCGGAGCTGCGGGGTTTTCACGCAAAGGGGCAACGCGCTGGCGGTGTTCCGGACCTCCTGGCCCCGAGCCCCAGCTGTGGGCCACCACCACACGTTGTCCTCCCAGGCGAAGCCCTTCGGAGCCACAACTAATTTTAAAGATCGCCCCACGTTTAAGTGGATTAACTGAATTCGGGGAGGGCGTGTGGAACCGCTCAAACTGCTCTGCTGCTGGTCTAATTTAGCGCGCCAGCTCTTGTCAACCCCAAGAAAGCATTGGTGTGAATGGGGAGAAGTCCCAGCAGTGTGGACTGGATGAATTCTCAATATCTTGTTAGGGATCTCATTTCTGAATATTGAGGTATGCGGTCACAAGAAACTTATTCTCTGTCCCGGATCCGTCTCCTGAGGCCTTGTCACTGCTCCTTAGAAGTCTCTTGAGGACCAACGTGAAGCAGAATATTGTAAATGAGTACATTTTGTCTCTTGGAAAATGTTGAGTTTGACACTATCCTCAACTGCTCTGCTGCTCCCTCCCTTCCTCCCCGGTTCAGGGTTCTTACAAAGTAACCTTAGTAACCAGTGCTAGGCTTCTGCCTGGCTCCACCCCTGGACAAAGCTTAACACTAAAAAGGTGGTGACAATAGCTAATGATTACTGTTTTGTGCCAAGCAAAGTGCTGAGGGCTTTGTCAGCTTTTATCTCATTTAGTTCTTAAAATTGCTGGAGGTGAGGTGAGTAGTATTATCCTCATTTTTGAGATGGGGAAATAGATTCTGGGAATCTGTGTCCATCAGGCTGGGAGGATGGAAACCCAGGCAGTCTGGCTTTCAACCCCACACTGTTAACCAACCTCTTTTTGTGCACTGTCTCTGTGGGAGAGGGGAGATGATTGGCCAGAGGAACTTCCAGGCTCACCTACATCACACCAAGAAGGCAAAAGCCTTCATCCATCCCTGCTATCCTGTGGGCTGCAATAAACCTAGTGTTAGTTAAACATAGTGTCAGGGGGCATGTTTAGTCCCCTCAAATAAGAGAGGCTTCAAGGAAACCCAAGTTATTTCAGCCAATTTTCTCTTTGTCTGTGTTTGCAACATTATCTTATAAAGTCATTTAATGATTAAACTTTATGTAGCATATCATTCCTAGCTAAGGCCATTGGGTAATGTCAGATCCTGTTCTCCCCATTAAACACACAGGGAACCTTAAGAACTGAGTGAGTTACCATGTAAGTAAGAGGTGAGGCTATGTACAGAATTAGCTGATACCCTATCAAGGTAAAAAGAGTCCTGTCTTTGCTTTCTCCTTCGGTGCTTTCTCCCCCACCACTAGCATCTAAGCAAGAGAGAGCCAGGGAAAGAAAACTGCCTGTGGTTTGGAAAACTGCTTAGCGTCTGAGAAGGGCAGTTCAAACCAGGAAAGGTTTAGGAGGAGGGGTTTGCAACTGTTTGTATAACCACAGTTGCGTAAAATAGAAACAAGTGATTTGAAAGCCAAGCACTTGATAGAGGTCAAACCCCAGTTTCCTCATCAGTAAAATGGAGTTCACCTGCTACCCCTCTGCAAATAGCCTTGCTCTCTACATTCTCTTCTGCTGCCTCCTCTTCCTCTTTCAGTCTTTTATAAAGATGCTAGGGTTTCTCAAAATTTCTCTCCTAGACCTGGTCTTTTCTTTCCTGACACATTTTTCCTGGATGATTTTACCTAGGTCATGTCTCCTGTTACCATTTGAAGTTTGTTTCTCTTGCCCGGGCTCTGAGCTCCAGAACTGTGTATCTGACTGTAACGGTATGTCCCCACTTAGACACCTCAGACATAAATGTTCCAAACTGAACTACTCATTATCTGTCTCCAGCCACCTCTGATAAAACTTCTGTTCTGACTCTGTATATCTCCCCCTAGTTTTTCAAGTTAAAACCTGCTAATTCTTCCCCTTTAACCAATACATCCAATTAATGGCCAGCTCTTACCATGGGTCAGGCTGTTAGCTGCCTCTGCCTGTCAGCCTCTTAAAACCTTCTCGACTGTGCAGCTGTATCTCCTCGACTAATCTCCGTCAGTGGCTCCTGTTGCCCTCAGAGTGAATCATGGCACAGTTACAAAGCCACTCAAAACTGGGCCCAGACCTACGTTTCTAGCTGTTCCGTTGCTTTCACTCCACCTTTTAGCCCTTCTTAAATGCTTTTAGTTCCTCTGATGGCACCAATTCTTTTGTTGTTTCTCTGAACATTAGCATAGGCTATTCCTAGAATGTTGTTGTACCATGTCATCTCATCCTCATGTCCCTTCTTCTGACTAGCAGCTCCTACTCTTTCAGTTCTCATTGTATGTCACTTGCTCCAGAAAGCTCTTGGCCTTCCACCCAACTCCTCTCTAAGTGCTTCTTCAGCTCGCTCAAAGAACTGTCTTCCCATCACGGCTTCCATGCACTGTATACTTTTAACTTTGCTGAATCGGTGTCTTTACTCATGTGAAAGGGGGGTACATCAGATCATTTGGGATGTTCCATCGACCTGCACCCCCCAAACCCATCCACCCTTACTACTTCCAGTCAGCCAGGAGTATGTCCTGAGTTGAAAATGATGACACAATGAGTACCTGGTACTGATGAGATGGGCTGTATCCGCCCGGTGTGTTAGGATGGAAGAAAGGTTGAGAACTGCTGCACTAGACTGGCAGCTCCTCAGGAAAGGGATCTTACCTCTCCTATTCACCGTCACTCCCCTTGTGTGAGACGCACAGCAGGAGACTCAGGAAGTGCTTGTACTATTGACCAGGGATGTAAGGACTAGATAAAGTATATACAGGCATACCTCAAAGATATCACTGGTTCAAGTCCGTGCCACTGCAGTAAAGCAGGTGCAGCAAGTTGTAATCTTTCTGCTGGAGGAGGGTCTTGCCTTCAATTTGTAAAAAAAAAAACACATCTGTGAAGCACAATAAGGCAAAGTACAGTAAAACAAGGTATGCCTGAATTTTGAGTCCCTAGGATATAATAGGCATTGAGTAAATCTGGATTGTCTTCCTTCACTTACTAAAATGAAGCTTAAGAGTCACCATTTGATTCTTTCTACCCGTCATCCTTGTCAGTTTTTATTACCAAAGTAGGTGAAACTGAAAGATATTTGTAGTAGGTTCCTAGAGCCCTGCCACATCACTACAGCTGTTTTGTTGCTGTTTGTTTTTTTAATACCTTAGGAAACCTGGGCCAGATTTTTGACTGATACTCTGTTGTTACTAAGGAAACTGTCACATTTATTGTTTTTCTGATGGTGCTTTTTGTTGGTTTTTAAGGAGAAACATGCCTTCCAAATCCTTTTGGCAGGAGAAGGCTTCTTCAGAAAAGGAATTTTATTCAAATTGTCTTTGAAGAAGTAGTACTGAAGTGCAGGAGGAATCGAGACTGAAGGTAGAAAGGTGTAGTCTGGAAGCAAATGACAGCCACGTCACTTCACTCAGTCTGGGCAGGGCTCTGCTGGAAAATGGATAGCTGTACGGCATTAATGGCCTGGGATCGTTCTACCCAAAAGAAAGCAAGATGCAGCTGGCTTTGGAGTCAGGTCTGGGTTTGAGTTTAGCTACGTGGCCTTGGTCAACAGTACAGTTCCTCTGAGTCCCTTTTTGTTTTCTTCCTTGGTAAAATAGGATTCTATTTGTCCTACAATATATCCCACTGGTTGTCAAAATCAATGGGGTATATTTGCAGAAATACTTTGTAAGGTGTAAATGTAAATAACCATATAAAAACAGGATATTATTAATATATAATTTTGAATATAGGATATTAAGTTATGGATTGGAAGTCAGCACAAGATGAAAGAGAAAGGGAATTTATATTTATTGATCCTGCCAACTTCTGTTCCAAGTGCTTTGTAGTGATTATCTCTTAATGGCATCAAAATTCTGCCCTCAAGAGGTTCAGATTCAGAAAGGTGACTAGGCGCATATTAAAATTCATGTATAATATCCATGATAACGCAAAAATTGTCAAGTAGGAACACAGATGAGGGAGCTGTTTACCTGCTATTCTCTCAGAGGTGAGAGGGAATGGTGAGGGATACATTAAAAAATAAATAAATGATGACGTGGATACTTGGACCTTGAAGAAAAAAGTAGGCAAAGAGACACATAAGGAGGAGAAGGGCCTGTCAAGCAGAAGGAATAGCAGTGATAAAAGAACGGAGCTAGGAAAGTGTCAGCAAGTGAGGGGAAAGGTAAAGTGATGCGGTGAAGAGGGTGATGTCAGTGGGTAGAGACAAGGATGAAAAGTAAAATGGAGACTGATGCTAAGGAGACTGATGCTAAGAAGTAGGAATTTTTTTTATAGGTATTGGTGAGATCCCAGGCCTTTTTTTTTTCACCCCCACCAGGAGGAAAGTGACATGGTTAGATTTGTCCCTTTTAGAAAGGTAGCTACATAGAAGCCAGCCTGGAGATAAGGAGGCAAGTTAGTAAGTAATTGCAGTAGGTCAAGCAAGTGATCATGAAAGCCTAGAACATTGATTTTTGGATGTGGGTCATGACTCATTAGTGGATCTTGAAATAATTAATGTAGGGTTTATTACCTGGAAAATAAAAGAAAGAAATGAAGGAGAAAAAAGAGTGATTAATTACTAGATTAAAATCTTGAGTCAGTTTCCCCTTGGTTGCATTTTGCAAACTGTTTGTATCTTAGAAGTGACTTTAATAAAAATGGGAACTGCGGACCGCGTATCCTGGGTCACAATGGAAAATGTATTTCTTCCCATGGGTCATGGTCGAAGAAAGCTTAAAACAATGACTTAGAAGATTGGGGCAGTAGCTGTGGGGTGAGAAAGAAGGATCAAGATATAGGTATCCCTATTTTTCAAAAGTTGGTTTGACACCATTTCGCTTCTGTGAATGTGAATGACCTGCATTAATACCTGTTTTCTCTAACTGAAAGAATCCAAAGAGGAGTTTCACTTTACAAAAAAAAAAAAAAAGCAAAAAGCAAAAATAGTGTTCAGCATTTTTTGCAGCAACCATTGCAGAGGCAGAGAGAGTGGCCCACCAAGCTCCTTTCCCCAGAACAACACTTTGCATCAGATCACTATGGCTTTGAACTGTGTCTGTGAGCATCTGCACATTATCTTCTTCTATTTTGTGTATCCGTTAGCAAGATGTGTTCTACAGTATCAAGAAAAGCCTGAGTGTTATGCTTAATGTGAAACTGGACATAACTATTTGTGGTATGATTTGGTAGGTTATTTTTGGATCTGGGAATGCTTAAAGGATTTTTTTTCATATTGGTGGTATTGCTTCTTTGCTTTATGCCATTTCAGCTTATAAAATGTTTCATAGGAATGCTCCCCTTTTGGATAGCAGGGGAAATCTGTATTGGAGAAATTTCCGAGGTAAAATTAAAGCTAGTTAACTACAGGCATACCTCATTTTATTGAGCTTTGCTTTATTGTGCTTCACAGTGTGTTTTTGTTTTTGTTTTTTTTTTGTTTTTTTTTACAAACTGAAGGCAAGACCTTCCACCAGCAAAAACATTACAACTCAGTTTCTTGTGATACTTGCTGTATTAACAGTGGTCTAGAACTGAACCGGCAATACCTCCAAGGTATGTCTGTAATCAGATGTCGGGGTAAAAGAGAAGGTTGTTAATTTGGGCTGCCAGGGCACATGGGGTATAGCTTCACTCACTTCAACCAATATTTCTTAACAGGAAGTACAGACACAAGGCAACTGAAGAAGGCATTGTCCAGGCCCCTGAGCCACTTCACCTAGATGAAAGAGATTCATAAACAGGGTATGTTAATAAAACATGGTAAATTCAGTCATAAAGGTATGCACAAAAATGTTACACAAGCCCAGAGGAATCCCAGTCTAAGTCGTCACAGAAGCTTTCTAGAGGAGACATCCTTGAGCTGAGAGTATTGAAGGAGAGTTATAGTCAGCCAGAAGTAGGTAGGTAAGAAGGAAACAATATATCAAAGATCAGAGAGGTAGAACAGCAGGATGTTTGTGTAGGAGTGGTTGTCTGCATGCATATGTGTGCGTGGGTGTGTGAGCCAGTGTTATAAACTGTTTGGTGTTACTAGAACATTGAGAAGGTAGAGATGAAGTTGGCAGGGGTAAAGAGACAGATTGTGAAAAGCTTTTCTCGTCATTCTAAGGACCTTAGCTCTTACATGAGGTGAAGAGCCACTGAAGGGATTTTTAAGGTTAGTAAAAAGGTCACAATAAGGTGACTGCGTTTTAGCAAGCTCACCCTGGTAGCAATGTGGAAAGATCTTTAAAAGAACTAGATTGAAGATCAAGAGACTAGAAATGGGAATATTAGATTAGTCCAAGTAAGAGATGATGACCTGCATTAGGGCAGTAAGAAAGGGATGAAGAGAAAGATAGAGCCCCAAATTGGCAAGGTATGGTCACTCATTAGATATAGAGAACTCTATCAGTCAGTGTCATATCAGGAAAACAGAACGTATGCCACCAAGTTTCATAGAAGAAATGTAACATGGGGAACTATGTTAAAGGGTATTAGAAAAATGAAAGGGCAAATAGGAAACGGTTGGAAACCTTGAGAATAGGAAGAGTAGAGCTATTACCCCTAAGACTGAAGTGACCAAAGGGACAGGTGTTGTCATCAGAGTCCAGGAGCTGTGGCTGCCTAGAAGGAGCTGGACCACAGAAGGCTTCAGTCACCCGAAGCACAGAGAGGAAAGAGATGCCCCCTCCTCCGTCTACTACCTCGTGGGCCAAGCTGGGTGGCAAGGCATTATGGGAAGTGTAGCTGCCACGTTTGCTTTTTTTGGAAGGCAAAACAGAGGAAGGGGAGAAAATATATGGTGCATAAACAGGCAAATGAACAAAAGCACGAGAATAAAGGAGAAAATAGACTGATGCTCCCTGCTATTTTGCTTGGATTGAGGTTGGATGGTAGTGTCAGAGCCTGAGATTACAAAACCAGGAAGCTGGTAGATTGAGAGGGATGAGGGACAGATAAAGACAAAAATAATCTGACTTTTAAAAACTCCGTCTTTGTAGTATTGTTCTGTGGATATTATTTTAAAAGAACGGTTTTAATAAATGTTCGGAACAGCTTTGTAACTGCGTGTCTTTTAACATAGTAGGGAAACCTTGACACTTTGAAATTCAGGAAAATTTCACCCTGGTACTTTAACCTTCCTCTAGGTATCATTTATAATGTTGGCGTTCACTGTCTACAGGAAAACAGGAGGAATTTACTGAATCCTTACTATGTGGCCCCTACTGTATGGTTTATGTAGAGTTTGCAAACGTTAGATTGCATACACCATCTCATTTAATCCTTACTATAGTTTTGAGGTTGAGATTATTATTTTTTCTTTTTTACAGATGAGAAAACTGCTACAGGTATCCCTCACTTTTCAAAAGTTTGCATTACACCACTTTGCTTTTACAAAAGAGTACCTGTTTTTGCTAACTGAAAGAAATCTGAAGAGAATTTTTGCTTTTACTAAAAAAAGGTTAAAAACAAAAAGAGAGTTGTGTCCATTCTGCAGAGAGCTGTTATGGGGGCAGTGCTTACTCCAAGCAGTAAGGGCGGCACTGCTTTTCCTATAGGTTGACGTTATTTTAGGTTTTATGTGGTACATGGTATGATTTGGTAGGTTATTTTTTGGGCCTGGGAATGTTTGAAAATTTTTCGTGTAAATTAATGGTAATTGTTTCTTGACTTTATGTCATGTGGACTTACAAACGTTTTCATAGGCCTGCTCTACTTTCATTCAAATGGTGGGAGAAACCTGTCCTGAGGGAGATTTAGTGTCCCTCGTCCCCTTTCCACCTAAGCCTCTCAGCATGTGAAGTGTCACATGGGACTTCTGGACTTTCTGGCTCAGAGCCCATGACCCTCACCTCTGTATTATAAAACCTCTCACAAACTCCAAAGTGTTTAAGTCCAAATAAATAAAACTATGATAGTAGAACTATGTCCAGTTGCTTATGGACAGTGAATGTTTTCATGGTTTTTCTCACATCTTGTTCACTATAGATCTTCATAATGATGTGCTTTGGTTTCCCAGTCTGCAAAATGGGAGTGTTTTACGACTCTTTCGGTGGCTAGTGACAGAAATCTAAGACCAGTTAAACAAAAAGAAAGCCCTTGGCTCACTTAAAATAAAAACTCCAAGGGTTGGTTTGTCTTTGCCACTGCTGGATATTGACTCAAATGTTATCAGGATCCACCTCTGTCTTAGACAGGCTCTTGCAGGCTCTCCCCAGGTGGCAAGAAAGGTGGTCTTCTACCATCCTGGGCTTACGTGGACTTGCTAGTTGGTGGTCTTAGGAGAGGCAGCTTCTATTCTCCAAAAGCCATGCTATTCTCCAAGGCCCATAGCCACCCTGTACTAACTACTGTGTCTGTGAAGAGGGTCCTCTGATGTTCGAGCCTATGTTGGTACAGGGAGAGCTATCTCTGACTGACAATCCTATCAGATTCCCATGGAATTGGGGAGGGGAGTGGTTGCCCAGAGCAAGGCCTATAGGGCAGCACAAAAGGCACAGATTTCCATGACAGGGAACATGAAACTCGTACTTTGCCAGCTTATCTAAACAAAATTCTGGAAGTGTTTCAAGATCATTGGATAATTGTGCATTCTATTCTTCATTTGGACTAAGAAGACATTTTATCACATTTCTTTTTCTTTTTTTTTAATTTTAATAACAATTTTACTTGGAAGTCTAAGCTTTCTTTGAGAAGCAGAGTTAAAACATCAGAGTTCTGTCTAATTCCAGAAAACATCTAGCAACACCACTTTTTTATTCCCCACTGTCTCCCCTCCAAACTACCCCCTGGGTCTATATCTTGATATGTGATCATCAGGGTGGTCCAGGGTCTAAGGTATTGATTGTCCTGGTAATCAGTCATACATGTTTTTGAGTTGGGTTTTTTTTTGTTTTTTGTTTTTTGTTTTTGTTTTTTTTTTTTTTGTCTTCTTTGGCAACTAAAAATCCTCATTTTATTATCAAAATATTTTAGGTTTGAAAGAATTAAGAATGGCATTTGATAACAGTCTTCTACTGTTTTGCCATCTTTAATCCTAGCCTGGTTTATTTTGGAAACCAGGATAATGACATAGATTACTCTTTAAAACACTGAGATACCCCACATAAAGTAGACAGGCAGGGATCCAAGGGCCGATAGTTCATTTTTTTGTTTGGTTTGTTTTGTTTGTTTTGTTTCGTTTTGTTTTCCTGTTGGCATAAAGCCTAGCTTTAACGAATAAGTATTACTACTGGAGATTCAATTTGTCGGTACATGTTAAGTATGTCCTATGCAATTATTCATAAAACTTGCTTTAACTTGCTAATGCAGCCAGATGCCGATGTGAATGAGTTATTCTACCTCTGAAAATATCTGTAACTGGTACAGTATGCTGGCCTTCCCATTAATGGTTTCCCCTATGATAAATCATGGAGTATTTCTTCCTAAAATGAAATATTAAAATATTAATTTGGCAACCCACAGACACCACAGGAGCTCGATCATTCAACTAGAGTTCCATTTTCCTGGTGTTTTCACATCGTGACGATACTCTCAGCTGATCTGGCTAGTTATTTCAGAATCTAAAGGTAGAACCAGTTGGCACTTCAGTGATTGTTGTTGCAAATCTTATGTTTATTTAATTCTATGACGTTACTGTCTGGGTGGTTAAGTCTTAAAGGTGTGACTTGTCTGTTTTATTTTTACATCCAAGATGTTAAGTTGCACATGAAGACTATTTAGCTTTCTTATGGCTAAATAAAGCCAGTTCCTTTTCTTCCCAATTTTTTGCCCTATTTTCTAGTTCTTTAATAAGGCTTTGTGCTACGTTCTGTTCTCTTTCTAGTTTCTCCACATTCTTTTTAAAATATGAAACCTCAGACCAAATGTGAGTTTCTAATATGGGTTTGACCAACCCTACATATATTGGGAAAATTACTTCATGGTTTTTGTGTTATATTTCAGTGAGTATACTGTCAGATGTCAGCTTTTTTTAAATAGCAGTCTACATAGCTGACACATTCACAATGATGTAACCTGAGCACCTATGTGGTACTATAAGACTTCCTTTTAACTATTTTAAGTTAAAGCAACATGAAAGTTGTTCAGGTGGCTATAGGTGCCATTCAAGAAAAATAACCTTCAAACTAGATCACCATCATCATAGTCTACATTTTAAGGCTGTTTTTTCTTCTAAAAGTTCAAAATCCATTGCAATATGTTGTCTAACATTAGTTATGTGGTTTCAAGGCAAACTTTTTACACTTACATCCCATGTGTAATTTTAGGCCTCCAACAAGACTTTTCATGAAAGGCCTTCCTTTTAATCCAGTACTCTCAGATACTTTTCCATTAATTCTTGGGGATACCCTTTTTTCCAGGGTTTTGACTTCTCACAGGCTTTGCTTAAAACTTCTTATGACTAAATAATCAGATTTTTAAAATTAGAGTATCTTAGAAAAGTTTCTGTTCAAAAATATTATTTTTCACGTGACTTAATTGCTTACTTCCCTCCCTCCCACTTCTACTTAATCATGCCTAATATCACTTTTAAACAGTGCTATCGAAAGGAAAATATCATAAATTTACACATCCTGACCAATATTTTCTTATTTCAGGCCATATTCCAGTTGCATGTAGTATTTGGCCTTCTTTTTAGAGTTCATTAGATTACACATAGACGAAGACTGTCCATCTAAATTTACAATATCAGTCCTATTCCTTTTAACTAGGCTCAGGAGTCATTTTGGTCATTGTATTGATTTACAATATTGTGCTCTCATCCATTTAATTTTTGTCTGTGGATGACTGTAATCCATTTCATTTCTCTATTGGTCAGTGTTCATTTGCAGAGAATAAAATCCACTCGAGCTAGTTTAAACAGGAAAGGATTTATATGGGGTATTAAACAGTTTAAGAACCACTGAAATGCCTGAAGAAACAGAGTTGAGGTCGAGCTTTAAAGGACAACTCACAAAGCCACACCACAGACTGGACCTCCAAGGAGGCTATTGCCTCTTCTCCAGTCAGGAAGTTGCAGGCTCCAAAACACACTCCCACTGCCACGATCATGGAGCTACCATCACGGCTGCTGGCTGTAAAACCGATTCATACTCATTACAATCCAAACCCGTGAAAGCAGTGCCCTACCACCTTCCTTTGACAGCCATGAAACCAGTGACTTGATAGTGAGGGTGCTATACTGGTGCTGTGACAGAAAAGCCCAACATCTCCACCACTGAGCTTGCTAGCAGAGGCAACAGTAGTGTGATTTGCTCTTACAGAGAGAAGTAACTTATTAGCTTAGGCGGGACCCCACTGCAAGGAATCTGGGAGACCTCCCTACTACAGAATAAGCAGGCACGTTAAAAGGACCATAGAAAGAATATTGAGCACCAACCTATAAAAGCCATCACAACCACAATCAAATATCATCTTAAATTCATTGAAATGAAATCAAGTTATACCTCCAAGCCTTGCATAATATGAGAAAATGCTTTTTAAAAAATAAAATGACCAGCGTTCAAGGATAATTCAATTTTGTTGTTGATGAAGGAAAAGCCCTTCTTTGTAACTCTTAATATAATATAAATATACCTCCAAAAAGATTTTGATATAAAATTAAGTATCACAGCTATCACAGCTCTCTTGATAATTATTAATGAATCAATTTTGTCCTCGTGCAATAGTATATGAGTATCTGCTACATGCCTTACGTTGAAGTAGTTATGGTAGGGATTGCAAATGGATAGACACACAACACATTGCCCCTTCCCACAAACAACTCACATTGTAGTGGGACACAGAAATGAACATGAAAAGATAAGTTGGCCAATTGAAAAAATATCTAGGTTCAAATCTTTTC
Source organism: Eonycteris spelaea (assembly GCA_003508835.1). Classification (NCBI taxonomy): domain Eukaryota; kingdom Metazoa; phylum Chordata; class Mammalia; order Chiroptera; family Pteropodidae; genus Eonycteris; species Eonycteris spelaea. Next base: position 1,950,330 of record PUFA01000053.1, read on the forward strand.
TACTTTATTTATCAGATGTGTAACATTGCAAATATGTATATACATACCAAGAAATATTATATAACATAGGTAGTCTGCTACCTCAACAAACAGTAAAGAAGTGGTGGTTATAAAAGAAACTTAGTCAAATAAATTTTTTTTTAATTGTCAAATGCACACACACACAGAAAGGCAAGAGAAAGTCTGAAACTTAGTAGGCCTTTACTAAGCTATAGCTAGTATGTAGTTGTAATAACAGAAGAATTTTTAGGGTATATAGCTAATAATTAATAATCAAGAGACTGAAGAAGTTACCTGTAAAACTTTGATCATCTGCATTGTCGGAGTTAATTTTAGCCTAAAGACTTAAAATTTCCATTCAGACTGATTTTAAAAACTATTTCTCATTAAGTTTTCTACAATAAAGGCAACAAATTGGGGGACATTATAAAATCTCCAATAACTATAGATTCCATTTTTGTTTGATGCCACAGTATATTTTCAGTATTCTATAGTTAACTCTAACAGCATACTCCTAACGAAATAGTTAAGTCTAGTATTTCTCATGTATTTCAAGTTATAATTTACTTACATTACAATTCATCCCTATTTTTGCAATTCAATAAAATATGGCAAATGTACAAAGTCTTGTAATGACAACCAGAGCCAAGACACAGACCATTTCCATCAGCCAGAAAGTTCCCCAGGGTGACTTTGCAGTCAGCGCCTTCTCCCATAGTGCCTGAGAAGCACCAATCTGCTTTCTGTCCCTATAGTTTTGCTTTCCAGACTATGTCATCAATGGAATCATGCGGTAGTGGTCTTTTGTTTCTGGCTTCTTTCATTATAAATATTATATGTTATTTTCAATATTATATTTTCATTATAAATCTTGTATTTCTAAATAAAATATATGAATGACTCAGCCTGGGGAATTTAATAAGCCTTTGACTAATTTGTAAATGTATAAGTAGAGTTATAGTTAGAGCACCATTGTTATCTTTGGCCTTGTGGTTAAGAACTAAACCTTTCCCTCTCAGAAAACCTTTATATTATGGGAATTTAACAAAATCTAGTTAACAGGACTTTTTGGTGGTTGTTGCTGTGCCAGAAGTAAAAAACTGAATTAAACAACAACAAAAAAATGGACTTGCATATTTTACAACTGTATATGTTAGATAACCTATAGAAAACAATTTCCTTGTAAACCCTTTGAAAGCATTAAAATGCAAAATATCTGGTACACTTTGTTGTGGTTACAGTAATGTCTATGAAAAGACTGCTTTTTTTCATTTGTTAGGGTTTCAGTTTTGCACTGTGAATTCGCCTTGATAGTATTTGTAAACAACTATAGTTATTACTGCTTTAGTTCTCACAGAAAGTTCAAAGTCGATCACATTTACTGTCTGAGTACAAGGCGAGGCATACCATACCTTTTAGCTTAAGAAAGCCTCTTCGTTGTATTTCTTATCAGAGAGTTTTTAAACGTTCCATTGGAGCATCTTAAAAGTTTACTTCAGCTTTAGTTGTGCACGTGCACATGCTTATAAGCAGGAGGAGAGCAGCATTTGAACTAGAACCATTCTTTTGGTGATTTTTTGTACACTGTTAATCCTTTAACGGAATATTTTCTGGATCATTAATGACAATTTGAAAAATATTTTATTATGATATAATTTATATTTCATAAAATCCACCCATTCTTAGTGTGCAATTCAATGGATTTTAGTATATTTACAGAGCTGTGCAACCATCATCATAATCTAAAGTTAGAACATTTTTGTCACCCCAAAAAGAAACCTTGAACCCATTAGCAGTCAATCCCCATCCCTCACAACTCCAGTCATTGGCAACCACTGATCTACCTTCTGAATGACAATGGTTTTTAACTTGGTAGAGTTTTGTTTATTTTTTTTTCTTTTAACCCTGCAGCTAAAAAGGGCCACTTTTCATATTTTCTTATGTTAAATTTTGTCATTTTTCGATATTAACTTAGGACAATTCATTTTTACCTTTGTAAGAATGCTGGAGCAGTTTGAATTTTTCTAAAAATAGGTGTTTTTTTTTTTTAAATAGATCTTTCCCTTTCTCCTTTTTTGTAGTTTTTAGAGTTCTTCCTTTGAATTCTTTGAACATGTAGCTAAGGGACAGTTGGTGTTCAGGAAAGCAAATATTAGCATGAGTGGTTCCAAAAACCCCTTCCTTTAGCAATTAACAAGGAGTTTACATATCTAAAAATATTTCACTAACACACATTTTCTCAACAAGTTAGTGAAAGTAAACAACAAAAACTCTAAAATACATGAACAGCAGCACTTTTATTAAAAGTTTTTTCTAGGGTCTAGGTTTGTTTTGTGTTTAAAGGAAAACCTGTTGGGTGGGCGGAGGGTATTGCCTAATGCTACTTTGTACTCCTTTACAAGTGACCTCAGCTCTCCCCCAAATTTTTACTACTGGCAAAGAAAACAGTATTTCTGGTTTTCTCTGCAACAAAGATCTCATTGGCCGAAGACAAATGTTTAATTATTAGAAATAGAGTGCTTTAGAGATATGCACTTCTCAGAATAGTAGACTCAACAGGAAGAGAAACCAGAAAACATATTCCATTTGTGGTAATTTGGTCTGATTTGACATCTTAAAGTTGACAGTATTTCAGAAGAAAAGGCTGCTGTTACATTTACTGAAATATATTTCTTAAATTTATTTTTGATAGTTTTTATATTAATTATTTATTCCTGTGTAACAATAACCTCCCAGCATTTAGCAGCTTAAACAAACATTAATTACTTCTCCATTTCTACAGTGTTAATTCATAGGTCAGGAATTAGGAAATGGCTTGGATGGGCAGTTTGGGCTTGTTCTTCTCAAAAGGTTCTCTCAGGTGTCTGCTGAGGTTGACATCATATAAGGCTCCACTGGGCTAACGATGACCCAGTCACATGGTTGCAAGTTGGCGGTGGCTACCAGGCAGGAAATCTTAGTTTCTTTCCACATATGCCCCTCCACAGAGCTACTTGAATATCCATGGCATGAAATCTGATTTCTCCCAGAGTGAATAATACAAGAGGACAAGGCATAGCTAAAGAGTCACTTCGCCTCAGAAACAACTACCTCTTACTTTATTGGTCACACAGAGCAGCCTAGATTCATTGTGAGAGAAGACTACACATGGGCATAAACACCAAGGGGTGAGACTCTCCACAGGCCCCTTTGGAGGCTGGCTACCAAAGCTTATACTGCAGAGCCTTGCAGATAAATTTGAAACATTACCCAAACACAAAGGCATTCATTTCTTTTCAATTTTCCGATTTCGAAGAGAAGTTCCCCAGTGAACAGGAGAGGCCTGAGGAAAATAGGGTCCTATTTTAGATTCCTAAGCAATTAATCATCTATTCATTGAGAGTGTGCTATATACCCAGTATTATGCTAACAATATATGTTAAGGGATGTAGGGACAAAATGATCTCAGAATTTTATCTAATGGATATCTTTGTAACATCTTTTCAGAATGATGTCCTCTGCCAAAAATTAGGCAGGAAATTCAACCCCAGTCATCAGGGTTATGCCGGAACCTCCAAGTTCTTTGGGGGGAAATTCCTGGTTTCCTCTTGGCCCTGAAAGAAAGCAGAATGCCACCTATTAGAAACAGACAGTTCATGTCTTTATATGAACATCAGATCTCACAAGATGTGCCTCTTTTTCATAGAGAAATCTAGATTCTAGCCATGCTTGGTTTTAAATATTGGGATGTATCCAGCATGAGCAGAAACATTGGAACTTTCTATTTTTTGACATTTGCTCACAAAAGAAGAGTCTGGAAGGGTATGCATTAAACTGTTAACAGGGCATGCGAGAAATAACAGATTATCTGCTTTATACCTTTCTCCTCAAAAACAGCAACCCTCTCTATCTAATAAACCTGATAATATACTCCTCTTCTTGTTCTTGTCAATTGGCTTGGGTCATGTGCCCTTCCCTGCATCAATTTCTGTGGCCAGGAATATAGGTACTAACATTTGCCCAATTGGTTCACATGCCCTCTCTTTGATCCTGTGGCCAGGGATGTGGAGTCATGTAAGAACATGGCATTTCACATCTAAAAGAATGACTAGAGTGAGGGGAAAAGGCTTGTCTTTCAAAAAGAGAAAGAAACGCTCTGACAAGGTCACTGGGAAAATTTTTATAAGTATGGCAGTATATGCCTAATTTGGGGGTTTACCATGTCCTATGTTCATCTGTTTTATAAGTAGGCAACACTTAAAAAAAAGATATCAATTAGTCTGTATTACATATTTATTTGGTTTTAGTTTGAAGTAATATCAAATTTGTAAGAAACCTTAGAAATCATCTTGTTTAATTTAACTACTACTAATACAAAATACTCTCTTATGTTGTCCAGGAGCAGGGGCTTGTATATCTTCATATCTTCAATGATGTGAAGAATGAGTAAAAAAACACTTTTCTTTTGGAAACAAAGAGTTAGGACATAGGACGCAGTTAACTAAGTCAGAAGCTATTAATAGATCTGTAATTCTTGTATTGCATTGGTAAAAAAATCACTATCTCTCTGATTTCCTTATTAAAAAATAAAAGTAACACATAAATACTATTAATTTTTAAATATACTATGGGGTAGGTGGTAGGTAGAGAGGACTCAAATACCTTAAAAATAGAATCTACAAAGTAGTAGTTTTAATCATTTTCTTTGTACAGTTATGAAAATGACATCCATTCAGTTAAGGTATAAAATTAGCCTAAATGCTGAATGGTAATTTAAGTTTAACTGGTATATTATTTAGTATTTATTGAACACCAAGTTGTTCCAGATCCCTTACAGGGTACAAAATGTGGTCTGTTCTCCAGGATTTTTGAGTTCTTCAGTGATAATTATGTTTGCTGTTCAGGGACACTGCAGTCTTTTGTCAATTAAGTGCTTTCCCCTGAAATAAACTGAAATTTTAAAGGTATAAGTGGCATTTACAATTGTGAACATTTGGAAGGCTGTAGATCAACTAATACTGTCATGTTTAGAAGGATATAACATTATGTATAAAGCACTAAGAAGGTGAAAATCAACATAAAAGTAAACATTAAAGAGAACAATTTATGCAACATAATGTTTGTCCTGCTTCAGGCAAAATAATAACAACAACAACAAACAAACAACAACAACAATGAATTTCAACCTCTGTAGGTGGGTAAGAAAACCTGTTTCATCCCTGAAATGGCAGAGAGACTTTTGCACATCTAAGACAAGCTTCTTAGAAAAGGCCTGGGTCTGAGGTGAGATGGGCACTAGTGGGCAAGAGATTGGCCCAAGCATGGTCTTCTAGTATGGTATACTGAGGAAGAGTCTAGACAGATGTCTATTTCAATCCTGTTCTTCTATCTGCTGGCTGTGTGAGTTTTGATCTGTGTTACTTAACCTTCATAGACCTCAGCGTCCACATCTAAATTAAATATATACATATTTAAGTTCATAAACATAAATGTAAATATATGTATGTATGTTCCATAACAATAACAACTGATTTTCAGACTTGTGTGGGTTAATGATATATATTGAGTGCCTACTCCATGCCGGGCATTATATTTCACATCATCATCCTAGTACAGGATATAGATAAGACACAGGTAGTATATAAATTAAGATAATCTCAAGTAGTACCAAGTGCTCTGAAGAAAACAATACAGGCCAATACAATAGAGTAAATGTGGGTGGCAATAGTAGTAGCTAGTCAGAGAAAGCCTTTTGGTGATATATGTTTATTATCTCTTCAGTGCTTATCTAACAGAAATTTTTTAGACTTATGATTTGGACTGAAACAACATGGAACACATCTTTCCTAGTACATTAAGCTCTCTATAAATAAGACAGTACCACAGTAATATGTTTTTAAGCATTGCAGAACATGTATCAGTTGAGCTGATCTTGAATAGTGCTCTTCTTAATTGGAAATGTGCCCCTTTTTCATCATCTCTTCTTAATTAAGCTGTTGATATTGATTACATAGTTCTATTTAGAAACTGGTTGTATAAATACTTCTTTCTTCCCTCAATAATTTTCTATCTTAGCTTTCATAGATATGTTGTCCTTTCAAATATGCTTCATAGTGTCCAAAAGTAAAAAGTGAAACTTACCTTCCAGCATACATCATTGTTCTTTTATTTCTTCAGTCTCTCTTTTGCCCCCTCCAGTGCACAATGGCCTCAAGAGATTGTAACATGCCCAGATTATTTTTTGTGCCTTGTTAGATCTTACTCAGGGTGTCTCATGTGACTCCCTTGGACAGGAGGTATTCTGGGCTTGACAGACAGGTTCCCGTTTGAAATTGAGACTTACCACTTACCAGCTGTGAGGATTTGGGAGGATTGCTTAACCTCTCTGTACCTCATCTTTAAAACATAGGGTAATTGTGAATTTGGATGAAATTAAGTGAGATCGTGTATGTGAGAACCTAATATAGTATTGTGGAGGAGGGGAAATTTCCCCTCTTTCCCTCTTAGTTATTCTGGCTGGTCTAATATTCACATTGAAATGAGATAGGTCATCAAGAGAAATAAACACATTTAATTATGGGGGTTCTATAAGACTGCAGGACCCAAAGACAAATTGGGCGGTTGAGGCTTATACACCACCTTGAACTAAGAATAAAGGGGGTAGTGGTTTGGACTTCAAAGGGAAGGTAGATGAAAAAGAACAAACTTAGTAAATTTTTGTCCAGCCACCCAGTAACAGTGGGGCATCTGAGGGGAGAACAAACAGATTTGCTAGGTTCTTCCCTGTTTGCCACTTAGTTCATATTAAAATATAATAATTATCTATGATGATAGCTCCCTCCCTGGAGCAGATCCTCTATCTAAATTCTTTTAGCCAGTTAGGGGGAAGTTCAATGGTTCTTCTGAGTCTTTTGTTTCTTAAAAAGTACCAGTTTAAAATAACCAGCTTAAAATGATCAATATCCCAGTAAAGACATATTTTAGGGTGGCAAACTCTGTTCCCCTCAGTATCTTGCCTGGACTTCAGGTGTTCATTAAAGTCCTCCTCTTCTGCTCATAACTCTCTCTAGTGACCTGTGCAGAGCTAATGAGTCTCTCAAAGGAGTCCCTGAAACCGGTCCAACTCCCTTCAGGACAGAGTTTCTTATCCTGGGAAGACAACAAATATCTGGATGATGAAGTAGTTTCCAAAACTACCACAACAGGCTAGTCCAGGGTTTTTTAACCTGGGAACCATAGACCCTAAAACACAGAAACCCTGGATGTGCCTGGAGAAAGCTAGGAGGTGTGAGGCGTGAAAAGCAAGCTTTGTCATTTTTGTGATCTGTGTGCTGGTTGACACAGCAGACAGTCTTGCCCTTTCTTGTTCTGCTCCATGGGAGTTCTGTTGCTAGTTCTTAATGAAGTATTTATACAGTATTGTCATTCAATTCCTAATAAATTAGAATTTAATGATTTCATCACAATCCTTAGTTCACAATACTGAGACACCTGACAGTTGAATATCTTTTAGTTACTAAAACTCATTAAGACGTCATGAGATATGTTGAGAATTCTGCAAAGTATTTATGGTGGCCTAAAGCAGTAGCTGGGATCATTTACCTTTTGTTAAAACTAGATGTTTGGTTCTGATTACAAAAATAACATATTCTCAAAACTGGTAAAATTAGAAAACAAAGTAATTTACTTAGTAGTCCAGAACAGTATTCCAGAACGGTTTTTCTCAAAAACATGATCTGCTTCACAATCTCCTGGTTGCTCGTTAGCTGTGCCATTTTATGAGTTCTCCAGAAAGGACTAAATCAGAATCCTTGAGGATGGGACCCAGAATGAACTTCACTTGACTCTTCAGACAGACCAAAGTCCCATAACTAGTCTCTGACCAGATATTTAATGTTTCTTGTCTTTCAACTACTAATTTTTTTCATCCAAAAATATAAAAGCCGTTAAGATTCTGAAAATTAAAAAGCAGTTAAAATTCTGTTTTGTAAAATGATTTGCAAGTTTATGTAAAACAATTTGCAAGTTTCTAGTGAATTAATGCTTTGCCAAACAAAAAGCTTTCTACAATAGGGTGAGTATAAAGCACAAGACAAACATCAACTGGAAAATTAGATGCCAATTTACATAAACTTGCAAATAAACCCACCCCGATTTATACAAAGAAGCGGTGGTTTTAAAAGCCTCAGGGGTACTCAATGAGATTACTTCATTAGCTCTTTTGTTTTGGTTTCAGTTCTCAAATACTAGGCGTAAGGCGAATACTCATATGCATCTCTGTTTCAGAAGCTGTTGCAGTCTGGGCTCTGCCCCAGCTTGAGGCATCTGCATTTTACCACCCCAGCCCTAGTGTTTGTTTTGGATCCTGTGGCTTTGAATGAGGTGTGGCAACCAGGATGGAGATTCTGTGAGTACACAGTAGGCAGGCTTATACTAGCAGGTATGGCTTTGTTTCCCTGGATTTAGGTCACTATGTATGATTTTTTAAGTATCAGGACTCACTGCCTCCAGAACTTTGACTAAAGTCTGATTCACCCCCCGCCCCCCGCCCTCCCTGCCAAGCAGAGTTACATAAAGGAAAGGACTTAGAAAATGGCCTTTGGGGTCAGACAGATAGACCTGACTTCAAATTCCGACTCCACCATTCCAAAATATATGACCTTAGGTCTCGATTCTCTCACATGCAAAATAAGCACAATTCCTAGCAGGCAAGTAAGGCTTACCTATCACAATATATATAAAGTGCATGGCACTTAGTGGTCTTAACAAACAGTATTACAACTATTAGTCTTTCACCTAAACTTTGAACACCTACTCAAACAAATCTGGGAAAGGAGGAAGGATCTAACACAGAGGGGTGTTTTTTCTTTTGGAGGAGGAGGGGACCTAGTCTGAAGGTGCTGATCTCTTGGTTAGAACTGAGTGATCATACCCAGATTCAGGCTCTACACCAACTAAGCGCTGACTTCCCAGTGCTTACCAGACATTACTGAAGTACATCTGAAGAGATGGAGGGAGAGGATCCAAGACAAAGCTCTAAGCAATTATGCCAAACGAAGTTTTGCTTTCTACAACATATACACATTTATTTTTAAATAAAAACAATGGGTTTCCCTCCCAAAATCTTCATGTTAAATTGGTACTCTAGGAAGCCGCACTGTGCTTTTCCTAAAGCCTCAAATGCCCATGGGTAAATATATACACAACGGTTTGAGAAGCAGTCATCTAAAGTCTAAAGAACAAAGCCCACATTCCTTCTTAAGCTCTTTCGAATCCAAGTGCTATTTACTTCTCTTCCCTCTGTCCAAATGCCTCCCCACTTCCCAAACATATAAGGTCCTGCCTTCTGTCTTTATTCCAGTGATTCCACCTTGCCTGAAATGAAGGGCCATCCTTTCAAATCTCCTATTCCCCGATTCCTCAAACACACCAATTTTACCGCCCAGATCCAGTGGAAGAAACAATTCTGGGAAGCCTTCCCCAGCTTCTCCAGGCAGGTGACACAGCTCCTCCATCCACTGTGCTTTTGGTGTGTATGGCAGTAACCCTTTTATTGTTTACTGAGATGGACTCAGCTTTATTCATCTTTGTATCCCTTTGTGCAAGAGATATGTAGTGAGCAATCAATAAATAATTATAGACTTAACTGATTAATGAAAGGAAGACAACTGGAAAAGGAGCTGTCTTAAAAAAACCTTTTCCTCACACCCAGGTTTGTTCTTTGGGCAAAGAGGAGAGAATGAGCCCAACATTTTACGGTGAGACAGTCTGAATGATGTTAGCTCATATGCATTAATGTGGACCTGGTATAAACAAAGAGCTTTGTATTAATTATATGACTTTATCATACTTCCTTTTCACACATATATTTTAGGGAAAGACAAGTTTTAAGTTAAAGGTTTTTTTGTTTTTGTTTTTAATTTTGCAGATGGGTTCAGTGTTTGGAAAGAGGTAGGAGATGGTTCATTTAAACCGATTCATTTTCGTTTTTACGTTTTTAGTTTGTCAGGTCAGGCTAAATTCAGACTAGTGATTTTTCTCAAAAGTTTTCCCTTTAAATAGATAAGTAATGATGTGAAGAGTGTGCATGTGTACACACACACACACACACACACACACACACACAAGGACACACAGCTGTTGAGAGAGAAAAGTGGAGCTATTACAAGAATCCACTACTCTGGGAATCTTGCTATATTTGGCTTTAAACAGACAATAAGCACTGAAAATTGTTGAATGCGGCAGTTCGGTTCATTTAATTGCAGATACTAAAAATAACAAAACCAAGAAAAAACAGCAAAAAGAAAAAACTGCTTTCAGATTAGTTTGCTCATAAAGTCTATTATTGCTCTGGAGGTCTATATTCTCTTCTACCTGTCAGTACCTTAGTGATCCTATATATAGTGCTAGGGCATATCAGGATCTTAAGGAAATCTATGACTAGAGTTACACGTTTATTTTTTAATCATTACTTCTATTCTTACTTATCCATAGTCTAATTGCTTTTAGAGCCTGTTTGAGAGTCCAGTTCAATCATAATTTATTGAGCTTCTGTTACGTGTCAGGTCTGTGCATACTGAATAATTTTGGTCTTTGATCTTTAGTAACTGATAGGCAAATCAGAGAGAGAGATGTAAAGGCATACATACAATATTGCTCATTTATTAGGTCCAAGGGCCTTCACTAATTGACCTAATTAATATGCGCTTTATCTTTATTAACAAAATTGTAAGCATATGTTCTTCTCTACAAATTACAAATTCACTTGAAAATGCATATCTGTATGAGCACTCACACACTGATATGTATTAAAAGGGAGCAAGAGGGATGGGAATTTGAATGTTGGAATAGTATTTTTCATTGGGAAATATACACAATACATTATTATGATATTAGCTTAGCTTTAAAAGTGGTGTTCATTTTAGGTAAATACTATAATAATTCTTTTCCACTAAAATGGTGAGTATACCGCTAAATCAAAAAGAACAGAAAAAATTTAAAAACCGTGAATATTCTCCTCAAAATTTTGCCCTTAATTTAATCTTATTGAATTACCTAATGTCTTCAAGGGTAGAAACTGTCAGCCTTTTCAGGAATGCTTTCTGAGGTTACTTGTCAGGGAATAAGTAAGGAATTTTGAATAATATCACTTCTCACTAAGTGTGGATCTTTTCTAGGTGGTTCAGGGTATTACTGAATTTTAATTATGGTTTCACTTTTGTCTTTGTGAACATCAAATAGTAAACCTCCATGAGTAAAGATCATAGTGACCTCTGATTGAAAATTGATCAAAGAGAATTCATTATGTTCAGAAAGAAAGGTGCAAGGTAAATATTAACAAATTTCTCACCCCTAAAAAACTAGAGATGTAAATATGCAGTAAATATTAGGGGAGGAGAGTAATCTACCTTGACAATCAAGAGAAAAATAACCACTGTGAAATAGTTTAAGAGCTTATCACATGCAGGATATTCAGTTGGAGATTTTGCTTCTAGGAGGCACTGAATGTAAATACTGGAAGAAAATCAAAATTATTTTATGAGACCTGATTTCCTTGGAGAAAAATAGGGTTGGTATTTTTTAGTATTACACAATTGTACCTTTACAAAAAGATCTGCAGTGTGGTAATTTACTTACTGAAACTGTAATTCAGGTTTGACTTACAAAACAACTGCATTAATACTGATTCTTATTGTGGCCAGCCACACTTGGGTTAGAATCAGGCATTCTGGTCATTGAAAGGAAAAATGAAGCTTTAATGATACTAATGAGGTATTCCATTTTGAAGCTATATTTGAAATCATCTGCTATTAGTAAAATGGAATTGTGATCTCAGAAGCCAGACATCCAATAAATGAACTCTCCAAAAAGTTATGGAAGATTTGGGGAGAAACGTAATGTTCTTGCCCTCCCATAGTAAGCATTAAGCATACTCCTGTTGTAAAATTTCCCATACTTCACTTGATTCTTCAATCTCTCCAAAACATTAATCTTTCTGAGGGCACAAATGTTGTCATATTCATGAATGGATTTCCAGCAGCTAGTATACTACCCAACACATGTTAAATCCTTAAAAAAAAAAGTTGTTAAAGGAATACATGGACATCCATGAACACATAATCTAATAGCCAATAAATAAGAAGTGCTTTGTTACACGTATGATGAAACAAATTAGGAAAGTTTTCTTTTCTCTAGAAGCCTAGATTTTTATTACCCGTCTGCAAAATTAACATAAATAGCTAATATTGTTGCTGATATAATTTAAGTGATATATAAGACTAGTTTTAATGATTCAAAGCATTGTAATAGTTCCTTATACATTACATAGGGGGAAAAGATTGTACATTTTACCTGTTCATGTGATTTCAAGGTAATCTTAGAATATCCTTGTACATTCTTTTGTTATAACTACAGGTGTCTTTGCATGATTTATCTGGAACATATCTTTACACTCTGGTCCAATGAATTTTTAAAAAATGTCTTCAAGGCTGTATCTGAAAAAAGAAAAGAAAGAAGGAAGGAAGGAAGGAAGGAAGGAAGGAAGGAAGGAAGGAAGGAAGGAAGGAAGGAAGGAAAAGAAGGAAGGAAGGAAAGGAAGGAAGGAAGGAAGGAAGGAAGGAAGGAAGGGAACAAAAGAAGGAAAGAAATAAAAGAAAGATTGATTTATGGATTTTACACTGTGTGCCAGATGCTCTATAGATGCTTCTTTGTTTCATCAAAATAAACTTGTGAAGTAACTATTATATTTCTATTTTATGGGTAAGGAAATTTATTTATGGGTAAGAAAATCATTATTTGTAACCTCTCAAGGAATGGAAACTACTGGACTGGATGACGTCTAGAGCATAACTGTGTTCAATACTGAAATGTATCAGTACTGGAAGGTCTCTGGAGCAGACAAAATACATCAAAACACTGCTCTCCAAGGAATAACCCACGTGTTACAGCATCCACTGTGATAAACGAATACAGTATTGTTGAGTGTATTCCCACAGGGTCTTTTTAATTAATTGGGATGGAACTAGGAAATTTTAAACCTTGTGGATGAGGTTGCTAGTGGAGAATAGGTAAGTCAGTTATCTTTGAGGTCAAACAGCCTGGTTTAGGGCATGGGAAGATGCTAGAGCACTGCTCCCCCTCCCCGCCAGGGTTCAGTCCTTAGAATTATATCTGTAATGGATTATATATATATAATCCATATATATATATATATATATATATATATATATTATATATATATATATATATTCCAAATTTGTAAGTAATTTGGCTATATATATATATATATACACACACATACACACACATATGTATATGTGTGTGTATACATATCTTCAACTCAGATCTCTTGAGTTCTAGATGCATAGATAAACTTATTCCTTGACACCTTCAACATGCCTCATATTGTTTCTTGATATTTTCTCCTCAAATCAGGTCTTCCCACAGCCTCTCCCATCAATGACAAATCAGCTTATAAGGTATTCATAATTTTCATTCTATTACCTCCCTGAACTCATCTCCTACTGCTCTCTCCTTTGCTTACTCTGTTACAGTTACATGTCCTTCCTGGCTGTTCTTTAAGCATACCTGGCAACCACCTGCCTCAGGACCTTTGCACTTGCAATTCTCTATTTGGAATGCTTTCCTACTGAATATTCACATGGCTTGCTCCCTCACCTATCTCAGGTCTGTACATAAATGTCACCTGAATGATACCTTTCCATCTAAAACTGCAATTTCTCCCCATCCTACTCCCCAACATCACCAGCACTTTCTACCCTCCTTCTTGCTTTACTTTTCTGTTTATATATTAATCACTATATAATCATGCACTTATTTTTCTTATCAACTACAATTCATCAAATATAAGATGCATTTGATTATGAGGCAATTTCGTTTTTGTATCACTAAGAAAGAAAAACAGATGCCAATTATAAATGTTAGATAGTGCTGAATAAACCACATCACAATTTCAGAGATGTTGAAATGTGAGAAATTGTGTATCTTAGACTTCATGCAACAGGGCATATTCTTTACTGTATTTCTCTCCCACTAGAATGCAAATTCCATATGGATGTGGATTTTTATCTGTTCGGTTCACTGCTATATGACACATAATAGATAATAAATATTTATTGAATGAACATTAAAGAACTAATGAAAAATGAATAAATGATAGACTCTTATATGAGCAGAATATGTCTATTCCAATTGCGTTAGAAGATTGAAATCTAAGAAGAAAAATTGTGGAGGATGTCAAAGTTTTGTCTGCATTTCCTAGGGTTTTCTGGACTCTCTAGAGATAATAAGGGTAGTCTTTTGGTTAAATGTATGCAATGATCATTGAACTTCATTTGAAATTTGTATACTCTCTACCCTTAAATATTTACCTGGAAAGCTCCATTAGATTCTCTGCTCAAGTGTTACCTCTTCAGAGAGGAGTCCTGCCCAGTCCTTCCCAGAAGACTGCCCAGTCTAGAAAATACACCCACCTCCCCCCATCATTCCCACTCCCACCCGCCCTCCCACCCCAACCTGCCCAGTCACTGTCTCATTACCCTACTGTCTTTTCCTCATGGCACTTATCATTGTATGAAATAATAGTTTGTTTCCCACAAATCCTACCAGAATGCCATGCTATTAGAAAGATATTGCATATATTGTTCCTCTCAGATGTCATCATACAGTGTCTAGAACATAAGAAGTGCTTAATAAGTATTTGTTGCATGAATGAATATACATGGAGCATTCAGATCCCCCCAAATCTGCTTTCCTGACCCAGACCTAACAAAGATCCAGAGAGTTCTACTGTTAAAGGCATTGTATTGAGTAAAGTTGTAAATACTCAGGGGAATCTGATTATAAAGTATCTCTTTGGGCAAAGATAACACTAGCCAAAGGGTACCCACTAACAGTTTAATAAGTACCACTTTGTTAGATGAGCAGGTTTTTATCTAATCAAAAACAAAGCCCTGAGGAATGGGGACAGGTTGGTTAGAGTAAGACTGTGGTTCAGAGGAGGGACTGTGAAAGTGAGAGTCTCCTGAAGAGCTAGTTTCCTGGGACCTCAATGTGAAATGAGGAAGTAGGAAAAACTAAATGGCTGAATTTGATGTCTTTAAAATTTTGCCTGGGACTCGATTATGTTTGAGGGTGATCTATCCTCACTTCCTTTCCTTTGGTTTTTGCCTTTTGAGTTTACTCAGCACCTTTTAAAAGTTATCTTTACTATCCAAGAATAGATGGTCTCTATGTATTTTTGTTTCTTTTTCCAGAAAAAAAGTGATGTTGTACTATTTGTATATGCCATCTGAGCTCTAAAACTTTTCTTCTAATGTTCACTTATAATCTTCTTTCTCGCCATAGTTTAAGCTAGTTCTTTCTTCATACTTTCTCTGGAAAGGAGATGTCTGTTTAGCATATAATTCATAGACTGCCTCTTCATTTATTCAGGGATCCTCCAATTCTGTATTCAATAGTCTGGCTGCAGAGTAAAAAAAAAAAAAAAAAAAAAATCAGCTTTATTTGCTTTAATGTGGGGTATGGGGTGAGAGAGTTTATTGGAAGGACTTCAACCAGTATTTAAAGCCACATTTAGTCAAACCACTTTGTTTAGACACTTCACCTCAGTTTTCTCCAGTTAAAATATTCCAGATCTTTACCTTTTCCAGTGGAGCTTATTTCACAAATTTTTAATTAGTTTTGTGGTTATTTCATAAAGTCGTCTCAATTCTTTTTTTCTCCCTAATAATATGAAAACTTTCCAAACAGTAGATTTCTTTTTAATCTCTAAACTCTAAGCATGCATTTTATGTCCTTGCAGAAGAAAATTAGGCATCTTTAAATAATTTGATTTTTACCTATAACTCTATTATGCTAATAAGCTTATGTCAGAATATGTACCCTAGACCAAGATTGTTCAAAATTCAGTAAAATAAGAAAAATGAAAAGAGATCAGAAAGAAAGATTTTAAATGTGTTGTAGAGATAACTGTATAGAGTTAATTAAAGATAGAGAATTCAAAACTTCAAACATAGACAACCCAATAGTTATAAAAAGTTTAGACTTTAAATCAATCCTGTGTTTAAACTCCAATTTTTAAAAATTATCTTTGAGGGAGGATTTTGTGTAGAGAAAAGACTGTTTAGAACTTTTTAATCAAAGTTACAAATTATAAAAGTAGTTTTATATGAAAGTGTTAAATTCTACTTACAGATAATATTCTAAGTCCAGTAAATATTTTTTATTATATTTAAGGGCCATTAATTAATGTTTGATCTGATTTACAGTTAAATGAACTCTTATGAACATCTTAAACTGTATTTAAAATTTTAAATATTTATTATTTAAAATACTATAATTGTCTGATTTAACAAATAAAACTTTCTTGGTACCAAATAGACCATAAATAAAAAAAATAAACTTTAAATGTAATGAACTTTAAGATCTCTTAACTATCCACTCGATAAGATTTCAACTTAAATCAAGTCTAAATCCATTACATATTACATGTTTTAAGTTGTGTTGTAAAAACTGATCTGTTAACTCTAATAGATCAAATTATAGACATTAAAAGTATCAAAACTACCAAGTATATACATATTTCCTAACACAAAATATGTTAATACCATGAAAACCTTTCTAAATCTTGGAGTTGAAAGATGCTTAGCCACTAATGAAGTAATTATGTCATCCTTCACTTTGGGGGATTACCTCCTCATGTAATTTCTGCATTGTCTTTTCAGCTTGCTAAAGCTTCATAAGGACTAGATGGTACAGGCAGGACAACACTGGATCCTTGTTTATGACACTGAAGTGGCATTCTGGCATATGAGCCCTATTTATAGCCTCTAGCAGAGAGTTCATCATTTAAGACAAAGATGGTCACTTAGCCAAGAACCTTAGAAGTGAGTCATTTTATTACCTAATTTTCAAGTCATATTTGGGTCTGTAACACCCATTCTTGAAATTGCCTTATTTGATTGAACTTTGTATTTCTTTGGGTTTTAAGGTATTTAAAAGTCTTTTTAATCAAACTCTTGCATTCTTTACAAATATTTTAATGTTTTAGAACCACCCAACTCTTATAGTTATTAAAAATAATAATCCATTAAATTCTATCTATGTTTCATGAATTTGATCAGGTTATTTTATCATAAATCCTAAGATCATCAAAGTGACACCTGACATATCCCCTCTAAAAGTGTATCCCAAGGAAATATCTGTAGATATGCAAAAGAATTCAACCACAGGGATTTCATCACAGTATTAATTTTTGTAGAAATTGACCCTAATGTCAAACAAAGTCTTTTTTTGTTATTTAAAAATTCCTGAAAGGCATTTTTGTTCATTTTTTTGTCTCTCTTTTCATCCATAATCTACCTTATGGCATTGCACATAGATGTTTCATAAATGCTTGTTAACTAAATGGGTAACTGAATAATTTTTTGAACAGCCCTCTGTGGCAATTGTGACACTGGGAGGGGTGTGGAAGAGCCTTCTATTCCAAAACATCCCTGTAGCCATTCTTAAAAATAAATAATTGTTGTATTCTAGGTCTTATGTCAAGTGCTATGCAAACTTACAACTTTAATCCTCTATTTATAACAATATGACATGGACCCTAAGACCCTCTTATAAAATGCTAGATGTGTCACTCCTCTGCAATATGCAATTTTAAAAAGAGAAAAAGGGAAAGAAACTGTTTAGATCCTTTGTCACATTTGTCCTATAATGGGAGCAGAGGATGTGGGAAGGAGAGTGGCCCCCAAATCAGCCAAGAGATAACTGCCTTTGCTTTGTTATTGAGTAATTATATAAAAAATGCTTGCACTTTCCAAAGTTTGTGTAATAAACATGGATTCCTTTTGTAATAATGTAAAATAGGCTTTAAAATTATACTTAAGTGTATAATCTGCTGTTGACTTTTTTCACCAATCATCTAAAAGCTCTTGTTGGTCAGCAATAGGGCGAAGATGCCCTATTGCAATTGCCGCAGGCTTTAAAGGCTGGGGCTCTGCAGGCAGGTGCTGAAATTCATCATCATTGAAAACTACCATTACCACACTAAGAGGTACCTGGTAACTCAGAGAGTAAAAGGGGGCATCTAGAAAGTATCCCAAAACTTCAATGACAGGCTGGTCTGGCATCTGGACACTCTGGTCCCCAGCTTGAAATAGAAATGCACACAGGTTTGCAAATTCAATATCTTTTCCAAGTTTTCAAGTAGATAATCAGGAAGTTCTGGTTTCCAAGGTGAGGCAGACACATAACCAGACAACACTATGTGGACTCTAAAAGGGTTGTAGATGTTACTGGTCAGCGCAGACTAAAGGGGTTAAAAAATTTACCATGGAATAAAAGAAAAGATCAACAGTCCCGAAGACGAAGAGTGACAAGTGGGAGGAGTCACAGGGCTTTACTGTTGTCTACACTGGACGGTGTTGCTGGGAGTCATTACATTCTTGGTGGTAGTCCTGGAAGGCTCACTGGGGAGATAGGGTTTCAGCTTATCTCAAACGTGAGTATCATAGAAATTGGTACTATACCAAAGTATGTTCTCCTCCCCCAACAAAAAAAAATTGTAAGATCTTTAAATAAATGAGGACATATGTTTCTGAGGTCTCACTGAAAATATTAACACTGGCAAATTAACAGCATCTGGACAATCATCTTAGAATATGGTTGGCTGATGGCCTCCTTTCTATCCAGCCCCATTTTAAACCCATGGTTTACATGCTGCACTCCCATTTCTACCTCAAGAGCTCCCATCTCCTTCCACATACCCTCTGAGCCCCTTCCTCAGTTACCTATTTGAAATTTAAGAACAGCAGTAGAAAATTACTATGATATATGATTTGGATATGGACATTTATGTGACTGCAATGTGGTGTGGTTAAAGGCAAACAACATCCATTTTCTAATCCTGACTCTGCTAGTATCTCTGATCCTATTTCATCATAGTTAAAAGGAGGATAATGATGCACACTTCCCAACATTGCTTCACATCTGGGAAAGGACCAAGCCTAGTGCTCAATTTAAGATATATTGGAAGATAAGCCAGTATATTTTTTAAAACATGAAAATATGGCCAATAACAGATGAGTTTTATTGTAGTCTAGTTATTTTTCTTTAGTCTTACAACTGGTCTCTTTCAGTTCTTTTTCATTTCTGTATGAAAGAAATTTTAGCACAATAACTATATTTAACTTAAACATAGTGCCAAGAATAATGTTCTGTACAATTGACCATGAAAATGTTGAGATTGGATTTATGATCCTCCCATGTGGTTTTAGCCTACAGGGGCTTTGGGTCCTAAGGAAGATCAAAGAAAGGCTTCTTCCTAAACCAAGCTTCTTCCCTTTCACCCTTACCAATTGTCTACGATTTACTGCTCACTCAAGTCTTACCTCTCAAGGAAATGGTCTTGCTTGACTGCTCTGGACTACCTAATCCCCCCTTATTGACCACTACCATTAGTGCTTACTAATTGTGAAACTCCAACAGAGACTTCTCCATGAAAATAATCTTCATCATATAGTCCCTATTTATTAATAACTTTGTTTTGTCTAATTGTTACAACAGCCCTATAAGATAACTATAATTTTCCTGATTTTACAAATGAAGGCAATAAGGCTAGAAGGGATTAGGTAACAATGGGAGAGCTTAGTTGGATTCAAAGCATGAAATTTCTACTATACCAACCTATCTTCCAAATATACTTACTATTTATTCATTTGGGTTTTTTAATTTGTGGGTTGATTAATTTATGTGTGTTCCCTTTCATAAACTATTATAATGACAATACCTCTGAACATGATGAGAACCCCAAATCACTATTATCCCTCAAAATTTGAACCCAAGGACTAAAGTCAATATGCGTTACTATTAACTCGAAATGTCTAGTTCAGTGTCACCAATTTTCCAAATGAAGGGCTTGGTTATTTGTTTTTCATGATGAGGTGAGCCAATACAAGGATAACTCAAGTCCTTCCTTCTCAAATGTTTTTTGAAAAATAAATTTGGAAGTTGGTATTTAGTTATAGCCAAACACATTCAAAGGTGGCAATAACAACCAATGTTTTCTGTCACCAGTTTTTAAAAATAGTTTACCTATGTGTTGTTTGTTTAGATATTCAGATATTACTAAAATATATTCTCTTACTAAAATGCTAACTGCCAAGATTCAGCCCACAGGTATATTTTTATAGGCAAGTCACATATCCCTGAAAAATTATCATAGAAATACACAATAATGCCTACATCCCTAAGGCCAAAACCCACAAGCAGCCTCTGCAGACTTATGTGCCACAGGAGGCAGCAGTTTTTCCCAACAGAATACAACTCATAAAAATCTCAAAGGAAATGAAAACATCTTTTTAAAAACATGAAGCATCAAACCATCAGTCACATAAAAAGAGAAAACACAAGCTAAAAATATATCCTATGTTCTTTCCAATCCTGTTTATTATACTCATAAATTAAAATGTTCTATATAATTTATGCATATGCCATAAATATTTATTCAGATTTATCAAAAGCAACAGGGCTAGAGGTTCCTGACAGTACTAAGGCTTTGTCATTTGTGCTCATATGATTCAGCCCCTATGGACTTGGTTATTATCAACAAAAATCACACCTGCGAATTATAGTCAGAGCTTAGAGAATTGCATCATCAAACATCACACATTTAGTGAGCATTTGTAACATGCAAGACATTGTGCCGCACACTGTGACCATATTACAATCAAAAGATATAATTCCACTTAAGAGTTAAATTGAATCTAGATATTATTACTATGTGCTTAATATGGTATAAACAAATAACTGATACCTATAGACCTTTGAAGAGTGAGCTGGAAAACATATTTTTTAAACGTCTGAGTTGAAAACAATTTGTCAGTCAATAGAGATGATCAGTCTTTGAAATTATGAGGTTCTCTTCAGCTATATTGATTCTACTACTTCCTGCATTGTTGTTTAGAGTGGCATTCATCAAAAAGCATTCCAGTTTGAACTGAGTGACACAGTTGACAGGATTTCTCAGATTCTTTAATGTGGTAATGATTCTCCAAACATATTCATCACTAGATATTGTTTCAGTTTATAGAACACTGATTAACATCTAACATACCTGTGTTTATGCCTGTCTGTCTTCTCAAAGTCTGGAAGTTCAAAGAGAATCATGTATGTGTGTTTTTATTTATTATCAAAAACAATTAAAATAAGTATCTTTTAAACCTTATTTCTTAGTAGTGCCATATGATTTCAGTTTCCTCATTTGCATTTCTGCTTATGATTGAATTAATAGCAAGCCAAATGACCTCACGCTATGTTGCACAAGCAAAGATTTCCCAGTAATCTGAATAGGGAAAAGCTGTAGGAAAATTGAATCATTACATTAAGCATGGTATATAGACTTCTTGAACTTGAGAGAAATTGCTCTAGTTGACAACTCATTATCTTAGAGCAGTTTATAATGTTTATGTTATGCTTCTATACTGTCCAACTTATGACAGTTTATTAATATTAGCATAATTAAAATTGTAAAACTGTACAAAAGTGTTTTAATGACTGTATTTTGCAGGACATTATTAAAATTATTTGCAGAACAAAATAATAAATGATAGTCAAACATTAAAAAGGAACACTAACTGCAATGCTAATGTCAGTGCATCAAAGGATTTGTCATGTGGGAAAGCAAAGGAATCATCTAGATGAGTAGAATAAAACCCACAAACACATCTTTCCACTATTTAATTTGATATTGACAATTTAGTTTCAGCAAAACAACATCAGCTATCATATTAATGTGGATTTATATTGTTTTAATTTAATTTGGCTTTGACTTGTAAATTCGCTTCAATTTTACTGTCTTACAGAGCCACAATAATTGTGTTTTACCCTAGTCTTATATTTGTATATTTTTAAAAATAATATTATAATAAAAATAATTTAAGTCAACACTTGGGGCCTTCAAGATTCTTCTTCCCCTTTATTCAATTTTTAAAAACATAGATATAGTGAAAAGAACCTTAAAATTGACATTAAAAAAATTGGGTTCAATCTCAACATTTAAATCTCCCTGAACTTCAATTTTCTCATCTGTGAAACTGGAATAACATTCCACCTTTTTCACAGAGCTGTTTGTTGAAGGTACCTAGCTCAATGTGTGACACATAATATGAGTTCAAGAAATAGTAGCCGATTTTTCACCAGTAACAACCTGTCGAACTTTGTCACTGCACTGTTTTTTATAGTCCAAATTTGAAAGTTATATTTTCTACTAAACTATTCAAGATATTTGAATTAGGCAGCAAGGTAATTAACCCAAGTAATAAAAGAGTAATTTAGCCGGTATGCACATTATGATTTTGTTTGTAAAATAATAATACATTTATACAAATTTATTTGAATACATATAAATATATATGCATATATTTATGTATATATCACTAAATGTACATTTTAGCCAAGTGGCCAAGTGTTAAAAGCAGCATCTGGCAAAGACAAAGCTTAATATCACCATAACAGAATTAACTTCTGGGATACAAATATAAATCTGAAGTGTTATTCTTTAAAAGTTTTTGTGATTATAATTTTATTATTAAAATTTAGACAAACTTTCAAAGTTTGGTATTATAGTTTAGGAACAATAATTTTTTAATTTTTATTTTCCAATTAGAGTTGATATCTAATATTATTTTATATTAGTTTCAGGTGTAAAGCATAATGGTTAAACATCGATATAATTTACAAAGTGATAACCTCAATTAGTCTGGTACCAACCTGACACTATACATGGTTACTACAATACCATTGACTATATTCCCTATTCTATACTTCACATCCCCATGATTATTTTGTAACTACCAATTTGCACTTTTTAATCCCTTCACCTTTTTCACCCAGTCCTCCAACCCTCACTCCCACCTGGCAATCACCAGTTTGTTCTCTGTGTCCATATGTCTTTTCATTTTGTTCGTTTGTTGGTTGTTTAGGAACGATAATTTCTTAGGACCGTTAGCTGTTAGATTGTTCTAGAGGCTATATTTGTGTTATTGGAGAGATTCTCCCTTTCAAGTGACACGTGTAATAACATCACTCACTTTTTTTGTGTGCAAAGTAGAAAATGTTTTTTAGGACATGTTTTTCGGGAAGAAATTTCTACGAGATTCACAGCTTGGGTAAGTCTGAAAAATCCTTTATCTTTATGTAATTGACAAACTATAATAATCATTCGAAAAAGCCTTTTGTTCATATTTTTGAACCTATCAACTTAAACCATAATAAAGTATTTTATTAAGCATTTTACAAAGACTATTTTTTGAAATTTGAGTAGTGAGTACAAGGTATGTTTTGAGTACCTTATCTTTCTCTAAGATTATCTTCTTTCCTTCATACACTTTATCTTCATCATGAATGTTACTGTACATATTGCTGGAGCTTTTTATCCTTGTGGAATTTATTGATGGTAACACTGAATTATTTTAATTCATCTTCACAAGGCATAAAGAAATCCCAAATAGGAAGAAATCCCGTTTCTTGAGAAATGGCCTATATGGAATTAAAGAATAAAAATTAAGTACTGTTCTAAAAGGTTATTTTATTTAATGTTATGAATCCCGGTTCACAAAATAACTATTAAGATTAGCATTATGTTTTGCTATCAATAATATCTATCTCTATTTTTCTCTTTTTATTTTTATGTTTCTGAACATTTATTCATAAAATGTTTGTTATTCTTCCTAAAGTTATCTATTTAATGTCTCCCTTTATCTGCAATTTACAAATCCAAAAGCTCTGAAAAACAAAAATATATTCATACTCATTTGGCTGCAAAATCCATCTGATCTGATGTGAGGCTTAGTGGAAATATTCATACATTTTACTCTGCATTAATGTGTTTCATTATTTTGTTTCCCAGTCTCCCACTCCCACCCCTTGGAAGAGCTGATAAATACAGTGCATGTAATATATTGTCTTTCTAAACTCTGCATATTTCTGAATTCCAAATGATATGTAAGACAAGGAATTATATATAGACCGGTATTCATAATAACTTCAATATTTAGCTATACGAAAGTTCTTAATCATTGGTAAATAAAATTAGTAAGTTTACAGTCATTATTAATTACTGAAGCATTTTATTCTCAGAATAGTCAAAATGCATTTATGTTTAACTGACAAAATTTGAACACAGCACACAAGTGAACTTTAAGTACTTTTTAGAATACTTTTAAGCATTATAATAATTATACTATTATGTTTATTTTATGTATAATGTGATAAAAATAACATAAATATATAATATATAAACATTATAATCACTTGTATTTGAAGGTAAATATTTAGATATTATTAACTTACTCTGAATAATGTACCTTGTTTGTGTTACTGATACTATGTTACAGAGGAGGCATTCAGCTATTCTGCCCTTCAAAAGCCAAGGTTAAGTCTGAAACTGAAGCCAAATAGTAAATTTTGACTGAATACTAGATTGAAGTCAGACTTCAGTGGATTGTAAATTCTACATCTATGTGGATTTTCAATTTTTCCCAGACAGCATTAATACTTATATGTTTTGAAGTAGTTTGGACCTATAAAATTTAATACAGAATGAGCATTTGTAAAAGTGGTAATTACTTTTTGAAATCAAATTATAGAGATCTCTTTTTAAGTACTTTTTAAAATATAAGTTTACTGAAAAGCAACATTTTTTTTTTTTAACCAAGGGAAAAGATGAGACTGTGTCTTGGGGGAGATAGATAATACATGTGTGGATGAGGGTAAGGGTCCATTCATAAGGAGCGTCCTATAATGTAAGGACCACAGTCGTTACATCCAAACATCTATATTCAAATTTCAGTTCCACTTTTTTCTAGCCGAATGATCTTGGAAAAGTTACTTATCTTCCAGACAGTTGGTATCTTCATCTATAAAATTGAGGCAATAAGACCTACATTTCAGTGTCATTGATAACATTAAACTAGTTAATTTTTGTAAATGTAGAACATAGAGCCTATCACCTAGGCAACAGTCAAAAAATGCATGCCCCCTTGCTTAGGTTAAAACGTGTTGAAGATGTGAAATGTTAAGAGATGTAATTAAACCTCCACCTTTACTAAGTGAACTGAACAAATAACTGGATGCCTTCTGCCTTGTACATGTTACTGTGCCCATCCACATAATGGGACTCTCTGTAGACCAAAAATGTCTGAGCTCCTTAGATGAAAAGTGTTGTAACAGAGGAAAGTGGTATTCTGATTGGTTCTTTCAGTCACATTGCAAATGGGAAACACAGGATGGCTCACTTTCACTGTCCCCCTTGTACTTTTTCTCTTGTCTCCAACTACGACGGCTGGTGGATTCCACTCTTTTCTCTGTATTCCTTACAGAGCTCTGAGAATTGAACCAGAGCAGCTGCATACCAAGCCCTTCTCTACAACCCGGAAAATTCCCTAGATCGCTCGTATCACCAGAAAAGTGGAGTGGGGTAGCGCTTTGCAGGATGTAGGCTGGATTACATCCCATTCCATATAAATTTCAGTGCCTTCCCTTTAAAGTTTAGTTGCTGACCTACAGTTTGGGAGAACTGGGAATGTTTCTATTATCATTATTATCAACAGCGGTGTTATTGTTACTTACACTATACAAAGATGTTTCTTCTTGTCTTGAAATAGGGCACATGAAGTGTGAAGAACAGCCATTAAAAGTAAAAATATGCCTCTCATTTTTCTAGTATAATGTTTAGAAAATGTAACAGTCATCTAAGACAAAGGTTAATTAAGTGATTTAAGTATCATTTTCAGGAATGCCCCAAAAGTTTCATTTTAAGTTCTTTATTTTAGTATTTTTATGACAAGGGTTGTCATTATATCTTATTTTATTTGTTTATCATTTTGCTACAATTGTATCCTCTTTTGGAGTTTTCACTTTTTCCATGGAATGTTAAATTTCATAAGTGCCAGGAGAAAATGAGCACACTTGAAGAAGCTGGAAACCTGCTGTATCTCATGCGTGATGCCAGCAAAAACAACCAGCAGCAAGCCAATAAAGGGACTACAAGGGGAATACAACATCTATTATGGGTCGTTCGATGACAGCAGGCAAGCATGAAAAGGGAGAGCCTGGGTTGGTCACTCTTCTTGTGCCCCTTTGAGGCCCCTCAAGCCCTCCACTTCAGCAGATCAGTATTTGCACCTGCTTTTTGAAGACGACATCAGGCAACATGGGCTTCCTTCATTGTGTTGCTCTTCACCACAGCTTTCCTCAGATCTCTGAAGAGGAAGGGACTCGCTTCCTCCATGTGATCTCATCCTTTCCGATCTCCGCCATGGCCTTGTTCTATTCCAGGCATCCCCCCGACCCCACCCCATTGAAGCTTCAGTCACCCTTGCTGGTTTGACTGCTTTTTGACCTATAAACATTCTATTTTCCCCATCCCCATCCTAATGTCCCATATGTTTTTTCTTATTGCTAAACCGTCACTTTTAAATCCAAGTCTACTCTCCTAAAGCGGTTCTCCTGAGGGTCCCGAGTAGCCTTTTAACTAACATAAATCCATTGGTCCTTTCTCTGGTCTTACATTCTTTGACCTTAGCAGTATCTGACAGTGTCGGCCATCAACTTTCTGCTAAAACTCTCTTTCTTGAAGTCTTAAGATTCCCCTCTCTAAATTTTTACCTCACTACTCTTCACAGACTTCTTTTTTCTTCTTCCCATTAAATGAGGTGCTACTAAGGATCTTTCTAGACCCTCTTTTTTAAATCTCACTCTCTCTTAGTGCTGTCTTTTGGAGAGCTTATCTCAAATCTTTCAACTTTTTGCAAGTGATTACAAAATTATGTTTACAATTCTGACTTCTTGCCTAATTCAGTGTCTGAATTTCCAATTGCCTGCTACATGCCTCCACATTCCAAAATAATTTAATATTTAAATCAAAAGGAGTCATCTCATCTCTGAAACTTTCTTCTCTGGAATATTGCATTTCTAGCCTCGAAGAGTTTTGAGGAGCACATTTCAGCTCCTTCATTTCCCTTATTACCTACATGAATTTAATCAGTGAAGAAAGACCAGACTTTGGAACCAGATTGACTTGGGTTGAATTCTTGTTCTGTTTTCTAAAACAGTGATCTCAGGCTAATTGCTTAACTCCCTGTGTTTCTTCATTTGAATTAATCAAGTACCCATATTTACCAAGCCTAGATGTTGTGCCAATTAAATGAGATGTTTACAAGGCACCTCGTATATGCCTGGCATATGATAGACATGCAAATCATTTTTCTACATTTTACTTTTTTCGCTTTGCTTCCACATAGTCTCTACAGCCTTAGCATTTCCTTTCTCCATGTTGCTGACACTGTTACCACTTCAGTTTCATGTCTCATCATTTGCCTAGATCATTGCAACTTTTGAAAAAACATTTCACCTGGAGCATCTTCCTAGTTACTACTACTAGAATTCTTTCTGGAGCTCTGACATAATCCTATGATGTCACATGGCATACAGAATAGATTACAAGCTCCCTGTCTTCATTTACAGGTTATTCAACAACCTGGTATGATTCAACTTTTTAAAATCACTACTGTATACTCAACCCCCTGAGCCCAGTGCTTTAGCCAGACTTGAATCTTAATTCGACATTCTTTACTTTCCCCCTCCTTACCTTTGGTCACGTAATGCTTTTTGCCAGCTAGTGGTGTCATAAGACCTGGTTGGGCCATGGAGCCTGTTATCTGCAGTTTAGTGAAACAGTGTTGAGAGGAAACCGCAAGGAGGTAAGCTTTATTTAACACAGAAATTATGTGCCAGGAACATTTCCAAATGTTTTGGAAATACCAACTCACTCAGTTCTTATAACAACCCCATGAGTTTGGCGCTATTAGAATTTTAATTCAAAAGCTTAGGAACCTGAGGCACACACGAAAAATTTATGCCATGTGCCCAAGATCATAATAAAGAGCTAATAAAGAGCAGAACAAAGTTTCAAATACAGATGGTCCAGATAGTTAAGATTCTGTGCTCTCTTCTAAAGCTTTGCTGGGGTAGTGCCAAGGTAAGCAGTTCTAACTAAGGTCACCAGTACCAGTGAAGTTACACACCAACCGGCAGGACCAAGATGTAAAGCCAAATGGGTCAGGAATGAGAAGCATTGATGTTTGAGGAGGTTCAAGATTGACAGTTGCAAGATGAACAGACAGGAATTACATGAGCAAAGTTCAAGGGTTCATGACTGCTTTGAATGAGGTGCCTGTGACTTCTGGGATCAGTTTGGGAGTGGTTCAGGGATACAACACAGGCAAGTCTATCTTGTTAATAGTCATTTATGTGTCCCTGTCTCCTATGAGAAATGAGCCTCCAGAAAGGAGGAATCATGTGTTCCTCACCTTTGAAGCCACCATAGTACCTAACACAGCACCTTTATTTAGTCAACAAATATTTATCCAGGGCCTATATGCAATAGAAAGAGTATAGGATTTAGGGGCATTTCATGATCCCATCCCTTGGAGTTACTTTAGTGCCTCTTCTCTGATTTGATCTGTAAATTGTATTTGTACAAGACATCTAATTGCCAAGAGTTTTCTCCAAGTCTTTGCAGAAGCTGTACAAATTACCTGAAAACCACAGGGCTGTCTGGAAATGAATTAGAGCTGAGACTCAAAGAAATAACTCCAGGGAGTTTTAATTAGAACTGCACATGCATCACAGAGATTCCTTGCCACTTGATGAATCAAACCTGATCCCAATAAATTTGCTACACTTGGCTCAATTACAAGTGTGCCGTACCCTTCCCTGTATTGCTCCGGTGTCTTGCACAGTCTCTAAATATAGTAGGTTTGCTATAATGCTCAATAAGAAATGCTAGTGAAAATTTCATCCCTGAACACTTTCTGTTTTTGTCTTTGAAGTTTAAAGTTGTTTTCCTTAGGGAGAATGTTGGCTGTTACAACATGGAAGAGTCTGGGTTAAATGTCATAGGTTTTCAACTCTAGAATTTAACAATAGCAAAGAAAAAAAAGTTTGCGATAAATATCTCTATTTAAAAGCTTACACAAAGTAAAGTTTACTCTGTTTATTATTGACCATCAACCTAGACTTTTAATGTTTTGCTTCCACTGGGATAAAAAGGAGATTTTTTTTTTTGCCGTTTCTCTTAAATCTTGTAATTATAGTGATTTTGAAACTACTGGATCAACTCTCTAACCTTCAGGCAGAGCTATGTTTAAAAACTTCTCTGAGCAGCTGAGAATTTGTCCTGTTTTTAGATACCCTTAGAGCCAATTGCACAGCTATCACCAGTAACCTACTTACGTAGTGTTTAATAGCTCAAGTCTTGTGTCTAATCTAATCTTCTCACTGACATTTCTTTCTCTTCCTTTCTTTACTGGAGCTTGAGAATGACTGGGTAACTGTGTAATTACTTTGCGAAGCCATTTGTCTTTCTCAAGAAGAGATGTGAAAAAAATTCAGCAAATGGAGTTACTGAATGTATATCCTTGCGTGTGGGGTCTCCCTGGGTATCAAATATGCATCTTTGAATATAGGGAAAAATTAATTGGATATATGGTATCACTGAACTTGAAGTACAAATGTGTGAGATTGAATCCCATTTCTAATTCTTACTAGCTACGTGGCTTTAAAGGAGTATAGTATAATCTTTATGAGATTCGATTTCTTTATATGTAAAATGGGATCAGATAACCCAACAGAGTGATATTTCATACACAGGGAAATACTGTGCATAAATAAAGCATGACTGTTGGTGTCCCAGGTATAAACACCCAAATCCTTTTCCATTTCTACTTTAACGTTGTAGATGAGATTATTCTTTATTTTATATTAAAAAGGTCTAAAACCATGTTCCTTTGGGTATGGGAGCATGTCTATTAGGCATAATTCAAATGACTAAATTATCACAGAAAAAATAAGAAATTACACTTGTGTGCATACCTTCTTCATGAAGTTCTTCAGGTCAAGGATTCTGCCTTAATCTTTATAGCCTCCACTGCCTGCACAATGCACAGTGTAGGTATTTAACAAATATTCATGGAATTCAAAATTGCTTGACTAAATTATTCATACATTAAATGTTAGCTGGTTACCTAAAGAAAGACCTGATATACCGTTAGTTACTGGTAACTGTTCATCTTCAAAAGTATAGAAAAATGTTTTCCTTCCTGTCCCCCACATATACCATTATAAAGGTTCTTAATTTAGAAACAAATCAGACCCAAATTAAGTGACATATCATATCTTAAATCCCACAAATTCTTCTTTGCCCTAAAACTGTTCATTCATCCTAAAAGAGGAATAAATTCTGTAATTACATAGATCAGTAAGATTAATTATTAGACAAAGAAGCAAGTAAGATATTAAAAGAGAAACACGATTGAAAAAAGCAAAGAACATTTAAATGGCAAATATTTTACTCCAGGGACTTGGCTAAAGCATTTGAAAATCTTGGGGCCAATTATGTGAACTCCGGAGACTGTTGGGAGGGTAGTTACAGCTATGTGGGTGCTGGAAAAGAATATGTCTTTTCTTCATTCAAGCTTCCAGAACTAGTTCTCATGAATGCCTAAAATATTTAGAGTGGTGTTTTATAAGTCATGTCAGGAGTTTTTTTTTTTTTTTTTTTTTTTTTTACCCCCTTGCTTTCAGAGAAGCTATTGTCCTCTTGAGCTTCTTTTCAAACACAATTTGCTTCATGTTAGCCTATATTTGTTGTATATTTATAGCAACTTCACAAATTCTTTTTTTCAGTTGAGCTATGTAATTTAAACCTTTCCATTTGAAATGCAAATTCACCAAAAGGGGTGTAAATGGAACATTTTAGTTTTCCCTGTTCTTTTTAGTTGACCTTGTCAAACAAAAGAACTACTTGACTTTACCTTCTATGGTCTGGGGGAGGGAATGCTGAAAGACTTTCTCTCCAAAGATCCTTGGGCATCTTCCATATTTGACCTAGTTTGGCTAATGGTCAAAGAACCTGGGACAATTATCAGAATTCACCAACAAGTCAATGATTTTAGGGTAAGCACAGCCTATTCATGGCACTTGAGCTACACAAGACCATGCCCAAATACAGACATTTCTGATCAATCGTAGAGATTCTTTGCTACTTTTCATGAAAGCAACCTTACT
The DNA here is from genome assembly GCA_003508835.1 of Eonycteris spelaea. Lineage (NCBI taxonomy): Eukaryota > Metazoa > Chordata > Mammalia > Chiroptera > Pteropodidae > Eonycteris > Eonycteris spelaea. Next base: position 1,981,455 of record PUFA01000053.1, read on the forward strand.
TTTCCTCACAGTACAGTACTTTAGGCCCTTGATAGGAAAGCTTCTTGCTATCCCAGGTACAGAGAATACTGACACAGTTAATGTATGTGATTTGAAGGACAGGTATTGTGCAGAGGAAAGATACATTCTGAGGGTTACTCTTCACAGGAAAGGAGACCCTGTGATTAGAGCCTGTCCTCCAGGCCTTCAGCCTCTTTTGAATTTCTAGATTCCATTCTTAGTGCAAACCAGGGAAATGAAGCCAGAGTTAAACCATGCAACTTGAAATTAATTTGGCATCTACACCTCACTTTTGAAAGGATATCATGTTAAATTTAATGCTTATCCTAGTAGGAGAAACTGTATAAATAACTATTCTGTCAAAGTATTTGTTGTAGTCATTTTCTGATTTGCTCTGGGAATTATCCTCTTAGCATAGATTGGATTGAACTGAAATTACATCAATAATTAAAGTAATTGATTATGGTAGTAGTTATAGGAAAACAACTTCCGGTTTCTGCATCACTTATGTGAATATCTGGTTACTGTGCTTGTTGGGAAATGGTAATCAGGTTGAGATCAACAAGGGCAGAGCCACAGTTCTTTGTGTTTGAAAGCAGTCTTTCCCCTAAAGGGTAGGAGCTATTTTTCTGGATGCATTCATGAGAGGAGGCAACTCCTGAAGCAGAAAAGCTGTAGGGCTGACCTCTAGGTAGATAGGAGAGAAAGCTCTGTGTCCATTCTGGCTACATGATAAGGAATGTAGGTGTCTGGGAAAGTGGGCTCTACTGCCTGGAGTTAACAAAAGCCGTTTCCAGTTAGGTGCAGGAAGAAGGACCGGCACTTCAGAGTGGAGTACAAGACGAAAGTCTCTAAACTGAGCCTCTAATTTGTTTTTAATCTTTGAGTTAGCTTTCTTTGTAATTGTTCAGGCTCTCTGTATAATCTTGTTTGACAGTTACAGATTTGTTAGACCTTAAAGATTATAAAGAGAAAAAATGAATGAGAGTTTTGGAGATGATGTCACAAACTTTAACATGAGAGTGATGATGGCAAAAAACAATAAGCAAGAGACTCCTAAGGATGGAGAGAGAACTGCACGACCCACTGCTCTAATCCTCTGCACTGACCCTCAGAAGGTGCTGAGTTTCACTAGATTAAGAAAAGTGATTTTACTTTGCAGGTAGGATTGGAGCACTTACCTAGCTAGGAGTAGATGTTTCCATATGCCAGTGAGATTGTTGAGACACAATGGAAGATCTGGAGACTTACTTAGGGCACCTATGAGACTTTGTATTTGAGTAAGATTTAACTGAAGGCTAAATGAGGACATTTAGGACTAAAGGGTAGAAAATTCTACCATAACAACAGAATGTCTGTTACCAATTGGGCAAGTATTTGCTAGTAAGGAAAAGCTAGTAATAGGGAGAGGAGGGATCTCTTAGAAAAATTCTGGTGATCATGAGGTTACAGGGGTTGGCCCTTTACAGCAAGTTTTCCAAGAGTTCTATCAGTAAAGAAGGGTAGCTGGTAAATAGTAGGCAGCCTCTAATTTGGTCCCAATGACCCCCCCACCATGTCCTGATATTCACCCCTTTGTGTAGTGCCCCCTTGCACTGTATCAAGGTTGGGCTATGTGACCAATATCATATAACAGAAAGTAATGGTATGTCTTTTCTGAGATTAGTTTAGAAAAATTTCATCTTCTATCTTGGGAGATTATCTATCACCTATCTATCTATCTATCTATCTATCACCTATCATCTATATCTTTCTTTCATCTTCCTATCTACCTCTGTCTCACGGATCACTTTCTCTGAGAAGTCATATCATGAGCAACCCAATGGAAAGGCCCATGTCGTAAGGAACAGAAACTGCTTGCCAACAGTCACATGAATGAGCTTGAAAGTACATCTTTTAGCCCAGTCAAGTCTTTGGGGAAATGCAGACCTGACTTAGATTGTGCCTACAATCTCATGCGAGACCCTGAGTCAGAACCAACCAGCTAAGTCCATTCAGATTTCTGACCCTCAGAACCTATGTGAGATAATAATGCTTGCTGTTTTAAGCTCTTAAATTTTGGGATGATTTGTTACACAATGATAGATAACAAAGGCATGGCAGTATAACACCAAGAAGTTCGGGAAGAATGCTAAATAGAGAAGAGAGTCAGATCTTATCAACAACCCAGCTCATTCTCAGCACATCTGAATACAGGGCTTTTGGTTAGATTCCTGTTGAGGGAAAAGATGGTGAATTAGCTTGTCCTAATCAAATCATCCAACCAGTCAGGGAGGAGAATGCCTACTTTATACTATAAATACTCATCTGGAGAGGACCAAGTGCAGTCAGGGTCCAAGCTGAGAGACACTTTTGGGAATCCATACAAGAGTGGGAGGAAGTATCTACAAACACAGAGGAGAAAAGGGTTAATGGAGAAACTTGCTTCAAATCTTCCACTTCAAAAGAGTGAGGGAAATGACCATTTAAGACAAGAAGAAGCTCAACTTGTTTTTCCCCAGCAGAGTCAAAGATTATTGGGGAAGGAGGGGTCTGAGAGCCAAGTGTTTATGGTGGGCCTCTATAAACAATCATTCTGCCTTCTGGGAAAAAGGAGAACATGGATGTTCATGAGCAGTGTCATTCCAAAGGGAAGCATACCCAAGTTGGGACTTTAAAATCCCAACTTTAAGAATTCATTTTCTTATTCTGAGCAATTTGTACATGCCAACATTTCTATATGAGTGAGGTGAACAAAACAAAAATTGGGTTACATGTCTTACTCTGAGAACCTATCCGGCTAAGTAGATGGAAATACTGGAGGAGGGGCAGGGGAGTTAACTCTAGAAGAAATTGCTTGGCTGAATCAACCCCAGCAGAAACATGTGTCATGCTCTTTGAAAATTAACACAATTCTGATAAAATAGGAACTTGTTGAGACAGGTCAGCTAGTGATGGGGTCCTGAGAGGTCTACTGGGTCCCAAGGAAATGGAAGTGGTGGTCATGGTAGCAAGATTGTCTCTGAGAACTCAACTAAAAGACATGAGTTTAGGAAACTCTCCCACAAGGGAAGGGGGGGGGGAGCAGCATCTTTCTGAACCCTTCCTTTTGGAGAGGGTGATAAAACAGTGAAAGGTAAATTTTAGGGAAGAGGGGAAAAGACATTTAAGATTGAACTATAGAACAGATTATTCTGCTAATTCCATCACCAACCAGAAGCTACCCAGCAGCAGATAAGAGAAACTGAGAAATGAGTCACTACGTAATCTGTAGGCAATTCCAAGAGGCAAAGCAAATAATGGAAAAGAGTTGGGGACAAGTGTCCTTCCAGCACCAAAATGTGATTTTTAGATTTATTTTTATTAGGGAAAGTGTCATTGTTTCAAAACACTCATCAATTTTTCCCTTGTGCTAGCCAATAATTTACTTAGATTTTAGCCAAAGTAATTATTTGATTACATTATAGAACAACATGAATGACACAATGTTAAGTGGGAAATAAAAAGTAGGTTACAAACAGTATGTGCATTATAATTCTATTTGCATTTTAAAAAGCATATATGCTACATGAAAATCTGCTCAATATTATTTGTGATCAAAGAAATAAATGCAAATTAAAGCCACAAATGGTATATCACTGCACCTCTATTAGAAACCTAAAGGATTTTTTTTTTAATGTGCCAGATGCTGGCAAGAAAGAGTATCTATATTATTTTTTTAATGTAACAATGCCAGGTGCCAGTAGGGATGTAGGGCAACAAGAACTCTTATTCATTGCTGGTGGGAATGCAACTGAAAAACAATTTAGCAGTTTTACTTTATAAAGTTTCTTTTTAACTGTATAAAGTTAAGGAATTTTTATACTTGATTTTTTTATAATTTATAAAATATAAAGTTTTACTTATGAAGTTGAATACATCATATGATCTGGTAATCTTACTCTTAGTTATTTACCCAGAAAAATGAAAACTGTATATTTATTAAAAAAAACAAAGACAAAAACAAAAAAAAATTGTCATATATGTTTATAGTGGCTTTATTTATAATTGCCAAAACCCAAATGTTTTTCAACTGGTGAATGAATAATCTGTAGTACATACAATGAAATATTACTCAGCAATAAAAAAGGAACAACCAAGCAATACATGGAATAACATGGAAAAAGATCATTGAGTAATGGCAAGAGAAAGAAGAATACATACTGTACAATAACACTTATAAGGCATTCTGGAAAAGGTAATATTATAGGGGCAAAGAAATGGATTAGTGTTTGCCACGGGCTGGAGTGGAAGGAGAGATTGACAGTAAGAGGGCACAGGAAATACACTATATCTTGATTACTTGGTGTATACTTTATTAGTGGTCCATAATTCATTTTAAAACTTGTATTTTTCATGTTATAATGATTACATATTTTTGTTTTATAAATACCAAGGAGTAGAAAGAAAAAAATCAAATCCTTTCAGTGTTCAGTTCTTTAAATGTTGACAAATGCTTATGGTTTTGTAACCACTACCTGGATCTAGCTTTTTAAATACCATTCTCCACCAAATAGAACTAGAGATCCTCAGGGAAAAAAGTTGATTCCGAAGCTCAGGCAGAAAAAGTCAAAATGAGTCTGGAAAATCTCACTGTACCAGGAAGTCAGGATTTACTCAAAGAACGAAGGAACGATGAGGCCGTATCTAAAGGACACAAACGATAGCTGCAGAGGTTTCTCCGAACCAAATCTTGGCCAATTTAAACACAAAATCAATAATAATAGCAATGGGTTATTACCCTTGAGTAAAATAAAAATTCATGAGCCAGTACTGACACACATATGCATACATACATACACACAGGAAAGCTCTTCTTTACTGTAGAAAGCCAACTAATTAAAAAGGAAAATAAATAGGAGATAAACACTTCCTAGTTGACAAGAGGACATACACAGTGAAGTATTTAGGAGGAAAGGAGCATCGTACCACCAATTTACTCTTATATGTTTCAGAAGTAAATATGTGTAGCATAGATAGAATGATAAATAGAACAATATGTAAAAAAGTGGTGAATCTGGGTAAAGGGTATATGGGAGATCCATGTGCTATTGCAACTTTTATAAGTTTAAAATTATGTTAAAATAAGAAATTATAAAATATAACATTTGGGATGTGCTGGAGTTGATTTTTACCAGTCATCTGATCCCAGTAAGCAAGCAGAGATGCAACTAGAGTTTTTAGACTTGTTTAGAAGAAGTTGCCAGGAATTCTGGACGCTTTTCAAATCTGGTAGAATCTTTACTCAGCACAAGTAGTATGATATGTAGCTGTACATCCCTATGGAAACTTGGGGAGGCCAATAGTTTCTGGGAACTGGGAACATGTTGGGTTGCTGCTGTGTTTACATATCCTTCTCCATAACTTTCCATGTCTGTTGCTATTAAAAAAAAAAAAAACTTAAAAAGGTGATTTATTGGCTCAGCATATACACTCTTCACAAACTTAAATTCCTATTGTATTGTACTTTGCCTGGTCTCAAGTGTATCAGACAGAAATGAGGCCAGAAGGAGGTTGTATGAAAGTCAAAGTTGGAAATGTCTGCAAAATATCCTTCCACCACTGGCTGAGGGCAGGAAGGGACAAGTGAGAGCTTTACAGCCTTTTGTTATCCCTAAGTATTATCACCTGCTCTTTCATACCTTAAAGCTTTGTACCACTTCAAGCAATAAGGAAACACCAGTGACTAAAATAAATTAAAATAATTTTGCATTAAAAACTGACATTAGCATGGCGTAATGGAAATAAGGCAGAATTTGGTGTTGGAATACCTGTATTCAAGTTTGGCAAGCAATCCCATCTGTCTATGAATCTGCCTCTGCTTTTGTAAAAGTTTATAGCTTTATGTTTTTAAAATTAGATTAAGAGGTTTTATATAACACACAAGACAAATATAAAGAAAAAGATTGATAAATCATACTATATTTAATTAAAAAGCTGTTCATTAGAGGACACTGTGAAGAAGGTAAAAGAAGGTGAAAAAACAAGCCATTGGCCAGAAAAAAATCTATATATAAAGAAATATCAAAGGACTCATATCCAGAATATATAAAGATCACTTACCGATTGATGAGAAAAAGACAGATGACCCAATAGAAAAAATAGACAAGGGCTTTCAACGGACATTTTACAAGAAAAGATATCCAAATGGCCAACAAAGGTACTCAATCCCATTGTTAATAATCAAGAAAATGCTAAATAAAGTGAGAGAGTACTTCACACCCACCAGAAAAGATAAAATTAAAGACCAACAACATCAATATGCCAGAGGGTAGCCAGAACAAGAACTCTCATATGTTATTGATGGGGGTGTAAACTGGTAAAACCAAATGAAAACAATTTGACATTATCTAGTAAGTGCATATTCTGTAACTCACCAATTCCACTACCAGGTGTATCTACCCTAACTTTTATACATGTGCACTCCAGGACACATGTACACTCCAGGACACATGTACAAGAAAGCTCGTAAAAACAAAACAAAACAAAACAAAAAAAACATTATTTGCATTACGAAAACCTGGAAAAAAATCCAAAATTCTATCAATAGTAAATGAATAGATAAATTGCAGAATATTCATTCATTCATGTAAATATTCATGTAAATACTCCACTGCAATGAAAATGAGTGAACTTTCATTCATAATACTAGGGACAGCATTGATAAGTCTCAAAAACACTATCTTAAGTGAAAGAAGCCAGGCACGACAGAATAGACAGAGTACAATTTTATTTAAGTCAAGTTAAATAAACAAACTGTAAGGAAAAGCGAAGTGATGGTCTTTAAAATGGTTACTCATGGGGTGGAAGTTAGAGTGAGCACTGAGGAGGGCATGAGGAGCTTTTGGGAATCTGACAATGATTCCTGGCCTGGAGGTGGTTACACAGGTAACTTTCTTAATTCCATGAGCTGTACATGTTTTGTGCACTGTAATGAATGTGTGTTGTATTTCATAATAAAAGGGTTAGATTTTATTTTAAAGACCTAATTCCATCAGCCCTATCTACATCAGATGTCTGTTATGAATTAAATAAGAAATATAAAGGCATTTTAAACAATAATGTATCATGTTTATACTGTTGCCATTTTTATTAATAACAATAGGCAAATGGAATCAAAAAGCTCTTCTTAACAGTGACAACCTAGAATAGATATCCTCAATTGAGAAATCGTATTTCTAAGGGTGTAATGGCTATCAGCCGAAAGCTCTGTTAAAATAAATTCATCCTGTCTAGACCAACTCAGCATCAAAAGTGAAAACAGATGACTAAGCTATTTCCTTTTCCTTTTAAATATAACTAGTAATGATCATTGATAGGACTTTGAGGCTAAATATGTGAGGATTAAGTCAGAATATTCGAGGTAAGAATTGAAAACCAGAGAGAAAATTCTCATTAAAGACCTAAAAGCATCATTTAAATTGTTATATATTTTTTTGGCTTCTTGTGTACAGCGGATGTTTATTTTAAACACTTACTATTTTTTATTATCAATAACATCCATGGTAAGGTTAATAATGATAAGTAGTAACTATATATGCTGAATTTCAGGAATGTTTTATTTAGTATTGTCACTTCATGCGCTTAGTAAGGATCTCTTCCTCATTTCTCTGTACCCTTCCATGTCTAGAATCTGTTACCTATTATTATTAATAAATTACTTTCATAGTGCTATTCTCTCTTCAGTGATTTAGAGACATATATAAATATAGGAGTTTTTACAGACAAAATCATTTGTGTATCTCCTTGGAGTTTTATACTATAACTCTAGAAATAACCCTTAACTTTTCCCTTTCTTCCTTCACAGCTAATCAGTTACCTGATCCTTTTGATTGTACTTTTGTCCTATCTTTTAAAAATCTCTAGACTTTATATTTTCTTCTTTCTCATTGGAAATGAATTTAGTTCAGAGAGGCATTCCCTCCTACCAGCTATTAAAATGACCTCCTAACTGACTTTTATGCTTCTAATCTCTTTCTACTAATTCATTGTTCACATGAAACACATTCCAAAACACAAGATCTGATTGGGTCAGTCCCTCTCCTTTAAATTTTGATGGCTCATTCCAGCTTCTAGTAATGTTTTCTGCCACCAATACCTTACCCCATGTCCTCATGGACTCCAAAGATACCTTATGCTACAGATATACTGAACCTTTGGGTGTTCTCCCAACCCAGCCTTCCTGTGCCTGTATAAACTTCCCATTTCTCTCCACTGGCACAAAGTAGGCATTCAATAGTGGTCATGACAGTAAGGCTGTAAGACCTTTTTGAAGATATATGTCTGCCTACTCTCAGGCATTTGATTACTTTCTGCATTGGGTTCCCAAACAACTTGTTCCTATCTTAATTATTGTTTTGTAACTTTCTATTTTTCAGCAACAACAGCCCTTTTTTTTTATTGATCTGTGTATCTGAATAGTATCTAGCATATAGTCAGTGCTCTATTGATCTTTGTATCTGAATAGTATCTAGCATATAGTCAGTGCTCAATAAAATGTAGTTTTTATGGTTACATTTTAACCATAAAACAACATAACAAATGAATAAGGAAACTCCTTTGAGAGACCTGGCAATGGCTGCTGTTAAAGGAGAATTGACCCTTGCATTTCAGCCTTCCAACGGCATGGGTATTCGGAAAATAACATTTCTTCTATACCAGCTACTGTGGGAGGTACTGGGACACAGTGAATCATCATCTCATTTTCATGGTTCTCTATACCTGGTGGAATAATAGAGCTACCGCAACCAGGACTAAGAAAAGTATTGTCTCATAGGAGGCGCCTGGAATATCCTATGCAAAAAGGACCAGCTTTTCTTTCTTTCTTTTTTTTTTCTTAGCCTTTAAAATAGCTCCTTTTATCATAAATGCTCATAAAAGCATTTCTCAGCTTCTCTGTCACTTGACCTGAGGTTTTCAAAGTATCCCCTGAAGAATCTGATTTGAAAAAAGAAATCCTCAGTCCTACTGATGTGAAATTGATCCTCAGTCACATGCTCTCCTTCCTCAGACAGCAAAATTAACCACCATCCTATTAAGTGGCGCCAATTATGTTTGAGAGCCCATCATGTGACCATGGTGCTAGCTAGTCGTATTGGAATGAAATTCTTCAGACTATAGGACTTGAAGAAAGTAAATAATTGCAGATCGTCAAGGAAGATTTATTTTCTGCAATTAGTTCCAAGGATAGACTACACAAGTGACAATGCTAAGGTGTTCCTTTTGTTTAAGAAAATAATTTTATTCTTTCCTAATGTAATCAATTCCATATATTTTTAGCTAAAAACGCTCTAACAAAAAGACTTCAAGTAAAGGTTTTATATTAATTATTAAACACACATATATTAAATTCTCATCTCCCAGACCATGTTGAAAATGAAAGTTAAACATTCTGGTCAATTATATTCCTGTGTATGTCACTCATGCATGATCAGCTCTCCAATATTTAGAGTTGATAAAATCCACATCACATAAATATATAATTTAGCCTAGCCTCAGAAAGAATGAGTTCACAGCTAACTTCAGATACATTCCCCACATTACCTGAAATTCTCTTCATTTCGTCACATTTTCTAAATTTGAACCAATCTGAGTTTTATTTCAGTTAACAAGTTCTGCACTGCTCCAAAGAATCCAGCTTTCTCGTTTTAGTACTATTCAATATCAGATTAGTTTTTTTCTGAAAACATTTTAGTAAAAATTAGTGTCAGGTAGATTTTCTACTAGAACATACTTGAAAATAAAGGCAGTCAATATTGGGAGTTTTAATGGATAATGAGCTAAAAGATGTGGCAGTGTAGAGGCAAGTGTGCTATAGAGGATATATTGTATGGTTTCTAGTGAGAGACTTCTGGTTAACATTAGGACATTCAATACTTAGAGTAAGGTTATTAGATTACTTTGGCAGCAAGCAGAAGAAAACTTTATGCAGAAGTCAGGCAGGCTACACGCACATTGAGTTGACCTCCACTTCTAAGTAATCTCTTATCTTTGCCTTTCTCTGCCTGTTGGCCTAATCTTCAGCCTTGTAGCAAGAAGACTGTAACAATTCCAGAGATGAACTCCAAATATCACACAACAATATCCAGAAAAAGTTTGCACTGTCTCTTCCTGTATGCCACTGTAGGATAGTTAGATCTTTTCCTAAAGCCCCCAGGTGAACTTTCCTATTATGTTGTATTGGTTGGAATTAAGTTGCAAACAAAAGTTGTGCACAAATTAATTTCTGGCTAGGGAAGAGCACTATGTTTGTCTTAGATCAATCAGAATTTAGCTCCCGGAGCTAGAGGTTGGGACATCTCTCAAAGCACCTAGCACCACGTAGGAGGATGGATACCTAAACAAGACAAAAGTTCTGTTAGGACAGAAAAACCAAGGACATTGGTTATTGATTGTGCAACCCATGTCTGCTACAAGGAATACATGATTCTATGAAGTGGAAGAGAAAGGGGAAGATACAAGAGAGGAAGTGCCCAAGTACAAATTTCATAAGCTTCAAACTTTTGCCTGGAGCTCAATTCTGTATTTAAATTCATCTTTAATTAATATCCATGACAATGGTATAGCAGTCATAGAAACACTTGTCAATAGAGATTTTCTATTTACCAAATACCTGTTAATAGAAACAGTCTATTAATGGAATTATTTAGCGCACCAACTAGGACACCATGCTTTCTCTTTCTCGCCAAAACTAGAGTAAAACAATTTTTGCAATAATTATTTCACAAACAAAATATAACCTCTATCCTGTAATTTAATGAAAAATTAATTTAATATATGCATGAGTGTCTAATGTTTTGTGATTTGGTGCTAAGAGGGGATTATATGTTGTTTAATATTTAGATATATAGTCATTAGTTCCATTTTCTAGTATTTGGGCATCATGGTTGTTATTTACTTATTATTTATTTATTCACTAATATATATAATCTAAATATTTTATGCCAGGAACTAGGCAAAACTCTAAGAATACAAAGTAGGGTAAAAACAGAAAGAGTTGTCATGAACAAATAGATGTTCCACTCAGTAAGCTTAGAAGATTTAATCCCTGAATAGATACTTATGTTTTAAAAATCATCCAAATGAAAAAAAGATCTTGTAGGAAGTAAAACAAAACAAAACAAACAATTCAGGTCTTCTTCAAAGGATGAAATAGTCTAGTGCATAGCTAACATTGTGTTTTAAGAATTATTTTCCTAGCCACTTGTGAAGCTAAGCTTGCATTTTGGAGGAAGCTATTGGGAAATATAAGGTTTGCTCAGTCCCTGTTGCCTAATCTCCATAGTTGAAAAACATTTAATGTGCCCAAACCTGTGATAATCTGCCATTACACCTTTGCAAATAGTTATCTCATTATCAAAAGTGAATGGAAAAATCAAAAGAGGGAAAACCCAGAAAATCTAGCAAATATATATCTATCAAACTAATAAAACATGTATTTAAAAAATTATATTTATGTTTCATAAAATGTAGGAATTTTGACTATCAAGATCCTAGAAGCAAGGGATATTTTTTACAATTAATTCTGCAACCCCCTAGTTTACTACAATATTTAATATTCAACATTTGCACAAATATTTTATACTGAAATAAATAAAGAGAATTTTTTTTCTCATTGTCCATTTGTAAAATTTAAGTGTGAAATCTGCTCCTTGCTTATTTGGAGGAAAATATAAAGTAGGGCCCTATGGGCTAGAAACAAATAAATTTTGAAATTAATGTCAATTGGAAATGCATTCAAATAGCAATTTCTATTTATATGCAAAAATCTCAAAGTTGCCTGGCATTAAAGCAGGGAAAATGATGTAAACTCACAGGAAATATAAGTGCATCCCTTATATCTGATTCAGTTCAATCCAGTTTGACTGAATAAATATATTGCAAAATCCAGTTTGAGTAAAAAAAATACATTGCAAAAAATGAAGGTTAATGAGAGTGTGACCAAAGACACTAGCAATGAGAATAGAAAGACAATCATGCAATACTGCTGCAAGGATGAAATACAAACACCTTCGCATGACGTGAAAAGCCCTTCACAATCATGCTTCTGACTGCCTCTCCTGCTTCGTCTTGTGCCAGACGACCCCATGTTCCAGTCATTGAACAGCGTCTAGGATTCCCCACATCCTGCACATCGTCTTATCTTTTCCCCCAACATTTTATTTAGAACATATTCAAGCTTAAAGTTTTAAAGAATTTTATGGTGAGCACTCCTCTGTCCACATCCTAGATTTTATTATTAATATTTTAGTGTAGTTATTTTATCATGACTCTAGCCATCTTCTATCCCTCTATCCATCAAAGTAAATTGCAGTCACCAGTAGTCTTCCCCCTAAACACTTCACATGTATGTTCCTTCACAAGAGATCAGTACCTGTTTATGGCTTTTTATTTTTCTGCTGTAGTAAAATATACATACAGTAAAATATATATGTCTTAAGTGTACCATTTACTGAATTTTGACAAATGCTGTGTACTATAAACCCCTTTTCAAATATAGCACTTTACCATCATTCCAGGGATTTCCTTTATGCCTCTTTCTAGTCTATTCCAGCCCCAGCCTTCCAGAGGCAACCACTGCTCACCTTTTTTCCACACTAGATGCTTCACATACCCGTCAGCATTTGGTGTTGTCAGTGGTTTTTAATTTTAGCCATTCTGATGGGTATGTAGTGGCCTCTCGTTGTGGTTTAATTTGCATTTACCTGGTGACTGATGATGTTGAGCCCTTTCTCATGTGCTTATTGCATATTTGTATATTTTCTTTTGTGATGTGTCTGTCCAAATCTTTGTCTTTTTATTATTGAGTTGTAAGACTTCTTTATATATCCTGGTTACCAGTCTTTTGTCAGATATAAATTTTTAAAAAAATGTTTTCTTTAGTCTGTGGCTTGCCTATTTATTTTCTTAATGATTTCCTTTGATAATCAGACATTTGTAATTTTATGAAATCTAGATTATCAAATTTTTCTTTTATGGCTACTTCTTTTTCATATCCTAAGGAACTTGCCTATTCCTAAATCACAAAGATATTCTCCTATGCTTTTCCTTGAAAGCTTTATGGTTTTAGCTTTCATAATTAAATCTATAATCTAATTTGATTTACTTTTTGCAGAGAGTTTGAGATTTTTTTCTATATCGACATACAGTTATTTCAGAAAAGAATGTCTTTTATTGAAAAGAATGTCTTTTTCTGGTGCTTTGTCAAAAATAAAATGACCCTCTAAATGTGGATTTATTTGGGGGCTTTCAATTCTGTTTTATTGATCCTTGTTAACAGTTATGCCTAGTAAAAATTTATTGATTATTATAACTTTATAGTAAGTCTTGAAATCATGTAGTATAAATGCTCCAAATTTTTCAAGTATGCTTTACATTCTAGGTTCCTTGTGTTTATATATAAATTTTAGAATTAGCTTGTTGATTTCTACAAACAACAACAAAAAACTTTCCAGGACTGTAAGTTGGATGGCATTGGATCAATTTTGCATTATGTCCTTTAAAAGAAAAATTTTTTTCCTCCATGCTTTGTTAGTGCGCTAGTACACTGAAATATACTTTTTTCTTCACTAAAAGGCAACTCCAATTCATTTTTTAGGACTCAGTTCAAATACCACTTTTGTTAAGTCTTCCCAGTCAACCCCTTTTCTGGTAGAATTAATTGCTTATTCCAGCTCTACATACTTCAGTGGAACTTATCATATTTTGTTATGATTGTTTTTGGTTATATATATATTTCAATACTTTATTCATGTCATTCCCCATCACCTACTATAGTAATTAGCACATAATAAACTATCCTTGAGTATTTATCCATTAAACTCTTCATTGTGTGTTTACTACATACCAGAGGTTACATCTTAGGGAGAAACACAGAAAAAAACATGTACATGGAGAAATGAATAAAATAATTGCAGATAATGCTAAGTGATACGAAGACAATAAAACCAAGGAAAGGGATAGAGGGAACTGGAGAGCATGATGTAACTACCTTAATTCAAGAGGTCAGAGAAGGGCTCTGAGGAAGTGACATCTGAGCTGAGACGTTAATGATAAAAATGAAGCATCCATAAGGACTTCTGGGAGAAAGAGCATTTTGGGCAACAGAATAAGAAATGCAAACGCTCTTAGGTGAAATCAAGCTTAGACCAAGGAAGGGACAATTATTGAGCAATTAAGTCTGTCTAACAGAGAAGGATGTCCAGGGAAGCTTCATAGAACTGAGGCTTGAGAAAATAAGTCTAGTTATCCTGTCAGAGAAGTCAGCAGGAAAATATTCTAAGCAGAGGAACTATATATGTCAAGGAGAAATATACAGGCAAAGGGGAGAGTGGCAGGAGATTAGGTTACAGAGGTAGGCAGATATAAAATAATGTAGGTCTATGGACCATCCAAAGGAGTTTGGATTTTATTCTGATTGCAAGAGAAGGTTATTAAAGTCAAAAGTCAATGTGATATGTGCTTGGTGAAGACTACTATGGATCCTAAGTGGCAAATAGGTATAGGTAGGTGGGGCAAGAGTGGAAGCCCTAAGAACATTTGGGAGACTATTGCATTGGACTGGGTGAGAGAATATGGATATTTGAAACAGAGTTCCTCAGTAGAATGGATGAAAAGTGAAGTCCTTTGGGTTATATTGGAGGTGTCACAGACAGGTTTTGTCTATAATTAAACATGAAACCCGAGAATAGGGTCAACTATGAGTGCCACTTTTTCTGTCCTGGATATATCATTGGGCCATTTACTGAGATGATAATGAGAAGGACTTTTGGATAGAGGGAGTGGGAATGGAGAGAGGCCAGGAACCAGGAGTTTCATTGTGGAAATGTTAAGTTTGAGATTCCTGTTAGATATCCAAGAAGAGATGCCGAGAAGGTAACTGGATTTATGAGTCTGGAACTCAGAGGAAAGGTCAGAACTGGATGTACTTCAGTGTTATAAATATATGGCAGGTATGTAAGACCATGGTCCTGGATGAGATCACTAGAGAGCAAGAAAAAGACTGAGGAACAAAGGAGATTGGCAAAGAGGAACTATTGTGATAGGATAATATCAGAATCCAATGATGTCAGGGAAGTTTAGAGAAGGAAATGTCTCAATAAAGAATAAGTAAGCAAACAAATAAAATGATGGACAGAAAGTTGACCCATCCAGTAATTTTGAAAAATAAAATTATTTGGTGACTTTAATTTCATTTTAGTAGAGTGGTATTCACAAAATCCTGATGGTAGTGGATTGAGGAGTGATTACAAGAGGTAAAAGAAAGACATAGACACTTCAAAATTGTGTCCTAAAGGAGATAAAAAGAAAAAAAAAATCTATAGTAGCCAGAGAGAATTTGAAGTATTTGTATTAATTATTTATTTTTTAACACAGATGACATTAAAGCATGTTTGTATGCAGATAGAAATAACCTAGCCATGAGGGAGAAAGTGAAAGGAAAAGGAGATTATTTGAGAACCAAGGTCCTTGTTAATTTCTCTCACACACAAAAAAAATATGTAAGGTGATGTGCTAGTTGTCTAGATTGTGGGAATCCTTTCACAATGTATGTGTACATCAAATTACTGATGGATACTTTAAAATATCTTATAATTTTATTTGTTAATTGTACCTAAATAAAGCTGAAAAAATTTTAGCAAAATTCAATAACCATTTCTTATTTTTTAACAATTATTTTTTGTAAAAATAAAGCAGAAATTGAAAGATATTTAATTTACATAAGGAAAAAAAGGAAGGGAGGAAACCCATTGAATATGTTTTTCCTAAATAATATATAATGATTTTTTACCACTGTTTTCTAGCTCCTCGGTCTCAAGAATAATTATAAAGATCAACATAGCATTATTGATATTCACAAATATACAACCTATAATTAATAGATCTATCATTGTCAGTAGGTCTATCATATGCATTTTCTATCAGTATTTTCCTGTTAGCATTAACTGGAATGCCATGAAATATTGTTATTCACTGAAATGCCAATGCCACTGATTGAAAAAGTTTGCCCTCATATGACCCTGCAGAAACAAGAGGCAGAGTGTTCTAAAAAATTGCGTTAATATAATTCATTTTTATTTTGTTATTTAAACTTTGTTAATATGCTAAACATAGATAAGTGACTTTCCTATTTGATTTTTGCACATATTTTTAAAAGTGATCCTTGCTAAAATGAGGAGATGAAACCAAGAACACAAAAGGAGGCCTTGACCTTAGACGAGAGAAAGGACACTTTTTTCATTGTAAGAGGAAGGGAAGCAGAGTACATGAGTACTAATGTAGGTAGGATGGTAGATTTTTGTGGTAGAAAAAAAAAATAAAGGGTTGAAAAATGGTAAGAGACTCTTTAAGACTTGAAGACTGATTGAGTGCTAGAAATGAAAGAGGAGTGAAAAGGTTTTCAGCATTATAGATAAATGTGCGTGTGTGGTGGGGGTAGATGCTGTTGACAATACCATTGATCAGTCCATTCATTCATTCATTTATTCACTCATTCATTCAACGAGAGGCAGCATGAAGAAGACAGACACCACCACTGGCCTCAAGGAGACTTCAGTTGAAGTTACATAATAGTTCTTGAGGATTCCATTTTTTATAAGGTAGTATCAATAAATGTATGGCTAAAGTGTTGTCCTGTGGTCATAAATAAGAACAAGGGCTATTTGTTGTTTCTGAGATGTGTTCTTTGGTTAAGATAGCTTGAGGTACATTTTTTATTATAAGAATTGCTTCTTATATCTGTTATGCCAATGACTGTATCATAACATTTGAACTCAGTTGGCCCCAAATCCTTGTCCTTGTACATTTATAGGGAGGTATCAGTTGTTATTCAGTTGGCTTTTTTTTGATCCCCTACCCTGAACCTTACACATACTTGTGATTACATTCTTTCTTTAGATAAGCTAATGTCATCAAGTTCCTAAACTATTCTAAGTTGAGATACAGTAGAGCTTCATGATTAAGATATGAATTCTGGAGCTAAATTACACTGATTGGAAGAACTTCACCATATACACATCAAGTGACCTTGTGAACAGTATTTAGCTTCAGTTTCCTCATCTGTAAAATGGGAATAATACATAGAACCAGAAATACACACACAAATGAATGTCTGAAAAGTGGTAAAATATGAATAAACTGTGTGAATTATATCAATATAACTTTCTTGGTTTTGATATTGTACTGTCGCCGTGAAGGATGTTAATATTGGGGGAGGCTGAGAGAAATGTGCTTGTGACTTCTCTTTACATTTTTTATATAACTTTCCATGAATTTATAATGATTTCAAAATAAAAGTTAGAAAAATGTGTATAGTAACAGAATCTACTTTATAGGGTTTCAGAAGGATTAAATGACTTGATAGGTACATATAAAATGCTTAGGAGAGTGCTGGTATACCTTAAGCGTGTTATAAGTGTTAACCATCATTTAAAGGTGATCTTCACTATATCTGCTCTGATTAATTTTTATAGTTTTTTGTTGTCCTCCCAGAAGACAACCTTCTCTTATATAATAGTTCTTAGGGGAATATTTAACACAAATATTACATGTTCTATATATATATATATATATATATGCGCATATATAATACATATACTATAGTTATAATTTAGTACGGGGTTGAACATTGTTAAAGAGAAAATCACAAGCTCAAAATAAAGTCACTTGTGCTAAAGCCCATGACACTTCACCTAGACTTAATATCTGATCTAATTCCAGTTTCTCCAGGAATATAATCTTAGTCTGGAATTTTCTGATCAGCACCCATAAGGTAATCTGTCACAGTGGCCCTCTCCTCCACATCTCCTCCTCCCCCATGCCCCAACGCACACATACAAAGGATGCTGAGGCAATCTGCCTGATCAGACCAGACCTTCTCCTCTAAGAAGGTAGGTAACCTGGCCTGAAACAATCTTTTCTTTGTTTTTAAAATTTATTATTATTTTTAATATTTTTTATATTTTTAGGCAAGACAACCCTTGGTTGAACTCACAGATTGCAAGGACCTTGTCAATTTACAATCCCTTATTTTTTATTTTTTTATGCCTACAGCACCTCGTCTTCCTAGGTGGTCTCCCATCCAAGTACTAACCAGGCCCGACCCTGCTTAGCTTCCAAGATCAAACAGGATCGGGCTTGTTCAGGGTAGCATAGCATGGCTGTAGTTATTTTCTTTTGCTAACAACTTTCACATCCCACCCAGTTTCTGACTACAAAAGCCTTCCATATTGTACAGCTTCTCTGAACACCTCTCTTCTATAGACGGGATGCTGCCCAATCCTGATTGCTCAATAAAGCCAGTTAGGTCTTCAAATTTATTTGATTGAATTTTTTTCTTTAGCAGCACTTAATAGGCTTTTTACAAATGTTCATTTAACATTCTCTTAATTTTACTGTTATGTACCATAGTACATTTGTCAAAACTATTAACTAAACTACAGACTTTATTTGATTGCACCAGTTCTACTCCCCTCTCCCCCGTCCCCGCCACCCCCAAAGTCCATTCTCTGTTCCAGGATCCAATCTAGGATACTACATGACATTTAGTTGTCCTGTCTTCTTATATGCACGGGTGCTCAGTCTTCCCTTGTTTTTCATGATTTTGATAATTTTGAAGAGTATTGGTATTTTATAGAATGTCCCTCTATTTAGGTTTGTTTGATGTTTTCTCACGATTAGATTAGGATTATATGGATGTGGGAAAGAATTCCACAGAGGTGAAGTGCCATTGTCATTGCATCATAATCAGCATCATGATATTCACGACTTATCACTGATGATATTGACTTTGATTGCTTCGTTAAGATAGTGTCTGTCCAGTTTTTCCACTGTAAAGTTACTGTTTTACTTTCTACATTGCTTTTCTTTCCATGCTTTGAAAGCAAGTCACTAAGTTCAGGCCATACTAAAGGGAAGGGAATTACACCCTACCTCCTGGAGCAAGAGCATCCAAATATATAATTTGCAATTTCTTGTAAAAAAGATTTATCACTTATGCCCAATTTGTTTGCTTAATCAATAATTTACGTCAGTATAGATTTATGGATATTTTATTCTTTGAATTATAAACCAATAACACATTTATTTATTTATTTGCTCAAATTGTTTTAGCCTTGGTCATGGGGAGTTATTTTAGGTTAACTCCTGTGTCTTTTTGACATACTCCCATCCTTTTTTGTTTTTAGCTATTCTTTGAAAGTATAATAAATGACAAGGCACACAAAAATGTGTTATACACAGATTAACCTCATCAGCATCATCTAGAACCTTAATTTGTTTTGGCAGGTAACTTTAATTATGTCATTCTGCAATAAATGCTTCCTGATATCACTGTTTTTATTTGAACTTTTGTTTTAAAAAAGTTTCTTGAAAATGTTCATATGTTGTTCCACTACAAAAAAAAAGAACTTGAAAATATTTGGTGGGACATTGAGTATTTACCATGCCATTTCATTCTCTGCAAGGAATATGTTAGAATCTTTTCATAATTTTATTTTTCTATTAAAAATAATAGTACAGTAAATAGATCTGCTTGGTTGAGAGGTGTGACTTAGCGTGAGGAAGAGGCTCATGATCTTTGTATCTTGTTGCTTTAGAAATTCCAGAATAGCTTTGCCAAATGCTTTCAGAATGCCTTTCTAAATATTTATCCAAGGGGTTCTTGCAGAGATTTTTCTGAGCTATCAGGCATTCATGAACATGACTGTATTGGCAGTTAGGCAATTTTCTGGAGAGAAATTAAGATGCAATAAAAATCTTTGTATCATCTATAAGTAGTTCCGAAAGAAGCTAGGAAATTGAGCTGGAAAAGGAACAAATGATTTTATTCAGAAACCCACAAAATTTAGTGGAGTTGTAATTTTAATATACTTGAAAAAAAAAAACTAACAGTATGAAGTGCCTTGTAAGTACTTTGTACTTACTGTTATAACACTTTCACCTTGATTCTTATAAATTTAGAGGTTAAATCTTTACCCAAAGTTATTATTTTAAAATTTTTGTTACAAATGACAGAAAATCCAAAACTGCAGTGGCATTTATAGAAGTTTCTTTCTCTCTTATGTAAAAGTTTATGAGCTGATATGGTGCTTCGAGGTATACATGGCCTTGATCTCATGGTCCAAGGTGGCAACATATATGTTCTAAGTAGGAGGAAGGAAGAAGATGTCAAGAGGAGTTACGCATGCTGCTCATTAAGAAGGTCTCTAGGAGCTTCCCCATGACACTTCTGTTTACATTCTATCAATCAGAACTTAGACTTGTAGACATATCTAGCTGCATATTAGGCTGGAAAGGTAGTATTTTTTCTCAGTGGCTTTGTGCCCAGCTAAGTTTTCTATCTCTGTAGGAGGGAAAGGCTAATATTAAGGATAAATAGAAGTCTCTGCGGTATTCACAGTGGTAAAGATGGGGTTTGAACTCAGAAATGTCTTACTCTTGTGTTCTTTCTAAACCAGATCTTTTCATGATATAGAAAAAGATATAGAAAAAGTGTTGAATTGGCCCCATTTTTTGAATTACCAAGTTAACTGGAAAAAAGGAATGTGCATGTGACATGGGACGGAAAGAAGCTGAAGAATCATAAACTGGGCTTTCAGGGTTCCTTTGTGTGGGCAAAGAATAATCTTGATAAGTCTTCTGGTCCTCCCAGAAGGGAAGAACAACATTTTGACAACCACCTATCCATAATCCTAGACCAGTCCTGTGCTGTCCAATATAGCAGCCACTAGCTACATGTGGCTACTCAGCACTTGAAATATGACTAGTTGGAATTGAGACACACCATAATTTATAACATATCTTGAATTTCAAAGACTTAGGACAAACAAAAAATGAAATATATCTCAATAATTTTTAATTTCTGAGGATTTGTATGGAGGGATGTATTGATTCTGGATTAAATAAATGACTCCAAGTTCTTTCTGAGGTCTCTATCCCAGTTTCTATGAAATGTGAATGTATTGACTATCCTATGGGTAACTTGTATGAATTGACTCCAGTACTTGAATTGTACTGAGCTCCTTAGGCCCACACTTCTGAGGCATATAGCCATTCTTATTGCTAGATGGACAAGGTGATTTCTTGAGATTACTTCCTGGAAGTACCTATGTTTGCTTTATTAACATCCACAAGGGGAAATATTTCTGGGCTGGACTCAGCATAGCCTACTTGAAGAGCATCATGATTTCACAAAGATTACTGAAACTGAGTCCTCAAGCACATTTGCAAGTTATGTAGTAATTTAGTAAGCTTTGGCTAGTTCAGAAATATTAAATTTGTTAAAGCAATTAGGTGCTCTCTTGTTAACCTCATTTATCTTCAGCTTTAGGTTCTCTTTAGCAGTGATTGATCTACATTTTCCAATTGAAGGTTTAGTGTTCTCTATATCAGGGGTCCCCAACCCCTAAGCCACAGACCAGCACCAGTCTGTAGCCTATTAGGAACTGGGCTGCACAGCAGGAGGCGAATGGCAGGCCACTGAGCAAAGCTTCATCTGTATTTGCACTGCTCCCCAGTGCTAGTATCATGGCTTCAGCTCCACCTCAGATGATCAGGCGTTAGATTCTCACAGGAGAACTGGACCCTGATGCCAAAAATATCGGGGACCACTGCTCTATGTAGAAAAAGGAAGGAGGACTTAAGGAGTTCTGCGTTTTTTGATCCATTGATATTTTATCATATATTGCCAGCAGCAAGTATCTCTCTTCCTTGTTCTATCCCCAATATACATGAATGCACGCATAAATGCATATATATAAATACATATATCTTCTTACTCTGAATGTTACATAGATAGATAGAGAACACATTTTGATGTCATTAGCATTTTCATCAAATATTATCTCATTATGGATTTCAAATATTCTACTTGTCCATGCTACCAGTGAAAATACCTTTCATTAACTTCACATTTTTCAGTAACCGAATTGTTCATTTGAACTATTTGCAAATTATACTGATATTCATTAAAACTGCATAATCTATAGCTTTTAAAATAAAATTTTGAAAAAAATTTTTTAAAAGACTTCTTGTTTAACAAATACTCTCCTTGATGGAAAAAACGAAAAAGTGTATTGAGGATAAAGGTGAGTAAGAGGAAATGATGAAACTGAGGAGAGGCTGTTGCTTACGCAGGGTGGATTTGTTTATTTTAAAAAGTACCAAAGTGGTTGTTTTTTAGGTAAATTAAGACATTTAATTTTTGTAGAGTAGACCATTATTGTTTGGTTGTCCCTTTTTCTGGAAACATTATTTTGGAAACTTGTCTGCCTCACACTCCAATCGGGTGGTTCTGGTGGGAATAGCCAACCAAAGAGCCCAAACCAATGGCCACTGGAATGATCACATGATGCAAGTTAGGCTAGTAAGAGCTTTCCTCCAGAACTTTTCTAATTGAAATTAAGAGAAGAGTCAGGTTTTCTTTAAGGAAGGCAAAGGCAAAAGGGATATGCCTTGCCATGTGATAGGTTTGGCAGCATACCACTGACATGCAAAGAGGAACAGATGCACAAAATGGACAAAAAGTTTTTAGAGTGTTCGTGCATCTGGTTTCATTAATATCTAGAGCACAGATACATCCCACTGTTAATGACAATTCAGTATGAGAACCAATATATTTCCCTTTGCTTAAGTGAATATGAGTTGTGTTACTGTCATTTGAGAACCAAAAGAGTCCTAGCTAATACATTGTCCCTTTGGTAGCCAGTTTATGATCCTTAATGGATCACTAATGATCCTTAACTCTGGTAGTCACATTTTTTGTGCAGTATCTTCATAGATTACATAGAGATATCATCAATAAAGTATAGCAGAGGTGATGGTGTGTAACTACTGTAGCAAGGTCATAGAAAGTCTATCTTCGCTTCTTGGGTTGATTGCAGAGGAAGAAATCAGCTGCCATGTTGTAAGGACACTCAAGTAATCTTGAGATGAGGCCCACATGAAAAGGAACTAAGGCCACTTGCCAAGATCCAGAGCCAACTAGTCACCATGTGAGTGAGCCACCTTGGAAGTTGATCCTCCAGTCCCAGAAAACCTCCAGATGACTGCAATTTTATGAGAGACCTGATTTAGAAGCACCTGCTAAGGTACACCCAAATCCTGGACCCACAAAAAATGTAAGAAATAATAAATGTTTATTATTATTTCAAGCCACTAGTTTGGGGGTAATTTGTTACCCCAAGCAAACATTTTACTTACATAAAAACAGATAGCTCATACAGCCTTGTAGGAACATTGAAAAGGAGAAAAAAGTGAGTGAGAAAATTAATACAATAATATGGTGCTTTCCGAGGAAGATGGTCAATGACTAAGTTTGCTGCTCTTGACATCCAGTGTTTCTACCCCTTTCTGCTTTACACACTTACCTTGGTTATATACATTATCTCTAACTATCACAGAAGCTAATATCTCAGTATAAAAGCAAAATGGCAAATCAATTCATTTGAATTCTATTTAATGACAAAGAATAATCTGTTTCTTTAAATAAGCTTCTATACTGACGTTTACTTAAATCTCTGTTACTGTTACTCTCAGAAAAATAAATACTAGCTTGTAGACATTTAAACACTTTTCACACTGGTTCACATAATAAAGGTAAGACTTTTTGACAAATGGATAATTGATAACTATCATCTAAAGAGTATTATAATCATTGAATTTTCTAATGGACTTCTCTATTAGAGTATTAGATTTTTGGCTTGATGTAGAATAATACACGAATACAATACAAATTTTTGTTTTTTGATGTGATGTTTTTAAGCTTGTTAAATAGCATTAATTTTTTTCTACTTTTATTCTTTAAGTTTTCTAGTTCTGAAAACTGTTACATACATTTAAAAATAGAATCTAGTTCAACTCCTCATTCAACTGGTGACTCAGCAAAGAGTTGCAGGTGGTTCTTCTGCTTGTGGCCCCAGCATTAACTGTGGTATGACTTCACATACCTTCTCTGCACTCAATTTCCCTCATTCATTAAATAAGTACCTTGAATATATTTAATCCTAAAATTCCATACAATTGGGAAAGTCTCTAAATATCGAGTCTTCAATTATCCAACTTATAAATTGGCAAGTCAGAAAAATCACTGATATTTGTATGTGTAAGGTAATTGATTTTTAGTCACATTTATGTTCTTGATACCTGGAGTTGTGTTTTGTACAATGATTTCACTGTTGAAAAAAAACAAAAAATGGAACATTATTCATGAGGTAAAATTAATGTTTTAAAATGCTGTTAAGTAAAAGTACATAGAAGACAGAAATGAGCCATAATTTTTAAAATGATAATACCTTATATTTGAAAAACACAAATTATTGTTCAAGAAATTATGATTTAAATTACAACTAAGCTACATGTTAGATAATATGTGTGAATAATCCAATGAGGTAATATCTCTTCCTTATGTTCTTCCTAATTGTTGTGCAATGAAAAATTTCTGGAATGCTAAGTTTTCATTTTGAAATCTATAATATGATATATATACATATACTTCTATAGATAACACTGTCTGTAACTCTCAGTTAGCATTTTATGAAGCTGATGAAAATCTTTTTCTAAACCAGCAATGAAAGATGAAGGCCAGTAGAGGTTTACTGTTCAGTATTTGATGTAGATGGAAACAATCATTTATCTAGTTACAGTGATGCCACTGCATTGTATACTATATTTCATTAGATCCACACATCAAGCCAATCAAAGAGTGACCTTTATCTCTATTTTCAGAACAAAGAAAGAAAGGCAAAGAAGGTAATTAATTTATGCATTTTAACATAGCAAGAGAGAGGAGGAACTGAGAATTGAACATATATCGCTAAAGATAGCTTTCAAACTTTTGTTAGGCTGTGAAATCTTTTCTTAGGGTGAAAACTTTTGTGCATGTGAAAAATATAAAACACAAATTCCTGGGTGCTCTGACTGAGCTGCTGGATTCGCTGCTTTACTTCTCTTTCTGCTCTACCCATCCCACCACCCTAAAACATCGCCAGTTTGAAAACTGCTGGGTTATGCCATTATGCCTTGTCATTCTATTTTTTTTTAATCAAGAGTCCTCATTTAGTGAACTAAATTATTCTCTACTAACAAGAATATTTGACATACCAAAGTAATACACTTATGTAAGATATTATTTGTCAAGCTTTAGAAATTATTATACAGGGCAGACAAGATGATGGTGATTATAAGAACCTTGGCAATGGTAAAGATGCTAGAATTAACTGTATATAAAAACTGTACATTTGCATTTGCTTAGTTTCAAAGTTAAATAACATATGTGCAAGTCTTTTAAGGCACCTAGTCAGTTTCATTGCTCCCTCCTGAAAAGCATGAGAGTAGTTCTTTGTGAGATGTTCCTTATAGGTGTATTAACCATTTTTTGTTTGTTTGTTTTTTGTTTTTTGTGTTTGTGTGTGTGTGTGGCGGGGGGTGGGGGTTGCCCTATGTAACCCTACTAGTTCAACAGGGATTGACGTGACCTAAAGACTAATGGCCTATGATGACGCCTGGCACAAGAGGTGTACCCTGTCTTTTCTCTTACAGAGTTTGAGTATGAAACATCCAGGGAGAGTTAGCATTGGGTAAATGCAGAAGTAGAGAGAAGGAAGACAGGAAACGGAAGCCATGAGTAAGCAAAGCTATGAGGCAGAGAGAAAGTGAGTAGAATGTAGTCAGTAGCAATAGTTGGAAAAATAAGCAGGTAAAGAGAAACAGAGACAGAAGAGCTGAGTCATGTGCATGGCAAGAAGCCAAGAGTTCCTTTGAGGTGACCAATGGGTAGCTGATACAACTAGACTAGAGCTATTACTCAGTTGTTGCTGAGTGGCTGTAATGAAAATCTAGTTTTCCACCAGCCTGCCAATGAGATCTTTATCTATCTTTTCTACTTCCTCATATCATATTCTTTTAAATAAATCTACATTAATTGAGCCAAGAGAACCTTTCTGTCTTCCTAGCACCTTGAAAGAATCTAATTAACACAATACTTAAAGCTTGCACAGCACCTGGAACTCCATCTATCATGGCTATTATTATTTTCAAAGGGATCCTATGGACAAAAACAAAAACTGCAGACCCGCACTCAAATCCAAGAGTCGCAGTCGGTTTAGGTTTGTAGTTTGGTAGCTCCCCTTCCCCCTCTCCTGCTTTAAAGGTTTTTCAGTTCCAGGGGAGGGCCCAAATTGGATACATGTAGGTGTGGAAATAAAACACATGTTCTAACAGTTTGTGAGAAATGGATCAATCTCTTGGGATATGAGGTTTCACAAAATATTTCAAATTATTTTTCAAATATCATCATCTTGACAAAAAAAATAATTTTCTAAAAGAATTTCTCTTTTTAGCATTCAAACGGTCTTAAGGGAAATATAATGTACATATTTCTAACTCACCTTACATGACTTAGTATTGTTTAATAGGAATTGATTGATGTTCAAAAATTCAAAAGTTTTGAACTAAAAGATGATTCTGGACAGTGAAACTATCTTCTTAAAAAAGAGCTGAATTACATATTTTCTTTAAAAAAGTTCTCAAAGTTTGACCTTAAACTTTACCACATATTGTTCCTTCGTATAACAGAAAAAGTAAACTCTAAAAAATATCTCCCTTTCTTCCAGTTATGAACAAAAAAGTAATTTAAATTCCAGAAAATTAAAGGGCAACAAAAACAAAAATCCAATTATATTCTTAATCTAGGTGGAGAGAGAGAGAGAGAGAGAGAGAGAGAGAGAGAGAGAAAGGGAGGGAAGGAGGAAGGAAGGAAGGAGGAAAGAAAGGGAAGAAGAAATGGGGTGGAGAAGAAGGAGAGAAGGAGAAAAAAGTACTGAGATAAAGGATTATGGGTCTGTGAACTAAATGACATGTAATAAACAACCCACATTTCTCTATGGAATTCATTAAATCTCAGAATGATCTAGAGAGCTTAGATGGTATAAAATTATACTTTGGCTCTATTTCCTTGATACCTTATTCTTGTCCCTTTATAATACTCATCAAACTTTTTTGAAATTACCTGCCTTTCCTCCTATTGAAAACAATGTGAGGGTAGGGTTATGTCTGTCTTATTCCCCATTATCCCCAGAACCAATATAATACCTAGCAGAGTAGGTGCTCAAAATTATTTGTTAAATAAAAATTTATAACATAGTAATGTCTAAGGGTTAAAAGCACAGTCTCTGGATTCAAATTCAATGTCATTTTCAATATCTATAGAGTAGATACAGTAATGGTGCCTGTCTGAGTTATAGTGAGAATTATATGAGGAAATACACATACAGCCATTGGCATGGTTTATGTTCACTATAAAAAAGTTGTTACTATTTCTCCGTAGCAATGCATCTAAGCATTTTTTTAATGAAGTTTTTATAAAAGTCAAGTAAAAACAGATTTTTAAAAACACCCGTTGTGATTTAGACATGGACCCTGAACAGAGTGTACTTGGGTCACTCTGTAGATGTGGCCATTGCCCAAGTTTATTCCTTGGATAGATGACCCAGAAATTGAAAGGTTGTAAATGACTGGCCTGTCAGTCCAGGGATGGCATAGTTTTTAACAGAACCTAATCACATGGCTGGTGGGCAATAATAAGAGATAGAATTTATTAAACACCCACCAAGTATGACATGTTTTATAAATATTTCTAATTCTTACAGAAAACCTACGAAAGCTACTCTATATTTTTTCCCATTTTATAAGTAAAGAAACTAGAACTCAAATAGATTAAGTCACTTGTTTAAAAGTTTACAAATTTAAAATTGCTGGAATGTATTATCTTTACAATTTTTCATAGATATGAGACTTCTAAAATATAAAGTTTATTTTAAAAATAAAATTAAAACATTTTTTTTAAATGGAAACCGTTAGAACAAAAAGTTAATTAAAAAAATAGATTTCTAAAACAGAATCTGGAATAAAAATCACTGGACCTGATAATAAACCCAGTTCTATCATTTTTTTTATTTATTTTTAAAAATAAATTATTGAGGTAATATTGAATTAATAACATTACATAAATTTCAGGTGTACCATTATATAATATGACATCTATGTGGTCTATTGGGTGCTCATCACTCAAAACCTAGTTCTCCTTTCATCACCATATATTTGAGCCTCTTTGTCCTCTTCATCCTCCCACCAACCCCTTCCCCCTGGCAACAACCATGCTATTGTTTGTGTCTATGAGTTTGTCTTTTTATTTGTTGTTTTTTGTTCTGTATCCTACACATGAATGAAATCATATGCTTCTTGCCCTTTTCCATCTGACTTACTTTACTTAGCATAATACTCTCAAGACAGATTCATGCTATCACAAATAGCAATATTCTATCTTTTTTATGGCTGTGTTGTATTCCATTGTATATATGTACCACATTTTCCTTATCCAATTATCCATTGAAGGACACTTAGGTTGCTTCCATGTGTTGGCTATTGTGAATAATCCTGCAATGAACATAGGGATACATATATCTCTATAAAAAATATTTTCAAATTCATTTTAGAATAGACCTCTATCTCTCATTTTTTTAGGAGAGCTTCATTATCCATTATCCAACCTTCCCTCCATCCTCTCTTTACTTCCATTTCAAGCCAGAAAATATAATTCCAGCAAGTAGGAAATTCTCTATCACTTCAAGAAGAAATTTGCATCTCTAAGGGTGAGCAATCCAATGAGAACCAGCTCATTGGTTTCTTCCCAGCTCTTCGAGGCTTATTACTCTCATAAGCAGTGAAAGGGAGTTTTCTGGAACCTCTCAAATTACTTTCCTATGTCCTTAACCACTGCATCTCTGTTCAGCCAATATCCTGAGCCTATCTTGTGCAGGCACATGCCATGCAACCGTGACCCTGTGCCACTTGTGCTGTTCTGCATACCTGAGTCATCACCACTGACTATTCTCTTTTATCAGGTCCCACATTACCTTTTGATGGGCCCCACAGTAATGTACTCATATTTTTCTAACTTTAGAAATACCACAGGCTACATCTCCATTGAACATAGAAAAACAATTATTCAATTCAATAAATATTTGCTGAATATCAGTCACCTAGCAAGACTGGGTTGGAACAATGACAGGAAGTGAAGACATTGAAGAGGTTAAAGACAGCAAGACACAAAAAAATCACATAGGCAAGTAGGTCTGAGAAAGGCAATGCAGCACAACACAGAACCTCTTAGACTGTAACCTACATGTGAGCAGGGAGCTTTATTTTGTTTTATTTTTAGTGGGCAGGGAGCTTTATTTTGTTTTATTTTTTTTTATACTAAAGTATCCCAAGTGCCCGAAATAGTTGATTGATATATAGTAGACAACTGATTAACATTTGTTGAATGAATGAATGAATGAATGAACAATGAATAACTCTTGTCCTAAAACTCTTGTCATATCTAGTAAACAAGAAATAAAAACTACACAATAATAAGTGCTCTATTGGGATAAAGAGAGTGAGTGGAAGCAAAGGCACCAAATCCAGTCTCGAGTTGGGGACTACAGAATTTGATCTCCCCACTTGGCCACAGGCTCTAGTAAGGTTGAGAAGGTGCTAAAACAAACATTTCTATCTCCTAGCCAATTGGTTCTGTTTAAGAGATAAAATGTGTTGAACTGAGTCGAACTTTTTATTCTCAGTTTCCTGCTAGTGTAGCTCTAATTTTATTTTATTTTATTTTATTTTTTTATGGCTGGGCATATCTTTAATATGCCTATTTCCATTTTTATTGTCTGTCTGTAGAGTCTAAATATAAATCTCTGTAAATAATATAATCTTTCTTTTTTATTGGTGGTGTAGACATTGTCCTTTCAAACTAAATATTAAACAAAGCAGAGAAGAAGAAAGATGGCAGTGCAAGGCCTTAGGAATGGCAAAACCAGAGGGAAGGAGTGTATGAATTATTGAGTTGCTAAAGGGACCTAATTTCTGAAAATGGCTCTAAATACTTAAGGGAAAATTTTCTCAATGGAGAACAAACTGGAAATTAAGAGTAAGGTTGCCAAAGCTTTTCATCACATCATTCTACTCTAAATATATGAATGAAAAAGTTAAGGATCAGGCTCAATTGCTAGCTGTGCTTCTATTTGTCATAAAACAATTTGTGTTTTACCTTGAAAATCCCTTGGCTTAGACATTAAAAAAGAAAAATGTATTCTTACGGGAAAGAAAATTATCTTCTAAAATGAAAGCAAATTGTGCTATTGAACATGACATTACAGATCCTTGTTCCCAAGTAAACATAGAAAAGGATTTTTTAGTAAAAATTTTCAACTACGAGAGTATCTCTGACTCTAAACATATTGTTAGCTCCCACAGATTCCTGCAAGAGCAGTGCACAGATGGTATATTATATTGAGATTCTTGAAGGGCTCTCTGTATGTTGATAATATTAGTTTATGCACGTGACTAACAGCTTAATTTGCAAATAACAGACAACAAGAACATTTAGTGATAAATAGAATGCCATTTGAATTATTAACATTTTCATTATGGAAAATGCAATGTGGTGTAAAGTTTTAGGTAAATATGTTTATCTCTGTTAATGGTATGGATGCTTTGCAACAAAGACCTGCTGAATGTAAATTGAGGCTGATGGTGGTCATACATTATGTATAATATTGAAGAGCTATACCACAAAAGCCTGCATTTCCTGGATAACAAAACATTTAATATGGAAACTACGTATATAATTTCTCTCAGCTCAAGAGGTTAAAACCGATGGATCACACACTGAAATAGAGATGTCTAAAGAATCCAACCTGATTTATTTTCCCAGTAGAAAGGCAAAATATTCATTTCTTTACTTTGTTAATGCTTTAGACTAGAATTATTCTCTAAACAGGGTTTGTGCTGCTTAATATAGCCATATAATTTTTCTTACTATGCATGTAACGTTCATTTCTCTCATTCTTTCAGTTCGAGTAGCAAGGTTTCTAATGAAAAAATTTCAAACTAAGTATCTAACAAAATGATTTTGTGTTTCTCTTTTCACACGCTGAGGTAATCATGCAGGAAAGGAAAATAAATCATTCTCTTTTGGAATGAAAGCATTCATATTTGATAAGTGATTTGAAAGTAAAATGAGATTTTACATAAACATTTTACATTTTTTATGGATTTGTCTTTATTGATATTTCTTCCAGGAAAAAGTCATTACTAACAGAAATATGCATGTATCAAAAATATGTATGACAAAGTACAGTTATAGATCATTTGTTTTAGAGAAATAAAGAAATCTTACAAAATGAATATGAGAAAGAACCTAGTGATAAAAAGATTCCAGGAGAGTATTATTAAAGACAAAAACAACTACAAAAATGTTTTGCTTTAATGTATGCATAGGACTACTGATTATAAATACAATCCAGAAGATATAGAGAAAAAGGGAAATAAATTACTCAGAGAGGAAAAAAATACAACAGAAAATGGATTGGTAAATTTCTGGTTTCAGAATACCATTTATATCTTAATGTGACCTTCTGGGTGGTTGCCAAGTCAGAGCTGTACTAGAAATGTGGTTAAGGGATCTAAGATATAAACTTTCCTTTACATTCTTGCTCTACCCCTGAAATTCTTCTCTACTACATTTAAAATTTCATTTGACAATTAGTTCAGCACTTTTATGCATTTAGGGGCCTTAAGCTCTAGTGAAATTTTATAAAACTTTATAACATATTCCACAGTGGAGGAAAAAACAGACTGACAAATGGAGGTCGCTGTACCTCTACTCCCACCTTTGACTTTGTACCCTTCTGGCTAGAACTTTACACAACAGCAGCAAAACTCTATATTAGTGTTACTGCTGTTGAATAGGTGTAATACAAACCACCTTAGAGAATAACCAGTGACAGATTGTACTTTTAGCATTTTGTTGAGTATAATCTTCGCACATACCAACTTATTTATTGAGCATCTACTGTGTCACAGGTACTAAGCTACTCTCTGTGGAAGATACAAAGATGAATGGAATTCATGTCTTCAAGGGGCTTATAATTAAGGAGGGGATATGAAACATTACAAACAACTATAATAAAGGTGTATCTGCTAGGAAGCTTTGATTGCCTGATATATTGATAGCCACCTTCAAAGCAACACAGCTTAAAACAGTTACTTTATGTGTATGTTATGCATCCAATGCTTTGAAGATTGAATCTGAGACCAACGCCTAAACACCAATTGGTCTGAGGCACAAACTCTGTCCAAGACAGGAGTCCAAAACCGATGAGTCTCTATCACTGGCTAGCTTGATTAAGTTCACCTTCCAGAAATTTGACTGTGAGACACACAGAGAGAGTCAGTTTATTGCTAATGTGGCTGGAGTTGAAGACACAGAGATAGAATGTTACTAAGTCATTGTGAGAGCAGAAAACTAGACTAAGAAGCAAGCAATGATGTGTTGCTTGAGTTGAGAGAATAGGGATGGCCAGCTGAGCAGATGGCTAGAACTTCTGAGCCTGGAGGGACCCAGGCAACTGCTGTGTCCTGGATTCAGATTCTGTTTTTCATTGATTTACTGTTGAGACTGTTGTTCTTTCTTTTACTTCCCTATGGAGCTGCACAATACATTCCTATTAGTTAGGAGTTAACCTGGGTGTGCCTATTCCTTGCACACTAAGAAGACTCTCTCCTAACACTACAAAAACGTAGGAGGATTCAAAGAGTCAATACTTAGCTGCAGGATCCTTCTTATCTTGCAGTTTCAGCACCAGACACAGAAGTCCCATAGATATGTGAATGAATATTGAATAAGAGAGACAGTTAAAATACACGAGTTAAGAAGAGTGGAAATTATTTCTTTTTTTAAAAGATTAAATTTATTGGTCTGACATTCGTCAATAAAATTATGTTTCAAGTGTACAGTTCTATAATACATCATTGTATGTTCACCACCTAAAGTTTAGTCTCCTTCCATCCTTATATATTTGAGCCCCTTTACCCTCTTCAACCTCCCCTGCCACACGCTTCCCCTACGGTAATCACCATGTTGTAGTCTGTGTCAATGAGTTTTTTTGTTTGTTTCGTTTTTCATTTGTTGCTTTCTGTTTTATATCCCACCCACGAGTGAAATCACATGGTTCTCTTCCTTTTACATCTGATTTATTTCACTTATCATGATAATCTCAAGATCCATCCATGTTCTCACACTAGCAGTATTTCATCTTTTCTATGGCTGAGTAGAATTCCATTGTATATATGTACCACATCTTCTTTATCTAAAAGACACTTGGGTTGTTTCCATGTCTTAGCTGCCATTAAGAATGCTGCAATGAACATAGAGGTACAAATATCTTAATGAATAAATGTTTTCAAATAGAAAATTATTTCTTGCCAAGAGAATCAAAGATAAGCTTTTATGGAGACAGTATCATCTGAGCAGAGTTTTAAAATCAGAAAGTTTTGGAGTGAAGGGAGGTACTGCCCCCCCCCAAACATATTGTCTAAAATGATATTTTAAACTGTTTTTAAAGTATTATGTTGTCATGAAAGTTTTTAAGGCTCTGATTAAAATACAATGGGAAGAACATTGTGAAAATAGTAGTTAAGGGGTAGTATCTTTGAAGGTATTTACTTCCCAATAAATTCAAAGAATAGATCTTGTGCCTCGGTCCTACCCCTTCCCCATTACAACCTGTCCTAGCTAATGTTTGAGGATTAGGCAGGATTCATGGAATTAAGAATTCCAGGCAGTAGGCAAAGTCATAGTGGAGGGACAAATAGGGAAAGAAGTTTAGATTCAAGCAAAGCACCTGAAGATGTGGTACATATATACAATGGAATTCTACTCAGCCATAGAAAAGATGAAATACTGCTAGTGTGAGAACATGGATGGAATGTTAGTTGGAAATGTGGATTCAGGTTTGAACTTTATTCTGTATTTATGCTGTAAGCATTTATGAATTCTGAACACAAGAGGGATGCCAGCTTTGTGTTTCAAGAGGATTAAGATGAAAATAGTATATGAAGTGGATTTGAAAAGGGAAAAATCATAGGGGGACAAGTTAGGAGCCCAGTGCAAAAGCACAGGTCAGTGGATTACTGTCATTATAAAATATACAAACTTTTCAGTGTTACTATTTAGTATTTGTGTTAATGTTTTGCATTATCTGTGTTAGCTTATGCATCTTATTTATTTATTACAGCTGTTTATGATAAGTCTGTTAACAGCAATATACACATCTTTTTTTAATTTATAGCAATGGGATTGCATACAAGATGCAAAATTCCATAGCGGCTTGTTTCTCCAACAGCACATAAGAAAAAACAATAACCACTCTACAAGTTGTTTACTATTTTGGGTAGAGATGTTACTGAACTCTAACTAGTCCCAAAAAATTTTACAGATTTATGCTTTTTTTTTTTTTTTTCAAATTCTCTAAGAATTCTTAGAGTTGGAAAAAACAAAAGGAATCTACCTTTGGATGTTGGTTTCATATGTTAATGTCTCAATACATAGCATTGCGCCTTTTGGAATTTTTATAAATTCACATTTCACACTGGGAGCTCACAAGCAGCAGCCTGCCTCTAACCATCTGAAATCAAGCTCAGGGTGAATAGCTTTCAAGTGTTCCACTCTAGAAATATTTGAAAAAGACGGCCCTGCTGTCTATTGATAATGTCATCAAAGCTTTTCTTTTCTTTCTTCTTCTTTTTCATGTTGTAGGATTTCTGATTTTCCTTAGAAAAAGAACCTGCCCAGTGGTTCTCAATCTTTTCTTTCAAAGACACAAACGATTGAAGATAATCACATTCATTGTATACTCCCATGAGAACTAGCTGCAACTCCCACTCAAGGAAGCGCAGGAGAATTCACGTCAGCTTGAGAGGAAGATGTGCTAGGGATAACTCTGCACATGAATTAAAAATTTAAAAGCCAAGTGTGAAATACTTTAATATTAGTCACAAATGAGTTGTGGAATCCTACAATTAAACACATCACAGACCTTGCTTAGTCAAGAGCCACTAGCCTGATGACGCTATCACTATCAAGCATTACTCAATATCAGCAAAGTACACACTCACAACACACTTCCTCGCATATTCCCAGACTCTTTTTTTATTCTTACCTCTGTTTTCTGAATGTTGATTTTTCAAACTCTATCAACAATTACATACGATTGCATAGAATTTGCTCTTCAGTTTTATATATAAGTATGTTTAATCACACACACACACACACACACACTTTTTTTAAGAGAATTAGATTGATTATTTTGTTTATTTTGTTTTGTTCATTTTCCCAAAACAAATTTCAGGCTAATATGTATTCTAAATCTTAAAGAGAAAGCAAGAAATATACAAAATATGTTCAAAGGTGGTTAAATGCCTTCTCTCATATCAAATCATGAGAATTTACACTCTGATCACAATTTTATATATTAACAGAACTTTTTGAACAGGCCTACCACTAACTCAAAAAAAAAAAAAAATACAAGGTGCAAACCATTATGAAGCCAGGAGAAACAACTAAGTAGAGTAGCCATTTGTTCTTATTCGGGTAATAGCTTGTTTCAGGATGAATTTCTGGAAATACATATTTATATTTTAACATATTTTCTTGGTGGCCACATTCTAATTTATTCTGACACATATTTTCTTGGTGGCCACATTCTAATTTATTCAAAATGCATCATAGGATATTTTTTATTTTTGCATTCAATAAATGTTTTTTGATTATCTACTATGTGTTCTATTGATAGGAATTCAACAGTGAGTAGAACAGAGAAATCATAGCTCGTGTATATCTTAGTTTATAGTTGAGGGAAGACAGATCCCAAATTAATAAATAAGTGAAACATATTGTGTTACAGATGGTGATACGTTCTCTGGAGAAAAAAGTGCAGATAAAGGGAAAAAGAGTTCTGTTGTGGAAGTTATAGTTCAAATAAGGTGGTTAGGAATGTCACTGAGAATGTGGTATTTCAGTAAAGACCTGAAGAAGTGAGGGAGCAAATCATTTAGTTATCTGAGAGAAAGAGCCTTCCAGGCGGGAGAAACATCAAGTGCAAAAGCCCTGAGGTGAGTGTCTGCTGGTCTGTCCAGGGAGCAAGAGGAGGTAGGTGAGGCAACAAAGGAGCAAGCAAGGGGAAGAGGAGGAGGACATGTGATTAAGAAGGGAAAGGGCCCCTGGTGGGTCATTTTGAGGAGTTTGCCTTTGAATGAGATGGGAAGCTATTGGAAGTTTTGAAGAGCGGAGTGATGAGATTGGATTGTGACTGATTTGAACATTGGTGGATGGGATACAATATGAAATTGAGGTCACTTAAATGATGACTTCTAGAGAGCCACAGTGTTTTGTGGAGTTGTCCTAAGATCTGGCGTCTAAGAGATTTCATAGTTTTGGTATTTTCCTGAAAAAAAAGGAAAGGAAAAAAGAAGGGAGGGAAGAAAGGGAAGGGAAGGGAAGGGAAGGGAAGGGAAGGAAGGGAAGGGAAGGAAGGAAGGGAAGGAAGGAAGAGAAGGGAAGAGAAGGAAGGAAGGAAGGAGGAAGGAAGGAAGGAGGGAGGAAAATTTAAGAAATCAAGTATTTTTGAGACAGTAAGAGTGGTAACTTTCATTGTAACAACATTATCCATACACCTGACAAAACTGGTAAATTAATAAAATCTGGAGAATATATAATGTATTTAAGGTCACAATAAATACATGATAATTTTTATTTCGCTCACAACTTTCTTTCAAGCCAGGACAAGCTCTGCCACTTAGTTAAACTGTCAGCAAAATGCTCAAAATTTATATTTGGAAATGTTTCATTGGCATCCCAGGAAGTTCAGTTAATTAATGTCTATAAAGTACTTCATTCAAGATCATCAAGAACACAGAACTGACCTGAAAACAAGAATTTTCAATTACTGCAAAAAAGTACTTTATTTGGATATCTTTTTTCCTTTTATATGTTATCTTAGCAATAATTTCTCCTGGTCACCATTATCAATAGATGCCTATCCTGAGAAATAAAATAATAAATTTGGCAAAGCTAATTATTGCATTTGTCTCTATTAAATTTGGCCTTGCTTTATCAGCAAAATAAATAAATAAATAAATAAATAATAAATAATAAATAAAAAATAAAAAAAAAAAGAAAAAGAACAGAAGTTCTTTTGAATAGTGCTTCTCAGAGTATGGTCCAGGTACCCCTGGGGGT
Organism: Eonycteris spelaea; assembly: GCA_003508835.1. NCBI lineage: Eukaryota > Metazoa > Chordata > Mammalia > Chiroptera > Pteropodidae > Eonycteris > Eonycteris spelaea. The sequence continues at coordinate 2,018,596 of PUFA01000053.1, forward strand.
TCCAAGACATTTTTAGGAGGTCTGCTATGTAAAATTTGTATTCACAGTAATACCAAGATATTATTTTCTTCTTTCATTTTCATTTCTCTTATGAATGAGTATACAGTGGCATTTTCTAGAGGCTATGTGTGTTATCTAAATAGACAGAATGCAGGAGCAGATGTGAGAATCTGGCTTTTTCTATTAAGCCAGACATTAGAGAGATATGCAGACATATTGAAACAATGCTATTAATCTCACTACATTTAAAAATATAGTTATTTTCATATAAATGTTATTCTTGTTAGCATGCAATGAGTTTATTATTGTCATTTAAAATGAATTAATAAACAAGAAACTCAATAATTTTTAAGCATTTGAAAGAATTTTGAAATCAAATAATGAAAACCACTGCTTTAGAATATGACCTCTAAAAGAGCAGAGATTTTTGTGTTTTTTTTTGTATCAATGTACCAAATAACCCAAAGAATGCCCGACATATAATAAGTGCTTAATAAATACTTGTTGAATGACTGCATAAACGAATGGTTATTAACATGTTAGATGAACTAACATGGGCTTCTTTTTTAAAAAAAATTTGAATCAGATAACAGTTTTTGAAAATTAAATTTATTGAATAATATTAGTTAATAACATTATGCGAGTTTCAGGTATACAATTCTATAATACATCATCTGTATATTGCTTTGTGTGCTTACCACCCAAAGACAAGTCTCTTTCTGTCACCATATATTTGACCCCCTTAACCTTCTCCATACTCCCCCGACTCCTTCCCCTCTGGTAACTACCATACTTTCATCTCTGTCTATGAGTTTGTTTGCTTAACATGGGTTTCTTAAGGGTCTGAAGCAAATGATAATATTTGAGTTTGTTGAGGTTTGTGCATACATTAGGCTAGGATTACTTTATGCAGACATTAGAATTATTCATGAAAGGAATTCAGAATAAAATAAAAGAATCATAATCATTTATATTACTGTTTACAACCTTTCCACATAAAGACCCCTGATATAGGAATTATCACCCTATCAGTGAAGAGAAAGAAGTTCTTTTGAGTTTTCAGTATCTGAATGACTGGTCTTCTTATCTTTTGGTACATTCACAAACTCCTTATCTTAGCTTTCATTGGATGCTTGACAAGACAAACAGTCTTCTGCAGAGACTAGAACAATTTAGCAAAAAATAAAATGACTTGCTTCTTTCAACTGAAGATGTATGGATACAAAATTAGATCCCAAAGGGACCCAATGCTCCTAGATGACAGAATGCTAAATCGATATGCACAAGTAAAGCTCTATGTAACTGCACATTAACACAAATAGAATAGAAGCACCTTACATCATATTTGATAACTTTGATTAAGGGGAAGAGACAAAAGCTAGGAAAATCAGGCTTGTAATCAATAGATAGTCCAATGACCACTTCCTTGGGAAATTAGAAAGAAGGATTTAAAAAAAAATACTTCTGATTCCTAATATTCCTAAAACAAAATGAGCACTAAATGAAGCACTATTGCATTAGGTAGATAGAAATAAAAACAAGAGACTTTAATTGACTTACAAAGTCCTTACTTAGAGTGGATTATTAATCCTATTATTTTCTTTACAGCAATGTAACCACAAATGTTTATTAAATAATGACTATCTATGTGCCATGTGCTCTGTGGGCACTGAAGATTCAATGGTCCCTGGCTCATGAAATTTATATTTCAGGGGAGAAAACAGACAAACAAACAAATAAACAACCAAAGTAATTTCAGGTGTGATCAGCGTGATAAAATAAGCTGCTGTGTGGAGTGATGTGTTGAAGAGTAGAAGTCAGAGATGCTGAATTAGACTGGGTGTTAGGGATTCTCTCACTGAAGTGGTGGTATTAAGCTGACATCCGAAAGGCAAGAAGAGGCTCCCTGGTAGGAGGAGCATGCTAGGCTGAGAAAACTGCTAGTTTGAAGCCCTGCGGAGGCAATGAGCTTGGTGTGTGATGAGAAGAAAAGGGTGGCTAGCGTCGTTGAAGCCTAGTGAGAAAAGGGATCACACATGATTAGTCAAAAGTAGGTAAAAACTATCTCATGAACTGCCTTGAAGGAGTTTGAATTTCTTCTGAGATCATGAAAAGCCTTTGGACAACTTGTTCTGGTCACATGATTCAATTTGCATTTTGAAAAGAATCAGTCTGGCTGCTCCATGGGAAATGGATTGTAAAAGAGAGAGAGAGAGAGAGAGAGAGAGAGAGAGAGAGAGAGAGAGAGAGAGAGAGAGAGAGAGAGAGAGGGATTAAACAGATGGCATAATTAACAAAGCTTTCATAAAGGAAGTAAGACTTGTTCTTGATCTTAGAAGACAGAATTTAAGCAAAGGGAGAGGCTAATAGATGCTGGGTGGGAAAGGAGCAAAGACATAATATCCTAGTTTTGTGGCATAGAGAAAGATTTTGCTTGAGGAGAGGACAGAATCTTTGGAAAAGTGGGAAACAAAGTGACAGGGAATGATGGTGCCACACAATAGATGCTATCCAAAGCTGCTCACCAAGAATTTGGCCTTGATTCAGTTGGATAAAAGTTATTAAAGATTTGTAAGCAAGGTTTACTTTTAGTGAAAGGCTACCTGTGACCACTGATCATTCCCTACTCTAAGTTCTAGAGTAATTACTGTTATCTTTAAGTACTCATTAGGTACTTAGCTTGTAACTTTTTGCACTTTTAAAATATATAATCTGTATGAGTGCAGCTTAAATGAAGTAGGTACAGAGGAAATGTTTGATGATGATGAAAGACATGTGTAAGGAAGATTAATTTGGCAACAGCATATGGCCTAAATTGAAAAAAAGAGAACCAGGAGGCAGGGAAGTCATGAGAAGCTGTTCCAGAAATGTAGGTGCAAAGGAAAGAATGCAGAAGAGGCAGATATGAGAATATGCTTAGGCAGTATAATTAAAGGTAGCTGGAACTAATTTGAATGCAGAGCAGGTTAAAAATTAAGTTTTCAAATATAAAGTTTTGAAGGACCATGATGCCACTCAGGCAAGATGGAAAACATGCGAAAGGAATTAGTTTGGGAGAATACGAAGGGGAATTTGGTTTTGGACAGGCATTTGAGATGATGACAGGATATTCATTTCAAAATTGGCTAGATGAGAATGAAGTGACTACGTAGAGACATGGTTAAAGCTTTGTTATGATTTCATTCACTTCAACAAATATTTTATAGAGGCCCTATGTGCTAAGAACTATGGAATATTGAATTAAATTAGACAGGGACTTTGAGCAGTAATCTTACCTGGAAAAATAGCTAGAAAGAAATACAAAGTGTGTTGAAATAAGTGTCCAGAGGAGATTATATGCTGGGTAGGTGAATTAAATATCACCTATTCAGTGGTACAAATTTCCTACCCCCAAAAACGGACAGAAATCAGGAAAGCATCCAGCGGTGGCGTGTCCTACGTATCTTTCTCTGACTGCATCCTGTTACTCTGGCCACCACTTTCTGGACCTAGGATTGGTACCCAAACTAAGTTGGTGGTCTTTAAACCAGGCATAAGGAAGGCTAGCCACCAATCCGATGGCCCATCAGGAAAACTGTCCCATAAAGGCCCATCTTATTGAATAATGAATGACAGATACATTCAGATTCTCTCTCTTCGGTTGTTTAAATGTTAAGTCCCAGAGGGTGGTTACTAGAAGCAGAGATAGCGCGTAGAAGCTGAGACTGATATGAGAAAAAAGCAGAGAAGTACCAGTTCAGGAGAATGGCAAAATTACTAGAGTATGGTCAATAGATGCTTGTTAATGAGGGCGTGAGCAAGGCACCCGAGCCTGTTGCTAGATCAGAATTGCAGTTGATTCTTAGAATGAGCAGTAGTTCTGGCTGATGGTATGACTTTCTGAAGTTTCCTTAAACTCTCAGCATTTGCAGTGCTCTGAACATGTCCTGGCATTTTATATATTATAAGAGCCAACTAACACAACCAACCCAACTAACGCAAGTGTATTCCTGTTGTTTTTGCTTTAATTACAGCTGCAGAAGAGGGTGTGTCTTGAAGAAAAGGGTCATATGATCTTCATAAAGCAAGATCAAGAGGATATGTGCATGTGCACGTGGGTATGTGGCTGCTTTCCCAGGAGACTTGAGAGTTAAGTGCAGAAACTTCAGCTACACCATAGGGCAATCCCCAGGTTTATGCTTTTTGTTATCCCTCTCTTTTTTCCCATTGTGATCACAATTTGGATGTGTGTCCTTGTCCCCGAGGAGAGCAAAGAAAGGGAGAGCCAGGGAGATTCAATGCAGTCACCAGGCTTGAGGACGAGAAACCCCAAAAGATAGTAGAAAGTGCAGACTCTGAAACAAGAGAGGAATCTGAGTATATAGATCAGTTTCTCTAAATGTATAGACTGCTAACTCCCATTTAGGTTCATCTGATTTGTTTTTAAAAATGATTTCTGGTTCACTTTAGATTAACTGAATGAGATATCTGGGTGAGGGGCCTAAGGACTTGCATTTTTGTAAGTATGCTAGGTGCTTCACGAAGCACTTAACCTTCGAGACCCACTGCTCTAAGCCCTGGGTATAAGAGAGTATTGGGGAGGAGACTATTGGCTTCCTAAATGGTGGAAAGGCTTGATGTAGCATATCTGAACATTTCCATAGGAGTGAAAGGAAGGAGAAAGTGCGTAAGGTGAAGCTGGAGTGTAGGTAGGGTACACGGTCCAGATAGTGGGGTGCCAATTTGCTTTAGGAATCATGAGCCTAGATGATAACTGACACCACGTAGGTGGATTAGGTTTTTGCTAATGCCAGAACTTTTAAAATCAGCATAAAGGTACAATATAAAGACCCCTCCCCCCATGTTAGCCCTTTTAAGACTTATGGAGAATCAACTACAGGGAGAACACTGTACTAGCTAGCTGTCATAGAAAACAAGAGCTTATCATGTACTTGAAGTTGGACAAAATAAATCTGTGATTCATATTTAAGAATGACTACAAAGCAACATAAAAATAAGTGCAAATTCATTTATTTAACAAATACTCATTGTGTGCACTACATGAAGATTCTTTTCTAGACTCCATAGGGTGTGGTTTATCAGAAGGCGCCTGGGTGTGTTTAAAGGTAGATTTGGTAAGAAGGTGAAAACTGAGATTACAGAAGCTAAGATACTTAGCCTCATAAGGGAGTCACAGAGCTCAGAAGGAGGGTACATAACTTCAATTCATTCAACATTCCACAAATATTTATTGAATGCCTATTGTGTTGTAGGCGCTGGAAATATATCAGTAAATAAAACAGTTAAAAATCGTTGCCCTCATGGAACTTATATTCTGCTGGGAAGAGAGAAAAAAAAAACAAAATAAATGTTATATACTATATTAGGTCATATGTGCTCTGGAGAAAAGGGGAAGAGATAGGATTTGGGGAAGAGGGTGAAAGATGTACTATAGGATGATCTTTTGAGAACTCATTAGAAGACATTTGAATGAAGACTCGTAAGTAGATAATAGAGGAAGCTTTGTGGATTTATAGTAAACGTGTGTTCCACTTTCTCTCTTTTACCTCTTCCACCTGTTACCAATTGCTATGAGAGACAGAAACAAGCCTTGCAGATTATAGCCCACATAAGGGATAAAAAGAAAGGGTGACAGTTGGTATAAGGCCTAGGTTATCAGACCTAATAGTTGGGGTTTAAAATAACTGTTTTATTCATGTTTTATTATGTGGACAATTTACCTTTTTAGGTAGTTTATCCACGCAGACTCGGTATGTTAGCCGGTTTAATTGCTCTATTGTTTAACGTGTTAACTGATTAATCTCAATCTTCTAATTATGGTTGAATGCTTCTCCTCAGGTCTAAACTGTCAAGGGCATTTCTACTTAAAAATAACTTGTCTTCTGCTTATGCCGTCGAGGGCAATAGGTACGTTTGCGGTCCCTGTCTAGGGAGACCCGTGATGGCTTCAAAATAGCCATAGAAACAACAGAAAACCACAGACCCCTCTCCCCTATAAGATCAGTGAGGAAAGGGTTTGCCAGTTTGTTTGGGCCTGGGGCTAGGTTCCCAGCCCGAGTGCTGAAGCTGGTAATAACCGACCTAGATTAGAAAGCCCCAGGGTGAGGGACTGACAGCTCGGTTTCTTCCTCCCACATTTGGTGACTGCAGGTTTATGTCCATGCGATAAATGACAGTAAATGAATGTGCACAAGTGTAGGCCGACCCCGAGAGGTGGCGGGGTTTCGCAGCTTCTCGGCGTGGACCCGACAGGGTTGCTGCGGCGTCACTTATAGTGTCTCTCTGATGTGCGTGTGGCCGACAGAGAGCCGGCCGGTGTCCGAAACTGCGGCTGCCGGTCGGGCTTTGCGGCGAAAGCCTGGGGGCGGGTCGCCGCGTGGGTCCAGCAGCGCCCCCCACGGAGACACCGCCCAGACCCTCCCGCTGCGCCCGCCGGGCTCCGCCACCCTCCGCCGCCGCCTTCGTCCGCCGGCCCGGCCCCCGCTCCTCCTCCGCTGGCCCGGCCCGGCCCGGCCCGGCCCCCGCCAGTCCCCGTCCCCGGCGGCTCTCGCCGGCTCGCGCTCTTCCCTCTTCCCACACCGCCCTCGGCCGCTCCCTCCCCGCACGCCCTTCTGGAGAGGAATCGAGCGCCGAGCGCGTCGATAGCTCTGCCCTCTGCGGCCGCCCGGCCCCGAACTCATCGGTGTGCTCGGAGCTCGATTTCCCTAGGCAGCGGCCGCGGCGGCGGAGGCACAGCGGCGGTGGTGGTGGCGGCGGTGGCGGCGGCGGCGGCGGCGGCTGCTCGGCCAGTACTCCCGGCCCCCGCCATTTCGGACTGGGAGCGAGCGCGGTGCGGGCACTGAAGGCGCGGCGGGGGCCAGAGGCTCGGCGGCTCCCAGGTGCGGGAGAGAGGTACGGAGAGGACCACCCCTCTTGGGCCCCTGCCCGGGTCCCGACCCTCCTCGCCCGCGCCGGGCGGGGCCGGCGGCAAGTGAATGAATTAGGGGTCCCCGGAGGGGCGGGGAGAGAGGGCGAGGGCGCGGAGCACGGAAGGGCGGGCGGACGCCGTTGGGGGGTCTGCAGGCGGAGGCGCGGGGACGCGGCGACGCGGGGAATGAGGAATAGGCGGTGCGGGGCTGAGCAGGGTGAGGCTAGAGGCGGCAGCCGCTTGTGCTGCTTCCTGGACGGGGAACCCCTTCCTTCCTCCTCCCCGAGAGCCACGGCTGGAGGCGGCCGGGGAGCAACTCGCGGGCCGGGCAGGCTGCCCCTCGGGCGCTCGGGTGCGGTGGAGGTTACTCCCGTTGCGCTCCAGTCTCCCCTCCCCCTCGCCGTCTTTCCCTCTCCCTGCGCTCCCGCACCTCTTCCTCCCTACCCAGCACTCGGCTTGCCTCGGTAACTGCCTTCTCTGCTGCATCTAGCATCTCTAGGACGAGGAAATAAACTTCTCCCTCGAGCGCAGACTGGACGGATAGTGGTCCCTTTCAGTGTGTAGGGGGATATATGAGTAAGGAGGGGAGGTCACGTTTTGGAAGAGCAGAGGAAAGTGCTTAGAGACCACACTGTTTGAGGTTATTGTGTTTGGGAAAAAATGCATCTGCAGCCGAGTTCCTGACTGCTCCCCTCCCCCATGTATGGGCTGTGACATTGCTGTGGCTACAAAGGAGGAGGTGGAGGTAGAGATAGATGGTGGTGGAAGAACAGGTGGCCAACACCCTACAACGTAAAGCCTTTGACTTAGTGAAAAGGAAAAAGTTAATCCCAGAAGGTCTGTTTTGCTTTGTCAAGTTAAAACACACGCAGAAAACCCGCAGAGCAGAAGCGGGGCTTTTCCCTTGCTAGTTGAGTGTAGACAGTAATAACCAAAATTATACTTGAAGTTTAATTTACCTGTCTTGCCCTTTCCTTTATCTCTTCTGTATCACCCTCATCCTTACAAATTTGACCCCATCTCAAGACTTAATACAGTTCTCTGAAAACAGCACACACAATATTTTAAACTGACTTACAAGAGTTAATTGTGCCAATCTGCCAGACAATTAATTGAAATAAGCTAGCCTTCTTAAATCTTGATATCTATCAAAACAAGGTGTTAACAACAAAAAGATGTTTTCTGATTTTTACACAATATGCTCATTACATTTGTAATGGGAAAAAATCATTTAAAAAACTACAAAGAGAAAAAGTGTTCATAATCATTATCTCAGAATCAACCATATGAGTGACGTCACTGTTAAGTGACTGAGGTCCAAACTGCTGACTCGAACATGTAATAGGACTATAGACATCACGTATGATTGATTTCAGTATTACTTGCTTTGAGACTAGCCATCCACAGGCATACCTTGGGTTAAAGAGATGGTAGAATTCAGTTTTATGACAAATAAAAGTGAAAAATTTTTTCTTTACCAAAACGTTGGGTTCCGGTCGCAGTTCCACCTCTTGCTAGCTTTTGAAGTTTTGGGTGAGATGGCTCCTTCTGGCATGTGATCTTCAGTAAGTCTACTTGGGAACCCAGTTTTCTCTAATGGACTTAAGTGTTAATTGATTTTTAAAGTCCAGTTTAAGGATTTTTTTTTTTTTTTTCAGAAACAGCCACTGGATAAACAAGTAGACCAGAAGGTGTGTTTGTCTCAGAGTTCACACATATATACAGCTAAGCTTTCTCTAATCCAGTGTCCACAGGATCTAGGCTGGCAAACTTTTTGGTTGTAAGGACCCCTTTACACTTTTCAAAATTACTGAAGATCCCAATATGGGGTATGTCAATATTTACCATCATAGAAATGAAGACTGAGAATTTTAAACATTTATTAATTCATTTAAAAATAGAAATGATAAGCCCATTACTTGATAACGTAAATGGCAACGTAAATGGCATTTTATGAAAAATGACTTTTTCAAAACAAAAATTAGAATAGTGGCATTGTTTCACACTTTTGCAAATCTCCTTAATTGTATGGCTCAATTGATGACATCCAGATCCTCTTATCTGCTTCTGCATTCAGTCTTTTGTGTTCACACATCTGGAAAACAATACTGTAGACTTGTGAAAGGGCAGGAGTGGAAAGGGTATTAACATTGTAGTAGTATTATGTTAAAAGTTTTAACCTCTTGGATCCCCCAGAAGCCTTAGAAACCCAATAGGTTCCTGGACCACGTTTGAGAACTACTTTTCTAGGCTGTCTAAATTGTTTTGTGGAGCTTGGTGAGCAGCAAGCTAGAGCGTACATTTTGATGTGATTCTCATCTATCCCATTTGTAAGGGCTTATGTTTGGAATAGAAAGTGGGAGCAAACAGAATAAGATAACATATTTGTAGTGGCTCCCTAGGTAGCCCTAGACAAGAGCCTGGTAAAGCTAGGTGGCACAGAATAAGTCAAGGAGCTGTAATGTGACAGTCTGTGATATAACAGTTGTCTAGCCTGTCTGCTCTTTGTGAGAAGGTTCAGAAATGGGTGAGGAGGTGGTTAGTATGTTATCATGTGGAAAACCATATTATCTTTTTTTTTTTTTGGTGCCTATTTGAATAACTTGGTCTTCAGAAAATAGGATGCTACATGTATATAGTGTTTATATCTGCACATTCATTAATTTGGGACTAAATAATGTGCCATTTCTCAGTTCCTTGTTTATAATAATGTGTAGTTATTAAGGGAAAGGAGATAAATAAGTTTATTTTATTTTAAAAAGTTTGAAACAGCTAAGAATACTTTCTTGTGCTGTTAACCTTACAAGTTGTATGTCTTGAGACAATGTACAAGATGCAAAGAATAAGTCATGTGGATTATTGAGAAATATTCACTTATTTTTCTAAATTGTCTCACTAAAAGCAGTGCTTATATTTAAAGTTTATATGATTATATTTTTCTTATGCAGAGTGCTGTTTTTCAGCACTAGTAATATAGGATTATATATTGTGATTGATGATCAAGTCAACAATAGTGAATAGTTCAAAATTCTCAAAGTTCTCTTAATTTTTTCACCATTATTTACCCAGCTGATATTTTACAGATAAAATGTCATCAAATTTTGTCTTTATCTGCTTTGGTGTCTCAATTTTTATTTCCTCACTACACAGTTAAGCTTTATTTGATAATTCACCACCTCATCCTACACACCCTGTCTGATTCTTGCTAACTAATAATCAGGAGAACTAACCACGATGGCGCTTTTTAAACTTTTCTATAGCCCTTTGCTCCAACAAAGACACTCAGCATATCCACTTGTAACTCTTAGGGGCCAGAGCCAACTAGGAATACTGTAGAGATAGCTGTCAACAGTGTTGCGTGGGTGTGTCCACAGGGTATATAGCATTGTGCTAGACACTTGTACTGAGTAAAGTCATGGCATGTTCCTTTGAGAGCCATTAACTGCTACAGAACAGCAGACTGGCTATTTAGAGAGAACAACCTGAATATAAGATAAAAGAACTTTGTACTTGGCATTTTTCTCAAATGTTGATGTGGGAGTTTGTGAATGTAGTGCAATTTATTACAGTACATATCTGTGGTCAGCTGAAGTTTGACCACCTATATAATAGGTTGCTATAGGTGGTCCAACTGAAGTAGACCACCTATGTAATAGTCTCTATTTTCATTGAATTTTGTGAGATATTTTGAAATAATTTTCCATATAAAGGTGAATTTATGTTAAAAGGTATTGATAGAATGTTCGGGTTATATTAACTTCATGTGTGACACATGTTCTAATTTAGTCACATTTTTATTATTTTTATTATAAGGCCTGCTGAAAATGACTGAATATAAACTTGTGGTAGTTGGAGCTGGTGGCGTAGGCAAGAGTGCCTTGACGATACAGCTAATTCAGAATCACTTTGTGGATGAATATGATCCTACGATAGAGGTAAATCTTGTTTTAATATTATGCATGTTGATTTTTGGAGGCCCATTGTTTGGGTACCAAAAAAAAAAATTTTTTTTCTTGATCATTTTTATGACTATTTATTATAAGATAATTACACTGAAAATAATTTTATTAAGTTATCAGGCTTTTTTTCTGGGTTCCTAGGCTTTATTCTGAAGTTACAGGTAACCATAGATAATGGAGAGCCCTTCTTGCAGAAGAATCTCAAGATCCATGATATTCATTTTGTGTTAGTGTATGTGCATTTTGATGGAAGTATTATATCAGAGTTTATGAGAGGGTGAAAATGTAAATTTACAAATTTACATCTTATCTGTACCTAACAGTAAATTTTTTTAAGTGTAGCTACTGTTTTTATGGGTTTTTTCTTTTTTTTTTTGATGTCACATGTTAAGAGTTGAATTATACTGGTGAAATGCAATCTTTTGATGGTTGATTAAAAAAGGTAATAGTATCTCCTTGTTTTCTTTTCATATTGAAGTAGTGGAGAGCCTATAGCTACTTGATGCATTTTTATAAGCTCATATATATCAGATGATATATATAAGGTTACAACTGCCAATCCTTTGCAGTCCGTTTTAATTTACTAAGGAAGTGTTAGAATTGTTTTTATTACAAATTAATTAATGAATAATTTTCAGACTTTTCTAACTTAATGAAAAATTACCAAAGTAAAGGCCAGCAGCAAAATGATAAAATAAAGGCCTGAAAGAGACCTTGAGAGGTCAGGTAGTATCAAGCAGATAAGGATTAATTTAATCCCAAAGACCTGTAGGAAGGGGTAATAGAACTGTCCTCATTAACTCATTTCTATGATGTAATTATTATGTGTTTTATGCATAATCTAAATTTTCATGTTAAGTTTAGCATCAGTGGAGATGGAAATAAATATATTGCTTTGTCTTTGAAATAGGCTTATGTTGTTAGATTATTTCTTAGATTTCTTTACCTCAGGATAAGCAATCCTGGCCCCTTCTTTTTATTCTAGATCTGATATACCAGTTTTTTAAATCAGCTCGGAAAAGTTTCCCAGAACTTTCTCTGTGTCCCAAGCTTTGTAATCTAGAATGCCTTGTTAAGGTAATATGCTATCAAATGCCTGTTAAGGGACAGTGTTTTGTAATGCCTTGAAGAAACATTTTGACTGCACTGAGTTATATTCTGAGGGCATTGGTGGCCTTGGGAAGATGTTTATATGGTTTAGAACTCCGAGGATTGATAGATAAGTTTTATAAGGAAATGTCAAATATTTTTGGTACTACAGAAAAAAAAGCGGAGAAATAACACTTGTTTACAAAGATTTGATTTAAACATAGAAGCAACTTTTATTTGGCTTCCAAGTTTAAGAATTTGCATTAGTAAAGGGGAAGTCTAACCGAGGTAGAACACCTCTCTATTTAATAGTCTCTCTTTTCTCTTTACAAGTCAGTTCAGTGATGTATGATGGTTTGGTTTGGTTTTGTTTCTTCGACAAGGATTAAATAGCTCACTTATTTCTAAAGCCAAGGCCACTTGGCATACTCCACCATTTAAATCAGAAGTAAAAGGAAGTTTTAAATAGAATTCAGGTTAAGCATGAACGTTTTCCTGGGATTTTGGAAGATGGTTTTAGCAGAAGTATCCTCCTCCTTGTCTGAAAATATGAGGAATTCCATTACACTGTTTCCTGTCAGAGGTCATGAATAGTATATGTGTGGTAATGTGATAAAATAGATTAGGAAACCTTTTAGTCAAAATTGTTTAAGTGCAATATAAATCTTAAAGAGCTAAAGTTAAAATTTAATTCTTTATTTTGAGAAAATGTAAAAAAGTTTATAAACTCAAACCCATAACTCGATTATGATTTCTTCCAAACCCAAAAACCTGACTTTGGAGCATTGGTTACCTGTGATTTTTGAAACTGGTGTTCCCTCACTAGTTTAGCCGCCTGGGAAGAGGCATCAGAGATTCTCTGAGGCATCCGACACCTTAAATTCTTAGTGTGTAGTTCAACTACAAGAAAGGCAAGAGAATTTTGTAGTTTATTTTAATAAATAGTTAAGCAAAAGTGCTGACTTGATTTTGTAACAGAGAATAGCAATATTGCTATTCTGTTAGGTTTTCATTGGTGAATAACATATCAGAGAAAATGAGAGAAGACAGAGTTTGCACATTTGGAATTCTAACCTGTTTTTCTGTATTAAAAGAAATGGAAATAGATGAGAAAAAATATTTAATCAAGTAATACCACATCTTCTAGTGGTTTAGGATTTGCAGAGATTTATACTATGAGATAAGTAAGAAAGGTGGTCATTGTTTCTTTCATTTTATAGATAAAAATGGAGGTTGTAACTTGCTTAAGGATACTTAGCTAGTAAGTAGTGGTATCTTAAGTTTTCTACGACCAAATTCAGTGGAATTTCCTTTGTACCACTAAAATTTCTTAAAAATGAAAAATTAGCCTTCCAGCTAAGAATATTTAATCGTGGCAGCTGATTCAAATTTATCAGTATACCAAAATTTGAACTTACGTACTATTTAATGGCATCTTAATGGCAGAGATATGATATAGAATTAGACAGGTATGATGCATACATGGAGTATGTTTATATTTGAAACTATGCATATGATAACCACCTTTGCTTCCATTCTGAAAAATTTTTACCTTTATCTTTTATGAAGTCCATCAAAGAGTTCTAGAGATAATGAAATACTTCGTTAGTGGTGCAAGATTATTCAAACTCAGAGCAATCCCCCAATAGAATACCAACCTAGAAATAATATGTTTTTATAGTTTAGAGATTACTTAACTCTTATCAAAACATGTTCTCTGAAATGTATTTAGTAAGGGAAAACTTTTTGGAAGAAGACAAATTTTGTCTTAAAAAATACAAAGTAATTATAGAGTTCAGAATGAGTAGTTGATCATTTAGCAAATACATATTGTATATCTATTGGATATAATATGCTAGTAAAAATAGATATAGAAAGAAGTTGTTTTTTTCAGGCTCTAATTCATTCACATTTGCATGGTTCTGTTAATATGACACTTATAATTCAGTCCAAGTATTATTTCCTTCTTTGATGAAATAGTTTCCTACTCAGTAAGGAAGAATGGATTTGTAATTGGATTGATTTGTTTCATCTTTAGTGCTCTAAGCTATAATCAAAAAGATTTATAATTTTCTCTGTTTTTTTTTTCCGTGTTAATTATGGAATTTATTTTATTTGCTGAATAAGGCATAGAGAGATAATTTGTAATATACCAGTATTGAGTAGTGTTAAAAAAATTATGTAATCTTGTAAGCTGTTTTCTGGCTTTATATGTATGTATTGGTAGTTATCAATGAGGGGTGGGTGGATGACTTTGCCTCTCAGGGGCATTTGGCAATATCTCAGATATTTTTGTTGTCATACCTTGAGGGGAGAGAGACTGCTACCGGTGCCTGTCGTGGGTCGTATACAGGACAGCCCCCACACCAAATAATTACCTGGCCCAAAATGTCAGTAGTGCTGAGTTTGAGACTTTAACGTATGTTACATCTAGCTTTAAGCATCCCTTAAATTGTTAAATTCAAGTCCCTGAATGAGGTTTCTGTTAGATTTTCTAACATATTATAATTTAAACTTTACCTTTTCTAAGCCAGTAATATGTTATATACGTTAGCTTACTTTAGCACTCAATTAAAACATTCTATTTTTAAAATAAAGTACACATAGCAATTTTGTAAATGCATTTGTCTTCAAGACTCTGGCCAGTTCTTCCTCCTTTCAAGTGAGTGCCCTCTACTGGTCAACTTAACTTTCTTTTATAATAAAAATGAAATACATACTAAGTTTGGATGTTTTTTATTTAAATTATGGGTATAATCAATTTATAAATATAAATTTTATTTAAAAGTTTTACTTTATATAACTAATTTTTTAAAAATCTAAAGTATGAGTTTAACTTTGCTAATATTAAGATTATTGTTGGACTAGTTGGGCCTAACTAAATTATGTAGGTGATTGTTTTTTAAACTAAAGAAAGGAAAATGAGGTGGTAATTAGAAAGCAAAAATAGGGTGGTTTTCCATATTGTTATTTTACTGATCGAGGTAATTTTGTTTGAGGGAATAAAAAGTGGCACTGTGGCTCTGAATTTCTTTACCTGCTCACAGGAGCGCCTTATAGAGTTCAGAGCTTAGTGATGTGTTACATGGGGTGCTAGGAAGGGCCAATTCAAAAGTGACAAATTATGAAAGTTCACATTTTGTAGATTTTTATAGGACTGTAGAATTGTGAGTACCTGATTTTTAGAACAAACTAACACAAAATTCAGGCACTGTATTTAGGTCAATTTAAGAATAAGTATTTACCTAATAGTAATAACCATTTATTTAGACCTGAATGTTAAAAATTATTGGACATGTTTTATTCTAACTTGGCTTTTTGTAAATTAAAAGCTTTAATAACATACAAACGAAAATTGGTGATGGAAATAAGTGAAAGGGAAAAAAAAGTTATGGTTTGGCATTTCTTAAGATTATGGTTTTAACATTGCCACTAATTCCTTAATTCCATAAATATTATTCAGTGCCCATTCTCTACCGTGAAGTCTTCTTAGGGGCTGGAGACACATTGAGGAGCAGAAGGGACCAAATCGATGCCTTCATGGAGCTTATTGGTCTTAGATATATTTTGAACAGCAGTTAGACAATAACCCTAATTATATATAACTTAATTTAGAGGCTTAATGCTTTATAAGGGCAGTAGATTTCTTGCTTCTCTTAACTATGTTAGCTCATAGTGCCTAGGTTTATGAAACAGTTATGTTGTTGTGATCTTAATGTAATAAATTTAGCAGAAATGGGTAATAAAAATAATGTATTTGAGAGGAGTAAGGACGTGCTTACCTTAGGTAATTTTTCAACTTTTCATTTTGAAAAATTTCAAACCTATGGAAAAATAGTAAAAAAAAAAAAATAGTACAGTGGATACTTGTTACCCATAAATGAGACATATTTGCTTTTTCTTTATATGTGTGTAATGTATGTATGCATGTATAGAGCATGCACATACATACTTGAATACATATTATTTATTTTTGTCGAACTATTTGAGAGTGCGTTGCACACATTATTACTCTTTACCTCTAAACTTTATTTTCTAACAGGAGTCTGTAAGCTATGACCTGATTGCTTGCCAAATCCAGCCTGCTGTCTGTTTTTATAAAGTTTTATTGGAGCACAGCCATGCTTCTGTGTTTATGTGTTGTTAGTGGCTGCTTTCACTTTACAATGACAGAGTTGAGTAGTCGCACCAGACACCGATTACTATCTGGCCCTTTACAGAAAAGTTTGCTGACTTTTTTCTAATAAGAGCATTTCTTTGTAGGACTGCATACAATGATGAAATTTAGGAAATCACTGTTGATACAATCCATTATCTAATACATAGTCCCTAATCAAATTTTTTCAGTTCCCAGAATGCCCTTTAACAATTCCTTCTCCCCCCGCCCTCCGCCCCCGATCCAGGATCAAAAAATTAGTTGTCACATCTTAAAATCTATTTTAATCTAGACCAGTTTCTCAGCCTTTCTTAGTCATTCATGACAATGACACTTTTTGAAAATTCAGGCCAGCTGTTTTGTAGAATATCCTTTTGTTTAGTTCCATCTTATTGTTTGATTGTGGTCAACTTCAGTTTAAAGAGTTTTGGCAGGAATACTACACAAGTGATGTATTCTCTGTGCATCACATCAGGAGGCACGTGATGCTGGTTTGTCCCATTATTGTTGATGTTAACATTGATTATTTGGTTAAGGTGATGTCTGTTTTCTCTCTGTAAAGCTATCCTCAGTTCCTTATAATTATATATGTGGGTAGATACTTTGAGACTATAAATATCCTGTTCCCCAACATATTTGCACCCAGTGGGATGTAGCATCCACTGATAATTCTCACCAGAATTAATTACTACCATAAGAGTTGCAAAATGGTAAGTAATCTTCTAACTCTGTCATTTCTACATTTATTAGTTGACATCTACCATAAATAAGAGCTCTCTTTGTCTTCTTGTATATTTGTTTGATTGATCTTATTTATATCAATATGGACTAATGGATTCTTTTTTTATTCATTGTGTTAAAGTCTATTACTGTGATTATTGATACTGATTCTCAAATTTGTTTTTGATATAGCCAGTGGCATTCTTTTTAGTCTGATTGCTGTATCCTTTTGACATGTCCCCTTCCTTACTTTCTGGACAATGTGTTCCAAGTTCACCTTGTTCTTTCCATATATCCCCACCCTGGATGGGAAATGATACTTAGAAATATTCCGGATGTTAGATATGTGTATTGCTATTGCTTCTAGACTCTTTCAAGGGACAGAGTAAGACACATTTTATTTAAAAAATCATGAGTTCATTCTTTCTCACTTCCCTCCTTATCTTTGTTCTCCCATGGTGAGAATCCTGGTTCTACCTCGTATAAATTTTAATGTTAAACATTAGACAGTGTTGAAATAATAATGATAATGTTAGTCTTAAATCTTGGTTCTTGCAGTATTATCTAAATAACACAGATTGAGTTAACATTAGGTTAACTTCTTTATTTGTGGAATTATGATAATTATTTTTTCTCCATTGAGAAAAATAGGAATCCTTTTTATTTTCAAAATATTCTTAAACCATTTAGGAAAACATTTAGGCAAAGGTCGAGCTATTTGTTTACATAAAAATTAAGACATCATTAACAAAACTACAAGACAAATGGAAATCTTGGAAAACATTATATATTATATTAATATTATATAACATAGAAAAAAGGAAACATCAAAATGGGAAAAAGAGGGACTAAGGATATAAATAGCCAATGTGTCCACCAAAAAAATACAACAAATAAGACATAAAAAAAATATTTCATTAACATAGAAATACAAGTTCAAACAAACAGCATTTTTTTACTTTCATATTGGCCAAGATTGGAATAACAGTGCTGGGAATAGTATAGAGAAATGTATACTATTTATGCTATAAGTGGAAAAACAGCCTTACAAACGTCTATAGGTCTGTAGGTCAGTTTGGCAGTATGTATCAAAATGTAATCTACGTGTTCTTTGACCACTTTTGGGAATTTATCCCAAGAATTCAGCTGGGTAAGTGTTCAAGATGAATACACAGGAATCTTTATTACAATGTTTTTGTCTTTTTAATGGAAAAAATCTACATGTCTACCAATAGGGATGGGGGAAGTAATTGGTGTATATCTCTACAAATTTACAGTTGTTTAAAAGACTATGTAGGTCTATAGGTGCTGACGTTGAAAAGTGTCCATTATTTAAGTGAAGGTGTGTCATAGCACATTGTGTAGAATATAATTCCATTTATTTAAAAACAATGTGAATGCAAACATAAAATATGGCAGGACATATGCCAAACATTCATTCCCTGTAGTATTTGGTTTTTTAAAATGAGCATATACTGTTTAAGAGGGAAAAGTAAATATTCATTTTTGAGGGAGAAAAGTCCCTAACGTATTAGATGCCATTAGATTATTTACATTCTCCCCTTTTAAAGCTTCAACAAATTGGATAATGCAGACATATCTTGGATAAAGAAATTAGTACCAGGCCAATTAAAAGAATAGCTGAGAGATATATATAATACAAAACATGGAAAATATATTGGCATTTATAATTAAGATTAGATCCATGATTGATTTAGTCTCATATTCTGACCGTGGCACTAAGTGATAATTTGTTGGAGAGTGCCACATGATGTCAACAGGTTACAGACATATGCTTTATATAATATTCTTATTTCAAAGTCTGTTAGGGAGCAAATTTTCCTTAAGTTTATTCAGGTTGTTGAACCAGTTTTATCTCTTGAAACTGGTACACTTTATTTTTTTTAGTCTTAAGCTAAGATTCGAAATTACTATTTTAATTATCCGTCATTGTAGAGAAGTTTTTGTTTTCATTATTCTTACTTTTAATAAATGTCTTAATCAAAAATTTGGTCATGAAAACAAGCTCTTTTAACGCCCTTCCTCCCTAGTCTAAACAGAAATCCTTCGTAACCCTCAGAGTCTTAGCTTTCCTTCCCTGGAGCTTATCCTCCTCATCATATTTATTTTGCAATACTCTGACTGGTTTTGCAAAAAGGAGTTCAGGTGCAGATGCCCAGTGATTTTTATAAGGATAACTATGGTTGTTGTATAGCTCCTGGGAGCTGGTGGCCTGCCCCTTACCTTTTTTGCCTATAATAGCATGTGCAGTGTAATATATAAAATAATACAGTAGACTTCTTATAGCACTGCTATAAAGGGATTTTATAATTTTTCATTTTATAAAGAGATTTTCACGATCTTCAATTCTAATCTGTATACAAAGTCCTGTGTGTTACTTACGCACTACTACAACTGAAGGAATAATGGCTTAGAGTAGATGAGAGATGTTTTTAAGAATTAGCTGTCTACAACAACCTTTGATGGCTTATAACCAGAAATGTGGAACACATCGTTCTGTGATGGGTTCAAATAATCTTTTAGAAGTTAAAAAATATTTGAACATCAAGAGAGTAAAGGTTTCTCATTTTTCCCTATTGGTGTTATTTAGCAGTACATGAAAAATATTAAATACTTAACACATTAAGAAAAACCTTACAAACATTTCAAGAGTAAATCCTTAATACTTTAGCTGACATTTTCAGTAGTCCTAGTCATATTTACAAGAGTATCTGATGGAATCAGCAGCATGAGGACAAATTCAATGGGATAATGCTTGTAATAGGCTTATCATAGTATCTGACATATAAGGAAGGGCTCAGTAAATGTTGGCTGTTAGAATTACTACTGACAATAATATAGTTACCATTAGTAAAAATTATTACTTTAAGTTTTTTGTTTATTGTGTGTCTTCCCATGTCAGAGTTACTGCCTGAGTTAGAAAACTAAGTTGAGTATGTTAAAAGATAACATATGGAGTAACTGGTTATCATTAATTGTAATAGAAAAATGACAAAATGATGTCCTGGTCAATGAATTTAATCTCCTCTTAAATGATTTACTCTTAACTTCCAAATTCCTTTACTGGGTCTGCAAAGAAGTTTCTATGCATAAAACAACACTTAAAGGCATATTAATAAACTGGAAAACACTTTTGAAAAAACATTATACAACTCAGGGCAAATAAGATGAAATTCAAAACAGGCAAAGGTGATGGGAATAAATATGAAAATATAAAAAAAAAAACCTGGCATTATATATTAGTCCTCAAAGAAATGAATATTAAAACAAAATATTTTAGCATAACAAATTGACAGAAGTTTAAATAAAACTATAAAATCAACTGTTAGTGGTGATGAAGTGGGTACACTCTTAATGCTATATGAAAAAGTAATATAAACAGGTATATATCAACAACCTTTTTGATATCTTTAACATTTGCCACATTTGGTTTTGATCCTTTTCTTTTTCAAGATATAAAACGATACAGTTGAAGGCAGGTGCTCTCTGCAATCCTGTTCTCTTGTTCCATAAATGTTTTAAAATCTTTATTGTTTGGTTTACATTTTTACATTAAAATTTTATATAAAACTTGCTTGAATATGTTTATCAAAATACTCAAAATATTATAATTTAAAATTTTATAGCATTTTAATATAATTTAAAATATATTAAACTTGTGCTTATTTTGATTAGACAGTTTCATAGTGTCTGCAGATATTTACATTGTATTCATTAATTTATTCAATAGACTGATTACCTACTGTGTTTAAGACTTATGCCTAGAGTATATAATGGTGGGCCAAACATATGTGAGCCTAACCATGATGGGGTTTAGAGGATAGTGGGGAACATACACTAAAAACAATTACACAAATAATTACATAATTACCAGGTATAAAACATGCTATGAAAGAAACAAGTGCCAAGGAGGGAGAGTGATAAGTCCTTTGGATTTTATTTTTAAGAATGAAAGGATGGTGTTAGAGGACTTTAAGCAAATGAATGACATTTAAAGCAAGTAATAATTAAAAATGATTACTAGCTGCTGTGGAGAATATATTGTTTAAGAGTAACAACGGGGTTCCCTGCAAGGAAGG
Source organism: Eonycteris spelaea (assembly GCA_003508835.1). NCBI lineage: Eukaryota > Metazoa > Chordata > Mammalia > Chiroptera > Pteropodidae > Eonycteris > Eonycteris spelaea. Next base: position 2,039,527 of record PUFA01000053.1, read on the forward strand.
AATAGCAGTAGATTGCATGAGACAGAATAGTTATGGACCCGAGTGATAGTGGTAGTGTTGGTGGGTACTTGGATTTGGAGTATATTTTGAAGATAGATAAATGGTTTGAGATCATGGGTCAGTATTAAATAACTGTAATTTTTCTCTATAAGACATTTTAAGATGCCATGTTAAGTGTATCTTTATTATAACTACCATTTAAAAAGAAAGAAACCATATTTCCTTATTGTCATTTACCTGAAGTGGCATTACTGTGTAAAAGGCTAAAAGGCATTTGTATGATTCTTGATAAATACTTTAATTGCTTTCCAAAAGGATTGTGACTGTTTATTGTATCACTAGAAATATTTGCATTCTACCTATGATTAACTTTTGCTGGCATAGTATATTCATTTAGAAAAGTTTTTTACTATTTCAATAAATAAAACAGTAACACTTTAGCTGGGAGTAAGGGAAAATATTTGGAATAACTTTCCTTCATTTTATATTTTATTACATTGTGTTAAAGTGGCTTTATTTTGTCCTAATTTCTGAAGGATGTTAGTAACTTTATGTACCTGATCTAAAAGTTTTGTTCTATTTGAAAGGCTGGAAATAATACTAATTAAGAATGTTAAGTCTCTATCCTTTTCTTACTCTAGTCTTAACTAGTTTTGTTGTAGAATCTGTGTGTTTTTAAATTGGTTGGGCTTTGATAACCTGTACTTTCTCAGAGGTGATTTTTTTTTCTTTTTTAATTGTAAAAGGAATAAATAACGTGTTGAGAATACTTGAGATTTGTGAAAAGGTATTTTAGTAGCATAGAGCAGGATTGGCAGACTTTTCTGTAAAGGACCATGTGGGTCTTTGTCACATAGTTTTATTCTTTTCTTTTCTTTTTAACAATCATTTAAAAACAAAAACTATTCTTAGCTCATGGGCCATACAAAAACAGGTGGGCAGGGTTTGGCCTGTGAGCAGTGGTGTGCTGAAACCTTTAGACTCTAATCTTGGGAAAGATTCCACATTGATGACTAAGTTTTTTCTACTTCCATATCCTCTTCCTAGTGGCTAACCTGAAGTTTGAACATAATCTTTAGTATTTATATGTCGTTTTTGTTGTGCTTGCTTTCTGCTTTGTCAGCAAACCTATCCTTTTCAGACCATACTTTGCTTTTTAACACTTTTGTTCTTAAGTTTTTACCAGGTTGCATTGCCTTTTTATATCTCAGTGACATTATACTTCTAAGGAAGACTAGTTAAAATTAATTTTGGAAATAATGAAGTTTTAACCTAAATCTATTATTTCTAATCAGATTCTACTCATTGTTTATAAGTAGGTTGTAGATTACTTTTTTCAGTAACTGAATGTGATGCAGAACTTTAATATTTTTAGGGTTTAGAAGGGAAAAGATAATAGGAATGAGATAGATTGGTGAATAGAGACTGCTTTCCCAGTTTCTTAGTCCCTTTGATGGAATATTCAACATGGAAACATATTATGAAATACATGCAGAAACTACTAATATTCTACATTATGTACTTTTGAAGCACAAAGTATTTGAAAAGTTTGTAAATGGGACTTTATTGAGGTACATCTTGGAGACATTATATGTGGGCAGATGGTGAATAATCCCCCAGCCACGCCTTATGTATAGACTTGTGTAGCTTTAAAAACTGTGGTCTTCAATTTTATTGTTGGTAGAACATTTTATATTTAAAGACTAAGGAAACTGACTAACTATAAGGTTAACTTAAGTTAGTATTGTTAAGTGAGGAATATGAGTTGACATCAGCAGGTAAGGAAAGGTCTTTGGTCTGTAGCCACACCTGGGTAATGAATGGATTAACTCTAAGACACTGTACTTTGCTCTCAAGTCATGCTATTTCATTATCCTTCAAAAACACTAGTTTTTAATGTTATAATATACAAGAATTCTTTCAAGTAGTTAATTAAGGGAATAGGCCAAAATAATAAAATTTCAACCAAATGCTCAAAGTTTTAGTAAAGAGCTTCTTGCTTAGAAAATAAATTCACATCCATTTTTTTTCTGACTGGTGAAATAACTTATTATAAACAGTTTGGAAAATACAATTTACTTTAAAAGACAAGCATGAGATCATAGTCTAATATGGTAGTCTTTCACATTTTAAAAATTAAAAGCCAAAAAAAAAAGGAATATATTTAAGATAGCATCTAGGGAAAAAAAGATAAGCAAGAGATAAATTATTTCTTAAATTATCTCCTTTAAAGACAGCCTTTGTTAACATTTTGGTTTAATCCCATCAGTTTTTAAATATATGTACAGATACATTTATAGATATGTACATATATTTTATTGGGATCATGCTACACATATATATTTTTGTGTTCTGTTGTAAACATTTAAAAATATTTTATCAAAAACACAACTTTTAATGACCATTCTCTTTTTAAATGATGAAATGTTTATGAAGTAATTCATGAACTAAAGACACTCTAGTGCTACAGCCCACATGTGGAACAATAAGAAACAGTGCCCATGGCCTTATACTTTACACCTATTGTCAGTCCCATCTCTCATTCCATGACTTCACAGTCCACCATTCCTTTTTCCTCATTTATTGAGGCCTATTTTGGCAGAGAGAGTGTGAAATCTTTTAGGCATTAGTATTCATCAAAAGTCAGAGAAAAATGAGTGTTAATATTACCCACCCCCTTTTATTTACTCAGTCTTAGAGTTGCATAGTCTCTTTAAGATATCCACCTTTCTCCACTCCTCCCCATTTTAATAGAGGCCTCACTGAATTTGCAGATAAGACAGTCTTACTCTATTACAGAGTTATCATGGTATCCATTTGGCTGTGAGATACTGTTCCAAGGATTACAGAAATGGATAAGGGCTTTAAAATCCTCAATATTTACCATATTGTTTTGACTGTAAGTAAAATAGATGCATGGTAATTATTTGTAGTTGATTTTTTTTGCCATCTAAAGCACTCTGAGTAACAGTTAGTAGACCTATCCCGTTTTTGTAATAATTGCTTTCTTTTATAAGAAGTTGGGTCTTTTTGTTACTAATAGGTACACTTTCATTGGTGAATCTCTTTGTAACACCTTTTTGTAAACCTTTTTAAAATTGAGGTAAGCAATATGTAACATAAGATTTACCAGTACAGCCATTTTTAAGTGTGCAATTCAGTGGCATTAAGTAAACAGTGGTGGGCAGCCATTAGCTCTATTTTCAGAACGTTTTCATCATCCCAGATTGAAACACTATGCCCATTAAACAGTGACTCTCCAACCCCTTCTCCCCCAGCCCTAGGTAACCTCTATTCTACTTTTTGTCTCTGTGACTTAATCTACTTTAGGTACCTCATATAAGTGGATTCACAGATATTTGTCTTTTTGCGCCTGGCTTATTTCACTTAGCACAATGTTTTCAGGGTTCGTCCATATTGTGTGGCATATATCATAATTTCATTCCTTTTTCTGGCTAATATTCCACTGTATGTTTATACCACATTTTGTTTATCCACTCATTGTTAGAACATTTGGATTGTTTTTGTATTTTGGCTATGGCAAATAATGCTGCTGTGAACATTGGCATACAAGTATCTGTTTGAGTCCCTGATTTCAATTCCTTTGGTTATCTATAGTAGCGTTGGAATTGCTGGATCATATGGTAATTCTACGTTTAACTTTTTGAGGCACTGCCAAATTGTTTTCCACAATGGCTGCACTATTTTACCTTTCCATTGGCAGTGAACAAGGGTTCTAGTTTCTCCACATCCTTGTTAACACTTGTTATTTACATTTTTAAAATTTTTAAATAATAGCTATCCTAATGGCTGTAAAGTGGTAGTTCATAGTAGTTTTGCTTTGCACTTTCCTAATGATGTTGAATATATTTTTATGTGCATATTAGTCATTTGTGTATCTTTTTTGGAGAAATGTCTGTTAAAGGGATTTGCCCAGTTTTGGATTGGGTTCTTTTTCTTGAGTTGTGTATAATACCTTTTTTAAAGTGAAAGGTACACCATAATAATCTAGACTGTGTTTCTCCTTTCTCAGGATTCCTACAGAAAACAAGTAGTAATTGATGGAGAAACCTGTCTCTTGGATATTCTCGACACAGCAGGTCAAGAGGAGTACAGTGCAATGAGGGACCAGTACATGAGGACTGGGGAGGGCTTTCTTTGTGTATTTGCCATAAATAATACTAAATCATTTGAAGATATTCACCATTATAGGTGGGTTTAAATTGAATATCATAAATGGACATTGAGGAGTAGTTGAATATCTTTCATTTATTGAGACGTTGCTAACCACTGTGCAGAAATTATCTAATTTAAATTTTAAAATAATTATGATGTAGGTAGTATCCTGGTTTTACAAATGAAGTTTATGAGAATTGGCGAAGTTGAATAACTCATTCCGGGTTGTGCAGACAGTGGTGGCACCGGGATGGGCCTATTTGACTCCAACCCCATGTTCTTAATCACTCTGCATTAGGGGGACCAAGGCTTCAGCTTAGCTTAAAAGCTAGAGCCCCTGTAAAAATTAATACCATCAACAAAAATGTAAAAAGGTAATGAGGTGGTGCCACTGAAACAGCCTTAAAAATAATTACATATATTTAGTTAGATTTTTTTGGAATCAGATATTAGATACTTAAGGAAAAAAACAAAACTCTGAAGTTGTAAAGGTATTGAAGTATTAGAACAATTATAGTTTTAAAGTTTACAAATCTTAAAACTTTCATTAAAAGAATCATTGTATTGAGTATAATTTATATTCTATTTCTATGAGGGTTTAGTTTTCATAAAACTGCATATTAAGCAAATATCACATTCATCAGCTTTATTCATTTCTTAAAGAATGTTTCCTCTCTAGTAATAGAGAAAAATTGGGGTGGGTGATAATATTTTTGTAGAATAGTAAATGGGTGTAAATATGTTAACTTTTCCAAGTTTACACGAACTAATACGTAAATGAACTGGGAATTTGAACCAGTCCTTGATTCCATTGTTTACTGGCTTTTTCTTTAATGCTGCATCTTTGAAATTCACTTACAATTTTGAAGGAATGTAATTTTACCCCAAATTTAGGGTTTATGCACATCTTATTGAAAAATATCAACTTGTAGAAGGACTTTTACAGAATAAACAGTGTAGTAACATCAGTGTTATACACATAGAAATCAAAATCTTTCCACTTGGCGCTTTCTTAAGGAATGTGAAAATTATGTTAATGTTGTAATTAATGTTTTTATAAAAACATTTTAAATTCTGTACATGCATATTTATAATTTTAAAAATTAGGCATAGCACTTTTTTAGCCTAGAATTTTTCAATATGTTCTGTTCATCATGTGACCTACCTGTATATGAACCTCATAGATTTTAATTTTAGTATATTTCTAAGTATTTGATCTTTTAAGAGACATAGACGTTCTCTATGTTAAGATGGAGAAAAAAAATAATGGGAAGGAGAAGCAAGGAGAATTTGGTCTGAAGGGAGCTAAGAATACATAAAAGTCTTTCAGCCATATTTTATGAGAACATTGTATACAGTTGAAATATTTTTGTTACTGATACCTCTGCTGTAACTTTTTCTTTCCTCCTCAGAGAACAAATAAAAAGAGTTAAAGACTCTGAAGATGTACCTATGGTCCTAGTAGGAAATAAATGTGATTTGCCTTCTAGAACAGTAGATACAAAACAGGCTCAGGACTTAGCAAGAAGTTACGGAATTCCTTTTATTGAAACATCAGCAAAGACAAGACAGGTAGGTAAAATTATAATAAATACAAATCTGTCCTCTGCAAACTATATCAAGTGATTTTAATCATTAATCATAATTTACTAATGTATATCCTAATAACCATTTGGGGGGCAGGAGGTGAAGAACATTAATAAATAAATGTACATACTGTTTAACATAATTTATCAGCTTTTCTTTCCATGATACTAAAACAGGTAGTAAAGCAATCTTTATTTGGTAAATGTTCTCTTAAGGATATGAAAGGGCAGCTCTTCTTAATCCAATGTCCATGGTATTACTTTTGGCTTTCGTTTCTTTCCACATCAAACATTCTCTTCAACTCATAACATCTCACATTCACAATTCAAGAAATGTGGGTATTTTTTTTTTTTTTTTTTTTTTTTTTTTTTTGCTGTTAAATTTATAAAGTGAAAGACCAGGAATTAAATATTGAGTTTCCTATTTTAGAAGTGCTTTTAAGAGTATTATGTCATATGTTTCTAGATTAGATTTTTTTTTTGTATTTGAAGAATTTTACTTGGTAAATTTTTTTAAAGGATATATTTATTTTTGGAGATAGTTTTTTATTAAAGCAAGAGAATATTTTGAAAGTAAATAGAAATTCATTTACTGTGTAATTCTTTCAAAATTAATGCCAGGTTGCCTGGAATTTTGTTTCAAAAAATTACTTACATTTTAAAAGTAACTTTTTCTTTAAGTAAAATAAAAAAATTACAGTTGATATTATTTAACCTAGTTGTATGAAATAATTTAACACATAGAAAAAAATCCTAGAGAGGAAAAGGATATTATGGAATATAATTTTCATATATCAAATTGATTAATTCATGTTACATAAAAGGTGAGTTTGTTTTGGGCTTTGTTTGGTTACATGTACCTGTGAATTCAGAAAACTAATGCTAGCAGGTAAGAAAATGGATGAACTCATTACGTAGTTAAACTTACAAAAAAGCACTCTAGAACGTTCACTGAATTTTGTAAAGGGGTAAAAATTTAAAGGTAAACCATTATTCAGCTGTATATATATCTGTTTCCCTAGTGGAAATGTATAGCTTCCTAGTCATACAAATATGGTACACAGTGAGAAAATTTTATTTTAAGCCTTCGTGTTGGGGTTAAAAGCTGAAATAGTGCGACCATAGTACAAATATCTCATTCTAAACCCTGATTTATAGGTTAAAGAAAGACTTGATATACAACACTTTATTTTGGAGGAATTAAGATTTCATTTAAATCCATTCCTAGGTCTCAAAATCTGGGAAGACGTTTGGTTTCTGTCTTTTTTTACTAGTCTTCTCTTGACCAAATTTCTTGATTTCCCTCAGAGAGTGGATACTCAGAAAACATGATTATAATATTTAAAACTTTTTCTCCGAACATTTTATCAAAATTTTCCAATATGAAATTGAAGGAATTTTATCAAAAACATTTGCAAACCTACTACCTAGATTATACCAATAGCATTTTCTTAAATTGCATTATTTGTAACTTTTATTTAAAAGATACTTTTTTAAACTGGTTACGATTTTAGTTTACATTTTATAAAGAAAGGGAAAAACCTAGGAGACTTTGCCTAATGTCGTAAAGGATTGCAAATAGAGCAGTGCTTCTCATACTTTAATATGCCCGTGAATGAACTGAGCTACTTATTTAAATCCAGATTCTAATTCAGTTGGTTTAGTTTTGCGATCTGTGATTCTGTGCTTCTAACCAACTTTCAGGTAATGCTGATTGGTACATGGGTCATAATTGGAGCAGAAAGGCAATAAAAGACGGAAAGGGGAGTTTGTTATTCTCACAGTGTTGCCCCCCTCCCTCCTCATTTGATAAGAGCTTAATTTAAAATAGCTTTGTCTTCCTTGTTCAGTAGTTTCTCTCTCAGTACTAGTTGATTCTTAGTGTTTGACATTAATGCTTTAAAATGCACAGCATTCATAATCAGAAAACTACCTGGTTTCCTTTTAAAGTAGATTTTTAGAGTTTATACTGTTTTGGGGGGAAAGGTGGGGAGATGTATGTAATATGTATAATATGGAAGTAGATTAACGTAAATATGCTTTGTAGACATTTATGTGGATCATGTAATTAAAATACAGAATGTTAAAAGGAATACTTTATTTCTTAACCTTCTAGTGCTCACCTTTTCTTATATACTGTTTTATTGATACCTTTATGTAATTTATGTTGCTTAACTATAACTTAGATAGTTTCTGATCTTTGATTTCTTTTTATTACATGGACTTGTTGATTTGCCTTTCAAAAGTTTATTCATTTTCCTCTGTTGAAATTAATTTGATATTTGCATGCTTTAGAAAGACTTTAAAGAGCTATTCCAAGTACTGATTGTGGAGATTATAAAGTGAAATATGTAAATTTTCATAAATTTTACATCACCAGTTTTTGTGAAAATCTAAAGCTCTATTTTCTACAGAGTATTTTATTTGTTACTGATCTATTATTTATTTGTTATTTGAACAAAATAAATATGCATATTCTTGTTGTTGCTTGTTTCATGCCCAAAGTTTTGGTCTTAAGCATGAAACTAAAACACAAACACCAAAAAAGAATTATATTCAAGTTAGTAGGAACAGGACATTCATTTAGAATTTCTCATAGATGTAAGTCAGGGGCTGGCAAACTTTTTCTGTTAAGGGCAAGATATTATTTTAAGCTTTATGAGCCACAAGCAGTATTCCCCCCTCCCCTTATAATCCTTTTAAAAATGCAAAAATCATTCTTAGTGTAGAATAGGCTGTGGCAGCACTTGGCCTTCTGGTTGTAGTGGTACTGACGCCTGATTCTCTGAGGAACTATATTGTTTGATTAGACACTAGAAGTTAGAGCAGACTTCTGACTTTACAGGCTAACATTAGTAAATAAAAAGTAGAACTTATCTATTCTGTGAAAGGGAAATAGAGAAAAAAGAGAAATTTAATCTAGTACTTTTTACCAACTTTAAAGAATATAATGAATTATATTTTTCTCAATCATTTTAGTCCACATCTGAAAGGCCAAATTAATTTTTATTTTCTGCTAGTATGCTGGATGTGGTCCTTGTGTTCCTAGTGTATGAAGACTGCTACCTAGTTTACTTAGTAATTGCCAGATTTTCCTGTTGTCTTTGGGAATGCATGGCAGTGTTGGCAAAGGCTGTTGAAACCAAAACATGGACACCATGGTAATCGGCTGTGTGTTTTTCAGTCTGCTAAAATCAAAAGTGGGGAGGGAGGTTAGTGAAGTGGATAACAGAAGCAGAATTCTCAGCCTATCTGCTGCTCCTCATTTAGCTTTTTTGCTTTCTGGAGGTCTCGATATGAGCATAATGTAAAATTAGCTTATGAACTGAAAAATTGTTGAGTGATTAATTTCCTTGTTTTTGTTGTTAATGTCTAGATACTTAAAATTAGTTAGAAAACCTCCATTAAAGAAAGCCTCTGATCAAATAGTTTTAACAAAGCAAACCTTATGTGCTATATTTCTGTATAATAGTAGTTGAGTTTGAGTACATGCAATCAATGTTTTGAACTTTAGCTTTTTATGAGTTAAAAATAGAACAGTTTCTGAGTACCCGTTTTGCACCATACCTAGCCTCCCAGTTTGTGGGTATTGCTGCATTTCGGTAATACCTGAGATGGGCTATAGTTTGGCAAGGTACCTTGAGAAATTCAGTACAGCAAAGTTGCTTTTTAGAATTAGAATACATCTTGTTCCTCCCTGCACTCTCCCCCAAGAAGGCGAGTTTTCTTGGAACTGTCTATAAGTGGGATATTTGTAGTGTTATTTCCTTGAGTTTGCAAGAATTTTTGCAGATAATAGCATTCAATAGAAATAAATACTTGTTTAAAGTGAAATCTCTTAATGAAAGCATTGTAGGCACCAGGATATGGAATGATACTATTTGTTAACAGTTCTTTCTCTAATGTGAAGTGCTCTATTTCCTTCATCTCACAAGTATGTTTCCAATAATAGCTGAGCTAAAAATATTGTCAAATTTCTTGATTTAAAAAAAATTTACATGTATACACTTGTGCACTTTTGTTCCTATATAAATACTTTCCGATCTTAAAGTTTAATAAATGACATTTGAAAATGAGTATATGTGGCAATAAGCCATATTCTCAAAAATAAATCATCAAGTGCCAGTTACGAGCTTAGTGACTAGTCATAATTGGGTATTAACTACGTTTCAGCTACACTTTATCTTTAAAATTACCTACAAACTTTGGAATATGAAACCAGTGTTCTGTACCAGTGCCAGTGGTTTAAGGTACACACAAGGGTAAATAATATTCTCTTGATGGCAGTATGACCTTAAAGTATACTATCAAGAAATAAATATTTAAATCTGAGAAAAATATGATAAATAACTGATTCTTGAAAACCTTAAATTTCCTGTTAGTAAAAATAAATGAAAAAAGTCACTCTGGAATAACTGTTTCTTGCTGTTGTTAATTATCTGAACCACTGAGGTCCAAATACTGAATATCTTGGTGGTGGGTAGTAATCTCTTCTTTTTAATTATTGGCTTCCGATTCTCTCTCTGCATTGCTGGAAACAAAAATCACATATTCTGATATTGGTGATGGGGTTGTGCACACTTAAAAAGTAGACACACTCATCCTAAAATGATTTTAGAAATAAGTTAAAATCAAAATTTGCTTCTCCTAAATTAGAGGATCAAAACCCTGTTTTTCTCCTCTGATAGCATGTTTTAGTATTTCTACATTGACCTTGTCACTTTTTAAAAACAGGAATAAAAGTTTACATTCTTAAAAAATATGAGCTTTGACCTGGTTTGTTTTATATGTATATATATATATATATTTAAATTTTCTTGCATTGATTTTCAAATTGAAAGAGAATCTTTTGGGAAAAATATCTTAAATGCCATCTCATGCTTTACAAGTCATTTTAATGTCAAATTATTTATCTTAATAATGAGACTTTCTAATATATGATTTTTTCAAGGACTTGTGAATAAAAATAAATCCTCTCGAAATTAATGGTAAATATATTAAAAATTTTATATACAGGTAGAAGTGGTTATCTAATTTAATGTACCAGCATTTTTAATGCTTTCAGAAAATGGTTGGAAATTTTTATTTTGTAGTTAGCTAACTAGTTGATCAAATTGATCCCATTAAAAATAAGATACAAATTTTCTTGAGCTATAGGGATTTTTATATTAGAGCTGAATAGAAATATATCACTGAGTGGTATAAGTAACTTGAGATGTGCATTTTAATATATAATCAGCATATTTAAATGCCTACTTCTACCTGAAACTTAATTTTATGAATTTTAAATTAAAGTTTTACTTTAATGGTAAATTGCCAAACTCTACTGAAGCAGTTCTTAATATATTCTTGAGATTTGTAAAAATTAATATACCCTAAAGAATTGAAGTGCCTTTTTTCCTTTTAACTATTATAAGCAGTGTATATGCAATGACTTCTGCATGCAGAAATTAAACTTTAGCTGTTGGCTTACTTCAGTTAATAATGAAATGTTTGATTCTTTGTGCCCAATTGAATTTAAAACTAAAAATCATACTTTTGATATCTATTAGCTTTTTAGATGCTGAGTCCATTTGGTCACATTTGGTTTATAGAAAGACTGATGTTACTACTCATACCAGCAAGTTAAAATATTCCAGTCTCCATAGTGAGTAATTTATTCTTAAAATTAAAATAAACAGATTAAGTTAACTGTGCAATAAATATACCAGCTTTCCTAAACACATCTTTCTTTGAGAAAAACGAACACAAATATTACATCTTTTAAGTTAATTTGCACTATATGTAAATTAATATTTACATATATTAATTTGGTGGTATGTTTTTCTGGACAAATTAAATACTTTTTCCCCTTTGGCTACTGCCTAATTTTCTGGACTGGAAAAGACATTAGAAACTGTTGATCTCCATATGGCCATATATGATTGATTGTTCATAGCTTTTTTTCCATAACCTTAAGCAAGCGAAGTCCCTTTTGTCTGTTTAGAATATTTAAATTAGAATAGATATGAGGTCAGTATAATTGGATACTGTTCTAAAAATTATTTTTTAGACTCGTAATAAAAATACAAAATGCATTGCTACGGTTCTTGTGGGTATATTTTTAACAATTAATGTTTTCATATTATGATAAACAGCCTTCATTTGGCATTCTTATTTAAATTTAGTTAATCCACCCACAGAAGGCCCAATCTCAGCTCCACTTATTGACCCTAAAGATGGATTAGGCAGTGTTGTAATTAAAGGTAGAATTTGAGATTCCAATCTCTTGGTCTGACTTTATTTTGGGGGATTGTATGTGTTTTTTAAAAAAAGGTTACAACCCCTTTTGTACCATTTTTTTCTCCTTACTCCTTATGCAGGGTTGGAGTAGGAGCGGTGGTGATTAGTGGTACATAAATCACTTATTTTCCCTAAGTCAAAGAAATAATTTAAATTTAACTTCAGTTTAGATTTTGATGAATCCCATGACTAGCAAACCAAAATGATTGCTTTAATTGATACACAGGTACTAGTACTAATACATGTACTCAGGTTTTTAATAATCTCCCCTAACTACTAATTTAAAAATTTTTTTAAATTCTAATTCCATTATAAAACAAAATTGACTTTAAAGAACAAACCAGGATTCAAGCCATATTTTAAAACTGCATCCCCTTTTTATTCAAACAATCTGATGTCTGTTTTAAAAAGAAATTCTCAAGTAAAGCTCATAATTTCAGACTTCCCGCACATGGCTATCCCAATAAATTATTATTACCAATGAAACAAACTTTAAAGAAGTTGTGTTTTACGATGCAGAGAGTGGAGGATGCTTTTTATACATTGGTGAGAGAGATCCGACAATACAGATTGAAAAAAATCAGCAAAGAAGAAAAGACTCCTGGCTGTGTGAAAATTAAAAAATGCATTGTAATGTAATCTGGTAAGTTCAGCATATTAATTTTGGCCAAAAGCTGATGTCTTTCAAAGGTAACAAAGTAGCAACTACTTTAGAACTACCTAGGTGTGGGATTCTAATTTGAATTATTAAAAGCTAAATCCCAGAAGGGATGAGAGGGTGGGCTTGGTGGGAGGGGATGAGAAGGTGATGAGGAATAAGTGGTAAAAAACAATCAAACAAAAACAAAGAAAAAAACCTTTAAAAAAATCCAGGCAAAATTTAAAGTAAAACATAAATGTCTTTCCTTTTTTTTTTTTTTAAATAAAGAAACCTATAGTTTATTTACATAATTTGTACATTTTTATTTTCAATCTAATGGGTATTAATTACAATTAAGGCAGTTTTGATGGCTATAGAAGACTAACTACATTCATCATAGGCTCTAAAGAGCAAAGATAAGAAAGGGCCACTCATAAAATATACTATTTTCTTTTGGACATTCCACAAGCAAATACTTACTCTGCCTGTGTTCTCTAACTCAGTGGTGTCAAATCACTTTTACCCAAGTGAGAAACCTGGGAGTCTTGGGATGACTCCTCCTACATCCTTCTTTTTCATTCCCATTGGGAGGCAACCATAAATTCCTGTATGCTACGTTCAAACTTGTACCACATCATTAGTTTAGGCCCCTTTCATTTCTTGCTGGGAGTATTACAACCTCTTATTTGGCTTACATGTTGCAGCTTTCATTCACAGTGCAACCAGAGAGATAAAAGAAACATCATTCTCTTCTTTAAGTCAAGTCACTGACTATGGAATAAAATCTCATTTCATAGCATGTTATATATGACTCTTAATATCTTTCTCTTCCTTTAGCCTTTGGCCTTATCTCTAAAAACTACTTGCTTGAGTGAGGTTTTTTTTTGTCCTTATATGTAAATGAAAACCATGTTTTTTCTTACCTTCTCTTCAGAATGGCTATTGCTTTTATTTGGAAGACCAATATTCTTATCCCTTAGTCTTATTAATTAGCTAACGCTCAATCAACGATCCTCTACTCTCCTATTCTCTAAACCCTTAGAATGAGTGTAATGCCCTTTTCTGTGTATTACGCTGTATAATATTCTTAGCCTTTACACGCTTACCATGTTAAATTGAAATAACCTCTTATGTTTGATTCCTATACAGTAGATCTTAGCTAGAATCATATTTTTAATCTTTGCATGGCCATAGGCTAATGAGGTTCCTGGCACATAGTAGCTGCCCAGTTGGACTTATTGAGTGGAATTTCTTAATAATTAAATTATTAAACCTGGTCTTGCTCAGAAAATATTTCACTCAATAGATGTCATAAAGTACACGCTGAAGCTTAAGATTTTGATGCATAGTTTGTAAAGTTCTGCAAGAACATTAAATAAGATTGTAGTATATTATTTTTTGTGCTGATTAAACTAAAGGTTGGTATTCTTTAGTGTGTGTGTGTGTGTGTGTGTGTGTGTTCACCACCCAAAGTCAAATCCCCTGTCACCATATATTTTGACCCCCTTTATTCTTTTTTACCTCCCCCACGCACATCCCCTCTGGTAACTATCATACTGTTGTGTCTGTGATTTTTTTGTCTTGTTTTTTGCTTTTAGTTTTATATCCCATATATAAGTGAAATCAGATGATTCTTGACTTTTTCTCTGACTTATTTCACTTTAGCATAATATTCTCAAGATCCATCCATATTGTCACAAATGGCAGTATTCCATTTTAGTATTATGTAAATTTAAGACCTGAAATAATTTAATCCCAAAAGTAAAGTATATATCTGATAGTAGACTCAGTCCCAAAAGTTATTATGTGGTCTAATATTAACCTACTGAACCCAGAAGAACAAAAAGCCATAACTAGCATTAATTTTTATTGAGATTTATGAACGCTTAATATTTTTTCAGTATCATTGTGTAAAGCAATATCTTAATTTAGAAGGTGTGGTAAAATTTAACATTTGAAAAGTTAAACTTTTTAAAATACAGTAGCCATGGCCAAGTTTGTGATTAAATTTAGTTTTAAAAATAAGTTTTATGTTTAATTTTTGTTTAAAACAAAGGTGGAAGCATATACTTTTCTAAAATTCTTAATTTGTGTAAACTAAATTTTTGTGGCGGTGTAGTGTGAATGTCAAATAATTGTTGGCATGTTGAACTGAATGAACCCTTGTTTTTTTCACTGGACATAGATGGCATTTACATAAAGAAAAACGTGTACTTGGTAATAACATTTTAAATAAAATATTTTTATAAAATTAATTTGACAGTGATAGATACAAATTAGATTTTTTTAGTCCTAAAATGGATGAGTTTAAACAAAATAATTGTATTTGAGAATGACTAGTTCCTATATTTTTTAAAAAAGGAATTTACTGCCCTATTTTAATTGTAACATTTCCCTAATTATGGAAATTATTTAATTTTAGTCAGATTGCATAGAAAGGAGAGTTCAGTGCAATATGAATCTAAAGTATCTGTTATAATCTTAGAAGAAGGAATGTTAACAAATTCACTTTTTCATTTTCTCCTAAATACTTGTGTATTGTTTTTAACCTTATGTTTTTATATCCATTGCAGTTTTTTATCTGCTTCCCCATTTTAGTACCATTGACATTTTTTCTTCATTGTAAAAGTTGAAATGGAGTAGATTATATAAGCGTTTGCTTAGATCCTCTTTTAAGTATTCTATCTCATTTTAAGGGTTTATGATTATAAATTAGTCAGAGGTTGGTGAAGTACAAAATTATATCATTGGAAGTATTTTGCTCTTTGTTAAAATGATTAGTATGAAGGTTTAGGTATATAAAACCCTGATTATATTCCTGATAAATTATCACTTTCCTTCTCTCCTTTGGATGAAAAAAAGCATATACTATATCAGTAATGATATCAGAAAGTGGAGAGCATCAATGAGCACAGTTTGGGGGTTTTATTGGGGAGTTTTATCCACTAGTATTCAAATCAATAGTGCTAGTTTTTATCCTATTTGTGTAAATGTGAGCAAGCCTCTCATTCCTACTCTGTTCACCTCTTTAAAAATATTAGCAATACTTTTCAGAATTTAAGATCTGTTGTGAAAATTAGATAAATGTAAGTTGAGTGAAAATGCCCTGAATTAATTTTGTTATTATTTTGAAATATTAATGGTAGAAGATTCTAGGAACGCAGTAAAGGAGAAATCATATCACTTTTATACTTTAAATTATTTTCAAGATAACTTAATGGATGTGTTTATGTGACTATTTAATGGAGGTGGTTAAAATTAGTAAAAACCCAACTTTCTTTGTTCTTAAAGTGATTTGATATATACAACTTTGTTAGTATTTGCTCCTAGGACTCCCTCTAGTGTCTAGTATTGAAAGCATCATTATGTTAAACAGGTTTTTAAAACATAGTTCCTCTCAGTTGTACAGATTTCGAAATACATGGAGGTGCATATTTTTTCTTTAAGTTTTTATTTTGCTTTTACATTTAATTTGCTCTTTAATGGGGAAATGACAAGAACTGACTTATGTATAGAGCTTTTTTTTAGCATTTCAGTATTCTCCTGCTACCATATTCACAGTGCCACTTTCATGTTATAAATTATTAGGTTGAAAATTATTCTGACTTGTAATCATTTTAACCATTACTGATTTAGATACCTTGCTTTGATCACAAAAATATGTAGGCAGAATGACCAAATGGAAATTTATTTAAAGATATACTTAATATACTAAACAGTATATAAATATAAACTAAATAATAAAATTGAATCTTCTCCAGGTTGGTAAAGTATACCACTATTTAAATTATATAACTCATTTCTCCATAAATCAGAGTATTGAGTATTACATTTTTCAGAGTAGTGTCTTGTGTTGAGGTCCCTTTAAATTTCTTGCTTATATAAGTATGTGAATTGAAACTAATGCTTTAATATATATTATTTGAAGACAAAGTGTATTCAAATATTATTTACTTCTTGGTAATTATTTGAATCTAATTTTAAATTAGATTTAAATAAGTATTGAACTCGAGCTCAAATATTGTTACTGTGAATATTTATGAAAATAGTATATACTTACATGGCTTATATCTAATGTCCAGAAGCTCAGGGATAATTAAGTGTACGTACATATTCACACACATATGCATTTGGATTTTGGTGACTGATAAGGTAAAATGTCCTTATTTTATGTTTCCATTAGTAATGTATCCTTTTTGTTATTTGTATACTTCAAACCATATATATTCACATTTCAATGCTTATGTATTTCAGGGTGTTGACGATGCCTTCTATACATTAGTTCGAGAAATTCGAAAACATAAAGAAAAGATGAGCAAAGATGGTAAAAAGAAGAAAAAGAAGTCAAAGACAAAGTGTATAATTATGTAAATACAATTTGTACTTTTTTCTTAAGGCATACTTAAGTAAAAGTGGTAATTTTTGTACATTACACTAAATTATTAGCATTCGTTTTAGCATTACCTAATTTTCTTTCTGCTCCATCCAAACTGTTAGCTTTTATCTTGAATGCTTATTTTAAAATGACAGTGGAAACCTTTTTTCCTCTAAGTGCCAGTATTCCTTGAGTTTTGGTTTTTTAACTAGCAATGCCTGTGAAAAAGAAACTGAATACCTGAGATTTCTGTCTTGGGGTTTTTGGTGCATGCAGTTTATTACTTCCTATTTTTCTTACCAATTGTGAACTTTGGTGTGAAACAAATTAATGAAGTTTTGAATCATCCCAGTTCTGTGTTTTATCTACTTACATACATGGATTAATTACTAATTATAATTAAAGTTGAGATTTAAGTTGAGATTTCATGATTGGTTTTACCGAAACATTGAGGGAACACGAATTTCTGGGCTTCTTGTAGCTTTGTCTTATAGGACTCATATTCTCTAGTTTCAATCACCCTTAATGAATGTAAAGTTAACTATTACCAGAGGTTTTCTTCCTCTTTCCACTGCTATTTGTCATAGTCATGCTCCCCAAAATACTATATTTTTTCTATAAAAAGGGAAAAAATGGAAAAAAATACAAGGTAATGAAAAATATTAAAAGGCCATTTACTTTCCACATTCGATAAATTCCTATAATACTCTGGATAGCTTTTCCTGTTAAGGCAGACCCAGTATGTAATGAGGATTATAGCAACCATTTTGGGGCTATATTTACATGCTACTAAATGTTTGTAATAATTGAAAAAATTTTAACATATAAAAATTCTCATAGGAATTAAATGTAGTCTTCCTGTGTCAGATTGCTTTTTCTTAGCATAACTTTAAATCTTCTCTTGAACTTTAGTCTTTAAAAATACTTTTAATTCTGGCAGTGATTTTAAAGGTTATTTGGGCCAATTAGTGTAGTAGGTGTTAAAGTGACCAAGGTTGAAGGCCAGGCCCTGTGTGAACCTTTGAGCTTCACTGAGAGTTTCACAGTATGGAGCACATTCCTATGGTCTTCCAGTGATTCCATGCATTGGTTGGTCAAAAATGGGGACTAGGAGGGAGTTTGGCTAGCTCAGCAAGAGACATTCTGACTGTGTGGTGGTTCTGCTGACAGATCAGAACATCACTTTAAAAAAACAAAACAAAACACTAGACTTTAAAAAAAGTATTTTAAATGAGATTTGGGTGTGGAAGTGGGGCAAGATTTTTTTTTTTAAACAATGAAAAAGCTTCAAAATCTCTAGTATAGGCTATTCTCTTGACACTGTCTAGAGTAACATTTCATAAACACTTTAAGTCTAGTCTATATTTAGGAATATCTAATACTTAAAAATAAATTAACAAAATGACTCAGTGTATTTAAAATGCTACTTTAAAATATTTGAAGTGAGATGGTATGTTGAGGTGAAAATATCACTGGATTAGGAAGAAGGTGACTTAGGTTCTAGTTATATGACTTTTACAACTACATTTTGGGGCAAATCACTATTTCTTCATGTTAAAAGATGTCATCTCAAGGCTATATCTAGCATTCAGCTATGTGATTTACATTCAGTTTATGTAAAAATATACCTGTTTGTCAATTTCAGCACAATCTGTAACCTTTTACTTATTACCATCTTCAGTGCCAGTTTTAGGCAAAATTGTGCAAGAGGTGAAGTTTATGTGTGAATATCCTCTCTTTAGTTTCAGGACTCCACTCCCTTATTAGTGTCATCTTGCCTGCCTACCCTTACTGCCCAAGGACTTGATACTTTTTAATACTTCTCATTCCCCTAACCTCAAGATTCATTGCTGTTTTGGATACCTCTTTGAAGGCTTCCCATCAGGTCACATCAGAATGCCCTATATCTTATTTCCACAGGCTCAACATAATTTGACAGATACTATAATGGAATTTGATCTAATAGATTATTTTCAGTTGGTGGCTGTAGTAATTTAATCTGGATCCTTTGAACACCATCTCTTTGCTGCCTGGTCCTTAGTGACTATGTAGGAATTTTCATAACTCCTATGAGTAGACAGAACCTCTCTAGTAGGAAGAATTATTTAATAAAGGTAGTGCTGAAGAATTCCTTACATAATCTGTAGGACTAGCCCTAATAAGTAATACATTCCATTGTTTTAATAGCTAAATTTTTAAAATGAAAAATACTTTAAATTTTAATTCATAAGGCTTACTTTTTAGCACTATCCATTATTCAACAAATATTTGAGTGCCTACTACACAAGGCACTGGGGATATTATGGTATAAGGGACATAATCCCTGTCCTTAAATGCTTACATTCCAGAATGGTCTAGAATATCTTCATGAGGCATTTGGCACATGACCCAGAGATCACATAATACATATTTTAGTTTTGTAAGGAAGGGATTTGATCTAGTTCTGGAGTACTTTGCTCTGATTCCAATGAAATTTTTTAATCAAGTTATTTTATATAAATCACTTTACTTCATTCTTTTAAAGGAATAAACAATTATATATATTTATTTGGCATAATTATGTAATTCTGTTGGGACAATTATAGTACATATTAAGTTGTATGTCAGATAATATTAAAATTTCCAGGTGTAATATTCTAGTTGGTCTTGTATAAGTAATTAAAAGACTTTTAAAATGAAATATTGAATTCAGAATAGTTTTATCTGGGTACGAATAAACAAATACCTGAACTAATTCACAGAAAAGGAAACGTGTGTAAAAATTAGTAATATTTCTATGCCCGCTTCGGCAGCACATATATTAAAAATGATTTCTGAAATGCTATGCTAAACAGGTTTATGGAACATTAGGTAGGATGTTAAGACTTATAGTACCTCCTCTTGTTTCTACACAAGAGAAAGAAATGACCATACTTCAAGAATTGCAGTGCATAACTGAGTGAGGGGATTTTTAGAACAATTGAATTTTTGATTTAGCTGGGCAATTTTTGTGAATTTTGAATGATTTGACAAAACCTTTGTTTTTGTAGAGATTTTAAAAGGGTAGAGATAATCCTAGATTAACATAAATATTATCTAATAATACAGCCTTAAAGGTAAACATTCTTGAAGTTGAAAAAAAATTGCTAAATTACATAGTTTTAGACATTAACATGTTTGTGGAAGAAAATAGCAGAAGTATGTAGTATAATTTAGTGAACATTCCCAGTTAGGAGTTCTATTTCTATTTCAGTTTTAACTGAGTCACACTGCATAGGAATTTAGAACCTAATTTATATAAGTTATCAAAACCTTTGCCACCACTGCACAATTTTGTCCTAATACATATAGAAATTTTGAGGCATATTAAGTTACAGTTTGCACAAGTTCATCTCATTTGTATTTGTGATTTTTTTTCCTTCTAGCCATTTTTTTAAAACAATATATACACATTCAGGTTTTTTATAGGCAATAAAAACTGTCATTTACATTTGTCAAAAAGGAATAATTTCTTGATAATTATGTATTAATGAATTTTTAAAATCCATCAGTTACCATAAAATGAATTTAGATTTACTAACTTCTGTGTTAATATCGGGTAGCATGAAATCTGCATTGATAAACTGAACAGCATATAACTGGTAGCTGTAAATTCCTTCAGAAAATGAAAACTATTTCTAAAGATATATTCACATCATTTCCTTAAAAATAGTCATAACTAGATTACTACTTATTTTAGTTTAAAAGTTTTAAGTGCCTGTTTGGGATGATGCTAGGTAATTTGGATGAATTTAGGAAAAACAAAGTTATTACCTGCAGAAATGTCAATGACAGAGGATCCTCCTCCCCATACAGCTAAATGGGTTATTTAATGTTTTATCTAAAAGTTTCCAGTTCCACTGTCTTGTGTTTTCATGTTGAAAATAACTTCTGCATTTTTTCCTTTGAGTGCCAATTTCTTACTAGTACTATTTCTTAATGTAACATGTTTACCTGGAATGTATTTTAACTATTTTTGTATAGTGTAAACAAACATGCACATTTTGTACATTGTGCTTTTTTTTTTGTGGGACATATGCAGTGTGATCTAGTTGTTTTCCATCATTTGGTTGCGCTGACCTAGGAATGTTGGTCATATCAAACATTAAATTTAAAAAATGACCACTCTTTTAATTAACTTTTAAATGTTTATAGGAGTATGTGCTGTGAAGTGATCTGAAATTTGTAATATTTTTGTCATGAACTGTACTGCTCCTAATTATTGTAATGTAAAAAAAATAGTTATGGTGACTATAATAGTGTGTATTTCTTGAGAGAAATTTGAAACATTTGCCTCACAACTGATATGAAATAGTTTGTAAGCCACAGACACTACAGTATATTAGTAAATCTTTTTTGCAGCTTGTAAGTTAGAAATATTCTTTATTTATGAAAGGTGCTGTGAACATTACATACAGGTTTAAGTTTTTGCTTAAACCTAAGACCATCTGTGGTTTAGGTCCATTGCCATGTTAACTCATTTAGAAGTAGATGCAATACAGATCTGTCTTTATGACAAAAGAACATAATATTATTTATTACTTTTTATCAAAGAAGGTAATTGATACACAACAGGTGATGTGTTTTAAGGCCCAAAGGGAGCCAGCAGCAAACTAAGGGAAATACTGAATAGGTATGTATATAATGTCAGTCACTGGCAGGGTATTTCAAGATCAAAAGTAATCTTACTCTGTATATATTAACTATTTCTATAACTACACTTAAATCATGACCAGGTGCTATTTCTTTTGTAGTGAACCTTGCTAATAATGTACCAAATGGGGTCAAAAATAAGATTCTCCTTCAAAAGTTAAGGGAATAAATGTGCAAGAAATTACTTTGCCCAGTTAAATGTGAATTAAGTGGCATTGGTAAAATTGAGAAATGGGCTAAGAATAATTGGCAAAAACCTATTGTTAAAAAAATACTTAACATTATCTTTTCATTCAAAATTGCGTGCTCATTAATTTATACTTGGTAGTTAGCAACATTATGTAGCTGTTTCTATTATATTATAAAAATTGAGCATAAAGGGTTGCTGATAAAGCCCTCAGTTTGAATAGAAGTTGAAACTTGTTTTAGTTCAGTAAAGCAACCTAGATATTTTTCAGTTGACATGTATGTCTTGTCATTTTAAGTTAGATTTTTATATTTGTTATAAACAGCTGGCATTGATTTTCAGTCAAATTATAGTAATGATCACTTAGTTTCATTGGTATCTGAATAGTACCGTTGTTTCATAGCTCTATATTTCCTAAGGAAATATAAAGCTTCTAGCTCTTTCATTACAAATTCACCCCGTCCAATAAGTTCCTTGATCTTCTTTGGATCCTTCACATCTTTGTTTTTAAGGAAAACATTCTTCAGACGCCTTTTAAAATAGTCTGCTCCTTTTGGATAGTCTCGTCCAAGGTACAGCAGCTTAAAAAAGAAAGATTATATATTTCTAAACAATCCATGTCATACAATAACATTTATAAAATTGGCAGCATACTTACATTTTTATAAAGGTTCAATACTTCTCCTCTTAAAGAATTGGCCATTTTCATATATCATGGAAAATATTCACTTTTATACATAGCATACCTAAAGAAAAGGAAAAAAAAGTTTTTTGCAAAATAACAATTACAGTCAAGAAAACAAAGATTTTTCACATTGGGAAAATGTTAACTTTTTTTTCCATCCAATTAATATTTGGAGCACTCTTAGGTTCCAGTCACTGGGATATAGCTATGAACATGTCAGATGAGATACCTGTTCTCACAGAACTAACATCTCCTGAGGGAGCCATAATAAGCAAACAAGGTAATTATGAATTGTGACAAGTCTTATGAGGGAAATAGGATGAGAGAGAGAGAAAATGGGTTGCCAGAGGCAGATACGTAGGTGTACCTCCATTTATACCAAAGTAGAATGAATTAGAACTAGATTTGAATCCTAGCTGTATAATGTATAGATTGCTTAACCATTCGGAACCTGTTTCCTTATTGAAAGGATGATTGTTTTTATCCTGCTTTCAAGGCAAGGCCAGATCTGTAAGGAGAACACTGAGAAGAGTTCTGATAAATCTGGAAGGGTGTGATCCTAAAGGCTAAAATAAAAGGTAGGAGAAACTGGGTGTGTGAGTCAAGCAGGTTCACAATTAATGGTCGATGGGTAAATAAGACTGGTGGTGAAGAGACCAAGTGAACAACCCATAAGGGGTTCATGAGGAGCAGGCAATAAATATCCAGTGGGATAGATTATGCTTTATGTATAATTCATTAATGCTACTACGGAGGCAGCTCCTTAAAGATTCCACAACAGCCTAAACATAGAAAATAATTCCTAATATTTGTTAGAACCGTGGAATTAAGTCATAAAACTCCTAACATCAAAAGCATTTAGTACATGATAGGCTTAAAGTAAACTGTCTTTTACAATCTTTTAAAATTCTCTAATTCCCGTTTTTCCACTGTTTTTGGAAAACAAAGAAAAATGTATTAGACTTTTCTGTCCATCATTAACATTTTTGTTTTGAAATAATTTCAGTCTTGCAGAAAGATTGCAACATAGTACTAATAACATTTCTTCCTGAACTACTTGAGAAGTTGCTAACATGCTGTCTCATCAGCCTGAATACTTTGCAGAGCTGTCCAATAGAAATATAATGTGAGCCACCTATGTAATTTTACATTTTCTAGTTGTCCATATTAAATAAAATGTGAAATTAATATTTTTTATATTCAAAATATCATTTCAGTGTGCCATTCTTTGAAGTGCTTATAGGTACCAATGACTTAGTTGCTACCACACTGGATAGCACAGCTTTAGAGTATTTCCTATGAACAAGGACATTTTCCTACAGAATACAACCTTGAGAATGAGAAAGTTAACACTGCTACGTTACACCTGTCGAATCCTCAACCCCTTCATGTTTTGGCAGTTGTCTTAAAGATGCCCTTTATAGCAAAAAGATCCAGTCTGAGATTGTACATTGCCCATTTATTTTGTAGAATGTGTCTCATTTTGATGTTAACTCATGGCTAGATTCAAGTTGTGTAATTTGGGCAAAAATATTACAAACATGATGTTTGTTCATTTCATTGCATCTTATTAGGTGGACACAATCCCAATTTGTTCCATTATGGTTGTTAATTTCGATCCCATGATTAGGTAGGTGGTGTTTGTCTGGATTCTCCACTATACAGTTACTTTTTTTCCTTTTGAGGTCAGTATTTTGTGGGAAGTACTTTGAGATTGTGTATATGTATTCCTGAAAAACCTTTCATTTTGTAAAAGCACATTAAAAGTAACAGGGCTTATGGGGAAATAGATTTGGTGCAGGCCACTCAAATCTTATGCAACTAAAAAACAAAAATTGGTACCTGGAGAGCTAATTTGCACCACTTGGATTGCCCTCAGCATGTCTGGAGCTACCAAATAAATGTTTGAAATGCTTGAAAATTAAGAGTAGCCTGGGAACAGAGTCAAGAACTGGAGACCAGGAAGGGATCAGAAGAGGCAAGAGGAAATGTTTGGGGGTGATGGATATGTTTATTATCATAATTGTGGTGAGGGTTTCATGGTGTATACATGTGTCAGATTTATCAAATTGTATTTATACTTTATTGTATGCCAAGTATAGCTCAGTAAAACTATTTAAAAAAATTAGTTTAGATAATGCAGGTAAATGCTAAGGATAGGATTGGGAAATAACTGAGGTATACATGAAGTAGGGATCTAGCTGAATTGTCCTGTTTAGCTTTTGCTCCTTGTATAAATTATGCATAATAAGGATTTGCCCAGCCAAAACAGTAGTTGATGTGCTTAAGGTAAATTTGTCCCATTCTTTGATATGTTAATCTACATGATTCAGGAAGTTTATATTACTGTATGTTGACATTCAGACATTTAAGTTTATTTTGGCCTTTGGGAGAAATTAGGTTTCCTTGGGTTTACAACTGGGGAACAATTTAAGTGCAGGGACCTGAGGATTCTCCTTAACCCTGCATGAAGTCATGGAAGTTTCTGTACTCTGTAAAGAAAGAAATGAGTTAGGGACTGAAAGACATCCCCCATCATTCTGAAAACTTGGATGTTGTATTTAATCAACGACGTTGGAAGGGATAGAACATTATAAAATTAGAATTCAGACATGAGAAATGGTACCAATAATTTTAAAGTATTTCATGTCCTGTGCTAAAATCATACAGAATTCAATTAAGCTTTGGAAGGAACTTAATTTCGTAATCAATTTCTTCTAGTTTTCTGTTGGTCTAAGTTGCCAGCGTTTCATTTGAAATTCTTCTGAAGGTTGTGCTACTAGTAATTACAATTTGTGACCTTGGGCAAATAAGTTAAAGAGTCTTGCTGGGCCTCAGCGACCTTCATCTGTAAGAAGTACTTTACCCAGGAATCGCTTCAAATCATTTCCAGTTCTTGTTTACAGAGGCTCTTAGGGGAAAACGGCATATATCTTGCACAAGAAGTAAAAAGAACCATGTTCAGGGAGAAGAATCCGAAGGTCATTAATATCAAAACAAACCTACTTGGAGCCAATTTATGTACCTGTTTATCTAAATGCCAATTGAGCCCCGTCACCCCCTGACCCAAGCTGTGGTGCCTCAGGCAGCCAACCCGGGTGTCTGTCACTTGACCCAAGCGCGCCGGCAGCCCCTTTCCTTCTGGAAACCCTCCCAGAAAGATTCGCCCAACACACTTCAGGGAAATAGGGAGAAAGACTGTCAGAAGACGCTCAGAAACCCTGTCCTATACCCGGCGGCTCTCTCTCGGCATACTTCACCGCCTCCAGACACCAGGAGCCCCGACACAGAAAACACCCGGGCCGCCGCACTCACGCGCTTTCCGGCACGCCACAGCCGTAAACGCTTCGGTCCTCTTCCACTCTGTCCGTCAACCACAAACAGGGTGGGCGATGGAGGCGGGCAACCTGTCAGGGAAGGGGCGGGGCGCCGTCCAAAAGAAACCAGCGCGTCTGCGCAGACCCGTACGGGAGGTTCTGCGCCGGTTTTCTAGGCGGAAGTGGGCGGAGCTTGTCGTCTTGACAACCGGGGAGCGTTTTTCCACACACCTCAGCTCAGGCTTTCCAGACTACTAAGGTCGTGCTTCCAGCAGCATGGTGAGCAGAGAAAGTGGGGGACGCAGGTGAAGGGTCGGGCATTGATTCTCCTTCAACGGTATTAAATGATGTAATAAGAGCTTGTCTTATTTTAGAGGGGGGCTTGTTGGTTTAGGAAAGAACCCATGGTCCTGTTGGGGGATCGGCTTTCTCCTGATCCATGGCCTTCGGGTCTAGGATCCGGAGAACAGGTAGGAGTCCCATGCGGTCAGCTGCAGTCCTAATGTCACACTGTTGCTAGGTTTAAAAATTGGTCTCAGTAACTTCCAGTAATGATAGACATCCCGGTTACATTGTTTTTAAATTGCAGCTTGAGAAAATGGCTTTGTGCCTCTCAGCAGTTAATTAAAAACTGTTGCAAATTATACTGCATTAAAATGTTATTTTATGTTGTCTTTGGGGAAATACCATTTTTTGATTCAAGGTACTCAGCCCGCCCTGAATATACTAAGTATGATAAAGCTCATTTCATTTTTGTGCATTCCTCAGCTGTCTTCTTCAAGAACACAGGCCAACACGTGTGGGCTAATCTCTTTCCCCTTTTTTCTTAAATGTGATTTCCATCTTTTTCTGTGCTTAAAACCAGAAGAAGTGGTTTTAATTATTTAACACATTAATTCCAGGAAAATGTAGAGTTCATCGTTTGTTTGGCACTAGGCTGGAAGTCAAGGATACAAAGATGAGTAGTACAGCCCCTACCTGCTGTGGGAAGGGGACTAAAATTAATTATAATATAGTTTTATAACTGTAACAATTGAAGTGTCTACAATCTAGTAACAAAGTTGAAAATGGTAAAATTGGGGGGACAAGGGTGCTGGAAGGGAAGAGCAGTACTTTCAAGGTGTGTTTTAAAGTATGAGTTTATCAGAAATAGTGTCAAGAAATGATGGGAAGAATGGAGAACATTCATGTCAGGGAGAACAGAAAATAAATGGACTTTAAGCAGACTGGAAACTGCTGATAAATTGAGAGAACAATACACCTATTTATTATTTTTGATGAAATATAGGTTTCTTTTTGGACCCCTCTAACAATGTTTCTCAAATATTCCTGGAACATTAGCTTCTACTTTTCTGGAATACTTGTTAAAATGCAGATTCCAGGAACAGACTGGACTCCACATCTATTGTATTAGTTTCCTAGGGCTGCCAAGTAACAACGTATCACAGACTAAGTGGTTTAAACAATAGAAACTTATTGTTTCACACACAGTTCTGGAGGCTAGAAGTCCAAGGTCAAGGTGTTGCCAGGGCT
Organism: Eonycteris spelaea; assembly: GCA_003508835.1. Taxonomy (NCBI): domain Eukaryota; kingdom Metazoa; phylum Chordata; class Mammalia; order Chiroptera; family Pteropodidae; genus Eonycteris; species Eonycteris spelaea. The sequence goes on from PUFA01000053.1 coordinate 2,066,979, forward strand.
GTGCTCCCTTTGCGGGTGCTGGGAGGGATCTGTTCTCCTAGCTTCTGATAGTTCTTTGGCTTGGCTTGTGGCAACATAATTCCAGTCTTCATATGGCATTCTGCTATGTGCATGTCTGTGTCCAATTTCCCCTTTTTATAAGGATGCCAGTTATATTGGATTAGAGGCCCACCCTATCCCAGTATGCTCTCATCTTAATTTAACTAATTACATCAACAATAACTCTAATTCCAAATAAGGTAAAATGCTTAAGTACTAGGGGATAGGACTTCAACAGATGAATTTTGAGAAGACACAATTCAACCCATAACATCTACTGAATCCAATAGGTAGAGGAAAGTGAGTGTGTACATTTTTAGCCTAGATATATACATTTTTAACAAGCATCCCAGGTGATTCTTATGCCCTCTGAACTTTGAGCACTACTAAACTACCTGATGCTCTTATGATTTGCAGGGAGCGAGGATATGTACTTATCCCAAATCTGCTTCACATTAAAAGACTAGTGAAAGATGACTATTTGCCCATCTTTAAAATATGGCTACTTGAGAATAGGAGCAATGCTATTTACATAGTCTGCTGTATAGCAGACAAGATGGAAGTATGTTAACTATTAATTGGTAGCAAATATGATCATAAGAATAGAGCATAGTTTGTAAAAATTATATGAGAGCCAAGTCTCTTCTATTCCTCTTTATATCATCTCCAGCATCTTAGAGCACCTTGTGTATAAATCATTAATAAATATCTGCTGAATAAATTAATGAAATATATGCACTTTTCAAGAAGATATAGTCTGCTTTGTGTCAATTTTAAGATATTTTATTACAGTGATAATGGCTTGAAGCAGTAGTTGCTCTTGTGTTAAGTCTTCAGGAGTGAAACATGTATAATCTTATAGTCATATGCTTTTCTACAAAGTCCTTACCAGAAACCTAATGGACACATGGGCCTGATCAGGAAAATTACAAGTAGTATAACTGAAAAATACTTGTAATTTTAAATATTAATGGAAATATTGTGCTTTTCATAATAATTTCTACACATTACAGAACAGAATCATTTCATCATAGCTTCTTTACCTGCTTTGAGTAACTGATTCTCTTTTTTATAAAAAGGCACTCTAATTTCACAGAAAGATTTTTTTTTTTATGAGATCATTCCCACACTTTCAAACTTGACATTAGTACCAGTACTTAGTCAATGACTTCTTTGGAACCCTGTAAACTAGTGCTTTTCTGACTGGTACTTTGTTTAGTGATAAGAAGGCATTTCACATGGATTATTAAATGACTGTCATAAGAAAGAGTGTAAAATTTATTTATAAAAGATGCTTCAGTGGATCAACTATTTGATTCTAGCTTTTTTCTAGACTAGCTTCTAGTTTTGCCTGAATTCTTTTTTTAAAAGACTTTTTATTTTAAGATAATTTTAGATTACAGGAAAGTTGCAAAGATGATACAGAGACTTCTCTTACATTACTTACCAAGTTTCTTGTAATTTTAACTTTTATAGGTACTTTTGCTAAAAATATCTGATTTTTTAAAAATAACTTACCGTTTCTTTTGTTTTTTTCCAAATTTTAGGGTCCCAAAGCAAAAAAGGTAGGTAGAAATTATTTTCTCAAAATAGTTTTATAAGCACTAACATTGTACAAATAGAATTTTTAAATATTTTTGTTAGTTTTATTATAGTTTATAAAGTTTACTATGCTTATTCATAGACATCAATGTTATTTAAATTATGGAATAATAACCCTTTACAATAACAGGGCATATTTCAAATTTGACTTAAAAGATATTTCTAGTTTCACAAAGACTTAAGAATAACCTTTTTTTTTTTTAACTTGTGTCTGTAAGGCTTTTTATTACTTGTGCTCTAGAAAATGTTGTATTAGGAATCCCTTTTCTTTATTTCAGATAAACACAAAAAAGGTTAATTGTAAAATCTGCTGTTACTTAAAAGTGACCCTAAGGTATAATGTGCTTAAATGAGTTGCATGGTAACAAATGATTTTTTTTTGTTGTATTTTGTAGAAATTTGAATTTAATAAGGGAAGCTTAGAATGCCTTTTTTCTCTTCTTCACTTAAGATTTATACTTTAAAGTAGAGATTATAATCTGTTGACTGGCAAGTCAGATTTCATCCCCAGACATATTTTGTTTAACCTAAAAACTTTTTTAAATCTGTTGCCAAACTGTTTCACACAAAAATGTTTTTCCATCTATTCTTGAAAAACTGAAAACCTGATAACATTGGGCCTACAGTCCTGTAAAGCAGCAGTTGGCTGGACTGCTTTTAGAAATGCATAAGCTCTTTAGTTTGTCATAGTCCTGACCATAACCAAACTCCTTACTTTATTTACCTGCCTGACCTCAATAAGGATTTGGATTTGGAATGTCAGCTTTAAGGTATATCTCAAAGATCACTTCTGTGTAAATTTTCCTACCATTTTCATTTGTGGAATCAATTTATACTTTCTGTGTTTTCATAGCATGTGCATTTGTACATACCTCAATTATAGCCCTATATAATTTTGTTATAATAATTTATAATTGTGAGCTGCTCAAGGTTAGGAGCAATGTCATACTTTATTTATTTAATTGATGAGTAATTGACATACATTATCACAGTGGTTTCAGGTGTGCATTATAGTGATTTGATATTTATATATGTTACAAAACAATTCTCACAATAAGTCTAGTTACCATCTGTCACCATACAAAGTTTTTATAATATTATTGATTATATTCCCTGTGCTGTACATTACATCCCTATGGCTTATTTATTTTATAACTGGAAGTTTGTTTCTTAATCCACTTCACTTATTTCTCTTGCCCCCTAGCCCTTCCCTTCTCTAGTAAATACCAGTTTCTTGTATATATAAGTCCATTTATTTGTTTTGTTTGTTCATTTGTTTTTTTAGAGTCCACATATAAGTGGAATAATGGTATTTGTCTTTCTCTGGCCCATAGTAAAAATTCAATAAAAAAATTGTTGAATGAAGATGTGAAACCCTATTTACCTTACCATCACTTAAAAACTTGGGCCCTTGGTTGTTTGGAAGAAATGTTTATTTAAAGGTGTATTCGATAGTTATACAATTAAACATTTCTTCAAGAAATACTTTTGAGTGTCTTCTGTTTGCTTCTCTTAGTTTCTTGGACCCACTACCAACCTGATATTGTTTTAGGGGCCTTGGATAAATTTGAATGTTATTTATGAAGGCTTTAGACAAATTTTATGGGAGGAAGTATTCTGGAGGGCTACAGTCATTTGTATGTGGGTCTGCAATAGTTTATTGGTTTGTGTGGACATTCATTTTCGCCTTTAGATTGTGAAATCTTAGAGGCCTTGTTTGAACTGTGAAAAACTTGTTACAAATAAACTTGATCCTGAATTATATATGCAGGGGTGCTAAATAAATACTTTGGGATTATTTTGTTCATACTGTTGTTTCCTTAGAGAGCAGTGAAGTTCATCTCATGAAATTTGAATGAAATTTAAACCAAACGTAAGGAGGAAATCATTATTTTAATTATTCAATCCTTTTTAAAATTATTCCATTCTTTTAATTATTCCATTCTTAAAGGTTATGGTTTGGGGATGAGGTGGTCTGTAAAGGAAATTTTCAGTAAGGAAAACATTGAAAAAGTATATTTTATTCTTTCTGACTTCTTAAAGTTTTTTAAAGGGAGAAATTAATAAACACATGAGGTACAAAATTAAAATAGCATAAAATGGAAATATTTTCTTACCCAGGACTAGAGGAACTAAGCATTAAAGAGTACGCATATGCATACATGCACGAACATCCCCTTTCTCCCACCATATGGGAGCATTCTGCACCTTCTGTTTTTCACTTTACCAAATTAATTCTAGGATACTCAACTTTTTATACTTTAACACTACTGAAATTGAGATATGTCTTATTGGTATCTTACAATTGTTTTAGTCCTGGATTTGGCATCCATTTCTTCTGGAAAGGATATGTGCTTTTGTCAATCATGTGGACTTATTTACTAACCGGATACTACTTTAAATACTCTGCTCAAGAGTTTTTGGACCACACTAATGATATGAGCCAGAATACAAATCCATATAAAACTGGCTGTGTGGTTTAAGTTTCAGGGAATTTTTTTCTTCTTTTTATTATTTTCAGGATTGTGATGTGCAAGTTTCTTTGCCCTATCTTTCTTTGTTGTGGGTTCATTTGTCTTTACCTATTTTAGCTTTATATAGGCATCTCCTCTTAGATTCCCATTTTGTGCATTTCCTTCTCTGGTAGTAATAATTTAGAGATACATCTTACATCTGATAGCATCATAGATTTGATGGAATAAATATGTCTTTTTTGTTTTGACACACTGAGATTTTGTTACTTTTCACAGCAGTATCATATTCCATTGAAATTATGTACTGTGGGTTTTTATGTTGTTCCCTATTTTTTTCTACTACAAACAAGTAGGAGTGAAGATCCTTGTATATAAGGCTTTGCAAACACATGAAGAATACTTATTTCATTGATTTAGCTGTATTCTGGGCATTAAGAGAATGGCAGCAGACAGTCCCTGTCCTCATGAAGCTTACATTCTAGTTTTCTCTACCTTTATTGATATATAATTGGCATATAACATCAATGAGGCAGCAAAGCAATTACTTGATATACATATGAATTATAAAGTGGGTACCAAAATCAGGTTAGTGAATTCATCTATCACTCACATAAATACCATGTAATGGATGGGGTGCGTGCTCGTGTGTGGTGAGAACATTAAGATTTACTGTCTTAACAACTTTTAAGTACATCATACAGTATTGTTAACTGTAGTCACCATGGCTTTAGATAGTTAATCTGAAATTATACCCTTTGACCAACATCTGCCCGTTTCTTCCATCCCCCAGCCCCTGGCAATCACCAGTGTACTCTATTTCTATGAGTTCACCTTTTTCAGATGTACATATAAGTGAGATCATCCAGTATTTTTTTTTCTCTGACTATATTTCGCTTAATATTGATGCCCTCAAGGTTCATCCATGTTGTCACAAATAGCAGATTCCCTTCTTTTTTATGGCTAAATAATACTCCATTGTGTATTTTCTTTTTCTTTATCCATTTCATCTGTGGATGGACACTTAGGTTGTTTCCATGTCTTGGGTATTATGAATAGTGTTGCAATGTGCATGGGGGCGCAGATATCTCTTTGAGATAGTTATTTCAAAAATGAAGTTTACATTCTTACCTGGGGGGAGGATGTCAGGTAATAATATGATTTCAGATAGTTTTGAATTATGCAGAAAACCAAGAAAGGGGTTATTGAGGAATGTGTGGTGGGGGAATAGTTGTGAGGACTATTTTTATATAAGGTAATTAAAGAAGTAAAAATTTTGAGAAGACACCTGAATGAAGCAAAGACTAAGTCAATAATTACCTGGGGATAGCTATTTTAGGCAGAAGGAACAACCCTATATCATTTAAGAAATAGTCCTATATCATTTAAAAAATTAAATCAATGGTTAAAAATATTCCCATAAATTCTAGGTCTGTAAGTCTTTGTTAGCTAGTTCTTCATCCAAAGATAAATAAATTTCATTTTTATACAAATTCTTCCAGAGCATGAAAAAAATAAGGAACACTACTAATTCATTTTGGTTACCTGGGGTAACCTGAGAATAGTATGAGAAAGAATATTAAAGGTCATTCATGAACATAACTACAAAATTTCTAAAAAAATGTTAGCAGGGTCAATCTGGAAGTACAGCAGGTCCTCAAATAACATCATTTTATTGTAATTTGGATGAGGTGCTATAGGAATTTAACTCTCGCTTATGTTAATTAGCCTATAGTAAAATTGGTTTTGTTATACATTATTTTGCTTAAAGTTTCAAAACATTAATGATATTAAGTCAGAACTTACTTGATATGGAGTGATAAGTCATAACCCAATTCACTTTATCCCAGGAAGGCAGATTGGTTTGTGTATACAATAAAATTGAATTAGAAATTCAGTTTTTGTAACTTACCATTCAATAGGGTAAAGGGCACTTTTTTAGCCTGAAAAAGGTATCTATCTCTATCTTTATCTATCTACCTATCTACCTATCTATCTATCTATCTATCTATCTATCTATTTATCTTTCATCTAGATAAAAACCCCACTGCCAGAGAAGCAAAAATACTGAAATTAAATATTCACTTAACAATGATTATGGCAGTGTGAATTAGAAAAATTACTCAGAAAGTTCAAGTTCAATAATGTTGAAAATTTTTATAACCACCAGTTTTACTCCAAAGTATACACTATGAAGAAACTCTTTCAAATGGACACCAGGACACATATACTAAAGGTTTATAGTAGGATTCTTCATGATAGTAACAAACTAAAAGCCATCAATGTCTATCAGTAGAAGAATGGATAAATAAATTAATGATTTACTCTTGAACAGTGAAAATATACAGCTATAGCTGTATCAAAAAACATGGATAAATCTTACAAACCATAATGTATATCTAAGAAAGTAAATCACACAAAAGGACAAATATTATATTATTCTGCTTATATAAAATACCTAGACTAGTCAAACTCAAAGAGGTAAAGTAGTGGTGGTTGAAATGGATGGAGGTTGCAGGAGAAAGGGAGTTAATGTTTAATGGATACAGAGTTTCAGTTTGGGAAAATGAAAATTTTTGGGGATTGTTGGTGGTGATGGTTGTACAACAGCATGAATGTACTTGATGCCAATGACCTGCCTACTTAAAAATGGTTAAAATGGTAAATTTTGTTATATATACTTTACTACAATAAGAAAAGAAGTAAATTACAATCATATACATAAAGTATAATTGCCTTTATGTGAAGTTAAAAAATAAGCAAACTATTTTCTAGGAATACATGTATACACAATAAAATTTTAAAGAAAAACAAAATCATCACAAACATCGTGATTATCTCTAGATGTATTTTTTTTTTTTGGTAAATCAATATAAGTTTTGGTATATGATATGGAAAGAATTAAAAAAACTACATGATATAATTGTTACAAACCTATCCCTGTTGGCTTTTTAATATAAACCAGATTTCCCATTTCTTATATTTGTAAAAATTAAAAATGAAAATAGAATTTGTCTGAATCTTTGCTTCATTCAGCTATAGCTAACATTTATCCATGGGCCATGAACTAACTAGGAAAAAGAAAAGCCCAACGATTTCATCAAGAGGTGTATATTCAGTAAAATTTTACTTCTTATGTTATTATTTATCAGAATTTATAATACAGTATGTTGCTCTGTTTAATTGTATACTGAAAATAGTTATAAAATTAACTCTATCCAGGGCAAGTTTTTTATACTTAGAAACTCAGAGACAAGGGAATATAATTTAAAAATTTTCATATGTATTTTTATAACAGAGAAATGGGATAGGATCAATAAAAGTTTTTCAAGTATATTACATTATGATAAAATTCTTTGAGGAAAATGGAATGGAAACAGGAGTTCAAGGAGAAAAAGGATTACAATTTTTATTAAAGAAGCTTATTTATATTTTTTAATGATATTAGTCATTAAATCACTATAGTACGTAGATTTCATTGGATGTATTTTAAATAGTGATCGATATATTTAAGAATGATGTGAAAGTTTTGATATATCAAATACTTGAAAATGTAATATTTGCAGCTGTTTAAGCTTGTGATCAAAATTTTTCAATGCCAACTTAAAAATGTGTGAAGGGGTACATAGTTTTTCAAAATTCTTTTAGGGAATATATGAAAAAATCATTTTAAAGGTTACCAATCAACTACAGCTGAGGAGAAGCCAGAAATGAAGTCTGAGAAGGAGGGACCTATGAGAGAAGCAGTAATATCAGACAGCACCAACCTAAAGGCCTAATGAAGAACATATATCAAGAAGGATAAGAAAACTTTGTTTAGTGCTGATGACAGATGAGTAAAATGAAGGCTGAAAATTGACCACCGCCATGGGAAAAATGGTCATCTTGACTAGAGAGGTTTTAATTGGAACAGTAGAAATGAAAGCCTCAGTGGGCCACACAGAAAATGGGGAAGTGAAAGCAGTGGCAACTCCTTTTAGGTGGTCTGATATAACAGGTAACAGAATTGGAGCAAATGATGGAGAGGGATGTGAAATCTAGGGAGGGAGAAATTTATGAATAACTAAAGGCATTAGTCACAGGAGCCACTAAGGGGTAAGATCCAATGTCAGAGTGGCACGTTTGTCCATAACTAGCGGAAAGTACATACAGTTCATCCACCGTGATGGGAAGGAAGGCAGACAAGATATAGGTAGGCTTCAAGATTTGGTGTGTAGAGGAGATTGTTTTCTTCTAAAAGTTTCTAGTAATGTAAGGTAAGCTCAACAGCTGAGAATAGTAAAAAGGAGAGGATATTGGAGGTTTGAAGAATGAGGACAATGACATAGTAGTAAGAATAGTGGATGACGTTTAGAGCCTATTTAAAATTTGTGCTCATAAATTTAAGCTCGTGTATTTTCTCTGGCAAGGTTCAGCTGCTCACATTGCTAGAGAAAACTAAGTGGAAAGTGGATTTAACTAGGACTTGGAATTTGCCACCTGAGATCCTTGGAAAGAGAAGAAAGTAGGGGAAGTAGAGATATATGTTAGTGGTTATGGTGATGAACTGTGAAATCTAACCTGGGTAAGGAAGAAGTGAAGGTATGGGAAAGGTTGATAAACAGTGAAAAAGTGATAAGGCTAGTGGATTGGAGATTCCAATGGATCCTCCTGCAGTAGGTGAGCCAAAAAGTGAAGACGGTTATCCAAGACTGTGTATCCCAAGGATTAATCACTCTTGATTCCTAAATTTAGCCGATACTCTTTTTTTCTAAATCTTCCCATAAATAAAATAGAGGAGAGGTGGTTATCACCAATATAGTTCTCAAATCTATCTCTGCTGCTCTGATCTCTTTACTAATCCTACAATTTTAATGCCTGTGAGCATTGCCTGGATGCTACACCAGTACTTCATTACTAATTATATTTAAATGTCTTTAGACAAATTCTCTTACAAATTTACTCGTTCTGGACTACCATTCTTCCTTTTGATTCTTCTTTGACTCCTTCGTCTTCTTACCCCCAGTTTAATCATTATCAAGTAAGTTAGCTTATAAAATATTTATTGGATATCCATTCTCCTATCTGCATTTACATTGTCATTACTTTAGTTTAATTATTGTTAATAGTAACCAAAATGATATTCTCTTTCTAATAATTTTTTCTCTAATACCAGGTTAGTTTTCAAAATTATGTTCTTTTTTTATATGGGTAAATATGTAATTATTTACAATATATAGTACATAAAAACATAAGAATTACACCCAGATATTTGTTCTCATTCTCAAATAATGTTGGCTCTCCTAAGATATTCAATATATGTGAAATGTGTAACACGAAATTTACACTTTGAAATTTTAGTTCTTCAGGAAACCAAGAGTGTCTGTTTTTCAAGTTCCTTTCTGATGACAATCCCAAAGTCTATCACTTAGTAACACACTGGGTAGAAAAGAGCCCTTGCTGGGCATCTGAAAGGATCTGGGATGGACAGGGCTCTGCTGCCGCTCCCAGAGCTACATCTGTCACAATTATATTCTTATTGGCCATAGCCCTTCTCAAAAACTTTTAGGGGGGTCCCAGTTTCTTATAGAATAATGTCCAAACTCTGTAGCATAGGCTCCAGTCATCTTTTCCATCCTCATTTCCATCATCACCTCTTCTTAGAGTCTCCCCAGGGCCCATTGAACTGGTTAGCCTGTCCAATGCGCTCCAAATTCCGTGCCTTATTCTGCTTTTCCCTCTTCTTGGGATATCTTCCCCTCATACCTGAATGTTAAAATCTTTTGGGCACAAATTTAAATACTACCTGCTCTACAAAATTGTACTTGATTCCAGCTGTTGGAGATAATCTCCCCTTCCACCAAACTTGCAAAATAACTCTCTGTGTATCTGTTAGTCACAAAAATGTCTTTAATTTTTATAGACATGTTGCAGTATTAAACTGTTTTTACATATCTTTTCATCCTTACAACAATGAAACAAGGTTATGTTTAGCACCATTTTAAAGATGTGAAGACTGGGAATAAGAGAGTTACCTAAATTATGTATACTTGCCCTTGAATAATTTATATGCTTATTTTTCTTGTTTGATTCCACACTTTGTTCTCAGTATATTGAGTCCAGGCTTTGTAGTCTCATTCGAATGAGTGAAAGACTGGATTCATGGAAGCGAAAGTGTTTTTCAAAACTCCTATTTGAAGGCTATGTGTTTTTAAGTTTTTTGGGTGCATGTGAATAGCCTTTTTTTTTTTTTTTTAATGTTGTGGCCTTTGTTAAGTCTGGCAGTAAGAAAAAGAAAATCAGCAAAGCTGAACGATTGAAGCTGCTACAAGAGGAGGAGGAAAGACGGCAAAAAGAGGAAGGTACAAAATACACAATGATACTATTTTCACATATAGGTAGTACTAACAATGGGTTGGTATTTCTATTGTATTTTTAAAAGAATATCCAAATTATTTAATTTTTCTAATTTGATCCATTTTATAATAAATATCTACTATTTAAAGAGTACCCAGAAACCTGTTAATACACACCAATCACTTTCAGATAAATCTTGAAGTAGAGTATCCAGATAAAATACAGGATGCCCAGTTAAATTTGAATTTCAGATAAACAATGGATAACTTGGTATCATTTGCCCCAGACAATATTTAGGACGTACTTAAACCAAAAAAAGAAAAGTTCATTCTTTATTTGAAATTCAAATTCAATTGAATGTCCTTTATTTTTAATCATTAATTCTGACAAACCTACTTGAAGTTTTTATATTTATTGATGAAATCAGGGGCTGATTGTGCAGTAAGAATTCTGAAACTCAAATTCATTAAATAAGGGAAATATGTACTAGTAAGAAATACACACAGTTGCCTACATTCTTATAGTTGAATAACATTTATTTACCAAATTTAAAGAGGACCTTGATTTGTTTAAAAAAGTTAATTAAAATTAATCAAAAGATCAGTTACTTAAAACCAAAAAATGATTTTAAAAATATGGATATTTCAAGTGGTTGTAGCTTTTAGTATTAGGAACATCTGTGGATAAGATTCAGGTTTTAAAAGTCTATCTTCAGTTTCCATGTTGATTTTTATGTATAATCATATAAATCTTTTTTAGATGACTCATGATAATAGAACATCAGGACCTACATTTTGGGGAGTTTTTTTTTATATTGGGATAAACATATTTTTAAGCATATGTATCATATTTTTTTAATAGTAAAAGCGAAAGAAGACTAAGGTAATTGCTTTGATGATGTAGATATTGCAATATTATAGAAATCTTCTGAAAATTTTACTTCTCCTTAATTATTCATGATAGATCTGTCATTTTTTATTGGGTAAAATTATTCTTGGATTGCTGTAAACTTTCTAGAGGAGAAATACCATTGTGGGCCTATTTTTTGGTCAGAAAGTTTGAGAGTCATGTTACTTTATTGAAAGAAATCTAGCACTTGTATTTTTCTACCACATAATAAAGGCTGTGACTTCTATGAAATATACCACCACCACTACATCTTGCAGAGATTTGAAGTAACTTTAAGGGCTTAAAATTGATTTAATCGCTGAGAAAAAAAGTTTGTTTTTCCTTTTGGGTTCTTTAGAGGAAGCCCGTGCGAAATATGAAAAAGAAGAAATGGAAAGACTTGAAATGGAACGAATTGAGAAAGAAAAATGGCGACAACTTGAAGCAAAAGTAAATAAATGTTAATGATGTTATTAATGAAGACTGAAATTACATGGCTATTTGGCTGTTTAATGTCTTTCTCCCCGGAAGCTATCAGTAATATTTGGTACTATATGAACTAGTTTAACTCATTTCATCCTACGTAGAATTGTGACATTAGTACCACATTTCACAAATAAGGAAACTGAGGAACAGAGATATCAAGCTAGGTCATAACCAGGGCCTAGATGTGAGTAGTCTTGCATCTGAGCCCAAGCGTGTAACTATTAAATTATTCTCAGTCCATTTTATAGATAATTAAGGATAAAAAAAAAAAGAATTCAAATTCTCTCTCTCTTTTTTTAGTTTTACTTCTCTTTTTCACCTGAATTTTTCAAATTAGTAGTTGTGAAATATTTTGATCTCAAGAAAAAAACTCTCATTACTGTTAAAAGTAGAAGACTCCTAAGGAGCTTTTGTTTATGTGGGTTATATCTATCAATATTTACTATAGTAAAAATGAAAACAAATTTTTAAAAGTTATTATATTAATAGACATTAAACATTGTTCAAATAAGCATTAATAAAAATAAGTAAATACATATTTACATTTTTTTAAGAAAATTATACGTAATATATATTACTGAGTTATAACAAATATAACATATTAGTGTAGGGGTACAATGTGATGACTCAGTATTTCTATATATTGTGAAATGATAACCACAATAAGTCTAGTTGACAGCCATCACCACATATTATATATTATTTTAAATTAGGGAAATATGTGGCATTGTTTATATTTTTGAAATCTCATTAATGTCTGACTTAAAAGAAGACAACTGGATTCTCATATCTACTTCAGTATTCTATCTATGACAATGTGTTGTTTTGATTGGAGTATATGTGAGGAAAATCTGGCCTCACACAGATGTGTAGTTGGAAAAGATGGAATATTTTAATTGCCATTCAGATTACTGTGGATATTCTTTGATACTATATTTTAACTCAATAAGTGGTAGTTTCTTAATGTAAAATCTGAAACCATATTAATGAACTTTTCATACTCTATTACACTGAAATGTGGATCTATCTTACACTTAGATCTTGTATCCATGCATGATTTTGCAGCATCATGTATTGGTTGCTTGGAAAAATTTGATTCACTGAATTATTTGTTTCTAAATGTTGACCCATTTTTATTGTTCATTACCAAAAACATCACAAGCATGTATATCATCACCAGTCAAATCAGAGAAATTTTAAAGGATTGGAAGACTGTCAAGCTCATAATGGTAGATAAAGGTTTTCTAAACTTTGGAATTTTATTGAAAGCTTGAATTTTATCATTGGCAACAAACACTTTAATTGTTTCCTGGAGGTGCCATGCTCAATTCATTCATTCATTTTTGAAAGAGAATGTCTTCCAAAATATTCAAATAATTGCACAAGTGTTTATTTCTCAAAATTTCACAGGATATTAAAAAGACATATACTTAAAAGTTGATATTTAATAAAATTAATAATTTTTACTTCATCAGGTCATTCTTATGTGAAACTGGGTGCTCAGCACCAAACTTTACCCCTGAAAAATAGGACCAGTAGTACAGTCTGTGCCTTGATTTATACTAGCAGTTTTACATTGTCTTGCACCAAGAGTGCAAATGTGTACACTGCCAAAAAGGCTAATAATGTCTTAGCATAATTATGAAAATTGATTTGACCTCACAGATCCCAAAACAGTCTTGGGGATCTACCAGGAGTCTGCAGATCACACTTTGCAAAACACTGTTACAGATGAAACCTTTTGGAAATAGCAGTTACATTCAAATTAATTTTAGTATTCATTCTGAAACTAAATACTTTGTCATATAAATTTTCAATGCTACTTGTAAAAAACAAAGCTGAAATTATAGAATAAATCAGTGTATCCCCATACAACAGGATCTAGAAAGGCGAAATGAAGAACTTGAAGAACTTTATTTATTAGAAGGGTGTTTTCCTGAAGCAGAGAAATTGAAACAAGAAAATAGATTGCTTTCTCAGGTAAGCCTGATTTTTTTTTTTTTTGAGCTAAAACTTTTGTAGCACAAGAGGGAGTTATAGTCTGATACGCTTTTTAGTCCCCCAAAACTTTAAATTTGTCTATAAAAAATCTCCAATCTGACAAATTATTTGTAGCAAAGTAAATTCATATAGCTGTGTAGAAAACTATTGTCAATAATAAGGTCCTGGAAAGTTTTATATCCTTTGACTCTGATTGAATTTCTAGAATCTATACTGAGGAAATTATCTAAAATATAAAAACAATGTTGCTCAAAACAGCTTAACTTTATAAATATTATGTAGGTAGATTATCTGAAGAAAAAGAAAAAACCGAATAATATATCAAAAGATGATTATTGTATAATTTTAAGCAAAAATTTATAAGTACAATGTGATTACGAATGTAGAATTTGCGTAGACTACATAATGAATGGAAGGGCTCATACTAAAATGCAAATGTCAATTGACAAATAGCAGTAACTTGAGAAATAGAAGTTAGCCCAAGTGTTGGTTTTTGTAAATATAGAAACTATATGATTAGAGAGAAAAACAAAACCAAACCAACTCATAAGTACTATTTTAAAAATTAAAAACTGACAATAAATAGAATTAATATTTATTTGAATTATTGAGGCTTACAAATTATTTTGACAGAGAAGCTTGGTTATTTTAGAGATAACTCAAGTAACTTAGTTAAAGTCATAATATGCTTTTTACTTCAACTGGGAAAATGAGGTTATTAGAATTCATACTTAAAAAAGAAGAATTTTTATTTTTGGTGGCGTTGTCGTCAGTGCGAACCTTTGATCATACTTATTCCACAGTGGAAACACTACATTCAATGTGATGGGAGTCCTGATCCTTCAGTAGCCCAAGAAATTAATACTTTCATTAGCTTGTGGAAAGAGGAAACAAATGAGACTTTTGAGGAAGTGATTGCAAAGAGTAAACTAGTTCTATATGTAAGTACTTCAGTATTATTCCATAACTTTAAATTATTTAAATTACAAATTTATTCCAAAAATAGAAATTAAATAAATATATTTGCCAATTAATAACACTATTGCTTCCTTAGCAGTGAAGAAAAATATTTGCTGATCTTTTTTTTCAACTCCTAAAAACCTCTTGACATCTTACATAAGATCAACAAAACATAAATGAAACTTTAACTATATGTATGTCTAATTCAATCCAAAAAAGTTAAGCTGCATCCATTTATGTAGATAACTCGGGGGTAAGTGAATAATTTTATCCTCAGCTGGCATTATTCACTTATTCAGTGATTCAGTACACATATTTTTTAATTGTTAACTTGTGCCAGCCACTTACTCTTTTAGGCACTGGAAGTACATAGATGAATAAGAATATCTTACATGTTATTTCTGCAAAAAGAATGTATAGGATAGCCTGTGGAGCTACCACTTTACAATGCACTTAAAAATGCTTAAAAAAAAATTAATGACATTTAAGTCCATTACCTAGTTCAAAAGAAAGTAAGGGAAAATCTTGGACGTCATAAAATAGTTTAGAAAAGTGGGCAAGTGTAGAAGTCAGTGGCTTCTCAGAGAGTATAGAAAGTATCTGTTAACCCCTGGTGGTTTAGCATTGGTTTTAAGGGCCATCAGGAGGCGAAGCCTAGGGTACATGCAAGTGACAGTTGGGTCAGAGAACTGTATATGGATGGGAGCTGCTAAAAGTTATTGTAGATAATTGGGAAAAAACTTAGTCTGCAAAGGGAGATATAAGAACTTGTTTGATTCATCTTTAGCTTAATGTAAAGAAAACAAATGTCTCTATTGAGAATTCTTAATCACAGTGAGTCAGAAGTTAGATTGAAAAATTTACCAGAATACAGCACAGAGAGATAAAGAGATGGAAAATATGAAAGAGCAGTATATATGTGATTATATGTATATGTATACATATATATATATATGAAGCAAGAAGGACTAAAATTTTATTTAAAAAGAATATCAGAAGAGACATAGAAGAATGAGGAAGAGACAATATTCAGAGGTAATGGCTGAAGATTTTTCAGAATTGAGGAAAGATACAAACATTCAGATTCAAGAAATACAACAGATCCTAAGTTAGGATAAATAGAAAGAAATCCACACTTTGGCACACCTACATATTAGAAACGAAAAGGAATTCACTCCTCTTGGTCCTATTATCTGTTATGCTTTTCATTCTAACCCCTCACCATATTTTTGTGCTTTTTATCACTGTGGCTTACTTCTCCGTGTCACTATACGATGTCCTAACTCCAGACTCTGTTAAGCACATAACACAAATTGCCTAATTTAATCTGGACAACAAGCTTATGAGATTCATTTTACATATGAAGAAATATAGATTGCAACTCGCTTACAGTCCCCTATGAGACCTTAGATGGGCCTTACTCTGTCTTTTCAAGACTCCAAAGAGCTTCCCATACACTGTGAGGTATTTGGACACCAGTGGATTTATCATACAGTATTCTTGGCACTGCACATCCTCTCTACCAGGGAGACTGCCATGGCATGATGCTGGGCCAGGAATCTGGTACTGCGATTTCTGTTACAGCAGGAAGTAGCACTAGAGGTCACCAGTGATGAGTTGTTATGAATGTAAAGTACAGAATTACAAGTAATGAATAGTAGGGAAGATGAAACAAGGAAAAGTAAAACAAAACAGGAGACAGAAGAGAAGAATCAGCAATCAGAAACTAAAGCAGGAAGCCACAAAAGGAACAGAAAGAATTAGCAGTGATCGTATGGTAAAAATTAGGTTCCAAATTATCAAATTCATTTGACAAAATCTTAGATGATGCTTACTATGCCAGGCTTTAGAAATAGTAACTTGCTAAATTTTCATAATAACCCTATTAAATAGGCATCATTATTCCCATTTTACAAATGGAGAAGTCGAGGCACAGAGATGTTATATACCTTGTCTGGAATCACACTGCTAGTAAGAGGTGACTAGGATTGAAGTACAGCGTCTTGCTTGAGTCCACACTACCCTGCACTACTATGCTGCCTCTCCTAATTTAGAAATTTTCTATGTATTATTTGTGTCTGTGTTCAAAACTAAATTCTGCCACTTACTAGTTATTCCTTGATCATGCTATGCCTCAGTTCCTCCCAACACTTTAAACCTCTTTTCTTGCTTCAATGGTTTCTAAGCAGTTTGATGTAATTCTTAACTTTGTTCCTCTAAATGTAAGGTGTTTTTTCTCTCTGCCTTCCGTCAGGATTTTTTTCTTTATCTTTGATTTTTCCGTAGTTTTTGAAAAAATGATAAGCCTAAGTGTAGTTATGGGAGGACATTTGTTCTGCTCGCTAGTCTCTGAGTTTGGTGGATCTGACATTAATTTGGGAGAAATTCTTAGCCTTTATTATTTCAAATATTTCTTCTGTTCCTATCTCTCTTTTTCTCCTTCTAATATTCCTATTTTGTGGGAGCTACCTTTCGTTATTGTCTCACAGTCCTTTTTTAATTCGGTCTCTGTTCTCTTTGCTTATTGTTTTTTTAGGATTCTATTGATACATCCTCTAGCCCAGAGATTCTTACCTCAGCTGTGTCTAGTCTACTAA
Source organism: Eonycteris spelaea (assembly GCA_003508835.1). Classification (NCBI taxonomy): domain Eukaryota; kingdom Metazoa; phylum Chordata; class Mammalia; order Chiroptera; family Pteropodidae; genus Eonycteris; species Eonycteris spelaea. Next base: position 2,084,359 of record PUFA01000053.1, read on the forward strand.
TAAAACCCATCAAAGGCATTCTTCATTTCTGTTACAGTGTTTTTTTATCTCTAGCTTCTTCTTCTTCTTTATTATTTCTTAGGATTTCCATCTCTCTACATTGCCCATCTGTTGTTGCATGCTGTCTACTTTATCCATGGAGCCCTTAGCATATTAATCACAGTTGTTTTAAATTCCCAATCTGATAATTTCAATTTTGCTGCCATGTCTGGTTTCTGATGCTTTGCTCTGTCGGTTCAAATTGTGTTTTTTGCCTTTTGGTATGCCTTTTAATTTTTTCTTGATAAGCGGACATGAGGTACTGAATAAAAGGAACTACTTACTGTAAATAGGGCTTTAGTAATGTGGTGGTGAGGGAGGGAAGGAGAAGAGTTCTATAATCCTGTGATTACGTGTCAATCTTTTAGTAAGTCTGTGCCCCTGAAATGTGACTTCACAAGTGTTTTTAATTTTTATTATCCCCTTTTATGTGGGAGGGGATGGCTAGAGACAGCTGGAATTGGGTATTTCCTTTCTCCCACATGAGTTAGGCTCTGACAAAACTCCCACAGGTGAGACTCTGGTTAATTAGTTTCCAGAGATTAGGCCTTTTTAAGAGCTCTGGCGTATTTCAAAATGGTTCCTTTTCCTGTTCCACTGCTAGAAGTATTGAGATTGGTTTCTCTCCTATATTTATTGCAGCAACCTGGCTGAGGTAAAACTCGACTGGAAGTAAAACTCCCATGACTCTTCTCATGGATTTTATAACTCTCAGAGTTGTCCACACTGGGCCTCCAGCAATTCATCATTTACAGTTTAGATTTTCCTACCAGATCCTGAGATGGTTTCTGCTCCTGGATCTCCGTTCTGGGAAGCAGTGACTCCCTGTACTTACCTGTAGGTCTCTACAATCTTGGGGGCCTTGCTTATGGATCAAAGAAGAGTTGTTGATTTTTAAATCTGTTCTGCTTTTAGTTGATAACAACAGAGTGGCGTCTTCCAAGCTCCTTGCAGTTGGAACCAGCACTCCTATTTCCTCATCTATAAAATAGGCACAATAACAGTATCTACCTCACAGAGTTAAGATGAGGATTGAATGAATTAAAACATATAGAGCATTTAGAATAGTTCCTGGCACATAGTAAGCATTCAGTAAATATTAGTAATTTTCCTCTTTTCCTCATTGTTACCATATTGTTATTTCTATTCCACAGTCTTAGTTAATGATAAGCTGTGCCTTATCTATCAACTTGTTAATGAAAGCTCTGTTACACATGGTTGAGAATTCTTATAATGGAGTTTTTGGGGAAATATTTTATTTTTCCATGTTCTTAAATAATATAAAAATCCTTCCCTATATTTATGCTATGTTTTATTGACACTAAGATATTTTCCTCAATTCAAAAGTGTTAGGAGTATTTTCCTTTTCACTTTTCTTTGATTGTCAGATTTAATTTACTTAGTAACTTTTTACTTCATATTTTTACTTTATACTTTTGCTTTATAGTTAATTGAGAAATTGAAATCAATTTTATTGGAAACTCCACCATGTGATTTGCAAGATAAAAATATAACCCAGTACCAAGGATCAATCCTGGAACTGCAGGAGCTCCTTCACCTTAAGTTCAACATAGCCACAGAAATATTACTCAGAGTAAGTGTGATATTTTGCTTATATGTTATTATTAACTTTTAAAACAGTAAAAATTTTATGCTATGTAATAAAAAAACCCAGTGTTTTTTTCTTCAAAATTTAAAAGGTTATAAAAAGTCAGTGGAATAATTTAGCACATATAATTACTCATATTTAACAGCTGTAAATATTTTCCTTTTAAAGAAATAAAACAACATAGCTAAAGTCTAGTTTTTAAATTATACTTGCTAAGGTGTACTAGGATTACTATGAAAATAAACTCACAAATCATTATATATTAGATATTTACTCTACATAAATCAGTTGATACAAAGTTATAATTGTTGGTAGTCACAATTTTCCTCCAAATATCTTAGCACTAATGATGATATCCATAATATATTCTACTATCCAGTCCATATTTAAAATTTTCCTAACATCCCATGAATTATCTTCTATAGTTCTTTTTTTTTAAATCAGAACAATCTAAGATCACACATTGCTTTTGGCTCTTTGTCTCTTGGTTTTTTTATTTTAGAACACAGTTCTAGTCTTGGTACAGTCTTGGCAGAATGTGTTTTCATTACAAAAAGAATTTCAAAAAAGGCTTAAATTTCACTAAGCTTATTTTTAGTGGTTATATTCATATTTTTACAATTATTTTATTTATGTTGTAATAAAAAGCATGTATTACAATTATTAATCAGGATTTCTATTTTAAGAGAAAAATACACAGTATATAAAAGATAAGATTAGAAAAATAATGTTATATATTTTTTGAGCTGGAAAATCAGTATTAATTATATTTTTATTGCATAAAAAGGAGCTAGGTCTAATTGGGGTAAATGGCTAGTTTCAGGCCTGGGGCGGGGAAGTGAAAGATGAAGTGGAAAGATGAGGTTGTCTTGTGCTAGAAAGCAAATAAATGCTCAAAGTCTAATGGAATCATATACAAAAGGACAGGACTAGCTTAAAGTCTCCCACTAGTCAAATTTGGGACAATATATATACCAGAAAGAATAATGACTATAATTGATTAAAACATTGAATAAATAAAAATCCATGGATCTCTAGTGATACCCAAAATGAAGGAGGAAAGTGGAGTGGTGGATGGAGGAGAACAGTTCTTTACAGAAGAATGCTGTCTGATAAATGTAGAAGGAATGGCCAGTTAGAAGAATCGTTATTTTTCAATCCTTAATGTAATAATTGATAAGGATCATCATTGGCTACTTAAATAATTAGGTGAAAAGTTGAGTTGTTGAGGAGCACATTATTTTCATAGTGCCACAGTTTTAGACCACAGATTATTTTTACTGATTGGAAAAAAAATGTACTTTGCAATAGGGAGATGTGGGAATTCATCTCCCTATTTAATCAAGTTATAAAATCCATATAGTTAATAGTGGGACATAATATACCTCTTGAGAAGATATAATATGAAGAACACAAAATCTTTAATACCTTCTTGCTACTTATAATGCCTACTTAGACCTAACTTCTAGTGTACAATAAAATAAGGGGACAGGGGAGTAAATTAAATACCATGAGGAGATAATTGGATAAATCTACAACGTAGAACAATTCTACAAGGCAACTATCTTCACTTCAAAAAGTTTATTTCACAGAAAAAAAAAGCAGGGGATCACTTTAAAAAAAATAGAATAAATTCAATCCCCAATACTTTCGTGTTTTACATTATAGCAGCCAAATACATATTAACTTATTTAAGCCCTTTAAAAGAGCTAATTTATTGAGCAGTAGACAAACTATGTTAGTCTTCATTAAAAAATTCTGAAAAAACATCTTTAAATTATATGTTTGATGTTGATTATCAAGTATTGGACTAGTAAAACACACGACTCATCTGGATTTCATAAACCGTATATTTTGTTTTCTAACTTTGATATGTTCAGAAATGGGTTAACTTTTGCAGTAACATCTACATTTTAATAAGGTACATATAAAGAAGTATGTGTATAGTTAAAATAAAAAGTCATGATAATGTTAAAATTAAAAAGGGTAACATAGTAATCTGCAAGTGCTACCTGGTCATATAGGAGCAACTTGAATCCTTAGACACCATAAGAGAAACTGAATGCAAAAGAAGAAGCACATTTAATTCAGTAAACATGTTTGTATCGTTTTGAGAATTTTTAAAGCAATTCTTTGTCATCTTGATTGAACCATATTTTTACCCAAATAGCTCTGTTAAGTATAATGAAGGAAATCTAATACCTAAGTGATGAAATAACTTATTTAAGTTGTGTAATTTACGAGGCCCCTAATCTTTTTTTAATGTTTTCTTTTTCTCTTACAGCAAGCTAGTACTTTAGCAGATCTGGACAGTGGAAATATGGAAAAAGTCATTCAAGATGAAAATGTTACTCTATATGTATGGGCAAACCTCAAGAAGAATCCAAGGTATTCCCATGGATAATACTGTAGTTGAAAGACATTAGAGTCACGTCATGATGACCAGGCAGATGACTGTTGAACAATAAATAGCATGGTATGCTTGGAAAAAACCCATGTTAAGAAGTCAGCCAAATATGGTTTAATTATAGACCTGCCATTTACCATAGGCAAGTTCCTTAGCCTTATTGAGCTTTAGTGTATCAATAGTAAAATGATGATTATATTACTAAATATGATTGGTTGAGGATTAAATATTAATGCATGTAAGGTCATGGCATATCATCTAGTACCAATATATGCTAAATAAATATCATTTCTTTCCCTTCTCTTCACCCACTTAACCTCCCTCCCCACCAAAAAATGTAGAAGAGGTAGGAGCATTTTACAGGGTAATCTGAAACTTTAAAAAAAATTATCTTTGTGAACTGCTAAAAATAATACTTTCCAAAAAATAATACTTTCATCTTTATTAATTCTTTTAGAGATTTAAGTGGTGTTTCCCCAATTATTTTCAACAAAGTAACAGCTCTCTGAGGAATGATAGCGGTAATGATAAATTCATAATCACTTGGCTGCTGCTTGATCTTAAACATGTCAAATTAATTGAGTTTGTATGATGGGAGTTTTAGGGAAAAAATACCAGAATAAAAGTTAGGAGGCCTAGGTTCTGGTCCCAGCTCTGAAAAGGTGAGACATTTGACAATGGACTAAGATAGACTTTATTTTTGATATTTAGTTAAAGGAAACTAAATATTTTCCATATTTCATTTGCTACAAAATACTCTGGGTTAAATCTAAATCAGAGACAGTGTATTAATATAACCTTTCTTTTTTTCATTATAAAATATGTTATATACAGAAGAGTAAAGGGAATTGATCTGTATAATTTTAAAAGAGTAAAAGTAAAATGAATAGCCTGTATTAACTACCCAGGTCTAAGAAGAGAATTAGGTGGTTCTTTTACTAAGATAACAAATAGTGGAGGCAGAATAAGTTCTGCTTTATTTTGGTGATGAGGAGATTTGTAAGGATGGACTTGTTGAATTTGAAGTACCTATGAAATATCAAAGTGCAACTGTCTGAAGGCATTAAGAGAAATCAGATAATTTTGGGAGTCATTAGCATATAGATGAGGAGTTCTTAACTTTTGGGGTGTTGTAGATTATTATGAACTTTAAATTATTCCACATGCTCATACATATGTAAAGCATTTTGGGCCTCTTAAAGTTCATCCAGGATTTTTTTTCCCTACCTAACCCAGGAAACATAGAACTTATATTAAAAACTTCTGATAATATAAATAATAATTGAAGCTAGAAATAATATCTTTGTAGACTATGTAGAGGAAGAAAAAGGCCTAGGGTGGAGAGCTAAGTAATATTAATATTTAAGGGATAGTTAGAAGAAGGCCATACAGAGGAATCAAAAGTAGCTGCCAGAGATGGATCCCAAGACAGTGGATCCAAAGAGAGTGTTTTGAGCAGAATAACATTATCAACTGGGTCCAAATCCTGCAAAGAAAGCTAGTAAGAGTCAGGATTTGAAACTGTGACAGAATTAAAGTACAGAGAAATACTGCTTATGTGTAAATTTGCAACAGACCTAGTTTCCTTAGACCTCATCCTCTTTGTTAAAATTATTAACAGATACAGAAGTGTCAGATTCTCTGAAACACAAACTAGATTTGAACTTCCAAGGATATTAGCAACGAGTGACATTGCCCTACGACTCCTGCATACCCACTATGATCATGTCACGCCACCGTTCCCTGTTCGAACATTGTTACGAGAACGCACTTCCACAGAATCTCACGTTGCAGAAGGTGAAGTTAATGTTGTAGAAACAGTAATCCCTGAAGATTTCGAAGAAGAGCATAAACAACAAGAAAATGAGTCTATCTCAGTTCATGAGGAAGAAATAAAAGTTGAAGAACAAGTTGATACTGAAGTACAAATGGTAGGGCACATTTAATGTTTACATTTTTTCATCATGTAATAAGTATTATTAAATCCCCTTGAAGTATTCTCAAGATTTTTCCTAAACAACTAGAAATTGTCTGAAAGCCACTTTCTTGCCAGTGACCTAATTTTGAATGTGAAGTTTTCTTCTTGCCTTCTATTAATAGTCACTGATGATAGTTGAGCCTGTTGTTTCAATATTCTAAAGTTCAGTATAAGGGTTGATCATTTTTATGTTAGGTACACTCCTGAAAAGCTTTGAAGCAATTTAAATTTTGTGTATTTTATTTCAAACTCACTTAAGGGAGTTTGCCATTAAAATGGAAACTTGCAGTAAATACTTTTACAAACTGAGGGATTATGTTACATTGTTCTATTACTTCCTAAGCTTTTGGTTTCGCAAGAACAAATTTTATAAAGTAAAATTAATTTTCTTACACTATTGCACTTCTCTAAAAACTTAACGTCTTTAGATATAATAACATATTATTTGAGTAGTTTAATAATCATATTCCTTTTAGGTTTCTACTCTGTTTTCTATTTCCAGGATTTTTGAGCTACTTATTATGTTAAAACAAATTGTCTCTTTAGAATTTTAGTAATACTTTCTCAGAAGTAAGCAGCTTTTTTTTTGGCCATAGACAATTTGCATTTTAGGAAGGATCAGAGGAAATAACAGTTTCCTACAAGTGCTTAAGACATGAAATATATTGGTTTATTTTCTTTAAACACATGTAAGGGTTAAGAATTAGATCAAATACAAATTTCAGCTTAAAATAGGAATTATTAGATATTCTAAGAACATATTTAATTGAACATTTCATTTGAAATCTTACCAGAAACAAAAACCATAAAGGTTATATAACAATATAGGCTATGGATATGACATGATAGTTGCTAGTACAAAGAATGTAAAAATAATAAGGCTTAAGGGGAGGAGAACCCAGAAACCTGTATATAGCTGATAGTTTAGATGGAAAATAAAAATTTGTCACTTAAAAAACAATTGTTCTTTGAGCAATTTGATAGCTTTTAAAATAAAAAATTTTAGTTAACCTCTCAGGTAGGATGCTAGCTTTACTAGAGTTCAGTATTTCCAGTTCTCTTCCCTTCCTGGACATATGGAATGATTATACTCTATGCCTCCTTAAAGTTAGGTGTGACTCTGCGATTTGCTTTAGCTAACAAGATGTGAGTGGAAGTGACATATTGATTTCTAAGGGAGAAAGCAAATGAATAAATAGACCCTGAACTTATTTAAATTTGAAGTAGGAAAAAAGGAAACTCATTAACTTAAACTTTGGCAGGATTTGTGATTGAAAATTCACAAAAACAAAGAACAAATAAAAAGGAATCAAAATCGTTGTATGAAAAGCACATCTAAACATGTTTGGTCTTAATCTGATAAAAATATTAGATAATGTCTCCTCTCAAGTTCCTTGATCATAATTACGATTCTATGAAACCCATCAACATATTACCCAAGAATTTTACTTGATTTATTTTTAAATTGTGAATTAATAATTAGAAAATACATAATTTGAAATACTGAATTTACATGGCTAACGCAGTTCTTATGCACATGTGTTTCAGTTAAAGCAGACTCATGCAGTGATGTTTTATTATATGTGAATTTTTAAAATAGTTTTATATTTAAAATAGACGTATGAATTTATTGTGATACTAAACAGTGCAGTTTTATACTTTTCTCAAGGCCTATCATGTGTTATAGTAAAGAGTCATTTCCTGTGTTCTCGGCCAGTCAGCTCAGAGGTTCCAAACTAAACTTTCTTCAGAGTAGTTGGTTCTTACCAGTGTGTTTAACTACGCCTGGTTTTTCTGTCATTATCTAATGTTTTATTGAACAGTTTCAATTATAATGACTAAAGTATGCTAATGCTAATGTTTATGCCCCCAAAAGTACACCAAGGAAAAAAACATTCTACTTGATGGTAAAATGCATATTTTATGTAATATTGAGGCTGTCCTTAAATAAGTAGCATTAAAAAAAAAAAAAACCCAGAGAAAAGATCAACAGAAATAGTTTTACTTTGTGAAACTTCTCCACATCTGGGAAGCATGACCGAAAATTATGTGAATGGTAGATGGAGTTACTTGGCTGGAGGCATTTTATGTTATCAGGGTATTGAAAATAGCAGATGAGAATAGCATTAGTTCAGTGAGCACCCCTCTTTCCAGGAACCAATTAATTGTCTCATCACACCAAACAGGCATGTGTGTAGATGATTGTGCTTATGTATGTGTGAACTGTCATTCTTCCAAATCCCACATGGCATTCTGAAAAAGGTAATATGAATAACATTGAAGTGTGTATTGTTTCCCCAGAAGCAGAAAAATCCCATAGTAGTGGTTAAGTGTCCCAAGGCAGGAGGAAAAGCCATCTCTTTCTTGTGCTGAAGGAGGTTGCTGGGAGAGGAGGTGGGGACCTAGCAGTACCTGCATTAAGTGCACAATCCCCCAGCTCACAACCACTTGCCATGCTAACTTAGCTGGGTAGGAATGGAGAGCCGGCTTAAGCAATTGTCAGCTGGGTTTACACTTGCCACTAATTCCGAACAGTGCAAGCCACCTTTCATAAGTGTGAGTAGCCTGCAAGGGGTAAAAATCACTGGATTTATAAAGAAAATCAGCAGCTCGAAAGAGAGGGACAGTGATAATTTGATGAAATTTATGGAGGGAATAAAAGTAAAAGAAATGCTAGAAAGAAGTAGGATGTTCAATATCTATATAAAAGGAGTTCCAGAAATCGAAGACAGGAAAGGATGAGTTTAGTATAATAACTGGCACGAGACAGCTGGCTAAGATTTGAAATAAATTTCTATTCATACTTCTCTCTACAACTAAAAGAAAAACAGATTAAAGGTTTAAATATAAAAACAAACTGATCAAAACTCAATACAAGTATTTGAAGAAAACATAGGGAAGTTATTTTATTATCTTTACTAAGATCTTTTTTGTTTATCAGTACATCAAAACAAAACCATGAAGGAAAAGGAGAGTAATTGGATTCAAACATTTCTATGGCCAAATAAACCTGACTGATGAATTTGAAAGACAATGAACTGAGAAAAACATTTGAACACATAAAACAAGGGGTTAATTATCTTAATACAAAGGGTGCATACAAATTGTAAGGTGATTTCCTAATATGAAATTAGGCAAAGGACTTGAGTAGACAGCTGAGAAAAGAAATGCTATTAGCCAATAAAAATATGAAAAGATATACAAAAGTAATCAAATTAGAACCAACTGTATATCATTAACAGATTGAGCATGAGTGGGAACAGGCATTTTCACATACTATTGTTAGAAGTGTAAATTTGTAATCTCTCTAAAGGTAATTTGGCACTATGTAAATATACTTATTAGTAATTTTAATGCTAGTAATTTATTATTATGAAATCATAGTCCAAGTACTGGCATATGTAGTTTTAGTGTGTTCCACTTTATTGCACTTCATAGATGTTGTGCTTTTTACAAACTTGAGGCAAGACCTTTCAGCAGCAAAAAGATTATGACTCACTTTATTGCAGTGATCTGGAACCAAACCCACAATATCTCTGAGGTATGCCTGTAAATAAAAATAAGTGTGCTACCATGAAGTATTTTTATAACAGCAGATATAGTTCACAGATGAAATTAATTATAAAATATTCAACAGGCAAATACTAATAGTCATTTAAAACGATGATATAGATTTTATATACTTTTTAAATTTTTAAATATTGAGATATAATTGACATATTAGTTTTGGGTATACAACATGATGATCTGGTATTTGTATATACTGTGAAATGGTCATCACAATAAGTTAATATTCATCACTGCACAATTTTTTTGTGTGTGTGATGAGAACTTTTAAGATCTCTCAGCAGCTTTCAAATATACAAAACAATATTAACTATAGTGACCATGCTGTACATTACATCCTCAGGACTTATTTATTTTATAATTAGAGATTTCTACCTTTTGGCCACCTGTACCCATTTACACCCCTACCCCCATCACCTCTGACAACCATCAGTTTCCTATATTTATAGGTTTGGTTCTCTGTTTATTGACATTTACATATTTATTCCCACATATAAGTGAGATCATCTGATATATGTCTTTCATTTATTTTACTTAGCCTGTGCCCTCCAGGTTCATTCACAGTGTCTTTCTCACCTTTGGTCTGTTGCCTCTCCACTGTGCCCTGGGGTGGTAGCCAGTAAATACTCTTTCTCTGTTTGTTACAGTCCTTGGGATCTGTGAGTATAAGTCCTACTGGCTACCAGAGTGAGGGAATCTAGAAGTGTCCCCTGGGTGGCAGTGGCAAAAATTGGGGTGCCAGACGAGGGTACAAGCTCCTTTCTGGAAAATACCAGCAACCTAGAGTGAGATAGAGAACAAAGATAGCACCTCTGTTTTTGGCGAGTAATTCAGTAAGACACTAGATGTGTTACATTAGATGTTTGCCTCTCAGATCTATGCCTTAAGAAAACAAATAAGTCTCTTTCACAGAAAGTCTTGGCACTTTTCAGAGCATAGTTGGCTGCCTATCCTGGGCCCTGGGATGGGTGAGTTCATGCATGCAAGCTTTTAAGAACTGTTGTGGGCTATGTGTATGCAAGTCCATTGGCTTCCAAAGCTAGAGGTTTTGGGGGTTGGTATCTCAGGTGCAAGTCTTAAAAATTGCGATGCCAGACATGGGATTCAGAGCTTTTACTTTTCAGGGAGAAGCTTATATTTGCAAGTTTCCTCTTGACTGTGGGGCACTGCATGGGGGTGCAGTTTATGGTGAGATTGTGTCTCAGCCTCTCCTACCTGCTTTGATGTGGGTTTTTTCTTGTTTGCCTGATATAAAAGAGTCACTCAGCTAGCTTTTTTTTTTTTCCCCCCAGAGGAAATTGTTCCATAGGTAGTTCTGTATTTAGTGTGTCTATGGGAGGTAGTGGATTCAGGATCCTCCCATGTCACCATCTTCAGCCGAAACTGTATACTTTTATATGAAAAGATACCTAAAATGTATTGTTAAGAAATTATTTCTAAGTAACAAAACTGTGTTTGTAATAGGATTCTGTTTTTGTAAGTGGAAAAATATACTTATTTGTAAATGTATAGAAAAAGTCTGGATGCTTGGTCATCAAACAGCTTATCTTGGTGTGTGAGAAATGTAGGTTAGTGGTGTATTATCAGTGATTTTATTATTCTCTTCACATTTCTGTATTAAAATTTTTCTTAAATTCTGAACATACTTTACATTTTTAATAAAACAATAGTACCCCTTTTTGGTTTTAAAGGGAAAAAATCATGATAGGCCTCTATGAAGCTCTACTCGCCAGTCTGTCATTGTGAAATTCCCTTCCTGCCATTGTCCTCATCTACTCTACTACTTGTCTTTCAAGACTTAAATTTTACATTCACAAAGTTTGCCTGTTATCTTCAGACTAAATTAGTTAGATATCTCCCTACTGTTTTTATCATTCTGTTTAATTATTAAAATTCTCATCTTAAATACTAAATTATGATCTTGAGGGGAAGAATATCTTGATGGACTTCATATTTATAGTAAGCACATGGCCTTGCATGATAGGGGCTCAATAAATGTTTATTGAATGAAGGAATAAGTGAATGAATGGATAATAAGAGATGTAACGTAGGTCATGTCTTGAGTCTAATTTGCTGTGAATAAGTTACATAAGAATAGTCACCCATATCGAGGAATTCAGTCACTACCCACATTAAAATTATTTGGTTTTAGAGATACTTAACACTCTTTCAATTACAGTTGAGTGTTCTGAGAGCCATTTCTGCTATGTTTAGGGAATCTTCAACATTATCACCAGGGATTCTTGGGACCCTCTTTTTAGCAGTTCTGAACCCTGTTGTTTTGGCAAAATACAGTTGGTGATAGGCTTCACTTCCACTACCACAATGGCCTCAGGAAATGTGTGCTCCTTGCATTCCAGTTGAAGTTCAGTGACCTTGAAGCAGTAGTTATGGATGTAGTTAGGTTTATATTCCTTTATAATCACAGCAATATAGGGACTATCATAACCCTAAATGTCATTCAAAACCGGCTTCTTTGGCAAATGTACTCTAAATTTTTAAAACTGGCCTATAAATTCATGAAATTTAACTCATGTGTGTGTGTCTGTGTGTGTGTGCATGTGTGTGTGTGTGTGTTCATATGAGTATATGTGTAAATTAGGGACTATCTGTAAGATCAGTAGGCAAACTTACTGTATTTTGATTTTAGAGGAAGAGATTTCTCTATTTTTACAACTTTTTAGGGTAACTTGCTCACCTTTATAATTTTAGGTTAGCATATTTTAATATAAATATTACATTTCTCATATCTTTTCAATGAATTTGGAGGCTGATGGCAAGGCAGTTATTAGTATAATAAGGTAGAATTGAGTTGTACTTGATATGTGATATGATCACAAATAACAAGTATCTCGTACTTAGTATAAGAATTAAATCTCTTAAACTTAGAAGACGGTCCAAATTATCTTTCCTTTTTCATGGGTCTATTAAGAACTTTGCCACTAGAGGGCTCTTAATACCATATTTTAGTTTATTTAAATGTGTAACAATAATAATACAGTAATATTGTGGATATTGGGTAATACTGTCTTCTCAATATGTTTTATGAAATATTTATAAGAGCCTTATTTAAGTGTAGCATATGTATGTGAAGTGTTTTTTAAAAATGAAATCAACTTCAGAAGTATTTTAGTGATTAAAGGGGCATATATGATAGTCTATGGGCCTTTAAACTTTTAAAAGTTCAAATTAAAAATAGCCTGTCTTTAAGATACTCTTAAACAGATACAAGATTTAACCTAAATATGAGTATATATTATACACACTTAATATGAGTGAATATATATACATATATTTTCTAAGTACCTTCTATAAGGAAATCAGCGTGATCACTATTTTCAATGAGCTAACAATCTTGTGGAGGAGAAGAGTAACAAGTTATCAATACATTCTAATGTGTGTAATGAGATAGATTATTTGTGGGAGTTAAGAGATTTTTAAAAATCCAAAGAAAACACAGAGTGAACAGATTGGAAACCTTCTCTGATGAGTAGCACTTGAGCTAAATCTTTTGATAGGCACAGAGGAGTTTATATGTGAAGAAAAGGAAGATATTCCTGTCAGAGGGAAAAGTGTAGAGACAATGAAATAAGCTTATTCAAGGACTTCTTGGCATTATCATGGATAAATTAAAAATCCGCAAGACTAGCCATGTAAAAAGTCTATCATTAACATTTGACAGCCTTCAACTTCCCACAATCAATTTCCACATTCATACCTTGGACCTTGTTCTTATTTCTTGTTCAACAAATATTTTTTGAGTGATTAACATATATAAGTAGGCACTGTGCTGGCTCTCTGGGGACAGTGTTAAAAGACAAATGAGATTCCTGCTTTTGTAAGGAGAAACCAATAAAAAATAAAAACTGGAAAATAGTCAAAAATGCCATGCACAGAATTAAACAAGATTATATAAGTGATAGGGAGTGACTGACTGGTGGTGACTAGATGGGGTAGTTAAGGGAACTTGTATGAGTTAGTATTTAATCTGAGACCAAAACAAAACAAAACAAAACAGAAAGAATTAGCTATATGATGATTAGGGTAAAAATATTATAGTCTGAGGGTACATTTACTGCAAAGTTCTTAAAATAGAAATGAGGACCAAGAGGAAGGCCAGTGAACTGTATATGGTGGACAAGGGGGAAAGGAGTGTGTGATAACGTAAGAGAGGGAAGCAGGGCTTTGCAGGCCAGAGAAACAGGTTAAGATTTTATTGTAAAAGCCCTGGGGAGCCAGTAGAGGGTTGTAAGTAGAAGACTGGCATGATCTGATTTATGGCTTTGAAAAGTTATTCTGGCTACTATGGAGAGAACAAATTGTGAGAGGCTAGAGTCAAAGCACAGAATCCAGTTAAATAGTACTGGGGAGGCATGAGAGAGAGGTCAAGGTTACTTTGACAAAGGTGGTAGTAAGAGATGTGGAAGGTAGATGTGTTTGGAATATGTTGTGGAGGTAATAAAAACAAACCCTGTTGAGTTTTTATTTTGTGAAACAAAGCAGATGGTGGTCCAGTTTACTGAGATAGGCAAGAATGGGCTTAATTGGTTGATAATGACAGTGAAACAAGAGTTTTGTTTTGGGCATGGTAAATTGGGGACACACAATGGAAACGTCAAGTAAGCAAATGTGAACCCGAAGTTCTGAGGAAAGTCAGACACAGCTACCATGTCTGTGTGCAGATTGTGCCCTGCACTTGTAGAGTTAAGAGTGTGTGTGTCCTAAAGAGCATCACTAACACAGATTTGGGAACTACTGGCCTGGAGATGGAATTAAAGTCACAGGAATGAATGAGACTTCAGCAAATTCAGGGTAATCAAATTTTTATTCAAAACGAAGCAATGACAAATTCATCTTTAATTCCGTATCACAAGCCACTTTAATTTATTCCAAAGCTCTAGTTCAATTTAAATTATCTTTTGATGATAAAATTGAATTGCAGATGAATGAATTCTTTTGTATAGGTCTTTGATGGACAGTAAAATTTAAGACATTCTATCACACTTGGAAAGTATTCAGTACTGATGTTTTGCAGATGTACAATAATGCCACCTACTTCATTAATAATTGGTTATACCAATTTCCTATGTTATCTTCAAATACTTCTGAGATTTTTGTGGCCTTTGATTAGTTATATCTTTACATTAAATTTTTTATCTATCCGGAATTTATTTTAGTGTAAAGTGGGATGAAATAATCTAAACTTATTTCAAATCTTAGCTCTCTCAAAACCCTTACTATATAAACCTAGGCTTTTCTTACGGATCTGAAATGCCATATGCTAAATTTCCAAGTGGATCCTGAGATCTAGTTCTGGAATCTCTATTCTGTTTGCAGTGATCTTATTCATGATCCAGGTCATTTTTTTAATGTCAAATTCAAATTGCATATAATTTAACAGAGCTTCCATGTTACATTATCTGTGCATTTATCAAGTTGCAATGAAAATACTCTGCTAGTGTTCCATGAAGTTATTCTGTGTTATAAAACAATTCCTGTATTTGTTGAGCCATGTGCATTGAAAAGTTACACTTTAGCTGTCTACTCTGTTTCATATTCTGTCAACATTTACAGGCAATTTGAGAAAATGTTACTTTTTAGAGATGTATTATAAACCTAAATGATTTATAAAGGATTTATTTATATAAATCTTTTAGATTTATAAAAATAAAAAAATAAAAGATTATAAAACGCTATTAAATTTTGAAGGAAAATACATGAATAATAGCCAATGTTATAAAACAATTATGGAAAAAGAACTTTTAATTACCAAATATAAACATAATGATAATATGAAGAAAAAGGTATTTTTTCAGCTTTATTGCAAGAAACAGAAGGAGCTTTATAATGTATAAAACTATGAAGAATTATATTGTCGATAAATGTGGTTTGGGTTTCAGTTTTGTGCAGGAGACAGTTCTGATGATACAGCTGAAATGACAGGAAGATATTCTCGAGCGGTTATCAAGTTGAATGAGCTTGCTCTAGAATGTAAATGGGCACATTTACATTTGCTTCCTTCATCAAGACGTCTAACTTCAAAAAAGTCAATTGAACTAATGAGTAAAAAATAGTAAAAGTTTTGAATTACATAAAGGCAATGTTAAATACAAGATTCTTCTCTCTATTATGTGAAAATATAGAAACTGATAAATTCCTGTTGTTGCTTGTTGAAGTACTGTGGTTATCAAGAAGAAAATTTTGTTGAGAAAATCTCAATCTTAATCTTCCCGCAAGGTGTTAAGAAACTAGTTTTGTCTAAACTCTGAAGAATTCTCAACTCTTTGAAGCTGTGAATTGGGAAGACTGAATTGCTTATTTGTCCGATATCTTTGTTGTTTTTAATGATCATAATCCCTGTCAGAAAGAGATGCAACTGCCTTTTTATTGATAGATAATATCAAAGGTCACCTAGATGTCCCATGGGCACCTCAAATTCGACATATTCACAATCGAATTCAGTGCTTCCCCCACCACCAAGTCTGTCCTTCCTCCTTTCCTTGATAATGAATTGTACCACCATCCACTTTAAAACCAGATACCTGAAAATCAGTGTTCACCTGTCCTTTACCTTACCTCTGTATCCAGCTGCAATCCAAGTTATGTTGGTTTTACTTACTTGTCATCTTTCATATACACTCCTAATGGGGGATTGTTTCTACCTTGAGTTAGGCCCTGATCCTCTTACCTAGGACTTCTTTCTCTCCATTAAGCAGTCCATTCAATCAGCTGTTCACCAGAATATTCTTTCCAAATGTACATTTCTTCATCTTTTCTATTAAAAGCCTTTTATGAGCTCTCCTTTACCCATAGGAGAATTTCTAGTCATTAGAGTGGCATCCAAAGCTCTCCACATTTG
Source organism: Eonycteris spelaea (assembly GCA_003508835.1). Taxonomy (NCBI): domain Eukaryota; kingdom Metazoa; phylum Chordata; class Mammalia; order Chiroptera; family Pteropodidae; genus Eonycteris; species Eonycteris spelaea. Next base: position 2,100,818 of record PUFA01000053.1, read on the forward strand.
GACCCCGTTTCTCTGCAGCTTCAGATCTTAACACTGTCCCAGAATGCCTCACTCCAGCCATACCTAGCTGGGGGTGCTTGGAACCTGGTTTTGCTTCAAGCTTTTATGCCTTCACTTCTACTTGGAATTTCTTCCTACCATTTTTTTTGAAAGACCTAATTATCTTTCAAGATTTAATTCAAACTTTATCACCATTGGGTAGCATTTGCTATCTTTACGCACCCACAGAACTGACTATTCTTCCTTTGTATTCCTATTGGGGACACCTTTACTTTTTGCTATAGCAGCCACAATACTGTATTATAACCATATGTTCACCTACTTCCCTAGTAAGCTGGAAGCTCCTTAAGTCAGGGACCTTTTCTGTTTTTCTTTTTATTCTTAGTATCTAAGCAATGCCTCTACAATTCAGGCAACTCTGTAAAAACTCTTTGAATGAGTTACTGTGAGAAGTTTCAGAGGCACAATGGAAAGGGTTGACAGAGAATACAATAGTGTTAAAACGGCTCAAAGGAAAACACAGCAATACAGTGATGAGAGGAAGGGGCCTTGGCTTTGTATGGTGATTGAAGATGAGAGGCATGGTAGGATTTGCTGACTTTAAGCTTCTGACTAGAATTGTGGTACACGGTTAATTGCCGTAGAAGTAGAGGTGGTATTTGAGGTCAAATGAAGTTGGCTGGATGTCATCCATTTTGCAAATATTAGCACACACATACCAAATTTTTGTAACAACACCGTGTATATCTAGTGCTTGGCAGTATATAAAATACTTTACTTCTTCTGTGATTTGACTCTTAGAACAGTTATCTTCAGTTTCCTTTTTTTTTTTTTTTTTTTTGTAAAATGAAGATAATAGCTATCTCTTAAGATTGTTTATAAGATGTATTATATGTCTGGCACACAGTTGAGTACCAATGTTTATAAGATGTATTATATGTCTGGCACACAGTTGAGTACCAATTGTATTGTTAGATCAGAAATTTGAAGCCCATAATGTTTAAATGACTTGTTTAAGGTCACCAAGATAACTTAATGGCAGATTTAGATATAAATTCTAGATCTTACTGTCCTCCTATTGTAATATTCTTTTTTATTAGAGTACAATAAGAGATCTTGTATTTACTTGGTGCACAGCATCTTTAATTTATTTGAGAGGCTTACCCAAAGCAGACTTTCAGATTACTGTCAGAGAGCTGATTGCCAAAATCAAACAAAATTTAAAACTCGGCTAAAACCAAAATGCTAAAATAAACAATATTTTTTTAGCTTGCTTTGCTTCCTGCTCTATTTTGCACTTGAGGGTTTTCAGCAGAGAACTGAGCGGGCTAGCTTCTGCCTCCATGAAGCTCTGTGGATATGTGCTCTCATTTTAGTTGATTTTTAAAATGCTGTTATTAAGTCCAGTTTTATGCCAGAGCAAGTGTCAGTTTGGGGCCCTGGAATTAAGGTAACAGGCATCTGAAGTAGGAAATGGAACAGAAGGACAATGAACCTGAGCTGAAGCAAACACTGACAGTCTCACCAATCTGTCCTTGTGTTTTCTGTAGAGTTCTGTCCAGGAAGAATCTAAAGCCACAAAATATGGACTGGAGATGAAATTATTAAGTGAAACAGTTTCAGCAGGTATTCTTCTAACTTACATTTTTAGGTTTACTTTTATTTGGATTTTCTGCTCACAAAGGAAATTGAGTCATTGTAAAAAAAATTCGGATGTTGCAGAAATATATTTAAAATGAAAATTCTTCATAATCCCTCTTCTGAGAATAGTGTTAACAAATTTATTTGTGCTCACTTTCTCCCCTTCTCTCTTGGTTTTTAATAAAACCATGGGATCATATCATACAGATATTTTTGTTGAAAATTACTTTTTTTCACTTAACATTTGTTACTCTACATAACATTTTACATACATACATAGAACACAGTACATATTCTACTAAAATGAATAATATTTAATGTTAATCTAAGTCAGAACACATTAGGACCCTTACTTTTTTTAGTAGCTGTATAATTCTACCTAATAGTGGAATATTATTTAAAGCCTTAGTGATAGACAGGAAGGTTACTTCTCATTTTTTATTACAGACAATGTTGCAGTGAACATTCACACACACACATATATACAATCAGAAATTTCTCAGCACTTTTATATTCAGTCTTATTCTGGCAAATAGCAATTGGATATAGTTTTAAAATGTCAATATGGCAGTGGTGTTTAATTTGCAAATCTTTTAGTTTAAGATTTATGTATATGTTTTCCATTAACCTTATAATGATGCTTCTTTCCCAGTAACTTCCAAGGAATCTATTTTCTACATATTTCTTAGCATATTTTTTCACAACAGGCTACTGCTTTACTTTTTTCAAAACACTGTTGTTTCTGTAGTCAACTAGGTCTATATCTTTATAATTTTCTATAACCCTTACGAGGTAATTTTCCTGTTAGAAATATGATAGTAAAGTCAATTCATAAACCTCTGACAGTAATACCAAGGTTTTCTACATGATAATTCCTGAATAATGCCTATCATAAATGTCTAAATTTGGATACACTATTTTTTCTTAGTTTTCAGATAAATTATTTAGATACATTTGAGAATTAAAGTCTGCATATTATTGAATGTACACAAGGAGAAAAGTGAAATTGCTTAACTGGAATTTTCTTGAGCTATTTTCATTAATTTTCGGTGCCTGAATCCAGGGGTTAAAATCAGTGCCATCTCCATGTGCTTCTTTTTATGGGGGAGGAAAATTGTAATAACAAGGCTAACAGTTCCTGAGTTTTTACAATGTCTGGTACAAATTCTGAGCTCTTTATATGCATGAAATCATAATTCCCCCAAGTAGTATAAGATGCTACTATTAGAACCATCTTGTAGAGGAAGGAACTGAGATAGGAATGTTAATTAGCATATTTTGCATAAGGTCATACATCTAGTAAAGGGTGGGACTTGTGAGTCTGATTTCTATTTCTTATCCATTACACTATATTGGAATAATTTTGGTAAAAGGTGGGAATTGGGAATGGTCCCAGTGATGTGACTTCAGATAGGCCCCTGATTGTGCATTGCAAATTATGAGATCATAGAATTTCCCCATAAAATTTTAAAAAAACAAGAGATTATCCAATCCAGTTTCTTCACTTTCATGTCCCCATCCCTGTTTTTCTTTGAGCTGGGCCTATTTTTGTTGAAGAAAAATTAGCTTTAATTTTCTATATGGACCAATTTTTTTGTTTGTTTATTTTACCATTTCAGATATTTAGCCTTGTGATGGCCAATTTTAAAAAATTAATTTGGCAATCATCAGATTTCATGTTAAACCATTTTTTTGATCTTTTAGATGAAGGGCAGCAGAATATACCGCCCCCAAATATGCGGTTTGGCATGAGGACTATTTTGAGCCGTAAGCAATTGAAAAGATATAGATGCAAGAAAAGCTCCCTGCCCTTCTTTTTTCCTAAAAGCAGAACACAGATTTTCAAAGGTGTCTCTCCTCGCCTCTCTACCAGGAAAGACAAAGCTTAATTCACACAGACAACTTTAGACCCTATCAGCCCGGAGAGGGCACCAGAGGAATCTGCATAAAAAACTTTTCTAACTAGCCTTTATACTCACCCTCTGGAAGCCTAAGCTGCTTTCCTCTGTCCTTTCTCAACAAATTTATTGTTCTTTGTTGAAAATGCTGTATAACCTGAAGTTCTAGGCCACCCCTTTGAATTACTCAGTTTTCCCTGGGGCTCTCCCAAGTATCCAGGAGGCTATGTGTTAATAAACTTGTTTTTCTCTTATTAATCCTTTATTACAGGACTCTCAGACAAGAGCTCAGAAGGGTAGAAGGAAATTTTTCCTCCCCTACAATATATTTTTAAGTTATTTTAATAATGACTTATGCTTATTTATATACAAATCCCTAAAATGCTAGTATATAAAATATAAATGGAGCCCTCTGCATCCTACCATTACACGTCTGTTCCCAGTGCAGAGGTTAGCTTTGTGAAGGGTTTTGCATCAACCACTTTTTGAAAAGTTTTAGTAGCTGAATAAAAAACTTTCTTTAGCAGTACTAGCTTTCATTTCCCTTCTAAGAAAATACCAAAATACTATGATCTATTTAGTAATTAAATTAATCTGATTAATTTTAGCACAGTTGTTGCTGATAGAGAATACTTCCGAAAAGCCTTATTTCTTTGAAGATGATGAGGTTGATACATGCCAATTCACAATGCTGGGTGGAGTGTATCACTTGGACATTTTGGAGCTTCCCCCACAGTGCAAACCAGTGAAGGGCTGGATGATTATGGAAGTAGGTTGATTCTTAAATCAAAATTTTTGAGTAAAATAATTTCTCACACTTTTACATCAAATGCTATAACATCTAATAGACTTTATTAAGCAAGCACAAAGGAAAAAAAATCTAATTGTGAGCCATCTTGGATTTATAAAATTTGAATCAATACTAAAGGAAAGGCATCTAAAACTAGAATTCATGCATGTTAACTGTAAACCTATAGCACTATGTTTAGATTTGGCCTTTAATGAGTCTATTTCAGAGACTGGAAATTTCTTCTGTAAAGGGCCAGATGGTAACTATTTTCTGCTTTGTGGGCCATACCAGCTGCCTTGCAACTCCTTAACCCCACCATTGTATCACTAAAACAGCCACATGCAAATGAATGGGCATGGCCGTTCCAGTTAAACTTTATTTACAGAAACTGGTGATGGGCCAGATTTTCCAGGGACTATAATTTGTGGACTGGTCTAGATTAGCAGTTTCCAAATTGCGGTCCCTTGATCGGAAGCATCAGCATTATCTGCTGTCACCTGGGAATTTCCTAGAAATGTAAATTTATGGGCTGCACCTCAGTCTTATTGAATCAGAAATTCTGGCAGTATGAGGCTCAGCTGTCTGTTTCAGCAAAATGCTAAAGTTTGAGAACAGTTGATCTGGATCCTTGATATATAAAATCTGGTCCATGACTCAGCAGCATCTGAGAACTTATAGATGCACGATTTGCGGCTTCACCTCAGATCTACTGAACCCGCATTTTAACAAGACCTCAGGTGATTCGTATACACATTGAGTAGCACAGTTCCAGGTGATGCCAATGCCACTTGATGCACAGACCACACTTGGAGTAGTAAGGATACTTACTTATGATAACAGTTGTCAGGTCATCTTTCTGGGAGTTTCTCATTCCTGTTTCAGTAAGCAGTAATGTTTGCACTAGTATTGACTTGGTTTAACCTCACTTCATGTTGGCTCATGTCCTAAATATACCCAGTCATGTTGTCATAGCCTCTTCCTCCTTCCTTCTTGCTTTCCTGCCCTTTTCTCCCTCCCTCCCTCTCTCCCCTCCTTTCTCTTTTCTAACACAGCATGTAAAAGATTGCCAGGTATTTCCCACCCACAATCCCACTCATTTAGGATGTTGGTACATTCTTGTATTAGAGCAATATATCTCAACTTTTCCCCCCCATTATCATATCTCTGAGGTGCTTTTGTAAACACATTTTTTTATAACAACTACCCCCTCCATGAAATTTTAATACCACAGATATACTGTATATCTGTGTATGTGCCATATATATATATACATATATATATGTACATATATATATGTATATATATATATGTGTGTGTGTGCTTTACACATAAAATAATACAATTTTTCATAACCCCCCAAACTAATTTTTACCCTAATATTTATGATATTACCATTTCTTTGCCCTTCTCCCCACAAATGAAAATGCATTTATTATAGCAAACCTGGGGGAGATAATCTGGTCTATAGCCTCTTCGAAGAATCTATTTGAATCAACCTGCACGACATTGGGAATACTTGAAGGACAGTGTGGAGCCCAAGAAAGACATTCCTTTGGTGATGGTAGGCCTTCAACACTCTCTCTTTACAGGTCTCAGCCTGAACTAGGGTTTTCAAGGATTCATCTAAAATCCGTTCTTGAATTTTGTCAGAATGTCCTAATACCACCACACCATGCTCTCCATGAGCCCAAAGTGTCCTTCCTCCATCATACCTATTTTTCTCTCCTGCAACAGAGAGCCCTTCTTCCTTTTTTTCCAAGTATCTTTTCCATAATTTCCCCCTTCATCTAGAATTTTTCCCCATCCAGTTTTTTCCTCTATTTTGTAACACTTTTAACATTTTTAATCTTCTCCCTTCCCTAGAGCCTTCTTCTGTTACATTCAGATAATGGACAAATCTCCTTTATCCCAGAGAAACCTGCTGTGGGTTTTACTTTTTTCTCTCCCAGCATTATTGAGATATAATTGACATATAACATTGTGTAAGTTTAAGGTATATAATATGATTTTTACTTTCATCCATTCATTTCTACACTTCTCAAAAGGTTGCTTATACTTCTCTCTTATACTCCCTAACCAAAGTATGGGAGCATGGAATTTGGGGTCCTATAGCTGTTTTTGAGTTCTGATGCCTCCTTGAAGTCATTTTGTAATCTTTGACAAATTATTTGATTTATCTAAGTTCCAGTTATCTTCTCGGTTAAATATATACCTTGTATGCTTGCTTGGCAGAAATGATGAGTAAGCCGCAACATAGAATGTGGCCCATGGCAGAGTCCTGAAATTACATTTAATTTAGTGATTTTTACCCCCTTCAATCATGATGTTAATTTTGTTGACATTTTGTTAGCCTATAGTTATATGGGACCAAACTTCAGTGTTTATTAAAAATAACTGTGTAGTTTATCCAGCAATGTTTACATCTTTAACTATTACCAGTCAGCTTCTAACTTGGTGGTGTTTTGGTCACTTTTAATAGATACTCAAAGAAGGATTACAGAAATACGTATATCCTCCAGGAACTACAGAAGACCTTGAAACAGAAAATGTTTTCCCACCAGTAGAGGTCATGCTTGAAGTTCATGAGAATGTGATATTTTTTGAGAACCCTATGGTTGCAAGGTGGGATGCTGAAGGTACAGCAATGCCTTAACCAGCTTTGATAATGATGAAATGCAAAAGGTATAATAGATACCTTTGAATCAAAACAGAAAATAAGTGTGGAAACTAAGCTTCTAATCTTACACATTTCTATGCCAATTCCAGGGTCTTTGTTTTATTTACCCTTGACGAAAATTAATAGGGATTGGAATTTTAAAATTTATTGAATTTTATAACTCCTAGTTCCAAAAGTGTTTATATTTGCCATAATCTATAAAGAATTACTTTATGGTTGTATAAATTTTTTTTAAAAAAGAAATGAACAAAAATATCGGGTTAGTATAGCAAATCAAAAACAAATGAAAAGCCCACTGTGTCCTGAAATGACTAAAAAATTCAGATTGAGATTAAAATTTGATTATTATTTTTTAGTAGCTTTATTTAGACAATTCACATACCATAACATTCACCCTTTAAAGTGGTTTTTAGTATGTTCAGAGTCGTGCATTGATCACTACTTAATACCAGAATCTATTTATTCCCCCCACAAAAAAACTCCCTATTAGCAGTCACTCCTCATTGTGTCCTCCCCCACCCCCAGCCTCTGACAACTATTAATCTCTTTCCTGTTTTATAGATTTTCCTATTTTGGACATTTCATATGAATAAAATCATATAATCATTTGTGTGACATTTTATACCTGGCTTCTTTCACACAGCATACTGTTTTCAAGGTTCACCCATGTTGTAGCATGGATCAGCACTTCATTTTTATGGCTAATATTCCATTATATGAACATGCCACATTTGGTTTAACTATTCATCAGCTGATGGACATTTGGCTTATTTTACCTTTTGGCTATTATGAATAATGCTGCTATAAACATTCATGTACACGTTTTTGGGGAGGCTTATGTTTTCAGTTCCCTTGGGTGCACACTTAGGTGTGGAATGGCTGGATTATGTGGTAACTTTGTTTATCCATTTGGATAACTGCTAGACTGTTTTCCACAGGGGCTGCATCATTTTACATTTCTACCAGCAATGCACAAGGATTCCAATTTCTATAAATCTTTGCTGACATTTGTTACTGTCTTTTAAATGTTTATTTTGCAACCACTGTTGAAAATTTTTATTAATGTTAATAATTTATAAATTGCAAAGCAAGTATTAGAGATAGGATGTGAGTAAATAAATGGGAAACCCAAAAGAGGAAAACTAGCCTACTGTATGCCTCTTTATTACTTTCGATTGCTGATCCATAGGAAACCATTGGTTATTCAAAATGTTAAATGTTTCAATAAATCAAAAATACTAAAAGAAATACAAATTAATGATTCACTAATCATGAACGAATACCTATTTTGCATTGGCTGGCTAAATTTTTGAAAGGTCTAAAGGTCTTGTGAATTAATGTACGTAGTTTGGGATCCTATGTGAAAGCTGTATAGCTCTGTTTTTAATGTGAGTTATTTTACATCCATCTATTTGTGAAGTGACTTACATATTTGGTGATAGGTTGGGAACAGTTAAGATCACTAAAACACTGAGTTATTATTTAGTTACGGGAGCAGAAAATTTTGTAAACTTTTTTATGATTGCTATAATACTGCACATCATTGCTTGTGTAGACATAGCTACAAGATATTGTCTATATTCTAGAAATAGTTTATATATTATAAACAGTATATTTCTATCAATACATACATTAAACTATAAAATATAATGAACAATTAGGTAATTTCTTCTTTTCACACTGCTTTAGAGGTTTATCTTTTTCTCTCCTTTAATGGTAATGTTCCTAATATTTATCAAATTAAAAATTATTCACACTAAATTAGAATTAGACAAGGTAAGTTATCCACACAATTTAGGGAAATATAATTTGTAAAATTTGACTCCAACCACAGTAATCTGTCAGTTTACAACTCCAATATTTTTAAAACTATGGGGAAACTATTTGCCTGGAATTACTAGAAATTTGAAGAATCTTTTTAAAGGTAATACTTAACTTTTAGATATCAAAATAATTTTGTTAATGTAAAAACAAATAAGAATTATAAATAACTTAGTTTGTCAATATAATTGTATTTGTTATATCAAAGTTAAGAGTTAAAAATTGTCAGCAGACTCCTGCATGTGAGGAGAAAGCAAACGAAATTGAGAGGGCATTCTAGGAAAAGGATTCATTCATTTGTTCCACAAGTATGCTAAACAATAAATAAATGGGTTCTTTCCTCTGTGAGTTTTCAAAGTTACAAGAGAGGCAGATTTAGAAAAACATCATAGTACAGTGTATAAGGTGCTATTATCGATGAAAGTGATATAGAGAACTGGGTCAATTAGGAAGTTAACAGAGGCTTCTTATAGGATGAAATTTCGAACAGGCCTTCAGAGACAGATCATTCGCATGGACATTTTTATGTGTGCATGTTTTCATTTCTCTTGGGTGAAGACCTAGGAGCAGAATTGCTGAGTTGAATGGTACATTTAACTTTGAGAAACTACCAAATTGTTTTTCAAAGTTAGCAGTACCAGTTTACATGTCTGCCAGCAATATATGGTTTCCATTTCTCTACTTCCTCGCTAACATTTATTATTATCTCTGTGTTTGATTATAGCTATACTAGTGGGTATAAAGTGTTTTGTGGTTTTGTTTCCATAATGACCAAAAATGTTGAATCTTTTTTATGTATTTACTATTTATGTATTTACTATTTTATGTATTTACTATCCTGTCATATATTGTCTTTGGTGAAGTGTTTATTCACATCTTTTGCTCATTTTTCAATCTGGTTATGTTTTATTCAGTTCTAAGAGACACAGAGACCACTTATTATGTGATAGCATTTATGAGGGAACTTATAGGGGGGCTAATAATGTTATAAAACTGGATTGTGATGATGGTTGCACAACTGGGTAAATTTACTTAATTTAATTGTATACTTAAGACAGGTCAATTTTGAAGCTGTTTTTAAAAAGATGGAGATGTTCTCTAAAAGATTAAGAAAGAATACTCTAGGAAGAAAGAACTGCATGTTCAGAGGGATAAGGTTGTTGGGGAAGGGGAAAAAAAGGTGTGACTGAAAACAGGTGTGAGAAGTAGTGAGGGACAAGCCAGCAGTGCGAGTCAAAGCTTCATTCAAAAGTCTTACACAGCGTGCCAAGTAGTTTGGACTTGATCCTGTAGACAGGAAGAAAACCCAGCAAAGTTGGCTTTTTGTTGAGATTGTTTTAAATGTAAAAAATCAATTCATATTATATTGCAGTCATGGGTGGTTTAATTTACCTTATTTTTGTATAGAAAAAAATGAAACTAATGTCACTTTATTATCATTAAAGGTAAACATTGGAAAACTGATGGCATCAGCAATGTATCTTACAAATCAGGAGAAAGACTTATAACATTCAGTCTGGAAACTTTTGGCCCTCTTACCTTGATTCAAGATACTCATATTAACATGCCATACCAATCATGGGAACTAAGACCTCTTGATGTGAATCAAGTACTTTTGACTGTGATCACAGTGTTTACTGAGATTCAAATACAAATTAAGGTAAATCACTGTTACAGCAAGTCATACCCAAGAGGTAAAGCTCTTTGATGACTGTGAGAATATGTCAAGCAATCAATTACTGATGATTTACAAATTGAAAAAGGTCTTTTATAAATATATTTAATATATACCTTGAGCTATAATTTCTAAATTAAATATTAATTGAATAGGAAATAACATGTAAAAAGTGAGGCACAAATTCATACCCTAAAGTTACTAGGAGTAGAATTAATGAAGCTATAAGCCTGGTTGTAGTATGAGACTTTTTGACCCACTCTCTAGAGGCTTTCTGATCTTCATCACCCAGCCATTGAAATCACCTCTGAGGTTCCTCTGAATGAGCCTCATATTGCTCATCAGTCAAAAATTACATCGCCTGAAATTTAGACAAAAAGTAGATTAGTGGTTGGTTGCCTGAGTCAGAGGGTGGGAACAGGGATTAACTGTGAATTGGCATGAAGGACCTTATTGCGGTAGGGGAGATGAAACTGTTCTAAAACTGACTTATGATGTTAGTTGCAAAACTCAGTTACGAAAAATTATTGGATTATGTACTTGAAATGGGTGAAATTTTATGACATAAAATATATGTAAAATTATTTTAAGAGACAGCCTGAAATTCCTTATGAATGTGATAGGAAGATGAGAATATCATCAAACTTTGCTAACTTTAAAATTGGATAACAGTCTTACATTATTATGTTAAATCTTGTATGTGTAAAAAATTCTGCTCCTTAAGTTTCAACGATTGCTATCAAATAGCTATTGTGATTCAGTATGAACATATGCAGTTATTCTCAGATCATAACTTACAAAATAGGAGGAGACCTGCAAGATCCTTTAGTCCAATCCCTTTATGGTAGAGATAAAGCCTCAAAAGAGTTGATAAACTGCTTAAGGTAACACAGAAACTGTGGCAGAACATTTGGATTGGTCCTAAAACATATCTGTCCTGCATTCTTTTTAGTATAAAATGATACGGGATTTTTAAAAGTGGTATAAACCTAAAGGCTGGAACCAGAATGATAATGAAGTAATAATTTTTTAACTTACTCATATGAAGCTGCTTTTTCTTATTGAAACTAGGAAGACCTCTGCATGTTAGCTTCAATAAAACTAAATGACAAAAAACATACCTCTGTTTTGGAAGGAAAATGGATGAATCCTATTTCTTTCATTATTGCTTTGAAAGAAGCTGGACTGAATATCTTCCCTACTGGACACTCTCATTTTTATGTTGTTATAAACCATAAGGTAAGAATGAATCTTTCCAAATTTAATGTAATGGACATTCAGAATTCTAGCAGGTGCTAACTTTTATATAAACCTTAAGATATATCATGGTTTTCTATATTCACTTATACAGGTTATAGTTAAAAAGGAATAAATGGAAAGTCCAGAAATTCAGGGTTCTCTCAAGTTTAATAACCTTCTCCAAGAAAGCAAGCCTGTAGTATGATCTTCATATTGACAAATGGAACACATCCAGGGCTGGTTGGTTTAGTGCAAAAGCAATCCGAGCAACTTTGCTTTTTGTATATATGCTTTCTTCTTCCAGACTGGATATATATATAAGATTGTTTAAAAGAGTAAATGACTCAGCATTTCCCAAACATAAGTCAGGTGAAATCAAACACATACAAACAAGGACCACTGCATATACAAAACTCATTTCCTCCTATTTTTTGGCCAAGCCTCCCTGTCAGCATAGTGCTTTGTGTTCCTCATAGGTCTTTAGTTAAATGAGATGCTTGAGGGTGGGACTGTTTCTTAATCAGCTGTGATTCTTCTAGCACCTATCTTATTCCTAGAATATAGATGTTTGGTAAATATTTATGACATGAAGACAAAGTAGCTTCTAATCATGAAAGGTCTTTTGGGCAAAAGAGTTCTATACTCAAGAACAAGTTTATAATATACCAGAAAATGACAATATAGGTAGACATATAACATCTGAGAATAATCGTATCGATAACAGTGTATACATATATGTGTAGGAGAAAAAACCTTGGTTTTAGTGACTCAAATTGCTAGCTACTCTGCAAATGCTGACTGTAGTGTTTTATTCATCTTTTCAGAATATTCAAGAATTTCTTTTTATGAACACCTGTGTTCTAGATGCTTAGGATATATTAGTGAATAAAAAAGGTCCCTGCCCTTGCGGAGCTTATATTTTAGTAGAGGGAGACAGAAATAAGCAATAAACATAAAAAATTATCTCCTATGTCAAAAGGTGGACAAAGTACTAAGGAAAAAATAAAAGGTAGAACAGAAATACTGGGGTTAGGGTAGCATACAATATCAATTAAGGTATTGGTCAAGAGGAGCTCAATGAGAAGGTAAGATTTGAGCAAAATGCGAAGTTGGGGAATTTAGCCAAGTGGGATATCTCAGGAAGCAGCTTCCAGGCTGAGTGGCCTGGTGTGTTTGAAGACTGAAAGAACAGCAAAGTGGCCAGGTACTAGGAGCTGGGAGAGCACAGGGAAAGAGGACAGTCACACAGATAATGGGGTGCACGTGAGGGAATGTCAGATCACACAGGCCTGGTAGATCACTGGATTCTATTCTGAGAGAAAAGGAAAGCCATTGCTCTGTTTTGAAAGAGGAGTCATATAATCTTACATTTTAAATGCCTCTTTCTGTGTTGAGAATAGGCTGTAGGAGGGTGAGGATGGAAAGGAGACTTGTTAAGAGGCTCTGTCATCAATTCTGTTTGCTTTGATATTGGCAGGTTCCTTTGGTAGAAATGAAAGCTTGTCGACAAATGGCCCTGCTAAGTTCCGCTTTTGCATTTGGTTGGAGCAGGTGGAATGCACATTGTGATTCTAAAAAAGTTGTCCTCAAGGTATAGTATGCAAAAACTACTTTCCTCCAAAAGAAAAGGTAATCAAAAGCTAAATGACTGTGTAGACCATGGTTTCTCCTCTTAAAAAGGTGAACGTTTTTAACATTTAAAATGGAGTTTTAAAACTTTTTTGATTTTGTTTGAAGATATAAAACTAAACTATGTAAAGATTATTCCTTCATTGTCCATTATGGTACCAAATACTCTTGATATCAGGCTAGAGTCCTTATATCTCTTTACGGTGACTCAAGCCAAGAACAAATGGAAGCCTTTAACGAGCACATGTGATTCACAAACTCTGAGGTGAGGCTTCCAGTTTAACTTTATGGCACATTTACTACTTGCCTGATAAAGAAGGTATCTTATCAAATTCTAAAAGCTGACTGATGAATGTTTTAGCATCAATGAGCTGCCATATTTATTAATCTTGTTTATTATGTTTCTCCCACTAGAATATAAGCTCCTTAAGAACAGGGTTTTATTGTTGCAGTCATTAGTTATTTACTAATGTTTCATTGTTTTTGTTCTATTATATCCCCAGGACCTAGAACAGTATTGGGTACATTATAGCTACTCAATAAATATTTATTGAATGAATTAATATATTTCGATAAGCTCCATAAACACCAAAATATAAAGTTTCATGATTTAAAAAGTGGGACATTAAGAATATTTTTTCTAATATTAATAATTTGGGGGACTGAGTTGAACCCTTCAAATAATACTCTACTGCTGAAATATCTAATAAAAGAGGAACTATTGACAGATTTCTCTGATTTTCTTAAGGTGATGGAACACCTTGCTAAAGAAGAACCTATTCAGAATCCTGATTGGACCCTTTTAATGTTTAGTGGTGATAGAGCACAAAGGCTCAAGATTGATGAATACAGTGAAACATTCTCTGAAGCCCTTAAAGAAGAAACTGAGTTTCATTCTACTTTATATCACATGGTTAAGGATTTTGCTTCTAAGGAAGCAATGGAGAAAATTAGGAGCTCCAACTGCCAGTTTATTAATTCTGTATGCCATATGCTACTCTCGATTAGATTACTTAGCTATTCTTAACCCCCACTGATAAATTTTGCTCAGTATGGGGAGTCGAGCAATTTGGAGAAAAATCAGGTACTTCTTCAATAAAATGTAACAAGTGAATATATTTCAAATAGGCTATTAAAATGATCTGATCAGCATTTTAAACTCAAATTTTTTTTAAATGTTAGGGTTTTCCCTATGAATACAGGCCTACTGAGATGTTTAATTTTTCACTGTATGAAGATTTAATCATTCTTTATTTCAATAAATTTTAACAAATAATATATAATATCACCTTTAAAAGATCATAGGCAGGCTTCTTCCCCATGGTATTTTAGTTAGGGAGATAATCACAAAAAGAGGGAATTTAAAATATCTTACAGTCATTCTGAGAACCTCTGGTTCCAGGCTATAATTTTTCTAGCTAAAAGTTATTAATTTACACAGTTCGGATACTGAAACTTTAAAAATCAAGGTACACACGTCAGGATGTGCTGCAGTCACACTGGCGGTGGCCCATTATGTTCAAGTCTGGTAAAGGGCCATAAGATATGTTCTAGAGACATCCAGGAGTCTCCATCCTGTGTGGGAGCGGCATCCACAGACTTTTGGAAAAACCGGCCTGTGAGGAAGCTCATCAAAGCTGCAAACAGTACAATTAATGCAACAGAAAACCAGAGTGCCTTATTAGCCTTTCTGATGGAAGTCTTGAGATTTGTTGCCCAGGAAGCTACTGTGTCACAACTATAAGGAAAACACAAATTCAGAATTTGGTAATCGCAGTAATCTGTTATTAGAAACACTCCTTTTGCCAATGATACTAATCAAGTCATCCATCTGCCGTATGTACCACCAATACTACTTTGTAATAAACTAAACAATGTGATCTATTGTCTTGGCGCTGGCCATAGTCTACTCCCCCCTCTTATAATTTTTAGAATTAAAGAAATGTTATGGTGAGAATCTGAAAATTATGTGATTTGGAATAACTCCTAACAAGTACATATGAGTACTTATTCTTTCAATCAGGTAAGGCAACATGTTCCTATGGTGGAAACAAAAATATTTATTGGGTAGAAGAAATATGTTTATGTACGTATATATGTACATATAAACATGTCACTTACTTATTTCTCACCATACCCTAGACTTTTGCTGTACTGAAATTTAAACTCTTTTAAAATACACACACACATACACAAATATTACAGTATCATTTAAGTCTTTGCAAATGGTTAACTCTGGGCTAAGCATTGTTTTTCTAAGCACTGTTTACACAAGCTAATTAATTTAATCATGACAGCAAAACAATGACACAGGCACTATTATCATGCCTATTTTATAGATGAAGAAATTGGTGCCCAGGTCACACGGCTAGTTAGAAAGCTGCAAGCTGAGCCCAGGCCATCTGGCTTCAGGGCCGGGTTCCTGACACCTAATTCTGCCTGCTGTAACTGGGTTCAGGGATAACCCCTGTAGACCATATGAAGTTTGTTATTCATCTTAAATTGAACAACTTGACAGGTCTTTCAGTAAAATGATTTAAGTAAGAGTAATACCATTAACCCTGTCTTACTTCCCCCCACCCCCCAAAATGGTATAATTTAGCAAGTGGACAACTTACACAGAAGAGACATCCCATTTTGATGGATTATTTCTCTTTTCAGAAAGACTTGGCTTTCTTGTCCTTTCTACAATTTCTTCTCCAGGTGGTTCTGAGTCATCTTTAGTTCTGTAAAAAAGTGTTTTTTTTTTAAATACTCAAAACTAAAGATAATGTGCTATAATTATAAAATATTTCTAAATTTTACTGTATTAAAAAGGATGCTTACAAATATCTGTTTTGCTTTAGAAAGCTTTGATAAATATCTAATTCTAAAAGTCAAATCACCAAATTTATATATTTAACCATTTTGTTTTATTATTTTTCTACCTCATGTTTAATAACCTATATTAGCAGATGATTTTATTCTTTAGGTTTTTTGATCAATACTAAATTGGAGTAACATCAACATTATTTCTCTAAAAATCTTAATTTTAAAACTGTTTATGAAAATGTCTTAGTTTAAAGCTAGTTAAAATAAACTAGTATTCAGTGATCTGGCAAATAGCAATTGTGTTGACTATATTTTAAATAAAATATTATCTATAGAGGGATTTCCTTACTTGAACAAAACTAGTTTCATCATTGTGTTCACTGATGGGTTTCTAGCTGGGTTTGAATTTTGATATCTCAAGCTCATAATGCCCTCAAAAAAGGAACTATGTCTCAAAGGAAGTTGTTTTTTTTTTTTTTCCCCAAGCACGTACAGGGAATGTATGTGGTAGATTTTAGTTTAGTTTTTTAAAAGAAAGAAGACCTCAAAGCCAGAATTAGCTTCATTCTTGTAAGATTCCAAAGGTTTCGTTCTTTTGTTTACACAGATTTCTCAGTAAAAATCATACCATACTAACAAAAAGCAAATAATATATTATAATCTTTTAAAGGAAACTTGATTTTTTTCCTACTCCAGATGAGAAAATATTATGTTAACTCTGAATTTTCATCACATGTAACAGGCTCCCGGGATTAACTAAGCACGCACGTGCACACACACACACACACCCCACAAAAAACTTTAAAGGTAAGTACTATGGTCTTTCTTACTTATCTTTATATCTTTTAGAATTGAGTGTAGGTAGTGTCTATCACATAGTAGGCACTTAGTGAACATGCATAACATGAACATAAAATCAATTCATTAAGATCACTATAGATAAGAAAACTGAGACCAAGTAAGGTTAAGCAATTTGTCCGATGGCACCCAAGGATTTAGAGGCAGCATTTCTTTGTGTCCCTCCTTCTTAAACTCTCTTTTGATATAGAAGTGTATTTAATTTAACTTACTAGATAAAAAGATAGGAATGTAGAGTTTTATGTTTCCTCTCCATTTCTTTAAAGGGAAGATATATATAATGCACATATATTACTTATATGCCTATATGTTTTATATATACATCTGTTATATATCTAATTCATGTATTGTTTTAAATTCTAAGTAGATGGACATTTTACTTCAATGGCTCTTCATTGACCCTTCCCCAATGAGGCCAGGCACCTACCTATACAGGAAAAAATTATCTGATCAAATCTGACAAATTCCAGGGTCTTTTCTAACCTAAGATCTCAAACCCTGCAGTTCTGAGTGCTATAAAAGTTAATATATTCACAAATAACATTTACACGTGCTTAACAGTTTATAAGTCTTAAACAATTAGTTATCTTTTTGATGATATAGCACTGCTCTTATCCCTATACAATGAAAGCGACCCCCACTGTTTATTCCTCAGCTCACATCAGGTTAATAAACACCAAGTTTCACCTACTTTAGTTCACATTTTTCGTCTTCAGCATCTGCCCAGGAATAGGTGCTGATAAATCGATGTAAGGAGGGACGGTGTTCACTCTGCTTTGAGCCCAAAATACGCCTAAAGATGATAATAACCACTTGTCAAATCAAATACATCCATAGTTGTTTTCAATTTATTTCCCACTACCTTAATCAATACAAAAATTATGTTCTAATTTTTTTCCTTGGCACCTTCACATATCATTTATTTCATAAGAAAACAATTTCATGATCACATGCCAACTTTTATAATTATTCTGCTTACACTATTGTGTTTTAAACCTATTTTAAACATTTTAATTTAGCCTGGTTAAAAGTAAAGTTCCCAAAGAACAACCATAAAATTATACTTACCAACTGCTTGACCTCCTACTGAATCGGTCATTATTATCTATCCCAGCCACCTTTAAAGTTCAGATGGTAAAGAAATGATAAATATGAATTTAGTGAAGTTTATAATTTTGTCATATGAAAATACATTTGCTTTTGACAGAACATTTAGAAATTTGCATACCATTCCTGTATTTCCAATATTTCTGGGTAAAGAGGCAATGGTCACTCTTCGAAGAGAAGATGGCTGTTCAAAGGGTGAAAATGTAAATTTAGAAAATTCTTAATATTTTATCCTTGTATGCAACATCTATGAATATCTTTGTACATTCACATCCATGCACTTGGTTACTGCTGAGTTAGACATTTTTAAAGGATTGTGTTATGGTCAAATTGCATCCCAGAAATAGTCTATCAATTTATAGTCCGCCTTCCCCAACTCAAAGTTAGTATGGTTTTTGCCAGTCAAATAAGGGGTATAAACTCCTTGTTTAGGTTTGCATTTATTTGGATTATAATAACATTGAACACATTTTCTATGTTGAATAACCATGTATATATATCTGCTCTGAGAAACACCTGTTTGATCTTTGCCCATATTAATTTTGTTCATGATTTTTCAGGTAGAAAAACTTTTTCACTGTTATACAGCAAAATCCATTAATCTCTTCCTTTCTTTTGCCACCATTTCTTTTGCTCAGAAATATTTTCCCCTAGTCACGAGAGAGAAATACGCAGCCTTATTTATAGCCTTTTTTTTTTTTTTTTTTTACGGCTTCTTCCATTTAATACATTTAAGGATAGGCATATTATTTTAATGAATGGATGTGTTTATAGATCAGCCTTGAGATATGCACAGGAAAAATGATAGATAGTATTATGTGGTTCTTAAAGTTTAAATAAGTACAACTTCAGAAAATAAAAACATTTAAAATGTAGGAAATACAGTTTTATGTGAATCCTTTTCTTAAATGACCATCCCTAATTTAATTTCATAGATTAGTTGAGCATCAGGAATATCAAATAATGGTACAATACACTGGTGTTCTAACACTACATGACATAACTAATCATTAACTTCTGTGCTTCTCCCTGTCCTCATCTGTGAAAAAGAGATTTGGATGAAATGATTTTAAAGTCACTTGATCAAAAATTCTATTACAAAATTCTGTGAAATTCCGATTTTCAATTGGCAGAAACTGCTGGTTTTAATCTCATAGTCTCCCTTTCTTATTTAGTAACACACTCCTTGATTATTTGTGAGGCATACAGCCTCCAGAATAAAAACTGTGTTTCCAGTTTTATGTGCAACTAAGAGTGAAAATGGGAATATTATCTGGGACTTCTAGCAGTTATCTTTAGAAGGAGAGGGAATACATGTCTTTGATTTTTCCTTTTTCTTGGAACGTGACTTGATGCTATGACCAGGACTTGGTGCTGAAACCAAAGAGGACATCGTGGGCCATAAAGTGGAAGCAAAGCGCTGAGGGTGACAGAGCAGTGAGAGGGGGAGACTGGGCCCCGGGAATTTCGGGAATTTCATGAAGCTTCTCTACCATCCTTGGACTGCCTATTTCCAACTTTCGTTGTACATGAGAAAGACTATTGTTATACTGGCTTTCCTCTGATGCCAGGCGAACAATCGATATGCTAATATAGCAGGAAATCTTAAAGCATACCTATAAACAGAGATACACACAGGTGAATTAAAACTGTTTTGTGATTTACATTTAAAGCTATGTTGCTTCAAATATTTTAAAGCCATCTCACTTGTCACATGATATATGTGTTTTAAGGGAATCGGTAAGTGAATTAGGAATTACCTTGGAGTTTAGAGAAGATGAGCGTTTTTTAATTTGGCAGTCATCTGAAAGGAAAAGCACATTTGCACATTTTAGCAATTACTTTTCTAATTTCTGTTAATGTCATGGCCTTAATTCTTTACAAGGAAAAGCTGAGGTCAGAAAATATTTCAGACCGTGGAGACTATTAAATAAATATCAGGTTGTCATTTATTTGGTGATTTATTACAATTACCACCTTAACCAAAGGAATACAGTCCTCTATGGCACTGCAGATGTCCAGAATGCTGACCTCCCACACAGTAGGCACTAAAGGAATGTCTGCTGAATAAATTAATCCAAAATTACAGATAGAAGGTTAGCAAATATGGTTACATTTCTATAAGAGGAACAGATGATTTAGAATTTTCAAAAGCTTATACTGCTTATTATAACATTTTATAGTAAGATATTTTCCATGGCCTTATAATGCACCTTATTTTCCAAGGCATGGATCAGCTTGCTGTGCCAGGGTTATTCCTTTTATAAGGAATATGGAGCCACTGTTGATGAGAGTGGTTCATTTAAGTTGCTGGGCCTCGCTTTGTGTGTAGAGAAAGAGGCAGCTCTTAACATATCCTATGTAGAAGGTCACCAAGGTTAACTTAATAGGATGGATTAAATATTCTCTGATCGCAGTGATTTAAATTGATTTAATGAATTTTTGATGTCGTTATCAAAGAATCTTCCTTGTCTCCCAGCCTGTTATCTAACTGACATCTTTCTTTGGGCTCTGTGACAGGAATGAGTTACTCTTTCAATACAATCTTAACCTAAGAGTTCTATACTAGAGACATGATAAGAATTAGTGAGAGAGAGGATGAAGGAAGCAAATGTTAGAAAAATATAACTGGTACGATGATCTTAAACTTTTATTACCTTCATCTTCCAGGGGTTAAAAGACCTTTCATTTTGCAAAAGAACCTGTTTCAGTTCTTCTAATTCAGCATGCTCTTTTGCATACATTCTCTTCAGGTTTTCTACATGCTGAATCATCACTTCAACTGCTTTACTAACTCGGCTTTCCTAGTAGAAAAAAGAAACACAAATTTACACTGAAAATACTGTTTTGGATATGTAGTTAAAAGATGGTGATTAGAAACATACATTTCTCTTCACTCCATCCTTAAGTCCTACTAAAACGACAGTATAAGTATTTTTTTAAAGAAGGCATGAGTCCACAAGGGCAAACAGAAGATGTAACAGCAAGAAAAATTTAAAGCCTGCTAGTAGAAGGACTGGTGATAAATGACTAAGACCAGAAAAAGCTAAATCCCTCAATATGCAGTAAGAAAAACTTGGTTTCTACCGCAGAAAGTCCCAAAGGCTCGAGAATTAGTGATGCCTCTGAAATTAAGCTTGAAAGGTGGATATGTGAACAAAAGAAGTTTGAAAATTGGTGTAAAAAAATAAATAAATGAACAAACAAACTCATAGATATAGAGAATAAGCTGATGGTTGCCAGGTGGGAGGAGGGTTAGGGGCTGGGTGAAAAGGGGAAGGGATTAAGAAATACAAATTGGCAGCTACAAAATAGCCACAGGAATATAAAGTACAGCACAGGGAACATTACAACATAATGTTGTAATGACTATGTATGGTGTCAGGTGGGTACTAGACTTACTGGGGGGAACGCTTCATAAGTTATATAAATGTCTAACCACTCTGCTGTACACCTGAAACTAATAAAATATTGACTGTCAACTGTAATTGGAAAAAAATTCAACTGATTAGAAACACAGACCGCCTCCCTTTCTCAAGCTAACTGAGCAACTTTCCCTCCATCACTTTGGTGAAAGATACAAAAGGCTGACTAGGGAGAGATAAACAGAGTCTGTAGGTAGGATGGTAACAGTTGATGGTGGATCATACTGAAAAGAATAGATTTAAGCAAAAGTCTGTATATATATCAAATCTTTAGATACCTAACCTTATTCTTCCTTCCTGCTCCCAAACACTGGTAGCCAGGTTTATACCCTAAAGGCAGGCAGCTATAAGATTTTTCTCTGAGGAAGCTAACATCTCAAGATAAAAGTCTTTAAACTACTGATACTAAGAGTACTCCAATGAAAGGTTCAACCTTGTGTGAAGCTCAGAGTTAATAAATAAGAACCTTCCCTACCCATATATGAAGAGCTCCTTACCATCTGTATAGTGGGTCCTGAGATGCTGGAGGAAAGCCTCTAGCATAAAAGGAGAAATTAAAAAACAAGAAAAAGCAAGCTAGAGGAAACCAAAAAACTAAAACTTCAAGGAAAGTATCAATATCTTCAGAAAGTAAAGAATTAGTATTGCATCTGTGAAATGAGAACAAGGCATTATTAAAAAACAATATTCCAATAACAAAAAGTGGTCTGAAAATTAAAACTATGACAAAAATACATAACAATAGAAGAGTTTCAAGATAAGATTGAGGCACTCTTTGAAACTAGAGCAAAAAGACCAATAGGTAGAAAAGCAACGAGAAAGGATCAGTTTAAGATCCAACATCTGAAGCATTCAAGAAAAAATGGAAAATGTAGAAAAATTCCACAACATGTAGAAAATGAAATAATTCAAGAAAATTTCCAGAACTCAATAATATAACTTGCCAGCTAGAAAATGTCCACTCAGGGCCTAAAACAGCAGATAAAAATAAACCCATACCAAGAGAGGGCAGGAGGAAAAAAAATATCCTAAAAACTCTGAAAAGTAAAAACAAAGTCTCAAGAATCAGGATGACATCAAGCTTTGATAGCAACACCAGAGCTAAAAAGAAAATAAAGCAATGCAAAAAAATTCTAAAGGAAATGATCTCTCACCTAGACTTTCTCACCCAGCTAGACTAAGAATAGATGTGATATCACATTTTCAGTTATATAACATCTCAAAAGTTTACTTCCTAGTCATTCTTTTCTCAAGAAGTTACTGGGTGAGATGTTTCACCAAATGAAAAAAAAAATCAACAAAGGAGGAGGTATAGGATTTGGGAAGTAGGATTCAACTCAAGAGAGAAATGAAAGGAAACGTTCATTTAAGTTCCAAAGATTGTTGCGGTGAGCCTAAAAACAATCAGTTCAGATTTGAACAGGTCTGGAAGCAACATCTCAGAGAAGAAGAAATTGACAGAATGACTAATGAGTTTAAATCTATTGCAAGTTCTAGACTCTCCAGGAGAGTTAGGAATAAATTAGTTAAACAGAAAACTAAGCAAATAACAATCATAGGAAAGAAAAATGATTGACTTTAGGAAGAACATGATTTTGTTCAAAGAAGGGAAAGTCATTATAATAGACTTTCTGCTAAGAATAGAATTCACATGGTCATAATGTTTACACATAATGTTGATCTAACTAATATTCATTGCACTAACTTACTCTTTAATGTAAAAAAATTATTATGAAAATTTACAGAGACAAAAAGTAGACATGTATCCATCCAGCTTCAAGAACCATCAACATTTTGCCATATGAGTTCATCTCCTCCTCAGCTTTGAATACCATTTCTTTTAAAACAAGTTTAGACATCATGTTTTCACTCTTAGATACTTCATTAAGTATCTAAAAAACAAATTGTTTATATTTAACAAGTTCATTAGATTCAAAAAATTAAATTTTTCCCACATTTTCCCACAAAGAAATTTTGAAATTCTACTTTTCTATGATTAAGTATTCAAAGCTGCATGTAGAAGGATATATATTGTAGCATTGTTTATAATAGCAAAAAAATCAAAAACATTCTGAAATAATCAAATAGAGGGGATTAGTTAATTGATGATGTATTCAGTCAATAGAATACCATAAAATAACGATGTGTGTATAAATTTACATCACATAGAAAACTATCTATGCTATATGTTAAATGAAAAAGCAGATTATAACAGTATAAAGGGAGTGTGTAGAAGAATATATCACAAAATTTTTATAATAGTCACTAGCTAATGCTATGAGAGATATTTTTACGTTATTTGCATATTACATTTTCCATTTTTCTTTATTAAACATACATGCCTTGTACAATAAAGAAGTATTTTTAAAAGTTCTTCCTAAAAATGTAATCCATAATTTCAAGGAAAATGATCTTTTTAGTAATTTCATTGTAGCTAGAGAAATGGAGAAAGATTACCTGATTAATGGCTCCCAACATCTCAGCCCTACTGGCTACTCGTGCTGTGCACTGGCTAAGGAATGTTATACTCTTCTCCAGCTTCTTAATGATTTCCTGGGCCTGGTTGTCATCTTCACAAAGAGGTGTTAAAGACTGCACAAAAAGCAATGTATTAAGAAGTATCCAACCAAAGTTTCCACTCCTTCATATGTATTTATATTTTTCTTTTACAATAGGATGTCATTAATTGGTAATGGTAAAGAAATTATGCTTTTAATGAGTTGAATGTATTATATGAGGAGAACAGTTTGAACTTTTAAGAAAAAGAGTGAAAATATACTGAAATTAGATATGGCTTTGACTGCTGTTGCTCTTCTGTTGATGACAAAGTGTGATTGGGCTGATTAGGTGGGTATGCCTTCATCGCTTTATGAATATTTCTCTCATACTGGAGCTCTTAATCCAAAATGATGGCCTTCCTGCTGGAGGACCATCTTTCTTACTAGGGTGGAGACAGAATTAAGAGAACAGCAGATTTGAAAGCAAACAAACCACTGCTCATTAGCTGCATGATCATGAGCAAAGTTTTAAGAACCGATCAAATCTAAAGCACCATAAATTTTGTATATCATTAAGAAATGAAAAGTTCTGCAATAAAGCTATAAGGCACCATTGACTGTAAATTGCTTCCTAATTCCAGAAATGTTATAATATCAACCCTTCTGATTTTCTGTTTTTCTTCATCTGTCAGAGGGAGACAATTACATTTCCTTTCCACAATTACTGTGACATGAGAGGTAATAGATGCCAGTTGCTTGTTACACAGTAGGTGCTTGGCTTCGGAAGCCAAGCGATACATATCAGACAAACATATATGAGTTGCTAATCAGCTAGAATGGCCATTGTCAGACAGTTTCCTATGGTAGTTTAAATAATCACCTTCAGTTTGGAAAGGAAAAACAGATATTAGTTGTTAGCCAAACAGAATATGGTTGAAAAAACTGAATTGTGAAGAA
This sequence comes from Eonycteris spelaea, assembly GCA_003508835.1. Taxonomy (NCBI): domain Eukaryota; kingdom Metazoa; phylum Chordata; class Mammalia; order Chiroptera; family Pteropodidae; genus Eonycteris; species Eonycteris spelaea. The sequence continues at coordinate 2,125,844 of PUFA01000053.1, forward strand.
ACAAATTTGAATAGAACAAAAACTAGTAAGGAGATTGAAGCACTTATCAAAAATCTCCCAACAAAGTAAGTCCGGTATCAGGCTTCACTGGAGAATTCTACCAAATATCTAAAGAAGAATTAACACCAATCTTCCTGAAATGCTTTTAAAAAACTGAAAAGTAGGGAATACTTCCAAGGTAATTCTCTGAGGCCAGCCTTAAACTGATACCAAAGCCAGGCACTACAAGAAAATTATAGACCCATAACCCTTGTAAATATTGATGTAAAATTCCTCAATAAAAATACTAGTAAACTAAATTTAACAGCACACTTAATGGATTATACAGCATGACCAAGTGATATTTATTCCTGGAATGGAAAGATGGTTCCACATATGAAAATCATTCAATTCAAAAGACCACATTAACAGATTAAAGGATAAAAAATGCATTATCATCTAAATTAATAAAGAAAAGTATTTGGCAAGGTTCAACACCATTTCATGATAAAAAAAATATTCAAAAAACTAGAAATAGAAGTAAACTACCTCAACATAACAAGAGCCAGAAATGAAAACCCCACAGCTAATATCCTATTTAATAGTGAAAGACAAAGTTTTTCCTATAAGATCAGAAATAAGATAAGGTGCCCACTCTTGTCACTTTTACACAACTTTACTCAGTCCTACTCAGAGCAATTAGGCAAGTAAAGAAATAAAAATCTACATTGGAAATGAAGAAGTAAAATTATCTTTGTTCACAAATAACATGATCTCATATACAGAACGTTAAAGATTCCACAAGAAGACTGTTAGAAGTAACAAATGAATTTAGCAAAGTTGCAGGGCACAAAATCAACATAAAAAAAAAAAAACTAGTTCATGTGTATACACTAACAATGAACAATAAAAAAAAATTAAAAAACAATTCCATTTACAATAGCAATAAAATACTTAGGAATAAAACTACCCATGGAGGTGAAAGACTTGTACACTGAAAACATTGCTGAAAGAAATTAAAGAACACATAAATAAGGGGAAAAACGTCCCTTAACATGAATTGGAAGTCTTAATTTTGTTAAGATGTTCATACTACCAAGATCAATCTATAGATTTAATGCAATCCCTATTGAAATCCCAATAGCATTTTTTTTTTTTGCAGAAATAGAAAAATCTATCCTAAAACTCACAAGGAATCTCAAATAGGATCCCTAACAGCCAAAACAACTTTTAAAAAGAACAAAGTTGAAGAACCCACACTTCAACACATATTACAAAGCTACAGTAATCCAAATAGTATGGTACTGGCATAAAAACAGATACATAGACCAACGGAACAGTATATAAACTTACACATATATGGTTAAATGATCTTTGAAAATGGTGCCAAGATTACACAACATGGAAAAGATAGTTTCTTCAACAAATAATGTTGGAAAAACTCAATATCCACATGCAAAAGAGTGAAGTTGGACTTTATTTTACACCATACACACAAATCAACTCAAAATGGATTAAAAATCTAAATGTAAGACCCCAAAACTTATAACTTTAGAAGAAAACATGGACGGGGACCTTCAAGACAGTTCGACAGTGATTTCTTGGATATGACACCAAAAGCACAGGCAACAAAAGCAAAAACAGACGAACAGTGCCACATCGAACTTAAAAACTTCTGTGCACTGAAGACAAATGAAAAGGCAACCTGCAGAATAAAATATTTGCTAATTATATATCTTATTAAAAATCAAAGAACTTGAACAGAAATTTTCCCAAAGATGATGTGCAAATGGCCAATAACACATGAAAAGACACTCAACAATACTAATCATCAGAGAAATGCAAATCAAAACCACCTTGCATGCATTAGGATGGCTACTATAAAAAAATCAAAAATAGCATGTTGGTCAGGATGTGAAGAAACTGAAACCTTTATGCAGTGTTAGCAGGATCATAAAACAGGTGCAATGCCTATGCAAAACAATATGGTTGTTCCTCAAAAAATCAAAAATAGTTCTCCATATGATCCAGCAATCCCACATCTGGGCATATTTCTAAAAGAAGTGAAAGCAGAGTTCTCAAAGAGATATTTGTACATAGTCATAGCAACAATGTTTACAAGAGCTGAGATGGAAGCAACTCAATACCCAATAAATGAATGGATAAACAAAATGTGGCATATACATAAATGGTGTGTTTTATTCAGCCTTAAAAAGAAAGGAAAACCTGTCACATGCTACCACATGAATGAACTTTGAAGACACAGTGTAAGTGAAATAAGCCAATCACAGAAAGACAAATACTGTGTGATTCCACTTATATGAAGTATCTAACAGTCTAATTCATAGAAACAGAAAGTAGAAGGGTGGTTACCAGGAGCTGAGAGGGAGGAAAGGGAGTTGTTTAATGGCTACAGAGATTAAAAGGTTCTGGAGATCTACTTCACAACAATGTAAATATATTCAACATTACTGAACCATGCACTTAAAATATTTAAAATGCTAAATTTTATGTTACGTGGTTTTTTTATAACAACAAAATACAGAATATGGTTTCTAAATTTCTATTTTCCTTTTCCAAAAATAGCCCTCTTAATTTTCCAGCCCATCCCTGTACTTATGGTGACTTCACAGAAGGGAAGAATAATAGCTGTTATACTGCTATGTACTTTACAGAGGGCTTGCCCATCATCTGACAAGACTGAAATCAGTCCCCATTCTCTTTTTTCAGTTAATTAAATGGACATAGACTTTTAATTCTCTTCTTTGAAACTTAAAATTGATATCTCTATTGCTCAGTTTTCTGCAAGATTCTTCTTCTTTTCTTGAAATCTATTTGAAAATCCAGAAAACAGATGACTCATACAACTACTATAAAAGACATTTCTTGTTTTATTGCTTATATTCTCTTGCTAGTGAATCTTTTATTTTACCCTGATCCTGAATTCTTACCTCCTATTAATTTACATTGGAGTCAGGCAGAACTTGGTATCTGGTGTTGGTTTTAGTCATAGAAGTAAACTTATATGTAATTTGGAAAACATTATTTACAATGTGACCAAATAGAAAGTCTCCAAATGTTATGATTCTTACTTCCAATAGCTTTAAACAGTTAGTGATTTCTGTCTTCAAATTTTCTTCTGCCAAATCACGGGATCTTTCTTCAAGCTTTACTCTTTTCTCCAAGGTGAACCAATCACACTTAAATCCCAAAGATAATCGGAGAAATTCAGCCTGTTATCAAAATAATATGAGGGTGGAGGGAGAAAATTGGATGTAGTCAAATATTTCAGTTTAATACTGGATTATATGAGGCATTGCTTTCTCTTCCCAGCAACTTACTGTTGGCATGCAAAGATTTTATCCACACTTTGTCATTGGCAAGCCAGACAGACACCAAATGTACAAAAGCTTGTGCAAAAGCATGAAGCAATCACAGGCAAGTGAGTCTAAAACACTTATTTTTAATTAAAGGAAAAAATATTTAAACTCACCTCCACCTCCTTCTCATTAGCAGAAGTGCTGCTGTAGGATAAGACAAAGAACTTACTCGAGCATAGTTCAACAGAAAAGCAAAAAATGTTAGCATACTATGTGAAAAAAAGCTTACTTGTCACTTTGTCTAAAGTTAACTGATTTCACAGTTGTTACAGGAAGAGAGGAAACAGCAGTGTCTATTAAAAGATAATAAATGTTATTTAGTTAAAAAGGCTTAACAGCTAAAGGTACATTCAATCAACTGTTATGTTCTCTCTCCACTAAACAAAGGCATTTCATTGACATATGTCTGAGACAATAGCCAATGAATAATGCAGTTGCTGAAATGTAAGATAATGTGCTATGCTGTTGGGATCACAATGACTAAAATCATAGGCTCACACTTCAGCCTGTAAATAGTCTGAAACCTGAAAATGTCTCAGAGTCAAGGGATAGCCCAAGTTGTTTGCTTTGCATTTGAATTTATTTGACTTGAACTCTTGGCTACGTGTGATCCTTCCTCTGGCACCCTGGTCCTCCTTCAGATCAAGGCATTACTAGCAGCAGTGGCAGTAGTAGTAGTGATTATAGTAGTAATAGTAATAGTAATAATAAATAATAATAATATATAATAGAAGAATACTGGTAACAATAACAGCAAAATATACATGGCCCCAACCATTTATTACGTGTTTACTATATGTCAATCTCACAACAAGGCTCTTAACACAAATTAATGATACTCTTAATGACAACTTTACAAAAAGGACAATATATTAGCTACAGGAACATTAGATTTAACATTGAAAAAACCTGGTTTAACTCTTGGCTTTGACCCTTATAGCTATGTGAACTGGAACAAAAAACATCAACCACTTACAAAATCAGGATATATATTTTTTCTATAGTGTTATTGTCTACAGTTTATAGGCTATGAAACTGAATCACAGTTTACCTATCTCACACAGATATTTGGGAGAACTAAATAAAACTATGCACATAAAGAATTTCAGATGCACATAGCATATAGTATATTCTTATAAAGGGTACTTTTTTTTTTGCTCATTTCCATTTTGCAGATGAGAATAATTGAGATTTGTGTTAAATAACTTTTCAAAGTTACAGCTAATCAGAGACTGACTCCAAAGCCAGAATTCTATTTACTACTCCCTCCTAATCAAGGTGAAATGGGAAGAGAAGCATATTAGCGCTTAGTCTTTAAATGCTGGCTTATTTACATTTAGATAGAATAATGAAAAAGATCTCAAAGTAGAGCTCAGAGTTCAACTACCAATATTGGTGTGGTTCTTAGTCACCATAGGGCCTAGTGCTCTGAGGTTTATGTTATGGCAACAAAAATTATACCAATGACATCAAGACTCAGCTCTGCTGGCTGATTACCTATAGAGATGCAGAATTTGTAGATACCATATCTTTACTCAGAGACATTTTACCCATAAAAATACCAGCAGGGAACAAAAATTCATGTCGGGGTGGGAGAGAACATTCCTTACCTCCCATGGCACATTCTTTTTTATGCTCATCTATTGTTCTTGGTTCCTCTTTGGCTTCCTAAAATCATAAAGAGATTTTATTACTGTACAGAGAGTGGATATCCTTTATAACCAATCATTTCCCAACTTCCGGTCCTCTCCTAAACCTACCCTGTCAAAAACACTCTATAGCGTTCAAAGAACTGTACTAAGGGCTCAAGAAACAAACAAGACTGGCTCCGGGGCAGATTCCAATGTAGTGCAGCATAAAGAACAGAAACACATGAATAGCTGCAAACATGATATAAGTTACCACAAAGCAAACTAAGATTAATTGCCAAATAAATGGGGTATAGACAAGTGCTCTGCAAAGGGAGAGGAGAGATAGCATGGCTTGGATAGCATGGAAAGTCTCTGGATAGGATGGATGAAGAGGCAAAGTGGGAGTGATCCAGGACTATCAATCATGTGCAGCTTTCTTTTGGGTTGTTGGGGAAACCATGGCAAAAATAGCTGATGAGATAGTGTTGTGTTAGACTTTTACTCCATATGAATATATTTTAAGGTCATGACCAACTATCTTACAAATATATCAATATAACAAGAAACTCCATAATAAGAGGGTCGTACTGTACCGCCTCGGGAATCTAATGGGAAAGCTACAAGTATGCAATCATTTTTATGATAAGAATTGTTCAATATTCTCAGAAATTTTCCATAAAAATAAATCTAAGACAAATTTCTTTGATAGAGCTGTTGATACCATGTCATGTAATCTCTAGACAATTGAAACAAAGACTTTGATGAAATGTAACAAATGCAATAAAGGAAGTTAAGCACTGGATCATTCTTAACATTTAAATATTCTTAAGTTTTTTGAATCCTCCCTCAACCTATAACCTCTTCCTGGTATGGCATTTCCTCCCTCTCCTGCCCTTCACGGCCACGCTTCTAGGAAGAGTTATCCAAGGTTGTGTTTTCCAGTTCTTTGTCTCCCATCTGTCGGCAATAAATTACTCTGACCCTACACCCCATACTGAGGAAACTTCCCTTCCCTATTATCAGCAAACTCCCTACTGCCAAATTTTGTCTTTACCTTACTTGACCTCACTATTGCATCTAAAATGATCTATAATCCCCTCCTTCTTGAAGGTTTTTCTTCCCTTGGTTCTGCTCTCCTGCTGTTCCCCCATCACAATAGCTCTTTCTCATTCTCCTCTGCCATTGCCTTCCCTTATTAGATTCTGGAATCGTCAAGAGTCAAGTATCCTCAGTGCTCTCTTCCTGACTGCCAAAGTCCTCGGAATCTTATCTGCACACTTAGTTCTTTGCTGATGACTCACAACTGTGTGTCCACTGCTATAAGTCTCATGGGTGAGTTTAAGAATATGGGTATATAGCCATTTATAAAATCTCCTTATAGACTATTGATGTCTCACATCAACCTGAAACTTTACTTATCTTGAACTGCTCTTATTTTACCCCACAAATTCTATTCTCTTATTCCCTCCCTACTCTCATGTTATTCTATTCCTATCTTTTCCATGACACCTTTTCTAGCCTCTCGCCCCAAGAGTTTTTCTTTCATATCATTAATTACGCTCTAATCAAAGTAATTGTATGTTACTTTCCCTAATTAGAACATATATTTAAGAGACATATCATGGTTTTATTCAACCTTATTAATGCATTAATTTACTTAAGAGTCCTCTGTTAATAGATATTTAGCTTGTTTCCAGTAGACTTTTGATGAATAAATGACTGGATGAATGACTATTGTGTGACCTTAGACAAATCACAGGGATGCTTTGGCCTCAATTTCATATATAGAAATACTGGTATAATAACATTATTTTAAATTCATAATATTTTGGAAAGATAAAATGACATAGTGCTTTTATGAGTGTTTTTGCAAACTTAACGGGACAGTTCTACCATTATAATATATTATACTTCTACTGTTAACATGTGTATATTTTCTTACCAGATTTAACATGATTTTGTCCTCACTCACAGAGCTTTCAAGTACAATATTCTCATGAACTGGACTTGTGTCTACAAGAAAAAGAAAACACACTAAACAGTTGGGGTACAGTAACAAGTAAAAAAGGAAGAAACAGTGAGGGTGACAATATAGGCAGACTAGTAAGGCAAAGGCCTCACTTAACGTGTGAGATAAATTATGTACTACAAAATTTTAAATGTGCCCACTGATTCAGAATCAGGACTAAAGAAGCCAAGATTCCCAAGGAAGCTAGCCATATAAGATTTCTTAATAGAATGAACATCTGTATAAATGGTCTTCAAATAGTCAAGTTTTTAAAATCTTTTTAAAGATTGCTACTGTTTTCTTTTTATCGAACATATTACTGGTATAATTATGGAAACGGGACAAAAGAAGGATGAACAATTTTTTTAAAATTATATATGCAAGGCTGATAACGAAATATGACATTCTTCCAAAACATGGTATCTTTCAAAATGTCATCAAATTAAGAAAAAAATGATGCACTTTTAAATTATGCCATTCCTTTTTATAATTTCCCTTTTTGTGTACATTATTTGTATTATAATGACTTGATAACGATTTCCCTTTTTACATGATCCACTGTCCTAAGATTTGTTAAGTGCAGGCTCAGAAGTCAGCAGCTATAGGTAGGTTTTGTTTCTTTCTTTTTAAGAAAAGATAGTAAAAGGATGTATTATATTTTTAAAATTTATATGGAAATAAAAACAAAATGGTAACCACTTTCTTCAGTGATATAAATTTTCCCTATGAAAATTTAATTTTCATTGTTCTTTAAGTTTTAGGATAGACAATAGATTCGTATGGTCTATAAACTTAAAAATGTAAAATGTTTTACAGTGAAAATTTTCCCTCCCATCCACGCCAGCCAGAAACCTACTTTTCCTCCCCATAGACAATGTTATTTTGTCTAGCCCTCATGACACAAATTTTTTTCTTTTTCTTTTTTCCATAATTTTTACATGTAACACATATTTTGTACTCATTGGTATTTTTTTAAAGAAACAATAGTTTTTCAATATCCCTCCAAGAAAAAAAGGTTCCTTAAATATGTTTTATGAATACATATAAGTATTTTATTACATGGGCATGCCAAAAGTCTTCTATTGATAATTAACTATTTTCTAATGTTTTGTTATAATAATGATGCAGTAAATAAATTTACTCATATGTCATGTAATATGTATGTATTTTAGATCTATAGGATAGATTCTCAGAAATCAAATTGTTTTATCAAGATATATACATTTAGCATTTTGGTAGGTATTGGAAACTTCCCCTCCATATTAATTACAATAATTTATTCCCTACAGCGATGTGTGAGAATTCCTTTCCCCACCCTTCAACCTTACCAACAGAGTGTAATCAAATTTTTGCAATTGGTTAAAATGGTATCTTGGTGCAGTTTTAATTGAAATTAATTGATATTAAAATTTTTCTTATTTGGTATGAGGTAGGGTATAAAGACATTCTTCAGTTAACTTAAGGAATAGATTCCATTTCTACAATTTTATGGCTCCTCTAATGCAGCACCTATATCTCAAATTTAGCTGTCGAGTTCAAACAATTACATGAATTTTTCTTGATGATTGCTTTGACATTCCCTTGAGTGTCAACTGCAATGGTGTCTCACTGAGAATAGTTGAGAATAACTACCTTATTTTCAGAGTCGAGTGGCAGAAAGGCTCTAACATATCATCTAGTTAATTATTTTGCCTCCTGAATGGACCATCACGAATTCGTTTATTATTCTAATAGATTCTAATTAGGATTCTAAAATTTCCTAAATAGGTGATTCCACACCTGTGTCACAGGTGAGACCCAGTTGTGTTCAATCAATCTTTGGCATAAAAAAATATTTAAATCACATCAAAATATATTGTCATTTTTGTTATATTTACAGAATTGAAAAAAGTTGGTCACCTCTTGGACTACTTTTCTTTGGACTATGTCTCCAAATTTTTTTTACAAAGTAATGCTACTGAGGATAGTTACTCTACTACCTTATAGGTTTGTTAGTGTTATACAATGGAAACTAGAATATTTTAAGAGCTCACCTTTGATTTTTATCACAGTAGAAGCTGATCTTGTATCCTCCTTTTTTTCACAGAGTGATTTGCAATCAAGGTCACCAGAAGCCATATTCAAAGTTTCTGATCCAGAATCTATCAACAGGAAGACACTAACGGCATAAATACTAGGCAAAAGGAATATTTGCCTATGTTCTTTTCATTTGCACACATCAGCAGGTCGCAGAGCATCAAGCTTATAGTTATAAAACTAATGGTCTACATTATATCTTTTCCAAGTCCACTCACCACTTGAAGTTACAGTGCTCTCAGTGGATGAAGTGTGTCCAGGAGAAGGCAGTGTGGAATAGTCCCTGCCAAAGAGTAGAAGAAATATTTTGGGGTGTCGGGTCCAAAAATTCTCTTAAAAACTAACTGAATATGTGTACAAATTTACACACACACAACAGACAGGCAAACCTGGACTGTGGCAGGCTCTTAGAATCCAAATGTTCAGCACCATTCTCCTTAAGGTAAAAAAAAAAAGAAGAAGAAGAAATAAGTTCAACAATTTGACATTTTCCATTTCAGAAAGGTGGTTTTAAGCAAACATTTTCACACAAATTTAAATGAACTCATATTTACTTTGCCCTTTTGGAGAGGATATGGGGATGGGATCGTATAAGGCAGATTGATATATGTACTTCCTCAAAGCTGTACTTGCAAAAAAATCCAATTTTAAGTATACTTACAAGCCTAATATTTAAAGAAAACCTGATAAATTCTTCGGAAAAACAAATTCTAAACTTAAAGGGCAGATAGCGCTTATTTCATAAACTTAAGTCAAGTTTCCCTTAAACAGAAGATTCTACATGGGTATAAAATATTCATATTTATGGAAATACTACTCAACCTAACTTTTTTGACCTGGTGATTTAAAAATGGTTCTCAATTTTCTAGCCAAATTATACATTTGAAACTTAATCAAATTCTCAAAGATCTGAGGAATTACGTTAAGTCAACAGCTTATTACTTGGTGCTCAAAAAGAGCTTAATCAAACTATGGCTGCAGTTTGCTTGGGCAAGTGTTTGAAGGTCTCGTTTGAACTTCTTAGTCTCTATCAGAAAGTGAGTTGATTAGTTCACTTTATTTTAAAAAATACAGTGAGAACATGGGTTTCTCTTTAATAGTAAGCTTTTCTAATAAGCATATTTTATTATTATTTTATCTATTTAGAAAAAGAAATTAAAATTTAATAAATCAAAACTGAAATCATTTGGACATAATCAAAAACCTGCAGAGACAATGCAAAAATGAAGACATTTAAGTATTACATTATCAAACATAGACCTTCTTATTAATTGCAACCAACAACAGGTTTTAGTGAAGGGCTGCTCTATATCATGCACAATATTTAGAATCCATCCAAGATAATATTGATTATAGCCACAGAAAAATAAAGACCTAGCAAGAGTTTGCTGAATATGTAGTTATCCAGTACAATAACAGTAGCTTATATCTGTTCAACGTGTTAAAATTTACAGAAGCCCTCATCTCATTTAATTCTCCCAACAACCTTATGCAGTGGGTTTTAGCAAGAAAATATTTACTTATTTTAGGTAAGGAAAGTAAAGCCAATATATAAAGTAATTTCCCAGGAATATTCAGAATAGTGGTATCAGCATCTAAACCCATTTTGGACTAAATACATTGTCCTCTCTGCTCTAAACAGAATTGTCTCTGAGATACCCTATCCCAGATTGCTTGAGAAGCAAAGACTTCCCAGTTATTATCTTAGACTGGTAAATGATATAAATATTCACCTCGAATGTTTAGAAAAAACCCACAAATTTGAAAAGCAAGAATTCATACCTAATCCTCTTATACATCAGTGTTGGGCACTCTTCTCTTTTATTTCATCTCTGCTGTAAATGTCTTTGGATCAGACTATGTGTGACAGAAGCCCCTCGTGACATCAGCTAATTTAATTCAAGAACTGTCAGAAAAGGCCTGCTTTGTGCCAGGAACAACAACAAAAGCTAGAGACACAGAGGAGCTCATAAGCCAGTCATGAAGACAAATATGTAAAACAAATACCTCATAAATTATAGGCTGCATTCCAGAGAGAAAAGTAATATTTTTAAAACATAACAGAGTGGGGTAATATTTAAATTAAATTTTGAAGAGAAATTGTGCCTTATACTATGCCTTATACCTACAGGAAGTTAAATAATGATGGCCCTAACCTTAAAATATTTAAATAAATTATATTAGTAATTATTATGTGCTTATTAACTATATTCCTATATATAAGAAATAAAGCTAGAAAAAAATTAAATATTCTTCAGTTTCATTGAGCATCATGCTTCATAAAAGTCAACAAACATTCTTTAATTAAAAAAATCAGGCCCATTTAATATTCCATAACATACAAAGATTGGTTATTACGTGTGGCTTGAAATAACACTTATTACTGTGCTATAATCAATCATGTATATCACATATAATAATTATGTTGCACTAACTGGAAAGCTAATTTTGTCAGAAAAAGACTTCTTGTTATAAGAGGGTCATGGAAACTTGTATTTGAATTTTAAAAATATAAAAGAAATGCAGTTATTTCCTATTTAATCAAACTGATTTCCAATATGGGGCAGGGGGAGAATGACCCATCATTTCTACGAACTTTGTTGTTTTTTTTTTTTTAAAGACTCTTATTAAGTGTCAAAATAATGAATACGGCAAAAATACAGTTTGCTTCTATTATATTACAAATGTCTCATTTCTCATAATGCTCTGTTGTAAGCCATTCTTTTGTCCTATACCTCATATGTGAAAGATTTTAGTGAGAAGCCTTTTGATAAACATGAATATATATGTTGATTAAATAAGTAATAATTCTTTGATTTCAGAGAAATATCATTTATTTAGTAGTCATATATATACTGAATTGTTCTGGAATAGTTGCAAGGTAAGCAACTGGCTATTATTCCTAATTCATTAATCTTATAAATCTCACTGATCAGAAAACAACCCAATATATAACATAACTCAATCATAGATTTTCATAAATTTGGTCTAATAACATTTTTTCCCTTCTTACAAAAATAACCAGACAAAAAAAGTTATTTTTATTTTTTTTTCAAATGTGGGATTATAGTTAATGAAGGTTGGAGATATAGCCTCTCAGTAGTTTGTCTGGAGTGCGGGTGGGAGATAACTCAGCAAAAACTTTCCATAACTGTGCTCTTTTCTTTCAGTTTCTAAAGTCATCCCAATTCAAACCAGTTTCCTGGACCACAGGAAAACCTAACCCCCACCTGGCAGATCATGAAAAAACTATCCTACTGGATGTATTTTAAAACCAAGGAAAATAAAGAAATTGACTAAAAGCAAGCAAAAAATAAAGTTTAGATGAAAGACCTACTTACATGTAGAAGAGTGGCTCAAGTCAATGAGTCTAACACATGTTGATAAAATAGAGCAGGAAGAAGGTTCTTCCCGTCCAAGCCATTCAAATATCAGCCTGCATAACATTTACATGAAAATCCACGGTCCAGCCCATTTTCCTTTGACAGTAAGAGTTTGATGGAGGGTGGGGTAGTCAAGGTGCTCATGTAATAAATTGAGACAGATTCTTTCATGGGTTGAGTCAACTAATGCTGACACTACACACACATGCACACACGCACACACACACACACAGAGCAGTATTATTTCAATATTTAGAAAAATACGAATAAGAAATAACTTTTAAGATGTTAGTAATGTCAATTAATAGCCCTAGATAATCTCCTGGGTTACTTTATTTTTGTTCTTCTAGATGGAATGTTACCTTCTCTATAGATTTTATAACCAAAAACCCTTCCACTAATGAACATTCATGTTACCAATGTAATTCTTTCCTATCAGATCTATTTTAGATGATGCTACTCAAATAAATACTATTTCTGAGGGAAAAAGTGAACAAAAGTTGTCTTCATTCTAACTTAAAAAAAAATACCTTTGACTCCATGTTGGTTTCAACATTCTAACAAAAGAAGGAAAATAGAATGATGAAAGCTTATAACTGCTGTAACCTCAACAAAACTAAATTGCCTCACAGGTTTTTCTTTTTTTCCCAATTCTAACTGAAAGGACACCACACCCTCGGATCTACAGGACACACCTACCACTTTGAGATTCATTTATAATTCGGTTATCAATCAACTTTCACATGTCCCAATTTTGCACCTGGCAATGTTATTTATTCTCCAAGGTTATTAATGCTGCACCCACGCACAGCTTGAGAGAACAGGACAGGGCAGACAACAGCCAGAAAATCTGAGGTATTTTAAAACTGAATCTGCCCTTTGCCTCATAAATCACCTCCTCCTAATAATAGTATATCTTAGACAAATACATGTAATTACATGAAGGAGACCTCAAAGGGATGGCAAGACACTTAATATTTGGTGTATGTGATTTCTTTTTAATAGCCAAAGGTAAAACAAATTTATTTGCATATCCCCTGACTTGTAATGAGATATCATGTGAGCTTCACACTGCTGATAATTCTGAATCTGGGTGATAGTTACAGCTGCTGTAACTATCTGAGTGTTTACTATGAATCATGTACTTTACATACATTATAGTGTCTTGGCGGGGTCAGATCTGAGAATGGAGTAGGTAGAGGGGAGAATCAGTTTTGTTTTCATAGAATTTTCATGAAACTCCAGTTCTTGGAGTATTGGGGGACACACACAGGCACCTAATCACATGTCTAGTTTTGCAAAGGCCTAGAAACCCTTTGGTTGTCATTCAGACTCAATGGTGAGAACAGTGAAGAAGGAAAGGAAGACCGAGACAATTGAACCCCAGAGAGGAATTGCCAAGGCTGAGGAAGAATTGAAGGAGTGGGGCCTACAAACAGCTGGGTCCAGCTATTGAAGGGAGCACCAAGACTCAATTTAGTGGGAGACTGTACCTTGCTGGATTATCTATACACCTTGAAAAGTAGAGAATAATTTTAACAACCATGACACAAGTTTTCCATCCAATACCACAAAAGGACCCTGGCTCTGACAGTGCTGAGACAAGAGTCCTCTACTGACTGGGGAGAGATTACCAAAGCCTCAGACACAGAGTTCCAAGGAGGTCAGAAGTGGAGCAGGCAGGGCCTGTAGGCAGTGGGGCAACAAACAAAGGGGCTGCAGAGATGTGCCTTTCCCTGCAACCCACTAGAAGGTGAGGCCTGAAGGACAATAGATTTATTGGTATGCACCCCTGGAGATTCTCGAAAATGTTAAGAAAGACCCCCATGAAACAAAAGAGGCTTTCTATTCATCAGTAAGTGGAGAAAAAGAGCATTGAGATTTGTATTTTCTCTAAATATGACCTACTTGGTTTGTTTCCGTGGACTGGGTAAACAAGAACTTAGTCATTGCAGAGATATAGATAGATATAGATATATGCATATACATATATATAATGTATATATGTAATATATGTATATGTGTATATGCCTATTTGAATCCTCAAAATAATCAGAGTAATATCTCTGTTTTACAGGGGACATAAGCAAGAGGTTCACACAGCTAATAAAAAACAGAGTCAGTCTTAAATTCCAAAACATTTGCTAAGTGGCTAAAAATTTTAAATCCTTACTGGGAAAAATTTCAAATAAATCCAAAATTGACAGAATAGAATAACTGACCTTTGTGTACGCTTCTACAGATTCAACAATTATCAATCTATGTCCAATTTTGTTTCATCAATGTTGCCTTCCTTCTAAACACACCCCTGTATTGTTTTGAAACAAATCCGGGATATCTTAAACATTTCTTCCATAAATATTTCAGTCTGAATTTCTAAAATACGATGACTCAAAATAATTTATTTCCTTCTTTCTTCTTTACACTAAAATACCCCCAGATAAATAAATTTCACTGGGTCAGTAAAGTAGCTCTGTACTCTCCAAGAATGTCCCGAACTAGGCCCCAAATTGTGTTACTAAGAGATGTTCTTTTTGAGATATTAATCTCAGTTAAGTCCTTTGCTCAAAGATCCTCTTATGAATACCAATGTTCAGATTGGTCTCACACTGTACTTTCTGAAATAAAGAAAATGGTAGTAGATAGCTTCTTCTATGAATATGGGAGAGGAACTAAAAATAAAACTCAAGTTCTCAGGAACACCTGTCCAAAGAAAGGAGTGAGAAAACAATAGGGCAAGGCTATGAATTCAACAAGTTCATCGAGTGTTGTCTCTCAATGTCTTAAACAGATCCTGTAGAGAGTACAAAAATAAGTAAATAGCCATTCGACAAATATTAATGGGGAAGCTACTGTATGCCAAATCCATGTAGGGTGCTAGATGTACATTGCTTAATAGCCAAACAAAGGCATTCTCTGCCAAGTTTATAATCTACTACAGGAATAAATAGGAGAAAACAAATAAATACCATGCAACCGGAGTATAGATGAGAGAGGGGAGGAGAAAGAGTTACTGGATCTAAAAGAACTTTTTTTTCCTCAGTAGAAAAGATGAGAAATGAGGAAACTGAGGCCTGAAAGACATGACTTTTCCTTAGTTACATAGAAATTGAACCAGGTGAAGAGTCTTCTCATTTGACTTCTAACCCATTATGATTTTCACCTCAAGAAGTACTTGAAATGCTTGACAAGAAACATTTCTTGCTATCACAAGAAAGCTTTTATGAAACTGCTGGTTTTTGAAATGGGCTTTGACAGTCAAATAGAATTCGAGGACTAGAGACATGTACAGAGTTCCAGCCAGGAACACAGCATAAACAGGTTTGTGTGGTGTATTCTGACAATACACACTGGTTTGGCTGATATGATATGTAGGGATAAACATAAAGCAGTGATGAGGAAAAGATGGAAAGTTAGTTGTGACCAGATTAGTAAGGGGATTGAAAACCAGGTCAAGTTGTTTGTTATTATGGCTCTCAAGAGTGACAAAAATGCTATACTTTGAAGAAAGAGTTAAGAATACACATGATTTATTGGTCACTGGGGTAAACACAGACTATGTTTTTTGTCATTTTTATTTCATATTTCATTCTAATTCCTGTACTTATTATTAATGAGAATGCTTAGAACATCATTTTGTAAAAAGAGTTTTCTGTTTGTTTAAGCGATTGGCATGGGGGTGGGCATGGAGTGGTGGGAGAGAGGGATTTACTCAAGGGACAGGCATGAGGGAATGAAGCGTGCAGTGAATGGGCTGTATAGATTCTTCAAGGGAGCAGAAACCTGGAAAAGGAATGGTAAACATCTGTGGTAACAGCAACGAAGTACAGCCCACGGACTAGCTTCTGGGGACTACAGGAGAAATGAAACAGAAGACAACATGAAAACCTTCAGGAAAATTATACGTTTCCCCAAGAGCATTTAACAGAAGTTTCTATTATAACTGTTAGCTCCTATTTTTGAATGGGTGTCAAAACCACAAACAATTTAGTCACATATCCTAAAAAGAGTGGATTAGGGGGTCCTCTTAAATACATAAACAAGCACATTTCTTAGCCAAAAACTACTTTCAAGGGACCTACAGGTAATTATTATGACTGAAATGTCTAAATTTGGCGTTCTAAGAGGGGTTGTGAGAAAGGCTTATCCTTTGAAACCAGATAAACCTGAATTTGATTTCAGGTTTGCTACTTACTGGTTGAGTAATCTTGGGTAAGTTATTTAAATTCCCTGAACTTCAGTTGCCTCACCTGTAAAAGCAGAGAATACTTACCATTGAAGTTGTAAAGAGAATAACAGGGCATGTGAAAATGCTTTCCTACAAAGTACCTAGTATCCAACTGATGTTTTGTTCTTTTCCCTTCTTGGTGAAATCAGTGCCACATAAAAGGGAAATTGCTAATAACCAAACATCCTGTAAGCTTCCAAGTCCAACTTCCTTTATTAAAACTTTACAAGAACTGCAAATAGCAAAATAGATCAATTTCCTTTTTCTTTCCTTTTCTTAGCTACTCAATAGGATCGGTACTAGAAACAGAAAAACGTTAGATGCATACACCTCATGTGCTCAGCAGTAAAAAGGAAAATAATCCCATTTTTAAAAAGAACAAAAGGTTGGGAAGACATATTTCTAAAGATATACAGATGGCCAATAAATACATTAAAAAGATGTTCAATATCGCTGTTATTATAGAAATTCAAAAATTTATGGTATATTAAAAAACTACAATGAGATACCACTTCACACCCACTAAGATAGCTATAATCAAAAAGACAGACAAGTGTTGACAAGGCTATAGAGAAATCAGAATCCTCATACACTGTGGGAATACTTGTGGGAATGAAAGTGCAGCCACTTTGGAAATCTGTTTTGCAGTTTCTCAAAATGTTAAGCATAGAGATACCATATGATACAGCAATTTCACTCCTGGATATATATCCCAAAGAACTGAAATATATTTTTACACAAAAACTTATACACTAATGTTCATAGTATCATTAGTCATAATAGCCCAAAAGTAGAAACAACTCAAGTAACCATCAACTGTTGGATGGATAAACAAAAAGTGGTATATCCACATACTAAAATATTATTTAGTCATAAAAAGGAATGAAGCACCTATAACATGGATTAACCTTGAACCCATTATACTAAGTGAAAGAAGCCAACCAAGCACAAGGGATCACATTGTATTATTCCATTTACATGAAATATCCAGAATAGGTAAACCTACAGCTACAGAAAGTAGATTAGTGGTTGCCTAGAGATTGGGATTGGTTGAGGGGATGGGAATAAACAGCTAATGGGTATGAAGTTTCTTTTGGGATTGAGAAAACGTTCTAAAATTGATTGTTGTGCTGGTTGAACAACTCTGGATATATTTAAAAGTACTTAATTGAACAACTTAAATTGATCAATTGTTTGGTATGTTAATTCTATCTCAATAAAGCTGTTAACAAAAAGGAAGATTGATAGATTGCCAGACCCCGAAACAGAACTGTCTGCACCATATGATTGAGAACCTAGTGGAGCTCAGGCTATAGTCCAAGAAGGAGCTCCAGACACATATCCATGACCTGGGGAGCCTGCCTAAGTGACTTCACGTTATTTAGTGTTATTCTCGTCTTGGGTGGAAAGGTGCTATTAGCACCTCGCTACAGCAATAAATATTCTCTCTGTGCACTGCCCTACTTTATGACAGTTTTAAACAAAGTACCAGCACCTCAAAGACTATCTAGCCTTAAATTCAATTCTTAGAGAGTCACTAGGACCTGAGACTTTTTACCATTAGTGAATTTAAGTCCCAAACTAGCCTGCCTCTCAAACAAAAACTTCAGCACACTTTATCAAAATCTCTAGTTGGTTATATATCCTTGGGTTTATACTACAGAAGGCACAGAATGACCCCAAATGACTGAATTTTAATTTCCTACCATCAAAAATTGACATCATTTCTTACACATTTGATTTTGTGCTTTCAGACTCATACTTGCTATAAGAGTGTCCATAATACAGTTAATCTTTGAACAATATGGCAGTTATGGGTACCAGCTGCTGCAAAGATAAAGATATCCATATAACCTAAGTCAGTTCTTTGTATATGTGGATCCCCAACCACCAGTATTTAACAAAGGAAGGAAGGAAGGAAGGAAGGAAGGAAGGAAGGAAGGAAGGAAGGAAGGAAGGGAGGGAGGAGGGAGGAGAGGGAGGGAGGGAGGAGTGGCGGACGGAGGGAGGGAGGGAGGGAGGAGGGAGGGAGAGGAAGGAAGGGACGGAGGGAGGGAGGAAGGGACGGAGGGAGAGGAGGGAGGAAAAAGAAAAGGAAATACCCATAGAAGAAGACCAGTATACAGTAGTATTAAAATGGAGTTGAAATATAGTTCAATACTCACTTCCATACTTTGTTCATCATTCATCCTGATGCAACCTGAAGGAGCCGTTCCTGGGTGGGGACCAGCTGTAAGGCCTGGGAACCTGGCAAGAGAAAGTAAAGTTCCTTATTACAGGTAGAAACTCTGAAAATTTCAGCAGATGCCAAACTGAAACATAGTCTCCCTCTCAAGTTTTACCAAACTTCTAATTAAGTTCTATGGATTCATGGATTAAGTAGAACATAATAAGAGAGAGCTCCAAACTCCATCAGAGAGAGGTTACAAACCACAGAGAATCTAGCTGAAAATGAAAATGAATAATTTGCAATTCAAAGTCTTGCTTCCTCACCTTCAATACAGAACAGAAATTTCTTTGGGTTGGAAAGTGCTCATAAACTCCACTGACATTTCTGAACTTTTCCTAGGGAAGATGAGTCTGTGTATTAAGAAAGGCAAATGAGAGCAGATGAGCTTCAGGGGGTGAGGTGGGGACAGGGACGAGATCCCAAACCCTTGATTACTTTGAGTCTGGAGGAATAGAAATATGATCAAAATCTACCTGAACAAGTTAACTAAGCAGCATATAGCATATTCCTAAAAACTGGGAAACATTTTATGTAGCCTAATTTGTCTCTTACATTTCAGAATGGATGTAATAAAATTCAAAAGAGCGAGAAAACTATACTTCAAGAAAACTATATTGATATTTGTTTTAAAATGCTCAACGCTCAGAAAGTTTGAGAATTTACACAATAAAAGTTCTATAATAAAGATGTTAGAATCTCGGGATAGGAAAATCTAACTCATTAAAAGCTGAGGCAGTAGGAACAGGCTTTCCATTAAAAGGACGGTAAGTTTATCTTGTTCTTTAACTTACTTGTGTCTTCTAGTCACATTCAAAGCTCCATCCTCTATTTCTCCATATTTGAGCCTTTCACATGAAGCATTGATTTGGTTGGCTACACATGAGAAAGGTGTCAGTGCCAGTCTTGGAACTGGTATAAGACTATCCAGATGCAAGGCATCTGCAGTAGAACAGAAAAGAATAAAAATAGAAATTTATTTCTGATTTAAATTACACACACACACATATTCTTTACATACTGGGAGACTGGACCATTTCTGAAAAAGCAGAAGTCAATTCAATTCTATTAACATTTTAATATAACCCTCTCCCCTCTTGATGCCTAGTTATAAGAGATAAAAATGCCAAAATTTCCTTTTTTTGAAGCAGGGGGCAAGGGGCTGGGGCGGGGACAGAAAACCCTCGCCTACTCAGCAACTGAAGGGGTCAGTGATCTGTACCAGAGGGCAAAATCCAACCACGTGCCTGTTTTTGTAAATAAAGTTTTATTGGAACACAGCCACACCCATTTGTTCAGTATTGTCTATGGATGCTTGTATGTTACAGCAAAGTAGAGTAGTTGCTGCAGAAACCATATGGCCTACAAAACATAAAATATTTACAAAAACAGTTTACCATCTCCTAGAGAGAAAACCATTAAACACTGTGATTGGAACCTGTGAAAGTGGTGCAGGAAATTGGGTGACAAACCATTTGTGGGGCGGGGGTACCATCTTGTTATTATTATTTTTTTCTGAGTATAGGAAGTGGCAGATTTCGTTAGGAAAAAAAAAATACAGGCTTTGGAGTCAATCGCAAATTTTTAGTTCAGATTCTGGCTCTGCCACATACCAGTTGTGTGATCTTGGATAAATAACTAAATTACTCTGGGGCTTAGTTACTTACATATAAAGTGATACATGACCTTAGGCAAATTACTTGCTCATATTCCTATGTTCCCTTGTTCCCTTCTCTTTAAAATGGGAATTATATTAGCACCTACCTCATAGGGATGTGGTGAGAATTAAATGAGTTAATAGATATGTTAAGAGTAGAAAAATCATCTCTATAAAGAACATCCAACAGAAAATGGCCACTACATTAGTTTTCGCTTCTCTAGTTGAAATGATCCAAAAATCAATCTGTTTTCTTTTTATTCCGTCTTAATTTTATTTTGATAATCATTCTATTTCTGTTGTCATTTGGGAACCAGCCATTAATTTTTGCTTTCAACCAGGTTGCATCTCCTAAAATAGAGCTCATTTTCCTTAGCCTGGCATTGAGTCATGGCCCACAGTTTGACCCACAACCTGCTTCAAACTTATGTTCTACTGTATCCTCTTGTTTCCAAAATGACTTTGACTCTTCTTCAAACACTTAAGGCTTTTGCCTTCTTACTCCCTACACTCATGTCATTCTCCCAGTTGGAATAGTTTTTCCATGTATTTTACTTTTCCAAATGCAACTCATCTTTCAAGGCCTGGTCCAACTCTCATTTCTTCTATGGAGCCTTCTGAGCCCAAGTCTTATCTCCCCTACAATCTGTGAGCTATTTTAGGACTTATTGTCTCTTATACGTAACATGACGCCTTACACAGAGTAGGTGCTCAAACATAAGTTGATTGACTGAATTCAGGGATAAAGATCCAAGCATTCAGCAACTCTTCTTGTTCAAATATAATTGTGATTAATTATTTCCCTTTCAAAAAGGACCCTACTCCCAGCTATGTCTGAGAGGGTACAGAGGAGCTGCCAGCCATGCTTACCCAGCAGAGGTGCGTACCAGCATCTGCGTTTGAAAGTTAGGGGAGTCTGATGTACTCTTGTTTCTTGACCATGATATCGTTTATGGTAACACTGCTTCTGAAAAAAAAAATCAATATAAGCTATCCAAAGGGGGTAACATAACATATTTCATAATCTACTCTCTTCATATCCAAAGGTAGAAAGAATATCACTGATTTTACTCAAATAACCCTGCAAGAGAGGTCAGGAAGAAAATAAATGATGCCAAGTATCATGCTTTTGATCAAGAGGTATATCCTATGAATAAAGTATAATTCTTATTAAAAGTCACAGGATAATAATTTAAAAGAATAATATACATCAGTAATTCCTAATAATCAACACTTCCTATAAAAGGCCTTGAGGAAAAGAGGTATGAGTGAGGAACAAACTAGCTATTTAATTTTTCATGAAACTGCAACTGAAATATTTTAAATATTACCATTTCTTAGAGTCTATCAGAATTGTGTGTGTATGTGATAAAAGGAAAAAAACCCATAGAAATAGATATCCATTGCTTCATCTGATAATCTATCAAATAAAAACAGTACAGAGTTCTCAGCATTCCTTTTAGCACAGTAGTTGATTCACAATTGGCACTTAAATCGTTTGAAGAAGCTTAAACTTACCAGTTGTTCTTGAAGATGTTGAATTCTACCTGTGCATGACAAGGGATCATAGTGAGGTAATTCCTCATCTAAATGGCTCTATCATGAGAAAACAATGGAGCATATTCAAAGACAGAATGATTAAAGAGTCAAAGACACAAAACATAGTAGACTTAAGAAATAATACTGCCTAAGGAGGGTAAAATTGACCAGTTCTTTATCTTGTGTTCTACTTTAAGGGAACAAGTTTATAATCGTTAACCTCTCATCTTGTTTTCCCCATTACTTGTTCAGGGAATAAAACCCAAAGACCAGGGACAGGAAACTGAATGGTTTTGTCACTAAAATCTTTAGGCAGAGGCCAAAGAAGCTGGTTGGAGATATAATCCAGAATAGCAAAAAATGGAGCCTGTGAAAATTTTATAGCAATAAAATTGTGGCTTTAGTCCAAGTGGTAGCTACATATCTATCATAGTTACATTATAACATAGTTACATTATGCTGGTATTCTTGAAATGATTAAAGTATATTTAGATATGGAGGTTTTTCTAGTTCAACTTATTGTTAGGGGGCTTTTTAGGAACTCTGCCTAGCTTAATCTCCCACGTGAATAATTTTTTTTTTCCCCTGCTTAAACAGATGTGCCTACATTATGCCCTGGAAAAAGATATGCAAATATCACCCTTCCTTCTTCCCTCCTCCAGCAGCAACCTTGCTGTTCCTTATGTTCTTCACTTATGAACAAAAAGAAGAAATTCACCAAGTACCATAAGGAAAAAAATACATTAAACTCTACCATGGATACCCTGAGATATTCAAACAGAAAGAGTTGAAAGTTTTAATTCCAACGGTAGAAAAAAGAGGCAGTAACTATCTAAGCCCATACAAGGGTACACATTCAAGAATATTGGAAGGGACGTCCCTAAGACTAAAAACTGGCCCTTTTCTGATAGATATAGTAAATTCTGAAATACTTCTTCTTTGAAAGGGGTTGTTAGGAGCCACTCACTTATGTGAATTTTTCTCTCTTGTTTTGCTAGATGCTTTTAGAGAACTAAGAGAACTAAGCCTATCAGAGCATTTTCTTCTAAGTTGGTTACATAATTGTATGATTAAATTATATCTTATAAATTCGCTTTAAAACCTTACATAATTTGGACATCATCCCACACCAAACACACATCACAGATATATATTTTTTTACCTGAAACAGTAAGCCATGGAGTTGTCCTTTTATTAACTTCTTTCTTAGTGACTTGATTGTTGCTATAAAGAGAATTTATAACCAGCTTAATATGAGAACTTATAACCTCCTCTTCCTTTAATTCATTTCATAAACTTTTAAGAGCTTTAAATTTGGTGCTTGCAGAAAGGAGAGAGAAGACAGTGACTTCTGAGAATGGCATTACAGCTTATGACTTGTGAAAACAAAAATGCAAGAGAACAAAGCAGGCCAGAGCAGCTAAACCATCATCACCCTTGGGTATTTAAAATTAACCTTGATAAATGCAAGTGAATTGCCTTTTAGAAGTGAGTCATAGAATTATTCAGTCTTAAAATGGGAATACACCTTAGAGGTCGTTCAGTCAAACTGCCTACCAAAGTGAAAATTTCTCTCCAATACGCCTCTGCTTGAGCTACAAGTAATGAGAGCCCTAGAAGTGGCAGGCTAGAATCTCAGAATCCTGCAAATAGGTCTGAGGTCACAAGAGCACTGATGTCCAGAGGACTTAAATGATAACTGGTTATTCATGGAGCTGAGATCAGTCATAGGACAGTGCTCGATTCACTATACCTGTTGTGAAATTAAAAATATTTGTCTTTCTGCTTAATTGAAATTCACTTCCTAGTAACTTCTAATTCTCATCTCTGGAATAATGGAAATGGGAAAAAAATACCTATTTAATTTTTTGAGTTACATAATAACATATTACTATTTGACAACCGATATTCTTTGAAATATAGCCAAGAACCAGAAAACAGGATCAAATCTTTTGAACAACCAAAACAGATGTTGACATCCATGCCTTTTATTCATGTGGGAAATCCTTACACTTTTACTCAGAAAATGGGCTCTGAATTTATACATAATTCTCACAAGCTTGACTGTTTTCTCAGCCCACACAGATGATTAAAAACAAAACTTAAATGAGGGTAGACAGCTCTGCTAGATGGAGGCATATTAATAGCTGCCACTTTTTTTTTTTTAATCACTAAGAGCCAGGAAAATTAAGAGCAGATCCTCTTGTGTCCAAAACAAAACACACAGAAATCTGGTGCTTCTTAATTTAAATACCAAGTTTGATATCTCAATAGCCCAAAGAAATTCTGAGCCATGAAAATGCTAATGTATGTTAAGAGAAGTATAAAATCTAATTTGAAAATTTTTTTCAGGAAAAAACAAATGTTAAAAAAGTTTCAACTATACAGAAAGTTACCCATGTAAAATTCTATTTTGTAAGAATATTTTTTGTAAAAATAACTTATTTGTCAACTCAGCTTGAGATAGTGTTACTAGGCTCACTAAGAGGAAACTATATATTTAAAAAAATATTTCTAACATATATAAGTAATTTAATTTTTTTTTTAATTCTTAATACTTACAGCTCTAGTAAAGATTCCATTAAAAAAAATTCTCCATGTTAACTGTATTTAGAAATAAAGCCTTGTCCTTCTCCTGACGTACATCTAAGCTACAGCAACCAAAACTTTTAAACTGGCCAACATTATGTTTCTCAAGGTCATATATCTCCAAGACACTGTCTTTGAATTTCCAAATTAAGCTTGTGTTTCAGAAGAAATAAAAACTAGTAGAAGACTGTCTAAATTTCCCATCTGCTTTCCCACCAGGCAACCTTAGGTTTTAGAAATAGTGCATCTCAAAACATTATTTCAACAGAGGTCTTGTGCAATGCGTAGTAACTATTTCCATGTGTTTTATAAGGCAAAACAAGCTGGCTTATGCTAATTTGCATTCACCTTTGCATTCTTCTTTACATGCTTAGAGCTGGACCTGCCCTGTCTCTAGGACATTTAGGTTTCTACATAAAAGCAAGTAAAACAATGGACACTGTTCTCCTGCAATTGCCATTTGTGATGTACGATGGGACCATGTGTCTTGGATACACTGCCTTTCAAGGAAGCTGAGATAAAGTAACTTTCTGAATTGTGTATTAAGGTTTTCAGGCAAAGGCCCACAATTAAATTGGCTGTTGAAAAACAAAACCATAATATTAGAGCTATAAAAATGTTAGTTATCAATAATGGTTGACTTTTATGGAGCATGGACTTTTATAATACAATATATGTGTTACCTATAAAATTGCGCATTACAAATGTCAGTTTTCATTGAAAACCACAAACTGGACAAAATAATTAACAGTACATATATCTGTCAAAGGACTTGCCCCCAAAATATGTTAAGAAATCCTGCAACTCAATAATGAAAGGATGAATATCCTAATCTGAAAATGGGCAAAAGACTTAGATATTTCACAGAGAAGATACAGCCAATCCGCACAACAAATGAAAATCACAATGAGAAACTCAAAAGGGTAATGAAATGTCAATCTTTTGATTGACACCACCAAATGTTGGATCTGTGGAGCACCTGGAACTCTTGCACATTGCTGATGGGAGTGTGAAAGACTACAAACACTATGGAAAACTTCTTGGCAGTTTCTTAAAAGTTAGAGTTACAACTGCACTATGACCTAACGCCTCTGCTCCTAGATATTTATCCTACGTTAAATAAAAACGTACGTCCACACACAAACCTATATGTTGATATTTATAGCTACTTTCTCCTGAACAACCCCAAACTGTATATGATTTAGATGTCCAATTGGAGAAAGGATAATCGAACTGTGGAATGTTCATGCAAAGAAATATAACTCAACCATGGAAATGTCCTACCACTGATAAATGCGACATAAGTACTATGCTGAGGGCAAGAAGACAGACACACATAAAGCACATACTGTAGAACTCAGTTCTAGAATAGGCTCGACGAACCCATCGATGATAAATCACACCAGTGGTTGCTCTTTGTGGTGGTAGAGAGAGTGAGGGGAGTGACTGGGAAGGAGCACAAGGGAAACCTTCTAGGGTTATAGAAGTTCTGTGTTTCAACGTTCATTGTTAAACTGGTTGAGCAGACACTTAAGATCTGAACTTTTTATGGTATGTTTATTCAGCGATAAAAAAGAATTTAAAAACATAATAACACAAATAACAGGGTTTATGAGATAAATAAGGTTAGGTAGAGACCACTAAAAATGTTATCTATGACATCATAATCAGAGCACTAAGCAAACACAATTCTTAAATTATTAGCACCTAGGAAAATAACCTGGATCATGGAGACACGCATGTTAAAATGGCGAAAGGCTGCCTCTTGGGGTACTAGAAATGCATAAAACCAACAGAGTGAAAATGCTGGTGACACTTCAAATGGCACAGTGCTAGTGGGGTGCTAAGAAAATGCAGATGAAGTGGAACTCTGAGGCTGTGGGGCTGCCAAAGTGAATGCAGGAGGGAGCACAATCTGCTACAGCTAGAGTCCTCCAAGGCTGGGGTGGCATGTCTCTGGGGAGCAAGGCCCAGGTGTAGACACTTGCTTGTAATTTTCTTAGAATACAACTGAAAGGGCTCCTGCTGCCTGTCAGTAGCCATGCTGAGAGCTTTTTCTTTTCCTATGGAGGTTATAGTTCTACTCCTTCTAAAAAGATCTTAATCCCAGGAAAACCATAAATGAAACAATATAATTTCCATGTTATGCTAACATATAATTATTCATTAATCAACCATGAATGAGGTAATTCATGTGATAAAACCTGCTCTAGCAGAACAGACTGTACCAGGTATGACCAAGCACTAACTACTGTTTTGTATTTGTTACTTTATTTATAAATTAACAACTGCATTTTCTGGAAGAGGATATGGAGGCTCAGAGAGGTAAAGTCACTTTGCCTAACTGCATCCAGTTTCTCTCTTGTAGACTTAGAATCAGAAAATAGGTTTGTTTAACTTCAAAGCCCATGCTCTGAATCATTATGCTATACTGCCTCCTAGATTATTTCACCCATACCTGCATCTTTCATTTGGCAAACTTAGGCCTCCATCCCATCAGAGCTGTCAAGCAAGCTATATTTGACTTTGGTTTTCTCCTTAATCCTTACCCCAATACTTATCTTAAAAGTACCTTAATCACCTGAACCTCCCTTTGTTGTCTAATTTCCCTCTTGTGTATTGACTGCTCAGGACATGTGGCCCTCACCTTACATCCATCCTCAAAGCTGCAAGGCTGTTATCTGTTTCATACCTCATGCCCTCCATGCTAAGAATGGCAAGCTAGAAGAGTTTCCAATGGATCATTTAGTTGAAACCCTTCCCTGAATTATAAAGTTCATATACAGACACTATGTTCAAATAAGGAATTATGATACACAGAAGCTTTTCAGGCTCTCTCCCCAAAGAAACATTTATGATTTCTAAAGGTAATTCCATAATTGTCTATTAGATGATAATTTCATGTCAGACAGGGGCAAAAAAAAAAAAAAAAGAGAGTAGTAAAGGGGTTATAGTTTGGGTTAGATTAACTGGTCTATGTTTCATGTACATTAGATTCACCCTAATATGTTAATATGTTGAAGCATACCCAAGCTCTAAGAAGCTTTATTTTCTTTTTAAAGCAAATATCCATTTATACATCTAGTATTGCCTTAGTTAACGATATTTAGATATGTACAAAGGTAAGAAGCACAAGAAAGAAAATATGTAAGTAACTATTCAAGAAATTTAGCAGTTTAATAGCACATTTCACAGAGGCAAACATGTATGCTAATTACCTCACAAATCAATCCAGTCCTAGGGGCAACTGAAAACTTGAACAATATTATTTATTCCATGTTAAGTTCAGAATCTCTAACCAAGCATCATGCGCAACTTCCTAGTTGTGGTTTGTGAACACTGTCACTGACCTGAACGTTTGGACAAACAACTGCATTCCCACACAGTTTGCTGGGAAAGCTTCTTAGATGCAGGAGAAAAAAAACTGCCTTCAATAGAACTAAATGAACTTAAATATTTTTATTTTCTGACTCAGAATTCAAATGTCTGACTCAGAATTCAAACAGCCTGTGGTGGCAGTGGTGATGGTGTAATGTGCAAGGATGTTTGTGTGATAACTGTCCCACCTCGGTGACATTTGTTCACAGTCTAACTGAAAAACCTGCTGTATAGAGAACATTTCGAAAATATGTGCTACTAAATTTCCCTCTTCTTTCAAAAGTTGACTTTTAAGGCAATTATTAAGAGATATCTTCATAAGCAAATGGTCTTAAGAGCAAAATCTTGATATGCATGCCTCCTTTGGGCAGCAAAAAATAAGTACAGGAGTTCATAAAGCCAGGAAGTTTGTGAGCCAAGCAGCTGAGTTGAATATCTTAATAATTTTAATAATATTTGGATAAATTATCCTGAGGATAAACTGGGATGATAATAGCAAGTTTATAATATCAAGAATGTACATTTTGGGATAAGTTACAAGTCTTGACTCAAGAAGGTACTACAATGCAATCATGGGGGATTGGGAGAAGAGATAAATTCTTAGTTTTATACAACTATGGGGGTATAATATTGATTCAATCAAAAGATTAATATAACTGACCAGAAGACCAGTCCTCTAAGCACAATGTTTTAATCAAACACACCATAAAACAAATTTGGTATTATTTATGTCTCAATGTAAACACTTCTAATCACAAGAGAAACTTCTCTACAGCCCTCTGAAAAATAACAAAATAAAATAACACAGATTATGTAATTTAAAGCATGCCTTACATTGTGTAACAGAGTGAAGGAAAATAAACTGATAGTTAGAGTTATTAAAAGCTAGTAAGTCTTACAAGGTTTAAAAATAACAAAATGTTGAATAACCACTATTTTAGAACTAGCCAGTTCCTTTAGACTCTTAAACAGCTTTCTCAGATAAATAGTAGAAAGGGTACAATAAATCCAAAACAAACACATGTCTGAAAGTTCCACGTCTAGCTTACTTGAAGCTTATATTTAGTGTTTATTACCCAAACCAAAAGCTTCCTATTTAAAAAAAAAAAAGTATTTATATTGCTGGAATAAGAAGCTGGCTAAACAAAAGCAGTTGTCTGATAAGTGGTCATATAAATAAGCTTATTATTTTTTTTTTACAAATTATGTTTCTACAATAAAATAAGCTTATGAAAAATTGACACCTGTAATTTGACAATTGTCTTCTTACCTAAATCCTTAGTAAACACTTATCCACTTTTAAGTAAAAGAGAAAAATAAAAAAATATTTAAAGCAAAATATATAAAGATAATTTAAATATTTAGGAAGAATTTTCACACATATTTAATATTTTGATACACATTAAATTCATAAGTATTTTGCCCAACCCTAAAATTCCTACTTCAAAAAAATAGAGAAGCAGAGCCTTTTCTACCATACGATGGGTACAAACTAGCTAATCAAATCAGGGTAGAATAGGTAAACAAATTGCAGGTTCAAATATCCCACGGGAACAAGATTTTTTTTCCTTGTTTACTTTTTATAGATATTGAGACATTTTATTTAATTTTAAAAGACTATCACTTAAAATCCAGCTTGTAATAAACAACCAAAAGGAAAGTTAATTGTTAAATCTATCTAGCTACTCACTAGGCAAACCTCTCTGAAAGCCCACAGTGCTGCCTTCTGAAAGCAGCTGTAATCTATAAAAATGGCTAGAGTCCTTTTGCTCCACCTCAAAGTGAACTAAATTGGGAAATAACAAATATTTGCTACTCACTTTTCAGTTTTCTTGTCTTCTGTTCCAGTGTCTGGCAAGAGTTCACTAACTCAGTATTTATAGTCTGGAGACTCAGTTGTTCTGAAATTGCTTCCTCTAATTTATGCAGCAAAGACTTAGCTTTTTCACTGGCAGAGTGGGCTGTGCCATCTCGATCCTGAACCTAAAGATGTACAGTTAATACTGGATTTTAACAGTATGGCCGAGAAAGAAAGCAATTGAGCGTTTACTTTTATGCACAGGAAACTGAAAATGTGCTTTTCTTCTCAGGGAAGTGATAAGCCTCTACTGAACTTCTGCAATTCTGTGTTTGCATGGGCTTGTATGCCTGAGCTATTTCTACAGCCGTTAAAGTCCTGATATGTCAAGTTGCCTCTTTCTGCAAAGTTGTCTCTCATCAGTAGGCTGTTGACACCGCCTCTTTTACAACCCCCCCCCCCTTACTTCCTCCGCTTGCTAGTCTTGAGGGACTGAACTTTGCAGTTCCTCTTTGGGTTTTTTTCATTCCTTCTCCATTTTTACTTCATGGTTTTAAGAACAGCTGAGGAGACTTCCTCTGAAAATAATGCAGTCAAAGCCCGCCTTACCTGCTCCTCTGCATCCTCCAGCCTGGCTTCTTGGACCTTCTTCCTGAGGATGACTTCCTGGTTGACAGCATCTTCTTGCAGTTGTTTAATGGCTTCTAGTTGTTTCTGTCTGGAGTTTAAAAAAAAAAAAAAAAAAAAAAGCCCAAACCACAAGCTGTCAGTGACATTTCAACTAAGAGTCACCCCTGGGAAGTTGTGACAAATTCAAATTTCATACACTTCCTCAGAGATCAAAGGAAAAAGTGAAAGTGTTTACATACACATAAATACTTCACAATCATAGGATTTTAACTAAAGTAATCATATTGATCACTTAGCCTGAGACTTTCACTTTACAGATAACATTTAATTTCCTATTTTACATTGAAATATTCAGTTTCCCACAAGCTACATTCATAGTACTTTGCATCAGTTGGCAGTTGCTTAGAGGATGGCGCTATAATGAGGTCACTGTGCCAGGTGCAATGTTTACATAGTACATCTAGCTTTTTCAGAAAAAGAAAAGGAGAGAAAAAAAAAAGATATGAGCTTCATTTCATAACCTTAGCCTTTCTTCTCAAGAATTGTCAATGATGGGATAAATGTGTGCCCTGAGCACAGGAAGGGCTGCTCCCAAACACAGATGAAATCTGCCTGTTAGTATTTCCATTGCGGTCGGCAATTTTCTGAAGACTCTCCCCTCCCTTTCTTCCTCACCCCAAATCTCTTAGTGTTGTTATGTTACCTCCCTCTTGGATCTGACCTTAATCCCAAAATTTATAAAAATGCACCTACTATCTGTTAGCTAATGAGATTATTTAAACTACGCTATATAACAACATATCAATGACTACCTGGAAACAATTTGACCTGAAAAAGGACCTTAGCTCAAAGGGAGGAACAGCTTTGGAAGTTTCAAAGCAGTGAAAAAGACATCATCAAGTTGAGGCCTCCTGTGTGCCTCTCAAATGTTAATACATTGAATCCCACTGAACATCATCATGAATCTGTCCTGATTACAAAAAGGACCACATGAGAGACAAGGATGATCTCATTGAATGTTTTATCACTATGGTAAACCAGCACACAAAACGAAAACTCTAAACGAAAATAAAAACTACCTAAATACATTCTACTGAGCATGTTCAATAGCTTTAATTTTTTTTTTAACTGTGATAAGGACACTTAACATGAGATCTACCCTCATACACATTTCTAAGTGCACAATACCGTTAACTATAGGCAGTGTACAGCTCTTTATAGCTTATTCATCTTGTGTAACTAAAACTTTACACGTTGAATTACAACTCCCCATGTCTTCCTCCTTCGGCCACTGGAAACCACTATTCTACTCTCTGCTTCTATGAGTTTGATAACTTTAAACTCCTCATTTAAGTGGAATCATCTGTATTTATCCTTTTGTAACTGGTTTACTTTACTCAGCATAAAACATGTCCTCAAGATTCATCTTTATTGTGGCATGCACCAAGATTGCTTCCTTTTTTCAGGCTGCATAATATTTCACTATATGCATACACCACATTTTCCTTATTCATTCAACCACTGAGGAACACTGAGGATTTCCCACATCTGGGCTATTCTGAATAATGTGCAATGAACATGGTGTGCAAATACCTTTTTTTTGAATTTGAGATTTTTGCTTTGAATTCTTTTGGATTTCTACCCAGAAGTGATTGCCAGATCACATGGTAGTTCTATTTTTAATTTTTTGTAGGAACCTCCATGCTGTTTTCCATAACAGTTGCACCATTTTACATTCCCACCACCAGTACACAAGGGTTTCAATTTCTCTACATCCTTGCCAACACTTGGTATCTTTTGGGTGTTTTTTTTTTTTTTAATACCCTTCCAGGTGTGACTCATTCATCATTGTGAGTGACTCATTGTGGTTTTCATTTGCATTTCCATGATTAGTGACGTTGAGCACCTTTTCTGTGTCTGTTGGCCATGCGTATGTATGTTCTCTTTAGAGAAGTGTCTATTCAGTCTCTCTACCAATTTTTAAACTGTGTTGTCCTTTTTGTTATTGAGTTATAGAAGTTCCTATATTTTCAATATAAACCCCTTATCAGATACACAGTTTGCAATATTTTCTCACATTCCATAGGTTACCTTTTCCCTGTTAATTCCTTTGCCATACAGAAGCTTTTCAGTCTGATTTAGACCCACTTGTCTATTTTTTTCTTTTGTTGCCTGTGCTTTTGATGTCATATTCAAGAAATCGTTGCCAAGACCAATGACAAGATTTCTCTCCAAGTTTTCTCCTAGGAGTTTTACAGTTTTAGGCCTTATGTTTAAGTCTTTATTCCATTTTGAGTTGATTTGTGTACGCGTTATAAGGGTTCAACTTTATTCTTTTGCATGTGGATATCCAGTTTTCTCAGCACCATTTGTAGAAGAGGTTATTGTTTGCCATTGTGTATCCTTGGCACACTAGTTAGAGATCAGTTGACCATATATGTGTGTGGGTTCACTTCTGAGTGCTCTATTCTGTTCTATTGGTTTATATGTATGTCTTTAGGCCAGTACCATATTGTTTTGATTACTATAGCCTATGATATATTTTGAAATCAAGAAGTGTAATACATTTAGCTTTGTTTTTTCTCAAGATTGTTTTGGCTATTTGCGGTCCTTTGTGGTTACATATGAACATTAGGATGTTTTTTCTATTACTGTAAAAAAATGCCATTAGGATTTTGATAGGAATTGCATTGAATCTGTAGGTTACTTTGAATAGTATAGACATTTTAACAATATTAAGTCTTCCAATCCATGAAGATATCTTTCCATTTGTGTCTTTAATTTCTTTCAACAATAGTTTGTTGTTTTCTGTATACAAGTCTTCACCTCCTTAGTTTATTCTTAAGTATTTTATTCTTATAGATACTATTTTGAGTAGGATTATTTTCTCAGTTTCCTTTTTTGATAGTTCATTGTTAGTGTATAGACATGCAACTGAATTTGTATGTTGATTTATATGCTGCGATTTTGCTGAATTTTAGTTTTAACAACTTTTTGTAGAGTCATGTTTTCTACAAATAAAATCATGTCATCTGCAAACAGATATAACCTTACTTCTTCCTTTCCAATGTGGATGCCTTATATTTCTTTCTCTTGCCTGTCTGCTCCAGCTAAAACTTTTAGTACCATGTTGCACAGAAGTGGTGAGAGTGAGCCTACCTGCCTTATTTCTAATCTTAGAGGAAAAGCTTTCAGTCTTTTACCATTCAGTATGGTGTTAGCTGTAGGCTTTTCATACATAGCTTATATTAGGTTGAGGTAGTTTCCTTCTATTTCTAGTTTTTTGAATATTTTTATCATGAAAAGATGTTGAATAATGTTAAATGCCTTTCTGTATCAATTTAAATGATCTTATGATATTTATCCTTCATTCTGTTAATGTGGGGTATCACAATGATTTATGTTGAACCATTCTTGCATTCAAGGGATAATTCTCACTTGGTCATGCTGTATAATCTTTTTAATGCGCTGTTGAAATTGGTTTGCTAGTATTTTGTTGAGGATTTTTGCATCTACATTCATTAGGGATATTGACTTCTATGTTTTGTTTTGGTTTGGTTTAGTTTTTTGTGTCTTTGATTTTGATGTTAAGACAATGCTGGCTTCATAAGATCAATTGGGAAATCATCCCTCTTCTTCAATTTTTTTGAAAGAGTTTCAAAAGGATTTGCATTAATCATCTTTAAATGTTTCATAGAATTTACCAGAAAAGCCATCTGGTCCTGGGTTTTCTTTGTTGGAAGGGTTTTGATTACTGCTTCAATCTCCTCACTAGTTATTGGTCTGTTCAGATTTTGTTTCTTCCTGATTCAGTCTTGGTAGGTTGTATGTTTCTAGGAATTTATTCATTTTTTCAATTTATAAGTGTATGACTATTCATTGTAGTCTTTTATGACCCTTTCCCCAACCCCCTCCCACCATGGCATCAGTTGTAATGTCTCTTCTTCCATTTCCAATTTTATTTATGAGTCTTCTCTTTTTCTTGATCTAGGTAAAGGTTTTTCAATTTTATCTTTCCCAAAAAAAACAGGTCTTAGTTTTATTGATTTTTTTAAATTGCTTTTTATTCTCTCTGCTCTAATCTTTATTTTCTTTTTTTGTGCTAACTTTAAACTTAGTCTGTTCTTCTTTTTCTAGTTCCTTGAGGACTAGCCTAAGCTCTCAAGAGTATCTATTATCTTCCAAAGCAGGGGTTCCCAGCAGGGCTGTACAGCAGGAGGTGAGCAGCGGGCAAGCCAGAGAAGCTTCATCTGTATTTGCAGCCGCTCCCTAGCGCTAACCTCACAGTGGCCTCAACTCCACCTAAAATCATCAGACATTAGATTCTCATAGGAGCACCAGTGCCTGGCGCCAAAAAAGGTTGGAGACCACTGTTCCAAAGGAAAGCAAAAGGACTATAAAGATCAATAGAAATCCATACTTAACAATATTGAATTTTTAATCACGTGTCTGCATGTATAAGAAAATAAGTTTTATGTACTTTATGAATCATAAATCTTAGAAATAGCTATTTAAAAATTAAATAGGCCCATCTATTAAAGATATTTAGCAGACGTGGAACAACTGAAGATTTTTCTACCATAGAGATTTTTTGTTATCATGTTAAGAGGTATTAGCACTGGGTGTGTGTTTTTTAAATTTAACAACTCTCCTAACATGTCCTAATGCTAAATCTAAATTTCTACTGCTTCCAAGTCTGAGTGTCCCCCTAACTTTGCCATCTAAATAGCACTCTATTTATCTAGTTTTCAGACCAAAAACCTCTAAGTCAAGGACCATTCTTCTCTTTTTTGCATTCCCACAACTAATTCTTTCTCCAACCTCAAAATATAGCTTGAATGCTGCCACCATTTCTTACCATCTTTACAACCAGCACCCTGATACATGTCGTATCCCTCACCTGGACTATTGCAATAACCCTTAACTCAGTGGTTATTTTTGATCATGACCCAGTAAATGTTTTATTTTTCAACCTCGTACACACACACACTGCTGAAACAAAAATTTTATGAAATATTGCTTACTTTTACTATATGCAACACACTCTAATATTTTATATTTATTTTTTTAAATGGGTCATAATCCAGTAAATTGATTTTAGGATCTCTCATTGGTGATTTATTGTTGAAGAAACTTTTCTCATTATTCTCACTGCTTTAAATCTTGCTCTCTATAGACAATTTTCTACCCGGCATCCAGAATAATGTTTCAAAATGCAAGTTATGTTACTTCTCTGCTTATAACCCTATGATATTTTCTCATGCACTCAGAATAAAAATCTCAGTTCCTAAACATGAACTGCAAGGCTGTGGACCTGACCCCTACCTATCTCTCTGGCCTCATCTCCTACCACTGCTCAGCACTCACCCCACCCCAGCCACACTGGCCTCTTGCTAATGCTCAAATATACCAATCTCATTACAATCATAGAGCCTGTGCACTAGCTATTTCCTCTGCCTAGAACACTCACCAGATCATCACATAGCTCACTCTCTCACTTCATTCAACCACTCCTTTAAGGAAGTCCTCCTTAAACAGGACTTCCTGCCTGTTCTTTCTAAAATTAGGTCCTCCTGTCCCCTTGTCATTCTCAGTCTTATCCTGCTTTAATTTTCTTCATATCACCTACTTGGCATTATAGCATATAATTATATGCTTTTTTGTTCATTATCTGTGTCCTTCAATAGATGTTAGTTTCATGGAGGCAGGTATTTTTGTATTATTTCTTGTAATTCTCTAGCACCTGAGGGGAAAAAAGCCTGGCAAAAAGCTGGCACTTGGGTGTTGTACAAATGAAGTGCTTTTCGCACAGAGCCCTCTGAGAGCAGTTTTTCTTTCACTGGCTCTCCTTGACTTCACTCAGTCCTTTCCATTCTTCAGCACTGGAGCCTATTTATCTTGTTCCAGAATGCAAGCCTTCTCCTAAGCAGACCGCCCCTGAAAGTTACCTTTAATAAATATTTCCTACATTATTTAAACACAGAATTCTTTCATTCTTTCACAAAATACTCCACTCATTTTTTTTATGCAGAGTTAAAACTCACAGCCAAATCATTTGGTGTGCAACTCTTATATGGCTTTGTCTATTTTATGTCTAGAAGGCAGGGGCTAAATCATCCTTAAGTTAATTAGTAGTGTTTTGCCCATTGCTAAGTCTCTGGAATGTTTTTAATGAATATTATGTCAGATTTTAATAAGTAGAGAGTGAGAGATTAATAGTTGCAAGAACTTAAGTTTTGAAGTTAGGTCTGATCCCAGCTGTCACTTGAACCAGCTGGGTGAGCTTGGGAAGTTATTGAACCTCTCTGGAATTAAATGTATGCCAAGTTCTTAGCATTACATCCAATAAGTTCTCAACAAATTGTACCTACTGTTATTTTACTGAGCTTCTTGTGTGTCTAGTAGGATAATACAGAAGATTCACTTATTTAGAGATGACTCTAGTGCAGGTCTCTCTCCAAATAGTTCTTTGTTGCTATACAGAAGAATTTAAATACTCCCTTTTGTGGAGATGGTATCTGTGTAAGGAAGCTGTATATCCACTGAACCCACGCCTTTACCACTAAGGGGAAGTCTGGGCTCTCTGCTTCTTAGGGAAAGCAGAAGATCTTTCTTGAGAGTTCCTTCTGGTATTAACCTCTCTTTGGTATCTAGTTTCCTTATTTGGGGGAATAAAATAGCCTCTTTTTTTCCTGGCTATTTTCTTTAAGCAAGCTTGGTCTCTAATTACATTTATTTTTTTTACTTTATTAAAATTCAATATACAGCCAAGTTCATTCATTCATTCATAAGGCATTTCTTAAGGGAATGCTTAGTACAGTACTAGCAGCTATATAAATAGACATCAACAAAAGACATTATCACTGTCCTTGTATAGTATGTGGTTTATAAAGTGTACAAACTTCAAGAATTTCCCTATAATCATAGTGAAGATGAGAGAAAGGGTAAGATGGTAAATTATTTTACATTTAGAGTCGTCTATCTCCTATGACTTTCTTTTTTTTTTTTTACTTGAAATTTAATGAACTAGTTCCAGTGCGATGCATTGTGTACAGAGACAGACCATGAAGTCGGTAAGACAGGAGTCAACAGACCTTGTATCAAGCTCTTCCATTAACAGATCTATTTGTGGATTTTCCATTAACAACTCTCAGGTCTTGGTCAATTCATTTTACATCCATCCTTATGCTTCTGTCCTGTATAACATTATGAGGTTTTACTAAATGATCTCTAAGGCCCCTCTGGTTAAAAGAATTCTATATTCTGTAATTCCAAATTCCTTCTCTAGAAAAAAATAATGCATTATACTGGTTTCCACAGATTTTAAAGTTCACCATTTGCAATTTTAAATGTATTAATCAATTTCACACTACTTCACAGTTCATAATTGTCAGACAAAATGTCTTCCCTGAAAAAGTGTTATCTGAAATTAATGTATAAACTTGAAAAAAGTAAACTGAAGGTTATGGCACAATCAAAAATGTGTCCTGTTTATAAAGCATGGGTTTCTTATACATAAATGATCATTACCTGGAAAGGTATTCTTTTCTGAAGTAAAAATATTCCCTCCTGAATCTCTTCAAAATCTCTATTGATTTATCAAGAGATTCTTTGTGGTTTCCCAAGCTGCTCAGCATTAGTATGCAAAGATTTAGCTTCTCTTCCATGACATATTTGAATTCCTCCAAGAAAAGTCACAAAACAAACTTCAGTATTCCAGTATTAAATAGAAACACATGACAGGGGTGATAGAAAATGCTGTGACCATTCCCTCTCAATAGTATTCACTGTCATTGGACCCTGAAATTCTAACTAAATAGATACAAATTTGCAATTGCCCAGAGGCTGATTATCTCAACTTAACAATGATATGTTGGTTACTTACCATATACCTAAAACTGAGTTTTGTTTTCTTTTTCTTAAATAGTGGACCCCCTAACCATTTCATAAATCATCACAATTACTTTAGAGTAGGATGGCATAAATAAATTAAATAATCAGTTGTTGATTAACATATTCAAAAGCAACTTTTAGAAAGGTTAGTTTGGCAAAGAGGTTGAAATTAATATTCCAGAGTTTTCAGAATTTACTTATTGCTTTAGCAGCTTAACTTAGGAGACTGAGAAACTTTAGGAAATCATCTGACAGTCAAAGAGGAGAGAGAATAAGTGATGGATAAATTAAACAGCTTTCTTTTTATATACTTCCTAACATAACTGGGAACAGTTACCTAAGAAGGTCCTACTTTCCCAACATTCTGCTAATTTCTGGGATAAGGAAACTATCAGTATCAGGAGTAATTCGTTTGCACAATAATTATTCTACCAATGTAGAGAATTTTAATAAACCAAGGAAAAATCCAAGTTTAGACTAGTCAGATCTCACAAGGATTTAAATAAAATCTTTTCCATCAAATCTTATGTATTCTTTGTCTAACACATATCACACTCACACACTTACCACTCACTTTCACCCACATACCACACTCATACATCCCTAGACTGAGACAGAAGACTAGAATAATGCCTCAGAAATGGTACTGTACATAAGAAATATTATCTGGGTTTAAAAAAGAGATGGAAAACCAGGAAGATCACAAGATACAGAACACTTACGGTAAACTTGTTCTCCCACTTTTCTTTCACAGTAATTTCTGGATTAGTTACCCACTGTAGAGAGCTATTAATGAGGGTTTCAATTTCAGAAACTTCTTCATGCTGAAAAAAAGTTCCACATCTTCTAGGAATTCAGGTGAAAGACATATGCTATTATGTAAGTAATTTAGAGCAAAATTCTACTATATAGATAATTCAGGAAGACATCAGAGAAAGTTCCTTCTCATCTGTTACCAGTGACTTTCCTTTACCCAGGACATTGCCATGTGTAGATGCTAACCCTTGTCAGGTGCTCTATACATGCTGAATATATACAGGTGAATCATTTTCCAGAACAAAACCTACACATTTTCATTATTCTCTCAAATAGAAAGAAACAAGCATTTTTGTGGACTTTTTCATTCATCAAACTAAATATTACCTACTACAGATGCTAGGCACTGAGAAAGAGACTGGAAATACCAACACAATGATGTTTTTCTGCTTTCTCTGACCATCTAGAGTTTCTAGTCAAAAATAAAAATGGAGAAACAGGTACTAGCCATAAGTTAGAAGGCAACTTTTCTAAAGATATCATTTTTAGCCATTTTGAAACTAAAGGTTAACCTGTAGGAAAACAAAGCTCAAGCAATCCATATCTAATGGTCAATCTCTTAGTCCTAATTGACACAGAACTAGATCAACTTCAGGGAAGTTTGAGAAACATCTTCTCTTTTCAATGATTAATTTGGGTCTTAACACACAGATACTCTTGTGCTCAGCAAACTGGTGGTATCTGAGGACGTTTCTAGCCAGCAAACACAATAGGTATATGTTATACGCTACCAGCTTCCGAAGCATAGCTGTGGACTCCACTCCCGTCTTTTCAAGTTCCCTCAGTAACAGCAGCATTTCTTGGTCCATCATTGTGTCCAGAGATGACAAGCTGATTACACTGCACTGCCACTCAGTTTCACTGTTCTGAAACAATTATCAAAATGTCCATAATTTTCATTCTAATAAAGAACATTTATTATTTTTATTCTATAAAAATCGTGCTCACAGGCCAATGTACTTGTCCCCATCAAATACTTCTAAAATAGTCTCATGGAATCCTTCTACATCCCAAATAATCTGTTTATATTTTCTCTCTAGGATGGCTTCAACTTGACATCTATTTTCTTTAAAAATTTATTTATCCCATAGAGAACATTTACATGTGGGTGATATAAACTGCCCTGACTCTAATTGTATGAAAATAAGGGAAGGTTAAGAAATACACAAAAAAAAAAATGTTGGGGGGGGGTGCTCAATAAATCCATTAAAAATAGACTGGTTTCTTTTGTCTCATTCATAGAAGATACCCTCACGATGTTTCACAAAGCATAGTTCTCATACTTCTCTCAAAGTCTCTATCTCCTGTCATATTTTAGATATATGACAAGAATACATTAACATTCCTTCTTGCTGTCTGTTGGATAAAATGGTCAGAAGGTCAGCTAGGCTTATTTCTGGATTCCAATTAGAGACGATCAACTTCCTTCATCCATCAGAGGGTAAACCTTAGGGCCAGAAACTCTTGTCAGTCATTTAACCCCCTGCTTAGAACAACTATAGAATTTTTGAAGACTGGCATCTTGACACCATCATTATTTCCAAGGATTAAGGATATAAAACACACTGCCGTGGCGATTTGCCATTTCATTCAGGGCAATTTGGCTTGGTTTCAAAAACACGATTGATTGAGTAATTTGAAACAGAATGTCAGGAAAGCACAGCCCTCAGCAGAATGTCCAAGGCTGCCTGAGATGGTGTCAGATGAAGGCAGCATATGTTGCCCCTGCATCCTTGGCAGGACAAATTCCAACAGCGTTCGCCCTGAAGACATTTTTCCTCGCCTTTCAAGGTCATACCGCAGCTATCAACAGGAGGACATTCTGACATATCCATTATTCACAGACATGGAGAGACCACTGAAGTGGTGAAAAGGAAGCAATTTGCTAATAAAGTATTTCCTCACATAAACAAGCAAAAAACTGGAAAGTAAAAAAGAGCAGAAATATAGTATTGGGGGGGTTCCAACATTTCATCTCCAAGAAGGGTTTTGATTGAGTCCTCCAATGTTATAAAGAATTGGGTAAACCTAACAAATTGAGACTTTTTAAAGTAACAATTCATTTGCCATTTTTAAATTAATCAGAAACATTAAAAATGTTAATTTCTGTTCAGAATGTAATAACCATTGTCATTAAATTGGATTGGTACAATTACTTCCTAAAGCAAAGAAATTTCATGTTGTTTCTGAGCATCTTTAATTTTGGTAGACACATTTACTATGCTGAAATTGGAGAAATACTGAAAAAACAGTTCATGGATCTCTGCTGCTACCCTTAATACCCCAGGCTGGGGAATATGCAGATCATTTGTCCTGAAAAAGATCAAGAATATAAAGATTCCTAAAGTCCAGCTTCACTGAACACATATTTCCACAGCCCATGCTTGATCCTCACTATAGTTTTCAGGCATAACTTGAAAAAGGTCTGTTATTCCAGGCTAAGAGACTAGACTTCGATTCTAAAAACTGTCAAAAGTTTCTCTCAAATTGTCACAAGTGCTTTTCAGCAAGTTATGGACTTTCACTTAATAGTAAGTTACTGCACATGGTGATTATTTTTTAAAGCTTTCCATTTGATCATAATTACCTCTGTAGACTGAGCAAGAATAAGTTCACAATGTAAAGATTTTTCTTCTTCAGGGATAATACTCTTACGCTCTCCATGAACATTCAAATGGATCCCATTCCTTGAAAAAACAATAACAATAGAACTGTCTGATTAGATGTGCCACCAACATTATGTTTTAAGACACCAGAACAGGGTTTATCACCCATCAACAAGCAAACGCGTGCACCAAGGACTGTATGAGGTACTTAGGAACACGGAGATATAAGAGAAAGTGTCTGCCCTCTAGGAGCTGCACAGACTAGTGATCCTGGGTGGCTGCAAACACGCAAGCCACATTTTTTTTTTTTTTTTAAGGAACTGGAGCCAATAGTTACAAAATTAGAAACTTTCACTAAAAATCTATATTTCTGGCTGTTCTTTAAAATATCAGAAGACATGGCCATACTGGATCCATATATTCTTGATACAACAATTATCTGGAGGTTAGCAGAGTAGGCGTCTTTGCCTTCATTGGGGTAAATGCACTTTTCTCATTTGCAATTCTCGTTAAGTAAGTGTGTGCACTGACCTCATTGGCTTCATTCATCTTTGTTATCCAAGTGGTTCCTGTGGACCCTTGGACTAGCATACTACACATATTCAGAAACAAATGGTTGTAAGACGATGTGTATTAGGAAATAGGT
Organism: Eonycteris spelaea; assembly: GCA_003508835.1. NCBI lineage: Eukaryota > Metazoa > Chordata > Mammalia > Chiroptera > Pteropodidae > Eonycteris > Eonycteris spelaea. The sequence goes on from PUFA01000053.1 coordinate 2,168,308, forward strand.
AAGAATAGCATGACATGCATGCATGCGAAAGGATTACTTTAATCTCAAGGTAAGAGAAAAGCAAGGGAAGGTCATGAAAAACTAGCAAAGGAGTTCTCTTGGAGGAAAGTAGAGAAAATATCCCTTACAAAAGGCACAGAAGAAAAAAATGTGGCACATTTGGAGAACTGCATATAGCTCAGTAGACCAATAATGCAGGGTGGAGGTACATGAGAGAAGGCTCGTAAAGGGTTACTCTGTACTTACATGATGAGTTCCTGTTGCAAGTGCTGTAACTCATGAACCAGTTTATTTTTATCTCCTCGTAAATTCTGGAATCACATACATTAGGTTGTACATGTTACTTTAATGGAGAATTTACAACCCCACCTTACAGCCTGTGAGATTATTATGGTATACCTCTATAATGTTTCCATATTCTATGATGGTTGATTTAAGTTCTTCTATACTTAAATCCTTCTAAAAAGTAGAAGAGAAAATTAATAGCTAATAAATGTATGAATTTGCCAAATCATATTTGTTAGACTATCAGTCTGAGCCACAGAAGAACTGTAAATGTCAAATGGAAGAGATAAGGTTGGTACAATATTTAGTACCTAGGTCAATGTCTACGAGCCATGAACAATTCCTTTGAAATGTCATAACAGGAAGAAAAAGGAAAGGAAAAGAAATATCGTTCTTTCTTCACTTCCCTATCTTGAAATGTGGAAGTTTATTAACTTAGGTTGTGTCCTTCCTGTGTCTCTTAAAGCCACCATAACCAGCATCGCTAGCCAGCATCCTTTGTTATCAGATAGGCTATGATCACAGGATACAAGAATGAATAAAATGATATCTATTTATTTATCTAATCATCCATAAATGAAACTAGGGAGAAAATAATTTGGGGATATGTTCTTCTTCTTCCCTAAAATGAATCACTGCACACTATTTGTATTGTTATGCATTACAACTGCATCACCAGTATCTAACCAGTGACTGATAAATTGGCACACTAATATTTGTTGCATAGGTTAATGAACATCACCAACATTTAGAGAGGATATGTTAAAACTTATCGCAGAGGGAGAAGTCAGTATTCTTCATTCAGAAAAACATTTTTGTGAAATATTATAAAGGAAAGCCTACTATTCTTGACAGAATACTAACACATATATTTTAATAGGGGTGAAGTTACACAAATGACCACCTCCTTTATGATTTGGAACTAGTCAATCCCACAGGACTTCATGGGAAGGGACAGAACCAACCTTCTGCAAACTCACGTCTTTATTAAGCAAAGTATTCTCATATATGTGTAACTGCATCTGAAAAGAAACAGATTTAGGGAAAACCACTGGGACATTGCTTTTGTAAAGGACAGTGCCACGTAATCATTCCAATAGGGATACATGTTTCTGAAGCACCTTTAATGTTCACCTGATTTTACTTTTCAAAAACTTTCACATCAGCCTCACAACTATCTTAGAGGTTGGGGATCACTGCCCTTGCTTTACCAGTGAGGAAATTCAAGCCCAATGTCACACAGTTAGTGACAGAATTAAGCCTAGAATATGAGGCTCCAGCCAACTGCCCTTTCTTCCATTTCACACTTGGTATAGTAAGAAGACATATAGTCTTTTTTCCCTGGTGAAGATGAAAATATAGATATGAATGCAGACTCCATGTGAACATATAGAAGACTCTTCCTCTTTTAAAAATTGAAGTTTAAAAATGTACAAAAATTTTTTTAGCAAGGTGAATATTAAAGATATATCAGTTTATTCAAAACCAAAGCAAGCTTGTTGGCACAGGCTTCTAAAAAACTGATAAATGTGTATGCTAATTGGATTGAAAACCTGGAAAAATAATCAGCATAGTCGGAAGTAGAATCATCATCATAATCACATATATTTGATATCCCTTTATGGTTCTAAAGGTATTTTCATATAATTGTCTCATTTAAATTTTCAACAAGCTTGAGGATTATGTAAAAAATATCATATCCATTTAGATGATGAAATTGAGGTTAACCACTTCCTCGAGGTTATAGCTTTCAAGTAGAGAAGACAGGATTTGAATCCATGTCTTCTAGCTCTTTCCACAAGCTATGACAGTTATGTTTTCCAATGACAGTTCTTCCTAGAACGAAATTAATTTTAATGCCTAAATCATAGCGGCTATAACATTGATATATGTATACACACGTGCAAATTGAATATCTGCTAGGAAACTTGAAAATTCCATATAGAGATATGAAATTTGAGTACATCATCATTTCAAACATATACTACAACTAAATATATTGCTCAAATAAACCATTAGAGGTGACAATAAGCATGACAGAAATTCCTGAGTTTATTAATAGCTGTCTTCTGTTTCCTAATAAGAATGGCAAAAAGACCAAAATTATATACTAAATATAGACTTTTTAGATGCCATATTGATAAAAACCATTTCTGCAAGGTATCTCTTAATTCGATCAAAGAAAATTTTTTTCCCCCATCTTGCTTCATTTTCCATGTTAAGAAGGTACAGTAGCTGAAATCTTTCCTGACTTAGGAAGTTACAAAATCAGACATTATTAAAAACTGCCACTATAATAAAAAGTATAAATAATAACAAGTGTTGACAAGAACATGGAGAATTCACCCTCATTCACAGCTGGCAGAAATGTAAAATGGTACAGCCACTTTGGAAAACAGTCTGGCAGTATCTTGAAAGATTAAACATGCAGTTATCATGTGACCCAGTAATTCCACTTCTGGGTATACACTCAAGAAAAATTAAAACATTTGTACACATAAAACCTTGTACACGATTTTCACAGCAGTATTATTCATAATAGGCAAAAAGTGGAAACAGCCCAATTGTCCATCAACTGATGAATGAACAAAATGTGATATATCCATACAATGGAATATGACTCAGCAATAAAAGGAAATGAAATATTGATATATACTATAACATAGATAAACCTTGAAAACATTATGCTCAGTGAAGGAAGCCAGGAACAAAAAAATGTAATGTATATGATTCCACTTACATGAAATATCCAGAATAGGTATATCTATAGAAACAGAAAGTAGATTAGTGGTTGTCTAGGGTTGGAGGGAGGTCGGGAGTGATTACTAAAAAGGTTTCTTTTGAGATGACAAAAATGTTTTAAAATTGATTTTGGTGATGGTTGCACAACTCTGTGAACATATTAAAAAACACTGTCTTGTGTGCTCGCTTCAGCAGCACATATACTAAAATTGGAACAATTTTACATAGATTAGCATGGCCCCTGCACAAGAATGACATGCAAATTTGTGAATCATTCCATATTTTTAGGACAATCTGGTGATGGCCAGAGGGGAGGGGAGGTAGAGGGCTGGGAGAAGGAGTAAAGGGTTAAAGAAGTACAAATCGGTAGTTGATAGGTGTTCACAGGGATGGGGAGCACAGCATGGGGAATACAGTCAGCATTAATGTAATGGCTAGGTGTAGAGCCAGAGGAGAGAAAGAGTAAATAGGGGGATCATTTATCAACTATATAAATGTCCAACCAATGTATTGTGTACTTGAAACTAATAATAAAATTTAAAAAAACACTGACTTGTATGTTAAGTGGGTGAATTTAATTGCATGTGTATTATATATCAGTAAGCTGTTACACTAAAAAAAATAGAAATTGCCTTTTCTATAATTCAGACATCTTGAGGAGTATGAATTTAAAAATTTATAGCCAAAGGTTATTGTATCAATGAGTCATATACACCTTTATAGAGTAATATTGGGTTGATGGAAGAAAATTTTTACCAGTATTTGGGAAGTGCTTACTTGGTGCTCTGTCTCAGTTTTAGACAATTCCTCAATCTTCTTTTCCAATTTATATATATCCATAATGTTCTTGGTATTCTAAAGTAAAAGAAGATAGTATTCTTAGATTTAGACCAAAAAATAAAAAGGATATCTTTAAGTCTTTTTTAAGAAATAGCATTTTCATCATTAATGTCATAATCCATTTTAAACTAAGAGATGAAACTTTAGACTTTGTCTAAAAAAATCATGATTCTTTTAACAGGACTATCCAAGAACTCTCTCTCTGTAGTCCCTTTTTATCTTCTTCTCCACCTCAGTCGTTCACTCCCTAGACACCTTCTTTATGAGCAACTGTGATCCCTCCATTATCTTAATTACAAGCATTTCATTCTTCAACCACCACTTCTTGTTTGTCCAGATTACTTCTCTGAGCCACAACAAACCTTTAGTCCCCACTGAAGCCTGCAATCTGTCAATCCAAACACTTTCTCATTACCCTCACACCCTGCAGTGATTTCAGTCCCTTCTTGACTCAGCTTAAATTTTCCCATGGTCATTCATTATTGTCACTTTCTTCCATATCCTCTCAATTTCTTTGCCTCTCCCCTACTTCTTACATTTGCTTAATTTAAGCTTGCCACCCACTCTATGCCAGTACCCTTTCAGAGAAACATTGTTAAAGAAAAATACAAACTGAACCAACAGCTCACATGTTAAATTCGTAACCTTTAACCTCAGAGTTTACCTATGACATCATATAACCCTACTGCCTTCATTTGGCCATTTGCCTAAACCAGGGATTTGCAAACTACACCAGCCTCCCCATCTCACTTGCACAGGCCAACTCTAGTTGACCACTTGGTTTTGTAAATAAAGTAACTAGAACACAGTCATGCCCATTTGTCTTCATATTGTCTCTGGCTGCGTTTACACGATAATAAAAGTGAGTGGCTGCAACAAAGGCTGTTTAGCCAAGCAAGACTAAAATTATTTTCTCTCAGTTTCTTTTTCAAAAAGTTTGCCAACTCCTGGTTTATTTCATCTCTTCTCTCTCCTTGAACTTCCAATACCTCCTACGACATCCCCATGCTCAGCTAATGACTTTGCTTTGTATTTCACTGAGACATTAAACAGTCAGAAGAGAACTTCCATGTTACCTGAATACATAACAAATACCTTGAGACAGATTTTAAAGCATTTGCTTATCTGTACACTTCTCTCCACCTGCTACTGCTTCAGTTTAAGCCTCCATTAGCTTTTGTCTGGATTCTTACAAGGGTCTCCTAACTGGTCTCCCTGCTTCTCTTGCCCCACTACAGTTGATTCTACACCCAGCAGCCAGTCTGTGGCCATGCCACCCTGAACACACCCGATCTCATCTCATCTTGGAAGCTAAGTAGGTGCGGGCCTGATTAGTACTTCGATGGGAGACCACCCTGGAATACCAGGTGTTGTGTTAAAAATAAATAAATAAATAAACCCAGAAGCCATTTTAAAAAACAGAAATCAGAACATGTTACTCCCTTGATCCAGATCATCCAGGAGCTCTCATCTCACTCAGTGTAAATAGCCAGAGTCCACACATTGCTAATTACATAAGACCCTGTATGTCTGGCTCCCTTCAGCTCTCTGCCAAACCTCTTGCTACTAGTTCCTCCCTCTGTTCCAACCCACTGGCCTAATGTCACTCAAAAATAGCAGATAGGCTACAGCCAGAGGCCTTTGAGCTTGCCATTTCCTCTGCCTGGAATGCTCTTCCACAGATAAACCTCCTTTCCAATTTTTAACCAAATGATTAATTTCATAGTGATACTTTTTTGCTAACCACTCTAGTTTAAATTGCTCTCCTCCACAATTCTGTTTTCTGCTTTTTTCTCCATAGCACTAATCGCCATTTAACTTGCTCGTTCTACATGGGCTATTGCACTTAAGCCTAGCTCCTCAGCATCTAGAATAGTGCCTAGCACAGAGGTCTCCCAAAGAATATATGTTAAATAAATAAGTGAATGAATAAAAGTGAATGACTCTCCAAATCATTGTGCTGTTATCTGTCACAATGCATCAGATTTTTATCTCCTAAAAGAATCTTAGCTAGCAGTGACATTGATGTGCCTTCTCTAATGTAAATCGATAATTGCAATGCTATCTCATGATAAAATTAGTCAATAACCTTAAATATGAGGAAAAAGATATCTTACATTGGGAGTTTAATTGTTAAGAACCAGTTTCATGAAAACTGGCCTTGTAACTGTAACATGTCTGAATCTAATATACGGTTTCTTTTCAATATTTAATTGTTCCTTTCCAACTCACCACAAAATATTTTTAATGTCTACCTTGCCCATATTTTGGATAACTCTTCAGATTATTTATCACAGCTTAATAAATACCTCTGATTAACTTATATAAAGCCCAAATAAAAAACTGTGCAAAATACTTGACATACCAAATTTCCCTGCAAAATATTACCTTATTAGTAGCTTTGTTATCTATTCTTTCAATGCTTTAATTCTTTTGCTTAAAAAAACATATTGTATAAAATTATTCATTTTTTAGAGATTTTACTAATATTTCCTAACATATATGGAGTACATTATAGTTAACCAAATGGCTTCACATGCATTATTTGAATCTCTAACATAACTGAGAGAATAGGTATTATTAACCCAAAAAATATAAATGGCTTTTCCAAGGTTAGACCATCACCAAACTTCAGGTCCTGTCTTAGACACAAGACGTTTGCCACCTAGTTCAGTGAAATATTAATGGAAAATTCTTAGATAATGTCTGTACTTTCCTTCTTTATTTGTATAGGCTTTAGAAGGGTTCATTACATTTCTCTTAAATTTGAATTTTTAAAATTCCATTTCTTTCACTGGTAAGTACAAAGGCAGTAATGTACCCCTGTCCAGATGTGAAAATCCTATCCACTCTTCTTCACTTGTCATTTGACAAAGAGACCTGGTCTTTGGCCCACAGGAGCCTGAATATTTATATGATTATTATTTAACCCTGGGTCAAGACCATGATTTCCATATATTTAATCTGTACCCATATTTTAATGACTTCAACATACCTCTTCTTGAAGATTCAGAATCTTAAGAATCAGAGCCCGGTTTTCTACCTCCTAATTCATTAAAAGAAACATAATTAAAAAGTATCTGAGCAGTTCATGAAACCACATATTTACCTGCAAGTCTATTAACATTCTTTTCCTTTATCAAATTTTAATATGATATTGACATGTCACAAATGAGCCTAGTCTAAAAATATTCTTATATGGGATTAAGCCTTTGGCTTCCGGTTTTCAGGGGATCTGTGAGAAGTCACTCTTCTTGATTCAATTCATGACAGAAAGAGAAAAAATAAAAAAGAGAGAGCCTGGTTTCTTTTCCTGCTACTTACCGCCATCCTCTGATGACAGGTAGTGTGAACTCATCTATTTAAACAGCACTTTGAAATCACAAAGAGCTCTAGCTTTCAACTTGAAGCTGTCGATATTCTCAGATTCAACATCACCAGAACGTATGAATATCAAAAACTATTGCATAATTAAGAGCCCCAAGTTCAGAACCACCAAAAGAAAAAATATTCTAGGACAAATTATATTAACAATAAATAGTAACAAAATATTAACAGTAAATCTTGCAGATAGGGTAAGGTAAGAATTTGTGGGATTTCATCTTTTTGTTGTTAATATGCATTTCCTTATTTGTATAAGGTGAATGAGTACTATCTTTTTTTAATATAAAAAGGGAAAATATGTCAAACTAGGGTGTCATTGGTATAAGGATGAAGGAACACCCCCTCATAATTGGAATCAGACGACCCGAGATCAATTCTAGCTCTATCATTTATTAGCCAATTGACTTGGAATAATCAAAACATCATTGGACTTTACCTATAACTGTTAATTTTTAATGAAGAATAACTACTTACATTTCTACCTCACACAATTTTTATGACCAGTGAGATGAAACATTAAAAATTCTTTTGAGATTGTAAAACACTATAAAATGCTAAGAATTAGAGTTGTATATCTAGGACTCTGCACTTTTAATAGCAGCTAACATTATCCAGCCCTAGGAGGAAAGTAAACACATACTGCTTAGCATGAACTAACTCATCTAACCCTCATAGCCCTAGGGTATGAGGACAGAGAGGCTTAAAGAAGTTATGTGGTTTGCCTAAAGTTACACAGCCCTAGGAGTCAGACTTGAATGCCAGCAGTCTGACTTCCAAGTGTGGGCTCTTGATCATTTCCCTACATTGCCTCCACGTAAGAGTTCCTCAGTGGTCCCGAATTGCGTCTTTCCGGTAACACATTGATAAAAGACTTGCAGAGTCCGAGTCTTCACATTTTACTATTGAGGCAAGACCCAAGCTCGGCTGTGTTGGTTGGGGAAGGCCACAGATGAGTGTGACACAGGCCTGGAGCCCATCTCCTGAAGAATTGCAGGCCTAAAAATAAATTAGTCGTTCAGCTGACTACCACCATCGTTAGCAATGCTGGCGTACTGCTGGAATAGATCAGGATTTTGAAAATTATTACTGATGCTCTAGAAAATAGTTTAAGATTCGCAGAAAAAAACATGATTATGTACTTCTCTCTCTCAGCTGAGTTAAAACTTGGTTTAAATAACAATTTGCTCTAAAAATTATAAGCCTGTGCTTATTTAGTGTAAGGGCTGATTTAGGGAGCTTTTTAGTAATCTGGAACTACTAAGAAAACAGATTTTTTTTTTTAATGGAGAAAAAGTTGAAAGTTCAACAGAGACATTTTTAAAGAAAATTCAAGTGGATTTTAGTATCCTATATTCATGAGCTCACCTCTTAACTTCAGGAGCATTCCAGAGATCTAGGACTTCATGAACCATTGTGAATATGATTAATTTGTAAAGAATTTTAATCTTGGTTGAAAAGTAAAACACAGTTTTTATCCTACCTGTCTTTACTTTTCTAAGGTGTTACCAATTATCAGCTTATTGACTTCTGATTTTTGCCTTCAAATACACTCTCCTAGAGTTCAGTTATGTAAACTATATACCAAGTCCGAAGTACTTGGATGACTTACTAATTGTTTGTTCTGTGCTACAATCATGGTCTTCTGCTCTTCTGAAGCATTCAAACTAGTTTTTAGTTCCTCCAGTTCTTCTTTTAACAGATTTGTTTTCATAATAGCCTGGTGGGCACTGTGGGGGTGGAGGAGAAGGCAATGAGCAAAACCTCAACTATAACTGTCAAAGATACTAAGAAAAGCCAAGGACTATTTTTAGACCCAAGTTGAAAACCACTGAAAACTTAAACCAGATGCAAACAATAGTGAAAATATATCTACTATCTTTCATAGTTCTTGGGAAAAGAAGGGATTTGGAGGCAGTATGGTGGAGGAAGGGGGCAGAAGGAAACAAACAGTCCTGAAGATAAAGATTTGGAGACTCCCTTTGCAATCCATCATTGTCTGAATCCCACACTTCTTTCCTGCTATTAGTTAGTGCAATTTCGCAAATATTAATTGAATAGTACCATGTTCCAGGGGCTGTACCCTACAAGGGGACCTATGATGGCAGACAAAAGAGTCCTTGCCCTTATAGATACATATTAATGAACGAGATGACAACTAAATCAATAGTTTATACATATTTTACTTTAAAAGTTTATTTAGCATTGTTTACAATAACAAAGCATTAGAAACACCCTATGTCCAATGAAAGGAAATCTGTTAAATGTATTGTGGTAATTCACATCATGGAATTTCCTATGTGTACTCTCACTAGATTATAAACTGTTTTCTGAGCACAGTCTCAAAGAGAGTATAATTTTTCCCTACTAAGGAATTACACTGAGCATTCAACAAATATTTGTGGAGCTCCGACTCTGTGCCAGGCATTATGCTAGGCACTGGAGACAAAAGTGAACCTAGTCATGAGAACTCTACCCTCCTGGAGTTTATCGTCTAGGAGGGTAACAGACCATCATAATTATAATACAGTGTGATGAGAACCAAGGTTAGAGTGAACTCAAGTTCTATAGACACTGTGTAAAAGGCAGGTAGTTCAGATAATGAAAAAGGGAGGAAGGGAGAGAGACAGGGGGAGACAGACAGACAGACAGACACAGAGACACAACAGAAGCTCACTGAGGGGCTGCCAGCAGTTAGATATTGTTGGAGCCCGGAGTGGAAAATGGGAATTAGAGATAAGGCAACAAAGGCCCTATCATGAAGGGCTTTGCAAACCAAACAAAGGAATTTGGATTTTATCCTGAATAAGGATCTTTTGAAGCGTTTAAGGCAGGATTGTGATGTAGTCGGACTGGCATTTTGGAAGAGCATTCCTGCAGGTACAGCACAAGTTTTGGAAAAGGCAAGAAACTTAATCAGGAGATTGCTATAGTGATCCGGGTGAAAGGTACTGATGACTTGAACTATGTGGCAGATACAGAAATGAAAAGAAGTAACTCTATTTGAGAGATAAAAGTAGGTCAATTTAACAGGACTTGCTATTTAGAAGTGAAGGCTGAAGAAGAAAGGTGATGAAGATTTATGGCCTGCAGGCAACTGGAAGGGTGGGAGTGCTAGTCTACAGAAGACATCACACTAAGCACTAGGGTAACCAGGATGAATAATGAACAGTTCCTCCCATTAACATGGGCACAGTTAATATAGAAGATAAATTATACTGTGAAAGGACAACTGTTCAATATCAAAAACAGACTATGAGCACAAAAAAAGAGAGAGGCTTTTCTTGAAAAGGTAGAGGAAGGAGAAAAGAAGATACAAAGGCTTAATTTTGTGCCCATCCAAATTCCCTAGCCTTTCTGTTCTTCTGTGAGTTACACAATTCCCTTCAAATACACTTCTTTACTGCTTAACTTAAAAGGAGTCAGCTTCTACTGCTTGCAATCAAAAGCCCTGACTGGCACATTCATCCAAGATGTTTTTTTTTTTTTTTAAATAGAAAATGTGAAGTATTATATTTCAAATAAATAATAAGCCAACTGTGGAATGAAGAGAGCTGGACTGGCTGGTCAAAAATTATGAGGTAAGAGTCCATGTAAGAATGCTTTACTGTTTTTTTCAAATTAAATTAAAACTTTTCTGTTCAGAATGTCTGCATCTAGAACAGCTTAAACACAGATTTTGTGAGATCTTGTTGCTTTTTTCCAGATGCTCGAGCATCTCCCTGCAACCCATTTTACCCATATTTGACACGTTATCTGGTATGTTTCTTAGGACCTTTATCTTTTTTCTACCTTAAGTAAAGTTGGCGAACTTTATCATCCTTTAGGCTGTAGGTACCCTGAGGGCACATTTTAAACCTGACTCATCCATGAATCTCTCATAATAGCATGGGACTTTGCAAGAGTACAAGTTCAACCAAACCACAGAACACTTTGGAGAGGTCCACACTTAGCCCCTAGGCATACTGTTCTTTCATGGAGAACACTACCTTGAACGACAAAGAGAACATCATTGCTAGAAAAGACAGATAGGCAGTGCTAGTGGGAATATAAAATAGTACAGATGCTCTAGAAACCAGTTAGCAGCTCTTCAGATTCTGAGTTACTACCCAGCAATTCCACTATTGTTATAAATCCAAAATAACTAACAACATGTTCACACAAAAATTTGTACACAAATGCTCGAGAAGCAGTATTCATAAGAGCCAAAAAGTGGGAATAATTCAAAGTGGCCATCCTCTGATGAATAAACAAAATGGGATATAGCCAAACAATGGATTATTATTCAGCCATAAAAAGGAACGGAGTAGTAATAGGTGCTACGATATGGATGAGCTTTGAAAACATTATGCTGAGTGAAAGAAGCCAGTCACAAAAGATACATTGTATGAGTTCATTTATAGGAAATGTTCAGAATAGGTAAATCTATAGATTAGTGGCTGCTAGGGGCAGAAGGGAGGAAGAAGTGGAGGACTGCTTATCTGTAAGGGATTTCTTTTAGGACTGATAAAAATGTATTGGGAATAGATTATGGTGGTGGTTGCACAACCTGGTGAATACACCAAAAAACACTGAATTTTACACTTTAAAGGAGTACATTTTATTCTATGTGAATTATAAAAACCGTATATATTTTTTTAAAGTAAAAAAGCACTGAAAGCTCCCATATGCAATGCTCCACTATGGCTCACCTTTTTATCTGAAGGCGCAATTCAGTACAATCCTCTGATAATTGGCTATTAGCTTCTTCCAAGTTTCCAATGCCAGCTTAAACATATTATTTTCCCCCTCCAATTTCTGCTTGTTGAAATGCAGGTCTGCTACATAAGTAATCAAATCAGATACCTCTCTGCAGGTGAAAGAATAAATGAGAATAAATAATCTTCAACATCCCTCATCCGTCTAATCAAAATAAGCCCTATGGTTAAGCTCAGACTTAAATGTTCCTGTGAGATTTTTACTTTATCCTCTTCCATCCTCATAAATGTAGTTTATTTAATCGATAAATATTTATTCAGCATTTATTATAATAGCATGAAAGATTTTTTCCAAAATTGCCAGGTATTCAGCATTTGCCAGTTGCGAAGTCAACTTGCACAGCTTGTGTTTATTCCTTTCCACATCACTCCCAACATTTGTTTCCACCTACAATGAAGAGTTCTTATATCTGCCTGGGTAATGAGAGATTCTGAAATAAACTGATACATTACTCTTTCAGTCAAGGGATCTGGGCAAGTTTTAATAGGCCTTTAACTAGGAAACAATTTTTACCCTTGTATTTGCAGCCTACAGCTCACAGTTTAGTACTTATCTTTCCTAGTAGTTCATACGACTTGTTAACACTTGTCCCTCTTGCGCTAGACATCAGATTAGAAACTCTTTGAGAGTCTAGACTGAGTTTTCATGGAGTCCCAGGCCACTTCCTCTTTAATACCTTAATCCCAGAGCTTAGTACAAGTTGGGTACATTGTTCTTACACCACCTTTTTGCATGGCTAAACCTGAAGTGGCAAAGATAAACTAAGAAGAGACAGAATCACCTCTTCTTAATATCTGAAACTAACACATTTAGCAGAAAACAGCTTTTCTCATTCATTTCTAAAGTATTATTAAAGAAGTGTTTTAAAAATAATCCCCTTAAGAGGCTGAGGTCAATCTCACAACTCTACTTTAAATGGAACTTGTTTTCCATGGAAAACACATGAAGTCAATGAAGAAGAAGGGTTTCATGAGTGAGAAAATGTTCATCTATGCAATACTAGTTTCATATAATTTGTGATCCTAGTAATGAGTGAGAAAACGTTCATCTATGTAATACTAGTTTTATATAATTTGTGATCCTAGTAAATCTAGTTCTAATGTAATTGGGATAGAATAGTTATGAGTTAAAAAATAAATTTTGTTAGCTCTACCACAAAACAGGTCCAAGTGACTTAATGCTAAGTAAAATATACAGACCTATGAAATAAATAATAAAACTCGAGGCACTTGAGAAAGTGCTACACGAATGCTTACAAGACTCTTTTAGACACGTCTCCGCCGAAAGCCTCGAAGCTCTGTGACAGAGTCGCTGTTATGTCTGTGGTCATCTTAACTAAAATACATATGAGAGAGTTTTATGAAAAAAAATCCACTTCTCCAAACCACAGAAAGTGGCAGAATAATTCTGAAGAAACACATACATACTTGCTCCACCAGGCCTTATACTGCCCCGTTCAAAAACAGAATCACTGATGGTGCCACCTGATCCACTATTTGCTCCTTCCCTGTAGCCAAAAACCAAAACCAGTGAGCTAAGATTCTTTGCCAGACAAAAGTTTAGCTAAGTTTTCAAATGTGCGCTGTACTTTTCTACCCAGGTGTTTCTCTCTGGATTTTAAAAACCATCTACTCATCCAGAAACTATTTGGACCCCAATACTGTGCTTAGCTATGGTCATAAAAAAAGAAACATAAGGCATCACTTCCACTTCCACAAACTTAATCTACCATGAAAAAGCAAACGTGCATGCTGAAATAGGCAGGTGGTGATGCATAGCAGCTACGATCAGGGGATGGGGGTCTCAGTGGATTAGGAAGTCAACATAGTTTGGAGCGATAAGTGGACATTCGTGAAGGCAGCCTGTCTTAAAGGATTGGGAAGGAAAGTCATAAACAACTAATAGTTTGAAATGCATTGATGGTGTTAGCATTTTCCCTTTCCCACGAAAAACCAAGTAGAACCCAGCCTAACTGTACTTTGAGCATTTTACTCCTGAAATTTGGGGAACCCTCTCTGCAGGCCTCTGTCCAGTATACAAACTCTAGCTCTAACCCCTAAAATAAACAAATTAAAATTTCAATCATTTCTAAGGGTCTCCGAATTATGATTTTAGTTGTTAATCTTTCACTATCTCTCTGCAGCAGCCACAAAATTCTGTGTACTTAACATCTCATTGCATTTCAATGTCAGATGTCTGCCAAAAGGTGGCTGAGCAGAATAATTCATTCAGCATTATTACTATTCCTTACTCCACACCATCACCATTTCTGAGTTTCTGTTCTTGTATTTATACCTCCAGTGTTTTTTTCTTTTCCTTTACATTTGTTCTAAAAATTAGTTTTTCTTTTACCCTCGCTCCATTTTATAATTGGGTTACTGATATTTTATTATACAATCGAACTTAAATATTTTAGGAAAAAAATAGAGAATTCATAAGAAAAAAGTCAGAATCATCATGCAAATATAATCATTTTGGAATATATTCCTATTTTTCCTATGTATATATTTTTTACAAATATGAGAATATACTACATGTATGAATTTATGGCCTATTATTTGAAATAAATACATATGAATATTTAACTTGTCAAATATCTAATTACAATTTTGAGTGATTATTTAGGATTCTAGGACATGGAATTATTATATTTGTCCATATATATTTGGTTTGGTTTGCTTTTATTCATTGCTATTATAAATAGCTTTCTATACATATATTAGAGTATATGCTAGGTTATTTTCCTTAAAGTTACATTACTAGCTTGAAAAGAGTGAATATTTCAAGGGTTTAATACATACGTTCCTAAACTGCTCTTTAAAAAACAAACCGTACCCTTGCAACACTGGCTACAATGTGTGAGAAGGGGCTTATTTTTCCACCTGCTCTGGGAAAATGACAACATGGGATAGAGTCATTCTTTAAAACTCTGCTAAACTGATGGGCAAAAATTGTATGTTGTCTTTATTTGTATTTTTTTTTTTGGTCACTAATATTTGTATATTTTTCTTGTCTTCATAATTAACTTACGTATGTCAAAACATTTCAATCATTTTTTCTTGTCATCTATACATTATATCCCTATGAAATCTAGCAAGTTTTGTCATTCTTTGGGCTTGAAGTTTTCTTTAAGGAAATCCTTAGTATCTATTAGCTGATACCCGGAGATTGCTGGCTGAGTAAAAACCACAGGAATTTGGGTTCCTGTGAAAGGTGTCTCTTCTCCAGAATCCACCAGGGGCATCTGAGATCATGGGTGTCATTCTCCATCTTCACTTTTTTTCTACCTCACTATTTTTTCCTTTTCCTTTTAACTTCCCTATATTCAAGACTTCTAAATTACACTCACAGCCTAATCATTCCCACTGAACTCAAAAGACCATTGACTCCGAGTTTAAATGCATTTGGAGATTTGCTGGATGGACAGTATCAATAATTTGCCTGACTCCTATGCTACCTCAATTCTCTGTGTGAACGTAATATGTGCTGCCCCCAATCACAATAGAGTCTTATCAGAATTAACATATATAAATGTATATGTGTAGTATAATGTAGTTCTAGAGTTTGCCCATCGTCTCCTCCCATAATCAGCATCAATATCACCTGGAATCTTGTAAAAAATGTAAATTATCAGGTGTCATCCCAGACACACTGAATTATGGAGTGAGGAGGGGCATGAGTGGCCAAGAAGCAGATAATATCATTCAGGTGATTCCAATGCATGCTAAAGAGTGAGAAGCACCAAATTATAATATTTCCATCAACACAGAAAACAATGATTAGCATTTACTGCAATCAACTATCAAAACAGAACCTGAAAATGCTTCCTGCTGGGGCTGTGATTACCATTTGTTTCTAAGGCAAGTCATCCATCTTTTCATGATAGCATGGAAAGTTTCCAGATCCACATGCAGATCTCTCTTTTCAGGATTGAGCATATTCCACAGCTCCTCGAGGCCACCTTCTTCAGAATCTGGACTAGTTGTTTGTCTCAGATAATCTATTATTTTATCAATTCCTACTGAGCCTTAGGAAGAAGAAAGGCAAATTAGTTTTGGAAGATGGGTCATTTTTTTTTTTTTTTTAATAAATGAGGTGCTTAATTCTCTCGGGTTCCTTGGGTCCTGGAACATACTATATAACCCTCACAGTCCTGCTGAGTTGACATAGTAGAGTGGTCAGAGCACCGGCCTTCGGCTGGAGTCTAACGGACTTAGTGTCAAATCTTGGCCCTGGAATATGTCAGTCGTCTGGATTTGGGAAAATTAATCTCTTTGAGCTTGTTTCTTTGTGAAATGAGGATGATGATACTTATTATAGGAGTTGTTCTGAAGTTTAAATATAGATGATATGTAATCAGTAATCACTGTGGAAAGTAAACAAAATGCCACTATTTTGTCTCCCATTCTTACCTTAAAAAGCAATCAGTGAAGAAAGGTTTTTCTGCCCTGTGTGAAATGTCCATCTCAAGTAACTACTGACTTGTGGAGGGAATCAGAGAGGCCATTCTTAGATAGTCAGTCCTATGATCACATTCAGAAATTATCCAGACCGAGCAGAAAAAAAAATGGCGTAGATAATAGAGGCTTTGTTCATCCCTCTGGCAATTAAATCAAAGTTGTGACAGAAACAAGGAGCAGCAGCAAAGAAAAATCATCTGGGATCTAGATGAACAAGCCATACAACTAGGGAGCAATCCAAGAAAGCACCCTGAAACAGCAGTAGGTAGGATGGGGAGAGGACGCAGGGCTGCCCAGTCCCCAGTTGCTGAGAGAGATGGAGGCTGTGGCAGTGGCAGACGCCTCCGAAAGGGGCCATGTCTGTGAATAGATTTTCTCAATGATGGACCTGCTCATTCCAGCATCAGTGCCCATTCAG
Organism: Eonycteris spelaea; assembly: GCA_003508835.1. NCBI lineage: Eukaryota > Metazoa > Chordata > Mammalia > Chiroptera > Pteropodidae > Eonycteris > Eonycteris spelaea. The sequence goes on from PUFA01000053.1 coordinate 2,185,192, forward strand.
CTACGCGCAGAGGGCACCAGGGACTTATAGGGAGACGTTGGAGTGAGGGTTGGGAGACTCACTCTGTACAGAAGTACTGGTGATATCCACTGTTCCCTGTTGAGCCCTCCCCCTCCCAGTGCACAGACACAGCACCACCATAGCTGTGATATCATCAAACTGGATAACAGAGTTCACTCAGCCCAGGATTCCCTAAAATCCCTACTCCCCCAACTCACAGCCTCACCCAAGCCACATCCAGGTATATTCTCAATGAGTCAGGTGCTCCTTGCTGAGCAGCACCTAGACACACTGGAGGCAGATGTCCTCGGTTTCTGGTGTGGCCTTTTGAGGCAACTATAATCACAGCATCTGTGGGTTGCTTGCTGAATCTTAACAGGTGGCCCCAGAGGGGCAGAGGCTTGGGATAAATTTGGCCTGCAGCTGAACCCCTCTGAGGACTGTGCCACTGGACACCTACTTCACAAATCCACACTAATAAGACCAGGAGACTTAGGAGCTTTGCTTAGTACATAGAAATAGACATGGAAAGGCAGCCAAAACTGGAAGACAGAGAAGCAGAAACCATATGAGAGAAGAGAACAGAGATCCAGATATAATAGTCAAGTAATCTAACAGATGCAGAGTTCAAAACACTAGTTATAAAGATGCTCAGTGAACTTTTGGGAAGTGTAGATGAATCCAGTGAGAACTTCAACAAAGAGATAAAAAAATAAAAATGGAAATTATAAAAGGGAACCAGTCTGAAATGAAGAACACATTATCTGAGGTGAGAAGCATATTAAATAGAATAAACAAAGGAATAAACAAAATCAAATATCTGGAGGACGGAAAAGCCAAGGACTTGCAATCAGAACGGTAAGAGATAAGATGCCAAGACTATAAAAATAATTTAAGGAGAATATGGGACACTATTAAGGGTCCAAATACCAATCTGATTGGCATACCTGAAGAACATCAAGATGTCAAACAGCTGTTTGAAGAAATAATGATAGAAAACTTCCCTAACCTGGTGAAGGAAATGGATGTAAAACCCCAGGAAGCTCAGAGAATCCCAAAAACCAGCGATCCAAAGAGGCCCACAGCAAGACATATCATAATTAAATTGCCAAAGCTTAAATAAAAATAAAGAATATTAAAAGCAGCAAGAGAAAAAGAAATAATTACTTACAATGGAACATCCATAAGACTGGCATCTGATTTCTCAAAAGAAACTATGCAGGACAGAGGGCTTGGCAAAAAATATTCGACATGATGAAGGCACAGGATCTCAACCAAGAATACTTTATCCAGCAAAACTACTGTTTAGAGTTGAAGGACAGATAAAGAGCTTCTCAGACAAAAATAAAACCTAAAGGAATTTATCACCACCAAACAGTATTACAGGAAATGTTGGAGGGACTTCGTTAAGAAAAAAATCATGTATCAAAAACAGGAATAAAGAATGGTAACAACTTCATTCCCATCACTAAGTACCTCAAATGGAAAAGAATTAAGTGCTCCAACTAAAAGAGTGGATTAATGGAAAGGAAAACAAGACCCCTAAATGTCTGTAAGAGACTCACTCCAGAAAGACACACAGACTAAAAGGAAGGGGATGGAAAAAGATATTGCTTTGATGGACCTAGAAGGTATTTAAGTCAGAGAAAGATAAACACTGTATGATCACTTATGTGTGGAATCTAAAGAATAAAAAGAACAGACTGATCAAAAACAGACTCACAAATATAGTGGACAATTTGGTGATGGACAGAGGGAAAGGGAGTTGCGGGGGCTGGGAAATGGGGTGAAGGATTAAAGAAGTACAAATTAGTAGTTGACAGTTGGTCACGGGGATGGGGAACACAGTGGAGGAAATGCAGTTAGCACTAATATGATGGCCAGGTGGAGGTTCAGGGGAGGAAGGGAGGAATTTTATGAACTATATAGATGTCTAACCAATGTACTGTATACCTGAAACTAATTAAAATAAATTTTAAAAATTATCCATACTAAGTTACTAATTGACACACCAAACTTCTTTAAGCATAAGCATCTCTTTTACTTCTAAGACCTGCCCTGGCCTGTCTGCTTGGCGGGAACAGCAGGTGGTGGAAGGTGGATAAATAGAAGGTTAACAAGATGATGCAGGAGTGAAAATTCTTCCCTCAATAAGCTAAGAATGAACATGAAATAAGAAAAGTCTAGTAATTAGGAGGAGGGGTCAGTTGAAACAGAAACCGAGTAACTTTAAAGAGAATATTAATTTAATGGCAAACGTCATTTGGCAGTGATAGGAATACTGGAAAGGGAAAAATTATCAATACATTTAAAGAGCTGATTTTTATTATTTGTAGAATTGGAAAGGGAGCTGGACAGCTAACAAAATAATACCTTTAACTCACTTCTTTTGTTTACTAAAACTCTAAACCTTCTATCATGTACCTCAAACTGGAAAGGCCTCAGGCCTGTGATGGTTTATGTGTCACCTCACAGGGCCATGAGGTGCCTGGATATTTGGCCAAAATTCTTCTGGATGTTTCTGTGAGGGTTTTGGATGAGGTTAACATTTTAATTGTAGGCTAAGTAACAGACTGTTGTCCTTCATAGGAGCATGCCTGAATAGAACAAAAAAGGATAATTCTTCCTGTTTGACCTTTTGTTCAAAATGAGACGTCGGCATTTTTCACATGTGGGTTTTTTTCTCCACACATCCAAGCAATTCTTAGACACCAGCTGTGTATCCTATAATTCGACTCAATTTTGACACTATCTTCCTGGTGATAGTATCAGATCCCACAGGTTATTGGCTCAGTCCTACAAGACTACCCCCGCCTCAGACTGTCAATAAAAATCTAGGGTGTCACCTGCTTCTAACCAACCAGCTATAGATTGGAGGTTCTAATAACCTCCTCCTTGGGTTTAATTAATTTTCTAGAGTTTTCAGAGAAACATTTTACTTACTAGGTCACCAGTTTATTATAACGGGCTATAATTCAGGAACAGCCAGGTAGAAGAGATGCAAAGGGTAAGGTATGGAAAAGGGCACAGAGTTTCCGTGATCTCTCTGGCTTGACCCTCTCTACAAACCTCTATTTGTTTACCAGTCTAGAAACTCTCTAAACCTTCTCCTTTGGGGTTTTATGTGATTGATTAAATCATTTCCCCTTGGTGACTGAACTCAATCTCCATCCTTTCTCTCCTTCTTCAGAGGTCAGAGGGCTTGGACTGAGAGTTCCAACACTCTAATTATGGGTTGGCTCCTCTGGAAAACAGCCCCCATCCTTAGGCTGGGTCTGAAAGTCACCTCTTTAAAATAAGAATTTTATTGCTCTCATTACTTATTCAATTCCAATGGTTTTAGTGCTCTATCCCAGAATTGAAACAAAGAACAAATATGTATTTCTTACTATAAATCACAATATCACTAATGCTAAAATTAGTGAAAGTTTGATAAAGAATAAGATATTTACATAGCAAAGTATGTTCCCATAACCTGCTTATTAATTACAAAGGAAAAATAGTAACTACACAATTATAAAATGGCAGACACCACACTAATCAAGGAATCAAAGTTAAAAATCCAGATGTATTAAGAGGAACATCACTTCAATAATGTCTATGAAAATGTATAACCCGAATAAGGGGGAAATATCAGACATTCTACACAGTAACTGGCCTTCAAAAATGTCAAGGTCATAAAGGACAAGGAATCTGAGGAACTGTTTCAGACATAAAGAAACTAAAGAGATGTGACAACTTAATACAAGGATTGATTCTGAATTGGATCCTGGGCCAGGAAACAAAAAAGTTATAAAGTTCATTATTGGGAAAACTGACAAAATTTGAATATAGAATTTTGAATTACAGTATTGTAGCAATGTTAAATATCCTGATTTTGATCATTGTTCTGTGGTCATGCAAGAAAACATCCTCATTTGTAGGAAATAAACACTAGTCCCCTTAGGGGTAAAAAAAAAAAAAAACCCCAAAACAAAATAACACACACAACTTACTCTCAAGTAATCAGAAACACAGTCAAGCTTTTATCCTGCCTCTCCTTCAGGAAACAACACTCAAGACAGGCAAACAGTTGATGAAGCAGGGTAGAGTTTCTCTTATAGACTATTCCAGCTGATACGTTAGGAAGAAATGATAGAAGATTACTATTGAACATTCAATGAAAGAACAGATTTAGGCCTTCGTCATCAATAGTTTTGCCTTCTGATAAAAATACATGACAGCATTGATGAAAATTCCTACCAAAAATAAAAAAAAACTTTTATCTGATGAAATCTGATCAGAGAAACAGGCACACGATTACCAAAATTCAGATTGGGGTAAACTATGTGATAAAAGAACCAGTTTAGTTAACAAATAACTTAAAATAGAAACAAAAAGAGATGGAAAGGGAAAATAGAGAAAAGCCATACAACTAATTACTATGAACAAACCTTTCCTGGATATTTATTTTGAACAGTTAAACTATTTAAAAATAAATAAATTCCTCACACAAATGAGAACTTTTGAATACTGACAAGATCTTTAAGAAATTATGTTATATTTTTAGTCATGATAACGCCATTGGTTGAAATCAGTCTATCTTTTGGAAATATGCATTGAAATATTTACAGATAAAATATTGTGATGTCTTCGATTTATCTCAAAATAGTCCAAAGTGGAGAGGAAAATGAGTAGCATTAAAAATGAGACATAATTGGTTATGACATTTATATAAGGGTTCATTATATTATTCTCTCTACTTCTGTATATGTTTAAAATATTCTAAAATGAAAAAAATTAATCCAAATAAAACCATATTGACAGAGGAAATTGTAGGTTATAAAACAAATCAATGGTTTTTTGGGCAAATAGGATTACCGATGAATTTTCCCTTTTGTTTATTTATATATTATTATTTTATTACAATGAGCATGAATCATTTATGTACTAAAAATTACTTGTGGAAATTTTAAAAAGAACACATCTCTAAAAAAAGCAGAAGTGAAAATCTAAAATTAGAAATTTTGAGCTAAACTTGCATAGTGGTTTTATATATTTGAAGTATATATTTCTTGTGTGGCAAAACCTGTGACATGTCAGGAGTCCCAGTCAATGATTCGAGCTGGTAAATCAGCTAATAACCTCAATAAAATCATTCCAGATACTGATAAAATATGCAAAATAGCTACAAAGAATTTATTAAGAAACAACCACTACCTCAACAGCCATCCTTACTCCTATGTTAGGTTGCACACACCACGTGTGTAGACACAGACCCACAGAGCACTACATAAATCTGCCTTTCTCTCACAATAGAAAGTACGAATGACTTGATGAACACTACAATCATTTGAGGAGTTAATTTTCAACTTACCTCTGCATTTTGTGTCAAAAGCATGAAAAATATCTGTAAATAACTCTTCTTCACAGGTCCTGTTAGTGCTGTAGGTGACACCTTCCTCATCGTCATTGGTTACTATTTCCATCCTATAGAAGAAAAAGTTTGCAAATCCAGCAATGCCTTTCTGTGCTGCAATAATTTTTTTTTTTTGGTTTTAATTTTAACAGAGAATACATAATTAAGTGAACAGTAGCTCACAATACTAGCTATTTAACTTAAATAAAGCAAAAAAAAAAAAGTGGTCCTGAAAGATCTATTCATTTTTAAGTTTTGTAAAAGTACATAAAAAGGAGAGATGAAGGAGAGGGAAACAAGTTTTTGCCCTGTGACATTAAAATCACTCGATGAGAAAGCAATTAGTATAACACAAATAGAAATATTTTAAAGAAAAAGAGAGAAAGCAGAAACTAGCTATACAGAATATGTTATTTTACATTGTTTTGTTTTTCAGTTCCTATCATATATGAGACTAAACAGAGTTCCCAAAATTTCAATTGGAATTGGCCTGCAGAATTTACATTCTCCTCTGGCCCAAATTACTGGCTCTACAATGAACCCCACACTTTCTTACATGTTTTAACTCTCACACAAAAAAATTGCTAAAATGGTGTTTTCAGCATGGCACCTGGGAACTATATGAATTTTAACTCTCCTATATCTATGCATTCCCATTCTGACATTCTAATTCTCCCTGAAGAAAGTTTGTTTTCAGGTCAGAAAAGAAAAAAACAATGATTATGATTGTAAATACAATCCAGAATTTCTATCTGGTTTTTAATTGAAATCATAGAAAATACTTATTTTTACATATAAAATTTTTTTAAGAGAGAAAAAAGAAACAAACATACTTAAAAAGGAAAAGTTAGATATTTCCATCCAAGATTTAAAAACGTAGATTGTATTTTTTGTTTGTTTGTTTTTTAGTTTAGGTATCCTGAAAGTGATATGCTATTGCTTCATAGAAAGAACAAATATTAAAAAGATATTTACCATCTTCATTCAGAGATAATTTTTTCACCACTGAATCCTGAGGAGTAAAAATTTCAGAGCTTTGATCAGAGTGGAATCAAAGTCAAGGGTTAAGGTACTAAAATTATTTTCACTATGACAGTTATTTAAATCTTTATTACAGAAGGGTGTCCCCTTCCTCATCTGTGATACCAACGATATAGAATTCTGGGAGCATCTCGGCGTTAAGACGTTTTCACAACTTGTGAGGATAACAGTATATGTTGCATTCTCAGGAGACCTGAGATGAGAGAATGATGGGGTTCTTGGAGACACTATTTGAGGAGATGAAATGAGGTCACCATCCTTCTCAGAACCTGAGAAGTGGCTGCTGGGTGTAGCAATGTGAGGAGCAGACATTTTCTTCAGTACCTCCTCAAAATCTTTCCTGGTCTTAGCCTGTGGATTATCAAAGCTGCTGGACTGGTATTTGGTAATATGTTGAATGGAATTCGAAATCTCTTCTCTCTTTCGGATGGCTCTAATTTTTCTGCAAATGCTTTCCACTGGGTTATGCCGCTTCTCAGTTACCTTCCTCGCAGAGGCCATTGTTGATTTTCCTTCAATTACACAGATGAAATGACTAAAGTACAGGCAAAAGCAAACATTGTTTTTAAAGTTAGCCTTGTCCTAACATCGATTTAGCAATAGGCTATTTATTCCTAAGTCAACTTTGGAGGGATCAAGATGTCTTTAACTGTTTTAAACAATTGCTTTAAATAACTTTCCAAGAGTTTTAATTTTAGCATTCCTATTTCTAGAAAATAATAGCAGCTAACATGTATAAAGTACTTACCAAGTGACAGGCATGGGACTAAGTTCTTTATACATATCGACTCATTTTATCCTCAAAACAACTCTATAGCATAAATATTACTATTATCTCCATTTTCAGGGAAAGAGAGAAAATAGACATACGCAAAGTCACCCCAGATAAATGCCAGAACCCCGATTTGAAGCCAGACAGTCCTGCTCCAGAGGCTGTACTCCTAACCACATTGCTTTACATTTCTAATAATTTGTCAAATATGATGATAATGGTGAAGAAAATAACAGCTTCCATTTAAGTATCAGTTCTGGTCCTCATCTATCGAGAACTTACTAAATATGCCCTATGTTAGGTATTTTATATGTATTATGTCTAAACTTCATACAAACCCTGTCAGATATGTAGAAATATCCCCTTTTTATAAATAATAAAATAAGCTCAAAGAAATCAAGTAACTTGCTAATGGTCACATCTTTAAGATTTGAGCCAAAGAGTATCTAACTCCAGCATTATTTTATTTAATGGATATATGACCTTTAACAACAACAACAACAAGAAGTCTTTTCAAAACCCAGACTCATAGACACAGAGAACAGATGAGTGGTTACTGAGGGGAGGGAGCAAAATGGGTGAAAGGGATTAAGAAATACAAACTTCTAGTTATAAAATAAATATGTCATGGGAATGTAATGCACAGCATGGTGAATATAATCAATAATATTGTATTTACTTTGTAGGGTGACAGATGGTAACTAGACATTGTGGTAACCATTTCACAACGCATGCAAATGACAAATTACTAAGTCGTACAACTGAAACTAATGTATGTCAATTATATCTTAATAATAATAATGAAAAAAGACTTTTTACAAGAGAGTAATTAAGAAATTTGGAAATAAGTCCAAAATTTTGCCTAACTAAAGAGCCAGATTTTCCCTTGGAAAGTCAGAGAACTGAGACCCAGGTTGAGCAGAGGGAACTGGGATCCCAGACTCTCAGATTCTGCCTGCCCATTTCAGTGAATATTGATCTGGGATTCTGTTCAAGCCACAAAGAAAGGCCTCACTTGCAGGCCTTTGTGAATGAGCCAGGTTCACGTACCTACCACATAAAACCCGCATTTCTATTTGCTTTTCCAAGGCTTTTTTCTCCTCCTACCATCTGTTTTCTAAACTTTCGTGACTCACTTAAGTGAGCTCTGTTCCACAGCTTCTAAACTAAATCTTATCAAGAGTACACTTAAGACACTAACTCTTCATGAGCTAACAAAACTTTACAAGATTAACTTGTTTTGCTTTTTCTAATGTAGAGCAGAACATTTGTGGGGGTTAATAAGTAAGATGTGATAAAAGATTTCAAAATGTATGCTACCCACTCCATATATGGCCTGGATACATCTCCTGCCTGTCCTGCCCAAACCTCTTTTTTAGTTTTAGATCCTGGTAGAAAAGTTTAGCTTCAATCTGCCATAACACTTAAAAATACAAGTGTAACTTGATTTATGCAATAACTGTCTTTGGAAAGTACTAACTGAAAATTAAAAATTGAGAGTTAATTCTACCAGTAAAACCAGTTGCTTGGAGTCTCTTAAAAGAATTCTCTTATTTATCCATTTTAATTGACTGAATATTTACTACATATAGATAGTACACCCATTGACATCTCAATGGCAAGGATTTCTTTTTAAGTTTTCTGAATCTTAGTGGCACTCCATATCATTCATCTCTTTAGGCATTCGACCAATACTGATCAAGTATCTAAAAGTGCTAAACCTTGTACAGATACTAGAGGTACAAAGATGAGGAAAACAGAGTATCTGTTCTCCTAAACTTGTATTCTGTGAAAGATATAAATATGAACAAGTTAGCCACTAGAATCTCCAGATTAGATCCAGGATGCCCAATAAAGTTTGAATTTCAGATAAACAATGGCTAATTTTTTAATAAGAGTATGTCACAAAAGTTGCACAGGAAAAATATATTAAAACATTATTTGTTGTTTATTTGATGTTGAAATTTCACTGGACATCTGCTATTTTTATTAGCTAAATCTAGCATTCCTAAATCCTACAGATAAACAAATAATTACACACTAGGAAAAAAGGTGCCAGGGGCTATGAGAGCATATAATAAGGGGTTATTCTAGTTTGGAAGTGAGAACAGAGAAAAATTGGGGGGCATCTATTATGCATCATGCACTGTGCACAATACTATACATATTGTTTGCTAAATCCATGGTTATAAACAGAAAATTAAAAAGTGAAACCATAATTATGCTATAGGAATTTCCATTTGTGTTCACATTTGCTAACTGTAATGTAAAATATTATTAGAGATTATCCAAACCAATTATTTCACTAATCTTATTTCTTCATTTCTCCTATGATTGAACTATGTTTCATTGTTTTGTTTCTAGAATCTGAGTCCCATTATTAATATAATCTGAATTGCCTTGTTATATATAGTAAAAGTTCTTGTATCAATACTTTTCAACCACCTCCTTGAATCAAAACTATAAGGCAATAATTAAACCTCTTACAGGTGCATGGCAGGCAGCACCTATAAAACAAGTGTGATTGGTTTTTCACCTAAAGTTAGGTTATTTCTTACTTATTCAGTTTGCACCAGTGATGTAGCTGCAGAGTTCAACACTAACCTCTAAGACTTTTGCATTCTTTAATGAGACTTACAGGTCTTCTACAATTGTTCTGACTTCCTAAAGCTGTTATCAATAGGTTAGAATAAATTCACCATGTATAGTATAAACAATATTTCATATTCTTAGGAATTTACAAACAACATAAGGGTATAATTTTTGTTTTTCAATATCTATATTCTTCAATTACTAAGAAACAGTTGAATATCTTTGTAAAGAATGACAGATGTTCAGAGATACAAAGTAGCATCTTTAAAAAAATTAGCAAATTTCAGGGTGATTCCAGAAGCTCTTTAGAAAGCCTTCTGAAGCAAACTCTGACTCCAAAAAGATTGTTAACAACGGAATTACCTTTCTCTTACCAACCATTTACATTTTCTCTTCCTTTACTCATAGTTATTTCTTAATCATTGAACTTAAGAACTTTAGATCAAGTAGCTTATTTTAACAATCTTTCAGTATTTAATTATGTAAGTCAGGCAAAATTTTCATCTGGGTCCCACTTGGTTTAATTAAACCTTAATGTATATAAAAATTTAATATAGATAACTGTACAGGCTTATCTTGGAGATACTGCGGATTTGGGAATGTTCCAGACCACAGCAATAAAGTGAGTCGTGATCTTTCTGTGGGTGGTGGGTTTTGCCTTCAATTTGTAGAAAACACAAAATCAGTGAAGTGCAATGAAGCAAAGCACAATAAAACCAGGTATGCCTGTACATGTACATAGGTGAACAAAGGGGTCCTTTTGCCAAAAACTCCCTTCATTAACAATTAGATGCCAGTAAACTCTTCTCTGAAACAAAAAGAAACATCTGTTCACTGAGGTGTTCCCAAAAACTCATCTGTAGCCAGCCCAGTGGGAGGGCAGAGCATAGTTTTCTACTTAACCAATAAACTTCATATTTACCAAATTACAGTGTTTTTTAGTCTCTTGTGACTTATACTTAATATATGATAAAATTATAACACTTATTTCTCCCTTTCCTCTAGGATAGGGAACTTCAGCTGTTAAAATGATTTACAACCCACAAGTCCCGGACTAAGTAACGCTCAGTGAGGCTGCCATGCTGCAAACCCTTTTGATTACTAATAAATGCAAGCTGGTATAGAATGAAACTCTCTCCTCCCACCATTCCCTTAACCTTGTTATAATAAGCTGTGGCTGGGTCACACCAAACTTATTATAAACATCTCACATTGAAACAATTTCTGAAAAGCAGTCACACATATGCCTCTGAAAACTGACTATGTCCTTCTGTTTCAGTTCTTATTATATAAAGTCTGGTTTTCTTCTCAGAATTCAGGAGAAAACCTATGATAAATCTCCCAGCTCCAAGAACCCAGGCACTCCCACATTATTGCCCACAAAACCACATAACCAATTTCCACTAATACACATTCCAAATGACCAAGGCTGGAAACCACAATTCAGGACTTCAGTATCCAAAAGCCGCTTTGAAAACAATAATGGGATTTGCTTGTGGTGAAGGCACATTTCTGGGGAAACTCACTGTATCACTTTCAACTACCCATCTTTTTTCCCTTTTTTTTTTTTTTCAGTGTTTTGGTTTTATTCCTAGATTTAAAGTTTCAGCGAACTCTGTTGAGCACCCAATACAGCCTGATGTTGGAGGTTTATCTCACTTGCTACAAGGACTTTGAATTTGGGGTGGCCCTACAGAGGCAACAGGACAAGTGCATCTGGGATTATTTCTCCCTGCTCAGGGAGACCTTTTTTGACGTTAGATAACTAAGGGCCATAGCATCAACTAAAATGTATTTACTTGGGGAAAACTCACCACGTTATTTTCACTTCACCGCATCAGCACTCCAAGAACGGTCTTCTGAAAACTGGGAAGTGGTGGGGGCGGGGGCTGGGGCTGCAGGATCAGGTGACCGGGTGGAGCTAACTTCCACAGGGTGGTGTGGAGTGAAGTCGGACAGGCTGGAGAAGCGGGAAGCCACTGATCAGCTACACCTGCCTCTTTGGTTCTAGCCAAGATCATGAGAGTCCGGGTGCGACCGGAAAGACACAGGGAGGAAGAGGAAGACCGACCGCTTTGCCTGCATCCACGCCATTTGGGTGTACTCTCCGCCATGGTGATAACAACAAAATATAGATCGCTCAGAATATACTCTCTCTTTAATCAGGATGAAGGAAAAGTCCCCTTTTTACGTTAAACTTCATACATTTCTATTGCGCCAAGCGCTGTATGCTTTCTAAAACATTAATGCTGTTCATCATTATATCTTTTATGGGACCATATATGGTTTGGGAAACTCCACATATCAATTATGGAAAAAGCAATAATTAGGCCTTTAAAGAAGTACATGAGTGGAACATTGAGCTCCAGGGGAGGTCAGGATAGGGTAAGCTCAGTGCGCTTTGAGAAGCCTTTATAAAATAGATGGGATGTAAGCTGGGCTTTAATAAGATGTTTTGGAAAGTTAGGGGCTTGGAGAAATCTGGGAGGGAGGTGGGGAGAGACAAAGTATAAGCACAGTGGTGAGACTAAGCTTTTTTGGCAGCACTGGGTCAACAGTCTGATGGAAGCAAGATAGTGGAAGGTTGTGGACTAGTGAAAAAATATGTAAGTTTTCATAGGTGGGATACAAGCAGGTTCAGAAATGAATGAGATCTTCCATAATGACGTTTGCCATCCAAGGAAATTACATTCAACTGGGATAAACATCTTAGAACAGAACAAAACCTACCATGAAACAAATAAAAAAGCAAACCAGGATCAGGGTTCTAAACACACAGCCCAAAGCGTCATTACTGGAACTGGAATTTTGTTCTCAAACTGGCAGTTTTGCCTACTGTCCAAGGGGCTTCTCTGGCCAGACCACTCAGGTCCCTAATCACAAGCTTCATAAGCCTTCGCATCAGTGTTTTCCTACTTTTCCCTATTTTCTCTCTCCCCAGCTCCTCCAAGGATTTTTGGTCCATCTAGATTTTTATATATGTTTCTATTCCTGCGGGTCATCATTTCTGCCACCAGGTGAGTAGGAGGGACTGTAGTAGTTAAGAGTTGGGGCTCTAGATTGAAATAACCTGAGTTCAAATCTGGGCTCTGCCCTTACTAGTGCTATGACCTTAGGCAATTTATTTAACTCTCTGTGCCTCAGTTTCTTCATCTGCAAAATTGCATCAATACCATGGGTTTGCTGCAAGAATGAAATGAGATAACACATGTATGATGCACTTTCTGAGACTCTTTTAATTTATTCAGATATTAAATGTCCTCTTAAAGCACAAAATAGTGCCCAGAGAGAAATGACCAGTTAACCATTCCTCTCATTAGTCTTGCTCTGTTTAATTTCCCATCAAAAGAACTATTATAACATCCATGCTTGTGATCTCCTTCTTATCAATTTACAGATACCGAAACTAGCAACACCCAGAGAGATTTCCCTCTAGTCATAAAGGAAGCTGGCCGCAGAGCCAGAAATAATATTCAAGTTCTGAATCCACTAGACCATATCGCCTGTCTGACAAATTCTACTCTTACTTCCTGGTCCAATTAAGTGTATCGCACCTAATGCTTCCCAGAGCAGTGAAAGAAATAACCTGAATAAGTTCCAAATTGAATGAACATGTTATCTCATCACTCATTTACTGATTGCCTTGTGCTGACTCTAACAGACACCCTCGCCTTGGGCTCAGCCCCTGGATGGCACTTGTCCTAAAGGCAGCCAGAAAGGCATAGTTTCCACTGGAGCAGCTTCTCCACCCATAGACACAGGCTTCCTGAACAGGGGAGTATACAGAGGGACAAAATGCAGACTTTACAAAGAGAAACCCAAGATGGGCTTTGGGTGTTGGATACACTGTAGGTAGAAGTGATAACATGTTGTTTACTGGGCAAGTCATTCCCCTTAAAGCGTATTAACTAGACAGGTTAGAGAACCTCTAAGGGACCTCATCCCTAGTCTTCAGAATAACATGTCAAGGAAATGAAATCCCAACATGTAAATAGGAAAAAAAAAAAAACTATTTAAATCTCTAACGTGTTGTTAGACGTGAACCAGTAGCTGGATGCTGGGATTAATCTCTAGTCGATCCAGGGACTCATTTTGTCTGACTAAATGTAGGTTGGAGGGGGAGAGGGGCCCTTTAGAAAAAGAAAAACAGACAGTGGAATCCCTTTTTAGTAAAGGCACGGCCAAACATAACATACGTGTTTTTTTTTTTTCAAAACCCACTCTGTGTAAAATGCACTGTTTCTTATAATATATTCCATTGTGCTCTTACAGTCTAGGAATCACTGTCATTAAATTGCTTTCCAAACTAAGAAGCAAATGCAGAGTCTTTAAGAAGCAAATGCAGAGTCTTCAGGAAGCCAATTTTTATAAATATATACTGTTCCAGAAAAAAAAGAGATTGGGAATTTTAGTGACCTGTGGTTTCATTCCAAAAAAGGAACAGAGAAGTAAATTCTTTAGAAGAAAAATTGGCGTGATACTTTTGTAGGACAGTTAAAATGAAGGAAGGCCCTGAAGATATGGGCAAGGCATGTATTAGTGGAATGAAAATCATCTGTTGCCTTTTCAAATCTACCCTCTGGAAATAAAGCAAGATAAGCCGGTCCTTGCTCAGTGTCCCAGGAGACTGACGTCTTTATGGACATCAATCTAGCTCCGCTGCTCTCTGATTCCCATTGAACTTGGCCAGTAGGAGGTGCCAACAGAGAATAGATGGGTAGGAGGAGAAAGAGCCTTGGTTATTGACTCTGCTTCTCCTGCCCTGCTGGGCCTGGCAGTGGTTCATGGTTTGCCTCGGCTCCTGTCATGCAGCCCTCTCCTACAGCCAACAGCCCTCGCTTGGTTCTGCACACCTTCCCTCCCTGGGCCCTTGCTGCGATGGTAATGGCCCCCTGAAGGCCTGATGCCAACCACGGGGTGCTCCTGACTCCCTGGTTCCCTTAACCCTGTCCACACCTTCAGGAATGAAATTGTTTTCAGCCTCCCCTTTTAAACAATGTGCCAGCAGTTTCCTAAGGGACCCTGACTGATAAATACTCAGAGGTGTGCTTAGCTGTTGTGTTAATTTCCAGGCCCAGTAGGGTTATTATCCTCATTACACCAAGGGTGTAATGCCTCCCTTAAAATGTTTCGTTTTTGTTTTTAAATGGTGTAGCCTTTCCTTCTAGTTAAGTACATGCAGCTAATTCAAAGAGAGATTTGACTAAAAGGAAAAAAAAAAAACTTCACAAGCTTTCTTCTGGAAATTTGGATAGCTATTGCCAAATTGGTTTCCATAGAAGTTGTATCAATTTATCTTCTCACCAGCGATCTGTGAGCCTGTTTGGTTCCCCACACCCTCACCAACACAATGTGTTGATCTCTGCCAATCTGATAGGTGAGATATATCATCTTGTCATTTTAATTTACATTTCTCTCCTTACGAATGTAGTTTCATATGTTTAAAGCTATTTGTATTTCCATTTCTATGTTCTATTTGTATTTAGTCATTTTCCAATAGGAGCTTGACTTTATCGATTTACAAAAGCTACATATTAATAACTTAACTTCTTTGTATTTTATGTGTTAGAAATGCATTTGTACAATTTATCATTTCCATTTTTGTTGATATTTTTGTCATGCATATTTTAGTCAAATTTCAATCATCTCTGTGTCTCCTCTGAGTTTGTGTTAACATTAGAAAGCCCTCCTGACTAAATCATAACATTCTTCTATGTTTTTTTCTAGTACTTTTTGACTCAATACACTGAGAATTAATTTTGGTATATAGGGAAACAGAACTCTAACCTTCATTATTTTTCAGATGGCCATCCGCTTTTTTCCTAGGAAACTACCCTATAGATATACTTGCAAATATTTACAAAGATAAATAAAAATATATTAAAGTATGTTTGGAATGGCAAAATATTGAAAACAAATTTTGTATCCTTCAATAGGAGACTGGATATATATATATATATATATTATATATATATATATATATATATATATATTACGGTTCATTCAACACTGGAATAAAATACGGCTCTTTAAAGAAAGCAATTCTTTAAGGGCTGAAATGGAATCCTGAAGTTATCTGGTCAAGCTACAAATCAACCCTAAGGTGAAGAACAGTGCTTACACCATTTCTGATTTTAAAATATACAGGACAAACCAAAGCAAAACAATGTACACGTAGATACAGAGGAAACTCGAGACAATGATAGTCTTGTAAGGGAAGCTGGAGGACTAAGAAACAGGAATAGAAGATATTTGATTTTTTCTCTGTATTTTTTTTTATACATATTCATTTACAATATCAACTTAAATGAACAATGAGAAAAAAGTAATCGATTTTTTAAAAATCATCATTATGTTTTGTTGTCTGATTTATTACCATACAATGTAGATTTGTAAGATATCATTCACACCATTGAAATCTGCCCCTTAGTTCAGCCACTCTTTTTATACATAGCTGCGAAAACATGGATCAGAGGCACCCTCTGCTGGTAACCAGTTTAAATTCAATGACCCAGAAACCATTAATAAACCTATGGGTTTATCTTATGCTTTACTTTGTGATTATTGTGTCCTCAAATAGTATATCATGAGTGGTATTTTGTATCATAATGTTTTTATTTTTAAAAAACCGATGGGAATTTTCTAAGTTTAAAAAAATTATACATTTTTGTAGCAATCCACAATTGTAGTGTTTCAACAATTGTCTAAGTATAAAACTCTACTTTTGATAATGTGGGAATATTGAGAATAAAATCATAACTATTTTTAATAATAGTTATCAGCAATTTGTACAAAAGTAAGCAGTACTGTATGTTTGTCTTGTCAATCTATGTTTTCATCATGTTCATCATTATCATAATTCATTCACTCAACAAATATTAACACTTGGTATACAGAAAGTATGTCCTTGTGCTGGGAAAACATCGAAAAAAATAGACAAACTTCCTGCTCTCATAGGACTCACTTCCTACCAAAGGAGACATAAAATTAACATAACCGACAAAAAGATATAGTATGTTATAGTCTTATATGTGCTGAAGCAGAAAAGTAAAGAGAATGTGAAGAATGTGTTTGGAGGGAAGTTTGCTATTGTAGATGGGGTAGCCAAGGAAGAGCTCACCAGAGGTAATTTGAACAAAGACCTGAAGGAAGTGAAAGAGCTAGCCAGAGAATATCGTGAAAATACATCCAGGCAGAAGAGCAAGTGTAAAGGTCCTGAGATACAAGTTCCCCTGATATATTTGAGAAACAGTAAGGAGGTCAGTGTGGCTGAAGTGAGAAGAACATGGAAGAGTAGTAGGAAATGAGGTAAGAGCAGTAATGGGGGAGAACCATAGGATCTTAGAGTTATAGAAGGACATTGGTTTTTACTCTGAATGAGATGGGAAGCCATTGTAGGATTTTAAGGAGAGCAGACATGTGCTCTAATAAATGAATAAACTAAAAGGATTCCAGGGTAGATATAGTGAGATCAGTTAAATGTTTATATCACTGATCCTGGAGCAGAAATAATGACAAGAAGTTATAGACAGACGGGTAGATGATTAAATAGATAGATGAGAGAGAGAGAGAGAGAGAGAGAGAGAGAGAGAGAGAGAGAGAGAGAGAGAGAGAGAATAGATGAATAGATATGGGGAGAGACAGAACATGCTCACAGACCAAATGCTCACAGCACATGAGAGTGACAGAGAATCAAGAACGACTTTAAGATTTGGTCCTGAACGCCTGGAGGAATGTAGTTGCCATTTGTTGAGATGTTTGAGAGGGAGGGATGACTATCAGGGGCTCAGTTTTAGAATGTCGGGTTTGAGATGCTATTAAATATTCAAGTGGATATTTTCAAATAAGCAGTTGGAGACAGTCTGCATTCAGCAGAGTGGTTTGGGTTATGCTAGGAGTCCTCAGTATAAAGGTGGCATATAAGGCTGTGGGACTCATTGAGATCACCCAGGGAGTAAAGGTAGATAGGAAAGAGAAGTCCAAGGCCTAAGCCCTGTGGCAGATCAACATTTATCAGCCTTGGGGATGAGATGAGGAGGAATTAGTAAAAAAGACAAAAGGAGCAAGATAGAAGGTGGAAGGTGGGAAATTCAATGAGTGCAGTGTCCTGGAAGCCAAGTGGGGAAAGCGTTTCAAGGAAGACAAAGTGATCAACTACTGATCAAGTAAAATGAGAAAACAATTTTGGATTATCAGTAAGTGAGCAGGTAATTTGGTCATCTTGACAAGAGCGATTTCATTATAATGTGTTCAAATGTGAATGTGGAGTGAGAAATTAGAGACTGAGAATGGACAGTTTGTTGTGTTGCTGTAAAATATTGTGACTGTAGTTAACAAAATGGTGTTGTGCACTTAAAAGTTTGTTAAGAGGGTTGATCTCATGTTATGTATTCTGACCATACACACAGCAAAGGTACATAAGGAAACTTTTGGAGGTTATGAATATATTTATTACCTTGATTATGGTGATGGTCACAGGTGTATACATTTTTCAAAACTTATCAAGTTGCATATATTAAATAGGTACAGTTTTTGTATGTTACCTTGATAAATCTGTGAAATAAAGTTTGCTGTGAAAGGAAAGAAATGGATACTCGTAGAGAGAAAAATGGAGTTGAAGGAGTTTAGTGTTTTGGTTTTAGGGTTTCTTTGAATTTGAAGAAATAACAGCATGTTTGCATGTTTATGGAAATAAACTGATCCAGAGAGAAAAACTGAGGTTGCAGGAAAGAGCAACAGGAATGTGGAAGCTGCTCGTAGAGCATGTGTCAGAGGAGGCTGAGTATCAAGCGAAGGTTCAGACTCGCTAGCTACAGAGACAGGCTGTCCACAGGACTGGGGAAGGTACCAAGTACGGGCCCAGATGCAGATCGATAGGCGAGGTGTGGGATGGGGGGAGTGGGACGCTGGTGAATATCTCCATCTGATTACTTCAATGGTCTCAGCAAAGCCAAAAGAGACATAGTGTTGGGAGTTTGAGGAGAAAGGTAAAGTATAAAATAATCTAAGAGAGAGACGAGAGAGACTGGATTAGGAAAGCACGGTATGATCGTTGGGTAGCACGAGAGACGATGGCATGAAGATTCAGTCCCAAATTTCATGTAAGACCAGCTGGCATGGTTGCATGAGTTTTTGGGGTTTTTTTTTTGGTTTGTTTTTTGTTTTTTGTTTTTTTAGCTGCATGGGTGCAGAGACTGAGTAGGCGAAGAATTGGAGCTACCTAGGGTGTGAGTTATCCAAGCAAGTTCAATGTGAGACGTGAAAAGGAGTTAGTAGAGTTGAGAGTGTATTTGAAGCAGGACTTGGGATTCAAGCCAGGTAGGGAGAAAACATAAGACATATCTGGGGAATGAGAAGGCGACAGTGATAAGATCAATGGATGGAAGATCCTGCTAGAGTCAAAGAATAGGGGTAGAAGATGGCAGTCAAAGAGTAGAATCCCGAATTTGAAGTATGACAAGGCTACAGCAATTGGTAGTGACATGTCAAGGGTATGGCCATGGCAGTGACTGGCTGTCGTAGTGTTCCAGTCACTAGGGAAGCACAAAGTTTATGTTCTTTCTCCAAGAGGAGGCCTCATATGGCACCTAGTGACTGAGCTTTTTGACTTTGGTGCTATGATTATATACTTGCCTTGGGTGTACTTGGGAAAACAAACAAACAAACAAGAAAACTTTCAATGGTTCATATTTCCACATTAACCATTAGAATACCAAATAGAACACATACCAGTATTTTTTAAATGGAAAAAGTATTTCATTCCTCCCAAATGTGCAATCATAAGACCAGAGCCCTATTTAGTTTGTAAGACAAACATGTTTTTATTTTTCCTGCCTGCCAGATAAGAATTAATGTTAAGGTTGTATTACATACATATTGCATTCACTTTCTTGTTTTTATGATATATGAAATGGAATACTTATTCACCAGGGCTTTTCCCCTACAATCCTATTACAAAGTAACTAGCACAGCAAGTTGAATAATAAATCAAACACTCAATGTAAAATCTAGGTGTTCTCTACACACCTAAATCAACAGGCTGAGCTTTGTCAAGTTGTGGGAGAGAGGACCTTTCTCAGATAAAACCTATTCCTGAAAATCAGCAGCCGGTTGTGAAACTGTTACGAAGATAAAATAATTCTGACACTAGAATACACATCA
The DNA here is from genome assembly GCA_003508835.1 of Eonycteris spelaea. Classification (NCBI taxonomy): domain Eukaryota; kingdom Metazoa; phylum Chordata; class Mammalia; order Chiroptera; family Pteropodidae; genus Eonycteris; species Eonycteris spelaea. The sequence continues at coordinate 2,205,156 of PUFA01000053.1, forward strand.
GCACCTTGTAGGTCATAAGAGAGAGATATCAGTAAGTGTATCTTCATGAAAAGTCTTTCCAACAATTTGCTTATCTATTGTTTACATTATTTTGCTGGGACAACTAAACTGGGCTTAATTTCCTGACACTTAACAAAGCATTTTTATCAGCAACAACCAAAGGGTGCTTGGGATTTTTTTTTTTTTTTCACCAGTCAGGTCAGAGTGTTTGCAGTATAGACACTGGGGATTTCTTGGTGTCCTCTGCAGGAACAGCACCAGTGTAATTGCATCTGAGGCTCTGCTAAGACCCCTGGGTGCCTGCTCCCTTTATACTATTCTAAATACCAGATATAGGTGCATGGAGGTCTCTGTGAAAAAGAAGAAAAAGAAACCAAAAAAGCCATTGATTTTCACTATTTGTGAAAAATTACAATAAATTTTGTGTTATCTTGGGTCAATCTGTTGATGAATTTATTTCTTCTGAGTAAATTGGTTGAGATGGAAATGTTAATTACTGAGCAAGAAGACAGCATCACAAAAGACCAGTGATGGCCATTATCTATCATCTCTATTACTTGGGCTTTCTGCCTGGCTCAAAAAATACACTTCCTGACAAAATAGGCAGGTTTCCTCTTAGTCTGCTAGTTGTTCTTAGCGGAAAAGGGCTGGGTAATTTCTTTCATGTGGATTATGCTTCACAGAGTCAAACTTGGCCTTTAGTGAGCATTTCCAACTTCTGATCTTTGCTTGTTCACCCCTCCACCCCTGCTTTCTAACAAATTTGACTCACCCTTCTGCTATAATTAACTACAAGAGGAGCAGTAGTGTAGCATAGCTATAAAGAGCATGAACTCAAGATTTAAATTGCCCAGGTTTTTCTCTAAACTCTGCTTCGTAGACAAGAAACATAACTTCTCTATGGCAATTTTCTTCTCTGTAAAATAGCAATGATAACAGTATCAAAATAAAGATTAACTGAATTGCTAGATGTAACATACACAGAACACTGCCTACCATGTCTGAGCGTTAGCTATGTTATTGCCAAAAACATATCAGATAGTGAGTAGTTTCTCTTGGCTTCTCTGTGTCTTACCCATCTTTGTTAAATCTATTGCTAGGAAGCAAATCGCCTGATTTAGAGGCTCAGATCTATAAACATTTATGATCTCAGAGTTCCTGTGGGTTATGAATCTTGGAATTTTTAGTTAGGTGGTTCTACTTCCAAGATTACTCACATGATTATTGGCAGAACTTCATCCCTGTCCAGAAGGGCCTCTGAGTAGGGCTGCCTCACAGGGTAAGCAACCCAAGAAAGAAGAATCAATCTCTCTCTCTCTCTCTCTCTCTCTCTCTCTCTCTCTCTCGTACCCCAGGAATAGCAACAGTCTTTTCAAACCTAATTCTAGAAGTGATTTCCCATCACTTCTGCCGAATTCTATTCATTATAATCAATTCACTAAATCTAGTCCACACTTAGGGTAAGAGACAAAGGCAGGGATCACTTGGGATACCCTACCATACCGTTGACTGTGATGTAGAGAATGTCCCTAAATTATTTTGCCAATATATGTATTTAGAGGAAATATTATTTTTACCAGTGAGAACCAGTTTTCTACCCTCTTAATAAACATACAGACACTAGTTTTGCCAATAAAAACCCACATTTAACATCCAATATGCTAATTCGCCAAGGCCTGATTGATGGAGGACATAGGCTGCCAGAGAGCCTGGCTTTTCCTTGTAGTGCTAGATGACCACCCTGGAACACATGCTGGAAAGCAAGTATCCCTAGAGATACCGCTTAAATAAATTGACATATAATGCTATTATGCCAACTGCACTGAAGTTTCTAAAAGTACATTAGACTTTATAAAACCTCCCTTTAAGATTTTCTATTAGTCCTACCCAAGTCCTACATCTATGAAAATCTTTATTTAAAAAAATATATTGCTATAAATAAAAGAAATAATAAAAAGAAAATGACAGAACTTACATATTTTTTTAACTTACTTGAGCCTCAGAATGGAAAATCCAGACAAGTGGAATGTCAGTGTTGAATCCCAACGCGCAGCAGCTCAAAGCTGAGAAGGTAATTTGTTGACTTAATAAAGCTCTCTTTGGCAGTTCAAAAAGCTGTGGTGGCATTTCTGCTTCACAGAGTTCTGAGGAGTTTATCTCTATTCACTCTCGAATACAATTAAAAACAGGGAGCATCCAAAACTGGTAAAATAGCAATAGTACAAAATAATCTTTAAACTAAAAAAATGAAGGTTTAAAGTAACTAAAAGCAAATTACATATACATATATATAATCTCAAATAGAGAGAGAGAGAAAAGGAAAAAAAGCCTGAAAAATAAAAGCTTTATGTGGGTGTGTGCGCTTTAAATATATGCGAGGTTTCCCATGCTAGACTTTCAATGTCAATGGTTAATATCCATTGAGCTAAGAAGTTAGAATTCATCTATCCTTGAATAATCCAAGAGATTAACATCTGAACCTAGAAACTTCCTTCACAGTATTTTATATGCAGCTTGCCCTATTCTAGAGCAAACACTGCAGACATCTAATTTCCCTTACACTCCACAGTCCATGATCCCTAAGAATCTATCTTTCCTAGGTAGGAGATTGGTCGCTAACTCTTCTGTGGACCATAAAGCCTGAAATGTTGCCTATTTTAAAAAATGTTTCCCTAACTGGTAAAAGTTAATTAATTAAGAGTTTAAATATGATCGCAAGCACATCATTCCCGTTTTGTATTTCCAAAACCCGAGGAAATGGCTATGGCAAGACACTTCCAGTCTGAAAGCAGACCCTGCGTGCTATATATACATTGGCCTGCAGAGCTGACCAGTCTATTATTTGGAAGCACACTAGAGGTTTTAGAAGAATTTGAACACATCACTACCTATGCAGCCCACCTGTGGCTATTTAAATTTAAGTAAAATAAAAACAAAAAGCAAAAAACATTTAGTTCCTCAGTCACACTCGCCACATTTCAAGTGCCCCATGCCCCATGCGCTAGCCTTGACCGTGCTGCTGAAGATGAGACTATCAGGTTGCAAAGCACTCAACGGGCTCCTGAGGAAAGGTAGAGAAAGAGTACCTAAAACGTTGTTGCTAATGATGCAACGAGACCAAAGCCGAAAGACTGACGCGCACAAAGCAAAAGGAAAATAGGACGCCGCGCAACACATGCGAAGGAACGTGGAATTAAGAACCATGAACCAAGGTAAACTGGAAATTGTAAAGCAAGAAGTGGGGAGTCTAAACATCACAGTGCTCAGTGTTCGCGAACTAAAAGGGACTGGCACGTACAGTGTTCTACTCTGGACATGACAAAGTCCCAGGAGTGGGCCGGGGATCTGAATATTCCTGCTGGGAGAGACTCTGCCCTCAGGGGGGCGATCTGGAGGAAATCCAGCCTGCGGGCTCTTCCTGCTGATGCAATCTGCCAGAGAGCCAGGGTCTCCCTACAAGTGGGTCAGTGTGCAGTCCCGCCAGCCACGTGTAGCAGCCACCCCCTAGCCTCTTCCCCAGACATTCCCACGGCCGCCAACCCAAACGCGGCGAGAGCCTGGGACACATCAGATTTGTCCTCCGCTCAGCTCCAGCAATCTCCACAGCCGAGGGAACAATGAAGGTAACTGCTTATGATTTTGACTGTAGTTTACAAAAATGTGTGTATGGAGTAAGCCTGCGATTCATCAAACACAAAGTTGGCAGGGAGGGGATGGAGGAAGGACCACCGTGGTCTGTGTCCACGCAAATGTTGTAACATTTTCTTGGTCAGTCAGTCATTGCTGGATGGGACCTTCCATTCTTCTGTTGAACCTCCACTCACAGGATGCGCCTCATCAGGCTTTTTCACTGCTGCCTTTGTGAACAAAGATAAAAGGCTGCCAGCAGCTCCTTTCCCTCCTTGTTAATGAAGTTTGGAAAGAAAAAGGAAGCTTCTCGCAATTTCTAATATGCACAGGAGGTGGGGGACTTTGAAGAAGAGGTCTGAGGGTGTCAGACCTCTGGCTGTAAACAGGGGTTTTCTGCTGGGGGTAAGCAATGAAGGAAGAAGGCACAGAAGAAGGTGAGGAGGGTGGCAGGGGGAAGTAAAACGTCCCATCTTAATTAAAAGCAGAAGTTTCTTGCTTTGTGTCTTCTGTAAGTAAATTAAAGCTTCCTTGGAGTTACAAATCACATAAGCCTAAGGGCATTCTTTTTTTAAAACTGAGGGAGCACCCTTAAGGCTCTTATTCTTATGCTGATCAAGGATAATTAGCCTCCCTGCCTATCTGAAGGTTTTGGTGTAGGAATGAACTCACAGTGTTCTATTTCCCTGGTCTTACACTTTGAAAAACTACAATAAGATGGGGTTGAAACCACAGCTTTTTCCTAGGAAAGTGAAGAATGGGCAAGTCGTCTTGCCATCTGACATTGTAGAAGTATTAGATTCCTCCTATAGGCATTCTGAACTTTTAGAAGAAATAAATCCATGTTTCGGTTTCAAAGGAAGGAGATGAAGTGTTTCTCAACTGTGCTTATTCACAATTTCACTTAAAGAAATAATAAATAAATGGTGTGTTTTTTCATCAGAAAAAAAATGTCCACTAAGATTAAGCAGGAACAGTGTAGAAATGCTGGTCTGTATTAAGAAATTATACAAATGTGCCACAGTGAAAAATTTAGCAACGTTTTTCTTTTATAGAGATTCTATTCCTGGCTTGCTCATGTCTGTTTAACTTCAGCTGAAAAATACACTTTGCATGTGAATAATGTTAATGAGTAAAAGGAGAAAATTATGAGAATAAACAGTCTTGCTTTTCCAGTTTTTCCCTGTTTTATGTGGAGCTGCAGTTGATTATGCATTTTCGTAAGTTCATGGGTGCTTTAACATGAGTTCAGGAGCCCCTGTCCCTTTTACAAGGTACTTTTATACACAGAAAACTAGAGGATTTCTTCAAGTTGTCTCATTTCTGTTTTCTGATATTTTACTAAGATTTGGAAAAAAAAGATTTGTAGTCTAGGCATGATCTAAGGAGTACGTGAGGTTTTTTAAGTTTGTTTTTATTATTTCAAAAACGTTTCTATTTACCTTTTACCTAAGTATTGCTATCATGATCATTATTATGTTTTCTTTAAATGTTATTTGCTCACGGTGCCATGATAAGCTCTGTCCTAAGCAAATTCTAAAGGCATGGTCTTGCCTGATAGCTTATATTTTAAGATGGACATATACAGAATGAACAGGTGAATAAGGAAAATAGTACATACATTGAATAGTATGTACTATTGTGTAAAAACATTAAGTATATTTTATGTCTTACTAGATTAAGGTGAAGATTTTAAATAAACACATATCCTAAAGGGGCGAGGCAACAAAGTCATTATTAGGGTAAGTGAAGGAAGGGATAGTACTTAGACTAACTGGAAGGGTTGAAGGCTCTTTGTGTGTTTGCAGGATGCTAGAGGTGAGGCCTGGCAGGAAGAGGAAGTTTACATTCCAGACGCAGAATGTGGTCCCTCAGTCTATGCTCAGAGATGCGTAGCCAGTTAATCAGGCCTAACTACAGGGCATTAGTGGAACACGCAGTGGTGAGAAAAAAGGAAAAAGGGAGAAAAAAATAGACAAAAATTTAATTTTGGCCTATATTTCATTCAGTAAGTTTCTGTAATGAATAACTTCATTTGATTTTAGAACTATAGAAAGTACGGAGAATTAAGAGAATTTTCCATTTGCATGCAAAATTTCTCTTGCCTGTCAGCTCATTGAAACGGAGGTCTAATTATTGAAATGGGTTTAAAACCTTATGAAAGAAAGTTGAAAAGAGTCATTTGATTATTACGGAGGTTCGTACTAAGAATTAAGACCAAATTATGGTTTCCTTCAGTAGCTGTGTATTTCTCAGTTGTTTTCTTTATTTTGGATTTTGTCCCTTAGTCCAGGTCAGAACTTTTAGTTCCATGGGGGAGGAAAAGGAATTTAACATCTCCCCTTCTAGGTTCTTAGCTGAGAGTTCCCTGTTATAAAACAGATTAACACAAGAAAAATGAGCAGAAACTTAATAACCTGTACTCACAAGAAATACTCAGGAAAACTGAGAAACTCCCTGAAATGGCCAAAGCTGCCACCGTAATATCATCTTCAGCTAAAGGCAAAAACAAAAAAATTTAAAAAGTTGGGACAGTTGTGGGAGGTTATCAAGCAAAGTAAACAAGGATAAAGATATTATTCAGATTTAAGTAGGAGCGGCCTCTACCGGTTAGTTTCTAGAGTTTTCCTTATCTCTTCTAGGCACTGAGAGGGCGACATCCTTACAAATGGAGATTTCCTTATAAATGTAAATTTCCTTCTGAAACGCAACTTGAACTTCTGTTTCAGAGATATTATCCTGTGTCTGCAGCCATCAAAAGGAATCAGCCCAAGATAATCCTATGTCAAAGAGACATAATTTGGGTGGCATATGCTATTCTCCTTCAGTTTCCTTATTTCTCATATCAAGATTTAGACCAGGGAAATGAACAGATGAGTGGTAGTTTTATTAAACCAAGAGGTATAGGTTTTTGAGTAAACTATTTCCATGCATAAATGAAGGCTTGTTTCTGAACTGTGGCTGTCTTGAATATTTGGATTGGTTCTGTCTTTTGGGGTTTCAGGTTGTCTGCTTCTTTGAATGGCCCCTTCTTAATGGGTGTAGAAAGACGGAAGAGGAAAGAGCTTTCTCTACGTCTCTTTAGGCTTCAAAACCATAATTCCTCTAAATAAAAGATACTGTCCTGGGGAAACCCAGTGGAATTGTTAGCCTTACGCCCAGGGGGATTTGGTTACCATTTGAGAATCTGCGACCTTCCACAATAGACATCATTATCCCAGGGATCCTCGACTTTCTATGTAATACTATCATTCCTTTTGAGCACAAGAGGAAACTGTGACTGGGCCGCTCGCGTTACAGTTTAAACGTGGGCAGTCTTTGCGTTGTAACTTTATCCCCTTAACAGCTGACCAGACGTGCTAAATATTTGACATAACATGTGGTTAACATTCCTACGGGTGGGCTTTCCTGCGCCTCTATAGCCCATTTGGCAATACATGTCAGTGCCCCTCAAAGAGGGCCACTGAAATTAGATTCTGTATAAATCAACTGAGATATAAATGTGAAGTGCACCTCGATTTTTTTTAAATGTTTCAGAATGAGGGACTTGGGATGCTCAGATTTATATATACAACTTTGCAAATATTAGCAAACATTTTTATCATAAGATCTAGTCTGCACTTCACAATGTTGATGGTGAATTGGTCTTTTCTCTAACACCAGGTTCAAGTGCTAAGTGTACCAATGGTTCTCATTAGTCCTCTCAAATCCACAAGCTGATAAAATTAACTCTAGAAATTGAATATTTATATTGTTAAAATAACTTAGAAGTTAGGTCACCTTATCAATATAGCACAGCACATCACATAAACATTTCTCTATTGTCATATAGGCCATGCCTTTTTTTGGGAAAAGCTATTTTGCAAAACATTTTTCTTGTGTTCAGTGATTAATTAAGAGAAAGGAAATCTTAAAGAGAGAAGCATGCTCCAAAAATATAGGAAAAAGTCAAGAAGAAAGGTAAAAGGTAAGACAAATTAAAAAAGAGGAAATTACAACTATAATCCAAAAAAGTCAGACTAAAAAGCACACACTTCTTTGTGATTGAAAAATTTTGAAATATTTGTAAAATCAGCTAATCCTGTTAACAGTAGTCCTATATTTCATCTAAGAACAAATTCTTTATTCTGATATGTACATCTGAATATTTGATCAATTGCATTTAGAGTCTATCCATTAGTTTGGGTAATGTTTTACTATTTTGACCCTAGATGGTTATTTGCCGTAGGAAGCCCTAAGATGCCTAGGACATAGAGAATTCAAATTATGTCTGACGCCTTATAATTCTACATTTAGGCAACATGTCAAGGGAAATGGCCCCTGTCACATCCCAAGGAACCGAAAGAATGTAGAACAAAGTCGTGTGTCTGGGAATACTAAACAATTCCATTATTGTTTTACATGGTTTTCTTTTGTCGTAAACAATGCCTTTTTTTTTTAAAGCAAATTAATTAATGCACACACTGACAAACAAATCTAACAAAAGAGGCACTTAGAGGCAGTGTTCACTGAATACTGGAATTTTGAAAGAAAAAATCTATTAGGTCATTTTAGGTATTTACTTCTGCCAAAGAAGGATTGCTTTTGAGTTTATTTTTCTAGCTTTCATATCTATTACACTTAAATATCTTAGGGACCAAGACTTCTCAAATCTTCTGTGGAGAGTTCTACTACCTACCATGTTTACTGTTTGAAGGTTTCTCGATAATTAACTTATTCCCTTTTCTTTTGGTTATACACATCAATAATTCACCACAAGTCTTTATGCTTGTTTTTTAAAATATCATACAACATTAAGTATGTTTTATTTACTTTGTTATAAAAGTACAGTGTTATTAACTAAAATGGAATTTTCTTTTTTCAGTAATGTTAGAGGAAATATTAGAGGAAATATTCTATTAGCAATATCAGTAATTCAGTGAATATGTAGATACAGGATGTTAATAAAGTTTATGCTCCTTTAAAAATTTCACGTATACCTCTTGCATTAATGCATGCTTGCTGGTCAACCGGGCACATTCTCCTTTTGACTAGTGTTCTTAGAACATTATTTACAGTAGTCCATCAATCTGCCCTTTGATGTTAAAGGGCAACACTTTGGAGATGGGAGTGAGGCGTCATTTGCAATCACAAGAACTTAACCTACATAGTTTGAGATAGACTTAATGGCTCGACATCATTGTCCATGCTTAGTTTAATTAGAAGTGCCTTATATTTAAAAGATGTACAAATGAGTGTTACTGCAGCATTGTTTGCAATTACAAAAGATTGGAAGTTACTCAGGTATTCATCAGGTATAAAAAGGAATAAAGTTAAAAAAAGTTGGTGGAAGAAGAAAAAACTTTCTGTTTATAAATAAAAGTCTCCATGAAACTTTTTATTGTATATGTTTATGTATTGTTTGATTTTTGACACAAAAATTGAAATTGAAAAAAAATGGAAATGCCTTATAGTGAAATTAACTTGACTCCAGAACCATTACCAAGAAAATCTGAAATACTGGGTAAGTCAGCACAATTTAGTTAAGACCAAAGACAAACATCTTGATAAAATTTCTAGACTATTATATTTAATTATAACTAACTGAAAATAATCTATTGAGAAAGCAGGTTAAACACAATGTATTCACCAAACTTTATAGTACATGTTAAGAGTATACAATTCTTCTCCAAATCTATCATTTATATATTACAATACTGACCACAAAAAATGATTGGTTCACATTGCATTTAATTGTATAGCTGCTACTAAGACTACCTGCCAGGCTTTGTACGAGGTAAAAGGCAAATGGAAATAATTCAAGCCTTATTCTTACTCTTGAGAAATAACTCTATTTGAGGAGAGAAATATATAAAAATCAAACAATAATTAGTATAACAGGTGCTATAATAGAATTCTGCACAAGGTACAGTGGTACATGGAAAAGATTAGTCAAAGAAATCAGGGAAGGCTTTACAGTGGAGGTGATGTTTCATCAGAACCATGAAAGAAAGCCAGATAAACAAGAAAACGAAAACATTTTAGGCACATACATGGTCCACTTTCGCCCAACCCCAGACTTCTGGACCTAGATTTCATCTTTCATTCTCATCATAGCAGTCTCTGAGAAAAAGATCACTGGTAAAACCCAACATCCTCCAGGGAATGAACTACTGGAACTCATAACATTGGCAACCGACAACCAGTTTAATTCATCGTGTCACACTTTTTTCACAATGACTCCATCACTTTTGCTCTCTTGCTACTCTGTTTTCTCTCTTGACGCAGCCCTCATTAGAACCTCTCACCTAAATGTGTCCACAATACCCTTTGCAACCCAGGATAGCACATCCCCCTTCTCCTTCCCTAAATGCTTCCTGCTCCTTCTGATCTTAGGTGAGGTCATTTCCCTGCCATTCTCTCCAGTGGAGGTTGCTCATTTTCCCCGCTCTCCTCTCTGAGTTGGAGGGGGGTTGGTCTCCTGTACCTTCCCAGTGTGACATCTACATCAGACTCCTAAAAAACCCTGCTCTGCTACTCATATCTTCAGCCTGCGCTACCTTGCTGTAACATGGAACTATCATTGAAAGACATCCTGGTCACTCTGCCCCCATCATCCACTGAAGATTTTAGCACTTGGCTGCTCCTGATTCTCAATTCCATCTCAAATACTGTTTTCTCATATTATTTCAAGATGTGTGGATGTCCCATTCCCTTTCTGGCATCTCGGTCCCTTTAATTTGTCATCTCTGTTAACTTGCTGCATTACTCATATGCCACCTATACCTATAGTCATATCCTAAATCACACTGAATTACACTAAGTCTCACGGGATATTTTTGGTCCAAGATCTCCCTTACATTGGTACGATTCTCTCCATTTTAGCTGCCACGTGCCCAGTTCAAGCCACTATCTTCTCTTTGCTAGGTATAAACATTTCCACTTTTGCTCACTCCATCCCCCACCCCCATCCTAATCTGTTTTCCTCAGAGCAGAGTGATCATATTAGTCATCTGCGTAACAAAACTCCTCAACCCTTCCCTGTTATGCTTTTCTGAATAAAACCTAAAGGCCGTGTATCCCATGCTCTAGACGTTCCTAAGGGATTTTTTGGTCCCTCTCAGCTTTGCAGCCTCACTTTGTTGCCGCTGTTTCCACCTCTGCTCATCCCCCAAGTGTCGCTTCAGGGTCTTTGCACTTGACACTCCCTCTGCCCAGAAGGTGTTTTTCCTACTCCTCATCTAGCCAGCTCATCATCACCCTGCCAGCCTCAGATTGAATGCTGCTATCTCAGAGAGACCTTCACGACCCCATGATTCCCAGTCCTTCAGAGCACTGATTGCAATTTACAATAATTGATTGGTGTGATGATCTGTGTGGTTTTGGGGTTGATATCTGACTCTCCCCCTAGATAGTACGTTTCTTGAAGGCAGGGAGCATACCTAGTTTCCAATGCTATGCAACCACATATAGGCCAATGCCTGGCCCATAATAGGTGGTTGGTGAGTGTGGTAGGCTGAATAATGCCCTTCCCCCAAGATGTCGCTATCTCAATCTCCAGAAACTGTTATTGTAAAGGACATTTTGCAAATGTGATTAAGTTATGAATCTTGAGATGGGGACATTTTCCTCGATTATCTGGGTGGGCCCAACATAATCGCAAGGGTCTTTATAAGAGGGAGGGGCGATCACAGTCAGGGAAGAAGACGTAATAGTGGAAGCAGGCGAGAGTAAGGGAGAGAACGAGGGACAGATTGACAGAGAGAGATTGAGTTGAAGATGCTACACTGCTTGTTTTGAAGATGGAGGAAGAGGCCATGGGCCAAGTGGCACAGGTGGCTTCTAGAAGCTGGGAAAGGCAAGGAAATAGATTCTCACCATAGAGCCTCCAGAAAGACGGTAGCCCTGCTGAACCTTGACTTAGGACTTCTGACCTCCCAAGCTAAGATAATTAGTTTCTGTTATTTTAAGCCGGAAATTTGTGGTATTTTGTTACAGCAACAGTAGGAATCAAATACAGACTTTGGTACCTGGAAATAGGGTGCTGCTATAACATATACCTAAAAATGTGGAAGTTGCTTTGAATTGGACGTTGGACATAGGATGGAAGAATTTTATGAAGCCTGATAGGTAAAGCTTAGCTTGCTTGAACAGACTGTTGGTAAAAATATGGAAGTTAAAATACTGCTAGTGAGGACTTAGAAGTGAGGAACACGTTCCTTAAAATACTTTTGTTCTATTATCACTAGGTTGAAATTCACTTTTGAATAGCCTTCTAGGTTAGAAAAAATTTTTCATCAGAATTTTAAAGATACTACTGTTTTCTACTTTCCTGTGTCACTAATAGAAATCCAATGTCACTCTTATATCAGATCCTTTTCATATGTAACCTGTTTTTTGCTCTTTCTTAAAGCATTCACAATCTCTTTGTTGTACTATTGGGGAACTTTATGGTGACATGATTAGTCCTTAGTCATTTATCCTAGGAAATTTTCTGGTCACATATCTTTGATAGTTTCTTCCTCTTTTGTTTCCGCGTGTGTGTGTGTGTGTGTGTGTGTGTGTGTGTGTGTGTGTCTCTCTCTTAAACTCCTATTAGTTTGATGTTAGACCTCTTCGATGGATCCTCTAATTTTTAAATTTTTTTCTCACCTAGCGTTCGATATTCCAGATAGGGGAAAGATTTTACCAATGTTGTATTCTAATCTTTTCCTTTAATTTAAAATGGCCTTTATATTTCAAAGAGCTTTCAAAATTCTCTTTAAAATAACATCATGTCCTTGTTTCATGGATGAAATATTTTCCCTATATTTCTGAGGAAATTAATGGTAATTTAAACTTATACTTCTGAAGAAATTAATTATAATTAAAACTGTTTTGTTCTGCTCTCTGCTGATACCCCTTCCCTAAACCTCTTTTTTTTTTTTTCAGGTTTTTTTTGGGGGAGGGTTGGGGGAGGGCGGTGTATTTCATGTAGGAGGCTTTCCTCAAATATCTGGTGACCTGTGTCGATCTATTTATATTTATGAATGAGCCTATAAAAAGCCTGTGGAAGCTCTGTGCACATGCTTTGCACCTCCTCTAGTTGTTTCACTGTTATATGCCCACATGGAAGTGACTAGGCCATTTCGTTGGAGGACTCCTGAATGTAATTAACGCTATGTCCTTTCTTACGATGTTATGTAGTTTTTGCAGAAAGAATCATCCAATATGCAGAGGACTTTCTGCCAGTGTCTGCAAGCCCACCAGTGTTGAGACTAGATGTTTCATTATTTAGTGTGTGGATTTTTACTTACTTGCCCTGAAACCAGTGTTTAGATTGCCTCAAGCATGGGTCTTTTGTGGCTCATTTCTTTAGTGAATAAACTTCCCATGTCTTGCTGCCATCAAGAAGAGGTAGTTACCTGGCAGTCCTAGGTGGGCATGGAAACCCACTTACACATATCTAGATGGTATAGCTTGTTTGTTACAAACCTAGGCTATATGGCAAAGCCTACTTACTGCTCTATCAGGGAGGAAAAATAATTTTCCCTCTACCCTTCTGGAAGAGCAACAGGAGAAAAACAAAGCTATATACTTTCTGTATATGCAGAAGAGGCTTAGGAAAACTGAGTAACTCACCAAAATGGCTGAGGCTACTATCTTAAATACCACCTTCAGCTGAAGACAAACAATGTTGTGGGTAGGAGGAGTCAGTTATGAGAGGTTCCCAGGAAAAGCACAATCAACAAGGGTTTACTTCTGCATTGATAAGAGTTTCTAGAGATAAGGTCATCCCTCTCTTCCTGGTAGGGGAAGAAGACACCCTTACAAACAATTTCCTTTACAAGTGTAATTGTAAAAAGGGTAACTTCTTGGTTTTCAGAGCTTTTCCCATGTCTGCTGTTTCTTAAAATTAACCAGCCTAAAACAATCCTAATGCCAAAGAGACATATTTTGGGGTAAAAAATTTTGTTCCCCTGCAGGTCCTAGGCTACAAACTGGCACAGCATGTTACCATACTGAATACTGTAGGTAATTGTTAACACAGTGGTAAGCATTTGTAACGTTTCATGTTATGATGGCTACCTCATCACCAGTCTATAGGAGTTTTTCAGTTCCATTATAATCCTATGAGACCACCCATAATATATGTAGTCCTTCACTGAGTTACATGGTGCATACCTGTACTTGAATAATTCATGTCTCTGACTCTTAATGGCTGTTCCTAGCTTCTGCCTCTCCACTGTTATCAAGGCCTCGGTAGTAGTGTAAGCCCTGCTAGTTGACTCATTTTGTAAAGGTGAGTGTCTGACTTAAGTTTGATTGCAGAGGCTCCTTTCAAAGAGGCATCTGCTTCAAGAAAGGCTGTCTTAAAATGCATTGCCAGTCACAGGACTAGATAAAGAGTGAGGTCACCTCCCCGCACTGAGACTCTTTTGTTTTAAGAGATCTTGGGTGATTCCGATAACTGACCATTTGAACTACTTGTCTTTTTCTTTTTCTCTAAATTCCCATGCTCTAAATTTTGCTGTTAGGTTCTAAATTCACCAATTAAGAGTGAGCCCATGAAACCCTAGGCCTTCATGCTGGGTCCCCACAGAAGCAGAATCCCAGACGCAAGCTCTCTCTCCCCCCACACCCTCCTCCTGTGCGTGTGCTCTTAACATGACCCCTATGCTCTAGGACCTGTAAGTAATAAACTTTTTTCTTCGGTTTCCTGATGCTTGCTGCTGAAGGGTTTCTTGCAATTATATTAAGAACCACAAGGGTTAGTTCAATTGTAACATTGATTTAGAAAGGGGGGATGTTGGTGAGAAGCTCACTGGGCCCAGGTGAGTGACCCCCAGGCATTTCTAGCCAAAAGCATTACTATTGATAGGCTGCTTCTGGTGCAGAACATCCAGGAAAGAGTTGACAAAGTAGGCTTGAGGCTGATAGAGTTGAAAAGGTCTGCTTGCGAGGTTGGCTCTTTGCCAGTGTCTGGGAACTTGGATTTCTAGAAGGTTCCCACAGTTCCCCGATAGAGTAACTTACTGTGCCTAAACTATTTGTACCAACAATGTGGTTTCTGCTGGATATCTGCTCTCACCCTGGGAGTTTGGTATGTGCTAGGTAGAGGGTGCCTACATGACGAGGCCCCCAGTAAAAACTTTGGCACTGAGTCTCAAGCTTCCCTGGCAGACAACATTTCACATACGTTGCTGGAGGAATGAAGTGACTCTGCAGGAGAGAGCTTTTGGAAACTCGTACCTGGTTTCCTCTGGACTTTATCCCACGGGTTGTTTCCCTTTGCTGATTCACCTTGTGTCTTTTTTTTATCCTGTGATACATCATAGCTGTGAGCAGTGAGTCCTATGAGTCATCCCAGAAAATCAGCAAATGTTTTCAGTTTTCTCATCTAAAATAAGGTTTGTAATCATCATTATCTACCTTACAGTGGTATTGTGAGTATGAAATATGTGCGAAATTAAAGGCCTTGTGTAGGATGCATCTGACGGAGTAGTTGTTAGGAACTATGTTAACTGTTCATATCAAAAACATCTTGTGTTTGTGCGTGCTCATGTCTTTTTGTCAGAGTAACACTGACACATCCATTCAAATAAACTAACTCTCAAGTCTTGAATAACTCATTTGAAGGCAACAGGTTCGTATACCAATTTGCCCCTGGTTCTTTCACTAAAGTATGTGTGTATGTGTGTTTTACTTTTATCACCTAACATATATAAAATAATTTGGGAGGGTTGTTTTTAATGGTCAAAATGTACATGTTGAATTCTAAACAGGTATGAGGAGGTGTGGGGCCTTTGGGAGGTGACTAATCTCTCATGAGTGAGATTAGTGCTTTATGAAAGAGGCTCCAGAGAGATCCCTTGCCCTTTGAACCACTTAACGACACAAGAAGTCTGCAGCCTAAAAGAGGGACTGCACCTGGCCATGCTGGCACCATGATCCGGGACTTCCAGCCTCCAGAACTGTGAGAAATAAATGTCTGTCGTCTATAAGCTGCCCGTCAGTGGTATTCTGTTATAGCAGCCTGAAGGAAACTAAGACTGTTTTCCTTTCTTTTCTTTATGCTTTCCTTTGATGTGCACCTGGCAGTCTGTAGAGTAAACCCACATTACATATTCTAATGAAAGTTACAGAAGTAAGGAAGGGGCATGGAGTGGATTTAGAAAGGAACTTTACAGCTTATCAAGTTGTGACAAATGAAAGCTATTAAAACAAAATGTACCATGGATACATCATAAATCTTCATTCCCCCTACAACCATTTTTTTTGTTCGTTTGTTTACAAAGTTTGTCCTTTGGCTGCCTTGACGTAGAGGAAATGCTACTGCATGTCTCATTAATACAAATATCTCCAATGTACATGCTGTCTCTTACGATCAAGAGAACAAACCATTAAGGATGCATACCACTTGGTATGCAGCATCCTTCAACATCACAAGCACCATGCTGCATGAAAGCTGACTTTCAAGCAAAGTATAAATCACACTCATTCAAGGTAGAATTCCAGGGCAATATTGGCTCTTTAGTTCCAGATTTAGAACAGCCTCATATTAAGAGAGTCATTCATCCTAGGGAATTTTCTTTTAATGCTTACGTAGTTAAGACATGATGGGGCATTAGCGCTCTAGAGCAAAAATTCTCTTTCTGCTCCGTCATTGAGCGATCTGTTCTGTAGATTGCAGAATTTCTTCCCTTCATTGTCTGCTCTTTTTTTCTGGGGTAGGCCCCAGAATGGTGGCATAGTAATCCCTTGTCCAGTTCCTTCTGCTTCAACCTACTTTATATATTGTTGTGAGAATGATATCACATATAACTTCTTAAATCAAATACCTTAAAAAGTTTCTCATTGCCCATGGAATAAATTATTGGCATACAAGTTCCTTAATAATCCTCATACTACGTCACCAAATTATTTCTCATTAGTCTCCTTTATCTTACATTTTCCCCAACTTCCTATTTCTAAACCTTACGTACTTTTTATTGCTTCTTATTTTAAAGAGTTATATGATGATGAATTGCAATTTATACCCATCGTTGGATATTTTATTTTATCAGAAATAATTAATGGCCAAGTAGGGTATTATTCTGATGTTTTGAAGTAGCTGGAATCACTGTCATAAAACATGTAAATATGTGGCACAAAACATGTAAATGTAAAACACATACATATGCTCACACTTTTAAAACCATTTTTTTCTATAGTAGAATACAGACTGGTAGGGAGAAATTTAGTTCTTAACTGTTGAGCCTGTTTTTATATAATAGGATTGCATTATTGTAAAGTCATACTATCTACTTTTATTCTGTAAACTAATTACATTCAAATGCACAGAGTGAATTTACTATTTAAAAGCCATCTGTGGCAAAACTTTGCATATTAGAAATCCTATGATATATCTATTTTGTAAATTAAGACTGTCATATATTGGGCTTCCTTATCATAGGACAAAAAATGTATGCTGCCTTAATTAGTGAGAAAGTGCTTCCATACCAATTTTAAAAGTAAAGAAATAAGTTAACCAGACTTTTTGAGGAAGTGAGTTTTAACTTACTTGAGGACTGCACCAAATCCAAACATTGAGGGAGCCCCAGTGGAAAATTACTTTATCTGTGTGTTGCACCAGTAATCTGAGGGAAGGCTAAAAAGCCAGTGATACAGTTGCTGGCCACATGAGGTGATCAGTTTGCCAAGAGGATTTAGGGAGCATCTAAGATCAAACCGCCGCTTCTCAGCAGGGCAGCAGGGTTCTAAGGAAGCCATGTCATAAGGTTTGGTTTAAAGAGAGGTGAAGTATCTGTGGATCCTTTCTTCTCTCTACAAGTCATAAATAATTCAAGTTTCAAAGATGCCAACTTTTCTCAAAAGTCCTTCAGATTTAACATGAATTTTCAACTGTGATTGTTATAGCTAACATAGTTTGAGAGCTTACTGTGTACCAGCACAGGCTTTATGTGAATTATCTCATTTAGTCTTCATGGAAACGTTTATTAATAGCGTTTCACAAATGGAGAAATTGAGGCACAGAGAGGTTAGGTAACTGGATCAGGTCTTGCAAATCTATCAAATTTGGCAGTGTCACTCCAGTGGCTAGAAAATAAAGAAACAACTGTGACATATTCTGTTCAGTAGTCTGCAAAATTCTCTTACATATTTCTTTCTACCTTTATAGGGAAGGTAGCCAAGGTTCAGAGACATTAATGTCAAGTTTAGAGACATTAGATGATTTGCCCAAGGTCGTATATCTACTAGATAATGGAGCTAGAGCTTGAAACAAAATCTTGTAATGAACTCAGAATTCACGGCTAAATCAGATTCTGAGAAAATTCCAAGGGGCATTTCAGTGTCTATCCAGAAATGTGTAAAAATTAGAGGAGATAGGCAAAGTATCTAGTAAATAGATAAAGGCAATTTCAGTAAGTAAGTTTCAATATATCTATGACACGGAGCCTGAACAAATGGTCACATTGAATATCGACTTTTGATTCTTTTATGCCTAAAACAATTGAGTTTATACAAAGGTATGTTTTCTGCTCTCTTTCTTCTTCTCTCCTACATGTGTATATATGTGTATAAAACATGTCAGCTCATCTATCAATGTTTAATTTAAACAAAAACATGGTGGATTTATACATCCAATCAGTTTATTCAAAACATTTTTTGAGGTTCTCATTTGTCTGCCTGTGCACTAAACACTGGAAATGCAAGAGAATAAAGTCACTGCCTAGACAGAAGGGGCTGGCACAGGAACAAGTGTCAAGTGTCATAACTGCTCTAGTAAATGTCAGGTTAAACTAGCGTCTCTAACCTATCGACGTACCCCTGAGGATGCAAGAAAACTTTCCAAAAGCCTAAAGATTCTCAACTTTTATTTAAATCTTTCCCAAGCCTTGCTGGCAGGAAGCTGAAGAGGAAACATCTTGCCAGTATTTTTTTCCTACTCCCTTTTCATAATGCCCACACCGCCCACTCTGCAAAAGAAAAGCTTGTCTTTTATCTACTCCCAATTGTCATATTATGTAGCAAGCTACATAACCACCAGAGCAAAAGAAACAGATAATTCAGATTATTGTATCAGTAATACCTCCTCTAATCAAGTCAGCAGAAACCAATGATCAGGCTTCCTTTCTCTGTCTTAACGCTATAACTCTCCCACTCGTGGTGGAGTATGACATTAGAAACAGGAAGCTTTGGTGTGCTTGGGGATACTCTTCATTCTGACTATCTTAAGATGGAGGTACCAGGAGCAATGACAAATTTTGTTTAAAGACCTAGCCTCTTTCATTCCCTTGACTATGTGCTATGAATCAGCAGTGCCGGTGAGGAGCACTGAAGATGGCAGGCTCTTATTTCATCCAGGTGACAGATACATGGTACGGCTCGGTGCCTTACCTTTCTATATTAAAATGAGAGTGTTCAAGGTTTATAAAAAGTACCAAGGGGGTAACAAGTATAAGAGCTGTGCCCTTGGCATTTTCACCATGAGAAAGCTTGATGGATTCTCGTCCTGTCTGTGTCTCTATTGCATATTTCGAATGATCTCAAAGAGGAGTCGATAAGTGCCTTGTTTACTTCTGACAGAGGAAAGCACATTGTAGAGCAAAAAGGACATATCTGGACATATCCAGAGAAGTTAGTATTTCCTGAACATATATTCCACTCACAAGAAAAGCATTTTCATTAACATTTCCCAAAGGATTACTGTATTTCAAAATATCTAATTTTCCTTTGGTGCATATCTTTTGCTCATTGTTGATCATGAACCACTCCTCATTTTCTTTTCTACTTACCATGTACTTATTAAAATTAGTTTATCTTAATGGGAGTATGTTGTGGATTCTATTTTATATAACGCACTTAACCATCATGAATAAAACTTAATGCATCTATTTTGGTCATGGCCCAATGCCTTTTCTTTTTACTGTTAATTTCCTCAAATTAACCAGTACTCTTAAAAGCAGAGCAACTACTTATGTTCTGGTGTAAAACAAAATGTTCTCCAAAGCAATCTAGAATATAATACTCTGGAATTTAAAAAAAACAAGCTTCATTTAATTAGGATTAATTTCTCTCAGAGGTTGGTATATGATTCTATTTCTGTAAAAAGCAAAATCGTAAGCTTGTTTCCAAATATGATATGAATTTCTAATCTTTCTATCTAGAATCTTGGGGTATCTTAATCTCTGTCCATCTGTCACTCCTTTTTAGAGTACTTTGAAGTGACTTAGAGACTTGCAACACTAAGGGTTTCTTCTGTGCACAAAGGAAAATGGGAAGTGCAAATGAGAACAAGGGAAGCTCAGGAAGGGAGAGATAGAGAAAGAATTCTGACAGAGAGCTTCAGGACTGGTAGAACCCCACATACCGAGCTGAAGAGTTTGCTTTTGAGATGTGCAACAGAGACCACTGGGGTATCAGAAGTATTGCTTATATATATATTATATTTGTTTCCTATAACGCAGGAGAAAATTAAATTGTACCTATATTTAACTCACATGGGTTGATACGGGCACCTTCTGCTCAGTCTGTTTGTCAGGCTGTCGCACTGCCACAGACGCTGAGCAGTGTCTTAGTAGGAGGGAAGAACAGTCCCACTGCTCTAGGGGTCTCTGTGCAGCCTTGCGCTTTCGTGCTCTCTCAGCAGTTTGTGGTCGTGGTGGTTTATGTGAACCTGGTTAAGGAGATTTCCAGATTATGCCAGCCAGTGTTAATAATCCTTGCAAAAATGACAACGGGCGTTGAAAGATTTCTGCATACAAAACAAACACAAAAAATGAACAGCATAAAACCAGAATAAAAAAAAAATAACAAAAATAAGACAGAGCTAATGTTTTTCCAATTCCTATTATAAGTTCTCTATTATTCATATTCTGAGATAAAACTATCAATGATTTAGTCAGAACTCACAGTTGGCCACGAGATTTTGGTATCATCAAGAAGACTGTTTAAAAGGGATTTATATCTATTGTCATTTATGATGACGTGGCCCTTGTGTATATTGGACCCTGTGACTGGACCAATATGGCAGGAGTTTAGAAGTGACGTTGTTCCAATTCTAGACATACACATTAACTGGCCTGGCAGTTTCTGCTTCCTTCCTCTTGGAAGCTATCAGGACTCCTCCACTTGGAACGTAGCTACCATGCTGTAAGAAGCCCAAGCCCCATGGAGAGGCCATGTGCAAGCTCACTAGTCAACAGTCCCAGATAAGCTCCCAGCCAACATCCACCAACTGCCAGCGACATGAGTGGGCTATCTTGGACATCCTTCACATAACTTAAACCACATGATAGACCCCACAGCTGAGCCAACAATCTTAACAGACCACAAGAAATAATAATACATTGTTGTTTTAAGCCACAAAGTCTTGGGATGATTAGGTATATAGCAGTGTTAACCAAAACAGCATGCAAGCCTCACATGTTTATTTAGTTATTTATGAAAATAACCTAATGCATAAGTCATACACAAAAATAGGAATAAAAAAGATGAGGTAAACATGAAATAATTAGCATTTAAAAATATTTTCCTAATTCGGTTGTTTTCTTGTAATGTCCTTGGCTAAAGGGGACATGAACTCCCACTCATGATGGTGTTGAGCAGAAGAGGATATGCAATGAAAGATAAGGTTGCAGCCATTTTAGAAAAATGCAGTGTGATCCTTGGAAAGTACAATCTGCCACGCATGCTCACATTTTTACTAACAGAGGTATAGAATCATAAAAATTGAAGCCATTGGAAATGTAGACAAGATTCCATATCTTATGGCCAAACTGACTTGACCTACAGCTGTTTGATCTTGGGAAACTTAGCTAACCTCTCTGAAAATAGAATGTATGGTGCATGGTGGTGGTAGTGGTGGTGATAGAGGGGGCTCTTTTGAGTCTGAAATAAGAAAGGTTGTACCCAAAGTGACCAGAATATCATAACTGGCTGCACCACTGGCAGATAATATTCTAGTTTTGAATTGGGCAGTGACTGGTTTAGGAAAAGCTTTCTAAAGCAAATATTCTGATGACAGCATGGAGGATGTATCAGATAGGGGAGGAAGTGGAAGATCAAGAATGGAGCCGAGGGACCACCTGGGAGACTCTCCATGAGAGGAGCAGCAATGAAGGAGAGAAGTGGGTGGAGGAGAGAAACATTCAGGTAGAAATCTTAGTATGACCTGGTGACTGACTTACTGAATAGATGATGAAAGGGAGTGAAAAAAATATAGAGCCATGTTTATATGTGATTAATCTTTTGTAGAGTATAAGTAAATTTTATTTATTAAGATCCTGTTCCCATATAATCATACAATCCTAATGAAAGGTATATGAAAGTTAATTTTCGTAAATCAATCGTATTAATAAAAAAAGTATTATTTAACGTAGAAAACATGAAAGATACCATGATCATTAAACTTAAGTAAAGTTAGTTAGCTATTACAGGTCCAATTGTGTCCCCCCAAAAAAACATATGTTGAAGTCCTAAACCCTAGTACCTGTGAATGTGATCTAACTCGGAAATAGTGTCTTTGCAGATTTAATCAAGTTAAAATGTAATCAAGCTGAATTAGGGTAGGCCCTTAATTCATTATGACTGGTGTCTTTATAAGAAGAGAGAAACAGAGATGTATGAAGGGAGAGACAGCGATCTCCCTTCAGAGACTGAGTTGATACATCTACCAGCCAAGAACACCTGGGGTTACCAGAAGATGGAAAAGGCAAGGAAGAATTCTCCCCTGCAGGTTTCAAAGGAAGGATGGACCTGCCTATAACTACCCTCCAGAATTGCAAGACAAAAAAAATTTCTGTGGTCTTAAGCCAATCAGTTTATGGTACTTGTTACGAAGGGAAACTGATACAGTAACTATATACATACTACACATTTGTTCATTTCACTTAATGAAAGGAGACTTGGCGTTAAATAAGTCCAACCTAGAATTCTTTGGACAAGATTTCTTTATGACTCACCTTTCCAGAGACATGAGATAGGGGTTTCTCTGGGCAGGTAGGAGCTGGGCCTCAGCCATTTTTGTCTTCCCAATGCCAAGCAGAAAGCATGTAAACTAGGTGTGCAGTTTGTTTAAGAACCAAACTGAGCCTTTCCCCCCCTACACACTTTATATTTTAAAAAACCCTTGATTGAAATGATAGATGTATATTTTTAAGATTTCTCCTCATATAATATTATTCTGATCATTAATATACCCTAATCCAAAGGCTACATATAAGTGAAAAACAATTGTGATTTAAAAAATAAAAATACAAGTAGAATAATAGTTAATATTTATGGAACAATTACAAGATGCTAAGTACTGCCGAGTCCTTTGTACCTAATCTTTATGTTGAATCTCATCACTTTCTTATTACTTACTCTTTTTTTAAATTTGAGAATCAAAAGACAGTAGTAATCTGCCAAAGGTCATAGAGCTGATAAGTGATATAGAATACCAACCCTTAACTACGACCAATCATGACAATGCCCAAACCTGCACTTAGGCCATAGCTATACATTTAGCTATTTAGATTTAAGTGCAAATTCATTAAAATTAAGCAAAGGTGAAAATTCATATCTTAAGTCACATTTCAAGTGTTCTATTTTGGCTTTGTGGCTACTAAAGCAGATATAGAACATTTCCATCATGGCAGAAGATTCTATTGGAAAGCACTGGTCAAATCCTTTCACAATCATAATATATTAAAAGTCCATATTATGGCTGGTGATGGGAAGAGAAGGAATAGTGGAAGCAACAAAAGAGAGAAAAGGAAGGAAAAGATTTAGAGTGAGGGAGAGCAGTTCTGTGGAGAAAGAAGCCTACTTATATCAAGGGGTAGAGTAGGATCTGAGACATTTTTAGTCTGTTATATTGTAGACTTTGGCAGATAAGACTCCAAAGTATATTAAATGTATATGTATATATTTTTGGTCTGCTATATGTAGATTTTTTAAAAACTAGGGAGCTGCAATTCAACAGATACTTGTTAAGTCTTAATTGTGCGCCTCGCATGGATGAGGGGGATTGCTAGGTGAACAAAAGAGACACAATTTCCCACCCATCACAAAAATGACAGGAGCATTAATGAAGTATGGCAATTATTTCGAAGTGGAAAGAATTCTATGGCAATAAATAATAGAAGGACCCATTGTAGACTAGGTAGGGTCCGGGGATGTCTTCCCAAGGAGGTGCCACTTTAAGCTAAGAAAGGAAGGACAAGAGAGCGAGGATACACTAGGGGAGCGTGTCAGGCAGATGACCAGCTGCGAGGAGGCCTGATATCAAAAAGAAGGACTGAAATAAGTCATGTGTGTGGTTGAAGAGAAAGATAGTAGCAAAAGGTGAGCCAGAGAGTCAGGGACAGGAGCCAAAATTTGGGATGAGTGAGGGAGCTTGGAAAAATATTTTGTTATGAGGATGATATAAAGTCCTGAAAAATTTTCAGCCAAGAAAAGAGATGTTCAGATTTTCATTTTGAAAGGATTTTACTGGTTGCCATGCTAACAGTAGCTTAAAGAGAAGCAAGGCTGGAGGCAGGGTGGCTACTCAGAAGCTATTTGGTGCTAGATAGTAGTGATCTGGCTGGAGAAACAACTGTCAGATTATTTAGAGTTACAATATGTGGGCCGTATTGATCACTTGGTTGTGTTTGAAGGATGCCCCCTATGTGTCCAGCCAGGGCAACTCATGCAGTAGGGGTCAGCAGCCTATAGATCACAGGATAAATCCACTGTTCTGTTTTCGTAAACAGTTTTATGGAAACACAGCCATGCTCATACTTTTACATACCATCATGACTGCTTTTGTTATACAGTGACAGATCTGAATAGTTGCAGCAAAGACCACATGGCCCTCGAAGCTTAAAATATTTACTATCTGGCTCTTTAAGAAAATGTTTGCCAACTGGGGTAGATAGTCATTACCTACATTTATTAGGGAGTAAGACTCACCAGGCAAGGTGCTAAGTAATTTACATGTTATATATGTTATAATCATCTATCTCAACTGGCAGACATAAGTGTTGTTATTGTCCCAATTTACAGGTGAGAAAACTGAGGCTGACATGTTCATTCACACCCATAACTTCAGCTACCGCCTACGTGCTAATGACTCATCAAATGCTTACCTCTAATCCAGACCTCTTATTGGAGCTTCAGATAGGCATATCTCAGCCAGTCTCAGAGGCACCTCAAAATTCAGTATGCCCCCAACTAAATCCTTGCTCATCCCCTCAAATGACATTGTATTTCCGTGTTTCATTTTTCTTAGTGAATATAGCCGACCAGTAGAGCAAGCCAGAATCCAAGGAACTGTCCTTGGCACCTCTCTCTCTCTCTCTCTCTCTCGCTCTCGCTCTCGCTCTCGCTCTCGCTCTCTCTTTCGCTCATATTTCTTCTTGTATCCATTGTGTCTAAAGATTGCTGAAATCTGACTGCTTGTCTCCATCTGCATCACCTATCACCTGCCAAGTCCAATTTATTAATAGGATCATCTCATAGGTGAGTTCTGTAATAGCTTCCTCCCCACCCGGGCTCCCCTTTCAACCTCCAAACTACAATCAGAGTGCACTTCAGTCCTGTCAATTCGCCACCTCCATTCCCTACCCAATCCTAACCTTCCAGTGGTGTTTACTTTTTAAAAAGTTGTTTTTCAATTATATTAGTGTCAGGTGTATAGAATAGCGACTAGATGTTTATATAACTTATGAAGTAATCACCCAATAATTCTTGTACCCACCTGACACCATATATAATTATTACAGTATTATTGATTATATTCCTTATGTTGTATTTTACATCTCCCTATTTTTATAACTAGCAATTTGTTCTTCTAATCCCTTTCCTTTTTTTACCCATCCCCCTCATCCAGCAACCATCAATTTATTCTGTGTGTCTGTTTGTTTCTCAGTGGTTTTTCTTGTTTTTAGGATTCAACGGGCTCCTTCATTGTGTTTTTACGTTGTTTCATTGTTTCTGCAAAATCTTATTGCAGACACGCAAATAAATTATGAAGTTCAATTGACGTCTCTCTCTCCCTTGTTGTGAAAGAAGCCAGTTTTATGTCCATTAGCAAATTCATTTCACTATTCCTGACCTAGAAATGTGTCTATTCTTTGAGTCAGTTTCAACATCTCCCTGGTAATAATTTCACTAAATGGGTTTAAAAACACTATGATACACGTTCATTTTATATCTATATGGCAGGTCATGTCTTTACCTTTTTGGGGGAAACAGCCATTTAACTCACTCTCTAAGGCACTATTAGCCCTTTGGCTACCTCCGCACTCTCACCTTGGACTGAGGACCCTCTGCTTATCTCTACCCAGCCCTGGGTCTCTTGTGCCCTTGCAAGCACCATGTTCCTTCTCTTCTCAGAGACGTCCTTTCCGCTTGGAACTCACTTTCATCCTGGACATTCTTCACCCCTTCTTCCTATAACACGTTTTCTTATCCTTCAGATCCTTGCTTAAGGGTTCCTTGCTGGAAAGCTTTTCTAGTTCTGAGTCTGTTATGTTCCATTATTAGAGGCTCTTAAAGCATACGTAGCACTTGTAAAATTTGCAATTTTACATTTGTGAGATTATTTAGTACTTTTTAACATGTGTAACATTTTTTTACCTGGCTGGAGGCAATTCATGATAATGGGATGGAGGTGTGCTCATATTGCATCCCCAGCACCCAGCCCAGTGCTTACAAATGTAACATATATCACAAATATTTTAGACATATTTTTTTTGTAGTGTTTATTGCTCAGGAAAGAGGTGAAATGAAAATATATATATTTGGCAGTCATCAGCATATATAGGTAGGTGCAGCCATAAAGATGCACAGGAAGCACAACCATTGAGCAGAACAAAATGAAGGCTACTAGGAACTTTGTTTAGTTGGGATATTGGATAGAAGTCAAACTTGAAGCAAGAGGAAATAAGAATCAGTTAATACAGATGGCAGTTTCACAGTCTGGCACCGAAATGGAGGAAAGGTAGAGGTGGCACTGGTCATTTTTTAATAATTCTATTCTTGTAATATATATGCTTTCTTGATTTACAGGTAACCTTTAAAGTAGCAAGAAAATTGAAGTTGTGTAGCGGCTACCTTTAAATTAG
Source organism: Eonycteris spelaea (assembly GCA_003508835.1). Lineage (NCBI taxonomy): Eukaryota > Metazoa > Chordata > Mammalia > Chiroptera > Pteropodidae > Eonycteris > Eonycteris spelaea. The sequence continues at coordinate 2,231,840 of PUFA01000053.1, forward strand.
TAACAGGTTCAATGAATGTCTGGTGTACTCACAGTTTAAATCAAACGAATGTAAATCAGGTGTTTATAATTCTTCAACTAAGGGATTTTTATTCTTAAACTTTGGACTGGGTCTCAAACTGGTGGCCCTAAAGTTTATTTAATTTGTACTTTATTTTTTAATTTTAAAATTTGGTTTTAAATTTCTTTTAAAAAGAGATTCCATGTGTCCAGTGACAGTTGCCACTTTTCGATGGCACATGATCTGACTGAGCTGTCTCTTCTTTGGAGCTCAGGCCTCCACCCCAGTAAAAGAGACTTTTCTGTAGCTTGAAGGGGAGGGAGGTGGGGAGGAAGAACTGAATGTTGTTTTCTGATAAGATTACAGCTATATTATTGTCTTTAGGACTGTATGAAATCAATTCTAAAGCGAGACTGGATTGAACTGCTCTTACCCAGAATAAACTGTCCTCTTTCCAACAGCAAGTCAGCCCAGGTCACTACTTTCTATTAATTTAAAAGCCACAGAGTCATAATTTAGACTTTGCCTCAGGAAAATACATCAGAGACAATAGCTATTACATCTCCCTTTTCTCTTGTTAACCCAAGCTGTGTTTCAAATATCATTTTTCCAGTCCTCTTTCTAAACACTGCTAACACAGGCCTACATCAGAAAACTGTCAAAACAGTTTCATTGGGAGCTCTTGATGGTCTGTTTTGCCCAAGAATGATGACTAGGTGAATTAAAGTGGCATCAAGGTCTTTGAGCAGAAACAGCTCTAAGGGAACTGTGAGCCTGATAACCCCGCAACACCCCCGAGTTACAAATCTCACCAGTTTGTACATGAGGGTTGGTGGCAGACACAACCCATGCACAACTGCCCAAACCGGGCTACAAACTCCCCTGGGGCGGGGGGGCGGGCGGAGGAGGTGAGAAACTGCCCTTTTTCGGTTTGTGGACCATAGAATCTGCCTTAATGTAAATATATTTATTTCCCTTAGGCTGCCTTCGCCTTAGCGGAGGGGCGTTTCCGGGCCGCTCACCCAGGGGTTGTTTGATAAGTAAGGACGTTCGTAAAGTGCTTGCAGTGGGAAAGGCGCTCTCCGGTGGCACGTACTCGGATGCCCAAGCCTGAGTGGCAGGAACAAGGGCTTTGGTTTTTCCAACTGAGGAAGGACACGGACACGACGGGTGTTGGCTCCTCCTTCAGTGATGCTGGGGCGGGGGGCGGGGGGTGGGGGTGGCTGCGTGGTTCTGTGCGCCTCGCCCAGGCTCGGTGCCCCGGGTGGTGGCAGCCCGCGTCCCACCGCCCGCTTTCGCGTCCAGCCGCGCTCTGCGCGCCGCCACCGCTGTCCGCAGCCGTGCGCTCCCGGAGCAGCCCCATGGCCAGCTTGCCCCGCGCCGCCGCGGCCCTAGCCCACCAGGTAGCTCCAGCGCGGGGGTTGCGGTAAAGAGGAGGATTAGACCCAGGGTGTCGGAAGAGCATTGCTGCTGTTATCTGCACCATCCTGCTTTGCCTCGCACCGCCGTCCCGCCCCCACCGAGGCGTCCCTTCTCCCAGCCCTGCCCGAAACCTAGAGTCTCAGCCTGTGAACTCTGCCTTGGAGGGACCCCGCGGGCCAGGTCGAAAGCCCCACCGGTGGCCCGCCCCGGAGCGCCACGTGGACCGCCACCGGGGACGTGAGGGTCGCCATGGAAGCTGCTCTGGGGAAGGAGGCGGGGGCGGGATTTCTGGGCTTCCAGAACTGACGGTCACATTCTGCGTGCCTTCCCCCCACCCCCCTCCCCAAAATATTTGGCCGCAGCCTTTTGCCTCCTTGGATCCCTTTCTTCCCTCGCTCGTAGTTACTTAGCAGGTTGGGCTGGTTTTGTTTTTTTTAATCTTTTTTTTTTTTAAAGGTCTGCAGGTCTGCACCTTTTTCAACTCACCCCTCATCCGTTGTGTCCATAAGTATCTTTTAAATGAATTACCCCCAATTCCATGATGTTTCGACCTTTACCAGTAGGGTTCGGTGTCCGTGCGCCTGCATCGGAGGACCCTGCTGGTGGAGAAAATGGTTTGCTCTCGTCCGCATGCATTTTCCAGGCTTGCTATTGTGCGCCAGTGAGTGACAAGACCACGAGGCTGAGCGCGCCCAGGAGATTTTTCTATAAATGGCTTAAAACCCTAGTCTAGACTATTTACTTGACTATAAGGGAGACAATTACTATTGTTCTTTGCTGGTGAACCGTGGTTCTGTAGGGCGAACCTGGAATTTAAGCACTGTGCCCTAAGCCAGCGGAGGAGGACAAAAACAGCCACGACCTCAGACAGGGTGGGAAGCGTAGGGCAGCACTCACTGGACGCTCCCATTTGGGGTCCGTGTGTGGGTGTTCGAGTCTCCTTTTCCTGGTTGCTTGGCTCCTTTTCCTGGTTGCTTGGGTACCTGAGCAGAGCACGAGTTGTTATGGTGAGTGATGTTGATTAACCCAGGCCCCAATTACCCACCTGGTTTTACTTAATGGATTGAATTCTTCTTTAAGGACTGCGATAATGGATGCGGGGAAGAATGTACGGGAAAAGCAGGATCAAAGGAAGTGATGGGGACCTTTAAGGTAAGTTATTTGCCAGAGATTAAGTGAAACAATAATTCAACTGAATAAATCCATTTCCTGTTGAGATTTGGGGCAATTTTCACTGTGCGGGTTATATAGTCGTTAGATATACTGTCGTGCATTTTATTTTATTTATTTGTTTATTTTTCTGTCATGCATTTTAAATTCCATTCTGAAGGAGAAAATAATTAGGGGAGCAATAGCATATTCATCACATCTAAAATTACCTGGCTGTTAATTGCTTATATTATTTCAGGAATCACAAACTTTTCTTGGAAAGTAATCAATTCGTGACTTTTCATTCACCTAAAGGTTTATCTGACTGTGTAATAAGTATAACCCTCACTCTACTTGTGAAAAGTTAAACTCGTGAGTTTTCTCTTTAAGCAACACCTGATGTTTTATAATAAAACTTGTATTTTCTTCTTTTCTCTCTGAATTATGGAGTTTTTTAAATCTCATACTTCATAGAGTAATAGTGAGAAGCAAATGAGAAATAATCTTGTAAGATTACTTTGAAAATCATAAAAATACAAATGTAAGATGTATTTTTTTCTCTATAAATCATTATCTCTACCTCTCCCTCTCCCAACCATGGACCTTTTTGCTTTTCCTCATGATGCCTTCCTCTGCTCCCCTGCTGCCTGTTTCAGTCACTGTCAATTGTCATCCACAGCACAGAATGTCCTAATGATCTCACACCCTGGTAGAGTTCAGAAATGGAGTGAAACTGGACTCATCAATTTTATACACACAGCCAGCTCTTACTGTGTACCAGGGACTGTTCTGGGCTTTGGAAATCCAAAAATATATTCAGGATAAGGTCCCTCCTTTCAAGGTATTTTAAAAACCAAAACAAAATAGAGTATAGTAATTTCCTCATTAAAATAAATTTGCAAATTTTATTTGTCCATATTATTCCTGATCCTTTAAAGATAATATCCTTTTTAAGCCCATAGCCGATCTATTTGCTAGTCTTTGAAAATGAAGCTCAAATACAGTTTGCAGACTTAGATATTGAGATATCTAAGGTCCTTGAAAAAACGTGATAAAAGGGACTACTACTTGAAAATCTCTAAGGGTCAGCTTATACAGTGAGTAAATTCCTCAAGGGTATAGCTAAATATAATTTTTTCCCAAAAGGCCTTTATACCTTTATGCATAGGATAATTTTGCAAAGTAAATAATTCATAATGTAAATCATCTTTATTTGTTCATTTTGATTTCTATGTATTAGATTTCAGTTGGGGGGGTCATATTAACATTCTACATTTGCGTATTTACATATCAAAACATGAGTTGTAATGGTGGCTGTATTCATAATGCATATGTAATAAGGACAATGAAAAATTGATAATTTAGGGGAGAAAATGGATTTTATAGGACCATCTTTGCTTTTGACATATTTTTCTTTTGATTTATCCCTTTAATGACTTTTAAATTGCCTTTGGGTCTCTCATGGTGATTTTCATATTACATCCCCTCCTCCATTTTGACGTGGTCATTTTACAGTGAAAATGCAGTTTTCCAAAAGGGCTGACCAATGAGATGCCTTATTACTGGGGGATCCTGTGCGATCTTTTTGTGGACTCCAGACCTTCTATGTTTCATAGAGATCAGCTGTCTGTTTCTTTCCATTCCCCTTTCTTTACAGATCTCCACAGAATGTGACACTCCAAATCTGGAATCCTCTCCTCCTTATTAGATTTTAAGAGGGTCTCTAAAAATTATGAACATAGCACCTAATGCTTTCCGAGTAAAAATATGCACTTATTGTAGAACAAAGTTAAGCAATTTCTGATACAATTGTAATGCAGAGGTAGTCTTTGAATGTATAAGTATTGTGACCAGTACAGAAATGTACAGATGCAATATTTAGTGGTGTACAAAGGATGTTGCCTGAATGCTGACTAATACATGTCCTCAGGTGATCTCAAACAAATTGCGCTAGCCTGCTACAGGCTCCCCTTGGCAGAGTGAATGGGTACCCAACCATGCATTTTGAGTTAATAAATTGTTGCTTTTTAATATACCCTGTTTTCATTAATATTTGCCATTTCACAGTCCAGTCATTGTTGTCTTCCAGATTTTTCCACAAGCATATGGTATGAAATATCCTGACTTGAAGTCATCAGGGTATATGGAGTATCGGAGAGAGGCAGGTTAATTAGGCAGGAGAAAGTATCATTTTATAAGTAGTTAATTTTTATTTGTCTTTGGAAAGGAAATATTAAAACAGGAATTGGTTTTTAAAAACACTATAAAAATTGTAAATAAAATTTGTTTCTTTTATGGCAATGATTCTTTTCCTTAGAATTGCATTTCATACCTGCTCAAAACCAATATACAATATACACCTTTAGTTAATAGTGTTTATTTACTTTTGACCTTTATTCAACTGTATCACCTAATTGTTTAGCTTTAGTATACTTAGATAATTTCTCTTTGAGCTCAGGTGAAAAGCTATTATTTTTAGTTTCCAGAATTACAGGAATTTTTTCAAATAAAGGACAGTTGGATGAAATTCTGAAGCTACTCAATAGTGCATTCTTTTGTAAAACTGCATATAGGGCAATCAGAAAGTTAGAGAGTTATTATTCACATTGTTAAGAAATTGCCTGTCTTACAAAAGAATGTAGTGGTTTACTAAAACAGAACTAGTACCTGGTTCTATACAATTATTTCAGTTTCCCAAAACATAACTAGTATAAGCAAGTTATTATTATAAGAGCACTAAGTTGAGCATAAAAACACCTTGTTCTGTATCTCCGTTTTACCATTAACTAACTTGCTCTCTCTGGGCCACTATGGGTGGTCCAGAGATATTTTAAGGAGAGTGTTCAGAAAGGTAAAAATTATATACTGGTCCATGATCATTCTTAAAGTTGTTTTTTTAAGGGTTTGTAACAACAATAGAAAATTCTTTAATGAACTAAAGTAAGTACAGGTTTTTAAAAAATAAAAACTAGTAGTCTATTATGTTAATATCCCAAACCATGAAGAGCAATCCAAGTTTAGTGAAGTTTAGAAAAGAATTGGACATAAGTGATATCTATAAGAGTTAACTGCGCTAAATGAAAGGCTAACATAATAAAGAAAAATGACTCCCATTTCCTGTTTATATCACTTAAACAGATTTATAGAGCCAAACCAAGCATTTTGGAAGGTGAGCTATCCACATACAGGGGTTATATGAGCAAAAGGAAAGCAAGTGCTAGGCGATTTGAAAGCTGAGGATGCAACAACAGATTACCGAACCAGATAGGATGCTACAGTTTTCATACTTACCTGCTAGAGGAAGAAAGAAGAGTTTGGACAAACTGGAGGCACAAATGGTGCTACAAGTGGAGGAAATGGCAGGGAGAAAAAGGTGATGGTGGAAGGAGAAAAAGGTGATGGTGGAAGGGCGTTTGTAGCCAAGTTTGAGTCTTTGCATCTCTCTTTCCATGTTAGACAAAGGTACGTAAAAAAGAATGCATAAAGACTGGGATGTTTTCAGGCACTGGGCTGATGTGTACCTGACATATAGCCCCTACCATGTTCCTTGTTAACAGAACCCTGATTTTGTTTGCAGTCCATTAACCAGCCCTGGGTGGCAAACATGCATTCCTAGCCTCCCTTGGAGCTAGAGAGATCCATGTGACAGATTTCTAAACAATAAGGCGTAAGAGAATTTCTGAGAATTTTTGCTTTTGTGATCAAAAGGAACAGACATATCTGGTATCGTCCTCCCCACCCTTTATTTGGACTTTGATTAGATTATTAAAACTGACGCTATAGTATAGCAGCCTCTCTCTCTCTTTTTTTTGACCCTTTGGAGAAGGCCAGGAAAATCAGAATCTTGACATTACAGAGTACTGCCAGGCCTGCCTCCAAGACTTCTGATGTGAGAAAACCAACTCCTATTAGTCTTTGATTTACTTGCAGCCAAATGTATTGGTAAAGGATAAGTAAAAGGTTTATGTAAAACATTAATGAGTAGTAGAAAAAAAAAGAAATTAGTGCCATACTTGGAATCTTTGAATGTTGTGAGAATGATAAATGACCTTGAAGGTAATAAAGATACAAAGAAATAGAGGAAAAATACACAATGAATTTGTTAATGGAGGTTATTAACAAATGGGAAGTGGGAATGGTGGTTAGGGTGGTAGTTGGGGACTTTATACTTTTCATTTCTCTTCCCTTCTTTACAGTCAAATTTTTAAATAAAATTATAAACATAATGGATCTTATTGAATAAATTAAGGGTTAAGAAGTAAAGAAGTTGAAAGTAATATGAATATCAGAAATAGGGACCACGTTTTGGAGGACATATTGTGTTACATTTTAGATTCGTAACATGAGCTTTCTGATTTCTTTTAGAATACATTTTCAGCCTGAATATTATTCTAAAAACTGAAACTGATTATTATGTATAATATAACAAATGACTAAGGCAGCTGTAAGGCAGTGAATTAATCAGATATAACTAAATCATTTAAAAAAATAATAAGAGCTGAGGGTGTAAAGTGTAGTTCTGTATTTGATTTTGGGGGTGGAGGAATGAGTACTTTTTTGTACTAAAAGAAGTGGGATTTGACCTTCTTTAACAAGTTGATCCTGTGCTTAGCTAATATTATTTTATAAGTGGTTAGAAACTTCCTTTGCCTGTGGGTTTTTTTTGTTTTGTTTTGTTTTTTGTCAGCATTCTATTGCTGTTATACAGTTGGTGATGGTATTGACAATTTGTATGCTTATGTGTTTGGTCATTTGTAACAAACAAGCTGGCTACGTGGAGTGGTGGTGAAATGTTGCTTGTGGGGCTTTTCCTATTACTCTTACTTATCCTTCTTTCAATAAGAGGTCCTTTGTTCGCCATTTCTTTAACGTAGAACAGAGGATTAATATGTTAGTGTTCATTTTGCCCCTCTGTTTTCAACAAGGAAAACAGTTGCTTTGCTCTACTCATTTCTTCTACAGTGCACCCTGGGGTTTAACTCTTAGGTGCAAGAATTATTTTGGGGAGTTGAAGTATAACCATCAGCTAAAAGTTCAGTTCTTAATGATGTTCACTTTAGCTTAACAAGTTATTCTTAGTGTTGCTGTATTTATTATAGAAGACACTCTTTTCTTATTTCCCCAGTGCTCAACATGAGCCTTATGATAGTAATGAAGAAGGGATATGTTCTCCTTTTTGCATCATTTTACCCCATCTGCTATTTTTGTCTCTGTTACTAAATATCACTGAATTTTGGTCCTGCTGTTTACTAGGCAGTGTACATTGCTGAGATTTCAAACAACAGGCCAAATTCGGAGTGCAGGCATGATTTGTTAAATTTCCTAGTTAGTTGCCAGCATTTAAAAGTCAAGCGGGGTAGGTAGGGGATGGGGGAAATGAGTGAAGGTGGTCAAAAGGTATGAATTTCACTTTTTAATGACCAATGACTTAAATTTTATGTCTGTTTACCCACTGTATCATGTAGCCAGTATAGATGTTCAGTTACTCTTCTTTACTGGTGCTGATTTTTCTTCGCCAGGCTAAAGATCTAATAATCACACCAGCCACCATTTTAAAGGAAAAGCCAGACCCAAATACTTTGGTTTTTGGAACTGTTTTCACTGATCACATGTTGACAGTCGAGTGGTCCTCAGAGTTTGGATGGGAGAAACCACATATCAAGCCTCTTCAAAACCTGTCCTTGCATCCTGGCTCATCAGCTCTGCACTATGCAGTGGAGGTAGGTACACAGGAATTACGGATTGTAAAATGTTTGTTCTTCATTGTAGACACCAAGTAGTTCCCCCTGCTAAAATAGCTTTTGGACTTCATCACATTTACTCATGAAGTCATAAATGTCTTTAAAACTGTTCCTAGATAGTCAAGTTGAAGGTAAGTTGTAAGAACTAATTTTTTAAAATAAAACTTGAACTTTCTACGTCAATAAACAATCATTTAGAGCAAGGAGGAAGGACAGTTGGTAAGAAAATTAGCAATCAAAAAGCCTGTACTTTTAATATTTTACTGTCATTTCTCTTCTCGGATCTTCTAATGATTGAGGAGGGGGCCTCTGTTGGTTATATGTATTTCAAATACCTTCTTCCATGCTCTTTTTTACTCTCTACATAATTTTTTGATGATAGAAAATATATTTAAGTTTTTAAAACTTGAATTTAGTAATCTTTGCTTTATGTTTGGTACTTTTGAATTTCGTTTAAAGATTCTTTCCCTGACCTTAGTTATGAAGATATCTTCTTATATTTTTGTCTTTCACAGTTAGGTCTTTAATCTTAGATTGATTTTTACTTGAAGTAGGTGTCTGACCCTTCCTTCCTTCCTTCCTTCCTTCCTTCCTTCCTTCCTTCCTTCCTTCCTTTCCCTCCTTCCCTCCTTCCCTCCTTCCCTCCTTCCCTCCTTCCCTCCTTCCCTCCTTCCCTCCTTCCCTCCTTCCCTTCTTCCTTCCCTTCCTCCCTCCCTCCCTTCCTTCCTCCCTTCCTCCCTCCCTCCCTCTACAGATACTCAATTGTTCAAGCACCATTTCAAAAGACTGTTCTCTTCCCTCCGACATGTCATGGCACCTCTGTCATGTATGCATACATCTGCTTCAAGATCTCCATTTTTGTTCCATTGTGTAGTGTATCTGGGTCTCTATTCTGTTTCAATGTTTTACTTGTGTACCTGCACAAATGCCACACTCTCGGTCCTAAAATCATTATAGTGAGTCTTGATGTCTGCTAAAATAAATCTTTCTATTCTGCTCTTCACTACTGCCTTGGATATTCTCAGTCATTTGCTTTTTCATATGATTTTTAGATTCAATTCATCAAGTCAGTCAACTTTCATAATTCAGTTTGTTAAAAGAAAATGAAATGCCCTGACATGATTGCATTGAATATATAAATCAATTTGGGAAGGATTGGCATCTTTATCATATTAAGCCTTTCCATCCATGAGCTCATATGACATTGCTTTCTATATTTAGGTCTTTAATGACTTGGTAAAGTTTTATATTTTCCTTATGGGTCTTTTGCTTCTTTTATTAGATTTTTTCCCATCTAAGTAATTCTGTTGTAAATAGTATTATCTATTAACTGCTGCTGTTTCATAGGAGTATAATTTTGCATCTGGTTACTTTGACTAAACAAATAATTTCAAGAGATTATGTCATTATATTCCTAGATTTTCTACATACTTAATCTCTATGTTTCAAGGTTCTTGATTTTTATTTAAATTTAATGCTTTTTATTTCATTATTCTTGTCTGATTATACTGGATGTATAACAATTGAATTAAAGTAGTCACAGAAGGCAATTTGTGATATTCCTAAAATGAAAAGGCAAGCTTTAAATTTTACCGTTAAGTATGTTTACTGCAAGCTTAGTATAGCTATCCTTTGTCACTTAAGGAAGTTCCCTTTTTTTCTTAATTACTTAAGGAAGTTTTAAAAAATCATAAATATTTGGTTTTTTTAGATGTGTTTATTACATCTAATGAGATGATCATATAGGTTTTTTTTATGTTAACTGTTAATATTATGCATTCTGATTAATTGATTTTCTGTTAAACCAATCTGTATTCCTGGTATAAATCCAAATTAGTCATGCTGTGCTACCCTTTTGTATATTTTGCATTTATAGTACATGTGTGGGTTTGATGTATTTACATATTGCAGTATGGTTGCCACTGTAGTCTTAGATGACACTTTTATCATGTCTCATAATTATTATTTCTTTGTTGTGGTGAGAACAGTTAAGATCTAGTTTCTTAGCAGCTTTGAAGTTTATAGTACAGTATTGTTTATAATCACTGCCGTGCATTAGATCTCTAGGACCTATTTATCTATCAGGTATACCTACTAGCTCTATTTTAGAAAGTATCTGTATGGCATATTGTTTTCTATTTCTTTTTGTTTGGGTGTTTTTCAGATGTTATCAGCTAAGTCCAATCTGACAACCTTGTCTTTTAATGGAAGCTTTACTCCTATTATATGTAATACATTTCTCATATATTTGCACTTACAATATTGAATTTTGTGCTTCTTAATTATGCTACATGACTTATATTTCTTATGTAAACTTTAAGGCTATATGTATAAGCCTGTTAAAGCCCTACTTTTCATTATTATTCAGTTCAACATATTCTCTACCATTTTTTCTTTTACTCATACTTTATTGAATAATGAGTTTCTTTTCCAAAGTATGTATATTCTTTAGTTATATTTCTGATATGGATTTCTGGCGTATCTTCTGGTGGAAAGCATGTGAAAAGAATATGCATTCTACAGGTGGTGTCTGCAGGGTCCTGTATGTCTAGTACGTTATCTTGTTCCTATCGCTCAAATCTTCTTTATCTTTATTGAGCTTAGCCTGTCTATTCTGTTGATTACTTAGAGAACCTGTGTTAAAATTTTCCATGAAAATTACTGATTTTTTACCTTCCTCCGTGTTTGTCAGTATGTACCTACTTCCCAGTCTTTTCATATCCCTGCACAGTGATTTGTTGGAGTCTGCACTCTAAGATGGTGATTCAGGAGACTGAACCAGCTCTGGTCACATCTAGATTGTTTACTATCCAGAACTTGAATGGGTCAGATTAAATGAAAAGATACCTGGGTATTTTGCAGGGGGGTGGGGCAGGGCCTTTGGTTTCCACCTTCATTGTCTGGTTACTTAGCTCCAGTTGTGCAACTGGGATGCTTTCTTCCAGTCTCCATTAATGTGTTACTTAGCAATATGGTTTCCTGCTGAGCACAAGATAACTCTGAATTCCCGCCAGGTGTTTGGTAATACAAGGACTTCTTTTTATCCCAGTTACTATACCCAGTCTTTCAACTCTTGGCTTTCCTAGACTTGGGAATCTCTGATTGAGGTCTGTGTCTACAGCTTACATAACAGAAATGAAGTGCCCATAGATAATTCAGTCTGTTGAACATAGGCAATGTTTTCATTTAGTTAACCTCCAAGGTTTACTTCTCTTTTATCTTCAGTTATTTGAAGGGATGAAGGCATTTCGAGGAGTAGATAATAAAATTAGACTCTTTCGACCAAACCTCAACATGGATAGAATGCACCAGTCTGCTATAAGAGCGACTTTGCCGGTACGTAAATTTAGGCATTCTTTTGTGTTTCTCTTGATATAATGGTTCACTGTGAGTTTACAATGAAAAGAATCATTTTTGAATACTTAAATATTCAGTACAAACCATATGAACACTGAAGTTATTTCCGATGTACTTTAAGGAAGTGATCAATACCATTTGGCAATTTCACAGTCTATTTCTTTGAGTATCTGAGAGGGACTGATGCATATGTGGTAGATAAAAAGATAAGAAAATGTGTCAAATTAAAATAAATAAAATTGAAAGATTTATGAAATTATAACATTGAAAATGGAAAAACATGGTGTGCCACACAGTTATTTTAGCTAATTGTTTGGACACTAGCAAGTATGCACTTATTTAAATAATTATTTAATATTTACCCCAAGTTTTATTTTTAAAAATGACATCAAAATGGTTTCTCATGCCATTGGATCCTGGCTTATACCATTGTTAGAGCAGAATTCATTATAAGGTGGGGTGTTAGATTTAGTTGCTAAAGATTAACATCTAGGCAGAGGGACATAGATTACTTTCATTCCCTTGAGACATGACCAGGCTGACTTTTCTGAAATGGAAGAAGTCTTTTCCTTCTTTACATATACCAAACCTTCAGGAATCTAGCCCAAGCCATCCATTAAAGAAGCCTGGGAACAGCTAAATCCAAGTAACTATTACTTTTTAGCCAGGTTCATCCTTCACCCTGTTTTTGTAACCCGTGCTTCTTCCTTTAAAGGCCACAATATGGTAGCAGAAGGGAAATTAGGTAAGTTCTTTGGAACTGGTCCTCGTTTCACTATTCTACCAGTATAGACAGGTCACTAGGGAAACTTTAAAATGGGGACAGAAGGAAAAGGCAGGGATTAACATTCATTGGACATCAATTCTGTTACAAACTGTGTTATGTGGTCTTACGTTCTTCGTCACTTTAATCATAACGGTAAGTCACTGTCAAGAAGGTATGTATTGTAAATTTTAGTAGTAACTTTTTACAGAGAGGAAAACTCAAACCCAGAGAGATTAAAGGACTTACTTAAAGTCTCACAGAAAAAAAGGGACAGGACAAGAAATTGGATATAAATTTTAAAATTTCTAGTCAAGTTCTTGTCCCATTAAATCTTATCTCTAGACAGCAGTACCCACTCAGGTGATACATGGTGATGATAAATCCTATATAATTGGCAGTCCTGGTTTCTATAATATTAGTACACTGTGATTGTTGTTAAAAATATTTAAATAGCCAGATCCTATTGTCTGTCATGAGATCTACTCAGATGCACGCTTCCGACTTCATTTGTACCTTGGATAATCCATCCATTACATACATTTCTGAAAGTACGTTTCTCCTGCCAAGTGAATAGAAACTACTGATTTTTCAAATGGTCACCAATTTACTATATGAAAATCTTTTTCTCCTTAGAAATAAACTGCTTTTAGCTTTTTCCTATTTTCCACCTATGTCATCTGCCTCTTTCTCATTTTTGTGATATGCTAACATATTCCAGTTACGATCCTTTGTTGGTTATGTTACAAATAACCTCACCCAGTTTGCTGCTTACCTCTTTTGAAGAACAGAAGCCCTTAAGTTTTAAATAGTCACATTTTATCCATTTTTTTTCCTTTCTCATTTTTGCTTTATGTCTCTTTTTTAAGAATTCTTTTCTTCCCATAAGGTGACCATGATATTTATATATTTTCTTAAGTCTTAATGTTTTATCACACTTAAGTGTATAATCCAACTATAGTTGATATTTGGGTGTGGTTAGAGGTAGGGATCCAATTTTTTATTTTCCCCATATAAATAATCTATTGTCCCATCATAATGTGTGTGGTGGGGAGACTAACAGAAAAAACTTCTTATTTGGTTTTATTAGTTTTTTTAACAGTTCATGAGGATTGTTTCCTATTGTTACAATGAAAGAAAATTCCATTACTCATTATGTTTTTCATTCCTCCAGAGATTTGAGAAGGACGAGCTTTTAGAGTGTATTCAACAACTTGTGAAATTGGATCAAGAATGGGTTCCATATTCAACATCTGCTAGTCTGTATATTCGTCCTACACTCATTGGAACTGAGGTGCCAGCTGACTCCCTGTTTTGGGGTACTTTGGTGGGCAAGTTATTATTGTTTATCCTTGTGTGAAACTTTGAAGCAGCCACCAGCGACATCATTAATGACTCCTTTCTCCTTTCTATTAAGACCACCCATCAGCACACATTTTTCTTTAAAGGGCCAGATAGTAAATATTTCAAGTTTTCTGGGCCCATATTGCTTCTGTCACAACTACTCAACTCTGCCATCATAGCCCAAAAGCAGCTATGGATCCAAACATAAATGAGTAAAGAAATGAACAATGAACAAGGCTGTTTGCCTTTCCCCAATCAAGACTAACCATTATTTCCTTGGTTTACCAATGTAGTGCCTCTGATCCTGGCAGTACTTCTTCAGGGTCAAGGTGATAATGGTTTTGAAATTTGGAGGAGGGAGAGCTGGTTCCTAAAGTCTTGGAATTACTTGGTAAGAAGAGGGAGTGGAGTGCTGTGCCCTCTTCCCCCATAACCAATGAGTAGGGATTGCCAACAAAAGTGCCGTGCTGCTGGTGGGTGGAAATTTGAAAAATAATTTTCTGTAAAGTTTACATTATTAAACAAAATGCTAAATATTAATATAATAACCTCTTGTAAAACATTTAAATTAAAGCATAAAATCATACTACCAAAAGATTTCTCATTAAGAAAGTATTTCGGCATTTTAATCAATATCTTCCAAAATATTTATTTATAGGGAGTTAAAAACAAAGAGAAACTAAAAGCTCGAGTGCTTCAGTCTATTGCTGATTATGTGTCAATTGCCAATTAAGGTAAAATCTGAAATCATAATATTTAAATAAAGAACATCTACACGAACCGATTCTAAATTTTTACTTTATCAGACAAGAAGCTAAAATGATATGACTGTCATGTTCAGTACTGGATACCTAGCAACTTTACATCTAAAGAACCTGGGGTTTGCTGATTTTAACATCTATTTTATCCAACTTTACCCTATTTAGTAATTCTGGGCAGGTACAGCTGTATGAGCACACATAGACACACACACACACACACACACACACACACGCACACACATACCTTTATTTCCTCAGTAATTCTGATAAGTGTATGGGTGCCTTGACCACAGTCAATAGCAAAATATGTACAACCACAAACTCAAATTCCTTTCATCGTTGTTCCTAGCCTTCTACTTTTTCAATTGATCTCAGTCCCATTTCATCATATTTTCTTCATTAGAGAGGTGGTGGAGTGACACAGTACTAAGTAAGTATCATTAGAAGGGCTGAGTCTGATGGCAGGGACAGCCTCCCAGGCTGTCACCATAGATCTGCAAGCTACTGGCAGATTTGACTTTTTCAGCTGCACTCAAAGACAAACTGACTTTAGCTCATGTGGAAATTGATTAATTCCTCATTCAATGAATTCATGCTTCCTTACTGGACTGCCCCTAAGTAAATTAATACATCTTTGGAGTTAAGCTCAACCAAAGAAGCAGTCTGCTTTTGATTAATACCAGCTTCGGATTCATAGAATACACTTCAAGTAATGTAGAAACATTTAAAATCACTTCACATACACATTTTCCCCATCCACAACTTCTCTGGGGAAATCTTTCAGTATGAAATTTTCCTTAGAGCTTGCATTTAAATATCTTGCTGCCAAATGGTCCACCCCTTGACTTCTGGTTCACTACACAGGGGACTTACAGGGAATATGAATTTATAGACATGACTTTCTTTTCCTTTTACCTTTAAAATCTTTATATTACTCATAATTTAACCAGTAATCATAACAGTTCCCATGAAAAGAATTCCCTTTATTCACTGCTTTTGTTTGTTTATACTTGTTTATACATCTTATCTTTTCTCTTCACAATTAGCCTCTATAAACGATGGAAGCTGAACAGATTTGAAAACTAGGTGTTACAGCAGCAATCTGTAATCATTAACTAGGGTTTTGCTCACACTTAATGTATTCTTTTGCAGCCTTATTTGAGATATGTATATGTTCATTCCGCTATTTAAAAACGATATTGAATTCTCATTTGCATAACTCTGTTAACATGTTTATATTAACAGCCCCATTTTAGCATCTCAAACCTTGAGTCTGTTTTTAGAGATCCAGCTTATTTGCATTGGTTATGGCCTGCGATAAACAGCCTGTTATTTATCAGGCCACTCCTATCAGTGCACACCCTCTTGAGGCTGTTCTTGTCCATTTCAAGTTTATCACAGGGTTGATTGTTATTATCTTTATTTTTACTCTTTGGAGTTGTGGTACACCTGGTTACTAATTATGCTCCTTGGTTCATGGCACTTACTGTCATAGGGCATATGAGGTCCCTCTGTTGTTTTATTCCCTTCTGTCTTCATTTCCCACTCATCTCCTCTTCCCCAACTGGAAATCATTCACATATAGTGAATTAATAGTCTTTTTCTATGTATGCGTTTTAAAGTATCTCTTATTAATGTACATGTCTGTAATTTTAGTTTATATAAATGATTTTGTCCTACAGATTTAACTTTTTCCCTCAGTACTGTTTTTTCATTTCTGTCCAGGTTACTGTGTTTGTATCCAGTCCATCACTTCTAACTGCTGCATAGTTCTCCATGCTGGGCATCTACCACATTCTGTCCCAGCTCCCTAACTGGGATTCCAGTTCCTCATATAAGACTGCAGTGAGCAGTTTGAAAATACACAACCCAGAAAATTATTGAAAAAGTTACTGTTTCTCAGCAAGATGCCCTAGGCCCATCTTAACTCTCCCCATCCCAAAAAGTCCTGGTTCTTTTTGGATGAAATATAATAATTCGGTTTATCATCATCACAATCACTGGCATTATGAAGCTCTGAGTGTAATTGTGCTCAGTGCTTTCTGTGCACTGACCAACAGCAACCCTGTGAGTGGGTGCTACTGGCATCATTTTAGAGATGAGGAAACCGAGGCCCAAAGAGGTTGAATAGGAACCCCCCTGGTTCTTAACCTTTCTACTGCAACATCTTTTATATGTCAGCCACTGTGCTAGATTTAGGCATACAGTGCTGAGCAAACGTCACTTCCCTGCTCCCAGTCTGTGGCAAATCCTTTGTTCGATAAATGTATTGCAAGTGGTATTCCAATCCGTGGCTCTTACCCATGTCTTGGTGAACAGAAATACCAATTTTAATGTAATTATTTTTTCTTTATGGTTTTTGATATTTATGTTTAAAAGAAATTCTTCCTTACTCTAAGGTCATACTTCTGTTTTAAAGTTTTGCTTTCTCCTTTTAAATGAAATCCATTTGGAAGTGAACTTTGTGTGAAGGACTCAATTTTATCTTTCTCCATATGGTCACTGAGTTGTTCCATCACTATTGATTGAGTCGTCTGTCCTTTGTTCACTGCTTCACAGTGCCCGCAGTTGCTATGTCATGTTTCCGTAGATGAAGGCTGCTTCTGACTCCCTGTTTGTACCTTCTCCCCTCAGCCCCATTTTTTTTTTTTTCTTTTTTCTTTTTCTTTTTTTTACATAAATAGTATGCATACTATGAACAATTTTGTTTGTATTACTGTTTTTGTGCTTATAATTTGTCTTGAAGTACTTTCCATATAGGTAAACATAGATCTACCTTTATTTTTTCTACTTTTCTAGCTGTAAAGCATTCCATTGTACACATATTTCATACCTAATTGAATACAGGATGCCATACATTATAATAAGATATACCATTATTTTATGCACTGAAGTGGGAAAATATCGCCAATTAAACTATGACAGTATTTTCCTGATAATCTTGAGAGTTTCATGAATTAATCATACCAGCCCCCCCCCCTTTTTTTTAAATGTATGCTTTGTGAGGAAATCTGTGTTTTCTCTTGCCATCAGTTACCCTGCTGGGCTTGTGATAGGCATTTTATTTTTTGCATGTATCTTAATAATAAAAGCTAACACAGCTTTATCTTCTTATGGATTACTTCCTACTGTAGGTCCCATTAGAAGACTTGTTACTTTGCAAGAAAATATTGAATTGCATTTGTTTAATATTATTACACATATTTGTTCACTTCTTATAGATAGATATGTCCTGCTTCTGTTTTTGTGCCTTTCTATGCGGTAACCTTTCTTTTAGTGCCAAACCATACCATAACTTTTTTTGAAGGTATTTTAAATGGCAAAATCAACATGTCTAGCATTGCCAGTGCCCATAAGCCATTGGAGTTACCATTAGTATGAACAAGTAATTCCAAGTCTGGCAATCCCAGCTTTGCCATGACTGCTGCTTAGCCAGCAGCAATTGTAACATGCTGAGCCCCGATTTCACACATGTTAAAATTAATGTGAACAATAATGGACATCTCTTAGAATCTGTGTAATATGGTACCATATAATCCTGTTGATCAGCCATTATGTTGCCTATATATTACACAAACATCATTAGAACAGTTTTTTGGTAAATTGAGTAAGTGGAAAAAAAAATTTGGGAATCTTAAAAAATATAGGCTTTCTTCAAGAACTATATGCTATAGACATATCTCCTACTGCACATAAAGACACATATTCAAGGATATTTATTGCAGTTCACACAATTTCCTGGTAGATTGGATGTGCGTGTAAGAGGAGAGAGATCAGATTTTCCTTTGGACCAAAGCAACTAGATAGTGAGCATTTGTTGGGACAGGGAAGAGTGAGGGAGGAGGTTTTTTTTGTTGTTTATTTGTTGACGTGTTGATGGGTGGAGTCAGAGTTTATTTTTCAACATGGTAATTTAAGCTGGTGATATCAAGTAGATGGGCAGCTTTATAAATCGGGGGAGAGTTTGGAATTTAAATGATACATTTTAATAATTAACATCAAATGCCTTTAAAGCCTAGGGCCTGGGTGAAGTTATCTAGGGAAGAACTGTAGATAATGATGTAAAGATGAGGCTCTAAGCCCTGGGGCAAGCCAGCATTTAGAAGAAAGGGAGCCATAGAGGATTCAGCTGAGTATGAGAAGTACCTTGTAAGGTGGAAGGAAAAACCAGAGGGCTTGGTGTACTTGGTGAAGAATAATAATCAACTGTGGCAAATTCTGCCCATAGGATCAGTGAGATAAGGCCTAAGAACTGACTCTCAGATCGGGCAATGCGGAGGTTCTTGGTGATATTGATAACCATATTTCAGCCAGGTGGTAGGGGGTTGAAAGTCTGAATATAATGGATTCAAGAGAGAATGAGAGGAGGGGAGGTTATGATGGTGAGTATGTACAAATTTTGTGAGGAATTCTGCTGTACAGTGGAGCAGAGAAAGGAATGGATGCCTGGAATGGGATATGTGGGTAAGGGAGTGTGTTTGTTTTAGATGGGAAATATTATGGCATATTTTTAAGCTGATAGAAATGATCCAGAAGATAGGGAAAAGTGATTGTTAAAATATTCAAAAGATTTCCCAAACTCTACTTCTATCGTGGTTCTACTTTTAATGGTGAGAGCATAAGCAGGCAGTGATATTTGACTAGGTGGCAGAATGTCCACACACCTGACCTTCACCTTGCCCTCTAGCTTGTAGTTTCCCCCACACACTTTTTCATAGACAGGACTGTCTTTGTGAAAGCTCTTCCCTTGAGTGTGACATCCTTTCCCTTATTAGTCCCCTCAGGGTTCTGTTCCTTACTCGGTTGACTAGGGTAGGTAGGAATTGCTAATTTGGGGTGCATCTTGATGGCAGTTGTCGGCTCCCTGTGTTGGTCTTATTTGTCTCTCTGTTTGAGGCTGAGCACCATGCTTGGCCCAGTCAATTGAAGCAAGCATGTTGGAATCACAGTCTGAGTGCTGGGTTTAGCTCAGTGAGGAGATCCGGATTTTGAGGCCATTCCTGGCACAAGGAAAAGCCTCCTGTAGCATTGTCTTGTCATCTAGAAAAGGAGCTGGCAAACTTTTTCTGTGAAGGGCTAGGTAGCTGCTCGACTCTCAACTCTGCCTTTGTAGCACAAAAACAGCCATAGGTAACACAAATGAGTACACATTCCAATAAAACTTTCAAAAAAATGGACCACAGGCTGAAGTTAGCTTACCCTTGATCTAGAATTATTTCAGAAAGGGACATGAAGCATGGTTTTTTAAAGAGTGACTCAATTCTGGTTCCTCCTGAGTATTTCCCATCAGGTGTTCTTGATTAGTTGTTTAATAATCCAGCCTAAAATTTCTGTTTATGATTGAATTCAAATTTACCAACCTAGTTTTTCCAGGTCATCAGCTAATAATCTTTGTCTTTTCCCCAAGTACTCATTTTTTACAATTCTAACCCTGAGTGTTGAATGTGGTTCTATGGTCATGTCTACAATCATCTTAATGTCATCCTAATGAGCTATGTGTTGGTACATATTGAATTTATTTAACTACTGTTACTATTATCAGTTATTTATAAAACAATAATAAAAATTGCTATTGTCAAATGCTTGAAAAAAGTCAGGCCCTGGGTGCCTTCCATGGATTATCTGATTTAATTCTTATGCTAACACTGAGCAGTCATCACTGCCTTTACTTAAGGTAAGACAGTTATATTCCTTTAGACTTTTTCACCTTATCTTTAGTTTTCTTTAACTTGTTAAGATTATTCTCATTTAAAAAACTAAAAAAGAGTTGACTGCTCAGTTTTGTTTTGTTTGTTTTGTTTTTGGTCAAGTGTTAAATCTATACTATCTCTCTCTTTGAATAGGACTGAGAAACAAATAAACTCAGCCCTATCCCTAACCCATTTTATAGCAAGCCTCAGAAAATTCTGAACTTTAGCTTCCCAGATGTATTCTTTCATTGTCTACATTTTAATTACCTATTAGTCCAGAGGCCAGCACTAAAGGAAATCAGGAGAGGAACATTTTCTCAATGTGGTCAATGCAACATATTAGAATTAGCATACGATTTTTTTTTTAAATCAAAATAATTCAAGTATGGTAAATAGTCATGTAGGTTGTTTTCCTAGAAAAGTATCTTATTAAAATGGACAGTTGTTTGCTAAATATTTAGTAAACCTGGTATAAAAATGTACGATGCTATGTATAGGGACAAAGAAGATCTTGTACCGCATGGAGTAAGTATACAGATTAGCAAAAGGCAGAGGATTAAATAAGCAGTTGTAAGAATGTGTGATAACCATTTTACCTAAATGTAAGAAAGTGCAGGTCCTATAATAGCACATAACACAAGCACCTACATCCTTCTAGAGGTCTCATTTCTTGAAGTGACATTTAAATGATATTTAAATTGACATTGAAGGGGTTATATTAGGGGAGAGCGAGGATGTTTTAGTCTCCTCCAGCTGCCATAACAGACCACCACGGACTGGGTGTCTTAAACACCAGAATTTATTTTCTCACAGTCCTGGAGGCTGGATGTCCAAGACCAAAGTGCCATTCTGGTAGTTTCCAGTGAGGTCTCCCTGTAGGTCCCTACCTTCTTACTGTGTCCTTTACAGGGCCTTTTGTGTCAGGGGAAAAGAAAGAGGGCGGAGTAGGACTCCACCCTTTTGACCTCATTTAACTTAATTACCTCCTTAAAGGCCTTTTATCTCCAAATACAGCCACATGGGGTGGGGTGGGTTAGGGCTTCAACATACAAATTCTAAAGGACGACACATTTCATTCATAACAGGGAGAATGTTTAAAGGTAGGAAAGTGAGAAAGAGAAAGGGAACAGGATTCCCTGTGATTTGAGCATGGGATGCGTAGTGTGACTGCCAATGGGAAGGGAGGCCCCAGTCTGAGCTCTCTTCAGGTTAGGAAATCTTGGGGACATCACTGGTTTTTTCTTAAACTTTGATATTGTAACAAGAGCTCTGAGTAGAAGATCTAGAGTGAAATTACTGTGAAGCCTGGGCAAATCATTTGTTTTGAATGTCAGTTTCTCCCACTTAAAAATTGTAATTATTAACTTCCTAGATTATATATTACCGTCTCAGAAACCAAAAAGTACTGTATAATTATTGAAGGGTTTAAAAAATGTTTCACCAAACAAACTAGGTTTTCCTACCAAAACAACTGCATGGAGTTGTTTCCCCTTTTGTGACACACAGGCCCTGGTTCTCTTCACACCTCTTTCAGCACCCATCAGTCCAATATTCTTTACTGTTTTCTTCTCTAACTAATCGTTTTTTAAAAATGGCAAGATTAACAAAAAAGTCATACCATTTTTTCCAAAAAATGTTGCCCTGTTATTCCCAATTATTTTATTCCTTGTCTCTCCTATTTGCTTTGCCTAGGCAGAATTATTCTTTAGTCTCCACAAGCTCCTGTGCTTCTCTGCTTTCCGGCTAAAACGTGTGATTTTCTTAGCTTGCTGAGCTCTTTCTACCATTGTTCAGATTACCTCTGAAATCCTGTCTTTGTAAACTTTTGTGTGCTGGTGTTTTAGAAATGATCATGTTTATTACCACCAGCAGGAGGGGCCTAGCATGGTGGCTGCACTGGGCCCAGGGTATATGTGATCTGTGAAGAGTTGATGATGGAGGTGAGGGGGCTGGAAGGAAAGTAGGTGGTGTGGACTTGCTTCCAGGTCTCCTCAAATATATTTCTGGAAACTAGTAAAGGAGTCATGGCAAGCTACCACCATGCCGCCAGTAAAATTAAGACATTCTTGTAAATCTAGCTGTTCATTGCAGTGGATGCCCAATTTCTTCATCATGCAGCAAGGACACCCAGGTCCTCTGGTTCTTCGTGAGGGCAGCCAGTTCTGTACTCATGAAGGTCAGGAACTCAGTCTTGGAGAGATTACTTGTTACTGTCCTTTCCAGCATACTTTCGGAAAACAGCAGTCAGAGACTCAATGAACCCCTCGGTCTATAGGGCTCGATATTTTTGCCTCGTTGGACTAGAGTGAGGTGCAGAGGTGCCGACAACTCTATGAACTAATTTTCTGACTGACTCAGACATAAGTGGTACTTTCGCTGTGACGTCTCTTTATTTTTCATCACACCCAGTGTCTTGTTAATATGTGCAAAATATGTACAATATTTAATACCCTTGTATATG
Organism: Eonycteris spelaea; assembly: GCA_003508835.1. Classification (NCBI taxonomy): domain Eukaryota; kingdom Metazoa; phylum Chordata; class Mammalia; order Chiroptera; family Pteropodidae; genus Eonycteris; species Eonycteris spelaea. The sequence continues at coordinate 2,254,528 of PUFA01000053.1, forward strand.
TATTTAACTGTGAGATATAAAGTAAGAAGTGTCTATTGTTACACATCAGAATTTTAATTTCAAAGTCATCGTGGTCCCTTGAGAAGTTATATACTCTGCATCTGAGATTTTATATTCCTTATTTTCCCTGGGGCTTTTAAAAAGCCCTCTTCGGTTTCTTATGTATTAAAATAATCAAAGAATTGGCAGAGAAGAAGAAAAAATCAAAGTTTATAAAGAAATGAAACTTATTGAAACTGATTTATACAGCTTGTCAGATGTTGTCTTTCATATCTTCTCTATTTGTATGACTTTTTCTTGATTCGATCAGAAGTGTACCTTGTCATGATAGAATTATGTTAATGCCATTTGATTAACATTTTATAATAGATGTTACTCATAATCGTAGCAGTGGCAAAATTCAAATTGTCTTCCAGGACAGAAGGGAGAATTAAGATAAAGAAAAAAATAATGGTTCCTGAGGGTAGAAACCTAATCACCAAGCTCCCTTCCTGATGCAGTTACATTTAATTTATTCTCTCTTTTAAAGCATTGTGTTTGATCATTTTCAGTGAAGTCGCAGAGTTATTTTCATGAAAAGACAATCAATATAAGTAATCATTTAAGGATGAAGGTGACTAAGTTGTGATCAACACCAGTTCTTGATGTACTCATGAAACATGAGTTAACAGTGCTTAAACTTTAGAAAATGAAATGTTAGTACATATAAACACATTCTCTCTCATCAGCGTGGAAAAATTCGAATCTATAATTTACCTGTATGCTAAGAATAAACGTTATTACAGAAAGTTTATTGAGATTTTTTTTTTTTCAGAAATAGATTTAATTTATAGACTTATTCCCCATTTTCCATCTATGGTCTCTATACTACCACCTAGTGGAATATATGGAAGTTTGTCAACTAAAATTGGGGGAAGGAAATGAATAGGATGAAATTTATCTCAGAAAAAAAATTTCCATAATGATGAGTTATTGTTACTTTTTTTTAGTATGATGTGGTTTGCAAAAAACCCATGAGTTTAGAGTGAAAAAAGTCCAGATATTCATGTGATAGCTAATAAAATTCTTATCAGATTGTCCATAAATAAGCTGTTTTATTCAGAAACTTAGGAGCTAGATAAATTACTGAGACTGTGTTCTGCACATCATATTTCTAAATAATGTTGAGAAGCTTCTTTTGATTCCTCAAGATGAGGGTCCATAAAATTTTTTTAAATATTAAGTTTTAAAGCTCCTCTGATAGGGTGGGATCATTGTACTTACTTAACAGATATTTTTATTAAAACTGGGAAAGAGGGCACATGTGTACATTCTGAGGTTTTCTCTCCCAGACAATGAACCCAAAAGAGGTAAATGAAGCTTTAAGTCTCTCACTCTTTTACTTGTGGTGCCCTGTTCAGCCACTATTAAAGAACAAACACATATAAGCCAAAAAACAAAACCTTTTGCTTGCTGACTAATTTCTTTAACTTGGTTACCTGTCGTCCGGTGTCTGTCTGCCCTGTGGCCACCCAGGCTCGGTCTTCATATTCACATGGAATGCAAGTGGAATCACCTTCCCTGTCAGAACTGAGTCTCTTCTCATTCTTTCCATGACAGATTCCTCCCCCATCCAGTTATTCTAGACTCTAGTGAAGACTGGACACAAACATTTTATATCCCAAGACTCTCAACGCAGTATTCCTGACTTGTTTTCTTACTTCCTGTGGTCTCAAACGGCACACAGGTTGGCTCAGTGACCTTTTTTGTTTCTATGTGATATGTAGCCCTCAGAAATTTCAGTCTCTCAGTTTTCTTCCTTAACAACTGATGGTAATTACTTATAACTGCTTTTGTGCTGAAATGGAATTTGTATGATTTTGCAGTGTCGACTAATGAATGTTTGTAGGAAAGGCCATCTTCTGTCTTTGTCATTCATGAGACAAGTTCCTGAATCCTTCATCCTTTGCCTTTTGGGGAGATGTTTATTTTGTTTGGTGTCTTTGCCTCTAGTAAAGCTACACTTGCTATCTAGTACCTGTCACAGTGAGATCTGGTAATGCCACACTCCCCTACACACACCACCTGCTAGAGGCCCTGCCGTGTCCTAAACTAAGCATTCAGTGGTCTGAAAACAGAAGGAGAAGTTAGAGAAGCAAATATTATGTTTCACCCCTAAAGACTAAAATCATATCGGAGTTTTTCCCTGTTTCAAGTTCCAGCCAATGCGACGTGGAAAGGTGTTATATAGCTAGTTGTTAAAAATTTAAAAATATACTTCTCTAAAAACCCTACTAACAACAACAAAATTGAGACATTTGCTTTTTTCCTCTAAAATCAAAACAATTCAGAAAGCAAAGCAAAATGAAACTTAAATACTCCATTTTTGGTGTTTTCTTCTTAAAAGACTTCTTAAAAGGCTTTGTGTGACTCAATGTTAGAAGTGACAGCTCCTGTCCTTAGGTGGCCCTTTTGGGAGACAGTTACAGATCTATTCTAGATTTTAAGACTGGTGCCTACATGTTAAACTAAGAGTTGTATGTACTTTTACTTTATTGCAGCCTTCTCTTGGACTCAAGAAGCCTACCAAAGCCCTGATTTTTGTAATCCTGAGCCCGGTGGGACCTTATTTTTCAAGAGGAAACTTTGATCCAGTGTCCCTGTGGGCCAATCCAAAGTTCGTAAGGGCCTGGAAAGGTGGGACTGGAGACTGCAAGATGGGAGGGTAAGTCGGTCTGCATTTCTGTCTAAAGGAGAGTTCCTCACGACCATTTTGGTGACACTTCATTTCAATTCAAGTACATATGTTAATATGCCCACTGTAATGCTCATTTTTGTTTGTGTTTAGCTTTCAGTGTTTTAAAGGTGATAGTTGTTTAAAGGATGACCTGCGGCCCTTTATAAGGTAGAAACATTGACTGTTATGCATAGGCGTGAATTAAAATACGTAACTAAAACAGGAATTGGATCAGTGCTTTGAATGAACTGCCCTGGATGCTGGTCCTTTGGCTGCAGCCTGATGTCTGGCATTAAAGAGCATTTGGTGCGGGGCGGGAGCAAGGCCCTCAATTGGCTCCAAGGAGTCCTCTCTGGGGAAGGTGCCTGCTTCACTGAAGTGCTGTCTTCATTGCCACAGATTGTGGCCATACCTGCTGCCAACTGGCTGAGGGACAGCCCTGCTTTGGCTCTGTCAGGCCAGTCTCATAGGCCATATGTAGCTGGCTGGAAATAAAAGAACATTTGAAAAGTGTTAGACAATTTCAAGGGTGGACTTGGCCGTGAATGGGGAATACCCCTGTGGCTGAACAAGAATAGCTGAGTTAACCGGCTTGGGTTTCTCCTCGTGTAGACCAAATGCTGATGTGTATCACATACCTGGGGCAGCAGCAGTCTTGGAAGGTGACTCAGTGGCCGTCTTCTGGGCCTCAGTACAAATGGAGATTCAGGAATTCCTGGGAGTCAAATGACGGGCTTCTGGAATGTGAGAGAGACAGTGACAGCTGGCTCTGACCCCTCTCTAGTCTTTATTTTCTCACCTGCCCCACCTCCTCCTAAAAAACGTTATAAAATTCTACGTCCCATCATCCCTGTTCCCAGTTTCAATAACTGCATTCTCTCAGTGGATAGAGAAATTCTAATGGAGTTAATTAAACTGAGAAGTCACTTTTCCTTTCAAGCCAGGTCGAAACAACTTTTATTTACTCTCTTAATTTCTTTTTTCGCATTCAGACTTCTTCATATGCACCACTGCATAACATCTGTATTTTGTTGAAACTTCTCTTAGAGTGCACAAAGAAGTAATAATTTGAAATAGTTTTTCTTCTTTAAATCTTGCTTTCTAGCTCCCCCTATCTGCCTAGGGAAAACATAACATGTGGACATTGAGAAATTGCAGGAAAAATCTTTAGTTTTGGTATATGGGCAGGTTTGTTAGTTATTATAAAGATAATACAATGCATTATCACAGAATACATGATCATTATAGGACAATTAAAAACGAATACTTTCTATATTCACCAAGAGCGAACTCTAATGTTGCTAGGGACTTTAGTTAATAGTAGGTGTATCAACATTGGCTTATTCAATTATAACTAGTATACTACACTAATACAAGATGTTAATAGTAAGAGAAATTGAAGTGGGGAAATAGGGTATATGGGAACTCTGTAATTTTTGCTCAGTTTTTATGTAATCCTAAAACTGATCTGAAAAATAAAGTAATTTAAAAAAAATACTTTGAGTCATTAAGCTCAGGTGGACCATGATCAGCGGAAGTTCACTTAAAATGTCTTAGAGAATATTGAATCTCATAAATAAAAACAAAAAATGGCTGGCGGGAAGGCAGTATCCAAAAGGATGGACTTGTAACCCATTTACCTATTGTTTCCAAGAAGTCCTAGAACTCTCTACTCCTATACTTCTAACCTGGAGAAGTGCAAGGGATACAAACGATTCTGCATAGAGTATCAACCTATTTAATTGGCGAGGCCATTTGGCGGCAACCTAGATTTGTATGTTATTGCTTATTCTCTAAACCGAACTAATTCAACATTTCCTTTCCAGGCCTTTTTTAGGATTTACATCACCCTGGACATTTTTAAATTCTAAGATTACTCCATTGTTTTGAAGCCATCCGAGATATTATCCTTTTATTTCTAAATATATGTGAGAAAAAATAATACAATGACACACAGCTGAAGTTCTTACACAGTGGTTCTCACCTGCGGTTGCAAACTGAAACCACCTGGAGAGCTTTACCAACTGCTGATACCTAGGTCCCACGGCCGGCAATTCTGGTTTATTTGGTCTGGCATATTTCCTGAGCATCAGAATGTTTAAAATGTGCCCCCAGAGTTGAGAAGCACTGAGCTGGACAGTTGGCTCTGACCCCTGTGATGAAATCTTTCATCATGGGAACATCTTTGTTCCCAAGCAACTTCTTAGGTTCTTAGTTAATTTGGAAAGAATTAGACCTGCCCATCCTCCCACCTTAATTTTTTTTTTCCTTTTTCTCTTGCAGTCTCATTCTGCACTTCAGTACGAGTTTTGAAATTAGAAAGACCTGGCTTAAAAATCTAACTGCCTTGTTCATGTTACTTAACTGCTCTAAGCCTCAGTTTCCTCATTTGTGAAATCAGGAATAATTCCCACCATACCTCTGAGGATTAAGTGAGATAATATAAAGCACCTAGGACCATGGGTCATATAGAAAGCTCTAGTAAACGTGGTATTATAACCTAGCAGTTAAACGCATGGGCTTGGGAGTCAGATATTTGGGAGCCATGTTCTTGTATTTGTGTGATCTTGCACAGTTAAGTCTTCTTTACCTGGAAATCCTCAAAAGTATAATCAAATCTAGGGTTGCATTAACATGATTCAATGAAATAATGGGGTTATGTACCTAGTGCCCTCTTTTGCCTGGCAGGTAGTAACCTCTCAACAGACAGTTATTATGAGGCTTCTTTCTTGTTTCACCTCCTGGACTCTATCTTAGGACATTCAGTTGGATTTCACATAATACAATTTACTCTTCTGGAGAGATGTGTTTAATATCTCATCTCCCAATTATATTAAAATTTTTTCATACAGTTTTCCCACCTTTTCATTTTCCTCTTACCTCCAATGCCATGTGTTTCTTATCTGAATTTTGGCAGCATGTGGGAGGGAATCCAAGTACCGTGGTATTCCTCACCGTGTGGATGTTAATAATGCAGTTTACAGCTAAGAGAGAATTTTGAGGAAAACTTGTGTTTAGGAAAAAACGCCACCTAGAGAACATCATAATCGGTAAAATAAGCACCAAACAAACAATAACTCGTTTTCCTTTCAATGTGCTGAAACAGTTGAAGTTTTTAATTCTTTCCTGCCCAAGTAGCTTTAAGTTGCTAACAGACTATAGTTTTTCATTCTTCCAAACTCTCAAAAGAATGTGTGTTTTTAGAAGCTGCTTCAAAGGCTAAATAATTCACACTGTGAAATTCTTTTCTTTTTTTATCAAGGGGATTTACTGATGAGAGAAATTATTTCAAATACGGTAAAATCTTAACACTTGTGTCTGTGAACTAGAGAAAAGTCAATTATAATAGTTATTTTTTCTTTAACTTCACTAGGATACGAGGCTTGTATAACCTGTTTTTTAGCTTTATTGTTATTATTTATTTTTAACACACAGCCCTATGTAGTTTATAAAGCAAGTACTTTTGTTTGCCAGATGAATTCAGTGAGGCAAAAATATTAACTGACTTGCTTAAGTTCACAAAATAGCCCAATAGTAGAAGTGCAGGAGATGCACCTAGGCCTGCTGGCCCCAAACCAGTGGTCTTCCTACTGGATCCCCACTAAAGTCTGATTTATACTTGTTATTAAAAAGTATTCATAATGTAACTCATTTATTGCCTATTTACCATCAATTCTGAATAAAGGTTATCTGGCTTATTTTTATTAAACAGATAAAAAAGAATGGTATCATCTTTAGATTAACAGTAATTTTACATTTTAATATCTGTATTTTGAAGATCTTTGAAATAAGTTTTATATTCCTTTGATGTTAGTAAATGTCATCATGCCCCAGGTTGCTATAGCCATGTAGATTAATGCTTATTTCCCATAGCTTTCTAGAATATTGTGATTATTAGTCAATATTATTTCCGAAAACCAACTCAAACTATCTTAAGCAGGAAACGGATTGATTGGCTCATATCAGTAGGGTGGTAGCAGTGGGTCTGCTCGGGGCTCAAATCATGTTGCCAAGTTTCTTTTGCTCTCGTATGTGTCCTGCACCCCACACTCCTTCCCTCCTCCCCTTATCTCTCAGTCTCTCATCATAGCGTCCATCTGTATGTTCGCCTAGGGCTCTCCTACTTCGGATGCCTTCTGTGAAGGCTGGCAATCAAGGACACAATAGACCCCCTGCATCCCAGCGAACAAGACGCCACTACCTCTTAAGGGGGAAAATATGTCTTTCACATTCCATAGATTAAAATCAATGAGCGAATAAACTCAAAGAAGGATTTACACGAGCAGCTTAGGTTACATGCCCACCCTTTAATTCAATCGTGTGGGGCAAGATGCTACGACTGTCAACCCCAGTGTAATGACTTTGCTTCATGGGAAGGGCCACAGCAAATATAGTGGGAAAGGAAGCCGTACAGATGAGAAATGGCAGCTAGCCACTGTGCTACATGGCTCTTATGCTTAACGGACACTTTTACTTAGACAATACTATACATTTTAATCTTACCCAGACATAAAAGAGATCATTTCAAAGGCCTGGGTGGGTATTGTGTAGACATTAACATTGATGCTCGATAGTAGTTATTGGTTTTTTATTTATTTTTCTAAACGCCTCCAGCACCTGGTATTCATTCCAAGGTGGTCTCCCATCCAGGCCCGACCCTGCTTAGCTTCCACTATCAGACGAAATCAGGCACATTCAGGGTGGCATGGCCATAGACTATAGTAGTTATTGTTGTATGCTTGATTGACTGTTTCCATGTACTTCCGGGGCTTCATATCCATGGGTGGGTCTAGGGTTTATTTCCTAGACCTGCTTGTTATATGGTAATGCTTTCAAACTTGTTTGCAAATGTCCTCTAAAGACTAAGGAAAGTGAACCCAGGGGATGAGGAAGGCAAGCAAGCATTACATTTATTTGAGGACTCTCATGTTTTATTTAAATATTTATTCGTACCTTGTAATATATTCTAGAATTTTCCATTTAATTTTAATAAAAGATAAATTTAAGATATTACCAATATTATTCCAGAAAGATGTACCATTTTCTTTTGATTTTGAATAATCCAAGATGAGGAGTGCAGGTTGAGGAAAATGGGCTTTCAAAATTTGGGGGGGTGGTTAAAATCAGGATTTTTAACATCCTGTCTCACCTTTGGGTAATTTAGGCATTGGGCATAGGCATTTCTTGGATATATTGAATGTCTCAGTTAAGAGAGCACAGGCTCGCTACTTAATTGCTGTAACTTGATACAAGTTACTTCTCTAAGCCTCAGTTTCTCATCTGAATTTTGAAATAATCATAGGGGCTGACTCCTAGTACTGGTGTGAGGTTTAAATGAAGTAATTCATGTACTATTGCTTGTTAGGTGAAAAAAACACAGTAACTTTAAACTGTTATTAACTTGGCTATTTACCTGTGTTCTCATATCTCTACTTTTCAAGTTAGAATTCCACAATTTCATTTTGCTCTCTCAATGAGTGCCATTAGTTCGTTTAGGTTCTCTAATGACTTTCTTTAAATGTTACACCGTAAACTAGAGAGTATATACACACATATGAAAAACAGTACATTGACTACATACCCATGTGAATTAAAGACTCGAGTATTTTAGTATGGAAGATGGGGAGTAGGGGTTGACATATATTCATGATCAGTATGTTTCCTCTTTCTTAAAAGGAATTATGGCTCATCTCTCTTTGCCCAATGTGAAGCAGTGGATAACGAGTGTCAGCACGTTCTGTGGCTCTATGGAGAGAATACTCAGATAACGGAAGCTGGAACTATGAATCTTTTTCTTTACTGGATAAATGAAGATGGAGGTAAACTACTCAGATTTCAGCTCCTTGCCTCCCCACCCTCCCCACCCCACCAATAATTTTCAGCGGGATTGGAAAGAAAAGAACTAGAACCTTAGAACAAGGGAATAACTACCACAGATCCAATAGCTAAGAACTACTGTGCTTTTGCTGTCCAAGTAGACATGAGTTTAGGTTTACAGAATTTTCAAAGGTTTTGTTTTTTGTTTTTGTTTTTGGGGTTTTTTTTTGATTCTAGATGTACTTATTTTTGAGATGTCAGTTTACAGAATTTAAATCTCCACAATTTGAATATTTACTACCTTATCCCTTTTGTTGTCTTAACATTTTTCTTATCAGACATCTCTTGTATTTGGAGATAGGTCTCAGATGAATTCACTGGTCATTTACCATATACTCAGTATGTATTAAATGCTACAGTAATAAACATGGTCTACTGATTACTCTCTTGCTATAATTCTTTCAACAACTGTTGCCCTTTATATGTATTTCAGTAATATATCAGAAGCTTTCCAGATTTACTTTGGAGCTCAATTTGACTAAAGCGCACTATTTTTAAGAACATACTGCTCTATCTTGGGATTATATTTAGATCTCGGTTCATTCAAGTCTATTATATGTCTACTATTAAAATCGACTTCTTTACTACCTTTATTACCCCCAATGTTCCTTATCTCTCTTTGCTATATTATTATGTTCTTATTAGTTGACAAAGACCATAATGATTAAGAAAAATGTTGGTAATGGCTGTGGCATTGAATTAAAAGACCAATAATAAGGGAAAAATACAAATATATGCATTTATTTCCATCATAATTTTAATAATTATAAAAATTTTTAAAAACATTTTTAGGCTTGTTAACATTCTTAGGCTGTTCATTTTACAGTACTAGGTGTAGAGACTAGAAATGTAAAGTGTTAAGTTTCTGAATACTTATAAAGTCTCAATATTGGTTGTAATTAAATTTTTAAATGAAAATTTTATTTAAAAACCTAGAGTAGCCTCTATTGCTCTTTTGTCATTTGGCTGCAAGTAGAGGAAAATGGTGATTCAGATGTAGCTGACTTCAGAACTATGCACTAATTCGAGCATGACTTGCAGAGACTAATAAGATGAGCCTTGTATTCCAGTCAGAGGTAGAAAAATAGAAGGTATGGTGAATACACCTTGTCCTGGGGTTGACCATAGATAATCCTTGGCATATGAAAAGCCAGATACAAATCATGCTCATTCTTCCATTCCTGCTGTTTGTACTTGGCACAATTTAAAAAACAAAATTTTTACTGGAATATTTGATTTCTAAGTTGAGTTATTGCATGTGACATATATCAAAAGCTGTGCTTGAAAGATAACTACCAGTGTTGAATTCTGCATCAAGAGATAATAGATTGATTTAACTCATTCTTCCCATCTGCCAACTCCTACCCTCACCCCCATCCGAAAAAAAAAAAAACAAAACAAACCAAACCCACACAACCCCAAACAAAAACAGTTACATCATACAGAAGTGGCAGTATCATTATTTATGGATGGGAGATGTCAAGATTTAAGCACAGTCTGAATCAGAGCTGCATGATTTAACTCAAAACCCAGAAATAGTCCTGGTGAAAAATTACTCCTTATCTAAACAAAAAGCATGGACCATTTCCACCATGGCTTTTAAAGGTCAGAACAGAGTAGAAATGAGTGAATTTGTCTTCTGATTCTTACAAAATATACAAGACCTTAAGAGTTGTTGTTTAGATTATGGTTGCCTGTGATAACTTTAGTTTTAATATGAATGTGTCCCTTCAATTTGAAGTGTTCATGTAACAGATTAACTACAATTCAAGGTAAGGAGAAAGGAAATGGAATGAACGTTTTGACAGTACTATGAGAGAAGGGTGTTAGGAGTAATCTTTGGGCTAAAAGCAAAAGAAGTCATTGAAGCGACTCCATAGTGACTTTGACATATCATGTGGCTTTAAAAAAAATACAAAGAATAATAAGTTGAAAATCAGCAAAATACTGATTTTTCACAAACTTTATCAACAGGAGGTATAAGCAGAGTTCTTTTGGTAATAACCTGCCATCTTTCCATGAGCACCCACACTTACTGCTTCTTCTGAACAAGATGGCTGCCCAAGAAAGGTAGAGAAAGTAGATAATCTGTGTTCACAGTACAGTGAAGTGCAGTGGCTTTATGTGGCACTTGGCCTGTAACTCATGTGGGTTTTGATTCCAGTAACAACAACCCTGGTAGTAAGATCACACAGCCTCAAATCTTTTTTTGAATCTGTTGGTAAGTAATTTAACACACATACTTCTTTTCACTGTTGGAACAAACATTGTACTGACACTGGAGCCACCTCGAGAGTAAGACTTAGTTGTGGTTGAGTGCAAAGTTAGTTTGGGAGAATGATCGAGGCAGTGAGTGTTGATGTTACTCAGTCCACTAAGAAGGGCCCAGGAGCCTTCTTAGATATCAAGGAATTACATCAACTTTGCTTGGAGCACTCCTCTATCAGATGCCTGCAACATTTGCCCTTTCACTGCCTTCAAGTCTTTGCTTCACACAGCCAATTTTCAGTAGCTCAACGCTTTCCTTGAGCACCCTAATAAAAATTGCAAACTTCTTCCCCACCTCTTCCCAGCATTTATCACCTTTCCTCTTTTTTCTCCATAGTCCAACATACTGTTTAACATAATAATTGTTTGCTTCTGCCCATTAGAATGCAAGCAGGGAATTACACCACTTTTGTTCACTACAATGTCCATAGGGTATAGATAGGCCAACTGCACATGGTAGGCACTCAATATACAAATGCTCCTCAACTTATAAGTTGAAAATATCATTAAGTCGAAAATGCACTTAATACACCAAACTTACTGAACATCATAGCTTAGCCTAGATTACCTTAAACATGCTCAGAATGCAATATCCAAAAAACGCTGGCAACACGGTACACTGTAGAGTATCAGTTATTTATCTTTGTGATCACGTGGCTGAATGCAGCTTGCTGCTGCTGACCAACATCACAAGAGAAATACCACATATCGCTAACCTGGGAAAACATCGAAATTCAAGGTACGTTTCTACTGAATGCATATCACTTTCATACCATCTTACAGTAAAAATTTTAAAAATTATAAGTCAGACCATTGTTAAGTGGGGTCCGTCTGCGTGTTGAATAAACGAATAATTGTGCTGATGGTGTTTAGGGCACTTATGCAAACCACATTCCTGGTTGTCATTAGTGTTTGACTTTGGGATGTCACAGATAAATCCTGCTGATATTGCTTCTAAATTCTTCAGGTCCTAAAAGTGATTTCCCTGTCAAAAACGAGTTGCATTTATAGGCTCTGTTTTCCTCTTGTTGGGCAATTGAGCTAGTTCTGGCTCTCAGTAAGCATGTTTGTGGTTGCAGAGGAAAATGAATATTTCTCACCCAAATGTTGTCATGTCATCACCTCTGTCTGGCAACCAGAGAAGCAGATGTTCTATTCCTTGACCTCAGGCTAGTGGTTCCAGTTGGGTGTTAAATACATTTCACAAAACTGGATTTGCACATGCAAAGCTGCTGTTTTTGTTTACCTTTATGGTAGTCTTAAGAGCTCAGCAAGTTTAGCAAAGGTCCAGTTCAGGGGCACTGGAAGTATGTTTATCTGTATGTGTGGTATGTGTGCGTATACTCACATACGTGTAGACCCATACATTCATATGTTTAGCTAGCTATTGCAAAACACATGTTTATTTTGAGATCAACATTTCTAAACATGATGAAAAGTAGCCCTAAGGACGTTGCCAAGAACAAATTTTCCTCTTTCCAGAAAGTGGTTTTCAACAGATAATTTTTAGACCCAGAATTCAAAAGAATTATACTGCTATATCCTAGCAAAGATGATTATTCATTTATTTTTTATTTAAAAATAACATACCACTCTAGGCCAGGCACAGGGATGAATATAGCGTTTGGGTTTTCCAGACAGCTTGGTTGTTGGGATGTCTGACAGACCGCAGTGGAGCAGGAAAGCCCAGACCACAGTATAAAGGGAAAGAGAAAGACCCTACTGCTGGGACACTTAAGCTCTGGTCCTGATTGTCCCCCATGTCACCAGTCTTGCAAGTCACTTATTTTTCTAGGACCTCAGTTTCTTCTATAATATAGGGATTGCACTAGGTGATCTCTAAAGCCCCTTTTATCTGCATAACAGAGTTTGGGGGAGCTCAGAGACACCAGTGTGACTGCTACATAGCTTTCGCTACCTTTCAAGCATACCTTGTGAGTTCTGTAAACACACGGTGGGCCACACATCATTTGTTACAAGGTTCAACATCTTTATAAAGCAATGATTTAAGGTTTGAATTTCTCATTGGATTCCAATTCCTGGGTGCCAGAGGTGGGGAGGTGAGGGAGATACTGCTTACTAGAGATTTCCTATTGTAAGGAGAGTGTGTGGGGTGGCAGACCACACTGGTTCTTATAGATGGACCACCATGCTAACCCTCATGGTGGTTAGGAATGCCTGAGGTCATGCTCAAGTAGACCAGTGTCTCGGCCTTGGCTCTTTTTTGGTAGCCACATGCATGCTTGAATTTATCCTGAGCCCATTACATTTGAATCTCAGAGTGTGACATTAGCAACTCCATATAGGATGTGGAGACTCCGCCAGTTTGAAAATTACTATAGAGAGACTTATCCAAGGGCAGTGTGGGAGCAGTGACTGCCCCAAACAAGAGCACCCGCTTCTTGGGGGTGGGCCCTCCACAGCTTTCTTAAAAGGTCTGGTGATGACTGGTGTTCCTGAGTGGGAGCCTATCTGCATTATTCTAATTAGTAACCAGTTTAATTCAGTGAAGTAAATTTCGACTTCAGAATTTTCTTCTTAACAGTATTCTGTAACTCTTACCATTTGTTAGTGGAAAACCATCTCATTTTTTACTGGTTAAGGATACATTAGAGATGATTAGATAAGTGCCTTTCTTTTCTTTTTTCTTTTTCTTCTCTTTTAAAAAATAAAGATCTACCTGAAGTGTGAATTAATTTGGGAAATTTGACAATACAGAACAGCAGCATTATATTCATATTTATTGCTAGCAAAGTTGTAAGAAACAGTTTTTTTAAATGGCTATTGACATAAGGCATGGCTAATATAAAGTTTGAAAATATTCCAATTTCTAATTGACAGAAGAAGAACTGGCAACTCCTCCGCTAGATGGCATCATTCTTCCAGGAGTGACAAGGCAGAGCATTCTGGACCTGGCACGCAAGTGGGTGGGTGCCTTTGACATGAACAACATTTATAAGCATGAGACAAAAAGTAATCAAAATAAGCCCAGCTTAGTGTTGAAATTATATCCTGTAGTTCCAACCAATGTCATCTATTTTTTAATCTTGAGTGTAAAGAAGCCTTCTAGAAGGACTGTCTTGGCAAGACTATCAAATAAAGTATTTTTGTAGGGAGGGCAGAGAGAAACCAGTTTGTCAAGTTGTCCTGGTGAAGAAGTTTTCTAGTACTACTCTCGAGCTCTCTATCAAGTGCCTCCTACCAACTCCCCTGGTCTATATTTTTGTGTGCTTCTGTTTAGACAGTTCTTAACTTTTCAAGTCTAAGTGTATTGTTTCCAAATGGCAATGATTCGTAGCTCTTCCCCGTCTCTATTTATTCCACTGGAATCATCCTTGTCACAGAAATTAAAGAACTTAACTGACATAATTACTGACACAACATTATTGGTTTGGCTGCCTTCTTCTTCCCCTCTTCCTGCTCCCTGTTCTCCCAAATTCACATACATGCTTATTTTAAAATCAAAACGCTCGGGCAAATGTAAAATTGTTTTCAGTAGACTTTTCTGATTCATGTGACACAGGAAAGCATGTTAAACTATTTGGTATTGGAAATGACATAACACACTCAAGATAAATATTGAATGAGTTGGTTATCTGGCAAAAGTTCTTGGATGGAACTTGTGACCCATGTGTTAAAATGATGTCCAAGGGACATGAAAAGGCTTTGAGCATTCTGTGGTCCAACAGTACTAATGGGACAAATGTTTAAAAACACACACATTATCTAGGAGAGAATACCAGCACAGTTTCTCTGGAAAAGACTTTGGAAATAGAGGAAATGTGCTATAAATAATTCTACAAAACCTTCAAGTAGACAAGACCCAACTGCCACATGCTGGCTGGCACATTGGGCATGACATTTACAAACTGTTGGTATAATTTCAAACAGCTTGCCCTGTCCTAAATATGTTTGTAGTTGGAAAGATGTATTTTCAAAGCTCAGTAATTTTTGTTTTATTAAAGAAAAAATTCAACCAAGTACAGAAGGTTTGATGACAAGTTGCAAGTGGAAATGCTTTCCCACACTAATGATTTGCTAGCATGAAAAATAGGTTATTATGGAGGAAGTTTTTTCTTGACTCCTTAGCTGTAATTTATTTTAAAAGCTATTTTAAAACAGTGAGACATAAATGCCAAGAGGCATGTGGGGGGTTACCATTACTTGCCAGACAGGGGAAATTGTCCAAAGATAAGTAAGGGTGAACAGAGGAAAAACAATTCTGTTTATTTACAAGATTTTTTTTTTCTTTTCCAGAAAACAGAGCTCGGCTTGTTTTCAGTTAACTTGGCTGATTTTCTGGAATTTATTTATTTACCTTTGAGCAACATAATTGCAATTGCGGGCTGAGATAAATTGAAACTTGCGAAAAGCCATATTTCTATTGCAGGCAGGCATATTTTCCTACCCTTCTAAATATACTTACAGCATGATGCATTCTTCTTCTAATGTTTTGAATCTTGCCAAGGGCTGTGATTTCCATTTTTATCTATTGTGAATTTGTAGGTTTTAAAAAATACTCTCTTATTTAAAAAATCTATTCATTCTTTTGTTGCCTCTTAATTTAAATAGCCTGTTGACAAACTTTGAGTTTTAACCACTAACATAAAAGAATGAGAATTAAACAGATTAAAGAATGAGTATTAAACAGATGGTTTTAACAGATAACTTAAATGCATTAGATTTTTTTTTTCATTTCCTGTCCTTGAGCAAATAAAATGTTCCAGTAGTTCAGCAGAAGTTGATGAGGTTATACCGATAATTCTATGATGAAACTCAATCTATTATGATACTAAGGAGAAGGAAGAGGATTACTGCTGTAAAGTCAACTAGATCAGTGAATTTAGAAAGAAAAAATATATACAATGCAATTTCTCAAATAAAGTCCAAATATACTTGTCATGTTTTAAATTAATGAAATATTTCAGGTAGTCAAACTATATCTATGTTTTTACTCCATAAGACACAGTGGAAAGAGAACCAAATTTGGAGTGAGTCACATCAGACCTGAATTCAAATCCAGTTTCTTCCATTTACTAGCTATGTGACTTTTCCTTGACCCTTAATTTCCTCATTTGTAAAATGGGGATGATAATATCCACCTTAAAAACGGGAGAACTCAGCATGTAGTGGATACTCAATAAATGGGAGCTAATAATTAGTATAACAGTATGTTCTCTTGTATGGTAAATGGGCTTTAAGACATTGTCAGCGTAGAGCACACATTAAATAATACTCGGGTGCATCAATTTGTTAGACGTTAGCCATGACAAAAAAAAAAGAAAAGAAAAGAAACAGGCATTTATTAAAATATACCGCACATTAGTGATAATCTTATATTTTATTTTCCAATCATCTCTTTTAGAGAGGCTGTGACCTCGGAGTATGTTGCTTAGCACCTCAGTGTGTTTACCAATAAGATGGTGTTGTTCTTTCCAGCTTTCCCTCTAAGGATGATTGCCGTTACCCAAGTTCGATCAGAATGTAAAGTAGAAAGATAAGTACTGCAGGGCTTTTTTGCATGCCCTTTCCTCGAAAATATATACTTTTTATTTTTTATATTCCAAACAGGGTGAATTTAAGGTGTCGGAGAGGTATCTCACCATGGATGACTTGATAACAGCCCTGGAGCAGAATCGAGTGAGAGAGATGTTCGGCTCTGGCACGGCCTGCGTCATTTGCCCAGTTTCTGATATACTGTACAAGAGTGAGGTAAGACAGTGTTTCTTCATTGCTTGTCGTTTCTAAGCATGGGGCAGTTTGTCCTGATGACCCTGTGTTAATAAATTATTTACTCTTATTTTCCAGTGATTTTCTGTAAGCTCTAATATCGTGGGAGGTCAGTTCTGTCTTTGGACAAGTATCATATCTGCCTTTTGTCAATTTAGGAATTGAAGATATGTCAGTAGACTTTCAATATTTCTTTCTTCTAGCTCACTAAAGAAGGTTCTATAGGTAGTTATATCTCAAATTCTGGTTCCCAAAAGTATTTCCAAAATATTGGAGTAGGAATGCTAAATAGCAATGGGAAATTCATTTGAATGATCAACTCCTACATTTATGATCATCATCATCATCATCATCATCAAGACCACTTTTCATTTTTTTTTTTTTAATCTGGCAAACCCGGTATATTCACTAAAATGCCCAGAAGGAATTTAAACATTTAGTTGAAAGAAATTTTCTACTCCCAGTAAACTAGTCTGATTTTATATGTACTGTACTTCTGTTTTTTTGGTCATTTTTTTTTTTCCACTTTATAACAAGCTACAATATTTGTGATTAACATCACCAGCTAACTTTATAATTTAAAGTCATGTGGGTGTTATTTTTAAAATGTGAATTAGCTTAAATTACTCATATTAAATAAAAATTCTATTGTTTTAATATTCAACATTTTAATTATTTTTCCTCAGCTGGTTGGGTTGGGTTTTTTTTCTGCTTATAATAATGGCTGCTTCATTACTTGAGATTTTTGATCTTGCTTTTAGAGAATAGCTCCTGACATATTTTCATCTACAGATTATTTCAAGAGAGAATAATTATTCTATTATCATTCAGTACTTGTGCTGATTATAAAGCTACTGTTTCATATTTTATTATGGTAGTATCTAGGTAATGTATTATCGGTCCACTTTTTAATGAACTAAGGTTGCCATTAGGTCAGATATTTTTAAGTTCAATTACTATTTTACCTCTAGAAATAATAAGTTTATAAAGTTTAACACATTTTTAATGGTCTTGTTTTAGAGGGCATTCAGAGCCAAAAGGTACATCTAATTATCCTATTATCCTAAAGGGCATAATAAGAAAGATAAGAACATGGACTGTCTACTAAAATCAAACTATCAAAGGCCTGAAAGCCAGCAGGGCATAAATGGGCATGACTGAAATATAAATTAGGGTCATGATATTTCTCTCAACCCCGAACTTAACTATGCTATCCAACATTGTGGAGGTTGTGGCCCTTGGAGCTTTAGCTTGGAACAGACATAGTTCTAGAAGCCCCTTTTGTGAAGGGATATAAACTTACTTTAATTTATGTCCCTGAAATGACTTGCTTTAATTTGTGACAAAATATTTTTGAGTTCTTATTTTCTGCTGAGAGGGTTAAATGCAGAGGCCAGTCATTTATCCTTGTAGATTCTAGGAATGCTGGAAGAGGTAGTATTCTTTTAGGTTTAGCTACTATTTTAGGGACCCCTAGCTTTTCATTGGTTCTTCAAACCATCCTGAAGAATGGCATATAAACCATTTGTGCCCTAAAATCAATCGATAGGCTGTGAACAGCTTATCATTGGCTAGTTAGTTTTTATTCAAATTTGGAATAGAAAAGAAGCTTTGGAATAAGGAACTAACATATATAATCAGGTTATCATAGTGCATTCCTTATTTCAGTGGAATTGCTGAGTGTCTTACTTGCCACTGTATACATGAACGTCCTCAAATTACATTGTGTCTGGTTTGCTTTCATAGAATATACACATTCCAACTATGGAGAATGGGCCTAAACTTGCAAGCCGGATCTTGGACAAATTGACTAGTATTCAGGTAAGGGCTTCTTTCTGTTAAAAATGTCATCTTATTTCAATCAGCGCTTAAAATCAAATCATATTTCAATGGAAAAAAACCAAATCATATTTCAATGGAGAGAAGAGAGTAAGTACTGCATTTGGGGTCAACAAATTAAATTTAAGGAACATGTTGCTGATACTATGTATGGGTGTAAGTAAAGCAGAAACAGGGGAGAAGATACATGTCAAAAAAAAAAAGAAAAAAGAAAAGAGAGAAAGAAAGTATTGTCAAGGACTCCAAATTACTTAACATTTAAAAACCATATACCTTTTGATAATATTTAAAAATCTCATTATAAAAGAAAAAAACTGGAAAGTAGAAGAAAGCACAGAAGAAAATTAATATTACCTGTGATTTCAACACCAAGGGATATAACCACTGTTAATTTTCTATGTCTCAACTTTTAATATTTTGTAAGCATTTGTATATTTTTAGATAAATGTATTTTCTAATACAATGGGATTGTACTAATTTGTTACCTGCTTTTTTCACTTAGTAAATTATTTGCTTTTTTATATCTATAAATGTTTTTAATTCCATGTGAAAAAGTTTAATCGAATTTTATTATATTGGTGTACCATAATTTTTAAAGAAGTCTTATTATTGAACAGTGTTAAAATGGAATTTTTGAATATTTAACAACTTTTATGCAAAACTAATAATAATAATAAAAAGGAAAGAATGGTGTTTTGATCAATGAGCTATCTTCCACTCTTCAACAAACGTTTTCTATAGGAATTTTTCTGTTAGATGAAGGAATATGGATATTCCTTTATTCAATATTCCTAAATTAATATTGAAGACATAGACTCTATTCAGAGTTGTTTTCTACTTTTGTAAATAGAAACAATTAGAAGTAATTTGAAAAAAATTTAACAAAACTTTCTGCGTGGGTATTTCGGTATTTACATATTTTTTAGAGTTATCTGAGTAAATCTAATGAAGATAATAAATTATTTGTGTTGTTGCTCAAATAAAAAACATAAAGAGAACAAAAATATATAATTGGCTAGATTATGAAAGGCTTTATCCAAAACAGAAGTCGAGCGATTTTTAAGAGAGGAGGAAGTGTGGTTATAGTGATAAGAAAGGAATACCATTTGGAAATTTTTCAGGAACACATTATATAAAAGAGAATTTTTTTTTTTTTTTTGACCAACAATCTATAGTAATGTCTCACAAGGTAGTTAAGCATCTTTCTAGGCAGGCATATCAAATACCAAGCAATCCTGGGTCAATTACAAGAGACTGTCCTATAATTTGTAAGCACTTCAAAAAGCTTTTGGAGGATTTCTTTGAGCCCGTTAATACACAAAATGAGATCTCAGGGTTACTTCTTGGAGATTATATGAAATAAAAAAATTTTGAACTGATTTGATTTGGTTGTAAAGGATTAAAAGAAAAGGAAAAGTAGCTGGGCTGAAGGGAAAACCAAATTCTATTAAATTTGAATTGAAAGAAAAATCTAAGTAGATGTGTTCAACATAACCCTGAAGCTTTGGCTAAGGAAGGCAAAAGCAGAAAGGTACATTAACACCATTGGGATGATGACAAAATAATGCTTCAGAACCCTAAAGTTTGAATAAAAGAGAAGCCCAAAGACATAATTTTGGGGCACATGAGAAGCCTTGCAAAAGTTATCAGAAAGAACATTTTTAAAAGTAAGATGATGGAAGCCAAGAATGTAGGTGACAAAATTGAGTGTTTCTTATTTATTCATTCAACAAAATTATGTATTGGGCACAGTGTCCAGAGGCTGTTCCAGATGCTGGTGATACTGTAGTTTAAAAAGGGACAAAAAGTTAGAGTTGTCAAATCACACCAATATAGAAGGACAAAATAAATATGCAATTTAAATGTGAGTCCATATAAAAAGTTTTAAAAATAAAACAAAATAAATATACATAGAGAGAATAGAGAATGAGAAGAAACATTTTCTTACCTGTATATGTTCTCTATATAACCTAGTGCCTGTGGCTAGGAAGAAGTTAATAATTTCTCTTTTTACTTTAGGTAGTAAAATATAATGCATAATGTACATAACACTAAAAATTAATGATATGTTCAGAGCTTCATACTGAACAAAGAAACAAAGAGATAGAGTTACAGAACATGAGATAATACAGTAATTCTGAATTCAGCCACAAACCAGAAGCACCAACTCTGCTCCAAATCGTTAGGTAACAAAGGACTGTTCGTGCAGAATCTAAGACCACATCTTTCCTCTTCACTGATTTTATGCTTGTGGGCATGGAACCCAAAGTTTCAGAATTATTCTCTTACAAGATGGCAAATTGGTGCTGTCAGCCAAGCTACTAGGTTATCTGTTTCTTTCCAAGAAAAATAATTTAAGCAATTATTGAGGAAAAAGCATAGAATTGCATCACGGTTCACATTCGATCTCTTTGATATTAGATGGAAATACGGATGTTTCCTACAAAGTGCTCGGGTAAAATGAAGAAGAGGGGGAGCAACAACAATCACAAAACCCTTATGACTCTTGCCAGTATTGACCTCGGGGGAAATTCCTTTTTAACCGCAGTTTGGACTTTGATT
Organism: Eonycteris spelaea; assembly: GCA_003508835.1. NCBI lineage: Eukaryota > Metazoa > Chordata > Mammalia > Chiroptera > Pteropodidae > Eonycteris > Eonycteris spelaea. The sequence goes on from PUFA01000053.1 coordinate 2,275,520, forward strand.
TAACCTGTGTACTTCTGTACATGAGTAAGAATCTCTGAGGTTAAGTATGCATCCCATTTGGATAATTACTCGTATAGTTCCCTGGGTCTCAGATTGCCCTACTAAAACCTCTTAGGATGGGGAACATTTCAAATAACAGTTTCTTTTATTCCCCTTCCTTTTTCTCTTTAAGCAACAAAGAAAAACATTTCTGTGTTCTGTGTTCATATCTAACCAAACTTAAACTTGGAAATCATTTTCCATGTTGCCCACATTTCTTTTCTCTTCCATTCCAGTTACATCATATTGACCTTTGCTCCCACCATTTGGGGACTTCTCTGTTCTTCACTATATCCTGCTCTCCACTGCTTTTTTCCTTCTACAATTTGTCCATTTAATGCATATGTCCTTTAGGAACCTTTTAAATCCCTCTTGAGCAACATTCCTTTGCAAACCCAATGCAAACACACATGCAGCCGCTTAAATGCTACTTCTTTTTCCAGCTTCCCTATTGCCTGGAATTAGCTCATGTGGCCTTTAAATCATATTCTAGTCACGCACCTGTCTTTATTCTATGGTTTTTTTAATATGGGAGTTGTTTTATTCTTTTTTGCAACCCCAATATTCTGCACAAGGTCTTGGGTATAGTACATATTTAGTAATGTTTTCTGAAAAAAATGAATAAAAGAATGAATGGGTGAGTGATGCACCAAGGATCTACTAAACAGCAAAAATGTGTTGCTCTTGTGTATAAATATATTCTGAGAAGAAGTGTGAGGAAGGTCTTGAATAATGTCATATTATTATTTTTTAAATGTTCAAAGAACCTGATTCAGAACTTTCAAAGTGACATACACGTCAAGACTGCTGTCAGGATTAGCTAAAAGCTGGAACCCGGGTCTTAAATATCAGGGGTAGCACGTTTGAGTAACTAGCAGTGCTACCATTGAGGTTTCAGGAGGTGGGAAGTAGTGATTGCAAAGACCGAGAGGTAGACATCTTAATAGTTTAGGAAAAGGAAAGCCTGAATGGGATAGGAGCAGTAGTTAGCTAAGATGGTAGAGCCCCACCCTTTCCCCTGCTGACTTCTTGAACCGTCTTTCTCTTTGTGTGCATTCTAAGTGCACAGTTGCAGATTGCCTTGATGACTCAGTCCCTCCACCAGCTTTCCCGCCTCGCTTTGTTCCCTAACACACACTTCTCCGCACATTATGGGATTTTGCAGAGCTTTGCATGGCCATTGAATAGGATGTAGAATAAGAATGAAAAATTATTACCTGGTGGGCAGCACTTAATATATTTTTATTGGCATTTAGAGAGTAAGTACATGACACATAGATTGTCCTTTTATGCTGCTAAGAATTTTCTGTTGCATGTAAAAGACATTTTGGCGAGACTTATGAAAAAATGTTTGCCATGCGTATGTTGAATGTGAAATAATGAACTTATCATTAATCATGTTTTGGTTTAGTGTTCTAACGGGAATTTGGGAAAAGATGAAAATTCTGCACATTACAGTTTTCCACATAGGTTCAAAGTACCATCTCACAGGCTCAGTGTGATTTACCATGTTGCTTTAACCCCATCTTTGATTCCAATGAACAAAATCAAGTAAGTGTGACTTATAGCAGGCCTGCCAGTGTTGAAGGTGTGGGTCTGCTGCTGTGGTTTTTTAATGACCGACAATGGTATAGTGAACACCGAGCCCATGCAGACATGTGTTTGTTCTCTTTTCCCTCTTCTGGACACCTGCTCTTGAGGAAAGAATATAATTTCTATCTCTCCTAAAACCTGTCATTTCCACTTTGAATTATTTTGCCTTGAAAAATGAAATCGAATGATTTATCATCTAAATGAAAGGTTTGATTGCTAATGGCCCAGGTCTAGATATATGGATTACTTGTATTATCATATCTCTTGGATACATCTCAGAATGTTATGATTTTACATAAAAGTGTAAATTTCAGGATGAGAGGAGTAAAACATATTACATATTATGCAGGTTTGCAACATAATATGGCCTATGACTGTCATTTTAACCAAAATTGATTTTTTACTGTGTATAAAACTAAAACAACTAATTGAAAGCAAATTTATTTTAACCAATGAGATTCAATATGAAATTATAGTGGTCATGAATCACAATTTTGTAGAGCTGCTAAAATGTCAATATGCTGACATTCAAGTATTATTAATGGCAAAAATGTCTAATGTGTTAATGGAAGTACAAATAAGAGAAATAGAACGCATATTTTGCTCTTACCTTAAGTCACGTTGACACCATGCATAAATCAGACAGACTTTGGGAATGTTTTATCCAGCATTCATCATGAATCAACAGAGTCGATAGTGGGAGGTCACACTCCTTAGGTGACTCTTTCTGATGTGGATTAAGCTATGGGGCTTCCTTCATTCTCCTCTTCATGTAAACCAGAAGGTTGTAGGTAGACCCATTTGTGATTCCTGGTTATTTTCACCAGTTTTCCAGAGTCTGCTCACTGAGATCTTTAAAGCTCTTTAAGGAGAACACAGCATGTGGGCAATGTGACTTAGGAGAAATAGCATCCAACAGAGGCAAGAGAGCTGGGCTTGTGATTACGAGTGTCCTAGAGCCTTAGCGTCCCTGCGTATAAAATGAGAATCTCGGCGTAAAAGTTCATTCTCTTCACACTTGATTTTTCAGCAGCAAAACTTTCTCCAAGAGAAATTTTTCCTGGAATCCCAATAGACAAAACTGGTAACAGTGGAATTGTTCTGAAGTAAAGAAGTATAACCCAGATCCCCACTTAACTTGGCTCATCCCAACGTGAGGATCATTTTAAATGATCATTAAGGTTCTTAACAATTCAGAAATTCAGATGTTTTGTATTAATTTCAACGGAAGTTATATTAGGACTAAAGAGCCAATTCATGGGAAAAGGGGACATCCTCTGGTTTAGGCAAATGCATAGTGGCAGACTTAATGGCATGCTCCTCTGGGTAGGGAAGGTCTGCTCCAAGTTTACTTCCACATATGACTGAACATGTGGAGCAGAGTCTAGATGGTGGTCCGGAGCATGATATTTGGTGTGAGAGGCCTTGGCTAGAGTCTGGCCTCTACCCTTTACTAACTACAACCTTAAGCAAGTTATTTAATCTTTCTGAGATGTCAGTTGCCTCATCCATAAAGTGGGATTGGTAATGGCACCTATTGTCCGGAGATACTGTGAGGATAAATGAGGCAGTACGTGTGTAAAGCTCTTGGCATAGTGGTGCTGGCATGCAGTATTTGCTTGTGAGGCGAAAGCTCATTTAAACAGATATTTGCTGAATGAGTGAATGAATGAATGAATGAATGTAGAACTGGCTTTCTGTTTCTGACATCTGGAATATCTTTATTTTATTTAATTTAGTTTTAAGTATTAAAATTTAGGTTTGCTAAAGCAATTTATCTGCTGATGGAAATCTAATTGTGATTAGGATGTAATTCCATCATTTTTGAAGGAATAAGGAAATTTGGGATACTAACCTAACACAAACAACTTTCATTTAGAAAACAAAGTCACCATTAAGATCCACCAGGCTTGTCAATTCAATATTTTTGTCCAGAAACATAAAATTCTCTCAGGAGGGAGGATTTTAGAGCAGTGACTCTCAAACTGGCCCTGTCAGAATCACCTGACATGGTTGCTGAAGCACAGATGGCTGGGACTCACCTGCAGAGCTTCTAATTTAGGAAATTCGAGGTAGGGCTTGAAAAATGGCATTTCTAACATCTTGCCAGCATCTTGCTGATGCTGCGGGTCTGAGAAATGCACTTTAAGCATCACTTAGAATAAAGATGACAACAGTTAAACTCAGCTATGTTATTTGGACACCAGAAACTAAATACAGAATAATAATGAAAAGCATTTACTTAAATATATATGGGACCTACATTAACTAAATTTGAGTTCAATAATTATAAAATTTATGAGTCATTCTGGGTATTTGGTTTTTTCTCTCTAATCTTATTTTTAACGTGAACATGCTTTTAATATTCAAAACAGAAATGAATCTTTTATATAACATCATTTTTATTATTAAGTTTATAATCTACAGTACTGTTAGCTTTTATACTGAAATATGTTCTTGTTCTTTTTGTAGTATGGAAGAGAAGAGAGTGATTGGACAATCATCATATCCTAAATGGAAAATACAGGATACTATCTGTGTGCTATTGGGATAGACTGTTGCATTTGAATTATGATAGATTCTTTGTCTACCTGTTTTTAGTTGTGCATAATGTGAGTAATGTAGTTTGTATTATAAATGTTACCAGGGTGATTGTTTCCTCGTGCCAGAGAAAATAAATTGTAATTATTAAATGGTGTTTTGTAAACATTGTAGTCGAAGCTTATCTTCTCATCCCTTAGAAAGATGATAATGTAAGCCATACAGCATAGAATTTTCCTCAATAATATTAGTACCTCTTCTAGTACTATACTCAGATACAGAAATGTTTATTTATTCTTTACCATAAATTACATTCTCCTCAACCGAATGAGTTTGTGTGTTTAAAAGCTGATCTGAGTAAAATTCATAGGTAACATTTCTTGTGACACATATTCATTCTCAGAAGGTTTTTTTTTTAAATCAAGCCTTTGAAAAACTGAATTTCCTCATGTCACATTTCTTTTCAGGCCCCTTAAGTTCCTCTTAAGGTAAATCTCTCCCTACTTCGTGATGTCACAATCAATTCTAAGATCTTGTGCATCAGTAAGATCCATGCGCATTTCCAGCATTGCCCTTTCCACATTGTATTGTGATTGGCTGCTTGTTAGGCTCCACTAAACACTGAGGGTCTTATGCCTTAGAGATCTTTGCATACCCAATGCCTGGCACATAATGGGTACTCAGTAGATATTGAATAAATGAATATTTACCTTCTATAGAAGTGAACCTTCTTTGTTTCTATGTTATGAAACCTCTTTATTAGAATTTGTGATTGATTCTGACATTATGTATGTTTACCTCATATTGTCTTTATTTTCCACAGTCTAAGATATTAGAGATACTCAGAGGCATAGTTTCTTGGAGGAATTATTTCATATGTAAAGACTGTCTTGAAACTAAAGTTATACCTCTAGAAAATGATAAATGTTATATGTTAAGTGTTAAATACAAAATAAATCATTATATTTAGTTTTTTAGTAGAAAGCAGAGAGATATACTGTGGTTTTTATACTCTTGGTTTTATACGGGCTCTTTTCTCCTGAATGGAATTGGATGAGCACAAGGTTAGGGTGCAGGGGGAGCAATTATAGATGGTATTTTCCTCATTTAGGAGCTCTGAGTTAAAATTGTATCCTGGTTTATCTAGGGGAAAGTCAAATTTTGATAGAAAACATTTACCCTTGGAAGGTCAACCCTCAGATGTTATATTTTGGTTTCCTTCTGTACTAATAACTTTCATCTTGGTGATCATATTTCATTCTCTTTTCAAAGCAAGGAAAAAAAAAATTCTAAAAATTTGATGCATTGGAAAAATTTCCTTAAGGCATTTAGCAGCACATAGCAAATGGAGCTTTGATTCTTTTTCAACACTTTTGGCCATAGGGTCTTTTTAGATAGGAATAGTAAAAATGAAAATTAGGGAAGTATAAGATGAAAAGGAATGGTAGAAGTATCTTTTAGGGGGCTTTTAATTGTTGATCTGAAGTCTTGGGAGAGTCTGTTCTTTTCAGGCCTCGGGTGCTTTACCTGTCCTCTACACTCCTTCACCAAGTAGTACGCCTTTGCGTTAGCTAAATCCTGTGACCTTGCTTTTAATATAGTATTCTAGAAAAAACTTCCAGGTGTTTTAACCTATTAAGCAGCACATGAATGAGACTTACATTCCTATGAGAAATGGGAGTCATTTGTTTGCCATTAAATGCATTTTATACTTTGCATTGCGAAATTTATTATGGTAAGACATGTCTATTACATACAAAAGTTAGAGAACAATGTTTTACCATTAAGTCTGTATGATTTCGTTTACCAAAACTTAAGAGCATTTTAAGCCCTTCCTATCAGACTTAGTGAAGATTAAGGATATAGATTTTAAAAAATACAAAACAAAACTAAGAGGATGTAATCTGCCATTCTCATTTAAGTAATAAGACAGGAAATTGACCTTAACACTAACTCGTTAAATAGATTTAAAAGAAACATCTGTACATCTTTTTTCCTTGTGCACTATTTGTTTAATTGCAGTAGATTAATACAGCAAGAGTGGCACATTATAACTAGGTAATTATCCATTCTTCAAGACTTAGTTATTGTAACACTAATTGATCATTTAAGGCGTGAGATAGTCTAGCATTAGAAACATGTGAGGCTAATCTGCTCAAAAAGATCAACAAATTAATATTGTTGCTGATATTTGCATAATTGGCTGCAATTATTTAATGTTTAATTGGGTTGATCAAATGAGATTCAGCAATTCACATGTGCATGAATATAAACAGAACTGGTGGCACTTAAAATGATAATGATTAACTTATTTTGCATTTTTTTCTTCCTCATTTTTTAGTTCTTTCATTTCAGACCAAGTTTGTCAGCTTTTACCAAAACATATCAATAGAAACCAAGATTTAAAATGAAATATAGACAAAACGAGCATTTCCTAAAGATATTTGCTATTAGAAAGGTTCTCTGTTACCGTCATTTATTAAGGATTCAACTCATGATATACCAAAGGAAGACTCGACCTCAGGGATGTGGACCATGCTGTCTAGTACTATGCAGCTGGCAGGAAGGAATGAATAATACCGTTTTAACTTTTGCTTTCAAAAGTACAAAGGGAAAGTGAAATGGAAAGAAATGACTGAGAAACTTTGTTAGCACTTGTTTTTCCTGCTTGGTAAGCACCCTCTATTTTTTTTTTTTCCAAAAGATTTCTCTAAGAATAATAACAATAATAAAAAAAAAAGATCAGAGGCAGTGGCAAGAAAGTGCGGTGTAATGACAATCATTTGACATGCAATGTCAGCACACTTGCAGATGTGAGAAACCTACAGTATATACTCTGGGTTAAAATTCTTCGCCATACCAGTTTTGTTGCTTGATAGAATTGTACCTAAACAAATGATCTTGCTTTCCTCGAATTAGACCACTTTGGGGTACTCGAAGACAATGAGTACATCTTAGTAAAAAGGATTGTAGAAGCTCTTTATTGAAGTTGTAGTTTGAACTCTGCTTGAGGGGGTTTGTACTGTGAAATCAGCTGCCAAATAAGCTTACTTTTTACTTATTTTCTCTATTCCCACTCAGTGCTCAATCACTGTTCTTTTTCCTTAAAAAGTTTTTAAAAATTATATGTTTAGTTACTCTTATGATTGAGAAAAATGTGTTAAGCAGAAAATGATAGCATTTGTTCATTTTCAATAAATGATACTTAAAATATTAGAGCAGTAAATATTCATTGGATTCATTAAAGGGCTTCTGGGTTTGAGAAACATTGTAAGGGTTCCTTATTTCATGTCTTGATTCTAAACATGATCAAAGAATTCTTTCTTGTAATGTGGATTCTTTAATATGAATTTGCAAAATCTTATTACAAATGGTAATGCTGTCAAGAAATTTTAGTGGACACTTTATAATACCTGTCACTTTGTTTTGCTACAAGTAGAATTTGTCCAGCTACTTCTTTTCCAGATATCTCCCCTGAAAAGGAGGTGAAGGGTACTAACTTTTTGATAATATTACCTATTAATTGACAACAATCATGGTGATTATAGTTGTAGTTAACTTGAGCAGTTAATTTGATAAGTGTTAATACATTGAGTACCTACAAGTGTGCATCTAACATATCTTGCAATAGGGATTAAGAAGTTAGTTTTAAAAAATAGTTTATATGTAGTATCTTCATGTTGTTTAGACTGTAGTATTTGAACAAATTTTTAGGTGTAAAAGCAGTATTTAATGCAGTTAGGTAATGAGACGAAGGCAGGCCAGAGGAGAGTTCTGATCAAGAAATCACAATGAATATTTTCATCTCATTTTAAAAGGGTATTTGTTCTTTTTTCCATTCCTTTTCTTCAGTCGAAACTACTCAATATAATTAGTTTTCAGGGGTTATTCAGCCTCTACTGTGTTATAAATGACCTCCTTTGGTTTACTACTCACTGCCCACCTCTAGTACATTTGTTCACTGCATTCTTTTGGAGCAATTTTGAGTTGTCATGGTCCATCTAACAAAAGAACACCTCAAATGACAGCATCTTTGTTGATCTTAATTAGATAATACTGAAGTAAAATGTTCCCAGAATGAGTTTTTTGGAAAATGTCTATTATGAATCAAACTATTTAGAGCATCAGCTCAAAAATGATGGATCCAGCTACTCAGAAAATAACAGGTGGAAGACTAACTTTAATATAATGATTATTTACAGTTTGAAGTTTTAAAAGAAAGGCCATTTAAACTATCGCAAAGAGATTCATTTTTATTATCGCTTTAAAGCCCTTTTAAAAGTACAGAGGTAGAAGAAAATGATTTATTTTTCACCTTCAGCATCCATACCATAATAAAAGACTTGTCAGATATTTTGGGGGGAAGTTAGTCATGAAACATCAACAAGACATAATAGTGTTTGTGGGTAAATAATTCCTTGGGATCAGATACATGTAAACATATTCGTTTTAATGAATGACAAAGGCATACAATTTAGTCTTAGAAAATGAAGTGGTCTCTAAAATCTGCTGGGTACAAGTATTGAAGTTTTAAGTAATCTTATTCTGACTGAAAGTGTATTTTTTCACACTATAGTAGATCCAGTGAGTGGGACTTAAAATTTGAGTTGCATGATGTTTAACTTATAGACTCTACTTGTGATGGTAAGAATTGACTGTAAGTTGTGTTATGGGAAAGAATTAAAACGTAGTTTCATTGACAGAATTATCTGCATATCCATTATCACTAGATATGTCATTATCTAATTATTGAAATATGGGGAAAAAAATCATTTAGAGAGATCTCATAGGAAGGACATAGGAGGCAGAGAAAAAAGGGAATGATAGAGGAGGGGAAAAAAGGCAAGCTTGATTCTGTGTTGTCCAAAGGATCTTTTATTCTTACTCTGCCAGCCATAGGGATTTTCAGTTTTAAACACAGGTGCCAAATACAAGTGGTGTCGATTAGGAAGTGACCAAATGAAGTGGCTGGTTCATGAGATATTAGAATTAGGCCATGATGATAAGGTAATAATTTGAGAGTTGCGTTACGTGGAAACCACTTTAGATTGCTACCTATTTGAATAATACTTCATTTTGTAATCGCACCATCTAAAGATCTCTTGTGTCATTTCTTCATTTTATTCTAAGATTTGCGAAGCTTCTTGAGGCTGTATAAAAGACTAAGTGACAAGGAATAGATTGTGACTGGAGTAGATGGTGAGAGGTGTTTTTCCGCTTTAAGAATAGTATACCACTATCCCCTTTTTTGATATAGGTTAACTGAGCTGGAATTAGTTTGATAATATCATCATTTAGTTTTTTTTAAAAATGTGCAATAACATGCAGTTTCCTCAAGCTAATTTCATGTAGTCATTACAGTCGTTCTTAGAGTTAAGAAAGGAATTCAGATATCTGCCTCAATCTACTTCATTGATAAGTTTTCGAAAGAATGCAGTAATTCTCAAGAGATATGGCTGTAAGTAGATTTTGAATCGTTTTAAAAATAAGCTAACCTACTCCTGCATCTATTAATCCTTGCACTGTTTAATTTATGAAAATGAATAATCCTGTAATGCACCCAACTAGCTAAAATGGAGCCTAACCCACTATCCTAAAGAATTAGTGCTTACTTCATGGGGTGGCTGAGAGAAATAAATAGTTTGAGGAAGTAGTTTTTAAATCAGAGTTTATAGATAGAGAAGAATATCAGCTTAACTATGAAATTTTTAGAATGTGTTCTTGCATTGAAATCCGAATGTAATGAAAAAAACCACGGCCCTTGCTTGTCTCAAATTTCTCTAGTTGGGTTGTGATTCTTGAAATTGTTTTTAAGAAAAATCAAATAGAAGGAAATAAACATTTTGTAAATAAGGCTTGGCTTTCATGAAATATTGTTTAAAGGTTATGTTAAAAGGATTTAGGCTCACTAAAATTATGATGATGGAAATGTGGAAAAAATCGTGGGTAAAGGAAACTACCTCATTCTTCGAAGGTTTTGTAGAAGCACAATTAGACATTATAAAATGGCTTTGTTAAATATGAACCATCTGGTGTGAAAGAACTCTGTAATGTCTAAAGGATCTAGAATAATTGTAAATTGCTGGCAATAGACACATTCTTTATTGTTTGCAGATTTCTCATCAAATCTTTAATTATGCACTATTTTGTCATCAATAAAAAAAAGGAATCCTTTTTGTGTAGTCCCTTGATACTAGCATTGTTGGATGCATGAAATAATAATGCGTACTTACCGTTTTAGTGCTATCCCAAGGTTTTTGGTCATGGACTGTAAAGGTAGTGTGATATTTTTAAACCAAAATGACATTGAGAGAGTGAAAAGAATTGAGCACACCAGAAAAACCTGAAACCATACAATTGGGCAGAATCTAAATGTGCCTCTTATCTTCAAACTTTTGGATAAGAAATACCATGGGCATTTGAGATCGTCCTTTTTCCTAGTATGAATCTGTCTTTAGTAAAATTTAGCTTTGTCTTTGGAATTTTTGTGCAGAATAGAGAAATAGATTACCTCTTCTCATTCACTGTGATAATTAAGCTATTTTACTGATAGAACAACACACCCATATGTGCCTAACCAGCTTTAGAATAAAAGACACGATAAAGTGAAAGGCATTTGATCTAAATCTAGAGAACACCAATGATATGTCCTTTTAATCACACCAGGCCTTGTATAAATTGCACTCACAAGCATATATTTTGGAATAAAGCCAAATGCAGTATATCTGAAGGTCACATATAATATTCATTTTCTTATGATTTGTCCCAATGCTAATTGCAACAAAACCTGAGGTTTTTGTAAACTGAATATAAAAGTGTCAAAGTTATTGTAAACTGGATGTAAAAGTGTCAACGTGCTCAGTGACCCTCTTCTCCAGACCTTGTCAAACTGTGAAAATATTGGCCTTTCTCAAGATCTTTATCAAGAAGTTATGTGCAGAGTGTGGAAGGTCCAGGTAAAGGTAGTTAGTCAAGTTCTCTTACAGTGTCAATGCTCAAATCCCACAAGAGTGACAAAGATAGACTTGTCATTCCTGAGGGTGATGACATTCATTCACTGGACTTACATGTTTTATCAGATGCGACAGCAGTCTCCTTTAGGGTAGAAGGTGTTTCTTCTACATCAATTTACTAACAGAAGTAGAAAAAAGGAGCAAGGACTTGAAGAGGGGATTTTCAACCTTTAAAATTTTTTTTGCTAAGCTGAATCAATTTTATTTAAAGCGTATTTTTATAATCGAGAATCATTCCATATACATGACATATCATAGTTGCTTAACACCCACGGTAACTTATCTTTAGATGAAATGGTCTGTTGTAGCCTGACTTTATAATAGTGATGACTTGCAGGATCACATTCTTAAACGAAAAACCCACAGCCAAGACGTAAACTCTTCTTAATATGTATGTAATAACAGTCATTGAGCTTATATCTGTATGCAACATGGGCAGTGTTGATTGACACCCATGGTCACTCTCTCCAAAGGTCTTCATCACTAAGTCAATAGGATTTTTGAAAAATCTGTGAGATTAACCTATGAAAAATTTTGGAGTTGCAGAATACAGGCTAATTGTATCCCAAGTACAAAAGAGATGATTCAACAGCATTTGTTTTTAAGATAGCTACAATAATCTAGTAAACATTTCTCATCTATATTCATAACGATAAGCAGAGATGGCTCAGCCTTTACTCTCTGGATTCTTCCAAGCCATGGCCAGATGTAACAAAACCTTAACATGCAGGTTGTCTAATCTTTGAGAGAATGGTTAAGAACCACCAACTGTGATCTTAACACAGTACTTACACTGGAGAAAAAATTCATAATAGTACCAACCTCACTATTATGAATTTATAACAAAGAATTTATAATAATTTGTAAAGAATTTATAATAGTTCATGCGTAAAGTGGAAGCAGATAGAATTTTATTAAAAATAAATGAATGAACCCAAAGACAGAGAGGGCCAAATAGATACTTCACTAAAATGTAGTGATCAGCCCCTCTCTCTACGCCTGGTGGAGGTGGTGAAGGTTCCTAGATCCATAGCACAAATGTTCCCGTGGCACAAGTGGCAGAATCTACCTCAAACTGCTTAAGGCGAGTTGGAAATGTGTGATCTACTAAAGCCCAGAAATAATAGCCAGAGCTAGATTAAGCAATGATTGATGAAATTATTAAGAAGTAATTAGACGTTTCCCATTTTTAGAAATATCAGTTAAGTTCCATGTTCCACATGAATACAACTGTGATGGTTAATTTTATGTGTCAGCTTGACTGGGCTATGGTGCCCAATCATTCGGCCAAACACTAGCCTAGATGTTGCTGTGCAGAAGGTATTTTTCAGATGAGATCAGCATTGGTAGAATTTGAGTAGAGGAGATTACCTTCCATAATGTGGGTGGACTTCATCCAATAAGTTAAGCCCCTTAAGAGCAAACAGGCTTCCCAAATAAGAAGGAATTCATCCTTAAGACTGTAACACTGAACCCTGCCTGAGTCACCAGCCATCTGGTCTGTTGTGCAGATTTCGTACTCAAGACTGAAACATCAGCTCTTATCTGAATTCCCCACCTGTCCGCCAGCATTACTAATTATGGATTTGCCAACCCCTACAATCCCACACACCAATTTCTTAAAATCTCTCCCTTTTTTCTCTCTCCATATACATACACATATAAATCTCACACATTATCTTATTATTTTAATGTAATAGATTATATATTATCAAAATTAATAATAATATCATTAATTATTATATTAAACCTTATGGCCATTCTCTCCAAATGTCTTTGTCACATAATAATGTATAAGATCTTCATCTTATATATACATAAAATATATAACATAATATTATATATTATATATGAGTTCTATATATATAGATTTTGTTTTTCTATAGAACCCTAATACTACAAACAACAGTCTTAAGACTCATGTTTTTCTCTTCCAAGGAAGAAAATCATGTACTATATTATTGCCTTTTGACTCAAATATTTAATTTGAGGCATGCCTAGCATTCAAAAAATTGTTAATCACATAAGGCACCAGCAATGGTTTGCTCTAATGCAAACACAGTACTTAAGAGAAAACAAGAACTCCAGGACTGGCAAGGCTGCACAACCCAATCAACTAGATGAAGGCAGCCATCACTATTGAAATTTCAGGCATCAATGAGAAAAATATTTCTGAGTGTTGGACTACTGAATGTGTCATAAAATCCTGTTAGCTTAGTGTCACTGACCCGAATGTATACCCTGCAGACATAACATGGCCAAAAGTAGGTGGAAAGAACTCTCTTTTTGTTTAATTGAGGGATGAGGTTATTTTGTCAGATAAGCAGCCATCCTGATGACAAAAGTCAGTTTCATAGATTTACTAAATGTAGGGTTACGATAACCATTACAGGAGTCATCTGGACCCTGCTGACTTCACACAGCTTGACGACCAGATTCAACTCCATACTTACTGATGCTCTTACTATCATACTCGAGTTAGGATCATCTTTGTAATCTTTTGGACTTTTATTTACCTATCTTCCCCGTATATTGAAAGACATATTTTTTAAACTCCTGAGTAAAGAGAATAAACTGGTCTCCTTCTCTAGTGAATTTGACAAGTCAATTTAAAAGGCAATAAGAAGCCAAATGAGGTTAAGTGATGGGGACAGAGATGATCCGAAATAGCTACTCTTCAGTCTGGTTGTTATCGCAGAAGGAGAAAGTGACTTCATAGTTCCTATGAGGTGAGAAGTAACAGCCTTTTTCTTGAGCTTGCTTTTGCCATAATCATAAGGTTAATGTTTGCATTTCCTGTAAGAGATTTATCCACCAGTTTAATGTAAATTTTCTTTAATGGCAATAATCCTCCTCCTGAAACTATTCAACAGTTATTTTTCTTGCTAATCACTGATTTGAATGGCTAGTATTCAGTCAAGTGTATGAAGGCCACAGACAGTTCTGCTTTTACACTTCTCCTTTTATCTAGGTGACTATGATGAGAACTTGTATTTGTCAATGGTTGACTCTCACTAAACTAGTAACTCTTTAAAAGATTACTCTTTACTCATTCTCCTATCTTCCCAGAGCGAAATTCTTTAATCATATGTAAGAAGTATGTATTAAGCATCCGGCATAGTGCCTAGCATGTAGTAGGTACACAATATTTGGCAGCTCTGCACCTTCCTTTCTCAAAGCACCACTTACCTCCAGATATTGAACACTTCTCATCTTCAGGCTCATCTCATCCAATTCATGAGTTAATTGGAAATAGCTCTGATAATGCATTAACAGCTGAGGTTCAGGGGCATGAAATTAGCTTTGTTGCTCTAATCCCAGCATCTGGTGTCTCTGACATCTCTGGTGTCTCTGGATCCCACTGAGCTGTCTCCCTAACCCTCAACTGGCATGTCCACCCATCTTGATTTACTGGATTTCTGCCTCCTATAGCTCTTCTCACTAAGAGTCACCCTGCCCACAGCCTCAGCACATTTGGTGGAGGCCCAGATGCCTTCTTAAGCCTGGACTTGGTCTCTTGCTACCTAAACATAGATGGGTCCTGTTTCAATCTAGATTGAAACCTTTAGAACTAATCACTGCCTCTTGTTCAATTATGGTTACTGCTAGATCCTGTCAACAGACTGTAATTCTTCATTTTTGAAAATGGGCTTGATTAGACCTGAGCTTGCCCATAACCCCTTGGACATAGTGATCTCTACCTCCTCCACAGGATGGAGCCTTGCTTGACACTGTTTTTGTCTGCCAGCTTGCTTTTGAGGTCCCAACTTGCAAGATCTCCCTCTTGACCCAAAGAGACATAACCATTTAACACTGAAAATTATCCTAGCTTTCTGTTGACTGGACTTAATTTAATTAATTAATTTGGCGGTGGGGAGGAGGTGCCTTTTAAAATTTAAAATAGCAACTGCTGGATGTGTTTAGAGGTCATCTAAAATCTTTCTACTCAAAGCTGCATTACCAGATCAGCAGCATTAGCAGCTTCTAGGCACTTGCTAGAAATGTAGGACCTCAGGCCCCTCCTCAGACCTACTGAATCAGTCTGCATCTTAACAAGATGATTTATCTGCACATTCAAATTTGAAAGTGCTGACATAAACACTTCTCAGCTGAACAGAGCCACATCAAATGTTGAGGTTAGAAACAAGAATCATTTGGAAGATGGAACTAATTTTATAAAATCATTCGTTCCAAAGTTGAAGTGATTTTATAGCACTGTACTCAAGATAGGTTTGAGTTTGCTGGAAACCTAACTTATGCAAATTTGATTAGGAACGTACCTTTTAAATTGCTAATTCCTTCTGAGTTTTTTCCTGGCACTTCCTTTCTGTCTCTGTCTTGTGTGAGTGAATTTTCATGGTGGTCTCTGTGAAAATTACCACAACAGGAAACAACAGGAGACTCTTAATTACTGAATTCCTGTACACTATTTATTCTTTATATTTAGAGCTATTAGGGAGCCTCTGGGCATATATATAAAATTAAACAGATAAACAAGAGTCTCTGCCAAGTTGCAGCTGTTCTTAAGTTTCATGTGCTACTAACACATAGATAAGTGCTTCCTTTCATATTAAAGCAAGTTCTTGGCCAATGATGCTTGTGGCTGATAACCTAAGGGACTTAAATATTCTTGGGAGGCACTGCCCAAGCTATCCCAATGAGTTATCCTCCCTTAGTTCTGACTGTAGTAGGTTTCCTAGTACCTGAAATTGAGATGCTGAGAATAGAGTCTTTTAGGTTTAGCTCCTACCAGAATCATGGTTTCTTGTTCCATAGTAGGTCCGAAGTAATTCTTACATTGGGCTGGACAGCATCTAAACAGCCACAGATATGAGGAATTTCTTTCTTTTTAACTATCACCAGAATAAGAGAAGCAGCTGGCCCTTTTAGGAGATTGTTCTAATATTTAAAGTATTAGGATTTTTTTTCCCTCTAAAGTCTAAATCCTTTTTTGCTGCCAAAGATATTTTTATATTCTATCTACAGACAGTTATCTACAAACTGAAAAAGAAAATCTAATTTTGCCCATGTAATATTCTTTCATATGACAGAGTATTATTATTCAGTTATCAGTAATTCTTACTTCTCTAGGTGAAATTCCAGTTCTCCTTTTTGTGTCTCATTTTTTTTCTCTTTAACTTTCATGCCTATTCTCTTAAGCCTCTCAAAACTCTCTGCTTCTCTCAGCCATCAGACTCTGGACCTGGACAATGAGTTTTAGCTTTTTCTAGTCAATGGAGAGGACATAGTCCTCTTCAGTGGCGTTCCTTTTACACTTCCTGATATGATGTGACATTGCTTTACTCCTTCGGGATAATCAATTGCAGGGTTTTTTTCAAGGTCTTTCTTTTCAGCAGGGTGGCTGTCTCTATTGACCTCTATCATTCTTCCTTAAGATACTTTTTCCAGTTTGCCAGCAAATATCATTTTGAGGTCTACTTCTAAGTCCCAGATGTTCCTTTTGTCACTAAAATCAAATTTGATGTCACCAGTGACCAAACACAAAGGACCTCAAGGAAGTTACTATGTAGTGCTAAGCAACAGACTGAAGTCAGGAGCTCTGGGTCTGAGACTCTGACCCACTACTTCCTCTACCAGGTCTGCCATGAGCTTGAACAGATTAACTCCTCTAAAATGAAGGAGTTGAATTAGTTGAACCCTAAGTTCTCCTTTCATTCTAGGCTTCCTCAGCTCTGAGTTATCTATCATTAGTGGACTCGGTCTGTTCCATGATTCTTTTCATTTCTCCCCTCTCCCTCAATTTTCCAGTCTTAAGAGCTCACTTGCTTAAATATTAAGAGAATCTGAAGGTAATCATGGCCTTTTTAAAAAGAAACTATTAAGAAATATATATAAAATCTAAAACATTATAAAGATTAATACCTTCTCACCCATGCATCTACCTCACAACTTTCATAAAGTATTAACATAAAGTTTAATACTCTGGCTATCTGCTTATCTATTGCAATTAGCTCTCCACCCTTAGGAAGTAACCTCTAGGATAGCTTTTTAGTCTTTAATGTAAATTTAAGTTATAGGTTCCTCCTGCAAGGGATATTGTATTCAAGCTGAATCTCTAATAACAAAATAAATAGATTGTCTATGACTTTATCAGAATATTTTACAGATGAGAAAGACGGGAGGATCAGGGTGATCTTCCCAGTCGTAATAGCTGCTCTGAAAAACATAATATTATTTCGTCCTCTGTATGTCAACAAATGGATTTTCCCAGTCTCTGTGCTTTCTTTACATATGTGAGGCTCTAGCAATAGTTTTAATTCTGTCTTTTCCATTTTGTATTTGCTTAACTTCTTGTTCATTAACTTTCTCATTGAAAATTGAGTATAGAAGAATATGGGAACAATAATAATATATACAGCAGAGAGATAAAGAATAACTACTTTGAGTATGATTAGTTCAACAATGAACTTGTTTAATTTAAAATAAACATCAGTAATTAGGTCAACTCTAGCTGCTAGTCAGCTCTAACAACACTTGGAATTATTAGGCTGAGGCTCTGCCCACAATGATTCCCGTGTCATTTCTTGCCCTGCCGACAGCTCCTAGGCTCTGCAATACATGCAGACTCGCTTCCCTCCAAGGCCCTTTGCACAGGCTGTCCCTTCTGCTGGGAATACTTCCAACTTGTTCTTCACAACATGAGTCATTTCTCCTCCTTCATCTCCTCAGATGACCACCTTGTCTAGAGTGTCTCCTCAGCTCCATTATTCTCATCTCAGGCCTTAGTTTTCTTCAAAGCAGGTATCACAATTGCAATTTTACTGCCTCCTCCATTAAAATATAAATACTATGTGGGCAGATACTTTTTCTGTCTTATCTACCTATTACCATAGTCTTTAGCAGCAATAGGAGAGATTTAATAGTATCTTTTAAAAAAATAAGGAAGGAAAAGAGAAACAGAGAAAAGAAACAGAGAAACAAAAGAAGGAAGGAAAGAAGGGAAGAAGGGAAGAAGGAAGGAAGAAAGGATGAATGGAAGGAAGGAAGTAGAAAAGGAAAGAAGAAAGAGAAGGAAAAAAGAAAGGAAGAGAAAAAGGAAGAAAGAAAAAGTGAAAGGAAGACAGGGAGGAAGGAAGGAAATGAGGAAATGAAAGAAACAGAACATATGCTTTATGTATGCATCTCGCCATTTTTTAAACTAATTTTTGAAAATTTCCATTGACTGTGGTTTCAAGTCTTTGCCACAGTGATTTCTACTGTGTGATAAATTGGGCATTTTTTAATATAATTGTTTTGAAAGAGAACGGCATTTTCAAGTCTGTTTAAAAGACTTGAAGCACCAGCACTATCAGTCACCCATCCTTGTAGTTTTTCTTTAAAATTTTTTTCTTTTACTTTGACGTAATTATAGAATCACGTGAAGTTATAAGAAATAATTCACAGATATCCTGTCTATCCTTCACTCAGTTTTCTCAGTGGTTACACTTTATATTACTATACTACGTCATAACCAGGAAAATTACTGTTTTTAACAAAGTCACGAGTTTTTTAAAAATTCTAATTCTTTAGTCTCCATCTCTTTTACAAAAGGGTTTGAGGTAGATCATGAAAAGAATAAATATAATATTATTTTAAAATTAATTTTAAAGAAGAAAATGAGATTAAGAGCATATAAGAAAATATGTTAACTCTTGCGGCTACTTCAAATTTTATAACCTGGTTCTCTGCAAAATCAACAGATCTAATTTTTTACAAGGGGAAAACCAACTCTTCAAAAGTTTTTCTTAGTACTTAAAACAAGGTAGTTGCTATTTCTTATAAGCAACTAAATATACTTATAAGAAATGGTTTTTACCATCTTCCTTAAATTACAGCAAATGTTTTACCAACTCTTCCTTAAAATTAACTAACTCATTAGCTAAATAGCGACCTCCCACCTGGCATTAGAACCTTATCAGGGTCACTCATATATAGTTGAAACACTCAGAGCTAAATTTCCAAACACCATCAAATGCATTGAATTATTAAACTCCTGTAGGTCAGCCGCAGAGAGTAAGCAGTGTGGTAATAATTAGAGCTATTCACCAATATTGGTTTTTTTCTCTTTGGAGGCCTGTTAAGATTGCGATTCCTGACCCTTTGAAGTTAAGCTTGGCCAGTGACTTGCTTCGGCCGATAAAATGTGAGTGGAAGTGACATGTGTCACTTCCATGTGGAAGCATTTAATTGGTGGTGCTCAACTGCAAACTTCCTTTTTTTGCTTCAGTAATCAGAGAATCATGAGTTAGCATGAAGCCTCTGTCATCCTGGTACCTGAGAGACTAAAGTGGAGCCCCCTGGACCCATGGTGGACACGCTGCGTGAATGGGAAATAAACCTGGATGGAGTCATTGAGCTTTGAGGGTTAATTCATTACCATAATTAAAGTAGCTATCTTGGTTATTATTTAAAAAAAAGAAAACAAAAAACAAAACCTTAAAGTATATTTATTTGATTATTCTATCAAGTGAGGTTCTATTTCTTGAGTCTAGACATGCCTATTTCCTTCCACTGATGAATGTGAAAAGGGTGGTTACAGTATCTATGAATGGATCTCATCACTAATTTTGCCATAAATTTGATTTACTCCTTGTTTGCTCTAAAGATGATCCACTCATGACACTGTACATGAAAATGACTCGAGCAACCTACTGAAACTTTGGGGAGATCTCATAACTAGTCCCATAAGAGCTAGTTAACTACTTAAAGGAGACTATCATGAAACTCAAATCTGGAGGTCAAGTAACAAGTGAGGTGGAAGGAAGTTGGCTGTGTTTGCCTTTGATATGCCTGACATCTGCCACTGACGTGGACTGTTTCCTGCCCTTCTTCCTTTCATGCACTGCTCACTCTTTGGTGATAAAAGAAGGAGAAAAAGGTACTCATACGAAGCATTTTTAATTATCCGTTAATTGGGTGAGATGGCAATTAAAGTGCCTAAAGGACATATGCATATTCATAGGTTGTCTTCAAAGGGTACAATTACCAAAGCCAATGAAAAAGATTATGAGTTAATATTGGATTGTGATTTGGGGCAGAGGAGGGTGAGGCATGTTCAGATATCTTCCTCCAAATAGCTGTTAAGATTAATTTGTCTCTGGTTTTATATGATAATGTGTGGTGCTACGATTTGCCTGGGAGCATAACATGTTTGTCAAAGAAACAATTTCATAGTGGGCAGTCATTGGCAATTGTCCCGATGATTCTAGGTGTACAATACACTTTAGGTGAAGGATGAATTTTTCACCCAATATAAAAGTTTAGATAATATTTTTCCATTATATTTGTGTCTAGTATTATTTCCATCAAAATAAGTATTCTACTTGTGGTAAGATTAAATATAATATTCCCTTTGTGAATTTCCGCAAGAACATGAAAAAATATTTTTGAAAGCAGTAGCAAAATTTCATCGACTGCCAAAAGGTATGGAAAAGAGATTTTAGAAGAGCATGTTGAAGTCCTCTTGCCTGAAGAATATTTTGACATTTAAGATTTAATGTTCAAGTGACAATGCAGCGAGCTTAAATTCAGATTCCACAGGGCCCAAGAATGGATGGGAATTACAGACACTACTCTGTTTGCCCTCTTTCTGCTCAGCTGCTGAGGTCAGTGCAGGGGAAGATGTGGAAGTGGGGGTGGGGAGTCACACATCCCCAGGGCACCTCTAAATGTCTGAGTTTTTGTCACAATTTTCCTGCCACTTCAGATAATGCAAGGCAGGTGAAATACGAATGCTCAGTGACCACAGTTTGGAGATTTCTGAAGATAAAAGTATTTTTCAGTTACTTTGTTAGCAGGGTCCATCTGAAAGAGCCATTGACTTAAAATAATATTTTAAAATAGTAATAGACTTTTTAGATTTATATTTACAGAAAAACTGAACAAAGGGACAGAGGTATTTTTCTTCCCACGATTCCGTTATTAACATGTCGCAAGGTGTGGTAGCATTTGTTACAATATTGATGAACCAATATTGATGCACTATTATTAACTGAAATTTATACTTAGGCTTCACTTTCTATATTGTTCAGTTCTATGGGTTTTGACAAGTGAATAATGTCATGTACCATTACAGCATCATGCAGAATAATTTTACTGCCCTAAAAATCCCCTTTAAGAGACATTGACTTTTTATAGCTATTTTAGAAGTGCGTTCCCGCTCACTCCTCGGGACAGTCTAGCTCCACAAGACTGTACGTTGTATACTGAGAAGTGCTCCAAAAATAATGAGCATGTGGCATGGCAGTTAAGTGAATTGGTCCTGCTGTGCACCGCCAGGTATTTAGCCTCTCTCATCTGTATAAAAAGGGGATAAGAATAGTATTTAATACATGACTATTAAATGAGATTATACCCTAAAAAATTGGGACACTGCCAGGTAGATAGAGGTATCCATATATTTTCTGAAATTATTATTCTCAAATGAACATAGATATAGATAAATGCACGTACCACACAAACACACACAAGTAACACAAACACACAAGTACAAGTTAACTAGGAAACCTGAATAAGATCAGTGGGTTGTTTCAATGTCAATACCCTACTTGTGATAGAATCTCATAGTGTTATAAAGTATTACTTATCTTTGGGGAAACTGAAGTGTACCCAGGATCTCTCTGTATTCTTATATCTTACATGTGAATCTACAGTTATCTCAATAAAACTTCAGTTTGAAATAATTAACGTGAAGGTGGGGGTGGTATTAAGGGGTTGCTGGAGATTTATAAGGCCATTAGAGAAAGAGCAATAGCAGTGTGGGATCATCGATCACACCCTGGCTAGGGACCAAAGGGCTGTCAAGGCTCTGGGGAAAGTTGGAGAAATTTGAATATGGAATGAGAATTAAATGTTCTTAGGGAACTTTCTTCCTTAGTTTTGTTAGGACGATCCAAGTATTGTGTTAAAGAAGGGGAAAAAATAAATTTACTGCTCAATTCTCCATGGCCTAAAGCTTCAAGTCTGTGACAGCTGATTATTAGGAAACCTTCTCACATAATTCTTCACTAGGGTTATAACACCACACATCTCAATGTTGTTCAAAATTTCTAGAAGAGAGATTCAATAACGCACAGCAGGCTATTATTTTGTCAAGCCTAAGCCTTCAGATAGCAAACAAAAAGTCTTTTTACAGAGGGTCAGCGGCTCTGCAGGACACATTCTCAACAAGGGATTATTAATCACACATTATGTGCAGTCTTTTTCCAAATGAACTACCAAGTATAAAATGGGACAACAAGGTCTACTGAGGATTCGGCTTCCTTGAATTTAAATCCACAGATGTATTTCATCGAGAAAAATGAATGAGTTTTTGCTCCACACAGTGATGGCCTGTGTGTTTACATAGCCTCCTTTCGCCTTCGCTTTAGCAGAGGCATTAATGCTTGTTTGTAAAACACTTCGTTCACATAAATAGCTATTTCTTGGGAATTTCTTATGGTCCAGCTTTCTAGTTTTTTGCATTGATGAGTACATTTTCAAGTATGAAAGGTTAGGGAATGCTTTTTCACCTATTGAAGATAGTCGCATTGCTTAGAAGTTTTAGATAAAAAAAATGGCTCTATTTCAGCTTCAAAGAATTGAAATAAATGTGCATTTTTTCCCCCTTAAGGGTTTTTGTTAACCCGGCTTTCTCTTCTCTTTGATCATTTTGACACAAAGTTAAATGCATTTGTGGTGTTCCTGGAACTGTTATGTTTAAACCAAATTTTTAAGGTATTTTGAATTTAAATATGAGAATAAGCTCTGTGGGAATTTTACTTAGTACAAATAATATTATGTTTTATTTCCATTCTGAAAATTATAAATTATTTAAATGTTATGCTTTATAAATCAGGTACCATTCGTTCTTTCCAGTGTAGCTCTGAACACTTGTGGAGTTTTTTAATAGACTTAATAAGACATTAAATCACATATGGGTAACCGGCATTGAATTTAGTTTTCCTCGTTAGTATTGTTTCTTTCAGCAACTTTACCATATGTCTGGATTATTTCTCATTTGTTCTCAATGAAAATGTTGTCTCATGCGTTTACAGGTTATTTTTTGTTTAGTCCTCTTTCTTGCGCACACCCCCCCCTCCGCCCACTGCCCCAAGAATGGGGAATGATCATTTAGATGATGGTTTAGCCATCCTAAATTTCCTCTTGCAAAAAAAAAAAAAAAAAAAAGTGAACTGGAGAGTTATTACAAGCAGTCTCTGGTCCTCTTCAGTTTTAATATTCTGTGAATCAACTCATTGTAAGTCCAGAAAAATGCCGGCGTGTAATAACTCTTTAAAAATGATCATTCGATCTTCCAGCTACTCTTTTCAATTTGAAAGGTCCCAGTTGGGTTAGCTTTCCCTGATTTAATTATTTTGGCACAAAGTTAAAGCTATTTTGGTAAATTTTAGCTCACTTTGCCTTGAAAAGCACTGAAGCTAAGGCAGTTATTTTCAGATAAATAAAATAATCATTTCTCTTATGAGTAATGGACATGAACATTACTCTGAGAGATGGAAAAGGTGGAACTTACAACTATATTAAGTTGAAATAGTTTTTGATAAATTCCAAACAAATTACCTTCATTGCTATTGTATGAAAAAAATGCCTTTGAGGTAATCTCTATTTTGGAAGTTGAAAGCAAGAAGGATTACTTATAGTTCTCTCTTAGATCTCTCATTTAGGGCATTTAATTTGAGTGTTCCCTAGACACACACACACACACACACACACCACACACACACACACACACACCAATACATTAGAAACTAAATACCTGAATTAAACTGTACAGATAGATAGATAGATGATAGATAGATAGTTGATAGATAGATGATGGCTATAACCTAGAACAGTGTCATTTACAGTTCTAAAAATGTGGACCAGTTTTTCTCCTTGTGTTTAATATTGACTTTTAATGGCTTTGGTTGAACTACTTGTTCTCATTTATTATTTATATTGTTACAGCTATATGACAATCACCTGTAGATTATAATATTTCCCCCCTCCTCCATTGTCGCTTTTACTAGATTAGTTTAGTTTGGTTTTGGTTGTAGTCCCTAAAAGCTTGAAGTTTTAACATGGTATTAGTAAGTATATGTAGTACTACTGTGATATATACAGGCTCGATATATTGGACTTTTTAAAGGTTAAAGAGTAATTTTGCTCTCTTTCGAAGAGCAAATAATGTCCTCACAAATAATCTTTAGTAGAGAAATTTGCATTCGTTAATGTGCCGAAGATAATGAACGCTTTTCTAGATTGTAGTTCTGCATCCCTATCAAGAATTTAAGTTAATGTTTTATTCTGCAGCCTTTCCAGGCAACCCATTACTTTCACTTTATCTTCTTATTTTGGCTTTTCTAAAATAATCTAATTTTCATTGCTTGAGGGATTTGAGCATACATTTCCTGATAAAATGCACTTTCCAACGCTTACTCATTTCACTTAATGTTTAAAACTTGTCTCCAGTGATTAGAGACAAGTCCTTATTGATTTTGGCTGCCAGAATCACTCCAGATTACTATTTACATCAGACTTTGCATAGGTTTTGTTTTGTTGAAGTAGACACAATGACTTTTTCGCTCAAAAAGCCATGTAGGCCTCTTCTTCCTGTCTTAAATTAGCTTTGAGGTCTGATTTGTTTCTACCCAATACTAAGGAATATTTCTCCTGCTGTATGATTTTAACTTCTCCTAATCAGTGACGTCTTTGTGTCCTTTATCTATCTTTAAGTTCTAGTTTTTGACAGCAAATCCCTAAGAATTCGTACAGTCTAGTAAACAGAAAATAATATCAGTTCCTCAAGAAACTAAGGGTTTTATATGTGGGAAAATGGCAGAGAAAAGTCATATATTACCTTAGCTTGTAAGCAATGGATAGAATTAATTTAGGAATGCTTCTTGGATTATGTGAATTTACAGTTATAATTTAGGAATATAGTTGGAATGAAAACTTCCTAGAGATTTCTGATTTCCTCATAATAGAAGATTTGTTGAGCTTATTGCTTACATTTATCAATATTGACTTTGCAAGTGTAATATGGAACTGAAGATTAACTGATATTAGTTTTGTGGGTTGCATATGAAGACCTTCTAGTTTAATGCATATGCATATTTTTTCCTCCTTTGCAGGTAAGTTCAGAAGACCAAGTTTTATCAATGTGATTTTGTATTTTCATGTTAGATGAGATTAACTCCATTCTAGGGTAGAATGAGGAGTGATTAATACAGAAAGGAATTGAACATCTGAGCAACAGATGTTCCACACGAAATTGTCAACAGTAAACCAAGAAACACAGGAAGGTGTCACATGCAACACACATAGGTGGTATGAAAGAACAAATAGATACCGAAATGGGCAGAGGAGAAATGAAACAATGGGCAGTAAAGAGGTAGGGCCAAGTGTGGGAAAAGAACATTTCAGAAAGGTGTTTGATCTATTTTGAAGAGAAGGTACTGTTATTTTTTAGGCTACATTTAGGTGTTAACCTACTTACTGTTTACTTTCACACAAAATAAGAGAGTAAGTCCTTACACAGAACATTGGGCTAATGCCCACACATCACAAATTTTGTGGATAAATATTTCAGAAAAAAAGTATTTTCTCTAAAGGGTTTTCACCAGGAGAGTGGTTGAGATTTATAGGGGTCAACTCATGGAAATTAAAGTATTTTCTCTTTAGCATTTTCTCTTCATGCATCTTCTAAGGCTCATACTATTTTCTCTACTCGGTTTTTAGTATCTTTTGCATACCAGGTATTGAACAAGTCCAAGGCTTACCAATACACAACCTCTGTCCTCAAATTGCCTTAATTAGGCCTTAAACTTTTAAAATGAGTAATTGGTTCATTGGAGTTTTAGAAATATTTCAACCAAAAACTAGGAGCATTGATTAATTTCTGGAGTTGGATTAATAGGACTTATTTGACTATTATTAAGGAAAGATTAGGGAGGATTCCTTTTTAGTTATTGAGAAGTGTTCATTTTGTTCACTGCAGTATAAAAACTATATTCATAACTGGTGTAGAAATAAATGAGAATTCACTTAAAACTGAAACACATAAATGATTTTGCTTACAGGATTCAAGAGTTGGCTATTTTTTAACTAAATTTTGATGATGATATATACACACACACATATGTACATATGTGTGTTTATGTATGTGTGTATATCACTTGAATTATATCACTACACTTAGAAAGGAAGAAGGAATAGAAAGCAAATTTTAAAAGAGTGTTATATACTTTTAAAGTGATTTGATTATATCAGACATTGGGATGGAAACAAAGACATCTTGACCAAAGAAAATGCCATTCTCCATCTTTTTGAAATAAGTAATGATTAAATGCAAAGGAGAAATATTTCTTGAGTTTGATGAAAGAATGCTGCCATTTTACTTGTTCTAAGAAGTTAAACATTTTAAAATTAACATATACTTTCTGTTTCTCACAAAAAAGAAATATATTCTCTGAATCCTCCTCTCACTAGCTGGTTTTCAAGATAGGTATATCTTCTTTTATTATTTCATTATGCAGCATGTAAGTCATTTTCAAGTTATTAAATCTTTTAAATTAGATGTAGTAATTTGAAAAAAATCTCCAAGGATATCATAGGGTTTTGGGGAGGCTAGGGAAGAAGGGCGTTAGTTTTAGTGCCCAGTCTCCATGTGTTCATGTTTCTAGAAATGTCTTCTATTTTTAAAACTATTTAGTGAAAAATTTCATAAATAAACATATCTTGGAAGTCTTTATGTAGAAACTTTGTGAATTTAGGTTCCTAAGTATATTTGAATCTTTTTCTAATATTGATATGATTTGGTTTATTATCTCTTATGTTTTTATTTTTTGTCCATATCTAAAATATCTAGGGAATTTTTCATTTCCCAAGAGGACTTAATTGCCAACTAACTACCTAAGAAAAAATTTAACATGGCTTTGTTAGTTCCTAGATATATTTCTAAAATGTAAATAGTATCCCATATCAGTAAGTACAGCAATCTTCTTCTAAAATGGAAGGGATGGAATGTCAATTGAATTTTAACTTCATTTTATTTTAGAATATGGACCCAGGGACAGATAAGAATCTGGACTTTGTTATTGTTGTTGTTGTTTTTTTAAACCGTATGGTATAATAATGTCTCTCTCATTTCTAAACATTACTGTTTTGATGCGTATTTGCATAATGCTGGGACGGGTGGGAAGGGCATAGAGGAGTTAAGTTAATACCAATTACACATGGTCAAGGAACAATCAACTCAAATATTTCAAATGCCCCAAGGCAATGTTGCTATAACATTTTCTCAAAATGAACTTCTCTTTGCTTGAGAAGATTAAAAGAATATAGTGTCAGCTGAGGAAATTACTACGTGCCCATGAGCCCTGAGAGAAATCAGGTCATCTTCAGAGAAATCAGGTTAGTAAGCCCCTTACAAAATTTAATATAGTATTTCTTGCTTTTCAGTTATATTCTTGCTAGACTTTTGTGGCATTTATATTTGTGGTAAGCAAATGTACAAACATTCGGCTGTGGCAAATTGTGGACTCTTAACAGCTTGGCAAGCACCAGGAGCAGGAGAAAATAGTGGGTGAGGGAGCAGAGTCAGAAGGCATTGAATTATGGGAAACAGATATGGAGACACTGGTTAATGAAATCCAGTAAGTTTCAGGTGTACAATTTAGCGGTAAGGCATATATATATGTGTATATATATATATATTGTGTGTGTGTGTGTGTGTGTGTGTGTGTGTGTGTGTGTGTGTAAATATATATATATACATATAAATAAATATATATGAATGAATGAATGAATATATGTGTGTGTGTGTATATGTGTGTGTGTGTGTGTGTGTGTGTGTGTGTGTGTGTGTGTGTATCTATATCTATCCCTGGTGATTATCATGCATTCAATGTGGGTACTGATTTCCACTGATCTCCAAATTATAGTCTGAAGAGACTCAGGTTCCAACAGAGGAGAGGATTATTAGATGATGTTCTACATACTCCCAACAGGTTACTCCATTTTTAACTTGTTTATACATAGGATTCCACTGGATTTTATTTACTAAGAGTTCCACTGATTTTTTTTTAACTGCTACCATTCTCTAATCAAATAGCTCTCCTCAATTCTGTACAATTTCCTGTCTAATTCCTCAGTGCTACCACAAAGTTCCAAATGCTTTTCTTTTGCAGCTCAACAGGACATTTCTTTGCATTTTGCATTCCATCTCTTCCTGATTCTCACAGACAACTGGAATTGAGCTGTAAATACCCACCAATTAGACACACACTCCTTACTTTTCTCTTAGCACTGAAATCATTGCATGCGTATAATTACAAGATGGAAACACTGAAAGAAAACACTTCAGTTTTTCTTTGAACAGATTTACATATATTCATGTGATTTTGTTTATGTTTGTCATTTATATTAATATGTTCCAAAACCAAAGATGTGCTATTTATTTAATTTGCTTTGCATAATATTCAAAGCCTGAGTTAAGAGGATTGAAAGCTGAGATCACTATGCTAAGGTAATGATTTCTGTTATTTAATAAAACTATTAGGTTTTTTTCCCTTAGTATTGATGATTATAGATTGTACCCCTAAGATTCTATGCTGTTAGTCCAAGAAATTAACTAGAGAGTGTCTAAGGAAGGAGAGTGAATGATACAAATTCCTGATGATGGCTGGAGGTGTATTTTAAAGCACACACCAATAATATCATGTTCATATACAAGCACAGGATATTTCACAATTTTTGCCTGACAAGAATTATATGAACTAAAAATAAAATACATACTATTTTAATACTATAATGTATACTTATGTAACTTTTATATCTATGTATATGTCTCTGAGAACACTACAGACACCCTGAAGTGTTTATTTTACTAACTGGTGCAACTGTTTCCACCCTCCTCTTCTCTGTGGACCAAACTCTGCAAAATATCATGCAGCACTTTATGGGCATTATCTCAAACCACCTCAATATAACAACAAAAGGTAAATAGCATACATCATTCTGTCGTACAGATAACGAGTCTGAGACCTAGAGATGTTAAGAAACTTTCTTAAGGCTACTCTGTGAGGAAGAAGAAGTTGGATGTAAATCCCAACAGTCTAATTCTAGAAGCTAGTCCTCTAGGGAATCGAATGTCAAATGTCAACTAACCAATTATTAACCAACTCCGTTTTCTCCTTACTCTTTTCAAGGTTGAAGAGGCGGCATGCTCTGGTGGGGTAAGCACTGCTTCTGTCTCTTTGGCAGATATAAGAAATTGGCAGATATATGAATTACTTCAACTCCACAAGCTTTAGGTCTTCTGAAAAATGGGCACGCCAACCCTAGAAGGTTGTTGTGAAGATTAAATTAAATAATATGTATGGATGTGCTATACCAGGAACTAGATAATAGACGTTCAATAAATACTAGCTGGTCTTTTGCCTACTTTCCTCTTTTTATCTTTGTTATTAGCTCTGTAAAACAAATGAACAGACACACAAACCCTAAGCTGTTTTTTATTCTATGTTCATTAAATCCCTATAATTGGAGGTGTTTAAGGAGAAAACAGATGCTTCCTTTATTAAATGTTGTGGCTGAAATTCGAGCCATCTGAGTGATTGGCTTAATCAACACTTAATTCATCTAAACTCTCCAATTATATGATTCCATGGCAAATCACCGATCAGAAATTATCATTTATTTTTTAAAAAATTTAGTTACAGGTGACTTTCCTCTTTTTTTTTTTAATTTTTATTTTGGCTCCTTCTTCTAGTGTCAAAAACAAAGCTGTGAAACAGGACAACCCCAACTCAGCCTCACAAAGATGATTGCAATCAAATGAACAGTAGTGCATTAAGTTTAATAGCCTGAAATTAAAATTGATAATAATAAAGTAGAATGAAAATATGTGCTTTTATATCTATTCTAGTTTGGCTACTGCCCAGATTGCAATTCATAAGTCATCCAAAGAAGGACTATGTTGCAAGAAATTCACTTAAGTTTATTTGACTAATTTCTCTATTATTAGGCATGTAAATTTTGTATTAGGGTCAACTCTAACTGTGGTACCTTAAAATCTTACTATCTTAATTAAGTAAAAGTTTATCTCTCCCTTATATGAAGCATAATCTATATGTTCCTTGTCAGAGATAGTGTTCTACATGGTCATTCCAAGAAGGACCAAGGTTCTTCCTTAGTTGGTTTAACATTGTCTAGAAGGGTTTTTTCACTGAATTCTTTGTATCTCACCAACAATAGAACATGGCCCCCAGTCATCTCTATCAGCAGAAGAGACCAGGGAATGTAATACAGCTGTGTGTCCAGGAGACATAGGAAACAGATTTTGCTGAATATCCAGCAATTTCTGCCATAGGTTATTTCCAATTTATTGCTGTTATAAACAACTCTGAAATGAACACCACTTTATTTAGATCTCTGTTCACATTCTTAAAATTTTCCTTAGGACATATTACTTACAGTGGAAATTTTGGGTCAAAGACTTACTTTAATATATGTTTTAGCATTTTGATATAGTCAACTGTCCTGAAAAGTTGGATCAATTTGCTGCATGTTAGAATTATCTAGGGAGCTTTAAAAAATCCCAATGCCCAAAGTTGTACTGTGGGCCAAACAAATAAGAATTTCTGGGGGTGGGAGCCAGACATCAATGTTTTTAAAAACCTCCAAGTGATTCTAATATGTAGCTGAGTTTGGAAATCACTGCTTTAGGAATTCTGGAGCAGAGCTTTACAGGAGCTTTCTGACAGTGAGTCCAGAACTACCAACAATAGGACCACCACATGTCAAAAATAGACTTCTGGCTTGTGCAAGCCTGTTATTTGGAGTCTTACTTATATCTACTGAGTACATGTAGTAGCAAATAAAGGTGGTCACTGTCATTAAAACTGACAGTATTTCACAGGGGAAAAAATCCTTCACCAGGATTATATGATAGTGATCATTTCTCTGTGTCCTTGTCAATAAGCGTACTCTTTCAGAATCTTAGTCAATTAGACATGAACATTAGTTTCTTCAGTTGTAAAATGATATCTGTCCCATAGGGTTGGTGTCATTATCAAGTTAGATGGCTGCAAACTGATCTATTAATCATAATCTCTGTATACATTCTAGTTATTCTGATAGATCTTGAATGGTTCCATTAGTTTTCAACTTTTAAAAAAACTTGGTGCCTGTATTTTATTACCACATTTGAGAAATTATAAAAAGAAGCTTCTATTTTCCAAAAGTGCATTGTTCCCATCCTGAAGTGAGAAACATCAAACACATCTTAGAGTGAACATGGCTAGAGCAAATTATTTTCTAGGTATTTCCTCTCCCCTAGAGATCTTAAAGTGGTGGGTACTGGTTACAAATCAGTGAAGAATCTAACAATGTTGTCAGCCAAAGGCTGCCTTCTGTTTCCAGCTGCCACCAGTGCCTCCACGTCAGAGAAGAAATGGACAAGTCTGTTGGGCATCCTCTAGCAACTGCCCTTCGCCTCTTCTAGATTAGCGATGAAATGCCAGTAGCATCCTGAGAGTCCAGCAGCACATGTGTCTGTTTTACTGTTATAAATGCAATAAAACTGGATGCTGAGTACTGATTATCAGTTGTCTATCACTAACACATCAATAACATTGCTATAGAAAAGAAATAAGGATAACTAATCACAAACGGCATTTCAATGTTGTAATATGGGTGGGAAAGTTGTCCCATGTACCTGCAGTTTTGCTTTCCTCAGTTTCGGTAACCTTTAGTCAACCATGGTCTCAAAATATTAAATGGAAAATTCCAGAAATAAACAATTTATAAGTTTTAAATTGCACACTAGTCTCCCTAGCATGATGAAATCTCGCGATGTCCTGCTCCGTCCCGCCCCGGACGTGACTCATCGCTTTGCTTGCCCTATTTATGCTGCTTGTGCTCCCCACCCATTATTCATTAGGCATTTAGTAGCTGTCTTGGCTATCAGATCAACAGTCTTGTTATAACACTGCCTGAATTTAAGTTACCCTTATTTTACTCAATAATGGCCCCCAAATGCAAGAGTAGTGATGCTGGTGATTCAGATATGCCGAAGAGAAGCTGGAAAGTGCAGTTTTTACAAGAAAAGGTGAGTAAGTACAGCACAGTAAGATATTTTGAGAGAGACACACTCACATAACTTTTATTACAGTATATTTTATAATTGTTTTATTATTAGTTTTTGTTGTTATTCTCTTCCTATGCCTAATTTATGAATTAAACTTCATCGTACGCATGTAAATACAGGAAAAATCATAGTATATATAGGGTTTGGTACTTTCATGGTTTCAGGCATTCGCTTGGGGTCTTGAAATGTATCCCCTGCCGAAAAGGGGGGCTACTGTATGTTCATTCAAAACAGAACCCCTTAGCAGAATAGAAATTAAACACTGGAAAATAATGACACTTATTGAACGTGTTATTATATATTTGTAGATAGTGTATACCTGTGGTGTGTGTATTGGCAACCAGGTTGAAGGGTGAGTAGGGCGAGGGGAAAAGGTTGGTGTTGACAGATAAGAATAAGGACTGACACTTTCCCTAAGGAATATTAAGCCTAGGCAGTTCTTAATATATGGCCATTCTAAGAATACTCACCTACTACACATTAATAAGAGAAAATTAACAATAGTAGCCTGACTTCAGAAGAACTAAAATGATACAAATGACAGATATTGCAAACAGGGAATGCAGCCTTCCTCTTCACTGTCACCAACATAAATCATAATATATCACTAACTCCACCAAAAGTCAAGGACTTAAATTTTGGATATTTTCATAAGATTTTTAATTAATGCTCTAACTCTCAGACCCTGTGGTAGGCAGAATAATGACTCTCCAAAGATATCGGGGTCCTCATCCTGGGAACCTGTGACTACGTTACTTTGCATGGAAACAGGGAAGTTGCAGATGTCATTAAGATTAAAGACCTTGATTGGGGGAGATTATTCTGGATAGGCTGGGTAGGTAGGCCCAGCCTAATCACAAGAATCCTTAACAGCAGAGAACTTTTCCCAGCTGAGGTCAGAATCAGAGGGAGATCTGACTATGAAAGAATGGTTGAAGATATGGAATATGGCTAGCTTTGAAGGTGAAGGAGGGGGGCCATGAGCCAAGGAATGCGTGTAGCCTCTAAACGCTGTGTCATCTACAAGCTAGAAAAGGCAAAGAAGCAGCTTCTCCTCTAGGAAGGAATGCTGCCCAGCTGACACCTTGATTTTAGCCCAGTGAGGCCTGTTGCAGACCTCTAAACTACAAAACTTAAAGATGATATATTTGTATTGTTTTAAGCCAATAAGTTCTTGGTAAATTTTTACATCAGTACTAGAAAAGTAATACAAACTCTCCCTTTGAAAGTGTGACTTCGAAAATGACTTTCTCCTTTATTTATCATATAGTTGTTTTGTTCTTGAACAATAGATGGTGCTAAGTATCCATGTTTCCAGTGTTGTCAGCCAACCCTCCAATTTAAAATAATTAGGACCATATGATAACAATGGAAGCAGTTACTCATGAAAGCCTACAAATCGCATAGTTTCGGATTCAGAAAACCTTCATCAGAGTAGTGATGAATGCCAGGATGTTAGAGATTTGGTTGCTATAATTCAAAAGTAACTACTTATTAAAAAGCCAAACAACAATGGAATATATATTCTGTTTGCTATATTGAATTGCTTACAGCCACTTAAAAATATTAAAATGTAAACTCCAACTCCCCTTCAAAAGCACTGAACACCCTGAGGCCACACAATGTATGAAAGTGAATTGAAGATCAGAAACCACAGGGTAAAGATGTCTGCAAAAGAAGTTATGCCGCTGCTTGTTTTTTCATATATGGTGTGGTGTAACAGTTAAGAAAAGGCAGTGACAAATGCCATTTACGTTTTTTTCTTGGAAATTTTTCACTATATATTTTCTTATTAGTGCTGACTTTGAACGAATATAATATTACATATTTAGCTCCTCGTGAAAATATCTGTTTAACTATTTTTAATAGTATGAACTATGTGTACATGTGGATTTTTCATATTTGACTATTATAATTTTAAAAAGCATGATCTGTTCTATGATAATATTTCAACCACAGTTTTCTACTCAATTCTCTTCAGTCTAATTTAATAAAATGGATGGTTGACACCTTGGGTTTGATGACTAGTGATGTATAGTGTAGCATTTTGGTTCTCAAGTAAATTCATTATAATAAGAGAGGAAGAGGGTGTATTCTGAGGTGCTCAGGGAGCCATGTGTTTGAAAAGATTTAGGGACTTGATGATCTCGGTATCAATACAATCACTACTTTCATCCTATTCCTTTTCCAAACAGTAGTTTAAATACACTCATTTTTTTGAATAAAAGCAAACACAGTCCTGAAGGGTGAATATCTTTCAATTGAGAGTGAAGGAAGCAATACACATCACTCAGAAAAACCACAAACTCATGGGAACTGAACATCGAACGCTCTGAAATTCTGAGACCACTGACTAGAAACATAGATAATGACACAAATGTCAAGGGGACAATATGTAATGTCAACGAGGCATCTCATTTCTGTTTAGGTAAATAACTTCTAAATCTCCTCTAAGCACAATTCAGGACTTAATCTACCTGAAAGCCCCTTCATTGCTCAAGGGCCTGTTCCAGGGAAGATTTCACTCATTTGTACCTAAAAATAAAGAGCTGAGGGAAAGACTATCTTTGCACAATGTGACTACCCCAAGCCATTGTTTATTCTGAGTAAAACTGTCCTATGCTTGGGATCTTGAATTAGTGACATTAAAGAAATGTTTGAAGGGACTAAATCAGGTGACTAAAAAGAAATACAAGTCATCAAATGCCACGAAAATTAAGAAAGATAGTCGTTAAAAATTAAAATTAATTTCTAAAACCAATTTGAGTAAGAAAGAAGCACGAGCTATGATTTCTAATAGAAACCAGGGAATTGGCAATCGTTTTAACTTTCAGCGAGAATATTTTATTGAAAATACAATGTCATAGGCAAAATGTTCTCACACCTAACATTAAGAATTTGTAGAAAGTACTCACACTGTATTTATATATATCATAGGAATGGGTGAGGAACTGTGTGTTGAAAGAGTAGGGGTTGCATAGGGTAGCTGGGTGTTGAGGTACGAGATAAGAGGGCAGATGGTGTGAAGCCGGTAAGGCTAAAAGATGTTATAAGAAATGTCTCATTCAAAATTGACTTAAATGACCACCAGAGGGACTCCAAAGTTCACTCATCAATATTGTATTTCAAGCAGGAAACATATTTTAAAAGATTTAGATTTATAAATATATGATACCAAATAGTGGAAATATAGGTAAAGTACAATAGTATTGGCCATTAATTCAGAAGGAGAAAGTCAGGTGCATAAAAGTGAGAGCTTTCAAGACCAGTAGTGGGGATAGAAAATAACAATTGATTTGAGAGATTTGTTAAATAGCTAAATTTAGTATGCATTTCCTGCTAATGATTTAAGACACTGTTAGATAAGTGCCGTTTTATTTCACTAGATTTTCAGTGTCTCTGTTCTGCCAGAAGGTGTTGCTGTAATATAGCTGGGCTTGGAGGACAAAGTAACGTGGAATGAAATGTGGTCAGACTGGCTAAAAAGGTAAACCATGGAAGTATATAGAATTCAGGTACAAAGATAGCCATTATATGTGGAAAAGAGGGCTTTACAGTAGTATGAGTCCCCACTATAAATAGTTCAGCAAAATGTAAACATAAAATATTTCCCCAGTGATATTTGAGGCCACATAAACAGTAGCCCTACTTTTCATTAGCTCTCATTTCTTAATAAAGGGACTTCTGTAGAGTAAATTTGGGCAAAAATAGCAATGATCCATAACTTTTTTTTTTTGTAACAGGGTATACATGGAATAAAAAATGGAATTTAAAACCAGCAGTTGTTTTTTTTTACAGACACAACTTTGCTTTAATGTGTAAAGTCCCATATGTTATAGAAGCAAGCACAGTGGAGTGGGTGCACGAAGGAAGTCAAACTAACAAAGGATCGAAGAAACTGAAATACAGTCCTCTTTTTTTTAAAACTTAGGGTTTCTTCCAATATTAGTAAACAAAACCCAAACTGAATACTTCTTTTAAAAATCTCACACAGTCAAATTTTCAAAACCGATTATTAAAATGAATGTCTTTTAACTGAGTCAAGATGTATTTTTACTCAAACTTAATACAGAGTATATTAATTTTACTCTCAAAATTCAGACCAGGGCAACTATTTTTTTATGATGAAGCTTATACCATGGAGGCAAAATAAATCAAGCATTTTAAATGTGGGACAACAGTTTATTACAAATGAACTCAGCAAAGGCGAACAGATCAAAAATAAACTAAGACACACAGATAATCCAGCCTCCTTTAAAATACTAGATATCAACCTTTCTCTTGTTCAAATTGATGAAAATGGGTCAATGGAATTTGTGAATGTCCTTTCCACATTGTTTTGTTCAGTTTATACTTCACTTGCATTGAAAATTTGGCCCCAGCAGGGTTTTGTTCAGAAACCTTTTTCCAAATCTCAAGGCTAGGCAAACACACCTCATCTGTGTTCCTGAGCATTTTGCACCTATTTCCACCATTGCTCTTACTGTATTTAAAGCAGGGCCATACCCCTTGGTCTAATGGTTAGCACCAGGCCGTCAAGTTGGATAAGTGTCTATAGAACTGATCTGAACTGAAATGAATTAAGACTAGATAATCCAAAAATCGTTCTTTGGCAATCTGTTTGGGTTTCCTTCAAAACGTCAATTGTAATGACTTCTGTAGAGCTTTGTGGAAACTGAGAATTCTGTTCTTTAAAACAAAGCAAGACAAACCCTGTGGGAATCAGCCTGCCCCAAGGTGTGCTTGAGTATTGTGCTGTAAACCAAATGCTACAGAAAAGCTACAGGTCAGTAGGATGGTACCTAGAGTGTGGAATCTTCTTACGGATTTCTTCTTTAGGAGAGAAAAGGAGTGGGGGCAGGGAAGTATCGAGAAACTTGTTTTTATTTCATAAGTAACCATTTTCAGCTTTATATGAACAAGTTAAAAACTATGGTATATGTTTATAGCAGCTTTCAGTGATTCCTAAAGAAACTCAATACTAGATTTGATTCTGTTTGAGAAGGAATAAATTACATATTTTAGGTTATTTTCTAACCATTTTTAGGCCCTTAAGTATTGGTGAACCAATAATCTGAACCATCAGAAGCACTATTTCCCTCAGTGTGGAGACTGGATCCTTCAGGTAAGGCAGCAGCTTTTCTGTATATGAGAAATATTAATAAATGGATAAGTCTGTGCAATACATAGTGAAATGGAGTTTTACACCTGTATTTTTATTTATTTAAGAGAGATATAATTAAGATTGTGACAGGATCTGGTGGAATTCTATACACTAATTAGATGAAGTGAAAACCAAGCAATCTGCACCTAACTTTATGTTAGGTAGGCAGGGACTATTCTTTCAACAAATATATTTTGAGTGCCTACTCTGTGCCAGGCACTGCTCCAGGTCCTTAGAATACATGAGTAAATCAAACAGACAAAGATCCTTTCCTCTGTGGAGTTCACATTATAGCTGAGTAGTCAGGGGATGGAAGCCCATGTAGTAAAAACTGGGTGAGCAGCAGAGAGAGAATAGAACATAAGGTCTAAGGGGTTTGGGGACCGGACCATGTGGGTCTCATAGCTCACTGCAAGGATTTTGATTTAACTCTGAGCAAGATGAGAGTCACTGGAGAGTTTTGAGTAGAGGAGCGATACAATCTGGCTTACTTTTGAACAGACTTCTGGTTGCTGCACTGGGCATAGACTGCAGCAGCAGGCAGGCCCGTTAGGAGACTATTAGTAATCCAGGTGAGAGATGATGACAGCTTGGACCAGGGTGGAAGCTGTGGACATGGTAAATAGAAAGTGGTTGAATTCTGAATAAATTTTGAAGGCAGCACCCATAGAATCTGCTGTCAGATTAGATAAGGACTATGAGAGAGTTAAGGGAGGAATTTCTGCAGTGATGTATTTAATGGGCTAGAGGGACTGGGATCCAGGCTTTAAGTGGAGGGTTTGGCTTTACTAAGTGAGTGGACCATTCATCAATGTTAACTGGCAGGAAGGTAGTTTATGTAACTGAGGCAGGACTGGATTTCAAATAAAGGTTTTTAGACTCAGAAGGCAAGTTTTAGCTACTTGCTATAGAAAAGGAAGAAAAAAATGGAGCTAATCATGGCATTAAACCAGCAGATGATTTATATAATCTTCATAATCATTGAAAAACAGAGGAGTATCATAATGTGTTGAAAAGCATAGGCATCACAAGACCTTGTCTGATCCTCCACTGGGTGTGTGATTCCATCATTCATAAGGTGAGAATAATATTACTTGTAGTACTCTTATTCTAGAGTTATGAGAATCAAATTAAACAATATCCGTGAAGTGCTTCGAGCTATACGGAACTATGCAAAGCATGGCAAAGAGTACTGACTGTCCCAAGTTCTTTGCACTTCTTGTTCCTTCTGCCTGGAATACCTCTATCCTAGTTCTTTTCACATCTCCCTTCATTTTCTCATTCTTGTTTCAGCTCAGGGAATAATCGAGCTGAAATAACTTTCCAAAAACTAATTTAAAATACCCCCCAAACCCCACACTCACTCAGTGTTTTATTATCTTCCTAGCACTTATACATATTTGAAATCATCTCATATAATTGTTTGCTTATGCATTGATTGTCTTCCCTGCTGAAATATAGACTCTATATAGGAGGGCAGTCTTTTTTTGAAATTTATTGGGGTAACATTGGTTAATAACATTTAGACTTTTCAAATACAGACCGTTATAATTCAACACTTGTATACTCTATTGCGTACTTCCCATCTGGTCTAGTTTCCTTCTATCACCATATATTTGACCCCCTTTACCTACTTCTCCCTCCCCCACCCCTTTTACCCTTTGGTAACCACCATTCTCTTGTCTAGATCTATGAGTTTATTTTTGCTTCTTTGTTGATTTGTTTGATACCTTTTGTTTTATATTCCACATATGAGTGAATGGATGGCAGTCTTGTTCACCGTTTTTCCCCCCAGGGACTAGAACAGTGACTTGCACATAATAGTTCCTCAATAAATGTAATCTAATAAATGATTGAATGTCATTATCCTAATTAGAAATAACTTTCCAAAATAAAAATACTGAAAAGTTGTTACCATTTTAAGTTTCATCATTTAACTGCAGAGCAGTGACTTCAGTGTAAATTTATAAAACATTTTTTTCTGACAATTCTCCTCTTCTGTGATTTACCTCCAGGAGAAAAATTTTATTTGATATGCTTAACAACTATATTTATTCATTGCTGTAAAAACATGAGAGAGTTTCAGCAAATTGCATGTCTTAGAAAATATTCAATAATATTAAGCAAAGAAAGGAGACCTGCCTCTTAATTTAAGAGTGAGAATCTTCCTTCTTAGAGCATGTTAATGCTTTTAATTTTTAGCTTGATTGTAGTAAAGAAATGCTATGAGGCATGATAGCATCTAAGAAGGGAGGTGTACTAGTTTGGGCCTAATACACAGTGGGCTGTTCTCCCTTCTGAAAAGGCTTTCAGATACCCTTTGAACCTCCTTAATCCTTACTAAAAGTTCGTGCAATTGTGCATGACTTCCACAAACTACGTGAACTGTGCTCTTCAGAATAGGAGCATATATCCTGTGGTCATTAGGCTTTTGCTTCCAAAGACCCAGTTATTTTTCAGTGGGACTAGTATGTTCCACACACCAGAATTAGTCACAGAAAAATTAACATGCTGCTTTTGCTAATGGTTGGACAGGAAGGTAAGGTGAGAATTGACCTAGTATATTAAATGATACAAGACTGTTTAATGATAAAGCCATTTACAAAAGGACTGCGGGCTAGCTTTTATTTCCCAACATTTTTTTACTTCCTATGTTAATTGAAGTTGTGTGTGTTGTGTTATTTTTTGTGGCAGAAAAAAATTTTCTCTTGTTCCAAATACTGTAGCTATCTTGCGTGCCTTTATTTCTTCCCGTCTCCTTCCTTTTCTCCTTCCATCCCTTTCTTTCTTCCCTTTTTCCTTTTTCATTCCTTTCTAGTCTTTCTCAAATGCTCTTTCTGCATAATGAGGCCTTTCAAGGAGCCTATAGTCCATCCTTCTTAGAATTTACCAAAAAAAAAAAAAAAAAAAGAATAAATCTAAAGTAATAGAAAGCTCACCTCACCTATATTTCTGTTAAAAAGAGATTTCCATCATCCATTTGCTTTTCCATGTGAGCGTTCAGAGTCTGTGTGCAGCTGCAGAGATAAGAACCGTGAGTTATGCTGCGGAGTTGACTCTGACGACGATGATGGCCCATCAAGCAGCCATGTGAGCGAAAATCACTTTCCCCTTCTTCCCTACATTAGGGCATTAGCGTCTAAAAGGGTAGGAAATCTTACTGAGTTTTCTTAATTTACGCAGAAGATATTCCCAAAGAAGGCCTTGTGGATTGGAAGTAATGAAAATCAAGCTCATTTTTTTCATGGAACTATAAAATGCAACTATCTCATTATCTATCATCCATCTTTCTAGCCTTTTGTACAACCTATATTAGTCCTTATCTCTCTGATTATAAATGTTTATCCACCTTACTAGAGTATGGGTTCTTAAAGAATAAGTTATTTTAATTACTTTTGAATTCCCAGGGAATACATAGTGTGGATCACATAATAGTGGCAAGTAAATATTTGAGTAATAAGTGAACCATGAATGAGTTACATTAGAATATAATTCTTATCAAATGCTATGGGGTTTTTTTTTAACCCCATAAACTGTCACTATGCCATAGGACCATATACCTTAACTGCTCTCTCTGTGGCTCGATGTGGAAAACTCTGTGCTGCTTTTTAGCAGAGGTTGATTTGTGAAGGGCACAAGATATAGACCAATTCACATCAAGTAGGCTTGCAAGAAATTTTTAACATGTAACCACCAGCAGGCAATGAAAAGTTCCAGAAACAAAATTACAAGTACATTTACATGGAATTTTACTATTTTCAAAACAGCTTTCACTCACAAAGAAAAGGATTTACATTCCAGTATATATCAACATGAAAGTCATACTCTTGCTTACACACCAAAGCTTCTGATGTCTTCTCCTTCATTTTAAAGAAGGAAAATTCAAGTCAAAATTATTTATGTAGTTCTTCATATACCAGTCATTTGTAGTAGATGCCAAGGACGTATGTTTCTGGTGATGGAGTCAAACTAATTAATAGAACATAGGACAGTTATGATTCAGTAGGTTAATGACATCACTAATTCTATTCCATCCTCCAGGTTTGGAAAGGGTCACTAATGGACACTGTATAAAATCAGGGCATACTGGAAAAGAATGACAGATGAGTGGTAGTATGGTTCTACTTTTTCCCATCAAACAGCAAGGTTTGGGTCCCTGTATTTTAAAAAATGAGGGGCAAAGACACTTTAACACTAATTTACAACAAACTTACAGAACACAATAAGTTCATAACTGGACCATTAACTTTGTTACCTAATCTTGGCAACAGGAGGCCAATATGATTTCACCATTAAGTCTTCCACACTCAGAGGATGCAGGGATGGATGCGTCACTGGCCATATATGGAATAAAAGTAATAATGTTAAATTTTTAAAAGAGAATATAATTATAAACTGTGACTTCCTCGTTGCTTTTGATAGAGGATTTTGTTTATTTGTCACGGCTTTCTAAAGAAAACAAAGTCCAAGCCAATGAGGACGTGGATGGAAGACTTGTACAAACAGTACTGCTTTGTTTGAACTTCAACAGGGCAAAAGCGATTTAGATATTCCTGCCAAAAACCTTCAAGAAGACCCTAATTTATGCAATGCAGATTATAAGGTCAATTGAAAGATGATGAACCAGAGAATCTGGCACAGGACATCCTGGGGAATAGCTTAATAGGGATAACTTCAAATTATGTCATATGACTAAAAGTTAAAAATCAGCCACTAATTTCCTTTTTTTCAATCTCCTTTCTTCAGTTTCACCTTGAAATAGCAGCAAAAATATTTATTTCCTGAGGACAAATGATTGGTAAGGGAAAGAGTGTCTCTCTCTCTCTCTCTCTCTCTATATATATATATATATAGATAGATAGATAGATAGATTATATATATATATATATATATATACTCAATTCAGGTTATATATAATCTATCTATCTATCTATCTATCTATCTATATAATCTCCAATTTGGATGCAAAAAAATATTTTTTATGTTTAAGAAGAGCCTTAATCATGATGGTAGTTTTTTAAGGAATGGTTTCTGAAGTCCTCCAGGGCAGAGCAGCATAGCAGTGTACATAGTTTTTTGTTCAGATTTACAGAAAGTTAATAGTATGTTCATATGGCTTATATAGCCACAGTTATCCAGGTTACTGAATCAATCTTCCATTTTCTTTTGTCTGAGAAGTAGGGCAGACTCACCTTGCAACGTGGCTCCCCTTGAGGCTCATAGTGAGTGAGGTAACTAAGTAAACTTAAATGTCCCAAGCCCCATCTGTTGAAATGTAATTTTGGAGATTTGGCCAGTGACATTCAATTACAGTCAATCCTGATTGGTATGTGAGTTGGGAATGTTGATGATTAAGATTGGAATTATTTTATTGTTTTACACTCAAAGTCCTTAAGAGAATAGTTTGGAGTTTAGAGCATGATTTAAAGTAGCTACTATAAGATAAATTTTTTGACACCTTTTTTTTCTTAGTGTGCGAGAATTATGCTTTCTAGTCTATATCAAATATCTGCTGGCAATTCAGTGTTTTTAAACAGACAATTAGATTGCTTTAGTTTAATGTAAAGTCCTGTACAAATGCAGCTCAAGTCCATTCTTCTAACCACATGGCTTCCCTTAAGACCTAAAGCTGAGTCCGGGACAAGGACTTGGGTACAGGTAGTTTATTGGTAAGGTGCAAGAGTAGGGAGAGCGAGAAAAGCCAACACAGGATGCATCACTGAGCTGCTCACTGCTGCGGGCAACTGTGATTCAACCCTCTGTGGAACTGTGTGTATTTCTCCTCAGAATTGTTTCTCTGAAGGAATGGGAGCTGGGACCCTTATCCCTCATTAGTTATGTATTCTGCCCAGGGGCGTGAACTCCCCTGCACTTGCG
This sequence comes from Eonycteris spelaea, assembly GCA_003508835.1. NCBI lineage: Eukaryota > Metazoa > Chordata > Mammalia > Chiroptera > Pteropodidae > Eonycteris > Eonycteris spelaea. Next base: position 2,318,880 of record PUFA01000053.1, read on the forward strand.
GATCTGCCCTATTCACAGCTTGGTCAGGCTCCTGAGCCTCGGAGAAAGAGCTTGAGACAGAAAATTTAGAGTCATGGTAGTAGCACTGGCTGGGGTGCTGTTAATTTGCATGAGAACTGTCCTTCTCCTTCACTGTTGCAGGTGAAATCTGAGGTGAGTTGAGAGAATACCAAAATCGTATACTTCATCCTTCTGGTTAGAATTTTTGAGCTATAGCTGGATAAATTTTATTTTAATATATTTTTCTCAATGAACATTCTCATAAAATTAATGCTTCAGGGAGCATGTTTATCTTGTGGTGCTGAATAGTTCTGTCCATACTCATTTAGAAGCCCAGAAATAAATGCTAATTCGGAAATTATAGAGGGAGATATGTAACTTCCCTAAGAGTTCTCCAGTGTGGTGGGGACAGGCAGCACTCAATGATGCCAAAAGAAGAGACAGTAGCTTCAAACTTGTTTCTCATCTGTTCCCTTAGCTTTTCCAGAGCATATTAATCACTCTCATTTAGCTCCTAAAATATACGGAATGTAGTCATTATATTTTCTTTTATGTAGTTGTCGCTGAGAATTCCTAGGTGCTTGAGACATGACTGGATCACACATCTCATAGAAGAGCAGAAGCTTGGTCTAGGCTTTCTAATTCTAAGCTTAGTGCATTTTCTGTTAACCAGGGCAACTCCAGATAAAAAAAAAATTGGTTGATAGTTGGAAAACCTATGTTAAGGTATATTGGATCAAATTGTGTGTTACACACATTACAATGTACTCACAGTCTGGGGAACTATGTCAAGAATAAAGAACCCAGGAAGTGAATCTGAAGAAGGGGGTTTGGGTCTAATCTCTATCATTTAAAGACAGAGAAAAAAAAAAAACATTCATTGAGTACTTGCTCTAAGGAAGGCACAAGCCTAAGCCTTTTATATATACTCAATTCAGGTTATTTGTGGTAGTTACATTTTATACTGAATGACTGAATTAATGAATACTGAATTAGCAAATAAACAGTTGCTCCTAGGGCAAATACAGGGTTAGGTCCCTACAAGCCACTGGTCACAACATTTTTGTCAACTGATAAATACATAACCTTGTTTTATATGTTTTTCTGTTTAAAGATATTTCACATATACTGTCAATTCATTAACACTGAATTCATGGTTGACAGTACTATAACTTATACCTGAACAAAGTTAGTCAAGCATGTTTTCTCTGTAAAGTACATCAGAGCCTTCTTGTGCTCAGGACTGCTCGATAGCACTTCAGCACTGTGCTTGGGGGTTATTATAAGGAGTGAAATCATGATCAACAACAAAAAAAAATTGCAAAAATGCAAGAAACATAGCATTAAACAGATGATGAAAAAGGTATTTGTTTACAGTGATAGCGGAAACAAGAAGCCAGAATGTCATCTTGTTGGACCTCTCCTGGGAACACATGTGTCAGATGACTCAATTTTTTGGCTACTCTGTGCTTGTCTGTAAATGATCACAAAAGCATCGAAGAACTGATTATGGGGTTACAAATAAATTTTAACAAGTAGGCAATTCACAAATAATGAGGATCGATTACACATATCTATCTCATTTAATCTTCACAAAAATTCTGGGCAATATATTGCATTTCTCTCAGGTTATAGGAGAAGAAAGTGAGATAACTGACCCAAAGTTACAAAGCTAATATGTGGACAACAGGGATCCCATATCTATTGTGTTTCTCTTTTTTTCAATTCAGCTGTAAATAATTCATCATGTATCTTAAAGGTAATGTCTCTTTAAAAAGCATAAACAATACCATTATCTCACCTAAAGTAATTAGAGTTCTTTAAATACCAAAAAGAAAAAAAAAGTCACTGTTAAAATTTCTCCGTTTGTTTTATAAATCATTTTTTACAATTGGTTTGGGTCAGGATTCAACAGGGCGCACATGTTGTGTTTGGATAATGTCTCTTAATTCTCTTTTAACCCATAAGTTCTACCTCTTTCATTTTTTTTCCTCCCATGGGATTTATTCATTGAAAACCTGTCATTTACTTTTCTCTGTGTTTTCTAACAGCCTCAAAGCTTATAAAAGATTTGATGCTCAACTTTAGTAATTAGTAAAGATTTTGTTAACATCATTAACATACATACCTCTTCTAGTCTGCTGTTTATTCTTATTTTTCCTCTTAGGACTTCATCAAATTTCTTTGAATCCATTTATACTTTTTCACCTTATTGTATTGCACGTATCATTGTAAATCACCTCAAAAAACATTTGTTCTTGCTTGCACAAATATATTTCTAGAGACATACTTATATGGAAACAAGCCTGAGCAGGTTTGACTCAAAAACCTAGGTTTTTCTGTTATGCTTGTTGTCTACCTCTGAGCTTTATTTTCCCTCCAAATTCATCTGGTAAACAGGTATACTAATAATATTTAATCTCCTCTCAGAGCTATAGAGAGGAGAAAGGAGATGATATATGAGCCTGACACGCATAATGATATAATAAATGTTGCGAATGAATGACTAAAGGAATAATTAAACAAGGATGTTTTCTTAACCGTAAAACGCTGTATAAATGTTGCTAAAAATTATAAATGACTGGATGAAATAGTCTAAATAGAGAAAAAAGAAATCTCTCTCGGGCTAAGATTTTTATGGCTCACTTATAAAGCTAACTTTATTAACAAAGTAGATTATTTAAGGCTTTGAGTTCTTCCCTTTATTCTGTATCTCTGGCCATTTCCCTGTCATTAATACCATCAGGAGAGGATGAGCAATGGAAGGAGGTGAAAAGTCAGCTTGTCTTTTTGTTTAGGGATGGAGAAGGAAGTTTTGTCAGGAAAAAGGTATGAATTTGTTGACATCGTTTGTTATTACCCTCTGAATTTCAATTATTTATCTTTTTTTCCCCCTGTCCTTCACACTGAAATGTAAACTCCATGAGGGCAGGAGTTTTTGTCATTTTGTTTACTACCCTATTTCCTTACCTAAAATAGAGCCTAATTGGTAGGTGTTCAATAATTATTTATTGAATGAATTTCTAAGTATCACTGATATGTTGACTAGAGTTAGATTTGGTTCATGAACACTGTTTCAGTCAGTTTGGGCTGCTATGACAAATTATCATAGACGGGGTGGCCTAAACAACAAGCATTTATTTCTTACAGTTCTGAATGCTGGGAAGTCCAAGATCAAGTTGCCAATAGGTCTAGGGTATAGTGAGGTACCACTTTCTGGTTTACAGATGGCTGTCTTTTCATTGTATCCTCACATGGCAGAGAGCAGAGAAAGGAGCAAGCTCTCACTAGTCCCATTTATGAGGGTGCCACACTCATGAACTAATTACCCCAAAGGCCCCATCTTCTAATACTATCACATTGGGGTTAGGATTTCAAAAACTGGATTTTGGAGATCCACAAACATTCAGTCCATAACAAAATGCAGTGAATAGATTAGTCACAGTGGCAGCCAAATCCACCTTCCTTTCTAAGAGAAATTGTCATAACCATGGTTCCTTCTACTAAGAAAGATCCTTTGAGCTTTTTCTTAAGCAGAGGTGGCCATATTTTATACCTTAATGTCTTCCATCTTCTATCTAGACAGACCAATGACAGGCACCTGATCCAAAATTAGCCAAATCCATAGTATTGCCAGTGATATATGAGATGATGGTCTGGCACAAAAACTCTGCCTAAAGAAGCTCAGTGGTGGGCATGTCACGGAGAACCAAGAGAAAACTAAAGCGATGTATAAACATAGTTATATGTATGCAGAAGCTATCAAAAACAGGAGGTAGCAAAGAAATGACATTCATTCTAGGGCGACAATATTGGCTGGTAATGGCAAGAACAGAGGAAACAAAAAACTGAGAAGGGCTGAGTGACTTACTTCAAGGCTTTGATAAACTTCTTTGCCTTAGGAGAGGTCTTATGTCAGGTTCCCCTGAAAAACTCTGAAATGGAGTTTGTGTGCAAGAGGTTTAGTGGGGACTGTTCTCTGGGAAATCTGCTATTAGAGAGAGATAAAAGCAGTATTAGGCAGAGGGAGAGACTGAACTCAGATGCAGTGGCAATAGGGTCTCATCTAATTCAATGTGATCTCTGAAACTAGGGTGGCCCATCAAAGCTGTGCCTATGTGAGCCAAGAGGCAGAGCCCTTGAACTCTCACATAGATCGGTCCTTGCATGAGGGCTGCTTTCTAGCAGGATAAGTCATTTGAGCAAGATGGCTTCTTTTTACCAACAGCCAATACACATGGGGATGGAGATAGGGTGGGGGCGACTTCAGTCCTAAAAGAGGATCTGGGAAACGAATCCTGGTATCACAACACAAACTGACAAGATAACTCATTTTCTAGACCTATCTTAGATCTTTTTTGTTTTTAAGTTATGCTTTTCATCTCCATGAAGCCCAGATACATCACTGTTCTTAGATCCCCTAAATATTCAATTTTTCCAATATACATTTACATAGTAACCTTTCTTCCCATTTCTTGAGGTTGTCTGAGCCCCTTACCTTACATGATGACTAAGGGGAAGAGCAGAAACATGAAAGGACTAGTGCTGGAAGAATACAATTGAGCATCTTTAATATTAATAGGCCTACTACTGTTAAGTCGGGACTGAGCCTCCTATTTATGAATGAATTTACTGAAATCTGTGAATTCAGTACCTATATGATGGATATTTATTCTTTCTTTATGAGAATTTCAGAGCATGGAATATCTATCCATGAGGGCAAGGTTTGAATTAATTTCTATGAGTAAAAGAGATAATTCTAAGACAGTTGCCAAATCCCTGAAGATCTGCAGACTAAAGCAACAAAATAATTTTAAGGAAAGATAGTCAGCATGGCCCGTTAGCACAAGGATGACCTTTGGATCTAGGAAGGTCCAGATATGACTTCTGGCTCTATTACGGTGTATCTAAACCCCTCTGAATCTCCAGAGTTGGTTTCTACAACTGAGACTGCAATACGTTACTCAGCGTTCTTGTGAGAACTGAATGAAATAATATATGTCTCCTATGATAGTGCTCACTTTATGGAAACCAGTCTATATATGGTAGCCATCCTTTTGCTTTTTGTTAGTCCTTACTTAGCCCAGAATCCTGATTCATCTTAATAGCAGTTGCATGTAATTAATACTCACGGAATTGATTTTTCCTGATCCTGCAGCCAAATTCCAGGGGCTCTAGAGCTGCTTTGGGAATACATGGGGCGGGGCGGGGGGGGGCAGAGGGGAAACTAGGACTGACTGAACTAGAATCTTTACTTTAGCCATATCTTTCCTGTAAATCAAACCCAGCCTGGGAATTTCTTTGTCTGGAGCAATCTTTTGCAAGTGGATCAGACTGAGGGTCTCTGTCAATGGCACAGTTCTAGGAGGATTTGGTTAATTAAGCATCACTTATGTGTTATTGTAGGTGTTCGATACATTTTAGATCTCCTTTCCCTCCTTTGGTCCAGTATATCTCATGAACGTTTCAGAATTCCAGGAAGATTCCTTAAAATTTTGTTGAAATCAAAGGGCATTCCTCAAAACAACATACCAATGATTGATGAAAGTTCCATAAATTGTCAGCTTCTAGTTTCCCAGCTGTGCCCTTCAGGTGCTTGATTATTATAGTCCCATAGACAGAGTTGGGTCCCAAGGAGTGGGAACTTCTGTTACAAGTTCAGCTCCAGGGAATAATATTTCTGGTTTAGGTCAGTCTTGTGACAAAAACTGTAAACTCACCTCCCCACCCCCCCACCCCCAGCAGAATGTGGTGGCAAACACTGGCACCCTAGGGGCCATTCCAGCTGCCTGCATTCAAGTCTCTCGTCTCCAAAGCAAAAAAATAATCCTGAATTAGATATGTTCTTATAATCCAGGGAAGGCCTTTAAAAAATGTTGGAACACATAGTGTCCCAAATTGGTTCCGTAATTAAGGTATGCAGAGCTCGGCTGCAAAGATCCCTTACGTCTGTTTTAAGGAATGCTGTTAGTAAGAAGATAATTGTATATTGTAGCTGTAGAGCCATTAGAGGAGTTTAATCTGTACAGAAAGCTTTGGATATTAGGTGCTTCTGGGACATCGTTTCTACAGTAATGTCTCATCTGCAGATATTACCTCAAATGTGCACTTTTTCTCCATTATATTTTATTTTCTAAAGCCAGAGAGTTTGCATTTGGGTACAGTTTGGTAACAGGATGAATAGGTACCCAAAAGATACTTTGATTGCTATGAAAGGTAAAAACATAATGAGAAAACTAATAAAGATTGCGAGGATACAATTCTCATGACCTGCTAAACTTGTGTGGGGTGGGAGAATGGAGAAGCAGTGCCAGGATGGCCCTGCAGTGATAAAGTTATATTTTGTTTAGAGTCAACCACGTGCCAGACACTGTTTTAGGCACTTTATTTTATCTTCAAGAAGTCAGGGTAGTAGGAGATAACTAAATTCAAAATGAGTCTGGGAGTTTTGTTTTCCCTCAGGGTTTTGGTGGAGAACAGATTAAACACGGGATATGGCTAAGAGAAAAATATTGAGGACAAGTATTCCTTTTGGACAGTCAGCTTTCAGCCTGTGTCGACCAAAAATCTTTCTCCCCGATTTGTAATAAATGTGTAATAATTCTCAAACAACTGAAGAGTAAAACCAAATCACTTCAAGCAGTTACAGGATTAATAAGAAAAAGAATTCAAATTCCTCTCTCAGCCACTTTAAGTAGTGTAGGGATTTTTATTATTATTAATTTTTTTTAGTGTCTATTCATGTTCAAGTCCTCAAATGCCACCCCCCACACACCGCAGACACCCTGCACACAGACCCTTTTAACTTTTATAGTCTAATCTTTTGCATAACGGACCACATACAAAGACTTAGTTAAGAAACCTCCTCCCGCCTGTTGTAATATTTATAAAGCCCTTTCTTTTTAACACACTGTGAGAAGGGCTTAGTAAAACAAAGGGCATCATAATTTATTGTTTTAAGATTATTGATTCAATAAATTAACAATAATTTCCATGAAGAGTAGGAACCCTGGTGCCATAAAAGTTTATTTATTCCTACTTTAACTAGCATTGATTAGAGTATTCAAATTGTCCCACTGCTCTATAATCACTCTTTATAGGTGAAATGCCCTCCGCTGTGCAGGAGACAGTAAAATAAACATTCAACCAGAAGTGACAATAGCTCTTTTAAAAACCAGAAACACTAGATTTTTTTCAAGAGGGAAGGAATAGTCCAGATAGTGCTTTTAATATGTGCTGTGTATATGTTGGGCCCTGCTCCCTGATACATTGCAAGGACGTAGTTTTAAGAGACTAATGCAATTGTTAGCAAACAGGTAGGATCTAAATGGTGATATTTATATCCCATATCTCAAACAAAGAGATCTTTTTGTTGTCGTTTGGGTTTGCATTTAAGAACTAGGTGGATTTTATTCTTTTAATGCAACCATCGCTTCAGCGCTTTTGTTCCTCAAGTGGTAACTAAACCATCAAGGTGACTTGGTGAGGGCATTGTAAAACTGTTAATAACTTGAACAAACAAGTACTGCTTTTTATTCCATAGCCACAGGGCAGATTAGTTAAAAGAAACTATCTGAAGAGACAAGAACAATGGGCAAGCTAGCTCATTAGGGGCGCAGACCTGCACTTGGATTTCTTCAGGCCTTGGGATCAATCCTCCTTTATGGCATACAGATATGATAGGGTCATGTTTCACTTTCATATGTTCACCCATACTGTTTTCCTCCTCTCTTTGACATCTGGATAACATGTCTTATTTTTGAGCTTTAATGCTATATTTTCCAATGTGATTTCTTTTCTTTTCCACCAACAAGAAATCTCCATGCTGAAATATGATTTAGAACCAGGCATTTGCAGTAATTAATAAAAATGAAATGAAATACAATAAACCTCTAAGTAACCAAAGGCTTATGATTTACATAGGCTTTAAATGATTGTTGGTGTTAAATTGTTTCTCAGAATGCAACTCAGGAATTCGAAGTTGTCAGATTAACTGCTGTATTTACTGGTCTGTTTGATTAGGTGAGCATAGTTTATATTCCCTCTTGGAGACCTAAATAGCAACCATTTCCTACCAAAACAGCACTGAGAACAAAGGCCCCATTCACGGGGCAGTGGGCACTGCTCTGTAGGCCTTTGTATCTGAAACAACATGGTTACTAAGCACCTCGAAAGGAAAAGGTGCAACTAATTTTTTAAATGTACACGTAATAGGCAGAAAAAGAATCATATAGCATACCAGACAAATATATTCTATCAAAAATGAATGGAGTGCTTTTTGTACTGCTGGCCTTCTTTCCAAGACTGCAAAAAAAACTACTGTAATCATTTTTGAAGGACATCAGACAACAGAAAGGCAATATTGGCAGGGATAATCTGGTCTAATTTCGACTTAACATGAACACTCAGGATTGATTAATATTCTTTTAGTCAAAACCCTCTTTCTGAAAACCTCTCATAGGCCAGGCTCTGTACTAGGCATTTGGGTTTAAAGGCTAATAAGCTCCCTTTCTACCTTGCTCCTTAGTCCCATAGTTCCCGTTCTTGAGCCTGGACAATATCATGACACTAATTATTTCAATGACAGAGATGAATACAGAGAAGCCTGCTTGGAGAAGATGACCCCAAAGCTAAGTCTTCAAGGCAGGACTGGGGCAGCCATTTCAGGGAGGGCTTATTGCCCAGCAAAGTTTGAGAAATACCAGGATCTATACAGGAAGCTATAAGAGGTTTCTGATGCTGAGTCATCAAGTGTAGCTTAGGATTTAAAGAAGAGAAAGGGGAAAGCCTGATCCATAGAGCACTCCCATTGTCATGCTAAGTAAGTAGTTTGAACTTAATTCTATAGGAGATTATGAACCTTTGAAGAACTCTAAAGGGAGGCAAAGTTGGCCAGTATGCACAATTCCAACACCAAAATGATTAATTGGTTAGATGTACATTTAGGGCCCCCAAACAAACCTCATTGTATTAGTAATATATATTTTCATGACCTGCCTCTTCTCACTTCATTGTCTATACTGTTTGAATTTACCAGATAGCCACTCAATATTTCACTTTTTTTGGAAAGTTAATGCATTATTCATTGAGAGATGTCATTTGTCACTAACAAAGACACACACCAATCATTTTATAAATATGTGATAACTCCAGGTTCTCAGTGTCTTGAGAATGGTAGCCTTGGGGAGCTTAAAGGAAACTCAAAAGCACCCCTCCACCCTGGGGTCGTGGGGGTAATGCAAAATTACATAATGAAAGTTTTCAAAAACTAGACGCACACAAACTGGCCTCCCCCATTTCAGCTGCCATCTTTTGGAGTTATTTTTCCTTCAAAATTCATTAAGGTGAAAAGGATATTTGGTTGAAGCAAATGCTGTTCCAGTTATAGATATTGGGGGAAAAAGAAAACCATATCTGGTATGTAATTCCAATGTAAAGTATTTAACTTTAGATCCCAAACTGATCACTTTACGTAGTCTAGTGACTTGGCAAGACAGCTTTGTACGTTTGCTTAGTCTTCAAATTTTTAACCTCTTGAGTTGAATCATCGCTCTACAATAGGGAATACATATAGAGTTGAAAAGGAAATTAACGTATTAATCAAGAATGGGCTCTATTTACCTTTATCTCATAGTTTTTGCCACTTCTACGAGGATAAGAATCATCCTGGATGCTTGTTAGGTTTGCAGATTATCAGACATGCACTCTGTACATTTTAGTTCTGTGGGTCTGGTTTGGAGTCCAGGAATCTGTTTTTCAAGCACTTCAGGTGTTCCTGATCTTCAGGGAACTTTGGGAAACATTGCAAAAGTGATTAAAAAATTGACAAAAACAGCATTTTTCAACTCACTATATATTATTAAGCTTTTAGAGAGACACTGTAATACAAGGTTTTACTGAGCATCAAAGTAATGAAAAAATAGTTGGGGTCACACATTATATAATTTTAGTAGACAAAATGATGGCAATATAAAATCCAACTGTGCCACATTTTTTATCGGGTCTCCAAATTATTTTACCAAAGTAAGTACTGTCAATTAGGTTGGGGTACAAAATTGTGGGTCAGGCTATATTTTCCTTTCATTATAAAGTGAAATAAATTTATTATTTGTGCTTCTCTTAAGAAAAATAAAACCTCTGTTTCTTCTGAATATATCTTATTACATGCTTATGATAATGAAGTTTACCTTTGGGGTCTGTGGTACCTGCAATGTAATCATCTTCATCTATACCATCCCTCTTTACAAAGCCATTCAAAGTGAAATTCATTTAAGACAGAAAAACATGTTCTCCAGCAATGGTTTTCAAACTATTTTTGTAGCAGCTGAACCCTCAGTATCTAAAAGAGTAGAAGCAGCTATGTGTTCAGTAGGAACTAGAGGAATGTGGAGGAGGGACACGTTTAACAGGGTTTCCCAACTCTAAATCAGCACCTTCCTAATACCCTGGTCTCCCTGTGGTGGGAGAGGACAGTTCAAGGAGTTAGGATCATAAAGAGTTGATGTTATATGAAAATAATGTTTTGGTAACTCCTGAAATACTTCCACAGACAGGGCAGAACAGAGTTAAAAAAAAAAAAAAACAACAGAGGTTTTTCTTCAGGATGATAGCCTTGGTTCACTCAGTTAGCACCGTGCCTACCACATGCCAGAAAGGTTTACTACAGGACATAGTCAGAGTTTACATCCTTTCACAAAGAGTGATTATGATTTTAATAAGGCACGTAGGATAGTGAACAGAAATGGAAGAGAATGTTTCTGCTCAATTTATAAGGTGTGCATGCACTTTCAGAACAATGTCCCACCAGTAAGAGTGATATCCTAACTTTGTGTGTGGGCAGCCTCTGGTGTGCAGCAAGATGGAATGGAGTCAGGAGGCATGACTGTTTCTGTTTAACTTGCTTTGCAGAGTGCTTTCTGCAGGTGGGCACTCAACAAAAGCTGCCAGTCTTAGCATCTAGAGATGTGGTTGTGATCAGTCATCATATTAGTGAATTATTCATCTCATATTAAGTGACCACACTTTCAACATTGGCTTCTCTTGATAGATGTACAATTCATGGAGACTATTGGAACTATAATCAGTACGTGCTGTGATTTCATTTGCAGTGCCACTCATAGTGGAAAAAATATGCCACACTTTTTAAAGCAAACAGGCTTCTTTTCACAGTGGACAGAGAATACTGTTAAACAGAGGAAACACAATATCCCTTTTCATAGCAAGAGATCAAATGTCTGCAGAAGAGTTTAATTTATACTTCTCCATGTGCCAGAGCCCAGCCTGAGACATAGCAGCATTTCAGTACTTTCAATCAGGTCATAGTTTCCACCCTGGATGACTTCATTCCTTTTAAAATAGAATAAATGGCATTCCACATTATGCTATGGGTAGGGATTATAGGAAATTAAAAGACGTATAGTGCTCGACACACTAAATAATTGTGACATTGAACTGAGAAAATAACTTATGCAGCCAGTTCTTCTTGGTGTTATTTGTTAAAGAGATTTTGCTCCAGCTTTCCGATAGAGCAGAAGAGAAGTATTGCACCGTGGGCCAGGAAGTAAATTCTATGTCGTACTTACTCAGAGTTTTCCCTTTTAAAAATATATGTAAGCATTGTATTAGATCAGAGGCCTGACTTGATTTCATTGTCCAACAGCCCTGCTGCTGATTCTCTTTGTATTTAGTTCTCTGGTTTTAGTGTATTGGTGATGGTACTGTGTTGAATGTAGTTTAGCATCCTGATGTTTGCGTTGGATGCAATTAGAGAGGTTGGGAGGAATCCCGTTTAGTCAAAAGCAGGCTCTGGAGTTAAAATACGATAGAGTGCACTACGAATGTCCTAAAACGTAATCATCTTACATGAGCTGAGTTGTTATTATAAAAACTGGAGTTTGTTGGTTGGTTTATGTAGAAATTACCTAAGAGAAAGCTCTGATGGTCAAAAGTAAGAGGAAGGCAGATTCTTCTCTGGAGGATCTTTTCTTCACAACATACTTTTTAGCCAACTTTGACCTTATTTAAAATAGTTTTGTAAGTGAAATAATTTGATGTGTTTCCTGAACAAATGAATATGCACACTAGACGCACCTGCAATGGGTATATTACACATAAGCTTTCTTTAGATGAGTGATGAAAATACAATATTTTCAATCTGTTGTGCTCTTTACAATCACATTTGTGGCATTAAATGGTTGCAGTGTTGAGATTTGCACGCCTTTTAAAAAGAGCCCAGTGAGCAGGCCTTCCCTTTGGGAAGATTACTGCTGGAAAAATGGGGGTTCTGAGAGAGAGTGAATACAAATCCATTGCAGGTGAGCAAGCACAATTTAATCACATAATATATTTATAATAAATCCCTAGGAATTCATGTTTGCTTTGAATCTGCCTACCAGATAGGCCACAAGGAGATAGAAATGACTTACAGTGGTTTCTAGTGCCTAGAGCTGAGTGTATGCTATGTTTCTGTTCACACATAATCAACAAACAAAGGAGGAGGTGGCAGCTGCTCAAAAGAGTTCTAGGGAGGGAGATGTACAGGTGGGAGTTTTTAAATCTTGACATACTGATAAGATTTCAGCATGGCTTCAAAGCTTGTTCAAAAAAAAAAAGTGACCTACATTGCCAGTATTTCTTTGAAATCCTAATCGTTGCTAAAGCAGAGCAAACCAAGTTCTCTTTTGTGAACTTGAGTAAACACATTCTTCATCCCCATCAAAGATTGTGGCAAGAAGGGAGAAGGACCTGCCTTTGTGATTCAAGAGTCCCTGTCAAGTATTCTGTGCATATTTGTGGGCACAGTCATATCTTTCAAAGCACAACTCGAACCAAATACTTCTGGTAATCTCCAGGCTTTTAATGTGTGACAAAGCAGGGTATTGGGTTCAGGCATGTTATTCGGAGCCTTTCTGTGAGTGTAGTACTAGATCAATAGCCACGCTTGCTCTTCTGGGGCACCTGCTTATGGAAAGAGTTCAGAATATTGGAGAAATAAGCATTAAACAAACAGGGAAACTAAAGCAATGAAAACCTCTTGACCTGGCCAAAGTCAATGCGGCTGGTCAATAGAGGAGCAGAGAGCGGAGAACTTGCATTGTTCAGGTCTCTGTTACGACACCATTTACAGACTCTGATGCCTTTGAGTTGGTCAAAAGGGTGATCAGGATCAGTCTTGAGGCCATAGAGACTAATGTGCTTCACTACAGAGAACAGAGTCCCTCCATTTACCCAAATTGCAGTTATTCTTACTCCTTGTCAAAGTTTAAAACAGGAAAAATGAGCTTCTGTCTTGTTAGCAGTTTCTATGGTACTCTTAAAAATGGGAAGCAAATTGAAAATGGGCTGATGATGAATATGATGTTAGTCAGGATTCTCCAGAGAAATAGAACCAGTGGAATGTGTGTGTATGCATGTGTGAGTGTGTGTGTGTGTGTGTGGTGGGAAGGGGCGGGGAGAGAGGCAATTTATTTTAAGAAATTGATTCATATAATTGTGGAGGCTGGCAAGTCCTAAATCTGCAGTGTTAACTAGCATGTTGGCGACCCAGGGAAGTAATGATGCTTTAGTTTGAATTCAAGGGTAGTCTGCTGTCAGAATTCAATCTTCTTCTATTAAGGGACTTTAACTGATTGGATAAGGCTCATTTACATTATGGAGGGTGATCTGCTTTACTTAAAGTCTACTGATTTAAATGTTGCTCTCATTTAAAAAAAATCTTCATAGAAAAGCTAGAATAATGTTTGACTACATATCTGGGTACCATGGCCCAGCCAACTTGATGCATAAAAAACAATCACAGAAACCAAATAGGCTAATTATCGAGAAGAGAAGCTTCCCAGGAATGCTGTGTGCTAGAGACCTGGCTGCAGTTACAGCACTGTGATCTGATCATATAGGACATGTATTCTCAGATGGCAACAGATATTTTTCCTTTCTATTGATTATGGTGGGAAGTTTTCTGAAAGTCATTTAGAGAAAATTTCATACCCCAAAGTACGTAATATCATGGGAAAAAGGAATACTGGAAGATTATCATCAGAGAATGATTATACACTCTAATGTAGCATGCAGACAACTATATGAACCCACAGGACATTGGCCCAAAATTTGAAGTAAGTTAAGTAAGCCATATCCAACTAAAACCAGATAAGTAAAAAATAAAGTTCAAAAAAGTATTCAAACATAAAAATTCATTAACAAATACATGATTGAGCTTCTACTATAATGTGACATATTATCAGGTCCTGATCAATTATTCCCTTTGGTAAGGTTGGTAAAGTTTTAAACACTTTTTCAGCATTGTATGTAAAAAGATGAACTTTAGATACTATTGTTTCAACAAATCCTATAGGTAGATAAGTAAAGATATCACTATATATGTTTATTCTGTATTACCTTTACATCAAAAGGTTTATATGCCAGAGCCACTATCTCTTTGGTTATGGATATGCATGCTTACATAGAAATGTACATTTCTCTTTCTTTCTTACACACACACATCCATGCACATATACCAATGTATGAAGATATGAACTTGATTTCTATTGTGATAACACTAATCAATTAGTAGATATTTTTTGTGTACTTATTGTGTAGTAGATCCTGTGCTAATCTTCAAGAATATGATGAGGAACATGATGGTCATATTTTATGTATGTACAAATAGGAGCTTAGGTTCTGGTGGAGACAAATATAAAAAGTAAATAAACAACTAAGTAAAATAATTACAATTAGTGTTTAAGTTTAAGAAGATAAGGGAAGGTGCTTAAGATAGAAAATAAGACCTACTTTAAATAGAGAAGTCGAGAAGGAAATCTCTGAGAAGGTAATATTTAGCTTGAAGTACAGAGATTGAGAGCATTCCAGGTAGAGAAAATAGTCATTTGAAGCATTTTCAGGATAAAGGGCTTGATACATCAAAAAAAAAAAAAAAAAAAAAAAAAAAAAAAAAAAAAGAAAAAAAGAAAAGAAAAGAAAAGAAAAAGAAAAAAGAAAAGAAAAGAAAAAACCAACAACAACAACAAAAAACTCTGGGAAACTACCGTGGTCAGCATATACTAAGGAAGAGCAGGGGCAGCATGAACTGAGACTAGAGTGGTGAACAGGACCTCACAGGCCGTGATTAGGGCTTTGGATTGTATACCAAGAGCTATGACACTGAAGCAGTGGAATGACATCAAGCAAAATTTAGATTTTAGTAAGATGATTACTGCTCCTGTATTGAGCATGGCTTGATGATGGATAAGAGCGGGAGAGGTGAGATCAATTGAGCTTAAAATAGTCAGTGCAATGAGTTGATGGCAAACTTATCTAAGGTTGAGGCAGAAGAGATATTCAAACACAAACTGATTAAGATGTATTCTGGAGATGGATTTGACAAAATTTGCTATTATTATATGAATGTGGGGCTTAAGTAAAAGGAAAAAATCGAGGATAACACCTATATTTCTCACTCGAGCAACTGAGTGGTTAGTGGTGTCATTTACTGAGAAAGACTGGGGCTTTTGATGGGGAACAGGCTTGAGGAGGAAATCAAGAATATTAGTTTGGATTTGTTAAGTTTGGAGTGTCTGTAAAGTATCCTATTTTAAAAAGCCATGTTATTTGTGAGTATGGAGCTCAAAAATGAGGTGACATCTTGGAGTCATCAGCATTAAGATGGATTTAAACCCATGGGAAATATAACATGTCCAAGTAGATTATCTAGGGATGATAAGAGGCTTCCCATTTGAACCTTGATTTCTATTTAAAGGCTAGTTATAGAAGAAGCAGCCAATAAAAGAGAATGAAAAATAATAGCTGGGAAAGTGAAAAAAAAATCAAAACAATATGGTGTTTTCAAAACCAAGAAAAGACAGAGAGAGTATTTACCTGTAACAAACACTGCTGCAACGTTGTATATATTGAGAATAGCAAAGAATCCCGGAATTGGGAATCATGGAGTACCAGGGAATAGGAAATCAAGTGGTCATGCCCCTCCTTTGAACGTGCTTAGAGAAGAAATCAGGTTGCAGAAAATTCATGTATAAATGGGTGGTGAGGACATAGAGAGCAATACCATTTCTCTGAGAGATTCAGATATAAATGAGAGCAGAAAAATGGAGTAATTGCAGTAAAGAGATGTGATTTTATCAATAGCAGATATTAAGCATGCATGTTTTCTGATGGCATTGACGTCTGATGTGTAAGAAAGCAGAACTGAAGAATCAAGAAGTAATGATTAAGACTGAAGAAGAGAAAGAATCAAGGGAACACGCGGATAAATTGAATGGCAGTTTGTAATATAATTCATATGGAAAAAATCTGTAATAGACATTTGAACATACTCTTTCCTTTCTAATTTAAAGCTTACCTAAACAGATAGGTCAAGGTTTAAAAGAATAACTCAACCTGTAAAATGACTTGATGTCATTGTAGTGTAACCTTTTAGGGAAAGAAAAATCATTATTGAAAAAGCAAGTCAACTATAATATTCCTTAAAACTGAAAATGTAAGTATTTCTTCAATTTCCTGATCCTTCCCTTCTGAGTCTGGAATGCTCAGTTTATCTACCTCAAGAGGTAGATGGCAGAAAAATCTCTCTTCACCCTTTGTAAAAACCCACTATAGCTTGTGGCATTCATGTCTCAGGCTCTCGTGATTTCATGTGCTGATTTAAAAATAACCCTATGTTAGACAAAATTTTGATCTCCAAATTCAGTGCTCAATTAATGTAATTTTCTCCATTGTTTTAAAACTGAATTTGAGCCTTCATTTGGACAAAAGGCAAAAAGTTGCTCTCAGTTCAAATCAGGGTCTCCTTCATTTGCCTTGGGATTATTTTTTAAGATCTAGAGAAATTATGTAGGGCCAAGATATGGG
The DNA here is from genome assembly GCA_003508835.1 of Eonycteris spelaea. Taxonomy (NCBI): domain Eukaryota; kingdom Metazoa; phylum Chordata; class Mammalia; order Chiroptera; family Pteropodidae; genus Eonycteris; species Eonycteris spelaea. Next base: position 2,335,740 of record PUFA01000053.1, read on the forward strand.
GATGTGAGTAAACATGTGTTTTTCTTCTTTGGAATTTACCCATGCTGTCATCTACTGAGGTGCCCTTATTGTTATCTGGTATTTGGTCATTAGTCCATACAGATTACTGCTATAAACAACTTGTCCCTTCTGGTACGTGGGTTTTTATGCAATGTCTGAGCTTCTCTTGGATACTGAGAAACATTCCACTGATATCATATACTGCAGCAAACTCAGGGAGGCTGTCTCACTGCCAAGTGCCTGGACATCTGTATAGGTCTGTCTACTCTAGAGTCGTGGCTACAGAAAATTTGAAAGCAGATTTCTCTTTGTTCTTACATTCTCAGAACCTTTCTGGGAATTCCTATCATCTGCTTCCTCCCAAGAGTTGGCCTGTGGTTAGAGAGTTGGACAAACCAGAAGGCCCCTTTCTAGAACCATACATCATAAACTCTGTACTTTGGACTCCTCTCTTTCCTGAGTCAGAAAAATATTTATTTAGTTCAACTGCAGGGTAGCCTGGTTCTTTCTCTTCCAAATATGTGGTCAATGGCCTAATCTAAACTTTGCAACTTAAAAAAAAAGAACAACTTGTTTGAGATAATAACTCTGAGACCATACGACTCATTCATTTTCAGTGTACAGGTTTTTAGTATATTCCTAGGATTATACGACCACTATCACACTTTCCATCTTAAACTTTTGAAACTTTCCGAAACCAAGGGTTTGTTTGTTTGTTTGTTTGTTTGTTTGTTTACATTACCTTTTTGTGTTACCTCTGGCTTTGGACAAGTACTTGAGTGAGGAAAAGAATAAATAAAAGAAAATGTGTCTGGAGAAATTAACATATTGAAATATTAATTTGCCACAATGCATGAGTGTCAGTGGTCCACAGCTGGACCTGGTGCTGTTCCTCAGCGTGGTGGAACTCCCTATGTAACATGGATGTAGGATGCTGCATAAAGCAAGGGTTTGGCTTGTGTGCAGAAGATCTTCAGTTTTCTCTACTTCTGCTCATTCCATCTTTAAGTTTAGAGATATTTTTTTAAATGAGTCACCTAAATTCAGAGAATGAAGCTACCATTTAGGTCATTTATTCCATCTGCATATTTCTGTCACATCAGCCTCAGTTTCATCTCATGTAGAATTTGGTCTAAATTCAAATTTTAACTGTATTTTCTTGGATATCCAAGTGTTGCCATCATGTTAGAAGAGCACTTTGGTTTGGGGGCAATTTTCATCTGTGTGATAAGGGTTTGCGGGGTTCCCACTGATTCAAGAGACAATAAGATTTCAGGAGGCCATGAGCCATGAACTCACCACATGTGTTGCTTAAAATACAACAAGGTATTTTTTCTGCTAAGCAATTTCATGTCATGGCTCATATCATGAAGAGCCACAGTGGGAAATCTTGACCCTGCCTCTATAATTTGTTAATTTTCATAGATACAGAATTATCGAGATTTCTTGATGCTATAAAACTAAAGAACCAAAATCTTGTCACAAAGCCTTACTTACCTGGTCTCCCATTGATATTTGGCTTAAGAAAAAAGAAGGGAAAAAACAACTTTCTCTTTATGGAAATCCAATGCTTATATTTCTTATTTTACTTGAAAAAGGGAAAGGAGAATGAAGTAAAAAGAAATATTAGAAAAACAGCCAGCCTAGCCATTAGCATTTTCTTGGATCCCAAGGAAACTTCTGGCCAAATTCGTTTTGTTTGTTTGTTTGTTTCTGTTTGTTTTTGTTTTGCTTCTGTCAAAGGTGAAGGCCAGCATTGCAGGTAAAATATTTTACTCTTTGTTTTGCCAATATTTATTCCTCGTGCCTGTTGTGCCTCTCCATCATATCTCAGGATAGAAATTCCCTTATGAGCAACATGATTAGAAATGCAATGAGGACTATTAGATAAATTTGAATACAGGAAGGAAAATTGCCACGCACCCCATCTCACGAGACCGTTCAAAAGTATTATGTGTGCATGTGAATGCATCCTGTAGATATGCAATCCCTTCATTTGGTCTTTCATTTTGTCCTTCCTTTCATAAAAGTTTAGCTTCTTAGGCCTCCAGCAACCTGCCTCTTAAACTTACTCCAACATCAGGAAGCAAACACAGTTGGGAAACGTGAGGGGTAAGAGCAAAGAATAGAAGAGACCAAGAGGGATGAAATGAGAAACAATGGGAAAGCTAAGATTTGGAAGGCTTCTTTCCTGTGGTCTTTTTGGAGACAGACCTCTGACACACATAACTACTTCATCACAGTGGCTCCAAAACCAAGGAAAAAGATTGCCAGCATACTTGTGGTTATTTGATAATTATAAATAATGTTTGGTGACCTTCTAATATGCAGCCAGGGTTCAAATTTTTAAAAACCTCATGCAATGGAAAAATCCAAATTTTATGTTGAAGACTTTTCAAAAGCAATAATCTAATAGTAACAGTAGCTAACATCTATTGAATACTTATTGTGCTTTGTGCCAGAATATAATGACTGGCCGACTCTACTATTATCTCATTTAATCTTTACAACGATCATATAAGAAATGCTCTATTATTATCCCCATTTCACAGCTAAGAAGCTAAGGCTCCTGGAGATGAAATATTATGCCTGGGAACCCACAGTCACTGAGAGGTTCTTATACCTACACTGCTCTCTCAGCACTTCCTCTCCATAGCTAGCTACTTCTCATTCTGAAGACGTTTTTTTAAAAAGGAGAGAGGGGAGACTATTCTTCTCTCAGTTAAAAGCCTTATAGAATGAGTAGTATAAACTCCTGGAATGAAATGTTTTTGTAAGTTCCCAATAACTTTCCATTTATCATACACTTGAGTGTCACGCGGTAACCCAAGAGCATGACAAACTAGTTTTCTGTTGGGAGAGCCAGTGGAACCATTGTCACACCTCTACCTGCCAGTTCCTCTGAGTACAGCACAGCCTGTGGACAGCCAAGGACAATCTTTCTGAAATAGAAGCTCTCTTCCCTGTCTCTACTCAACTCTCTTATGAGGTGTTAACATAACATAGCTTATTTATTTTAAAATTGCTTCCCCTCCCCCGCCTTCCCCAGAACAACCCCAGACTTTGGTGGCTTTAGGGCTGTAGAACAGCTGAATATGTGTCTTTACAGATATCATAAAACTGTGGGTAATGGGTTGGAAGTGTCATACATACACATACGTACTGTGCCTTATGAAAGTAATCTGTTGTGAGTGTCAAATGGTTGCTGTCCAAGAGAAACAAAATGAGGTATCCAGGACAGATAAACCTGAACTGATTAAAATGGTAACACTTTATATATATATAATATTCAAAAATGCTCAGGCCACCTCAAAGTTGTATTTTTTCCTCTTCTTAAAGTATGATATATATGCAAAAAGTGCACAAATCATGAACATACAGCTTGACAAATTTTCACAAAGGAAAGGTCAATATAACTAGTACACAGATTAAGAAAGAAAACATTACCAGGACCCCCAGAAATTTCCATTTTCCCCTCCCAGTCACTGTCTACCCATAAGGTAACTGCTTCCTTGACTCCTAACCCATAGATTAGTTCTGTCTATTTCTTAATGCTACGTTCATGGAATCGTACAGTATGTACTTTTTTGTGTGCCTGCCTTCTTCAGCTCAACATTATGTCTGTGTACATGCATGTAACAATAGTTTATTCATTCTCATTCTATAGAATTTTGTTTTGTCAATATACCTCAACTTATTTATCTATTCCATTGTTGTTAGGCCCTTGGATAGTTTCCAGTTTTAGGCTAAAAGAATAGGGCTACTATGAATGTTCTTGTACGTGTCTTTTGGTAAACATATGTTTCTACTTCTACTGGGATAGCCATAAATGTTAAAAGCAGACTTCTTACCTGTTTTTATACTACCTTCTGGATGATATTTATCCCATGCATTTCTGACTCTATTATTAAAGCAATACAATTGTATTCTTTTCTTTTAATCTTGCTTCCTTCTGAACTTTGCTTTCCCTCTTCCTGAACTTTCTTTCTTCCTAAAACAAAACTGACCTCAGACATTGGGAAAATTCTAAAAGGCACAGCTCCAAGCTCATCATCTAAGACTGTAATAATGACCGTGTTGTTTTAAATTACTTTTCATCATGATCCATGCTGCTTTCAAAGGTCAAGACTTCATCCCTTGTGTGTTCCGTGGGAGTACATGGTGCATGTGACCAAAAGTAGAGTAGTTTCTAGCAAAATTCAAAAGAGATTCTGGTCTTCTCAAAAAAGTTTTTTTTTTTTTTAAGGTAAAAGAATCTACATTTGATTCTCTGAATCTAGCTCATTTTAATATGAGCCATTTTTGTATGCAAAGGACTGCTGACACCAAGCAAGTTTTATAGTACTGATTACTATGGAAACATTTATCTATAAATATAAAATCCTTTAAAGCTTAGCCTTTTATCTTTATAGAAAAAGGCCTGTTTATGTCACTTCTAAGATTCCAGCTTTAATGTAGACATGAGCTATTCTAATGCCAAACAAGATAACCTCAGTGTTGGAACTGTGCAAGCTTTGAAAAGAGGAATTTGTGCTAAAACTATTATTTTTTGATAAAAATAGTAATAATGAAATAAAAATATTTTAAGATGTTCACTTAAGACTATAGCTCTGGCTTGTTGAATTCATTTTGTGAATTTAATATTGTGAATATGTCTCGCATTTTTTCTCTTCTAATTCATTGTTCTCCTTCATTCTTTGAGCAAGTATATGTGTTTGTTAGTCTAATCATGGCCAAAATGAAAGTAATTCATTCATTAACCTTTTCCTTTGGCACATTTGTGAATTTTTTTTCCTCAAAGTTTATGTAAAATCAGATATGATGATGCAATATTTTTGTATTATCACTTCCTTTCTTTTTCTTCTACTAAAACATATCATTTTAAATTTACAAGAGGAAAATATTCAAAATGAGAGGGGAGAGATTGACATATGACCCAAGTACTTTATGCTTTTCTGTTTCCCCATGAGGGTAGGTAAGCCAACTGAAATGGAGGTAGGAGAGCCTTGGGGCTCCTTTTCCTCAGCTAGATCTTCAACTGAGCAAGATAATTATTGTCCTAGCTTCTTTTTGATATGAATTGTAAAATCCAGGAATCATAAGTCTTGCTCAAAGAGAATATCTCTCTCTACCTCCACACAAATATCTAAATTCACCATAGATTTTTCTCAAATGTCTTCATGCCTCAAATCTGTCTCTAATCCAACATTCAGTTATGCCCAAATAATTACAATCGTTAAAACCCTCTAAGACACTTCTAAATCTCTATTCACTAACAGAACTCTTAAAAAATTATACAACAAATACATAATTGTCGAGCTTTCAAACAGTGCCTTATCAATATGGCTTTACAGAACTCTAGAAATGAAAGAAATAAATAGGAGAGAGAGATGCCGAGGTGTGGGAGAAAGGGCATGTTCTGCAATTCTGTGTCTCTACCAGTTATCATTGAAGAGTTAAAGTGCTGCATGACAAACTCCAGAGGAGCTGCTTCTCATCATGGCTACAAGGATGGGCATGAAATGACAAAAAAGTGTGGTTGTCACAACAGACTTAATTAAATTTTTAATTGCCAAGTTCATACTTATTTATTTTGGTGGTATATAAATAGAGGTTAAAAAGGATCTTTTAGGCACCATCATTTTAGATGTTGTCAGGACCAACTTTAGTTGTTAGATAAATCTTCAGTCTAAAGGAAGTAAGAACCATTGACAGAATATAGGGGAAATTATGGCAACATAGAATTATAGAATCACACGGTTGGAAGAGAGCCAGAGACTTATCTGTTCTGACCACCCACATCTTAACCATAACTTTATAGACGCAGAGAGAAAGAACATATTTAATAGATGTTAAACAATAAGGGCCACAGAGTCAAATCTTTTTTTAGTGTTGTCCTTTGATCTGCTATTTTCTCAGTTCTTTGAGCACCAGGAAATGGGATTCAACTATGGAATATTTGTCTAATGCTCCAAATAGGAGCAACACATATGGGCTATGAGATGCTATTAAGTAGCATAGACAGGACTGACTCGGTGGGTTACGATATAAGAAATGTTCGTTGGCACACTCCTACTTTCATGATATCTGTTTGACATAGCTCTCCACATTCTTCATCAATTCCCCTTTCCCTGCTCCACACCAAAGATGTGCCTTGCCCCTAGGCTTAATTTATTTTATTTATTATGTTTTTTAATTTCAATTTTTATTTTTATTATGGTGACATTGGTTAATGAATCCAGTAGGTTTCAGGCATACAATTCAACAATATTGCATTCTGTGTTCACCACACATAGTTAGATTTCTTTCTGTCACTGCATATTTGACCCCTTTTACCCCATCTACCTCCGCCTCTCCCCTTCCCCCCATCCTCTGGTAACACTAGTCTATTGCACATGTCCATGAGTCTCTGCTTGTTTGCTTTTAGGTTCATATCACATATATAAGTGATAGCATGTGGTTTTCAACTTTTTCTGTCTGGCTTATTTCAATTAGCATGATTATCTTGAGGTCCACCCATGTTGTCGCTAATGGCAGTATTTCAGCTCTTCATGGCTGAGTAATGTTCCATTGTATATATGTACCACAGCTTCTTAGCCAGTCATCTATTGTAGGACACTTCAGTTGCTTCCATGTCCTGGCCACCATAAATAATGCTGCTGTGAATTTGGTGTGCAAATATTTTTCGGATATGGGTTTTCAAGTCTTTGGGGTAAATATCCAGTAGAGGGACTGCTGGATCATATGGTAGATCAATTCTTAGTTTTTTGAGGAACTCCATACTGTTTTCCATAGTGGCTGTACCAATATGTAGTCCCACCAGCAGTGTATGAGGGTTCCTTTTTCTACATCCTCTCCAACACTTATATTATTTATCCTGTTGATAACAGCTAACAGGTGTGAGATGGTATCTCATTGTGGTTTTGATTTGTATTTTCCTAATAGCTAGTGATGTTGAGCATCTTTTCATATGTTTGTTGACCATTTATATATCTCTTGGGAGAAATGTCTGTTCAGGTCTTCTGCCCTTTTTCATTGGATCATTTGTTTTTTTGTTTTATTGAGTTGTATGAGTCTTTGTATATTTTGAATATTAGGCCTTATCAAGAGGCGTTGCTTGCAAATATATTTTCCCATTCAGATGGTTGCTCTTTACCTTGTTGACGATTTCTTTTGCTGAGCAGAAGCTTTTTAGTTTGACGTAGTCCAATTCATTTATTTTAGCTTTTACTTTCCTTGCCTTTGAGGTCAAATTCATAAATCTTCTTTAAGTCCAAGGTCCTTGAGTTTAGTTGCTATGTTTTCTTCTATGCAATTTATCGTTTCAGGTCTTATATTCAGATTCTGAATACATTTTGAGTTAATTTTGGTTTGTGGTGATAGATAACAGACTAGTTTTGTTCTTTTGTAGGTGGCTTTCAGTTTCCCAGCACCATTTATTGAAGAGGCTTTCCTTTCTCTACTGTATGTTTTGGCTTTTTTTGTCAAAAATTATTTGCCCATATAAACACAAGTTTACTTCTGGACTCTCGATTCTGTTCCACTGGTCTGTGTATCTGTTTTTCTGCCAATACCATGATGTTTTGATTATAGTTGCTTTGTAGTATAATTTGAAGTCAGGCAGATTGATGCCTCCAGACTCGTTCTTTATTCTCAGGATGGCTTTGGGAATTCAGGATCTTTGTGCTTCCAAATAAATCTGAAGATTTTTTGCTCTATTTCCTTAAAAAATACCCCTAGGCTTAATTTAGACTTGAGTTCTTCACGTATAACATAGAAATAATAATTTTATGCACTTCACAGTGTTGATGAGATTATGGGAAATAATGTCTGTGATATCTTTAGTCCCATATCCAGCACACTTAAGGCCTTAATCATTGATAGCTTTTATTATTTTGGCTAACCGCTAAGAATGTAACCTATCTAAGGGGTTTTAGAATGTAGAGTAGCACTTGAAGATGGGAAAGGCAATAATGGATAGGATGGACATTTGCAAGCAGAGAACTATCTGTTCAAAAATTATTAGGAGGGAATCTACTGTGTACCAAATACTCTGCTTTAGGGCTAGAAATAGAAGATTAAAGCACATTAAATTTTCTTAACTTCTGGGAGTAAATGGTCTAATGAAGGAAACCAAACATGAGCCATAACCACACAGTATTTATATAATTACAATTGTAATAAGGACAATGAAGAAAAAAAAAAAAAAAGGAAGACATGAGCGTGCATAATGTGGGGATCTAATTTCAAAAGTGGTCAGGGAAGTCTGTATGAGAAGTGCCATTTAAGTTGAGTTAGGCAAGAAAAAGGTGGTGGGGTGAGAGAAGATTTTTCCTGGCAGCAGAAATGGCTATACCTCTTGGGAGAACGGGCCTTGAGTAAAGGGGGAGAAATTGTAAATGGGGTGAAATTGGACAGTGTAGGGCCATTGACCATCTTTCCTCCTCTTCTACCCAGTCCCCCACCATCTATTGGTTCACTTGCCAGGATCAAGTTTCAAAGTGTAGTGATTTCTCAGGGTGAAATGCAGAGGACTGGAGCACTTCTTTTCCAAAGCAGATCACCACTCCCTTTTTCATCCCTTGTCTAGGAGGCACTGCATAAAACTCAGCTTACTATCTCTTACTATCCCAGATGAAACTTCCGGGCCTCTGAGGCCAAAATTCGACCTAAACACACCTTTCAATCCCAAACCAGAAGAAACTGCAAGGTTTGCTAATCCTGATGTGGACCTGACTTTATTATTACCTCTTAAGTGAACTGTGAACTGAAGAAAACCTTCAGTTTATGGATCTTGTTTGAGACAGACCTAAGCTTTTTTTTTTTTTTAAAAACAAATAAACCAGAACTAAATCATAGCATTGAAATATCTTGCAACCTGAACCTAAATAATTATTTCATTTAGTTTTGATCATCCTCCTGAAGAAAGAATATTAATTATGGGGCTACTGAAAGATTTTGGGTGGAGGTTAGTTACAACCAGACCACGCTACTAAATGTTTGATAAATTTCAGTATTAGTTTTTATTTTTCTGAAGAAATTTTGGCAAGAAGTATGTATTTCTTTTTGTCAGTTCAGGAATTCTACATTTTCTCATGCAATTTTCAAGTACCTATAATCCCTATAAGAACCCCCAAATCAAGATTTATGTGAAGGCTAAAAAATAAAATTAAAGGTTTGATTTCTTCCTGGGGCTCCCTCTTACTTTCCATGATAACTGTGTTTCATTTTGGATCTGGTAAAAAAAATATTTGGGAATGTTTTCTTTTTAGTCAAAAGATTCTTTATGTAAGGAGACATGGAAAAACCTGATGAGATGTGACAGTGTAGTAATATACAAAAAAATTTTAACTGAAGATATGAAGTTCATTTGAGAAAGCGGTGACTAACACTGACAGCCTTTCTGCATCTAGATATTACAGTGATTAGCATCACCTCTCTTCAATGCAATAAGTGCTAGTTCTACAGAGTCAATGATTTCCACTTAAAGCTTTATCACTTGTGAGGTGTTTCATAAGTTGACTTCTGGTTTTTCATGGTGAGTCCTGGGTAAAAGCTTCTCCTTCATTTGAATTCCAGTTGAACTGAGCAATAGGGCTTAATGATTACCTCTCAATTAGTAATACTAACAAAGAAATTTCAAGTTGAGTTACTTTGCATTTCTAATGATCTGAACTCATTTTTTTTTTTTTTTTGACTTTGAAACTAAGAGTTCTGTGTGGGATCTCTCACAGATAAATTTGGATTCAATTGCAAACAACAAACCAGTTACACAAACACAATCCTTCCCCCCACCCCACCCCCCCACATTCTCCTCCTACAGAAACATGTCTTATTTTGGAAAGAAAAATAACATTTTTAAGTTCATTAAGTTCCAAAAGTGTGCTATATTTTACCATTTAATCCTCAAATAATGCTGTGACATAAGTTCTATTATCTCAATTTTTTCAGATAAGGAAACTGAACTTGCTTTGGGTATAATAACTTTTTTCTATATCACAAGGCTAGTACAGCACAGAACCAGAATTTGACTTGGTTTTCTGACTCCACAGTTTTATTTTACGTGATGCTATGCACAAATGACTCTAGAACAAAACAGAGAGCATAGAAAGCCTTCTTTCAAAAATGTACCACTGTCATGATTGGGTCCTCCGTCTTTATTGTCGAACGTACGTAGTGCCCCCATAGCATATCATGTCAAGTTGGTTGTGAGTGCTTATAAGGTTGAACTTAGATTTCCTGTGTCATTACCTTCTGTGCTGGAAAGGACCGACTGGTAAGAAATTGTTGCAAAAAAAGTGTCCTCCTTGTGTCCTCATACCAGTTTGAACTCTCGAACCTGTGTCAGTGACACAAGGGGTGGATACTTGGATGTGGATATCAGTATCCTGGTGTAGGGAACTCTGAGGTTTCTCTTCCTTTGTTCTCAAGCATTTCTAAACTATGTCATCTGCTTATTATCATACCTGATGAATCATCACTTTCTGGTTCTCTTTTTCTCTATCTCTTAAATGAGGGCCATACTTCCTAGATCTTCTTGCCTGTAAATGATGTAGTAAGCTTTAATTTGCCAGTATCTATAGAACATCTTAGGGGGAACAAAGTGCTAAACAATCTTAACATTTTATTTTTAAAATAACATTTCTCTAGGAAATTAACAGTTAAATGCAAAACTCTAATATAATAACCTCATGTCAATCTTTACCCACCTACATTAATAAATAAAATTCTATATAGATGATTAATATCAATTTTGCAAATTCAGAACTGAAATTTAATATTTGCATTTTTGGCCTTCATTGTTTTTATTTACAAATCTAAATTTATACTGATTGACGTATAAAGTTTCCAGCCATAGTCATATCTAGGTTAAATCTTTCTTCAGGCATTTTAAAGTTATCACCTCTTTGAAATGAGTTAGAGCGGGAAGGTGATTTGTACTTTTGCTAGTATAAAGTTGGGGACATTTATATTAAACCATCTTGAAGGATTTTCTGTGTACATAATATGAAGTGATTATCATTTCTTTCTTTAAATAATTTCAATGTACCTTTTGAACCATTGCTGTGAGGCAAGCAAGAGAATGGGCCACCCTATACCACCACTCACACACACACGCGCATGCATATTAATCCCGCTAGAATACTGAAGAGGCAGGGCTCATTAACTCAGTCAAATGTTAGTGATGTAATATAACTAATAGCACTGCCTTTCATTTGGTGTTGCCAGATACTTGTCCAACATCACGTCCCCATTAGGAACTAGCCATTCAGGAATGTACAAAAAGTTTTTAAAGGCCAAATATAATCCTGAACTCTAATTTATACATTCTGTCACCTCCCTTTCAACTAACTTCTAAATTTTGGGACTACATAGCAATGAGACAGAAAGTAAATGACAGTGCCTTATATACATCATATACTCAATAAAAGTTTGTTGAGTTAAATTGAATTAAACAGTAACCAAACTAATCCAAATTAAGGCATTTCATCCTTTAGCAGTTTCATTTTTGTTGTTGATTTTGGACTTACTTCAGAGAAAAAGAACAAAGTATCCCGTTAGGAACTTATTTTTTTTTAAAGTCTATTGTGGTTTATTTTAAATCAAATGTGAAACCAAGAGAAGTTTGAAATCATACTTCTATTGCCTTCAGCTTAAGAAATGACAAATCACCTGATGAGAAATTTATCAGAAGAAATGCCCTTTTTTTTTTATCACACTTTCCTCTTTCTACATCTTTTTTCTCCACTGCAACATATAATTTTCAATCTTTATGAAAAAGACTTCTTTCTTCTGAAATAGGTTTGGCAGTTTTGGCCACTAGCTTAAGTGGGAGAAACATAAAACATTTCATGTTTTCTAAGGAATTATCTTAAAGAGATAAAACCATAGTGACCAACATCACCAGAATTGATGCTGGTGCAGGGTAGGTAACAAGACCTTGGGCCTCAGTTTCCTCATCTGTAAAAAGGAGTTAAAGTCTGCACAAGCCTTAGCATTTAATGAGATTAACTCAAGTTTGTAAGACCCCAAACGGCTGAAGTTCAAAGGCCTCCCCAGGGAAAAGTATTCAAAGGAAATGCCACTTGGTATCCACAGCTGCTGCATCTTGGAAGAGAATTGTTGGGGTGTTGTTTATTATTGGAAAGAAGATAGTGGGACTTGAGAAATCTCAAAGAGATCTTAGGTCATATCTACACATACAGTTTTTATTTTTTTGAGTGCAGAATAGAACTTTTTGTTGGTATGGTGTTTTACAGTGCCATTGTTCTACAGTGTAATAGCAAATTTATGGGTTTGGCTGAAATGTTCACTTTTTAACTGATTAGATGACATTGTGTGGACATAACCTTAGACCTATCTAATTAAAACTTGCTTTACACAAACAATTGAATGTTTTAGTTTGTCTTCTCTTTATCATGTAAGAATCTTAGACTGTAGGAAGTAAAAAGTGTCTTAGAGATTTAGTCTACTCTCATCATTTTCTAGTTGAGGAACCTTTCAAGAAAGAGAAATAGAACTTAAATTTTCTTTCACACCAGTTTTATACTTGATTTTGTAGGTGACTCTGGCCACATGTCTCAGGTTTATGTGACTATAATAGTGGGAGAATCTTATATCCACAAGACTGTCACATTAAAAAAAAAAATAAAGACTCTTGCTTTAGAAAAATTAAATTCTTCATAGTGGGATATTTGGTTGAAATTTTGATATTATCAATGGTAGGTTCTTAGGCAATAAAACAAGAAAAGCTTTAAGTCAAACACCAAGAGAAGAGCTGCATTTCATTTTCATTTTCCCCTTTGCCATTTTACTTATCTTCATGAAATGTTTCTATCTCAAATGTTTTTCTAAACAACAAAAGAAAATATACACATAAAGCATGCATCTATTCAAGTTCTCAAATCCTTACAAAAAGTCATAAATTCGTCTGGCATCAAGAACTGTGAAAGATTTATGAGTTTACTTGCAAGTAAATTAGCCTATCACAGTTCCATGGACACTGGTAGAAGACAAGTCTCTTAGGTCAGAGATGAAGGACAGTTTCATACAGCAACAAAAGCCAGAGCATCAGCATTTTCACTTCAATTTCCTGAGCCACACTTCTTACAGAGTGACGTAAGAGGGCCAGATGACATCTTCAAGTCAGTGCATTATGTTGTAGGAGAGGAGCCTCCACATAAAGGATTTGGTTCTTTTATAATGGGCAGTAAATATTTATGCTCTTTCTTTTTTTTTTTCCCTGGAGGGAAACTATCTTTATTATGTTGAGCTCACAGCTCTACCAAACATATTTCTCATGTTTTTGCTATGCTAAAAGCACTATGTCAAGTGGCAAGGCCATAATTACGGGCACCTTCTATTTCAAATTTTGGGACTTCTTCACTCTTCAACAACAGACACATTGCTTTCTAGCTAGGGCTGCAGGGTTTGTATTCTCTGGGTGATTCAAGAGTGATTTTCACAGCACCAATCTTCTTTGAGAATCCATCTTACTCTAGGGGAAACTACTGGCTGTTACCAAGAAAAATATCTTAAATTCTTGCCGAGGTTCATTCCAAGAGGTAGATGAATTTTCCAGGACAATAGTATTGATCACAAGAATTGATGTAGATTTACTTGGGTCAGTTTCTCAATCTCCATTGGGTCACCTTCAACAGTGTTGTAAAGCCAACCAGGGCAAAAAAGAACCAAATTCTCCTGGGAGTCTGTCTCAGGGAGATCTTCCTAAAAAGGCCAAACGTCCCTCTTATCAGCCAAGATTTATCACAAAAAAACTCTGAGAACTTAACAGTCATCTCCAAATAGATTTAAGGTTGGCATGATAACAGAGTGTGAACCATCAGGTGGGCCAACTCTTGACATTCTTCCTTAACAAGTGTTGTGCATTCTGCCCCCTAGGACCTAAGATATCAGGCCCAGTTTTAATGATGTGCCAGGTTTCTAACTATATGGTCAAAAATTTCCTCCTTTCATGATCAGCGTAGATGCCTATCTCTGCAATTCTTGTTTGAAAGAGGATATACTGGGATGAATCTTAGTGCTATTTGTTACAATGAGGGGGACCTGAAGCTGACTGACAGAGTGGAAAGGAAGTTGTCAGCCCCCACCTCCCCACCCCACCCCACATACCTAGAGGAAAATTAGCAACAACCAGGGCAGAATTTAGGCAGTTGTCTTTGAACTATTTCCTGTAATCAACCTTCAACTACTTTCCAAATGCCTCCTCATTAAAAGACAATAAAGAGAAGGAACACATATTGCCTGCTATACCATACAGTTTGGCCAACATAGTCACTACTCCCTCAAGCCCCTTTAATTCATCTATGAGACCTCCTGCCCCATACTTCCTCTTCCATGAAGCCATGTCTCAGTCAGCATCTTGTTCTCCTCTCTAAAACTGCCAAACGCTGTGCAGAGTCTGAGACGTTGTCTCATTTACAAATAAACAAGTTAACTTACCACATTATTATAGATGCTGGTAGAAGACACAAGGCCCTTGGATCAGAGACAAAGAACAATTTGTTACTTACAGCAATAGAAGTAGTCAGAGTATCAGCATTTTTGTGTTGGTTCCTTTAGCTCTAATTTGCACAGGTTGATGTGCAGAGGCCAAATAATCCCTGCACACACAGTGGGTTATGTTATAGGAGAGGAATTCTGAACTTAGGGAACTAAATCTTTTATAATAGTATGCATATTTGCTCTTTGTCTCAGAGGAAAACACTATTTCCATCTTCCAAAGCTGTTAAGTGTCTCTGAAGGGAGACACTGTCTCTATATTCAAAGCCTGTTTGTGATACAAGCTTCCTTGTAAAGATTGTCTGGAACAAAGGTCAGTCAATGCTGCTCTTTCAAGATGTGCAGAAATACAATAGACCCATAGAGAATTGTTTCCTTACACTTAGAAGGAAGGGAAAATAGTGCAACTACATGTAGGCCTTGTTTCATGATTCTAAGGACCCAACTAAAGACAATAGCACAGGAAAAAAAGCTTTGGTAATATTAATGCTTGCTTTTTCTTTTTTCATAGTTGGATAGTACATTTCAATGAACAATATATTTAGCAGTTTATCAAATGTAATATTAAGGTTACAGGTTTATAAAAGGTATGCACTGAGATTTTTTCTGAAAGTCCTCATGTGACACATTCACATAAACTCTTTCAAATAAGGGAGACAAGATCACAACATTTTAGTGAATGGGCCTGGACTCTATCCATTTATTTCAGTGTATTCCTTAGGTTGCATGGAGCCATTGAACCTCACAACAAGGTTAAAATCTTTATATTTTTTGCATTAGAAGTATTGAATTAGGTCTGTAGGGCAGTGTTGACAAACTATTTTCCTCTTAAAAAATAGAATAGGTTACAACTTAATTTGCCAATTACACAGCTGATGAAAAAGAAAAAAGAGGAAATATGATATGATTTTGTCTTACTAGGAAAAAGGAGCAACACCTCCTCACCCTGAGACTTCAAACATACACATGTTTCCATTTAGAGGGGTCTTCCCAATAGCTGAAAATGTTGTGCAAGGTTTGGATAATGGCTAAGTGTAGAGCAATCATGTGTTCTGCTGTCTAGGTAGGTTTTATACTCTCTCTAGTTACATCGATTATAGGGAATTTTCCATTGCTGAGTAAATTAAGTCAGTCCTATAGTACTAACTGGCTTTGAGTCTTTCACATTCTGACACTCCTAGTTAGTGTGTAAAGTTGAGCATGTTATGTAAGCCCTGAGCTTTCATTTTCTTTTTTTTCTTCTGTAAAAGCAGAGGATATAAAACTCACTTATGAGTGAACTTATGAGCTCTCCTGGGATAAAATTAAATAAAGTATCTAAACACACACACACACACACACATATGTACAGTGCACAGAATACAGTAAGTTCTCAAGTCTGTCCCCTTTTTTCCTATGTGGTTTAACTGCATATGGACAGAAATTCCTCATTCTTCATTATCATGTTATTTATTGGTTCACAGATTCTTCATTGAACCAGCAATGAAAATTAATCCTCCCTGAAAGAACTGGCCTTCTTCTACCAGAGAACTGACTTCTCTGTTCACTTATTTAACATATTGTTTATCATGACCCCCAGGATTGCATCCATGTTGAATAATGAAGACTTACTATATAGACACCAGACAGGTCCTGGGATTGATTCCATGTGAGAGCTCCTAACAGAGGAAGTGCGTTAAAAAGCTAAAGAACAGATTTGAAAAGCCTAAAATCCTTAGAATCTCAGCTTCAGATCCTGGCAGGATTGAATTCGCTTTTTTTCCCCTGGAGTAGTTAAACTTAGTTTCATGTGTTTTGTCTGAGTACTGTGTGTGGGAGTGGGAATCTATATCATTCAGATGGAAGCTTTCATCTGTTTCAAGCCTGTATGTATATTAAAACAGCCCTGAAATTTTATATGTTCTCAAAGCCTAAAAATATCAGCACAGACCTTAAGAAAATCAGACAGCGGGCTGAAGAAAGATTTAATATTCAGTACTTCTTTCTATTTCTTTTTGCATCATTTTCTAAATAGTTGGATTGATAGGAGACCTAAAAATGTACTTTAAAAACTAAGCAATTGTCCACTTAATGCAATCTATTAAGATGACAATGATGAACATCTTAAATAAAATGAAACCACAACCTTTTCCATAATAGCAGGGTTTTAGGGCCCAATTTGTCCAAATGGGAGACCTAAATCTCCTTTTTATTAGCTTCTTTTTTTAGGGTTGCCAATGTAATCTTAACTTCCTTTAGTCTAAACATAGTAGGAACAAGAGGAGGAAATAAGGATGCCTCAGAGGGACAAATGGTATCTGTGTTTGGGAGTCTAACCTGAACATAAATGTTTTGGAGTCTCCAGTGAGGTTATGTTCCTGGTTCCCAGGTTCCCAGGTTCTGTATTACTGTAGTTTTTAATAATTTATCAAGTTCAGGTCTCCTTGTTTGCTAAAGAGTGATATAAGTATTGGTCAATCTAAAACAATAAAAGTTGTTTAATTTATTAGAGCTGAATGCAGGTTTTCACCAGCATAGGATACCAGTACACTGGAGGGCCACTTTTTTTTTTCTCATATGAGGCAACCTGGAGTCATCTGCATATGAGCTTTGGGCTTCCAAGACAATGCCTCAATGGACAAGGAACTGTAGGTATGTCATTGAACTCATTTATCCCTTTTCCCAGTCATCTTAAGAAAACATGTCTTTGCTGCATTTGACCCCACATCTTCCCCTTCTATCTCCTCCACATGCAAGAGCTAGAGCATATGCATACCTATTTTTGGTAAATGTCATGGTTTTTCACATCAGTAAGCATGAAAATTTCTCTCTAAATATTTGAATCATTTCATTTATAGTCAAGGACACTTTCTCAAAATGAACATTTTAAAGCCAACCAATTTGACTATACATCTGGGTTTGAGCACAAGAGAGGCAGAAACACTATAGTTAATCAAACTAATTTGTATTACTATTCTTATCTGGTGGTCTCACTTTGAGGAAACCACAAAGATGTCATTTTGGGAAGTTCCAGTTTTAGGGGTGGGGCTGAGTTGGAGGTTGGATCTTTTGGTGGTCCATGATTGTATAAAGCACAGCATGAAATTGTGTAAAAAGATCTGTAGTGACCTTTTTTAAAACACATTTTCTTTTTCAGAGCAGTAATTTTGAATTATGACATTTTGAAAAGAATGAATGTAGTGTCACATCATGCAAAGAACAAATCACTGAATTTTGGGATTAGGATAAGCCGAGACCTAGCCCTGTCTATGCCATTTTTAAGTTTTGTTGTGTTGGGCAAATTGCATACCAATATGGTGTCAATTTCTTCTCTATAAAATAAGGAATTGGCTTAGATCAGAGTTCTCAAAATTTGTATATTAGACTTGTGAAATTGTCTGCAAAAGCAAAATTATAAAATAAAATAAGTTGAGAAATGCTGCATTCTATGCCCTCCACATTTATATTAGCATATTATGAGCTGTGAAAGGTTCTGTGATTAAAGACCCCAACTTAACTTTAGTATTTTCCAAAAAAAAAAAAAAAAGCGTTTTCAGTCATGCATCTTAATATCTTTTGGGAAAGGGTAGAGGCATATGTTGAAGATATCGCAGGTTTGGTTCCAGACCACCACAATCAAACTTCGAAATAAAGTGAGTCACACAAATTTTTTGGTATCCACAAAATTATGTTTAAACTGCAACTGTAGTCTATTAAATGTATAATAACATTATGTCAAAAAAAAAAAAAGCCAATGTACATACCCTTATTTTAAAAATATTTTATTGCTAAAAATGCTAAGCATCACCTGAGCCTTCAGCAAGCCATAATCTTTTCGTTGGTGAAGGGTGTTGCCTCACTATTGAGGACTACTAAGTGATCAGGTGGTAGAGGCTGATGTCGGGTGGCTGTGCCAGTTTCTTAAAGTAAGGCAAGAATGAAGTGTGCCACATCGATTGACTCTTCCTTTCACAAATGATTTCTCTGTAGCATGCGATACTGTTTGATAGCATTTTACTCAGAGTAGAACATCTTTCAAAATTAGAGTCGATCCAAAAATCTGGTGCTTTATCAACTAATTTTATGGATTATTCTAAATCCTTTGTTGTCATTTCAATAATCTTCCCAGCATCTTCACCAGGAGTAGATTCCATCTCAAGAAACCCTTTCTTTGCTCACACATAAGAAGCAACTCCTCATTTATTAAAGTTTTATCATAAGATCGCGGCAATCCAATCACATGTTTAGGCTCCTCTTCTAACTCTAAGTTCTTTTGCTATTTCTATCACATCTACAGTCGCTTCCTCCATGGAACCCCTCAAAGTCATCCATGACTTCCAAATTCCTGCTACTGTTACTATTTTGACCTCTTTTCATGAATTATCTATTCACCATTTAGAATGGTGAATCCTTTCCAGAATGTTTTCAATTTACTTTGCTCAGAACCATCAGAGGAATCACTATCTATGGCAGCTATAGCCTTACAAAATGTATTTCTTAATAAGACTTGAAAGGCAAAATTACTCCTTGATCCATGGGTGGCAAAAATGGATGTTGCGTTAGCAGCCATGGAAACATCATGAATCTTGCTGTACATCTCCATTGAGCTCCTGGTGACCAGGAGAATTGAAAATAAGCAGTGATATTTTGAAAAAAAAAAATCTCTCTCTCTCATTTTTTTGAGCAGTAGTTTTCAAAAGTGGGCTTACAAATGTACTGTCATCCAGGTTTTATTGTTCCATTTGCAGAGCTCAGGCAGAGTAGATTTAGCATAATTCTTAAGATGCCTAAGAGTTCCTGAATGGTGAATGAGCATTGGCTTCCGTTTAAAGTCACCAGCTGCATTAGCCCCTAGCAAGAGACTATGCCTGTCCTTTGAAGCTTGGAAGCCAGGCACTGACTTTTCTTCTCTAGTTATGAAAGTCCTGGATGACATCTTCTTCCAGGATAAGGCTGTTTCATTTACATCGAAAATCTGTTGTTTAATGTAGGCATCTTCATTAGTTATCTTAGCTAGATCTTCTTAACAACTTGCTGCAGCTTCTACATTAGCCCTTGCTGCTTCATCTTGCACTTATGTTATGGAGATGGCTTTTTTTCCTTAAATCTCATGAACCAACCTCTGCTAGCTTCAAAATTTTCTGCAACTTCTCTGCAACTTATTTCTCACAGTCTTCATAAAATTGAAGAGACTTAGGACCTTGCACTGGATTAGGCTTTGGCTTAGGAATTGTTGTGGCCGGTTCAATCTTCTATCCAGACCACTGAAACTTTCTCCATATCAGCAGTATGGCTATTTTGCTGTGTTATCATTCATGTGTTCATTGGAGTAGCACTTTTAATTTCCTTCAAGAATTTTTCCTTTGCCTTCACAAGTTGGCTAACTGGTGCAAGAGGCCTAGCTTTTGGCCTGTCTCAGCTTATGAAATGCCTTTTTCACTAAGCTTAATCATTTCTAGCTTTTGATTTAAAGTGAGAGACTTGTTAATCTTCCTTTCATTTGAACACTCAGAGATCATTGTAATGTTATTAATTGGCCTAATTTCAATATTGTTGTATCTCAGAGAACAGAGAGGCCCAAGGAGAGGGAGATGGAGAACGGCCAATTTGTAGAGCCGTCAGAACACACACATTTATCAGTTGAGTTCACTATCTTATGTAGACATGGTTTATGGTGCTCCAAAGTAATTACAATTAGTAAAATCAAAGATCCTTGATTATAGATTACTATAAAAAATATAATCATAATGAAAAAGTTTAGAATTTTACAAGACTTAACAAAATGTGACCAGAAACATGAAGTGAGCAAATGCTGTTGGAAAAAAATGAGTTCTATAGATTTCCTTGATACAGGGCTGCCACAAACCTTCAATTTGGAAAAAAAAAAAAAAAAATCTGTAAAGCTTGACAAAGCAAAAAGCAATAAAATGAGGTATGTTTGTATAATGAATATCTTTTGGAAACCCTGGGTTCAATCATCTCTAAGACTTTTTCCAGATAGCATTCAATTATACTAGTTTTACTGCTCTTGTTATTTTTTTATACTTTGTCAATAAGAAAGTTTTTCTTTGTTAATTTTTGGTAATTTCTCATATAAAGAATAACAAGAGATGAAATGATTTAGTCACCTAAATTTCATTAGAATGAGTCATTGGTCCCTCTACCTCATTTAAGGTGTTTTTCCTGTATAAAAGTTTATGATTCTAAGATTCTAATTTGAGACCAGAGACAATTCTTTCTATAAGAAAAATTAATTGCATTTCTTACCTTCTAGAAAACCTTATGTTACTTCATATACCTATTAGCTTGCACAAATGTTTATTTTTTCCCCAAATTATTATCATTTCAACAAAATGATAGATTTACCTATAAGCAATAGAGACATTTTGTAGTCTCATGGCTAATGCTTTTAATGTTTCTGAAAATTCATGTTTCTTATTACATCATAACTTTAATTAAAATTTAAGTTATCTGTTGATCCAAGTTTACACAGGCATGAAAATTCTGGTTCCTCTTTAGGACATTAGATTAGAGTATATGTGTTGTTGATTTTATTTATTGTTAAAAAATTTTTTTTTGTTTAAACATCTATACCTTTTGTTCAGACAAATAAAAAGGAAAGAGTGCAAGCCTACATTTCTAAATAATTGTCAAGTTCATTTACAAAGAAGATAATCTTTGTTTTTAAAACATTATATCTTCATTACGTGCTTTTTATTTCTTTCATCAAAGTAGTTCAAGATGTATTGTATTTTGGTTAAAAAATGCTTCCAATAGTTTCAGCAACAAAAATAAATATAATGTGTCTTATTTACCATAAAAAAAATTAAAAAGCTTTTCCAATTACTCCCTAATTGGTCACTCTTTCTCCAGATATGTATCTAGGTTTATAAAATACTCCCAGTACCCACAAGGTGGCATGGCCTTCTTGTGCAATTCAGTTTCATTTGGTTTATTTCTGCTTTAGCTGCTACTTTATTTTAGCTTCTACTCTTTTTATTAAAAATTTGAATTTTACTTTATGGTTTTATTTTTCCTCACTTGCAGCCAGTGTATTTAAGTTTTTAGAGTGAGATGTATTTTTCACAGAGATACTCAACTAAAACTCTTCAGCTTTTTCTATTGTTTAAGCCCACTTTGGAGCTCAAGTTAAATTATTTGACTTTGAATAATTCCTAGTGTCTGTCATGCCTGATAAACACTAGAAATTCAATGTTTGCTGTAGAATTTCATGACTTGCCTTGTCGAAAAGGTATTCAAATACTCAGTATTATCAGAATAATCTATGGATATTTTTTTATCATTCTATTTGCTGGTGAAAAGATCTGTCTTCATTGTCCAGGAAATGCTGTTATTTTATGGCATTACGAAAATATGTGTTACGGTAAAATATCCATCATATCTCGATTGTGAGAAAGGCACAGTTAATTTAATTCATTTTGCTATTTTCTTCGGTAAACATTTGGGCTTGCTCTGTCTATACCCAGAACTGTGGTAAGAGCTAAGAGCATGTGGGCATGAGTAGAACATACATAAGTGATTAGATATTTAATTACAGTGGCGTAATAGCCCACATGCATTCATTTGACAACAATATTTTTTATTTATTGAGTGTATATACGTGTGCCAGGTATTATGGATGATGAATAGTGAATAAAATAGTCAAAAATCTTACATTCGAGGAAGACAAACAACAAACTAGATAAATAAGAAAAATGAATACATAGCATGTTTAATAATGATATGTGCTAGAGAGAAAAAAAAAATAAACAGAAAAGGACCAGTAGGGAAGATTTGAGAATAGTTTATTTTTTAATGTGAGTAGTCAGAGATGGTTTCTCTAAGAAGGTAAACTTGCAAAAAGACCTGAAGAAGGTAAGAACTGAACTGTATTTATCTGGGGAAGGGCATTGTGAGCAGCAAACTTTTCAGGACAGGAAATAACAAAAGCTCCAATGTGGGATGGGACACTACTTTATGTGTACTACCAAAGTCTTGTGTGAAATGAGATGGGAGCAAATGAGAGTGAAGAGCTTGTCGAGGGAAGCTAGAAAAGAATTTTACAGAGGAAGGGAGATAAACCCAGGACCCAGTGAAGAGAAAGGCACTCCAGGTGGAGAGAACAGCAGGAGCAAAGCCACAGATGCATGAAAGCTAAAGTTGTGATTGTGTGGGAAGCAAAAAAATAAGACAGTAAATGGGACCAACACACACATAGTCTTGTATGTACAGCTCTACTTAATATCTACCTAGGAGGAAAAACAGTAATTTTATCAGACTAATTTTGAGAAAGAAAGTAGCTGGGTTTTAATTGAGGCTAACTGTGGTGAAAAAAAAAAATTAACTGACAGTAAATGTGCAGCATAATCTTAACTGATAATTTAGATCTGTTTTACTCTCCAAAGAAATCTGTTTCTTGTCATTGGGATTAGGAAGCTTTGACTTCAGAATGCCTAAAGGACAGAAAGTAAAAGTTTTGAGTGCCCTATATATTCAAGATGTCAGTTTCTTCTTTTGAGATAAGGCCCAGTACATAGTGCCTACCTTGGAATGCACTAAATTTTAGATTTGTGAGATCTCTCATGGTTAATGTAAGTCTCTTTTATGTAGGGGTTTCACCAGAGGGAGAACTCAAGTGATAATATCTGTTTTTTTTAGGTTTTAAACTTTAGTAGGTGTCAGATAAGAAGATGGAAAAGTATCCCTTGAATCTGGACACATTCAACTGTAAACAACTACAATTCTAAATAATGCCAGTGTACTTATGTCAGCTCCCCCTGCCCCTTTTTAAAGATGAAATGGTGGGTTTAAATCTCAGGCTAGGACTTCAGGTTTGTAAGCTGTTATTTATTTTTCTAAAATTCAACTTAATTTCAACTTTCAGACATCACTCTACTAGCATGGCAAAAAAAATTAACTTTGGGAACTTTGGTGGGACTCTTCCTTCCTAAAGTCACGGTAAGTGTTTGAAGGACATGATAACTCGAAGGCCTGTGTGGGGTGGGTTCTACTCCGCACAGACTGCCACAGAGAAACTGTCAACCATGTGTCAGTGTGGCACTTTCAAGCTGTGGATATCGTTCTGGTTGTATGACACCCTCGGGGACAGGAATTTGCTCCTGCATCTGTAGCATTCTAGGGCCATGAGAATCCTTGCTAGGTGACCCTTTGTCCCATATACCTGAATTCTAATTCACTGCCCAAGTTCATGTTCTCTCTCCTGGGCTTTGCCCTAGACATTTCAGCTAGTATACCCTCAGGGCTAGTTTTTGCCTCTATCTCTCTATCCTACAATCCCCCCTCCCCCCTAATTTTTTTTTTTTGAGGCAAATTGTGAAAAAACTTTTTGCCTTTGTTTTATCTTCACTAGTTTGCTTGTTTCTCGAATCACCCATATCCTCTGAAGAGTTGGGCTCTTGGAAACCAGGTCATGTGGCTCTTCTGAGCCAGTAGCTGGAGATAGATTCTCTGCTCTGGGCAGTGAAGGGGAAGAAATATACCAGGGGAAGAAAAAAATTATTATTTCACAATATTTACATAACTTCATATTCATTAAGCCTGTGTTAATAGTCAAAGTATTTATTCATATACATTTGTATGTTTTCTGTGAGTGGCATGGTGACTGGTCTCTACTGAGAAATCTTAGACAACTCCTTTATCATCTTAGAACACTAGTTCCTAACAGATAAACAGTGGACGCTGCCTGCAATCTTCCCTGGGATTGTTGGGAGGATTAAATGAGGCTGGTTAATCATTATGCATGTAGCACCAAGAGTACATTTCTGTCGTTAGTTCGAAATTCTGTGATTTGAACTTCAAGTGCCCGTGGTCTCAAAAGTAGTGAACCCAGTGACGAAACAAAATTAGTAGACTTATTAGATAAAAATCTTTGTTTATATTTTCTTTCCTAGGAAAAGTAAAAAATCTGATTATTGTGTAGATCCTCCTTTTTGTCCAAACCATAAATCTCTTCCATTTTGCCCATTTCCTTCTAACAGAAGCAGCAGCTTTGTGAGCACATTATTTTGTGCACATCTCTGAGAATGTCGTAGCATACTCAGAGCTGAAGAATGGCATGATGCGTGGAGGTTTTCTGTGCCAAGCTTTCTTGAGTAGGGGAGACGCAGCCTGGGGCTTGCACTTGCTTTGGGACTTAGCACATGACTGAGCATACACCAGCTTCCATATTACTGTTTCTTAACTGAGAAAACCTTGGAAGCCAAAGTCCAGGACATCTGAATGGGTGCCCACACAGAGGGGCAGCAGAAGCTGGGCAGCAATAGGGGGCCTGGCATCCCAGACATGCAAACCACTGTTCTCCTTTATGGCCCTTCTCCTGTCTATGCTCCACCTGCCCCCAACAGATACACATATACATACACACTGAGCCCTATGACCTGGCACAAAATAGCTGAGCATCTTCAGATACTATTAACCCCATGATTAAGTGCATGGTGCATTTCAATTCTAGTCTTATTTCTTTTTTTCTTCTGAAGCTTCTTAATTATTTCTTTATTATACCATCTCTCTAAGAAAGATTGATGTCAGATTTAATTGTTTGGTTTTTTGTTTGTTTTACATAGAAAAGTAATAGCACCTATCATATACTGAGCTCTCATTATTTGCTTGGCATTGTGCTGAGCACTTTATATTCATTAAGCTATTTGATCCCTACAACAAACTTCTGAGGTAATAATTACTATTTCCTTATTTTGTTTACAGATGAGGAAACTGAAGCTTAGTAAATTAAGTGGTTGGCATGAGGTCACACAGTAATGGCAAACTTATCATTTCAAACCCAGGCTGTCTGATTCTAGAGTTTAAATACATCAGATCCTGTAGTTCTGGTTTCTCAGTGATGAATTAGGACATGATGCAAGTTTTCCCTGATCAGGAGCCTCTAGTCTTTTTCTACTTATCATCTGCAGGGGTGGCTCCATGGACCTAAAACTTAAACATTTTGGAGAAACCACTCTTAAAAACACACAATTATGAATACAAATTAGAAATATCTATTTATTTATTTATTTAGAATGTAAAATGACATAATATCAAGTAATGAATTTCAGAAAGCTAAATGAGTACCATAAATATCTTAAATTCCAATAATAAAATGTTTTTCTTATTGAACTGATAATTTCCACAACTACTTTGTTTCCTATATTTTTCCCTGTGGAATTTGAATTTCCTTTTCAAACAACAACCAAAAAATAAGTCAGTTATTTTCTTTAGGATGGTTAACTGATTTTTTCAACTTAATAGTTAATAAGAGGGTTGAAATCATACCAACCATATTCTCTCATCATAATACTTTGAAACTAGAAATCAACTGCAAAAGAAAACAGTAAGAATCACAATACATGGAGATTAAACAACAACATGCTACTGAAAGATAACTGCATCACAAAGAATAAAAGAAGAGATCAAGATATACATAGAAACAAATGATAATGATGGTACAACATATCAAATCTTTTGGGACATGGCAAAAGCGGTCATAAGAAGAAAGTTCATATCATTACAGGCCTAGCTCCAAAAATAAGAATGAACCCAAATAAACAACTAATGCTTCATCTTAAAAAACTAGAAAAGGAAGAACAAAATAAGGCCTAAAGTCAACAGAAGAAAAGAAAAAATAATCAAAATTAGAGCAGAAATAAATAAAATTGAAACAAAAACAGATAGAAAAAATAAATACAATAAAGAGCTGGTTCTTTGAGAAGGTTAATAAAATTGACAAAACCCTGGCTAGACTTGCTAATGAAAAAGAGAAAGGACACAAATAAACAAAATCAAGGACAAAAGAGGAGAAATTATGACTGACATCACAGGAAATACAAAGGATCATACAAGAATACTTGAAAAGTATATAACAACAAAATTTAATAACCTAGAAGAAATGGACCAGTACTTAGAAAATAAACAATCTTCCTAGAATTGGTCAAATGCAAGATTAGAAAATCTAAATAGATTGATCAGCAGTATGGAAATTGAAACAATCATTAAAACCTATCAAAAAATAAAAGTCTAGGACAGATGGCTTCACCAGCTTATTCTACCAACATTCAAAGAAAGTTTAATACCTATTCTCTCAAACTCTTACAAAAAATCAAGGAGGAAACAATACTTCCCAACCCATTTATGAGTCCAATATTACTCTGATACCGAAACCTGGTAAAGATAACACAAAAAAAAGAAAACTACAGACAAAATATCTCTCATGAACACCATGCAAAAATCCTAAATAAGAACTAGATAACTGAATACAAACATATTAAAAAGATTTAACCATGATCAAGTGGGCTTCATCCCAGGGGCACAGGGATGGTTCGGCATATGCAAATCAATTAATGTCATACACCACATAAATTAAAAAATAAGAATCATATGATCATATCAATAGATGGAGAAAAAGCCTTTGACAAGATACAGCATCCATTTATGATCAAAACACTTAAGAAAATCGGTATAGAGAAGGAAGGTACTTTAACATAATAAAGATCATATATGACAAGCCCTCACAACATTATACTTAATAGTGAAAAACTGAAAACCTTCCCTCTAAATCAGGAACAAGGCGAAGCTTTCCACTATTACCACTGTTATTCAATATAACAATGGAGATCCTAGTAAGTGCCATCAGGCAAGAGAAAGATATAAAAGGCATCCAAATAGGAAACAAAGAAGTCAAACTGTCACTATTTGCAGATGACATGATTCTCTAATAGAAAACCCTAAAGACTCCACAAGAACACTACTAGAAACAATAAGCAAATACAGTAAAGTCTCTGGATACAAAATCAATGTTCAAAAATCCATAGTTTCCTATACTCTAATAATGAAGTGTCAGAAAAAGAAGTGGAAAAAATAATTCCTTTTGCAATTGCAACAAAAAGAATAAAATACCTAGGAATAAATTTAATGAAACATGTGAAGGACCTATATAATGAAAACTACAAGACCCTATTAAAAGAAATGAAGAAGATACAAAGAAATGGAAAGATATTCCATGTTCTTGGATTGGAAGAATCAACATAGTTAAAATGACCATATTACCTAAAGCATTATACAGATTTAATGCAATCCCCATCAAAATCCCATTGGCATTTTTTAAAGAAATAGAACAAAAAAATCATCAGATTTGTATGGAAGCAAAAAGACCCCAATTGCCAAAGCCATCCTGAGAAAAAAGAATGAGGCTGGAGGCATCACTCTGCCGACTTCAAATTATATACAAAGTGACAGTAATCAAAACGGCATGGTATTGGCAGAAAAACAGACACATGGACCAGTGGAACAGAATGAGAGTCCAGAAGTAAACCATATTTATATGGGCAAATAATTTTTGACAAAAAAGCCAAAAACATACAGTGGAGAAAGGAAAGCCTCTTCAATAAATGGTGCTGGGAAAACTGGAAAGCCACCTGCAAAAGAATGAAACTAGACTCAAAATTAACTCAAAATGGATTAAGGACCTGAATATAAGACCTGAAACAATAAAATGCATAGAAGAAAACATAGGAACTAAACTCAAGGACCTTGGACTTAAAGAGGATTTTATGAATTTGACCTCAAAGCAAGGGAAGTAAAAGCTAAAATAAATGAATGGACTATCAAACTAAAAAGCTTCTCTGCAAAAGAAATGTCAACAAGGTAAAGAGACAACCATCTGAATGGGAAAATATATTTGCAAGCAACGCCTCTGATAAGGGCCTAATATCCAAAATATACAAAGAACTCATATGACTCAATAATAACAAAAAAAAAAAATGATCCAATCAAAAAATGGGCAGAGGACCTGAACAGACACTTCTCCCTAGAGGACATACAAATGGCCAACAAATATATGAAAAGATGCTCAACATGCTAGCTATTAGGGAAATGCAAATCAAAACCACAATGAGATACCATCTCACACCTGTTAGAATAGCTATAATCAACAGGACAAGTAATAACAAATGTTGGAGAGGATGTGAGAAAAGGAACCCTCATACACTGCTGTGGGACTGCAAATTGGTACAGCCACTATGGAAAACAGTATGGAGGTTCCTCAAAAAACTAAGAATTGATCTCATATGATCCAGCAATCCCTCTACTGGGTATTTACCCCAAAGACTTGAAAACCCATATCTGAAAAGATATTTCACCAATGTTCATAGCAGCATTATTCACAGTGGCCAGGACATGGAAGCAACCGAAGTGTCCTATGATAGATGATTGGCTAAAGAAGCTGTGGTACATATATACAATGGAATATTACTCAGCCATAAGAAGAGATGAAATACTGCCATTTGTGACAACATGGATGGACCTTCGAGATAATCATGCTAAGCGAAATAAGCCAGATAGAAAAAGTTGAAAATCACATGATATCGCTTATATGTAGATATAAACCTAAAAGCAACAAATGAACAGGACAAACAAACGGACTCAGGACATGGACAATGGACTAGTCATTACCAGAGTAGGGGTGGGAGGAGGGAGAGGAGACAGGTAAAGAAGTCAAAATAGGGGTAGGATGAAGTAGGTAAAGGGGATCAAATATATGGTAGTTGAAGGAAACTAGACTTGGAGTGGTAATCACACAATGGAATATATAGATATCAAATTATAATACATACATGAAAATTATATAATTATATTAACCAATGTTACCCCAATAAACAATAAAAATAAAATAAATGTAAATTAATAGTTGAGATGCACCAAAGATCAAGGAACTGATCTCTACCGGGCAAGCTTAGACAACTTATAAATAGTCATACTCACTTTGGGTAGAGTCACTGCAGATTTCTCACATAAAAACCAGGAATTCTGACAAATTCTATTTGTGAAATTCATATCAAAAAGAAAAAAATGTGAAGTGCATTTGTAATTGTATACACAACATTATCAAGAATATTCCTGACAGGAGAGAACTTCTATTATGACTAAGCATCAAGGAGAATTCAGTTTCCTACTTACAAATTTACATGTTACAGGGTTATTTACAGACAACTGCTAATTCAATACATCTCAAACTTGGATGTCCTTTCCTTTCTACATAATTCTAGTGCTGGGTGTTATGGGACATGTTTGTATCATGATAGAACGCTGACCCTGTATCTTCATGGCACAACACCAGGAGAGTCAGCACAGTAGGAAGGAGGAAGCCCGGAACCCAACACTAACTACAGGACCCCAATGCACATAAAAGTGCCTGTGAACCATGTCAGTATATCCCAATGAACCACAAAATGTGCATCCACAGCCCAACCTCACCTTAGATCCCAGAAACACCACATCAACACTGTCTGACTGAAGAAAGTGGGACAGAAATTGGAGCGGAAAGAGATAGCTGCCTGAACCAAAACGGCTTTGATTTTAATGTCTATTTTTTCAAATTTCACAAAAACTCATGGCCATGTGAACACATCCTATTGCCTGTCCAAAAGCCTTGGATGTAAGGTGCATAAATGAAGGGGTCTGAAGCTTAAACTTCATGAGGCTTTTGGGCAAAGGAAGGCTTTTCATCCATTATAATATCTCTCTTTTTTTTTTTTTGCTGTGAAAATGATACATGATTGCACTTCATTTTTGTATTGTATTTAATTATCAATGTCTCAAAGTTCTTTGTAACAAAATCCTTGACTGCTCAAGATTTATTTGCACTTAGTCACCATTAGCTCTAGAGATATCTTTTGTATACCTTAAGGTTTCCAAACATATATAGCTTCATGGGAATTCAGTAAAGAATCACAAGACCTTTAAGATGCTCAATTTATTCTCTGACCCTAGTTTTTAAAGAAAGCAGAGGCAGAGTTGAACTTGGCAAGCAGACAACCACAGTTACAATTATAAATACTATTTAATTATGACATAAAAATGCAATGGGTCACACTGGGACACCTACCTAACTTATTAAAAATGAAAAAATTGTTAACTAGTTGTTTGTTTTTCCCAAACAAACAACTGGTTTAATTTTCCACATAGGATAAATCCATAAGTTTTCTCATCTGTAAATGAAACATAATCTAACCTCCTTCTAGATGACAAATTAATGAAAGAGAAACTATGTCTTTTTAGCTTACTCTTATATCTTCAATTTCCAGAGTATTAGAAAAGATGAAATAAACTAGCATGAAATATTTGGTAGATGAATGAAATCAAAGGATATCAGTTATTCAGCTATGACACGTACTAATACAATTTTCTGTTGCTATTGTAGCAAATTATCACAAACTCGGTGGCTTAAAACAATACAAATTTATTATTTACAGTTCTGAAAGTCAGATTCAAAACGAGTCTTATGGAGGCAAGATCAAAGTGTCAGCAGGATTGCATTCCTTCTGGAGGCTCCAGGGGAGACGCCACTGCCTTTATCAGCTTCTAGAGGCCTCTCGCTTGCCTTGGCTCATTGCCCCTTCCTCCATGTTCAAAGCCTGTCACTCCAACCTCTGGTTCTCTTGTCTCATCTGCTTTTTCTGACTCTGATTCTATCACCTCCTTCTTATAAGTACACTTGTGATTTTACTAGGCCCATTGAGACAACTTCAGATAATCTTCTCAAGATCCTTAACTTAATTCCATACGTAAATTTCCTTTTGCCATGTAAGGTAAAATGTTCACTGATTCTGGGGGTTAGGATGTGGACATCTCTGGGGGCAATTACTTTACCACACAGAATAAGCAAATATCATTCCCAGAATATTCCTTTTTAGGAACATTTACTGGAACCCATAGAGTTTAGAGCTGACTTCTAGGCTAGTATTTTGTTTGTTTGTTTGTTTGTTTGTTTGTTTTGAAATAGTAGAAATTTTTACTAACGTAGAAATTTTTAAATTCTAGTGTTCAAAAAGATTTCCTGGACACAAAGACCACAAAAAGTTTATATTCACACCAAGAAGTAGTACAGATGATGAGGAAATGAGCTCTGTAGCAAGGCTCTCTTGTCTTAGCAATTTATAATCTGGATGAGTGGATGTAGAACAGGTATAAGATTCTCACCACCCCTGCCCTGTCAGTTCTTTCCTTATTGCTTATTCAATTCTGGGAAGACTCAATATGCTCTATTAATAAGTACTTCTTTCCTTTTCTCCATTGCTTCTCCTTGTCTTATATGAGTTACACAGAAACTAACTTGACTTGTGACAAGAGTAAGATATTTGTATAATGATGCTTCTCAGAGAACTGATAACTTAATCAAAAAGGTATATTATAATAATGAAAATGTTTTTAGCAGAATATGGTTTGCAGACTCCCTCAATGTGAACTAATGACAGAATTTCTGACACATTCTAGGAGCTCAATATATATTTTGAACTAATTACACATTTATAGATAATGAGGATAGCATAAAGTCGTTTTAGTCCCATAGAGCGCTAACTCCTTCTAGATGTCCTGGCTGGGATATAACAGTGATTTTAAAGACACAAATTCCATGATTAAATAAGGAATAGGTAGAAACAAGAAGAGAGTGGTCCCAGGATCTAGTGAGTACCTTATAGACAGACAATAGGTGTAAAAAAACTTTTTGAATTTTGGTTCACTATTGCACATTAAAACATTACAGTGTTAGTTTTCAGGTCTGACTCAACAAAGTGCCACCACTGAGTCATCTGACCACTTCCTGGGTTTTTCCCCTTGAAGCCTTCACACCCAGGGTCTTCTTGTACCCCACCCTGATGGGTGATGATCTCAACAGGGTTCATTAACTAAAGCCTTGACAGACCCTGCTTATGTCATGGTCCCTGTGGAAACCAAGATTCCATCTCTGGAGGCTGACACTAGAGAAGGTTTAAACAACAGCAATTAGTTGGGAATTTTTCTCCTACGAGTCATCTGTGAGAACCATCTGACCTCACAAGCAAGATTCTCTGTGGTGAGAAAGGGTGGTATGTGCCTTACAGGAAATGCAAAAATGACTTCAGGGCAGTACATACATGATTAGCCAAAGAGTAATGTGTAGCACTGGAATATTGCTTTATAATTTGAGAATAGGCAGATAACCAGGGAGAAGGAGAGACCAGAGATCAGTGATGAAGGATGGGGTTGAGGAAACAGTCTAAAGAAAAAGAGCTCTTGCAGGCTCACTCAGTTATTCAGCAGATAAGCGCTGAGCACTTGTAGTGGGGCAATCCGCTGTTCTGATCCTTCCTCCTCCTTGCCCCTGTTTTCTCCTGCTGCCAGCTCTCTTTTTGTTCGCAATTTGAATATTTTTCATACTCAGAGCTGTGTAAACTTCTCTTCATCACCAGATTCTTTGATCTATGAACAATAGCAGTCCTTTGAATAGCAGAATAGGAAGATTTGTTTCATAATTTCACTTTTTTAAGAGACTTTGAACGTAAGCATGTCAGGATCATTTAAAGTTAAAGGGTTCTCATGGTTTGACCACACCCTGACCTTTTTTTGGTCCTCTTATTTCCTTTTCATAATGTTTTTATTTTTTACCCAATTTGGTCACACTCTTTTGAGGCTAATTATATACTGGCCTTGCAATCTTCACAAGATTTGCACATGACAAGTTTGATTTGCTTGTTAGTCGGTGAAGGCAATCTTCAAAATGAAGCTTCATAAATAACCAAAAGGAAGATTTTATACTCAACAGTAAAGCTAATTTATACTTACAAAGATTTTTTTCTATGATGCATTATACAGTGTTAGGCATAATATTTTAATCTCCTACACTTTAACACGCATTTCAGCCATCCTGACTTTGATTGACCTATGGCATCTGGATGCTTCGTAATATAGTGTGAGACATAAAGCACTCCATCACATTATGGGCTGTAGTGTGTTATTATGCAATAGCTTTAGATTTTTCCCTCTCTTTTTTTTTACGCACACTCATGCATGCACACACACATGCACGCACACATTCCAATGTTTACATTCAGTGGTCCCCAAAGTTAAGTAATATTTCTCCCTCTTCTTTATCCACTGTTTACTCTGTTAATGGAACAAAAGCAACTCTGTTCATTTCTGGGAGAGTCTAAAGATGTGTTTATATAGATAGCAACACATGCCAACAACCCAATATAGAAGACTTTTTCCTAGGATTCTCTTAGCACTCATCATAAAGTACCACAAATGACCCAACCAATAAATAACCTATCAGGAAAAAATGTGTTATGGGAAAAAGGTGCATAGAGATGTGGGTTCTAGAAATAGTTTAACTACTAATTAGTATTGTGACTTTAAGAAAATCATTGTACGTTTCTAAACCTCTTAAACAGACTATTACCTATCGTACCTACTTCCTGGGTTGAGGACAAAATGAGGTAACACATGCAAAAAGCAGCTCAAACAATTTAATCTTTCTCATAGACAACTTTTAAAGTCAATTATGTCTCAGTTTGTAGAGTTATTTTAGAAGGAAATTATTTCTTTCTTTGCGTAAGTATTTTACTTGTGAAACCATTTTAAAAATGGGGTTAACTTTTAAGACAATAACCACACTTATTAAATGAAACTAGATGAGCCACTAAAAAATTCTTTAGTTTATATTCCAAGATTTGGATTGAGGCTCCTTATATAACACTCAAAAGTCCTTACCTTTACACATAATCAGACTTGGACACTTGGCAAACTACTGACAACTTGAGACAGCTGTAAGTACATAACCCTCCTTCAAACTCCAGGTGGGCAGAGACTTAGCTTTTCATCTGATTTCCTGCATACACAGCCAATTAAGAGATTGAAAGGACACACCAGTTTTAAACTTTGTTATTTACTGACACTGGCAGTGTGCTAGCACTGTGTTTTGACTGAATTGACAGGACATATTTATAGGGAAGAATTCCACCTAGATTCTTTTGTTCTGCTCATTACAATTGATTTGTTACTGGTACAAACTCAGGGTTATTATAATAATGAGCACAGACATTAATGTAACAAAATAGTATTTTCCAGGGAAAGTAATATCCAAATACAAGCCTGGTTTTCTACAACTCTTAGTGAGAACCTTCCAACACTCTGATACTGAGCTCATTTTTAGTGTTCCATGTTAAGCTGAGATTCCTTTACTTTTATTCTTTTTTGGTTTCCATATTAAAACTTTCCAGGTCACGATTAGGTCTATTTTGTGCCATGCAATGCCAGTGAAGTGATAAACACTCTCACATAAGTCAAAGGCAGGATTTGAAGAGTGCAGGTGTTGAGAAGATTACACGCCATGCGATGTTTGACTGTGGGATTCATTACAGCTTATGGGAAGATAGCAGCACTTGAAGGACTCAAATGACAGAAACACGGTTGCAACTTGCTGCCAAGCCATACAGATGTGGGGGGAATGTTTAAAATTCATCTAATAGAGACTCGTTCAAGACCACCTGAGCCACCTCTGTGGCTCTTGTCCCTGGTTTGTTAGAGCCACAGGCTTACACACCTGCCAAGAAGTGTGAACACCCCTCTAGGTCTTTGTAAAATGCATCTGTGCGTAACTTTCGATAGCTTTTACAAAACATGCAATTACTGCTCAGAGTAACTTCCCTTCGGCTGCTTTTTAGTCAAGAGAAGTAGGTGTAAACATTTCCCAGCAGGTTAGAATTCCAACTGCCACTTGGATCCTAGGCGAAAGGGCCTTTTTATATTGTTTGTGTATGTATTCAATGTACAGTCCAGCTGCAAAATTAAGGATCGAAGGACATGTAGTCTGGGAAAAAAACATAGGTTTGTGTAAATAATTCACCTTTGAAATAATTTTGGGAATGGTCATTGGAAGTAAGCAATAATAAATGATTCAATTGTGGTGAACAAAATGTGTCAATATGCTTTGATACTCCTATTTAGCAATATCAATTGCCTTTTTATGTATAAAAGTCATGAATAAGGAGATTTAGGGAGAAATAGGAGTGATACGCTGAGTTGCACACTCATTAACTCTTGCCTTTTGAAATGGAAGAAAATGATGTTCAAGTGGCTGTAGCCGTCTTTAGAGTAAGGACCATGATGACAAGGTTTAACACAAACTCCTTTCCATTGCCTGAGGACCGAGACCCTGGAACACTAATACTTTTATCTAGGACAGTTTCCTGCCAGGCTGGCCACCTGAGCAGAGGCTTTCCTAGTATCAGAGGCTTTGGAGTTCGAATCAAATTCTTCACACTCAGACATATCAGAAAACTTTCATCATCTTCAGAAGAGTTGAGCAAGAACAATGGTGACTTTTATATTAATTTATTTTGATCTGTGGTTAATCAGTTCTCTACCAGCTTCCCTAAACACTGGAGTCTTTTGGTTCCACGAATCCTTTCTTCTGCCATGTAAACCCTCTTTCCTCTCGCACACTCTCCAGGTCTACCTCTAGCTTTTCTCATTTCCCTTGCAGGCCCTTCTTCCCCACAGAAGCTACTCTGTGATGGCACTAGAGTTACATTTGCACTCTGTCCAGATGATGTGAAGATTTTTTTTTTTAATATGGCTTTCACTTTTCTCTTTTCACCCTCCTTTTAGGAAGCCAGACTTGGCACAGTCCTCTCACCATCGTTTTCACGAATCAAAACTACTAGAGATGGTAAAGTACCAATTAGACAAGGATCATAAATACAAAAGTGCTTAGAGAATTCAGCTCAGAAGATAACCTTATTTAGATGCTAATATTTTCTCTTTTATTTCCTTTCTTCCCTCCCTCCCTTCCTTTCTCCCCTCTTTTCCTTACTTCTTTTCCTTTTCTTCCTTCCTTCCTTCCTTCCTTCCTTCCTTCCTTCCTTCCTTCCTTCCTTGTTTTCTTCTTCCAAAATGTCTGTTAAGTTACTTTCATATGCTAGTACATCCAAAGACAAATAGTATATTTAAATGAGGTGATTTGCAGCAAGTTTAATAAATGAGGAAATTTGCAAAGGTGTAGGCTGGGGTTAGGACACTAACAAGGTAGAGTGTAAAACTCCGGATCTTAGTAACAATGGAGATCCACTTCTACCTCTAGGCAACAATCCAAAAAGGTTGCTACAACCCAGAAAGGAAAACTGCATGGAGAGGGCCTCCTGAGAGGAACCATAGCCATAAAGAGAAGGATACAGCCAATTAGCAGCAACTCGGTTTATTTTCAGTTCTTATTCTCTTATCTTCCAGTCTTTCGTTAGGGCCTCCCAAAGGCCTACACAACTGATAGGCAAATACAAGAGAGCCCGCAATTCAGCCTCCAAGGTACAAAAGTGGGAGATGGGTACAAAGTGAGTGATGAGTAGGGGACAAGCTGAGTCCAGCTGGTCGCTGGAGTACACCTGGTGATAGAAACATGACAAAGGCAAAGCTCTGCTATTCAGGAAGTTTATATCCTCAGTGGGGCAAAAGAAAACATAATGGAGGATTACAATGTGTGTGCAGAGAAGAGAGAAAAATTTAAACCCAATTGAAAAGTGCTATGGGAGGGAAGGGGCGTAAATTGGGGAGCATTGTTCAAAGGCTTCTTAGAAGAAAGCATGGCCTTGGCTGAATCTTTAATAAGATGTAGGTAGAGATAGATGGTAGAGCATTAGAGCAGAAGGAGCAGCATGTACGAAGGCCAAGAAGTGTGAAATGGATTATGTGTTGCAAAACTGGACAATATAATGAAAAAGACAGTGGTCAGAGATGCAGCTGGAAAACAGAACTTTATTCTATAGACAATAGATATCTTCAGGAGGTGAGAGACCGAACCAAATGTCACTTAAGAAGATTACACTATGTGCAGTCACATAATGTATGTGCTGTTTGAAGTGAAGTAAGATTGGAGCCTTGAGACGAGTTAGGAGTCTAATGCAGTAAAACAGTAGAGGGATGCAAACGGAGGGACACACAGAGAAAACTTTTGTCCAAAGTTCTAAGTCCAGCTACAAGCATTCTAGCTTTCCCTTTCTGAGTCTGCAAAACATACATATTTCCTAAGTCTAAGCTGTTCCTATTTCTGATCCATGCTAAGAAGAAATGTGTCTTCCCATCAGCAGACTCTCCTGAACTAACTTTTTTCCCCTTTCTTTCATTATGGTTTTTTCTCTATGGAGGCTTGGGTTGCATGCCGTTCTCTAGGCTCCCAAAGGACTCAATCAACACCTAACTTCTATTATTTATTTCTCTATAATAAAAATGACCTGTTTATCTCTTTTTCACCCCTGAAGAGTGAGGTTCTTGGAGACCGAGACCTCATCTTATTCACTTGTGTGTCTGTAGTACCTAAACCAGAGTAGGTTTTCTATATTTGTTTACTGAACTGAGATGAACTGAACTTCGGACCACCTTTTTGTCTAAGCTCCCAGTTTTTAGAAGAATGGAGTTAGGAAAGAGGAGGCACAACCTCCTGACTGGCCAGTTTCACTGAATCTACACTGACACTCAGAAGGATGACAGATGGCACAAACCAGATTACCATCATATCTAAATTTCCACCCAGAAATCTGGGTTGTCTAAAACTCCCTTTACCCTCTAGAGTTATTTTTTTTTTACAAAGATCCGAGAGCTTCATGTAGCAAAATGTTATTTTGGAGAAATTTGTAAATTTTGAAGACACATATAGCAATAATATCCTGCATATACAATCAATAGTTAATTTCTTATATACCTAGCTTATATCAGTTTATATATGAAAACAGGAATGCTTAGACAATAGCAAGATCAGGCAAAGTCTCCAATAAAACCTGAAGTGCAGGGAAACAGATCTGTCACATGTGCTCTTCCAAATTAAGTAATCCTTAAGAAAAGATGAAAGAATGCAAATAGCTGGACCTGACCATCCAAAGGGGGACAATACTAGAAGGATATATCACAAAGAGAGAATTGGTAGGATGGTAAAGACAAAATTACATAACAGTTGTAATATTCTGGGCATGTATTTTGGGGCTTGATAGTTTATTTATACTAGCTCTAATCCTCATGATAATCCTGTAGGGTAGATATAATTTTTCCCCATTTTATAGGTAGGTTCACTGAAGCTCAAAGCAGTTCTTCCATTCAGCAGACATTTACTGGTCCCTACTAGATGGTGGCACTGTGCTAGTTCAATACCTTTCTCAAAGCCACTCAGTAGAGTGTATTCTGAACCCTCATCTGTCTTGAGTCAAAAGACCGGTTTTGTCACTACATAATTTTGCTTTTTCAACTCACTGGGTTGTAGCTTTGGAGCAATGTTTTCTTAAATCTATTGTTTTATTTTGGGGGCACCATTTCCTTGATTCTGTTGTATTAGCATAACTGTAACTTTTGGAACACTGTGTTGCTATAATATTTTCAGACTTACAGGTTTCAGATAGCATCTAAACTAAACCTCCCAGCATTTTAACACCACACCAGCTGAAGTTGCGCCCAATCTAATCCAGCCTGGAGCGCAGTTCTCTATGTGGGCAGAATGTGTACGTGAAGGCTTTCAGTGGGAGAGAGTTAATTCTCAACACTTCTCATTATGTTCTTACTGGGACTCTAATTAATATGTCTTGAGTTTTGATAGAGCAATTATAAACATGCATGTTAGTTATTTCTGTAATGACATACTCCAATGGATGCCTATATAAACTTTGCTCTTCTTCATTCTGTCCTAACCCCAAATATTCCTCTTCATGGCTCCCTGTGGCCTGCTTCAAGGTGATTAATATGAAAAAAATATTTCCCTTCTCATACCTTCCTTAAGTTTTTGCTTGACTGGGACTTTTATGACTGATGGTCGCTAGCTCCAATATTACTCCATGTTTTTCAAAGATAGTTGAAGGAAAATGTGGGAAATGTCACAATGTCCACTACTGCATGCTCAGTGTCATACTTTTTTTTTTTATATATATATTATATGGCCAGGCCAGTTATAAGCCATACTAAAAATACTTTATTTTATTTTATTTTATTTTTTCAATTACAGTTGATATATAATTTTTTATTAGCTTTAGGTTTACAACATAGTGAATTAAACATTTATATAACTTACAAAGTGATTATCCCAGCAAAAATCTAGTACCTATCTGACACTATATATAATTATTATAATATTATTGACTATATTCCTGTGCAGTACTTTACATCCCTATGACTGCTTTTTAGCTACCAATTTGTACCTCTTAATCCCTTCCCACCCTGTATCCATTTTAAAAACAGCTCCCAGAGAGTAAAACCTTGGTTTGATGATATCAAAGATAGATTCTTCCCCTTCCTATGGGTCTCCATGTTCCCCTACCTCTTTCCCACCACCAAAGATAGCTCTCTGTGACCAAAGAACTGGATTTATAATTAATTTTTGTTTGTCTAAAAAGTGATGAAAGATCAAGAACTGGTTGTCAGGAAAATTAATAATTTGGTGGAATTTGTCCTTGGTAACCTAGATCCTTTAAGATGGCCCCATGCACCTTTCTTCAGACACCCTTTTACCTAGAATTAAGCTCCTGGGACCAGTGCTGGAGGGACTTCATATTTTGTCATTATTGTTTTGCTTCTTTTTCCCTTTCCTTTCCAACATGACCTTTTTTCTTACTCAGAAAGTTACCTGTTTTGAAACATATTATAAGTTGCTACATTTTCTATCGAATAAATTGATAAAAATAAAAATAAGAGCTAACTTTTTTATTGAGTATTTTTGAGTACTTACTGTGATAGACATTATGCTAAGCAATTTACATGCATTATCTCAGTCCTCATAACAACTGCTGTACTCTAACAGAATTTAGCCATTCATTTATTTACTTGTTTAGTTATTCAAACGATATGCCCTGAGTGTCCACCTATGTGCACTAGTATTCTAGCCCTTGAGAATACAGTGTTTAATAAGACACTGGTCTGATTGAGCTTATAGTTTAGACAAGGAAACAGTAACAAATAAGAAGATAAATAAGATTGTTTCAGATAGTAATAAGTGGCATGAGGAAAATAAAATAAGAGAGTGTAATAAAGATGGAATTAGAGTAATGAGAGAAGATTTCTTTGAGGCAGTAATTTTAAAATTCACACCTAAATGAAAATGAGTTATGTATACAAGTGTCTCAGAGAACATTCTAGAAAAAGGAAACAGTATGCATAAAGGCCTCTGGAAATGTAAATAAACTAAGAGGAACAAGAAGAAGGCTAATGAGCAAGAGAAGAGTTAGATTAGAGAATGGCTCATAGCTGGGTGCCAGCACATATAAAGCCTTGTAGGCAATGGAAGGGATTTGGATTATATTGCAAGAATCAGAATAGGAGAACGGCATAGTCTGATCTATAATTTAAAAGATCACCATAAAGAATGGATTGTAGGATTCAACAGTTATAAATAGACATGTTACAAGACTATTGAATAGTCCAGAAAAAAGGTGATGGTGACTTAAATGCCAAACGTAGAAGTGAAAGTGGTTCAATATTCAAGACAGATGCAAGAGAACTTTGGAGGTAGAGCATTAGGTAATAGAATGAATGTGGCGAGAGGTGATGGGAAGAGGAATGAAGGATGACTCATAGTTTTTAGCTTGAGCAGTTAGGTTGTGTCATGATCGAGATGGGATGAATGGGGACAAAAGTGGGGTTATGGTGTTTGGGGTTTTTTTTGTTGTTTTTTTCCTGATGGGATGGATTGAGGGAAATTCAGAATTTTGCTTGGCATGTCTTTTAGACATCCAATAAAGATGCCAAGTTGGATATGAGTCTAACATCCAGGAGATCAGTCAGGGTAAGACATGTAAATTTGGGATATTATAGTATTTAGCTTACGGTGGTATTCAGTCTTAGGACTGAATGAGATGTCCTTGAATATAGAAAAGAAGAAAAGAGAGTTCAGGCTTGAGTTCTCAGTCACTCCAAGACTTAAAGTTTATGTGGAAAGAGAGGATCCAACAGAGGAAACTAAAAAGGCAGTGACCAAAAAAGTAGGTAGGAAATTTGGAGTGGAGTCATAGGCAGCAAAGAGGAGAAAGTATTTCAAGAAAGGAGCATGATCTCCTGTGTCCACTGATGCTGAGAGGTTGAATAAGATAGCAACAGAGAATGACCACAGAATTACATGGAAGCTAAGGAGATTAAAGCTTATTAGAGAAAAATGGAAGGTTAGGAAGAAAATCAAAGGCTTAGAGAGAGAATAATTAATTCAGAGTTTGAACTCAATTCTGGATTTCAACCCAAGAAGCCTGACTTCAAAGCCAAACTCAGAACTTATCTCTGTGTCAAGAAAAAGAATAAAGGCAATACTTAGTCACCTCTTCCCCCTTCTTTTCTGAGTAACCAATGTTCTGTGACCTCAGGAAGCCAGTGATGTGTGGATGTTTCCTGGTCCAGAGAAGGGCTGTGACTCTATGACCGATGGGCAGTGGGAAGGAAAGAGAGCATGCCAGTAAAGGTAGTGTGAGGGAATACTTCGAGAGAGCTTCTTTTAAATTATACCATTTAATTATTTACATATACATAGTTTTAGTATTTCATCAGGCATTATATTATACATTCTCTCATTGATTTCTATAGCAACTCAATAAATTAGAAATAATTCTAACATGTCAAGAAGACCTATACCTGTATGGAAATTCATAAGAAATGCAGGGAGAGGATTATAATTACAAAGCAATCATTTGAATATTAAATATTTTTTTATTTTCAGTTAGCATAGCTATTTGATCTCTGCCTTCATATGAATGCTTGAAAATCCTGTATTACACCATGTATTCATCTATTCATCCATCCATCCATCCATTCATCCACCCACCCACCCACCCACACATCTATTTATCTGTCCATCCATACACCCATTCATTCATTCATTCATTCATTCATTCATCAGAACTATACTACTTTAGGCTTGTCACCAGACCTTCAACATCAAAGCATAGAACTTATTCTTAAGAAACTTATGTTTGCTGGGATGAAAAAGTTACAAAAGTAGAAAGGGCAACATTTGCTATGATAAACATAGTACATGTATTATGCCTCACAGTGCTGGGGTCAATACTTATTGGAATTTGCTTGTCAGAAGAAGTATTATAGGGCTAAAAGAAGGGATCAGTTAATTGCTCTGGATAAGGTAAAAATGGCTTCATTAAAGTATTGCCAGATTGGTTTGGTGGATTCCAGAGCACAAGGTTAGGAACAAGGAAAGGGTAAGGTTGCAAGATATTTACAACAGATTCTTCAGACAGAAGTTGTGATATCAGTAAGGGCACGGAGGGGTGAAACAATATTGGTATGATCATGTGAAATTTCAATTAGCTTACTATGGCTGAGCACAGTTTAGAGATGGAGGGTAATTAAAGTGAGAAATGAGATTAACTAGCTATTTAGTAATAGCTAATTATTATGTACAAGAATTACTTCTTTGAAATTTTGAATGAACTCAAAAGATATACATACTATTATTACCTTTTTTACAGATGTAAATCAAAACATTGAGATTTTAAGTAATTTGCCATTGATCAGAAAGCTGGTAGGTGGCCGAATTGGGGTTTGAATTCAGGTAATCTGGCTCTGAATCCTATCCCTCCAAAGCCACATTTAGGGCCTATTATGCAATTCTAAAAATTCTGCGCTTTAATCTGCAAAATGGGTTCTGTGTAAAACTTCATATGTCATCACTTCCATAGAATTTCATGGTTCCTTGGATAGAATTCATCCATCCCTGGTAGAATTCAGGGGTCTATGAATTTGGATAGAGAAAAAATTACATCTTTAAATTACACAAATTCAAGCTGTATTGTAGCATTTCTTAAAGCGTGAGTTTACATAGCAAACCTCAATAGTACCTATGGCTGATATTTTCACATCATATCATATTGCAGGTATCTTGAAATACATTACTACTACTGTTATTCAAATTCCAATAGTTATTGGGCCTGCTGCTAGGTCTTATTATGTAGTGCATTAATGGAGACATATATTTACTATATCACAACTGTTTTTAAAAATTTGATGGTGTTTTTCAATATCATTGGTTTCTTTTGTGATCCTCTGCATTTAAAAATCATTATTAAGAGTAGGGATCCACA
Organism: Eonycteris spelaea; assembly: GCA_003508835.1. Lineage (NCBI taxonomy): Eukaryota > Metazoa > Chordata > Mammalia > Chiroptera > Pteropodidae > Eonycteris > Eonycteris spelaea. The sequence continues at coordinate 2,379,113 of PUFA01000053.1, forward strand.
GGCTTCTCTAGACTGCCAAAAGAATCATGGTACACATACATAAAAATAAATAAGTAAATAAACAAAGAAACAAACAAATAAATATATATAGAGAGAGATAGATAGATAAGTGGTTAACAAACCCGACTAGCCTAAGTTCTCACAAAATATAAAAATTCCTTGGTTACATTAATGAGAGGCAATTGTGTACAATTTGTTTAATATTAATGATTGGAGAAGTCACTATCTAATAAATGAATACTTTTTGCTTCTTTAAACCTTGAATTTTTTAAAAAAAATTCTTTTTTATGTTGAAAGTAATAACTGCAAACTTAAACTTTCTCCCTCCTCTTTTTAGCACTGCCCTTTCCTCTTGAGCTATGTTCCTTTTAAAAAATGTGAACACTTTTTTGTTTAGTTTCTTTGAAATCTGTTTTCCTGAAGACCACGGTATGCTTCTGACTCTTCTCGTTTTCTCACCCCTCACTCTTACGAATCTCCAGAATATCAGGGTAATCATCTCATAAGTTTCCTGTTACTGAAACATCACCATGTAGTCTTTCCCTGAAATTCACAATTGAGTCGAGTCGCATTTCTCCTTACTGCTTCCTCAACCATGTGAAAGATGAAACTATTAGTAAAGCGAGTCAAGAATTTATCAGATACATGCTTTTAGCAGAATGAAACTTTCAGCAACTGTCTAGATAAAGTCCCAGCTCTACCCCCATCACTTCTGGATGCTGTTTCTGTGTCAGTGTTATGGCTGCATTCAGAAAATACCATGCATCTCCTGTCTTCAGCAATTTAGTGTAGTTTATTTCCACAACAATATCAATTCTATTTCTCTCTCCTTTTGCCATCAATGGCCAAATCATCTCCACCACATTCTACTTTGCCTCATGAATTTTTATATAGGTACATGCCTTCCTGTTTAGATCCATTTCTTTTGAAAATGTATCTCTTTTCCACTGCCACCTTCCAGTTGGCAATTATCTCCTTCTTTCCATCAAGTCACAATGATTTCTGTTTTCCTTGGCTGCCACTGCAAATTTACAGAAAGGAAAAAATTTGCCATTCCTGGGGACTATCTATGCTGAGTTGGGTGTAACCACAGAGTTAGAAAGGACTGCTACAGGCACCACTGAAAGGAAACTTGGCAACAAAAATCCATTTCCCATCCCCTTACCACAGCTGTGAATGCCATTGTCAAGCAATTTATACTGAACTTTAAAAAAGTGTTTAAAGACAGAAAACTGTAGTGGGAATTGGTACAGTCAGTGCTGTTTTTTACACTTCTTATTTGTTCTTTGGTGTCTGATATATAAGTTCACTCAAAAAATGTTAAGAACCAGTTTTACTCCAAATGCCAAAAGAACAGCACTCTTAGTTATTTTCGGACTATAAAGGACAAGAATATTACATAAAAGAAATTCATCGATACTATTCTTTCTCTTCCATAAATGTTTCCATTTTTAAGTCTGGGATAAAATGTTTCGGAGGAAAAAAATTAAAAAAGCAAAGGGCGAAAATCAAAGTACTTAGTTCTGGAGTCCCTGACCTGAAGTATATATACTTTTTATATAGTATTAATAATTTCACAGCATTCTTGAAGTTATATTTCCAAAGAACCAGTCCATAGCATAATAACTTTGACTTTTGCTTTTTTTTTTTTTTTTTTTTTTGTAGAGACTGGGATAGAATCATTATAATTTTTAAAAGTTAGGAGCCTCAAGCAATAAGATACCTTATGGCTGAGAATGCCTACATGACTGGGAAGTTTGAGCATAGAAGGTAAGTAAAGACATTGCAATGCTTACTGGATAAAACTTTGTGAAAGCCTATTTGAAAGGTATTAGGAAGTAGAAGCCCAGTAACGATCAAAGAATGAATACTGAATAAGCTATTTACTCTGATGTAGTGAAGTTTTTAATGTAAATATTAGGCATCTAAGACATATTCTTATCTAACCTGTGCGTTCAAAGGATGAGAGCTGTCAGGTAATAGAACTAGATGGTTATGAAGTGATGTGAGATCACAGGGCTCCCAACTGCCAGTCTCTTGCTCAACCTACTGCTTTGAAGGAATTGCTGTATTCGACACTGTTGTTCATTCTCCTTCTGTCCTTTAGCTTCTGTACACCATTCCTTCTTTAGTTTCCTCTTGTCTTCTAACCATTCCAAGTCTCAGTCATTATTTCTTAAACCAGATAATCCTGTTCCTTAAATGTTCAAATTTCCCAAATTTCCACCTCTGGATTTCCTCTTTTCTAAATTGACATGCTCCCCGTGTGCACGCTTGTCTGCTGCCATTGCTTCAATTACCAAGGGAGACAGGGAAAGTGAGCAGCAGTGTCAAATACTGCAGAGAGACTCACTAAGGATGGGAAATACCCAAAGAGTTGGCCAAAGGAGTTATTTATGACCAAATTTCAGTTTAGAAACTGTTGTTTCATAGATTTGTCTGTAGTTGCTGTAGTGGGAGAGTAGATCAGGTCCCAGTACTAGCAAATGAAACCTTAATACATGACATTTTTGAAGAAAACTATTTTGACATAACTCTTTGAACATGATAAAATTAAATCATCAAAATTATAGATTGTCATTGTTACTTAAAATTACCAATGGGAAGAAACAGACATCTTCTCCCCATCCTCCTATTATACATACGCCTTAATGCTGAAGAGAAAGATGCTGATGGCTTGGGAAGTGGGATAAGAGTCAGAGATAGTGTGATCGACAGAGTACTATTTAAGCAAAATCTGGCTGATGAGCCAAATTTAACCAAAAGTTATTTATTTGCCAGTTGTGCTCATTTAAGAAATTGTCATCAATCTCTCTAAGCTTTCTCATATTAAAATATAATGAACGTATCATAAAATTGACCTTTTTTCATATATTCACAGTTGTGTAGCTATCATCACTGTCTATAAAACATTTTATCACCCCAAAAAGAAACCCTAAAGCCATTAATAGTCATTCCCCACATTCCCTCCCATTCCAGCTCCTAGAAACTACCAATCTACTTTCCATTTCTATAAATTTGCCTATTCTGAGATTTTCAGATGAAATGGAATTATATCATATGTGACCTTATGTGTCTAAATTATTTTATTTAGCACAATGTTTCAAGGTTTATCCATGTTTTAGCATGTACATAACTTTATTTTATGGCTGAAAAGTATTCCATTACATGGTTGTATCAATTGATTTTATTCATTAATCAACATTTGGATTGTTTTCACTTTTTATTTTGAATAATGTTGCTATAAACTTTCATATACAAGTTTCTTTGTAAACATGTTTTCGTTTCTCTTAATAGTCGAATTGCCGAATTACATGGTAACTCTATGTTTAACTTTTTGAGAAACTGCTAAAAACTGTTTTTGCAAATTGGCTACACCATTTCATATTCCGGGAGCAATGTTTGAGAATTTCAGTTTCTTTAAGTCCTTTCCTATACTTGTTAGCGTCTGTGTTATTGGTTTAGCCATCGTAGTGTGCATCAAGTGGTATCTCATTGAAGTTTTCATTTACATTTCACTAATGACTAGTGATGAGCATCTTTTCATTAGCCATTTGTGCATTTTCTTTGGAGAAATGTCCACCTAAATCCATTGTCATTTTTTAATTTGGTGATTTATCTTTTTATTGTTGAGTTGTAAGAGTACTTTATACATTCTGGATACTGGTTGCTTATCAGATGTAGATTTGTAAATATGTTCACCCATTCTGTGTATGCCTTTCATTTTCTTGGTGGTGTCCTTTGAAGCACACAAGTTTTAAATTTTGATAAAGTCCAACTTATTTTTTCTTTGTTGCTTGTGTTTTTGTGTTTAAGAAACCATCGCCTAATCCAAGGTAATGAAGATTCATGCCTATGTTTTTTCTAAGAATTTTATATTTTTAGCTCTTACATTTTATCTTTGAGCAATTTGAGTTATTTTTTATGTATGGTGTAAAGTATTCTCAAAGCAATTTGAATGTTCTACACTGCTATTAATAGTTTGAATGGTCTACCTCTTAAATACTCTGATTTATCTCTAAAGTTACAAAGATGATATTGCTTTACTGTTAGTTAACACATCAATCTGTCTGTGTAATATTCTACTCTCTCTTTTTAAATATAAAGAACAGGCAACTCTGTGTTTTTTAAGCTTTCTCTTTTTTGCATTTTTCTTTTTTTGGATATATACTAAATAGTAATTATGGCCACAATATGTTTCTTAGTCTCAGTTATTGGAAATCCTCAATTAGATTCTACATAGCTCTCTTAGTCTACCATTAGAAGACAGATGTGATAACATTTTTTTTTTAGAACTTAGCTCTAGAAGATTGTTACATGTATTTTTCTGAATGTAAAGTTTATTTATATACTTATAAGAGTCAAATAATTGAAGTGTAAACCCCAACCTTCCTTAAATCAAAATGGTTGTTAAGGAAGAACAGGGTCAATAGTGTCTTTTTTAAAGCATTACTTTGAGATTTAAAACAAATAAATTATTTTTAAATTGCTGTTTTACCATAGCTGCATCAAAATGGCTTTGTGGAAATATTCTTCATTAGCAATAAGACTTTCTCCAAATATTTCTATGGAGCTCATTTTAAATGACTTCGGTATATCCCATCAGTGAACTCGTCATCCTATAGTTAATTATTTTCTTTTTATTTTAAAATTTTATACTTTAAATGGGTTCCAAATTGATTTGTTTTATCCTGTATGAGTATGCCTAAAATTTGGGTTAGCTCTAGCTCAGTTTATTGACTAGAGCTATATATGTCTTCTCTCTCTCTCATGGTCAGTTTGTAATGCTCTTTATAAAAAGTAATTTTTTCATTACTTGCTTTTTATTTATTACTTTAGTTACATATCTAAAGAATATTTTGTTGTATTTAAAGAGTCATTTATAAAACTTGTTATTTTTCTAAATGTGAATTTCTATATGGTTTATTTAATCATTCCAAAGTGAGTAAACTAAATGAAAAACATTCTATAAAAATGGGCCTTTTAGACTAAAAAAAAAAAAAAATTATTTGTGTATTTGGTAAAGGACATAGAGATATTGTTTATTTGGATGAGGCAGCAACCAGTGAATATAAAATAATAATTTTTTGAAAATTTCACCATGTCACTCATTGTTCTCCCACACTTTGGGGCAGGCTCTCCTGTGACATGAACTTTCACACTGGTCTTCAGTCCACAATTCAAATCATAGGTGCTGGGATGGGTTGTCCTGTGAAACTATTCTAGTAGAAAGAAAGCAATGTAAATAAATGACTAATATATGGAAAGGAAAGAGTGAAGAAATACTCTCAACTTAAAATGTGCAGGCCATTTGCTTATTTGCTTTGTCAATATTAGAGAATTTTGTGTTACAGGATATTCACTGAGGTCAAGAGACCTTAAAAGGCCCAAGTAAAATATTAAAATCAGTTAATATTTAAGAATCATTGTTCTTTTCCTTATTTTTTAAGTCATATGCTAATCTTCAGTTGGAATCAAGTATTTCCTCTCATGGAGTACTATTCTATAGTTAAGTAAAAGATAGTATTTCTTTTGAAGTATATAGTCACTGCTTATTACAGGGGAACTGATAAGGAAGGGCTTTTTTTTTTTCTTTTTCTTTTTTACTGTATAGAAACTTGATTTAATGGTTCATAAGGATGACATTTATTTTAAGCTATTATATGGAATATAATATTTTCCTAGGACTGTACTTTTGTTCATTCTGGTATATTATCTCTTATTGCATTTAGTCATTCAACTCTTTTATTGAACTCAAATTCTGTCATTCACTTAACAAATTTGCTCAGTAAGCATTTATTGAGTAATAAACTAGCACCAGAACTATGGTCCTATTGCTCTCTGGAGAGAGACCCTTGGGTTATTTTTTGGCTTAACAAGCAATTTAGTGGGGGTATAATCAGCCACGTATTCAAAACATAGAATTGTGTGAACAACTTGAGGCAGAGACTGTACTGTATCTCTAGGTATATAGTAGGTACTCAATTATATTTTTGTCAAATTGAATTGAATAGAATTCTAGAGTGTAAGACTTGGAATGTAACATCTAAGAGGCTCATAGGGATACTAAAACATAGGGCAATAAAGCAGATCTCCGGGAGTTCCTAACTTATATTTCAACTGAAGTAGCCTCCCTTTTATCTATTGGGTTTCTGTATAAGGTTTCACTTTTTTTTAAATGTGTCTATTGCTTAAAAAATTGGAAAGCCATTGAAAATTCAATTGTCTCATTTACAAATGAGGTAAATCTATTTTTCAGCAATCTGCATCAGTTAAAATTATTTAATCTTTCTAAATAACAGATATAGTTCAGATCATGTCCCCTGCCCTTACTTCCTTTTTTCTTTTAAAAAGAAAGGGAGGTATGGCAGCCTAAAAATAATTTTCTCAAGAAATGATGAAGCAATAAAGTACAAAAGCCTTTGAAGATCTCTAGCAAGCTATGTCAGTGTCTGTAATGTGAAACTGCTTGAGGTCTCTTCAATGCTGTGTGCCCTCACACTGTGAATGAATTCATTAAAAACAATGCAGAATTCATCTGGGGCAGGAAAATAAGGAAACTAATTTTTAAATGACTAAGGACTGAGGATAAAATTCTCTCTTAATTTCCCTGGCCTAATGGAGAACACACACATATGCTATCAGCTCATCTCTATCATTAAGAATAAGTTAAAACTGAGGATATGCACAATCACATCAAGGCTTGTCAATTAAAAATCAACCTAAGAAAGATGTTTTAGAGATTACTGAGACTGTCTGCTCCCATCAAAAGTGAGAGGAGATCTGGAGAGAAACACATTGGTTAATGTCGAAATCTTTGTCATAAAGCAAAGCAGAATTGCCTCCTTCAGGTAACTTGGAATTATCTTCTGCCTTAGAGAATACTTCCAGATGATCAATCTGATTATGTGTCATATACTTAAACTTGGATACTTGGATAGGTCAACAAGACTGATTCAGAAATATGAGGCTAAATGTCATGAGAGGCGTGTCTCTCCCTTTCGAAGCAGGAAATTACAGAAAATACTCAAATAAGCATTTTTACTACAACTGAGATTATGGATTTTTTTTTTTAACTTCAGAGAATGGAATGCAACCCTCTGATGGACTTTTGTCTTCATTTTTCAAAACTGTTTCATAAGCTGAAAATTTCAAAGGCATACTTGAGAAATGTTATTTTTAAACTCCTGAAGCCTGTGAACTTCCTTTGCTTTACGAAATGATCATATTGATCCCAACTGAATATTTTGAGCTCGTGTGTCAATCAAAAATGTAGGTGAAATGAATTTCTAAGGAGTCAGCTGAGGCCACGTGATTGTTTAAAAACACAATACAAAAGTAGTAAAACGAAGGCTGTTCTCCTGAAACCTTGTGAAATAATAGGCCACCTGTGCCCTTTTAGTATCAAACAGTCAAGAAGATGAAGGAGAAAAAGTTGGATAGCCTATCAAAACAAAGGAGGTAGCAGCCAAAAGCAAGTCATCTTTAGTCCTCCACAGAAGTAAAGAGAATGGCTGCAAAGTGGCCAGGAAGTGCAGAAAGAGCCCCACATGGCAGAAGCAGAGCTGAGAGTTGTTAAGACAGAGTGGGGAGACTTGGTAGGTGAAGAATGGATGCATGGCCAGGTACAGCGAAGCTGCATTGTGAAATAAGGGATCTGCATATATAAGACACAAAGCAATTTATTTAGATGGAATTAGTAATATAATTAATAAGCAAGCAATAGAGGAAGGAAATAGGTTGGTGTAGACCCTCTCTCTTTATTGCATTCTATCACAGTAGAGGGTAAAACATGAGTGAATTGTGTTTTACAGTGAAAAAAGAAATGCCCATTTATGCAAGGTATTTATTTCTTGTGTCTAAAATGTGTGTTGCACATGTCTTGGTAAGAAAGAACATCTTGTCCTGGTCTCTTAAATACATTATAATTCTAATTGTATTTATTGCGTAAATATTTCCTAAAGGACAATGTACCTTTGGCTGCAGAGCCATAATCTTTGAATTTCTTGTTGAGATTTGTCTGAGTTTTACTTTGCATCCTCCTTTACAAAGTTCATTTTGTAAAAATAAATTTTTAGACTTTAAAAGTTGCATAGGCTTATATCAAAGCTTAAAACAAAGCAAAACAATATCTATTTATACTCTTTCAAACTCTGCTTTCTATCGGGGCAATCACTTCCAACATAAAGTTTATCTCTATTTCCAAATACTGTGCTTACATGCTGCTGCACTTCTGTTACCCACACAGGTTTGCCTGTAATGTGAATAAGCAGTTTTTCTCATGCCCTAAGAGTTCTCTCTAGGTGGTATTCCACTGAAAAACTAGGAAGAACACTTTCCTCATTTCTTCGAGTCCTCATGATCTGTGGCACTAGCCCAAATAGATTCAAAGTCAGTTTGAGCAGAATATAATAGTCATAAACCTGGGCTCTAGACCTAGTCTCTTGCTTTTCTGGGAGAAATTTTAGATACTTTGCTAATTTGGATGGTGTTATTGTTATTCAGAGTTCATCCTTCTAATTTGAGTCACATCTGTGACTGCTTAGCTGAACTGGGAGCCTCAGCATTAAGCTCTATCTTCATTTGCTCAGGGACACATGGTGTGTGTAGGAGCCATCATGCTTTGTTTTTACAAATCAAACTCTTAATTAATTACTGAACATACTGCAATTCACTAATCAAGCTGTATTTTTTGAGACATTTCTGACTGATAAATATCTAGTCATCTGGCTTTGCAATATATCCTCTTGTCCTTGCTTTAGACAAAAATGGTGGGAGTCATCGGAAATTCTTTTTATTTTATGATTCGTTCAATGTCACACATGAGCTTGGACGAAAACAGTTTCCCATGGAACTGTGTATTCTTCTGACCCACATTGAAAGGCAGTGTTTTTGAGTCAGAGGGAGTACTGAATGCAAAAATCATCAATCTCTTGGGTTCAAATTCTGGTTCTGCCATTTCCATCTGATTAAATTTTAAATTTTAGTTTCTTATTTATAAAATTTGTTTTGAAAATTAAATAAGAAAAAACCATATGAAGCACCTACTACTGTGCTTGGTATTAATGAGCAGTGAAGTTTCCAATTTTTCATTCATTCACTCACTCCTACAAATGTCTATGGAATACTTATAATTTCCTGGGCTCTTTAGCATGGAGAAAGCAATGGTGGCATGATAGACACAGCTCCACTTCACATGAAGCTTACTTACACTCTGGGGAAGGAGGATTCATAATAAAACAGAAACAAATAAGTGAAATAATTATACGTATATTAAATAGCTCTCTGATTTATTTTTATAGTTAATGTGTATATATCTCATTTTGATTAGTTGGGAAGTTTTATGAGAGCAGTATCTTATACCCTCTTCTGTATCAAGATCACTATTGCACATGAGAAAACATAGCTGTTAAATAAATAAAGAAGCAAATATAAGAAAATCTCTAACCCATCTATATATTTTAAATGGCTCATTGTTTTATAGTAATATTTTAGTAACCACATCAGTTGCGAAATTTAAAGCATTCCTAAGATTTTTAAATAGGCAGTATAGGGCAAAGGTCAAGAACAAGGAATGTCCTGTACCAGATTTCCTGAGTTCAAATCGCAGTACTAGTTAGCAGCTATGTGACTTAACCTTTCTGTGCTTCAGTTCCCCGACATGGAAAATGTGGGTAACAAATACCTATATACTATAGTTGTCATGGAGATTCAAAGAGTTACTTCATCCAGAGCCTTTAAGAACATTGGCACATGGACTTCCTGAGAGTGGTGTGGCTGTGTGGAGGAGGAGGCAGAACCACCTGAGCCCAGAGTGAGGGGAGAGAGGGCTCCCAATGCTACTTTTCCCTCTGTGAACAAGAAGCCCAACTAGGAGGCCAAGAAAAGGCAGTGTAGAGGAGGCCTGCAGTCAGGGGGCGGGGTGGAGCCTTGGGAGCAGCCTTTCTGCGACTAGCGTCTTGTTCTCTCACTCCATCCAGGCTCTGGGTCTGAGGTGGCTGGGACAACCTCTGACCACAGAGACGTGGACAAACATGACAGTCCCTGGCTCCAGCTGGGCAAACTACTACTTCTCCTTCCTACTGCTTCTGTGAACGTTTAGAGATAAGGAGATTGAAATACTCTGTGAGCAGAGACTATCTTAGGAGGTTTGTTCAGAAGTTGGGTCAGCTCACAGAGTTACGTTTTCTTGCTTAATCGTTGTGTCCAATCTTTAGTCACTTGCCTTGTGGATTTACACTACCTTTTAGAGTCATTATCTAGCACTGCTCTCTCCATTATTTGTGATGCACACCAATCTCCTGATTAATTAGTCACCTTTGTCTCTGCTTGTGCAGATGGCGTCAGGCCAAGCCTCACATGTTTGTTTAGGTCAAAATGCCATGGCCATTACAACGTTAGTGGCTCCAGTAGTGCACCAGCCAGATCTGAAAGATGTCTGGTATGAGAGCCAGCAGGAGACCCAGGCTAGAGTAATACCTGGTTCTCCTCTGACAGAGGAAGGGATTTGGTTGAATAAGTCCATGTTTCTTGGGCTCATGCTTTCTGAGCCTCTAAAATGAGGGGATCTAAATGATCTAAATCTTAGATCAATCTCTCTTTGACCCATCATAGCACATTTAAAGTGTGCCTTTCAGCTTCCATTTGTATAATATCCCCCATGCCCTTCACCAATTCTTTCATCGCCTGACCAGTGAGGAAAGTTTTTTAGGAAAATAAGTGTCAATAAACAGCTCAGCATGTATATTGCATGTATGTTATAATAGCTCTTTATTTTGTTTTTATAGCTAATGTTTTTATAGCATATCTCACTTTCCATTCGATGCATGGAGAAAAGAACAATGGTACATGGCAAGAACTCAATAATGTTATCAATTTTCTTTAAGTGGAGATCTATTTTTCAAACCAGACTCTCTAAACACATGAGAGTAGTTGGGAATATAGAGTCTTCTATTTTGTACAAGCTTCAGATTTTGTATTTTCATTCCGTGAAAATTTCAAAAATAATAAAGTTAGCTTATTTTTGATTATCTGCCAAGCAATTTCAGTGTCCATATTTGCACTTACACTTAAAGATGCTTTGAGTGATCACCTGACATGACAGTGTTTAACTCTTAGTTTCTCGCACTGGGATCGCATATATTCTTGGGAGTTTAAAATTTCTCAAAATAGAAAAAATACTGTTTTAGAGCATCAAGCGTACATATGCCATTGAGCATCAAGCATACATTGTGCGTGTCCACAATGCAAAAATGTTGTGCTTTTCAAATTTTAGCCATTCATTGGTTGCAACACCAGCTGCCCTGCCTGCTTATGTTGGACGTGTTAGCGTGCATGGCGAATAGCGTATTTATTGAATTAAGCTATTGAGACTTTCACACTGTTTTTCACCATTGCATCCTGACTAATATATACTCTTATTGTATCGATTGTGTCTAGGACACGATGATAGTTGCTGTATAAATCAAAAGCAAGCCAGTCTCCCAGTGTAGCCCTTTTCTCTCAATGTATACCCTGCCTAATGATATCTTAGGGCTGAGGTAATGTAAGTCTTCTATTATCTGAAACTTTCACTCATCAGGTTCATATTGTTCTTCATCAATGAGGAGAATAATAAAACAATTGCAGTCTCTAAACTTCTCACCGGATGCTGAATAAATAGTAAAGATTTACACTTTATTCCCCCAAGAAAAATAGAAAACTGACACCAAAAAATATATTATTTGGCTGAGTAACATGTAAAATGAATAGTAAAAGAGATGATCTCTTGCAGCTCATGAGCTACTCTCAAGCTGGACTCTAAAGCCGACCCCAGTATCTTCTTCTGATTCTTTCGCTATAAGACAATTCCTCACCTCTCTTCTTAGCTCCTCGTCATAAGCCAAACAATATTGAGGCCAGGAAAACCTATGAGCATTCTGTAGTTTACCATAGCTTATTTGCAAGTGAAATCCTAATAATGGACCTAAATTCCAATAGTATGATTCTATGAAAACATTCAAATAGAAGATCATATTTAACTGTTCATAAAACAGTAAAACTAAAAGAATATTTATAGTTTAGAAATGTTTATGGTTCTAGCATGCAAAATGTGGTTTTTTGTTTTTTGTCTTTTCTATATTTGCAGTTGCCAATCCATATCTTAGGTCAATCTGTCATTAATAACCTCCTTTTTGTAACAAATAAAACTGGTCTTCTCCACAATTCTGTCCCTCCCATTATTTGAGCTGCTATCAGAGAAACTTTTGTCTAGTGCCTTTCTTCCCTAACTTCAGCTCTTAACTTTAGTTCATGAACTTCTCTTCATGTTCCATGACTAGAATCCTGGGGTCTTGCCTCTAACTATACAGTTTGTGTTCTTGAGAACATGGAGCAACCATCTGTCTTTCTCAGCTTTTTTCTTAATTATTATCATGGTGAAGATTTTCTCATGTCACATTCCCAGGGCCCATCCATGTCCTCCCCACATATTGCCACTCCCAAGTGAATAATATAAAACAACATTTACTTTATAAGTGAGTGACCACAATAGATAATTACTGAACACCATGGAGAAACTAATCTCCCTCTTTAAGAAATGATAAGCTCTTCTCATTGACTGGTGATCCATAACACTATTTTATGAGGTTGACTGTGTATTTGTCAAACTCTAAAACTCTTATAACTTGAATTTTGACTGCATTTTCAGGGGTATCCAGTATGTATTTCAATTTGATTATTAAGGCAGTACAGCTCCATTGCTGCTCATTGCACAGGAAATCATCTGTAAGTCTGTTATGATTTTATGAGTATGCAAGGCATGGATTTTTGAAGCCAGGCAGAGGGCATGTGTAGACACACCAAGAAACATCATCAGCTTCTCTTCCCAGCGAAGTTTGTTAGAAAAAAAAACTGAAGATACAGGTACAAAATGGCTGAGTGATATTTTTTTCTGACCAACAGAGCTGCTCGTTAGCAACTTGAAAGGACGCCTAGATCCAAAATAGTATTAAACAAGTGTTTCTTCAATATGAGATCATTATGTTTCTCTTCTAGATCCAAATACTAATTGCAACCTTGCTGTGAGCATACAATATTAAGGCCATCATAGCCATGGCAACAGAATGCAACATGAAGTGGAATTCTATCATCTGCACAGTGTTGCTAGTGATTTGGGTGGCAGACAAGCACTTTCTTACAATATCTCTAATGTTCAACTCTAAAGAGGGGATTGCATTGCATACCTTTAGGCAATTTTGTGGTACAGATTCTGTTATCTTTGACTGTTTTGTATATCTCTGTAATTAATTTCAATACAGGATGGTTTGCTAATCCATAGACAAAAATACAAGCATGAATTAAAATTTCAACAGGCACTTTACAATGGCTATTTACATTTCAAAATTAAACCCATAATAAAAACTTTTGTGTACTTATAATTGGGCTGATTTTTAACACCCAATGATAAACATCTATGTAAATAGCCTCCCAAAGATTTTTACACTTAAGGAAAAAAGCACTTTAAATGAGCTGCTTAAAGTCACCTTCTCTGCTTTGCATGATAATTGTAATGCAAAATAATAAACAGCACAGAGCAGGAGCACAACACTTCCAGGATGATAGGGTGCCATTTATACGAAGATAATTAGGCATTTAAAACCTACCAATACCAATTTTAAAACACCAATTAAAAAAAAAAGTGTGCTTACAGTAAACTCATTGAAATAAATTTCCATTCGCCTTTGCTGTGCTTTCATTACAAAAATGTCCACAGCTTGTGTAGCCCCAAGGACTCTGTTTTTGTGTGTAGGAAGCGAGGTGCTGATTAAGAGTTCATAACCCAGCCTATCTTTCTATAAAAACAACCAAAAAAAAGTATCTTGAGATTTGCTGTAAACATATGAACCATATGCCATTGTTAAAAAGAAAGGAAGCAGTTGCGGAAAGACTTGCTACTATTAGGAAGGTTGAGGCGTGAACAGAACTCCATACTTGCTTTCTCCAAATGATGCTAGGAAGAGCAAAGGAGACAATGAGTTCTGCCCTCAACATTCAGAAGCAAATGCTTTGGGCTTTGCTTTCGTAGTTAATGAAACACAAGTCACCTTCTCAATAATTCACCTGAAAAGGGACCATGAAATTCATGCGAAAGAAATAAAGAGGTCATATAGCTTTCCCAAATATGTAAAACATAATGGGTCACTTAGCAAGAAAATTTCAATACTTGAGCAATAAAGAAACATGTAGTAGGTAGGTCAATAGATAATTTTTCTATTAGTAGTGATACACTCATTTATTCATTCACTCCTCCCTTGATCAAGCATTTATTAGTCACCTACTTTGTGTTAAGCATTATACTAGATGTTGGCAATTCAAATAAGAATTCAACTCTGAAGGAGATGAAACATATAGGTAAACAAGTAACTTTGATATAATAGGGGAAATGATGATTAGTTCTATACAAAGTGCTATGGAGAAAAGGGAAAATGACTTAATCTGCTTCTATAAAGGAAGATTTCATAATAATGAGCAATGTTTAAACTAAGTGTTGAAGGGAAGCAGGCGTTTCTTGGAAGACGAAAAGAAAAATGGTGGAAAAGCCTTGAAGGGGCTTTAGAAACTAGAGACATTGGATTTTGGTTCTTGCAAGTAGTTAGGTCTAGAACATAGGGTGTTCATCTGGCGGATATTTGGTATTTCTCTATTTGCCTTTTCATTATATCTTATTTCTCCAAGCTGGTCTGCAAAGCCTTTCATACCAGTTAAGGGGGTAAAATTGTTGATTAATAATGATAAAACTCAGGAGAATTCTTTCAGGCATGGCTGAATTTAAGTGCTCAGAAGAATCCGTCTGCATTGAACTTGCTTTCCTCAATGTTGGTTCCATTCTCAAGGTTACACTCTATCTATTAGCCTAGCAAACACAGAGAAATTTAAATTTGCATAGGGATGATTTTTTCCCAAAGAAAAAATATAGAATATCCCTGAATTGTTCACCAATTTTCCAGAACCATTTATTGAATAGTCAAAGTTGTTTTATATATACCAAAAAAAAAAAAAATTGCTAGTGTTCTTGTCTATGTTTTTGATTGAATTCATGAATTAATTGATTCAGTAAATGTCTATTGAATGCTTACTATATGCCATGCACTGTTCAGTGATTTATGCATATATATTTGATGCACTTTTATTTTTTAAATATTTGGAATTTGTTTTATTGTCTGTTGAATCAATATTGCCCAATATGTGAAACACATACTTCTGAAGATACTGAAGTTATTTTAGACCCAGAAGTAAAAGATGTTGAATCGAGCAGTGTGAATGTTTTTCCTTTTCAGTTCTCTTTAAATCCTTCTAATTATGTAGGCAGAAAGTCTGTCTTGTACCTAGGAGTCTACCACATACTTCTCAGCAAAGAAAGCTACTGGTAGCCTCAATAACTAGCCAAAATTTAGTGATAGTGTTTAATTTATTTTTTTAACTTTTAATTATACAACTTTTATGTAATTTTTAACATTATTCGTTTATAAAAAGTTTTATATAAAAATAATTTTAATTTAATTTTTATTTGTGTAATTTTATTCTATTAAAAGCAAAAAATTGCTTACTTTATAGTTATATCACTGATACGAAGTTTTTTAAAGTAATTTAATTTAAGTAATACATGCAAATTATTGAAAAGAAAGATTTGAAATAATTAGCTTTATCAGTAATATGTGAATAAGGTAAAAATTATAGTAATATGTAAACAACTGAAATTTGGAACATTCCATAACAGGGCACAATCCTCCTGCTAGTCTAAAATGTCTCATATATTTGTGTGGGTATGTGTTCATTTGTTCATATGATCTACTTAATAACTTTGTCAAGTTCTAAAAAACTCATTGAATTCTATTGTGAAACTCATTAAATTAATATCTATAAATTAATAAATGAATGAAAATTTCTATAAATTAATAAATGAATGAAAATTTCCTTTGTCATATTCAGTCTTCCTGGAACATAGCACACAGTTCTTTATTAATCAAATTACTTGTGTATCTTAAGAGTCTATTATTTTCTTCACTAAGTCCTGTATACTTTCTTTTAAAAGTATATTTAGGTATTTATAATTTTGTTGCTATTGTTAAAGGGTTATATTAAAATATATTTTTCTATCTAATTATTGCTTATATATGCTATAGCTATTGCTTTTGCATATATTTTTTGTCCAACTATCCTTTTGAATTACTTGTTAGTTGGGATAGTGTTTTATTTCATTTTCTCTTTTTTTATCTAGGCAGGCCATCTTAAAATTTACAAATAATAATTGTTTAACCTTTTTCTTTCCAATGGTTACTACACTTATTTCTTTTCTATGTCATACTATCTAGGACTTTGAAAATAAGTGGCTATAGTAGGTTTTTATCTGCTCTTAATTTTAATGGGGAGGCATCTTCTTTTTCACCACTACATATTGTGTTGGATATTAGTTTAAGAGTTTTTAGGTTATGTTGTCATTTAAGGAAATATTCTTCCATTTCTAGTTAACTCAGTTACAGAAGTACAATTTTCTATTTTTATAATACAAGTATAATTCTAGTTTTTAATGTGTAAAGTGTTGTATTCGAACATAATACTGACCAGAACTAAGACTCTGAATTTACATTGATGGTAGACACATTGTTTTCAAATAGTCAATTTTATATCATTCAACTGTCTCCTTCACCCCAAATTAGACTTGATATGTGACAAAACCAAACTTAATTAACAAACATATTGTTTTCTCTCAATATTTTATTGTGAAAGTGTTTACACATTGACAAAACATTTTTTATTAAAATACAATAATTGCCAATATGTCTATCGTCTGGATTTAACTATAGTTAAATTGTGCAATTTCTATGTGTGTATTATTATATAATTTTTCTTTTTAATTTACAAATGTTTATGAAATAAAATTTTTTCAAGATGACCACTTTAGAAGATTACGGAAGATTATATATCAAAGAAGGTAAAAGTTATTCACTTCTGAAAAATCAGAATTTTTAAAACTAGAATAGAAATTAGATTATTTAATTAAAACAATATTTTACAGATAACCAACAGAGTCTGTAGAAATTAAACTACTTTGAGCAATATGTAGACTCTAATTTATTTTTAAGATCTATTTGCTTAAGTCATCAATTATTTATTTGGTATTAGTATATTAATTAGAAGGGCAAAATTCTTATTCTTTATTGTTTTTAAGTTAACATGTATGATGTTCAATCAGACTTTATCTTTCCTAATTTTTATTTTATTGTGCATTATTAATAGTTGGTGGAATAAAGCAAGGTTTTGTCTTTGTTATATTGGCTCTGAGTATTTTTGTAAGCTATTGGGTTAGAGATAACATGATTTTGTCAGGACTTCATTCACTTGAGTAAGGAGAGAATTTGGTGTTTGAAAGAATCTGTGTAGGAAACAGAAGAAATTTTTTAAGAAAGTTGATTTGTTCCCTCAAAATGAAGGGATCATGGAAACCAGTTTCAAGCTATCTATCAGCATCAGATTAATGATTAAATTTAATTAGAACAAATTTATAATTTTAAAAAAATAGAAAATCATCATAAAGAGAAAAATGGTCATTTTTTCCCCTCAATTAAAAAAAAAATACAAACATGTAGACTAATTTACATTGTCAAAAAATCACTGTCAGGAATGAAGGTGAGAGAAATTTTCTTTCACTATGCATCTCAATGTCACACAATTTCCTTAGCTTTTTAAATTTTGACATCAAAGAAACTGAACTATTTCTGCTTACCAAATTATTTATATATTAACAATGTTTTAAATATTAAATTAGCAAGCAATAATAGACTGATTCTACCCTGTTTTACTTAAATTATTTTTACATATCTTCATAATTACACTCTATAAGAAGAAAATATAGGACAAATTAAAAGTGGAAGTTTTATTAAATATTAATAATAGTTCATATTTAATTGAGATCACATCTTTAATCTTATCTTTCTTTCACCAATGCCTCATTTTTGTTATTATCTTGTTTTCAGTACAGAATTATCACCCACTGGTTTTCGATTATAGAGATGCCCATATTGATTCTACTCTTGATTTTAACTCACAACTGAAAAATTACTCATCTAGCCCTAGAAAGCTGTATTCTGTAACTAGTTTAAGGTATTTTAAAAAATTATGTGGACTTAAAATACAGAAAGATAAAACTCATAAACAGAACTGTTCAGTTATATGAAGCTACTGGGAAACAGACTTTAAATTATTTTAACTCAAATCACTATTAAAATGTAAGAAGACAAATAGTAATCAAAAATGTCATCACCATATGGAGGAAAACTTGATGTCAGTCACAGCATTTATAAAGAACAGGTGGCGCTTAAGCAATCAAAAGCCCCTTATGGAATTATACAAATGTAACCTAAATTCCATAGATCTGTAGTAAAGTGATGTACATAAATTAGACAAAAGATCTTTCATTAAAACATACATTCTAAATTGTTTGACTGTAAGTTCCAAAGTTTCAGAGGAATGGAAATATTCTCCTGCACATCACATTGTTTGCTTCTACATTTTCTAAGGAAATAATTACATCCTTTGTTTCCTGTCAAAGACTGTGCATATTATTTATTTTAAGAGGAGTCTGTCTCTGAAACCACCATAGGTGTTTTAATTCTCTCTGTCTCAAGGATCTGGCAACAAGAATCAGGGAAGGGAGTGGATACTGGGGTCACTCTGATCTTGAAGACCATCAGACTTTAAGTGACTCTGACTGGTTCAAAACTATTCAGTCATATTATCTGTTGTCCAGAGAAGCTGTCTGGATTCCCTCAGTCTGAAAACAGTGCTGATTGTGCAAATCTTAAAGCAGAACCAATTTTCCTGAACTTAGATTTTACATGATCATCGGAAGCTATTTGGGGGATAAAGAGAGCTATTTGGAGCAAGTGAAAATGTTGCAACAAAACCAAAACTTCAAAATGTTTTGAGAAGAGCAAATTGATATTTTGACCTGTGCTTTTGTCACACTTTCGTAATAAAATTTCTTTATAATTTGGTATTTTCAAATAACATTGGTGGTTATGTCCATTGATAATTAAAATAAAATTTGCATTTTGAAAAAACATCTTGGGATCATATTTCATTTGAGGTCACCTATCTGACTTGAGGAGAGCAATTAGTGACTGCAGATTTTCTACTGTTAATAGGTGAGTATTGTAATTACCTCCAAAAAAAATTCCTCTTTATGATTTCTTCTATATTAATCTAACTTCTGGAATTGACTGAGGAGTGCAAAATCCCAGATGGCGGACTAGAGTGCTACTGACTCAGTTTGTTTCACATTTTTATTCAGAATTTACATAAATGTCAACTTTCCACTAATTTTTTCTGTAATGTGAAAGCTCAAGGTTAAATTTTTTGAAAAAAATAAATTGTATTTCTTTCACTGCCAACATATACTAAGAACTCGGGTGTAAAGATCAGAACTAAGCAGCTTCATTTTCTATTCATGTGATTGCTTTTATGTCTACTTTCTTTTAGAATGTTTTAAAAATATGCTAGTTGCATTTAACTACCTGATTTCTTGATAGCTTCTCTGTGCTTAAATTAAGTTGTACCCAACCACAGATTTACAAAGTAGTTGGTATCACTGAAAGTTGCAGATTCAAAGTTATTTCCATATATAAAGTCACTTTAATTATAAGGCATAATTAATATTAACATTTCCACATACTAATCCTTATAGCACTTATTCGTACCTCTCTTTGGGTTTTCGCCACTTTCTGTTTGGCTCAGTGTACATTTTCATACTCCAGCCGAACTTCTGTTAGACCCTTGAGATGAGGATCGGGACTTTGCTCATGTCTCTATTGCTATACTGTGTCTCAGCACCTGGCGTAAAATAAACTCAATAAATATCTATTAAATAAGAAAAAATAAAAAGAATGAAGAAAAGTATGTTACATTAGCCTCCTGTTATTTTCTCTAGGGTTCTATTTTAAAATTTTATCAAGTCAGATACAACTATTTTTTTAGTCATGAATGAATTTGTTATTTAGCTTTTGATTTGGGGATAACATTGAATATCACTATTTAGGATACAGATTCTTACATCAGAAATAGCTTTATTCATATTTCTAAATTTATTTAGGTAGATTCAGCTTTAACATAATTTTTTATTCTACAAGTTGAGTATACTACTTCCTACGTAATATATTCACAGTAAGTGAAGAAAGAAGGTCTTTTTCTAAATTATATAAAGCATCTTTAAATACTATTTATGGTGAAGGAAGGAATTGCTTTCCCATTTTTTTTCCAAAATAATTCATGTCACACTGAGTTGCTAAAATATAAGTAAATAAACACTAAAATGTAAGTATGAATTGTATAAAATGAAAGAAGGAAAAATTGAAGATAGGAGTATAAATTCTCCTATTGAAACATATAATAACCAGAACTATAATAATTGTTGATATTTAAGTTGACAGTTGTTCAGAATGCACTGTACTTTATATGCAATAAGTGCTTTATATGCAATTTCCAACTTAATCTCAACAATCATTGTATGCTATGGATACTATTATTATCCTTTTTTTTCCAAATAAGAACACTAAGGTTACAGAGATTAAATAACATGTCCAAAGATTATAGAGAATAAGCAGCAAGATAAGGATTTAAACCCAGGTAAATCTCACCCAAAGCCTTCATTCTTTACTTTGCTATGTGGTCCCTATACTGGTATGTGAGGTTGCTGAAAACACATTAGCGTGACCAGGGGGGGCGTCATGTCTAATTAAAGATACTTATGTGTATTTCCTATGTTAAATCTTCCTCCTTCATTCACCCACAAATATAAGGCAGTCGATGCCATTTGATTGCCAGTGATATTTCAAATAAAATCCCTTTATGGAAGTGTGCAGTAAAGTAAGAGATTTGAGTGTTACCGCCTCATCCAGAGGGTATAGAGCTGGTACCCTCCTATAAGAAGCAGGAGGAATTTGAATCCATCTGCAAAGTAACCTTTTTCTGGTAATCAGGGGATCTTCCCCCACTGAGTTCAAAGGGCTTCCCTCTGCTTTGTTGTGCAATTTCTAAAGCATTGTGCAATACATAAAGAAAAGACCAAGAACTTATCATTGCCTTGGAAACTGCTATGGAATTTGACAGACTGTAGGTTGTTCAGAGCAAATGTTCTGTTGCTGCGCACAGAGTCCATGCAGTAGCAATGACTGGCAAAGTGGCTGAATGCTCATCTGCTAATCTTGATGTCAACTTAACTTGTCATCCCTGCCCTAAGGATAGGGGGGAAGTTTGTCTTGTTTTGCTTTCTTTAAATAAGGACATTTGAATTATTTCATTCCCAACTGTCAGTGATGAAATACAAAGATAAGGGCTAAAGACAAAACAGCAGCTTTCTGGGGGTAGTTATCCATTTGGAGATGAGAATTCGCAACCTATATTTTTAATAAATGAATTCTAACTGTGTAATCTTGGGAAACAATACAGCTTCTTTTAAACATAATTATGACTATTATACTGCATTCATAATAGCAAAGGGTTAGGGAAAAAAACCTCCTGGATTCAAAGAATGCCACTCACTGTGGTCCTTTTCTAATGAATGTCTGGGAAAACAAATAAAACTCTGTATAAAATAGTAGGGGAAAATTAAGTAAGAAATGAAGGTAGGAAGTCAGTCCTTAGGAGCTGTTTCCCAAGAAGTAAATGTGACTCTGGCTAGTTATAGCATTTTATTTATTTGTTTGTTGGTGGAAACACTGAGAATAAAAATAAAAAAGTGATCCTTTTTGTGGATCCTGTTTGGCCGTGACAGATTCCTTCAGGCATTGCCATTAGTAACTGAAAGAAAGTGCATTTATGAATAGACTTAGATTTCTAAGGCTTGAGTTTCCTGCCAAGAAGAGAACATAGGGTGGAGAAAACAGAGGGAAGTCAAGGCAAAGGGAAAGAAAACAGATTGAGGTGTTGATTTCCAAGCTCTCTCGCTTGGAGAGTGCAGGCACACACCAGGTCAAGACAATCTCACCTTCTTGGGCCTCCTGAGATTTTCAGATGTTGAAATTAGTTCTCTTTCAGCAGAAAAAGTTTAGGCAATTTCTTCAGCTCCTTTTGATGCCGGGAAGGGGGAAACAATACTCTGGATTAATAAAATGTATACATAAGAGGAAGGAGAATTCCCTCAGATATAGTTAGATAGGACATGGAACAGAGATGGCAATTGCAAATGCTTACTGGACTAAGCAAGTACCACGCACACTTAAGTGAAATGAATTAAAGAAAAATCATCCAGCCACCTTGTCCTACTTTTCACTTGCTAAGTGTTTTGAGAAATTTTTCTTTTAATGGCAATAAAATGAATAATTAAAGAGAGGTGATAACTGGTAATCAACACAGTTCTGTCAGAGAGAACAGAGTTGTGAGCACAAAACAGTACAACACAGTAGAGAGCACAGGCCTCTCACACGGGCAGCTACTGGGCAGCTCCAGCTCGTGTCTGGCAAGAAGGAATGTGAGCTCAGTGTTGCCAGATCTTCCTATTTTTCAAGGGAAGCTGGAAGTCAGGATTTTTACACGAAGTTATGCTCAAAGATTTTAAAATATCAATAGGCCAAACAAAATATTCCTAGAAATTACATTTACTCATAGATCAACAGTTTGTGATTCCTAGAGTCTGAATCTAAACTCGGTTATGTCTCTCTAGAGTATGAGCCCATGGAACAAGGAAGTAGCCGGATGAGAGATTCAGAAGATGGAGGTAGGCAGAGGGGATGATGTCATATGAAGCCCAAAACTGTGACTACATTGAGAGTCAGATACTACCAATCTCTGGGGCTTGAGGAAGGAAGCCGATGCTTTGGGCTTTACATTTTAATATTCAATATTTGTTGAGTGCCTGCTCCAAGTCAGAAAAGGTGCTGAGCACACAACTATCCAGGCTGCTTGGTTTGCCAGTTTGATTTCTTTAATTCATAATATAATTTTTATTAAGAAAGAGTGAACACATTTAGAATTAAACATATTCACACATGTAGGATTATGTGGAGAATATATACACAAAATTTAAAAAATAGTAATAAAATGAACAACTAATCACCTCACAGTATAAGAAACAGATCATGATGAGGATTTTTGAGACTCTTCATATGCTCTTCTCCAATTGCATCTCTCGCCTGTCTAGATATAATGTAATAGTTATCCTTAACTTTGTGAAATAGCTTCCTTCTTTTTTTTCCTTTAGTTTTTATAGTCTTGTGTGGTTGTTTATGTACATTTCTATAGGGTTATTCCTACCATAATTGTTTATAGCATAACATACTTCAGTATATACATATATATTATATAGACTATGTTATTATTATCAGTGTAGTATTATGTGCATGATATATTTGTTTATAGTAGCTCTTTATAAGCATTATTTTTTCCCATATTTGAATTCTATATATATTGAATCATACTTTGTATATTTTTCTAGATTTTTTAAATTAAAATATAGTTGGCATACAATAGTATATTACTTTCAGGTGTGCGACATAGTGATTCAACATTTATATACCTTACAATGTGACCACCACACTGAATCTAACCATCTGTCACCGTGTTGAGTTATTACAATATTACTGACTACATTTCCTATGCTATATACTACATTTCTGTGGCTTATTTATTTTAGAACTAGAAATTCATACCTCTTATTTTCCTTCACCTTTTTTCACCCATGCCCTCACCCACCTTCTCCTCTGAAAGCATCAGTTCGTTCTCCGTTTCCATGAGTCTGTTTTAGTTTAGTTTTGTTTGTTCATTTGTTTGTTTTTTAGATTTCACATGTAAGTGAACACAGATGATAGTTGTCTTTCTCTTTCTTATTTCACTTAGCATAATAGTCTCTAGGTCCATCCATGTTGTCACAAATAGTGAGATTTCATATTTTTTATGGCTGCATAATAATCTATTGTATACACATACTCTTCTTTATCCAATCATCTGTCGATGGGCACTTAGGTTGTTTCTATATCTTGATTATTGGAAATAGCACTGCAGTGAACATAGAGGCACATATATCTTTTTTAAATTATTGTTTTGGATTTCTTTGGATAAATACCCAGAAGTGGAATTGCTGGGTCATATGGTAGTTCTCTTTCTAATTTTTTAAGGAGCCTCCAAATTGTTTTC
Source organism: Eonycteris spelaea (assembly GCA_003508835.1). NCBI lineage: Eukaryota > Metazoa > Chordata > Mammalia > Chiroptera > Pteropodidae > Eonycteris > Eonycteris spelaea. The sequence goes on from PUFA01000053.1 coordinate 2,403,278, forward strand.
CATAGTGGCTGTACCAATTTACACTCCCATTAACAATACACAAAGGTTCCCTTTTCTCCACAGCCTTACCAGAACTTGTTTTTGATTTATTGATGATAGCCAATCCAACAGGTGTGAAATGATATCTCATTGTGGTTTTGTTTTGCATTTCTTTGATGATTAGTGATGTTTATAATTTTTTAAAATGTCTGTTGACTATCTGTATGTCTTCTTTGGAGAAATGTCTATTTATGTCCTTTGCCCATTTTTTAATCAAATTGTTTTTCTGATGTTGAGTTGTATGCATTATCTATATATTTTGCATCTTTACCCCTTAGTGGATATATCATTTATAAACATCTTCTCGCATTTAATAGTTTGTCTTTTAATTTTGCTAATGGTCTCATTTATGGTACAGAAACTTTTTAGCTTGATGTAGTCCCACTTGTAAATTTTTGCTTTTGTTTTCCTTGCCTGAGGAGACATACCCAAAAAGATATTTCCAAGACCAATGTCATAAAGCTTTCTACCTGTGTTTTCTTCTACGACATTTATGGTTTCAGGGCTTACACTGAAGTCTTTAATTTGTTTTATGTGTTGTTGTTGTTTTTGTTGTTGTTGTTGTTTTTGTATGTGGTGTAAGAGAGTGGTCCAGTTTCACTTTTTTCCATGTAACCATCCAGTTTTTCCAATACCACTTACTGAAGAGAATATCATTTTTCCATTATTGGTTCTCTGCTCCTTTGTTATAGATGAGTTGACCATATAAGCCCTCTATCCTGTTCCATTGATCTATACATCTGTTTTTCTGCCAGTGCCATACTGTTTTAATTGTTATAGCTTTGTAGTACAGTTTGAAATAAGGGAGCATGATACCCCTAATTTGGTTCTTTCTCAAGATTGCTTTGACTATTCAGTCTTCTGTGGTTCCGCACAAATTTTAGAATTATTGTTTTGGTTCTGAGAAGAATGCCATTGGTATTTTGATAGGGATTAAATTGAATGTGTAGATTGCTTTGGATAGTATGGGCATTTTAACAATATTAATCTTTCCAATCCATAGGCACAGCATATCCTTCCATTTATTTGTGTCCTTTTCAATTTCTTTTTTTAAAGTCTTATAATTTTCAGAGTACAGGTCTTTAGCCTCCTTGGTTAAATTTATTCCTAGGTTTTGTTGTTTTTTTATGCAATTGTAAATGGGATTGTTTTCTTAACTTCTCCTGATGGTTAATTATTAGTGTATAGAAATGTGTGGATTTCTGCATATTAATTTTGTAACCTGCAACTTTACTGAATGCATTTATTAGTTCTAATAGTTTTTTGTTGTTGTTGTTGTTGGAGTCTTTAGGAGTTACTATGTACAGTATCATGTCATCTGCAAATAGTACTTGTTTTATGTCTTCCTTTTCAACTTACATGCCTTTAATTTATTTTTCTTGTCTGAACGGTGGCTAGGACTTCACATATTACATTGAATAAAAGTGGTGATAGTGAGCATCCTTGTCTTGTTTGTTATTCCCATATTTAAATTCTACATAAATTGTTAAATACTCTGTATATTTTTCTACATTGCTTTTTTTTTTGGTTCAATAATATTTTTAAATGCATACTGACATTTATAACTATGTTTATAGTATTCTCATCACCATTGTATTTATTCCATTGTACCGTATTATGGAATGAGCATATCCATTCTACTCTTAAGAGTCATTTGGGATGTTTCCGGTTTTTTGTTGTCACAAACTACATTGTTAGAAACATTTTCACCCATGTTTTCTCTATTAGAGTTCTCCAGAGCAATAGAATCAATAGGAAAAAGAGACACACACACACAGAGACAGAGACAGAGAGACAGACAGAGAGAGTCATATACAGAGAGACAGAGATTATAAGGAAATAGCTCATACAAATACAGAGGCTGACAAGTACCAAGATCTGCAGTCAGCAAGCTGAAGATCCAGGAGAACCAATATGTAGTTCTAGTCTGAAAGTTGTCAGGTGTAAGACCCAAGAAGACTTGCTGATGTTTCAATTTGTGAATTAAGGCCAGAAAGACCAATGTCTTAGCTCAAGCAGTCAGGCAAAAAGAAATTCCCTTCTACTCTTGGGAGTGTGTGTGTGTGTTATGGGGGAGCCAGTAGCCTTTTTATTTTATTCGGGCCTTTAATTAGAGGCCTATTCACATTAGAAAGGGCAATCTACTTTACTGCACCTACCAATTCAAATGTTAATCTCATCCAAAACACCCTCACTGACACACCTAGAATATTGTTTGACCAAATATCTGGTCACCCTGTGTCCTGGTCAAGTTGACAGATAAAATTAACCATCACATTTTTCTGATCCACTTGTGTAAGAATTTCCCCAGAAAATATATATAGGAATACAATTTTAGAATCACTAACTATGTGCATATTGAAGTTGAATTTGTTTTTCAAAATGGTTGTACCATGTACATTTCTACTAGAACTCTAAGAGAGCTGCCATTGCTCCATATGCTTGCTAACATTTTTATTAGCCTTTATGACAATGTGGTGGATGTGAAGTGGAATATTACTGTGGTTTTGATATGCGTAAGCTAAGTATCCTACTAAGAAAGTAGAAAAACAAAAGTAGAATATGCACAAAGAAAATAAAATGGGGGAAATAATAAAGATAGGAGCAGGACGTTAATACAGTACTAAAAAAAAAGAAATACAATAGAGAAGAAATAAAGCCAAAAGTTGATGCTTTGTAAAGCTGTTCAAAAATATCTTCTAGCTAACAGTATATCAGAGTCTCTGACCAGCAGATAATCAAGAAAAAAAAAAAAACCTCTCAAATTGTCAAGGAATATAACTACTATTATTCATATATGATTTGATTGTCTACATAGAAACCCTAAAAGACTCCATGGACAATTTATTAAAATTAATAAGAGAATTTAGCAAAATTTTAGGTATATAATTAACATATGTACCAAGTCAATTGTCTCCCTATAAATTACGTAAAAATACCTAGAAAATACAATATAAATAGTAACAAAATTTTAATCCATAAAGAAATAAATCTAATATGAATGTTCAAGAATTTTAAGTGGATAAAATTTAAACTTTATTTAAAGACATGAAAGAAGATTTAAATAATACAGAGGCACATCATGTTCTTGGCTAGAAAGACTTAATATTCATTATATGTGTTCAATATTATCCCTATTAAAATCCTAACAGATTATTACAAAACTTGATTCTAAAATATATGAACAAAGGGTCAAGAATAACCAAAACACTGAAAATGATAGAGAATATGCTAGCCACTCTGTAGTAGCAAACTGACTGGTCAAACTTGAACATCTCCTTGGTGTTTTCAAGCTCCAGCAATATTCAGGTCATGACCCCCAGTAGTTATTTGTTTTTTGGCTTCCCAAAATCTCACCTAGTGCCTATATAGTTTAGTGTTCAGTCACAGACTCTAAGAGACCTCTAAGCATATTTTTGGAGCTCTTTGTCTCCTTAGCTACTCTCTGGTACTCTGTTTAGCAAATTCTAGCTTTTTGTTCATCTACTTAAATTTCAATCTCTGTTTTTTGAACTCAGTGAGACTACCGTGCTCTTCTTGGACTCCCTTTCGGTGCTTCCTCTGGAAAGTGCCTCTAGATAAAACGTTTGAGAGGTTCATCCTGTTTGTGCTGTTCTTGAGAATCTAGTCCAGTGTTGAATGCTACTCTTTAACATATTCAAAAGGAGTTTTTTGCTAGATATTTTCATGGCTTACATTCCTCCTCTTTAGGTCACTCTCTCCATGACATTTGTCATTATATCTCTATTATTACATATATTTTACCTATTTATTGGTTTATTATATCTTCTTTGCCGGCATCTGTGGGCTGTTTTTCAGATGTTTATAGTAGGAATTTCAGTCCACCATGCCCAGACTTTGATGACTCCTTTTGAAATCTGGACTTTTTTGCTAGCTGGTATGACAAGATACCCCAGGTTAATCTTTTATAAAATTTGGCAGCATATCTGTCACGAGTCTTTTTTTCTCTAAGGAGCCCTGGTTCCTTTTATAAGAAATGGTATTTGAAGACCACAATCAGGATGTTCGTGGAATTCATTGCTACTGAGTTATTTTTTGTTTTATAGATTATTTCAGTTGCCAGAGTTAGGATTTATCTAGATCTGAATCACCGTCTACAACTACATCTAGATCCACAATAAATTCTTACTATTTTTTCTTCAACTAATTCCATCAGGCTTTCACTTTATCTCTATACCAACATCAGTGTCCTTTTGTTTACAAAATCCCATAGCAAGCTTTTTTTATCATATTCAACATATCAGCAGCTTTTGACACAGCTGATCCCTCTCCCTCTTCTGAAATACTTTATATCCTTATCATCCAGGACATATCATTTCTATTCAACATCTCTACTTGGATAGCCTAAAGGCATCTCATTTAACATGTCCAAACTCAGTCTCAAGATTTCCCTTCTGAAATTTTCTCTTTATATAATCTTCTTTATCTCAGTAAATAGTAACTCCACCCTTACAGTTTCTCAGGTGAAAACATTGGAACAAGTCTTGACTCTGCTCTTTCTTCCAGACCCCAAATTCTATCCATCAAATCTGATAATTTTGGCTTCATCTTCAAAACACATCTAGGTTCTGACCACGTCTCACCACTTGCATCACCACAATCCTGGTACAAGTCATCATTATTTCTCAACTGGGTTATTGCTAATCTAATTTGTTTCCTTGTTTCCAAATTTCCCCCCTATAGCCTAGGCAAAAATAAGACCACTAAATATAAGTCAGTTTAGATAGCATGATTCAAAACTCTTTAACATATTCAAATCATTGCAAAGTAAAAGACCAATGTTATTAAAATGTCCAACAAGATTTGGCATGTGTCACCTCCTCTGATTTTACCTTGCTCTCTCCTCACTCACTTTTCACCAGCCATCTGTCATTCTTGCTATTTCTTGAGCATACCAAGTAATTTGTTCTTGCTATATCTGGCAAGAGGAGTTTTTTGCTAGATATTTTCATGGCTTACATTCCTCCTCTCTCCATGACATTTGTCATTATATCTCTTTATGACATATATTTTACCTATTTATTGGTTTATTATATCTTCTTTGTCACTAGACTTTAAATACCATGAGTACAGAAACTTAATATTTTGTTTAAGAATGAATAAACAAATATTTGCCAAGCAACAAGTATGTGTCAGGGACTGTGCTACTTGCTAGCACATGTGATATATAATCCCTTCCCTCAAGAGAAGTGGGAGAGGCAAATAGTTAATTTCCTTATAGAACCGCTGACACTAGTCTTGCACTTCCATGAATCTAGTCTATAGTTATTCCCACACACTTTTTAAAGTTTATGTGTAAGTATCTTTGATATATTATTGTCCTTTGACCTTTGAGAAAACCATGCTCTAAAATTAGCCTATAGGACCAGCTCTGAGGAAACCACATTAACTGATGCCACCTCTCTTTGTGCCTTTGGGCAAATCCAAGAGTCTTTCTGCTTCTGTTTCCCCAGCTGTGAAATAGGATTACTCGTTTCTGCTTCATGGGAGTCTTTTGAGGATTTTTTCATTCATGTAGTAATATTTATTGAAAATGGTAAGTGCTAAGTAGTATTATGCCTAATTAATTAAGTCCTCATCTCCCTGGTGTGGGTTATGGTGTCTGGCTAGTCATTAATAAAATATGCTGGAAGCTTTGCAGATTTTCCTTTCAGAGCTCTCCTGATAGCTGCATAAACAGTGCATGAATTGGGCATCCAACCTTGTAGTTAAATACATACAGCTGTTTGAGTTCCACCGTGCTCACATTTATTTAGTTCTCAGACAATACAAAATTGGAAGGTGCTGAAAACACCAGTTAAGAAAGATAAATACTACAAAGGATCCTAGGGTGGTTAGTATTAAAGCCAGAAAATAAAACTAAGAGTCAATTTGGATTTGCCAGAGAATGCCAATGGTAATCTTAATACCTCTTCTGAAAAAAAATCGAGTGTTGTGAATTAATAGTGAAATAATAAGCAATACTGCAACTGGGAGCCACGGACGACATTATAGGGGAAATTATACAAGGGTGTAGGATGACTTCACTAATGAATGATATTGATATTATTGTTATATCATATCATGAAAGCAGATATTTTTTGAGAATATACTCATGATGAAACTGTTGCAATCTGAGTTCCCCATAAAGCAGTGTCTAAGTGCTCTTATTTGAAAATCAAGTTTAATCCCAGAGGGCAGGAGTGAGGCATAAGCAAAGTGAAGCACATAAGGAGGGAAAAGCAATACTAGGATGTGTTACTGGCTGACCACTGACTGCTACATGTAAATAATTGTTCAACACATGGGATGACATCCTCCTGGATCTTCTGAGGAAACATGATATGGGATGAGATCTCAGGATTGGCACCACTTATCGAGTCAAATATTTCCACCTCTCTGAGCTTTCTAATTTTTTTTTCTATATTAATGTTGGTTATCATTGCATCCAAGTTTCAAGGGGCCATTGAAATAAACTATTAGGGTTGGTTCCAGAAATCCTCAACAGAATATTGAATCCTGAGTACACCCTGTCTATAAAATCTCTCCTGTTCAGCATTATACCCTGCCCATTCCAATCCCCCTTGCTCTTCCTATGTTAGAGCATACTATCTTAGAGGTGGAAGGATAGACTGAAAAGATTGTTTAATGCAATCTCTTACCTAATGGAAAATTCTTCAAGAACTGCTATTTAATTCATTGAGTCTTCGCATAATTCGGTGACAAGGTGTTCAACTCATTAGACCTGTTCCCCTTTTCTACTGTTCCTATTAGGTAATTTTTTATACTGAGCACTAAAATCAATCTACCTATAATTTATATAATAATATTCTCATTGTTTTCTTTACTATTCATGGTTTATTTGACTTCCCTTCAGCTTTGGACATTATGTCTGAAACTTTTTTAGAATTCTATCCACCCTCAGCTTCTGTGATAACTTAATTTTTTTTCTCCCAATAACTACAGCTATTCCTTATCAAGTTTCAGTTTTCCTTACTCAATCTGTCTCTTATGTGATCATATTTCCTAGGCCCCTTTTTGAGCATCTAATTTTTTCCTTCAATACACAAATATTGTGTGTCCTCATATAAACCTCTGACTTCAGCTATCAACTCCCAATCCTCCATTTCTAACCCAGTACATTCAGAGAGCTCCAGCTCTGTAATTTCAATTCTCTGCTGAACATCTTTATTTGATGTGTCTCAAACAGAACTCATCTTTTTTCCTTCCCAATCCCTTCTTTCTGCTATTTCCTTTTCCTGATGCATGAAACTATCAAGCAACCATCTACCCAAAGCAAAGATCTGGAAACAAAATCTAGATACTTTTCTTTCCTCATTGGTCTGCCCTGTACATAAATCTCTAAGGAATTCTAAATCCTTAAAAATCTTTCTATTCAATTAGGTCAGTGCTTATCCTTCGCAACAGATTTTTAGGAGTAAAGTTCATTATGCTTCAAAAACCTATTTTTCAAACCAATGTCCAACGTGTAGGTATCTCTAGCTATTGATTGTCTTATTATCACTTCCATATTGCTTTATACATTTTTGGGCACATCCAGACCTCTACTTATTCCCTGTTCTCTAAACCTTCCCATAATGCTCTCTGGGACTGAGCATCATAAAAAAGCAAATTTCAAGATATTACCAAGCTCTTCTAGAAGTATGGCCCATACCTCCATTGCCATATCTGGTATCTACCTATTACTAAAGAATGTACGTTTCCCTGCAATTCTCTAGCTACCCTGCAATTTTCCTTTCTTACTCACATACCTAAGGGGGTTGAGAGGCTCTACCATATTCTTGGTTCTTGGCACTAAACTTTGTGCATGGTTAAAACTCAAGAAATACTTTCAATAAATAAATAGACCCATCCCCTTCACCTATCCCCACTGCTGCTGCCTTAATTCATGTGTTCATCAGCTATAACTAAGATTACTAAAAGTACAGTTAATCTTCATTATTTCTGGATTCCATGTTTAAAACTTCTCCTACTTGCTAAGATTTTTTACAATCCTCCCTCCCCCAGTCAATATTCACAGGCTTTCACAGTTATTCTTGGACATGCTCAGAGTGGTAAAAAATTTGAGTTGTCCTGCAAGCATGTTCCCAGCTGAATATGGCAATGCTCTGCTTTCTTGTGTTAGTGTCATACTGTAAACAATTATCCTTTTGACAATCTACTTAGTGCTGCAATTTGTTTTTGCATTTTTCTGCTTTTTAAAATTTCTGGTGATTCTGTTGTGTAAAATGACCACCAAGTGTATTGTTGTCGTGCTGGCTAGTGTTCCCAAGCTCAAGAAGGCTGTGGTGTGCCTTACAGAGAAAACGTGTGTTCGATAAGTATTGTTCAGGCATGAATTGCAATGTCCATCAAAATTTTAATATTCATGAATTGACATCACGATACAAACAAACAAACAAAAGACAAATTTGTTGATCTGTACATGAGGAGCTCAGAAACTGCTACTTTAACATCTATAGTATTTGATGAACTATAGAAAAGACGGAAAAGTGGCTGAATTTGTTGATTCATGAAATAATAACCCTGTACTTTACCCAGAGGCAATGACTCAGTATTCACTAATTCAGTGTTCACCAGGACTTTATAGAGCATAAGTACAGCAAATAATGAGAATCAACTATACCTTCTAACTGGTCCTAATGCCTCTAGCCTGGCACCATTGTTTCTTGAGGGATCTTTCTAAAACCAAAATCTAATCACATCACTTTCTAGTTTTAAAGGCTTCAAGGCTCCACATGGCTTCCAGGATAAAGTTCAAATTCCTTAGTTTAGAGTACAACTCAGGCCTCATTTCTTATCAATGCTCCCACACACATGTTCTTTCTTCCAATTATCATAACTACTTGCATTTTCACCAATTCTTTTATGCTTTTTTGATTTCCCTATACATTCACACATGCTGTTTCCTCTGCTTGCAATGTCCTTACTTCCTCCCCCTACTTCAGCTAGTTAATGCCTATTTATCTTTCTAATCTTATCTCAAGTGCACTTTTCTCTGGGCCCTTCACTGACCCACAGTCTGATCAAGATGTCATTTCTCTGTACTCCCGGAATACTTGTAATATAGCACATACTGTGATGCTTGACTTTCCTTTGTCTGTCTTTCTTACTAGACTAAAGAGTCTTTCAGAATAAAAAGCACGTCTTTTTTGATATCTCTTTCTTAGTACCAAGGACAGTGCCTGACATATTTGTATATAGCAAAAGCTAAATATATATTTGTTCGTTGAATTCAGAATGAATAAATAAATTACTGGTTTAATGAAATCTACATACTTCAAATATTTGAGGAATTGGCAGACTAAACATTCTAAGTTCATACAACTCTTTCTCAATGAACATGTTATCCAGAACTTTTTCCATTTTTACTCACTAAGGCCATCCTGGGTCACATTCCAATTATTCAGAAGTTCATTTTAAACCATCGTGCATTTAAAACACTGTGGCCCATATATAAGATATGATATGAAGCATGTGAAATAAAATGGTCTTTTATTTCCTTTCATTAGTATACCTTAAATAGCAATAAATGAATAAAGGAATGAGTACTAATGCAGCTGTAAGATATCTTCCTTCTCCCACTTTCTTTTGTCCTTATGTCACTCTGCTGACTTCTACTGAGGTAGTTAATAATTAAAATCCCTGTTCTTTACATATATTGCTGGTAAACCAAATACCCTCAATACATGTTTAGAAAGAATGTATTTTTCTATTCTGAATGCAGGATTTATTATTTAAGTCCTATTTAATTTTACCCGGGTAGTTTTGGTTCACTGTTACACCTTGTACATTTTAAAATTATCTATCTATCTATCTATCTATCTATCTATTTAATTTATTAAAGGAATGCTTCACAAATTTGCATGCCATCCTTGTGCAGGGGCCATGCTAATCTTCTCTCTCTTATTCCTATTTTAGTATATGTGCTGCTGGAGTGAGCACCTGGTACAGTCCTTTAAATATGAATTCTTTTACATAAAACATTTGCTATTCTTCTCAACTTCATGACATGTTTTTACCCAAATAATTGATAATAACATTAAACAAGTACAAGGACCCTGGCCTGAGTTTTATATCTAAAATCTATCAAAAAAAATTAAGTACAATTATTTACTTATTTAAAAATCCTCCTAACCATATTATCAACTGGCCCAAATTTATACATATAGTTATGATGAATGCTGTGCAGGACAATTGAAGACTATAAGTTTAGAGCAGACCTGCATTCATATTCCATCTTGACCTCTTACTAGCTGCCGACTGGCAAATTACTTAACCACTCTGAGCCTCAATTTCCTCACTTATAGTTTGTAGATATTTTACCAAGGGGGCTTTTGTAAACTTCAGAGATAATGAACATGAAATGCCTCTTAAAATGTGTAGCATATAGTTTATAATTGACTAAAATAAGAGAATTATTAAATTCCCTCCTGAAATCTAGGTATCTACAACATCACATTAAACTTCAATTGGTAAACACACTAAAAAAAAAAAACTAAATGAGTTTAATATTCAACCTTTGTGATCCTAAGAGAAACTTACCTCCTGATCAATTTTTGCTTCTTCAAGTAGTACGAACATTTTTTTCAGAACAAAAATTGTAGATTAAGATAATTTATTGCTCTGGTCCAATTGATTATTGTTTAATATTGCCCAAAAATAGTCCAGAGAAAAATGTGCACTTTGCTCTATGTGATTAACACATGATAATGACCATGCACTTGTGTGATGGATCTGTTCTTCTGAATTACTGACCCATGCTTGCATCCACTTTGTTTCCAGTCTGACATTAGCATATTTTTGCTTATTTTAACATTTCCTGCTAATACTCACCCAGAGTCTCTTTTTCCTTTCCATAACTCACGCTGGCTGCTTGCTTTGCAGTTTGTTTGTTTGTTTGTTTGTTTCAGCTCATCCCAATTTCACCATTAGCAAACAGATACTTACAACTCAGGGGCAAATACTGATTTGATCTTCCATTTACTCTACACCCCCCACCCCCTTTTACTCTGATTCTTTTAGAACACTATTAATCCCGCTCTATTCCTTCATCTTGTTTCTAACAAACTCTACGAGGCATTTTGCTGTGTTCTGGTCTTAACAAATCCATACCAAGTCCCAAAGATTACCATATTTTTCTCTATGTACTTTAAAAACAGCTTTTAAATGATATTTTTAAAAACACTGTTCTAGGGATTATTGATAAGTACAGCATTCTGTTGTGTTTGCTATATACCATTTTCCACTTGTAGAAAATCAAGACATTTACCCATTTCCCGTCACCTGCCATCACATCTCTTCCCCAGAAATACTCAACATCTGCTGCTGACAGTGTTTCTAAGATCACACCTGTAAAGTCCCCCAGTTCCCTGAGAATAATTTTCCTAAGTCTGGGGACTTAAATTTATTCAAAACTATGAGGTGCTCTCTCATCATCTCTTCACCTAATTTGAGTGTTATTTTCCTCTTAACCATGTTTGTTCTTCTCTTTTTTGCTTGAAGATCATTTTTCTTGATAGAGAAAATAAAAACTTAGATGAGTTTTTTTCTTGCTGTAATCGATCAGCATAATAAGATGAAAATCAAACACTGAGCTTTTTTACCTTGCTCCTTTCTCACTTTTAAGGTAGCTTTAAAACTTAAACGTATTTCGAAGTTCGGTTTTCTTAGTGAGATTTTCTATTTTTCTCTTTTGTTTTTATTTTTGGTTATATGTTCTGCTCTCAGTTTTTTACATGTGTTCTTTTTAAACATGAACCCAACAAAACTCCCCAAGTCACCTAAGTAGTTTCATTCAATTTTTATCTTTTTTTTTTTGGTCATGTTTATATAATTTAAAATTAAATTTGAGATTTTTTTATTTGAATGTGTACCCATCCCACTAACTTGAGTCATAGCAGATTGCTCTGTGGTGGGGCCCCCATTCTGAACTTAAGCTGCCACTAGAACAAATCTTGTAAGCCTGATAGAAGTCTATTTAGTGAGAGACTCAGGAGACTGCAGCGGAGAAACCTTATGAAGAGATAGAGATAGAAATGTCAGCTCAATAACAAAACCTCTGATGAAACAGACTCTGTTCAGGAAACAAAGAGTGATTTTGAGTTTAAGGTAGGGTGGTGGTTGTCACTCGAATTCATTTCTGTCCTTATCCAGTTCTCAGAAAGAGATAGAGTTCTTAGCTGGGGCAATGAGATATATAGATAAACTTGGCTCACATTCCCATTTCTATGACATGGGGAAATCCAAATCCCTCTTTCTGATTTCTGCAAATTCCTAGAATTGGGTCATTTTCTGAATATTCTAAGAAGTGTGTGTGTGTCTGTGTCTGTGTGATGTGTGTGTTGGTGGAGAAGTTGCAGAGTCTGACCTCTTCTGCAAGCAGCTTAGAGGCTAGATTTAGGGAAGTATGAGTTACCGTTAACATACCATTGAATTCACAGCATAGTGAATCTAGGGCAGAGGTGGGGAGTTCTGTTTGTTCTTTGACTTTTTAAAAAGTCTTCAGGGATAAAGACTTTATCACACACACACACACACACACACATCTGGTGAATAAGCAAGTATAGCACACAGTAGGTAGTTGATAAATATTTCTGATTTAATAAAACCATTTAAATTGGGGGCCTAAATGTAAATATACATGACGTTACTTTATTTGGTTGTTATGAAATCTAAAATGACATAATTCTTTTCTCCCAAATTCTGTGTGATGCCCACTTGATCAAGTAGCTCTCTTTTGTATTCAGAATTAGTTTCAGCGATGGAAGCTCCCTCTGTCACTACCTCCTCTTTCTGTGAAATGACACAGTCAGCAGGCAAGCCAAGAAATTATCAGACATTCCACTTTTAGCAGAATGATTTCCCTAGCAGCTCCCTTGATAATTGAAGTCTCTTCACACCACTACATTTGATCTCCTTGCCAGTTATGTTATATGGGTTTGAATTACATTCAGAGTCACATAAGTAATATTTGACATATTAAAATTAGAAAAATTTTTATTTACCCCTGTTTTTCTTTTTAATCCTATTATGTTTGAAATATCTTCACATCACCATTTTTGTATATAACTCTATAGAATATTAGCTGTTCAAAAGAAAATGTCTAGTTCTCTCTTTTGTACATCATTTCTGACATATTCTTAACCAGGGAGTAAACTTCATATTGGAAAAAATGCATCATCTTCAAGAGTTTTTATTGGTCTTGCTAATTTACTCAAATCCAAAGATATATATGTAAATGAAATGTTGTCCTTCATCACAAGCCCTCCTTACCTGCCTGACATACTTATGACCCATCAGAGCCTTGGGGAAGTTTTTCTTGTACTTTCTTTGAACTAATGCTCATCCTTGTATATATTTCTATAGCAAGACCATTCACACTATTTCATGATACCTTTGTGTTAGGCAAAAAATAGCATGTAAATAATTCCATCTTTTCTTGCACTCCTGGCTTCTAGAGATTACTGACCCAGCCAGATCTTTTTTTTCTCTTACTCCTAAGATTCTCTCGAGCAGGTTTAAAGCTGAATTAGTAGATAAAGATGTTTTGAAGCAAAATTTCATGGGAGTTATGGAATTGGCAAGGGAGGGGGCATAAAGAACATTCTGGGAGTTTGGGAAAAAGCAGGAGCAGCTGCAGTGAGAATAAAATGAATGAAAATGAGAATTTTAAAGAGGATATACTTCCTTTCTTAGACTTTGAGATATACAAATTGACTTACTTTAAAATCACTGATCATGCTTCTGAAACTGCTCTGAAACTGTTCCACATGAGATCATGGTTTCCATAAAGTTACATTTGGCTTATTCACCCTCTGATCTCTTCTGTAAACTCCTTGAGGGAGGGGACTATGCCATTAATTTCCATATACCCAGTCCTTAGCTCATAATAGGTATTTAATAAATATTTGTTGAGTGGAAAACTAGAAGTGTTTCATTTAACAAATGGAGAAGTCAGGAGGCCCCCTAATTCTGTATAGCTGTGCCCTTTGACATTCAAATGCCATTAACACCTAATTTAAAATTTCCCCTTAACTAATGCCACTATGATGCTGTTAGTTTTAGTAGAAAGTAAATCAGGAGATCTTCTAATAAGATCCAACATTATGCTGTAATGAATGATTACAATAGGAGATTTAGGAAGAGATACATGAGAATTTCTGACCTTAGAGCCAGTTAAATATAATTGTTAAACATATCGGCCCTATGACACACTGCTCTCTCTTTCCAAGACCAGTTCTGTTATCTGAATGGTCTTTCCAGTCAGTTCAGTAGAGGTCCTATGTGCTAAAATGTTTGGGGCACCCCTCTCTCCAGCAATATAATAAGATTTTTAAAGCACTAAACCAAAAACCAAAAACCAAAAAGAATAACAAAGTTCTTATTCTTCCTGTGATATATACTTGAATTTTTAAAAATGATCAGGTATAAAAATTGTTCACAAATTTTTTTTTATGTTTTTGATCCAGCTCTGCTAGTGCCCTCTCTATGAACGCAAAATGTTTCAAAATGAAAGATGGCAAAATGTTCACCATACAACTAACTTTCTATCATCTCTTATTAATGAAAGAATGCGAAAGTTTGTAGTAATGAGAAACATATGCATTTGAGTTTTGACAAATACTTTTTCAGGTGAGGAATTTGAAATCTAGAGAGCCAAAGACAAGATTTAGTCAAATACCATCAGGTCTGTGTTTAGAAAAATAAGCTAGACTTTTGACTTCTAGTCCAGTATTCTTTCAGCCATACCCAGTATTTCAATACAATTCTAAATTTTCCAGAGAAAAAATATAATAAAGCCTTCCTATGCTTTCTTTGATGTTTTCCCTTATATATAGTGTGAGGAGAAAACATTAATCACTCAAGTATTTATTGAATCTCTACTATATAATGAGAATTATATGAGGTGTCTTGAGAAATGCAAAAAAAAAAAGTATTATTCCTGCCAGCTCTAAATTTATTGCATTGTTGCTATTGATTATAGAAAAACTGTAGCTGTTTAGAGGCTAGAAATAATGATAATTATGTTAATGATCATTAATTATAATAATCATTATACAAACTCTCATTTGTATAGCGCTTTAGAGTTCACAGAAACATAGTGCAATTTATCCTCATAGCCCTATGTAAATTGTGCTGTTTAAGTGGTGAGGAAACAGTCTCCGATTGTCTCAAGGTGGCAGAATCTAAGTGACAAAGGGGAATTGACTAGTTAATTTCTATTTGTACTGTAGAACCAACATGAGGGAAATTGCTTAAAAATGAGAATTCTTTTAGTTAAACATGGAAAATTCTATAGTAACCTAATACAGGTTTTAATGTACAAGAAGGTTGAATGTCAACAAATATATAATGTTAAAATAATAGAGTACTCAACTAACTGAGGAAACTTCATTTTATTTTTTTCAAAACTTTATTATAGTGATGGCATAGAATAAATTGTGCATTTAAAAAGTGATGACGAATATTAACTAGGCTTATTGTGCTAATCATTTCACAATATGTACAAATATTGAATCATTATGTTGCACATCTGAAATTAATACAATGTTACATTGTCGATTATACCTCAATTTTTTAAAATGTATGATTTGGTGAGTTTTGACATGTAATGTGTATATATCTGTAAAACCATCACCACAGTCAAGACAATAAAAATATCTATCATCCCCAAAAGATCTTCCTCCCTCTTTATGGTCTCTCTCTTTTGCCTCTTTCCACCAATCCCCTTCTTCCTAGGCAACAACTGATCTGTGTTCTGTCATTATAGATTAACTTGCTTTTGTATAATTTCACGTATATACAACTGCACACTATGTATTATTTGTTTCTTTGGCTCATTTTACTCAGCGTAATGATTTCAAGAGTCATCTGTTGTGGCATGTATCAGTACTTCATTCCTTTTTATTGTCGAGCAGTATTTCGTAGGATGGATACACCACTGTTTGTTTATCCGTTCGCTCATTCATGAACTTTTGGGTTGCTTTCAGACTTCAGGTATTACAAGTAAAGCTGTTACAAACATTTGTGGACATGTGTTTACATAGATATATGCACTTATTTCTTTTGGGATAATACCTAGGAATGGAATGGCAGGATTTTTTTTTTTTAATTTTATTTTTGAATTAACTTTTTAAGACACTGTTTTCAAAGAGATTATACCATTTTGCATTTCCACTGGCATTAAATGAGAGTAACAATTCTTTCACATTTTCATCAACACTTGGTATGGTCAGTTATTTTAATTTTAGCCATTGTAATAAGTATATAATAGTAACTCACTGTGATTTTATTTCATCTCTCTAAGAACTAATAAAATGAGCATCTTCTACTAACATGCCATTTTTGTATATCTTTTTTGGCTGAAGTGTGTGTTTTAAAATTTTTGTCCATTTTTATTGTTTTTGTTTTGTTTTGTTTTCTTATTGGCATCAAGTTTTTACATATTCTGGATACAAATTCTTTATCTGATATATAATTTGAAAATATTTTCTCCCAGTTTCTGCCTTGTCCTTTCATTCTATTAATGATATTTTCAAAAAGCGGACATTTTAAATTTTGATGTAGTCCAAATTACCAATTTGTTTTTTAATGGACAGTGCTTTTTGGTATCCTACCCAAGAAATATTGCCTAATCCAAGGTCACGAAAGTTTTCCCCTATGTTTTCTTCTAGTTGTTTTACAGTTTTAGATTTACACTTTAGTCTATAATCCATTGTGAGTTAACTTTTGCATATTATGCATAAAATCTCACTTTAATATAAGGTAATTTTTCCAATTCAACTGTGGGATAGTCTGCCAAAAAGAACTGTAGAAACTGTTCTGTTGGATAATTTTAATATAATTGGAAAAAGCATTAAGGAATTGACTAAAGAAACCGTCTTGCCTGTGTAGAAGATGGTACCAACCCTGTGTGCTTCTATTATGCCATTTGCCTATTTTCTGAATCTTTGACTGTTCTTATAAAATAATTTTGATCTAACAAGGAAGTTAAAATCTATAAAGCTGAATTTTATGTAATTTAGGGTTACTAAATACTATTTTCATGCATATTCCAACTGTTATTTATTTATTTTTCCCTTGGAAATACAAGAAGCACAGATTTCTCCCAATTCACTAGAAAATTCTGAATACCTCATTTGAGTAGCCTATCCCTTCTATTTTTGTGACACTCTCATTGATATCTGGGGTGATATTTTAGAGTTTTCTTTGAATCCATTTACTCCATTTTTTCAAGAAGATTCTCCTGCACTCTAGCCTTTATATTGGGTTTTAGCTGGGAGATAGTATCTTTTCAAAAATGATAACTTACTTTCATATCCATTGTTCCACATACATTTCTTTTTTGTAGTTTAATCTTTATAATTAAACATTTAACAAGGTGAAAGATAGCTACGAGAGTTCTATTTAGAATAATGACTTATGTCGTCTTTTTCAAAATTGAAGTCATGACCCCTAGGAAGTCCTAGAGAGACTTTTGGGAAATATGGAAATTTCCAAAAGTATCTCAGAAACCCACGTTTTGCAGAGTAGTTAGCTAACTTGCATGTGACCATTAAGGTAATGTGCAGTTAGGAAAAAGATGGCTTCTCCCATCTATAGGGTCTTTCCCTATCCTTTGTCAGTCCCTGCCTTGGACATACTTTAAGATACAGATGTAGGCCTTAGAACTGAGACATTCAGTCTTACCCTGACTATTACTTATACCTGCAAAATGAATTGTTTGATTTTTGTGTGAGTTTTCTTGAAATAAAATACCGATTAGAGGAGACTATATGTGAAAAACTTTAGAGTTAAATATTTATGTATAAAAATTGTTTATGTACATCCAAGATTGCCAAATTAACATCAAGTAATTATTTGTTTAGTTGAATTAATTTGCCAAATTAAAATTTATTTAATTTTTGTAGAAGTTTTGCTGATAAGCACAGTGGTTCCACTGTCCATTATACCCCTTTATTCTCCTCACTCCAGGGATAGTACAAAAAAAAAAAAGAGTGTACCTTGGCTGTTATTTCTTTATAACTTCTTCAGGGTAACTAATAATACTTTGGCAGAGGCTGCTAGATGCTACTCAGTGTCTATACTCCCTTTCTTTCTTAGTAACAGAAGCTCAAGATTTTCAGAAGGACAGTGTATCCAGCCAGAAGACTACATTTTCCCACCTCTTCCTAGCTGAAAGCATGTATGTGGTTAACTTCTGGACAATGAGATATAAACATAATTGTTTTCGTGGGACTCCTGAGTAAGCAGTTTAAAAATTGGTTGCCTCTTCTTTTCTTTTTCATGAGAGGGTGATAAACTAATTTCTTTAAATCACTACACATGGGGTTTTCTGTTATTTACAGCTGAACCTAACCTAATGATACCAGATGGAATTATGATTATAAGCATATTCTAAGAGGAATTGGTAAAAGGGCAATACCAGCTTCTCAGCATGTCCTGGGGGGCAACCCTGAAAACCCTCTTCAATCTGAAGCTTTTGTCTAAACTTAATTTGAGTCTTTCAGTCTATGTGTAGAGTCAACCAAGGGGAAGTACAGGTGCTCCTTGATTTACAATGGGGTAACGTCCTGATAAACACATTGTAAGCTGAAAATACCTTAAGTCATAAACGCATTTAATACACTTCACCTATCAAACACCATAGATTAGCCAACTCTACCTTAAGCATCCTTAGATCACTTACATTAGCTTACAGTTGAGCAATTACTTCAGTTTCATCTCAAGAGTAATTGCTGTCTTCTAATCAGGAGCAGGCGACACAGACTGGTGTTTTAAAGACATGATAGGTTACGAAAACACAAAACACAATATCCAAAAAATGCTGGCAACACAGTACACTGTAGAGTATCGGTTGTTTACCCTCATGATCACGTGGCTGACTGGGATCTGTGTCACCACCCTCGCTCCACATCATAGGAGAGTATTGTACTGCATATTGCTAGCCTTAGAAAAGATCAAAATTCTAAATTTGATGTGTAATGTATACTGAATGTGTATTGCTTTAGCAGCATCGTGAAGTCAAAAAATCATTAGTTGAATCATCATGTCAGTTGGTATTGTCTGTATTGTTCAAAGGAATGTCTGTGCAACTCTATTGTAGAAATACAGTTTAACGTGTATTTTCTTTTTCTTTTTAATTTTTAACTTGACATTCAGTATTATTTTCTATCAGTTTCAGGCATACGGCAGAATGGTTAGGCATTTATATAATTTACAAAGTCAACCTCCCAATTAGTCTAGTACCCACATGGCACCATACCTAGTTATTACAATATTATTGACTATATATTGTACTTTACATCCTCATAACTATTTTGAAACTGCCAATTTGTACTTCTTAATTCCTTCACCTTTTCCACCTAGCTCCCAACTCCCCTACCATCTGGCAATCATCAATTTGTTCTCTGTGTCTATGAGTCTGTTTCTGATTTGTTTGCTCATTTATTTTGTTCTTTAGATTCCACATATGAGTGAGATCATATGGTATTTGTCTTTCTCTGACTTATTTCACAGTATAATTCTCTCTAGGTAAATCCATGTTGTTGCAAATGGTAAGATTTCATATTTTTATGGCTTAGTAATATCTCATTGTATATACATACTCTTCTTTATCCAGTCATTTATTGATGGACAGTTAGTTTGCTTCTATATCTTGGCAATTGTAAATAGTACTGTAGTGAACATAGGGGTGTATATATCTTTTCAAATTAGTTTTTTAAATTTCTTCAACTAAATACTCAGAAGTAGAATTGCTGGGTCATTAATTAGTTCTATTTTTAATATTTCGAGAAACCTCTGAACTGTTTTCCATAGTGGCTATACCAATTTGTAGTCCCACCAACAGTATACAAGAGTTCCCTTTTCTGTGCATCCTCACCAACATTTGTTGTTTTTTAATTAGTTGGTAATAACCATTCTGAGAGGTGTGCGGTGATATCTCATTGTGGTTTTAATTTGTATTTATCTGATAATTAGTTACACTGAGCATCTTCTCATATGTCTATTAGCCATCCCTATGTCCTCTTTGGAGAAATGTCTATTTAGATCCTCTGCCCATTTTTTAATTGGTTGGTTTTTTGCTATTGTTTTATGAGTTCTATATATATATATTGGGTATTAATCCCTTATTAGATGTAGCATATACAAATATCTTCTCTCATTAGTAGGTTGCCTTTTAGTTTGGTTGATGGTTTCCTTTGCTGTGCAAAAGCTTTTTAGTTTTGTGGTCTCATTTATTCATTTTTTTTTTCATTTGTTTTCTTTACCCAAGGAGATATATCAGAAAAAAATATTAATAAGAGCAATTTTAGAGTCTTTCATGCCTATGTTTTGTTCTAGAAGTTTGTAGTTTGGGGTTTTAAATTTACATCTTTAATTCATTTTGAGTTTATTCTTGTATATGGTATAAGAAGGTGGTCCACTTTCTTTTCTTTCTTTTCTTTTTTTGTATGTATCTGTCCAGTTTTCCCACCACTATTTATTAAGTAGATTGTCTTTGCCCCATTGTGTTTTCTTACCTCCTTTGTCATAAGTTAAATGACCATGTAGGCAAGAGTTTATTTCTGGGCTTTCTATTCTGTTCCATTGACATATGTGTCTATTTTTATGCCAATATCATGTTGTTTTGATTATTATAGCATTGTAGTATAGTTTGCTATCAGGTAGTGTCATACCTCCAACTTTGTTCTTTCTCAAGATTGTCATGGCTATTTGGGGTCTTTTATGGTTCCATGTAAATTTTAGGATTATTTGTTCTTGTCCTGTAAAAAATGACATTGGTATTTTGATAGGGATCACATTGAATCTATAGACTGCTTTGCATTGTGAAAATTTTAATGATGTTAATTCTTCCTATCTATTGGCACAGTATATGTTTTCATTTATTTGTATCTCTTCAATGTTTTATAATTTTCTGAGTACAGGTCTTTTACCTCCTCAGTTAAATTTATTCCTGGGATTTTTTTTTTTTTTGATACAATTGTAAATGGGACTGTTTTCTTAATTTCTCTTTCTGATCGTTCTTACTGGTACATAAAAATGCCACTGATTTCTGAGTATTAATTTTGTATCCTGTTACTTTACTGAATTCATGTATCAGTTCTAATAGTTTTTTGGTAGATTCCTTAGGGTTCTCTTTATATAGTATCATGTCAACTATAAATAATGACAGTTTTACTTCTTCCTCTCCAATTTGAATGCCTTTTATCTCTTTCTCTTTTTTGATTGTTGTGGCTAGGATTACCTTTTATTTCTTTCTCTTGTTTGATTGCTGTGGCTTTTAATACTGTGTTGAATTAAAGTGGTGAAAGTTGACATCCTTGTTTTGCTCCTGATCTTAAGGAAAATGGTTTTAGGTTTTCACCACTGCATATAATGTTAGCTATAGGTTTGTCATATATAGCTTCTATTATGTTGAAGTAAGTTCCCTCTACCACTTTGTGGAGAGTTTTTAATCTTAATGGATGCTGAATTTTGTCAAACATTTTTTTTTGCATCTATTGATATGATCATATGATTTTTATCTTTCAATTTGTTTATGTGGTATATCACATTAATTGATTTGTGGTTGTTAAACCAACCTTGCATTCCAGGAATAAATCCAGCTTGATTATAATATGTGATCTCGAGGTATGCCTGTGTTGCTGTGAATTTCTTCCTTAAGACTGTTTTCATTTTGTCCATATATTTTGGGTCATTTTTCTCAAGGTATCTTTTGATTTATTCCTTGATATTATTGTTAACCCATTCATTGTTTAGTAGCATGTTAGTTAGCCTCCATGTGTTTGTGTGTTTTTCAGTTTTTTTTTCTTGTAATTGATTTCTAGTTTCATACCATTGTAGTCAGAGAAGATGCTTGATATGATTCGATTTCCTTAAATTTATTGAGACTTGTTTCGTGGCCTAATATGTGGTGTATCTTGGAAAATGTACCAAATGCATTTAAAAAAATCTGTATTCTGATGCTTCGGGGCCAATTGCTCTAAAAATATCAATTAAATCCATCTAATCTAGTGCATTATTTAAGGTCACTATTTCCTTGTTGATTTTCTGCCTGGAAGATATGCACATTAGTGTTAATGGGGTGTTAAAGTTCCCCATTCTGACTGTATTATGGTTGATCTTTTGGGATATCAGGAGTGGGACTGACTCTCAGGCTTATTGGCTGTGAGGATTGGCTGTGCCCATAGGGTATGAGCTGCCATGTGGGGGATGACCCCACAAAATGGGATTTGCTCTAGAAGGCTCCTGTGCTTGTTGAACTCACCCTTTGGGTGTGCCACTTGTGGGGCTAATCAGGTAGAGCTTTGTTTGTATTTTGAAGCCAGCCTCCAAGTGTGTTGTTTCTAGAACCCCTTACAGGCCTGTAACTGGCCAGGGATACCTAGTAGAAGCTATAAAGCTATCAGTGGTCACTGCCTGTGCTGGACCTGAGGCACATGAGAGAGGCCACACTGCAAACTGAGGCTGGCTGCCACCAGTACCAGGCCTGAGGAAGCTCAGCAAAAGACTCAGGGAACCCCAATGCCTGAGGCCACTTGTCTGCTGCGCATAGGCTCAGCTACTGAAAG
Organism: Eonycteris spelaea; assembly: GCA_003508835.1. Classification (NCBI taxonomy): domain Eukaryota; kingdom Metazoa; phylum Chordata; class Mammalia; order Chiroptera; family Pteropodidae; genus Eonycteris; species Eonycteris spelaea. The sequence continues at coordinate 2,425,915 of PUFA01000053.1, forward strand.
TGCCTCTATTGGTGTACAGTTAGGTGGGGAAGGGTCTCAGGGAGTCACTAAGATGGAGTGAATGAAGTTCACTAGGCCAGTGCATATTCAGATTTGGCTGTTTGGGAGGAAGGCTCAACATAAGCAAGATGGCGCTTACCTGTAAGTTGCATAAGAGGAGGACTCAACAAAGAGATAATGGCAGCTGTCCCTCTAGTCCTCACTTGAAGCCACACAACTTAGTCTTTCTCTATGTGTCTCTGACACCTCTTGAGTCTCTATTTTTCCTCCAGAGCCCAGGGTAAGTGCCTGTGAGTGAGCAAGTCTGTGTGTGGGCCCTTTCCGGCAGCCTTTCACCTTACCTGGTTGGTTAGAAATCCAAGTGAGTTTCATAGCCAGATTTTGTGGGGACTCCTCTTCCTGGCACTGGGACTCTGGGATGGGAAGCCCAGTGTGGGGCTGGGGCCCCTTGCTCCTCCAAGGGGACTCTCTGTAGCCAAGATATACCTCCTGATATTCAATTGCCAAATATGGGTATAGGGTCAGCCCATTTTGCATCTCTACCCCTCCTACCAGTCTTGATGTGGCCTCTTCTTCATATCTTCAGTTATAGGAACTCTGTTCCACTGGTCTTCAAATGGTTCTCCAAGTTGATTGTTCTATGCTTTCGTTGTAATTTTAATGTGGTCATGGGAGGAGGCAAGCACGGCATTACCTACTCAACCATCTTGACTAGAACTCTTCTATATGTTTTCTTTATAAAATTAGTGCATGCTCATTATAAGTGATGTTAGAAACTTAGAAATATAGGAATAAATGGAAATAGAAAAAATAACCAATATTTCCACTGCCTAAAATAATTATAATTAATATTTTGGTATATTTACCTGGGGTCTTTTTCTCTGCTTAATTTCTATAACATATAAATATACTGCATATGTAATTTTGTGCTCTGCATTTTTTCTCTTAAGAGATGATAAAAATATTTTGATGGTTGTATTTTATTGAGTGGATATAACATTATGTCCCTAATCATTCATGCACTGTAGGACATTTTTGTTAACTGATAATGTGATATAGCAATAGGAAAGAAGAGGTGTATAACCCTATTGAAGTGGTGACTCAAATAGTTTGTCCCCAGATCTGTGTGCATTTAGAGAGGTATAATCTAATAAGCAATGGGTAATTTAAAAGGTATTCCAATCTTTACTCATATCTCTTAAAGCAGTCTTTCTTAAACACACATGCACAGGCTCATTAAAATTCGGATTGCTCGGTCCCACCCTCAGAGATTCTGATTCACTAGATCTGCAATGGGACCTGATAATTTGCATTTCTAATACATATTCAGTTGATATCAATGTTTCAAGAATCAAGTTCTTAAAAGCACTTTAAAAAACCAATTCATGTCCTCCTTTACATTTTCAAACTCTTTCCTCCTCAGTTCTCAATGCCTAAATTCTCCAGTATTCCTTTTACTAATAGTCACCCTCCTCCCCCAAAAAACGAAAACTTGCGGGATCTCTGAACACTCTATTAATGAAGCTAAATTGGATGGATAATTTCCTATCCAGTTTACCTTTAAAAAATGCTTTGCTATTCCTTTAATCAGATGTTTCATCATAATTTTTAGCACTAGTTAAGACTTTGGTATAAATGGATCTTCTGTGGTTACCTGCATGTGAAGCATAGCGTGGCATGCTCTGTTTTTCTCAATTACGTATCTCCAATCTTATTCTTTTTATAGCTTTTGTTTTCTAACTAATCACTCATTACTTTTCATGACAGTCATCAAACTGGAAGTTTTATTTTCAAATTTTCCATTGCCCTTATATGATGTTCAAAAAGCAAGGCAAATTCCTAGTGCCTCAGTTTACATTTATCAAATGTGTACATAATAAGAACTGCCTTATGGTTGTAATACAACTGAGTCTTGTGATTCACAAAAATAAACTTTCAAACTCTTGGTGAAATGTACCATAAACTGTAAAACATATTTGATCATCTACTTATTATTGATGAAATCAGAACAGCTTCAAAATTACAAACAGTAATTTGTTTCAGGAATGGCAAGTGAGGCATCTATTGCGTACATTTGAAGTCTATTATTCGAGAGAAACATAAAGTAAATCTTGTGAGCTGAGTCAATTTTTGTCTTACCACACAAAAAGCAGCTGGATAAAGAAGATGACCTTTGTTAAAAGGAAAAAAATCTTCAATACCTGGTGTTCACTGCCAGTGGGTGTTCTGGTGTTGGCTCTTAAAAGAAGCAGGAATCCTATTGTCATTTCTTTTAGCTTTAACGATGAAATTTACTTTCAAGTTTGTATTTCGTCTCAGGCTATAAAAGTTTAGTACCTCCCCAGCACTTGATTCTGGGTCATTTCTTGGGGACCCTCACCATACTCTGAGATAAAATAAGCAACTACAGATAAAGAAGAAGAAGAAGAAAAAAAGCTCCTAGCTTCAGCAATGAGAGTTGAAACTGGTACAAGAGCAAAGCTGTTAATAGTAACCAAATTGATTTTGAACTTCGGGAGATTTGCCTTCCCCCTGATTCTCAAGGCTTGGTTCTGACTTAGATTAAAGTCTTTCTGTTTAAATAGACAGAACCTAACTATTGGAGAGGAAAGGGAAAAGAGAAATAAATTATGAATTATAAAAGCACAAATATACGTGCAAAAAAATGAGGGGTTTTGATGGAAGAATATAATTTATAAACCATCCTTAGATATTAAGTCTACATTTTTCTTAAGAGTTTTAGCAAGAGATTAGAAACTAACTGAAGACAAATAAATATCCTTACTCTGATAAAATATTCATGACACTAGATAACTATATTTTAGGAAAGAGAATGGATTGTTCAGTTGGCAAAATTTTGCCCACTAAAGACATGAATTTCTGGAAACTCAGAACTGAAAGATCTTTCATAAGGACTTTTAGGATATTAATTATGACTTTCATCAGAAACAATTGGGTGAAACATTGTATCCTACATCCTCTCTCTCTCAGGCTCACTTTTTTCCCTTTGGCAAATCACGGAATTAACATAACAACTGATTCAGCTATCTGTGAGGGTCCAGTATACATTGGTTCATTCATTCTTTTATTCATTCATGTGTGCATTCATTCATTTAAATAGATGATCTTTTAATTCATTTAATTAAAGTGAATACTTCACTTAATTAATTAATTTAATCAATATTTTATCAAATGCTCGATACAAAATATCTTCCCTCAAGGAGTTTCTGTCTGTTGAATGTCAGGCCAAGTTTTCTAACTCCTCTACTTTAGAAGGCCGCCAAAAGGTCAGCAATGCTTTCAGTTTATCTTCTTACCACACAGGTCAGGAATTAATACTCAGGCTGCTTCCTGTAGCATAGGGATAGCTTTTGCCTAGGAGTTAACTTATCTCACTTTGAAAGCAATCTAGATGAAAGGAAGGAGGCCCTTTATCCCTCTACCACCATCACTTCTAATGCTACCACTTTTGACAGGTAGAGTTTGGATACCTGTGCTAGTTCTTATAAGAATATAGAACATGAAAGATGGTTTCTCTTTAGGAAATAACTGGGAATCTCTCTTCTAGATACTACTTTGTCTACCCCCTTCTCATTCTTTCTTTCTTTCTTTTTTTCGTTTTTAACTTTGGGAAATGAGGTATATGTAGTAGAGACATACTGCAACCATTATGTTTCAAACAATAGAGACAGTTTAAAGTTATTAGGTGAAGACAGGTAAAGGAAGCTCATTAAAATCCTAACAATTATAATTTGTATCAAAAGTGAAAAATGTTTTAAGTCAAGTAATGGAATAATTCTTAATTGCAAGAACAATGATAATTGAATATTAATAACCTGATACAACATCTATTCTGAAACTAGAAAAGAACATTATGCATTGTTTCCACTGTAATTTTAAGATTTGTTGATGATAACAAAATTAGACTTTAAATGCTCTAAGAGTTGTGTGACTAATACAACTTGGAAAATCTTTTGGTATTTAGTTAAACTTTAATGTGAGCATAATTTTCCTAGTATAGTTCGGAATATAAGCATGGTAAAACATGACAGTAATAAGACTTTTAATCAGATTTTGGATTCTGGCAACAAAATTTATTGTTTTAAATTTAAATAATATTGAAAAATGCATGTGTATTGCAGAAAAATAAAATACATAGAAATATATTGATCAAAAATCAAAGACCTTCTTCACTCCTATTCCAAATTATTGTATGTTTCCCTACTCCTATGCCTCATTTCCTTTCCCAAGAGGGAACTGCCATTAATATTGTGGGGTATATCCTTTTTAATGGCATTTATATGTCTGTGTGTATGTGTATATATATATATTTATATATTTGTTTTACTTGAATTTTTGTAATTACTAATTATCATTTATTTTTTACATTTTATAATTACATGTTTCTGTCATTATACACATACATATGTTGTGGTTTGCTTATATGTATTCTTCTCCCATTTTTCTACAAGACTGGCTTTTTATTTTGATTGTGGATTTTAACCCTTTGTGGATTACATAGTTCTATTATGTTTTTCAACTCTGTCATTTGTCTTTTTTCTTGAACTATGGTGTTGAGGCATACAAAAATTTAACATTTTTCATGTGACTAAATCTGTGATTATTTAAGACCTCTGGATTTGCATTTTGTCTTATAAAAACTTCATCACGTTAAGATTATAAAAATTTTCTCCAGCACACTCTTTTAATATTTTCATTATTTATTATTTTACATATTTTGTTAAATCCATTTTTAATTTATTTTTTGTGTTTTCTTCTGTAGAGATCTAACTTAATTTTTAATATAAATTTCAAATTTCAAAACACTGTTAATTATTGCATAATTTATCCTCATTCCTAATGCAGCCATTTCTAAATGTCTATACACATGTAACTCTTTCTGACTTCTCTATTCCATCAAATAGATAAGTGTTTTTCCTTTTGCTCATGCTATAATACTTAATTTCTATATTTTATAATTTTGCATGGTCCATAAAATAAGGCAAATTCCCAGTATTGATTTTTTTTTCCTTTAAAATTCCTTTGGTATTCTTGTAACACTGTTTCTTTTTTGTGAAGTTAGGATCATTTTGTCAAGTACTATAATAAATTCTGTTATGCTTTGCATTTTTATTAATCAGTGTTTTTGAACATCACAGAAGCTTTATTAAAATTAAAAATGTTGTTTAAAAATTATTTATACCTTAAAATAACTGTAGTTGGAGAAAACAACAATTTCTACAAACTTTATGAACAATTTCCTAGTAAGGTCAAAAAAACATTTATCACTTGTCTCAAGATCACGTAAAATACTAGATACATTTTAAGTAGTAAGTAGAGGTCATTTTTGAAAGCATAGCAAAACTATCTCCAAATAGTTCCTCCACCTAGGGAGTTTAAAATATCTTGAGGAATGACATTACCAATATTGTTTCTAAAGTATTAGGATGTGTCAAGCCAGTGTGAATATCTAAATAAATTAATTATTTAATAATAAGTTGGTTGTATGTTTGATTGATTTCTTAAAGTTGTTGATTAGGAGACTATACACTCCTTCATGAAGCCATGAAACAACTACAATCTTAATGTTTCAACATTCTGCCAATGTTTGGCACATAAAAAGATTCCTTACACTGTGTTTTAAGAGGCAATGGAGAGGGAGATAGTTCCAAGATGACTTGTTTCATCATATCATACATTTTAAATTATACATTATGGATTTAGATAATAGTTATAATTTTTCTGGTCTCCAAGTCCCTCTATATAACCTAATATCTATATCCTATATTCTCATAGCCAACTATGCACATACATATATTTTTTAAATAGACAAAAATTTACAGATGGACATATACATATATGCATATATCAACATACAAATATATGCTCTGCCACATGCACATGCATACATTGGAAAGAGTAGAGCCAACAAACAAAACAAACAAGCAAAAATAAAATTAAACGATGAAGATACATATAGAAAACACTGAGGAGGGAACCATGGGTGCATAGTGAAAGAGAGTATGGAAGAGAATGGATATACATAGGAAAGGCGGGTGCATTGGCAAGAAAACTGTATAGCAGTGGAATCATTTAACACCAAATGCAGCTACATTAGCAAATATTGTATCTGACTTAGACTGTCTGACCTTCTCACCTTCCAAAATAAATTGCATCTAGAATGAATTTATTAAACTTACGAGAACTTCTTCATTTGGTTAAGAGTGAATTCTCATGTTTGCTATAAATAAGTATAATATACATACCAAAAAGGAAACTGAGTTGTTTTAGAACTGTTCTATATAAATATGATAGTAGAAAAACAATACATGTTTTGGGAAGAGAGCATAATGTATAGCATCTAATGTCAGAGAATCAAATCTAAATTTTCATACTTCGATGATTTTTCTCATTAAGAAAAAAATAAGTGCCTTTATCAAGGTTGCATATAGTGCTAAAAGAGGCACATAGTTGGGAAATTTGATATTATTTAAATAATGGAATTTTGCACATTTAGCTCACTATTTACCTATATTACAGAACCTCATTTTGTATACCTGTGAGTACTTTTCTGAGTAAACTCAGCCAGATCTATAGTCAGTATCTGGAAGATACTGTGTTTCTGTGAAGAGATGCTATGAGAAATGTGCCCCCTGATATATTCATTAAAGGTTAAGCATCACACAAATAAGATATTTTATTTAAGGGGCAGCATTTGGCTAAACACCAACTTTTGCCTTCCTAAAAGTAATTCCTATTGATACAGCAACTTGTATGAGAAGTTAATGAAGTGATGAATGATCATCATGGGGCCATCCATGATCATTTTTGCTTTTTTCCCAACAAAAGGGAAGAAGATATGGGTAACATATGAAGGTGATAAATTAAGAAAAGTTATCACAATATCACAATGCTTCAAGAATTAATTACTATATAAACTTCTTGTTGGCTTTCCTCCATCCCTATCCCTTGTTTATTTCTCAGAAATGTGGAGTAATTCAGGCCTTCTATTTGCTAAGGCACATAGTATGGAGATTTACATCAATCCTCCTCATTCTTTATTTGACAGCTGTTAGAAATCTTCTCAGATCTTAAGCAGGAAAACAGGTTCTTGTACATAGCCCCTAGCTAGATTCTTTTTTACAAATATCTAACAGAAATACACAAATGTGGTTCTACTCAACAGGAAGGAATCACCTACTCCCCCTGTCTGATAGTATTATATAGGGGAGGGCTTGTCTCTAGGTAACATGAAGCATTTGCCATTGTTTTTCTACCAGAAAAGTACAAAGTAAACCTAGAACATACAAATGCAAATGAATTGCTCCCAGGACAACCCATTTCTCTGGAAATTTTATTTCACTGAATACAATGCCACACTGCCCTCTCCTAGCCTCCTGGGTTGAGCTGCAATACCGGTAATTGTAGACTTCAAGCAAATGTAGAAGAGTTCCGATGACAGAAAATGGAGTCGCTTCTTTAGAAATCAGTTCCAGGACATACATAGCAAGGGTGTGGTGGCTGCCTCATTTTCAAGCTCTATTTTATGGTATGGTTGGGTAAGTAGGGGCTAGAGTGAAACTTTTTTCCACCTGGTTTGGTTCAGCTGTTTCAGAGATCATTGTGATTAATAGTAATTTCATACAGAACCTCACTAGTTAATAATAATTGGTTAATTCAACACATATTAATTTTGACATAGTATGTGAGTCATTGAAAAGTTAATAGTCTCAGTGTTAATGACTTTGCGTTTTGTGTGCCTTGCTGAATACTTTTATGTAAAATTAGAAGACGGAGATTCAGTAACTATTAGCAATTTGCCACTTAAATGTTAAAGATGCCCATTCTTTTATCTTAAATGTCATTTCCTATTATTAGCTATTACAACTGTCTGGTAAAAAAATGGCTTATGGTTATGGAATAAGGCAAGAAGACAGAAAGTATACAGATTGGGAAGGAAGAAATATAAGTGTATTTGTTTTCAGATGATATGATTATGTAGAAAATCTAAAAAAAAATGACCAAAAATTTCTGTAACTGATAAACAATTACAACAAGGTTGCAGGATACAAGGCTAATATACAAAAGTCAATTGCTTTTTAAAAAATAATAAACACTTTTTTTTAGAACATTGTTCTATGTGTATTAGTAGAAAAACAATACATTTCTTGGAAAGTGAGCATAATGTAAAGAATCATTATGTCAGAGAATCAGATCTAAAATTTCATACTTCCAAAAGATTTTTCTAATTAAGAAAAAAATAAATACTTTTTATTAAGGTTGTATATAGTGCAGGAAGGGACACTTGGTTGAGAAATTGGTATTACTTAAATAGTGTGCTTTTACACACTTAGCTCATTATTTATGTACATGATAGAACCTCATTTTGGAATTAAAAACATATTACCATTTATATTAGCATCAAGAAAAATGAAATACTTAAGCATAAATCTAACAGAATTTTGTAAGATCTATGTAAGGAAAACTACAAAATTAAGTAAGTAGAAAAACTAAATAAATGGGGACTTTCCATGTTCATGGACAGGAAGACTAAATATCATCAACACGGCAGTTCTTCCTAACTTGGCCTATAGATTTAACACTATCCCAATAAAATCCCAACAGGGAATTCTGAAGTTTAAATGGAGAGGAAAAAACTCAAAATAACTAACTCAATATTGAAGAACAAAGTCAGAGGACTAACATTACCACATTCAAGATTTATTATAAAGCTAAGGTAAGCAGGACAATGTGATATTAATTAAAGACATAAAAAAAAATAGATCAATAGAATAGAATAGAGAGCCCAGAAATAGACTTATAAAAAAATAGTCAAATTATATTTTACAATAAGTAAAAGTAATAAAATGGAAAAACAATCTGGATATCCACAGACTTAAAAAAAAAAAAAGAAAAAGAATCTAGTTACAAATCTTACATTCTTCATAAAAATTATCTCAAAATGGATCATAGACCTGAATGCAAAATGCAGGACTACAAAAATTCTACATGATAATCTAGATGACATTTTGTATTTGGGTATGGCAACAACTTTTTGAATACAACACCAAAGGCATAAATCCATGTAAGAAATAATAAGATGGACTTCATGAAAATTAAAAACTTTTGCTCAGCGAAATGTTTAGAGATGAGTAGACAAGTCACAGACCATGAGAAAATATTTGCAAGACACACCTGATAATGAACTGTTGTTATTCAAGATAAAAAAGAACTCTTAAAACTCAACAATAAGCAAACTAACAACCCAATTGAAAAATGGGTCAAAGAATTTAACAGACACCTCAACAAAGAAGATGCACAGATGGCAAATAAGGATAGGAAGAAGATGCTCCATATCATATGTTATCAGGGAAATGCAAATTAAAAAGCAATGAGATACCTATCAGAATGGCCAAAATCCAGAGCATTGATAATACAAAATACTGGCAAGGATGTGGAGCAAGAGGAACTCTCATTCATTGCTGGTGGAAATGCAAAATGGTACAGCCACTTTGGAAGACAGTTTGGCAGTTTCTTAAAAAACTAAGCATACTCTTACCATATTGCATTCCTTGGTATTTACCCAATGGAGTTGGAAACTTATGTCACACAAAAACCTGCACATGGATGTTTATAGCAGCTTTATTTAAAATTGCCAAAACTTGGAAGCAACCAAGATGTCCTTCAGTAGGTGAGCGAATAAGTAAACTATGGTACATACAGCAATGGAATATTCAAGACTAAAATAGAAATGAGCTATCAATTCACAAAAAGACATGAAGGAATCTTACATGCATATTACTAAGTGAAAGATGTCAATCTGAAAAGGCTACATCCTGTATGATTCCAACTATATGGCATTCTGAAAGGGGGAAAATGTGGAGACAGTACAAAGATCAGTGGTTTCCATGGGTGAGGGAGAGGGAGAGATGAATAGGCAGAGCAAAGAGGATTTTTAGGGCAGTGAAACTATTACGTATGATACTATAATGGTGGATACGTGTCATTATACATTAGACAAAACGAACAGAATACATAGCACCGAGAGTGAACCCTAATGCAAACCCTGGACTTTGAGTGATAATGATGTGTCAACATTGGTTCATCAATTGTAACTAATGTACCACTCTAGTGGGGGATGCAGATAATGGGAGATATTGTACCTGTCTGGGGGTTAGGGGCTATATGGAAACTTTCTGAACTTTCTGCCTAATTTTGCTGTGGACCTGAGACTACTCTAAAAAATAAAGTCTGCTTTTTTTTAAAAAAAAAAAAAAAGCAAAACTGAGATAAAAATTTTCTCTATCAAACTAGACAAAGAATAGCCCATTAATATCCGTAATGGTAGAGCAAAATGGACACTTTTATAAATTGTCCATTGCTAGGATTTTTTTTTATTTTACAATTTCCTGTTTTGTAATTTTCAATGAGTAACATGAAACACGCTTAAAATAAAAAAGAATATTTTTAAAAAAATACTGGCTTAAGGTATGAGGAAAAGCTTAAGTAAGTTACTGACGGTTTGTAAATATTCACTATGAAACTGAGACTAGACCCAACTTCCAAAATGGTTTCCAGAGTATCATCAGGTTTCAAATAGTCTAAAAATAGGACAAAATGTTTTTTTTAAGCGATGGACTTTCCTTTCTTTACCAACTTGTGAAAATGTGATGAAAACATAGTTAACTTATTCTCTCTAGCAAGAACCTGACATAATGTACTGCCATTATTTGGGACAACAAATAAAGAGGTAGTAAAATTAATATTCTGTTATGAAAATTAAAATCTAACAGGATTTGACTGAATAAAACTTCACTTGCATGTGTAGCAAATAGAGGGATTTTTCTCAGGAAATATTCACTAAAGACCACAGCACTCCATTCTGGAACACACAGCAAGGATTAGTGAGCCTGGAAAATGTTTAACATGTTTGATGAAGTGGTCCCAGGCATCCCTCTAGTCATAGGACAGCTTCAGTAACCCTCAGGGAAGAGTTCTGTGAAACATTTGCCTCTGCTGTGGTACTGTCTGCTATGCAGACAGTAAGCCTACATCCCTAAATAAATTTACCTCCTGTGTGGAGCTTTGTATATTTAACTCCAGTGTGTTGGACACTATTTGCCCATTGCATTTGTTAGATAATACTGGTTATAATCCTTCTTCTTAATAAGTAATATTGGAACTATTTCTCTCTCTTTTAGTAACATTCCTGGTTAATTCTCTACCTAAAAATGCATATTCAAGCTATGTCCTATGGCAAGTATCCAGTTCAACTAAAATCCATTAATAGAGAAAAAAATAAATGAGTGTAAAATGCATTGTGGTGACTTGTTTCTCTTCTTTGGATACTTCTGTAACTTCTTATCTCTTGCCCCAGATGTCTCAGATCACTCTGCCCATCTGATCTTTTCTTTCCTACCTAGACCTGGCTTGTACCTCTTTTGTGCTCCAAAATCAATGCTGCTTTAGTCCCTCACTTGCTCAGTAACATTTTATTTTCATAATGCATGTGATGGATTAGGTCATTGAATTAATTCATGTTAAGGTAAAATGCCTGATAAAACTAAGTCTCCAAAGGCATACTTAGATTTTAAAATAGGTTTTTATTTATTCAAATTAATCTCTAATTATAAAATTAGACATTTCCCCTTCTTTCTCTCTCTAATGATGATATATATTCAAAGATGTTAATTTTTGTGAGTATAAAACTTTGGTGATGTCCTTGGAAGTTAGATTTTTTAGAGACCTTCCAAACCTGCAATTGTCTTTCTTCATACTATTGGAAGTAGATTTGAGGCTCAAGAGGGTGGTATCTCCGTTTTTTAAAAATGATATAGTTAAAATAAAATATTTGTTAGAAGACTCAAGTGCAAAACAAATTCTTCCACCCCCCCATAGCCATCATGTATAACTCTTCTTATTTTTGATAAATTACAAAGTTTCTGCCTTTGAATTTAAGAAATATATTTTAATACACATAATTTTTCCCTCTGGGAGCAATAGATTGAATTTGCCTAAATGTTCTAAGAACGAATTCTGTGTATTTGGCCTTATTGTGGCATAAGTTGAAAACTACTACTTAGAGGCACTGCTATTGTTATCTTCAAAAGAGAAAAAGAAAAAAAAAAAAGCCTTTGTTTTAAAATGTGCTTGGGCTGAGTGCAAGGAGTCTATTTCCTGAAGTGTAGAGTGATATAGACTGCTACATAAATAATGAAAGTTACTGTAAAACCTGTATCCTGCTAATACTCCCTTGATTTTAAACAAGGGCAGTTTTGTCTTTAAAATACCAACCCGTTTTTTTCTTATAACATTCAATCTCTTCTAGGAATTTCAACTGCTTTTGAATTTATAGATTGTTTCGGATTATTCACAGTAAGTGGCCTGTTTCTGCCAGAGTTTCTTTGAATTGAGAAGCCCCCAGGGATGCCAGAAGAGAAAATAAAAAGGAAGCAAATCTGACTCACCATAGTCTAGTTAGTTTACAGTTTAAAGTGAGTAATGGGGCTGCATGACCAGAAGCATGACCTTTACCTAGTAAGGGCTCCTCATGGACTTTCAGTTAGAAGCCTTTTAATTCATGCTCTAGTCCTGTCCAAAGCAAGGCTTAATTAATCTGTCTGTCTTTTTGCAGCCTAACTTGGAACAATAATACTAACAATTTCGGGAGATGCTGTATTAATTTAATCCATGGTCTGTTAAATTTCATCATTCAAGTACATTAGTGTTAACTCATTGATCCTGTTTTTTGGGTAGTGATTGTATATACATACACACGTGTCTGGTATTATAGTCTATCATGAAATTTTCACTCTAACATGGTTTCACTCTTTATTTTAAATGATAAAGTGCTAAAGAGTTTAGAATAATGTGATTTCCTCCATGCTCACAATAAAACCAATGTTAAAGAAGGAATACAGTCTTACCTTAAATAATTACATTGTCTAAAGGTCAGTTAGGACAGAAATATTAAATGACAAAATTTCCTCTTCACTCAGCTGTAGAGGCTGGTCCTAATTTGCACTGGAGGAGAAATTGTGTTCATATCATGTTTTGAGAACATCCACTAATTTTACAAAGAATTACCCGTATGTAAGCAGTTCCGCTGAAACAACAATAAAAAAGTATGAATAGCAAACCTTTAAGAATAGTTATTCTCCATTTTCTCTTGGTTAAGTAACAATCTATGTTTTCGATCACTGTACCTCAAGATGTATTAAGCTAATAATATTTATTGAATACTTTCAAAGTATTTGGAAATTTTGATCAGAGGAGAACATAAGAAAACAGGATCCCTGCATTCAAGTGTCCCTATTAAAGAGAGACAAGATCTTTTGAGGCTACTGCAGGTACATTTACTTATTGTAATAGTGTTTCTAGAATAATACATGTTAATTTATAGTTCTGTTAATTGAATCAATTTTTCTTATTTGTTTAAATGTAACCTTTACACCTGCTTTACAATAGGGTTCTAGCTGTCTGTCTAAGCAAATTCCCTACAATTCGAGACTCTAGTGATGGAGAGCCATTTCAAGGTACACAGAACAATTGATTTTATCACAGTTCTCCCAGTTCTGAGAAGTCTGATGGGCTTGAAAAGAAATCATGGGATTTTCCTAGTTTGCTTCAGGAGACAACCTTGAATCAAGTGAGCCATCCATCTTATATTTCTCAAAGTCAGAGTATGCTCAGTTTGCTTTACTGACATTAGACTTGGAGCCTATCCATGGTGAGCTGTTGATAAGCCTCTGTGAGGTGGATGATTTACTCCCTGCTAGCTTTTACATGGTGATTTCTTCTTTCACTCTCCGAGAGAAACTGCTTGGGCTATGGGAACTAAAATTGGAACAGAGGTAAAGTTAGAACCTCTTTCTCTAAAAAGCAACCATTTATGGGGCATCCATGATAATTTCATGAACTCCTCCTTAAGTCAGAAAGCGTATAACAAAACTAAATGTCTGTAAGAAGTGTGGTAGGATGTGGCTACCTCTGAGAGTATTTTCTGTTTGCGATAACAGCATTTCTCCTGAGTGGAAGAAGAAGGACACATTTCTAAATATTCTTTGAGCTCTAGCCAACTTAACTAAAAAGACTTTTATCCTACAAGATTTTTCAAAACTGGAGTCGTACTATATTTTCACTTGATGGAATTGGCTGTGGTGACTTTCCTAAGCCCTTTAACAAGTAGGTAGTACTCAGAGTACAAACATTTACATGTAAAAGAGAAGTTTCAAGACGAAGATGAAATTTTTGAGGGGGAAATATTTCGATCACTTGCAGAAACCACCTAGAGCAGACTTCAGGAATCTGGATATAAAGTATCTGGGGCTCAGAAGTGTCATAATCAAAGAAAGACTGACTCAAGAAGTACACGAAGCAGGTGACAGAATCTGCATATGAGAAGAGTGAAGATTCAAAATGAACGCAAAACCAAATATAAAAGTTCACTCAAAGTGGATCATGGCCATAAATGTAAAGCCTAAAACTATAAAAATCCTAGAAGAAAACATAGGAGGGAGCTTTTGTGACCTTGAGTTAGGTGAAAAGAAAACATAGGAGGGAGCTTTTGTGACCTTGAGTTAGGTTGAAAAGAATTTTGATAAATTGGATTTTATCCAAATTAAAATATTTTGTTCTTTGAAAGACGTCATTAAGAAAATAAAAAGTCAAGCCAAAGGCTTGGAGAAATTTGTAAAAAAAGAAAATATATGTGAGATGAAGAACTTAAATTCTGAATACACAAAGAATTCTTAAATCTTAACAATAAGAAAGAAAACAACCAATTTTTTAAATGGGTAAAAAAAATTGAATTAAAATATCCCCAAAGAAAACATATAGATGGAAAAAAATACATAAAAAGATGCTCAGTATTATTATTCATTAAACCCACAATGGAAAACCACTATATATCAATTAAAACAGCCAAATTGATAATGACTGACCATACCAAGTGTTGGCAAGAATAAAGAACAATTATAACTCTCATACTCAGCTGGCAGGAATATAAAATGGTACAACCAATTGGAAAAACAGGCAAGCAGTTTCTTATAAAGATAAGCATATACTTAACTTATAACCCAGTAATTCCACATCTAAATTTTTACTGGAGAATTAAAAGTATGTGAACACATATAGATTTGTACGTGAATGTTTATGACAGCTTTGTTTATAATAGCCAGAAACTGGAAACAACCAGGTTTATTAACTGGTGGACAAACAAATTATGGTATATTTATACAATGGGATATTACTCAATAACAAAAAATTATAAACTACAGATGTATACAACATGGGTGAAAAAAGCCAGACATATATAACTACATGCTGTAAGATACCAGTTCTATGAAATTCTAGAAAAGGTATAACTATAGTGAGAGAAAGAAAAATGACTACCATGGATCCGGATATAGAGAAAAGGGCATGAGGGGACTTTTCTTAGTGATCAAAATGTTCTGTATTTCAGTTATGGTGGTGGTTATATAACTGTATCCATCAGTCAAAACTTATCAAAGGTATACACTTACAATTAGTTAATTTTACTGCATGAAAGTTATACTTAAATAAATCTAATTTTAAAAATCAACTCAAAGTTACTGAATTTGAAACCAAAACCACTGAAGGAAGGAATTCAAGAGACCAGTAAAGACATTATCATGCTTTAAGTTGAGGGAGATCGCATGCTGGAAGAAAAATACTATCTCACTAACTAAACAGGTGACCTTGGACAAATCACATATCCTCTCTAATCCTCAGTTTCCTCAGACATAAAACAAGGAGACTGAACAAAATGACCTTTCTTTATAGCTCTGAAATTGTCAAAAGGTTTTCATGTTTTTACATCAAGGATAGCCAGTTTGAAAAATGTTTCATCAAGAATTTTGGCTCTATTTTATCAGATTATATTAATACAATTGAAAAAGGAAATTCGGATTTCTGTAGTTTGATGGTATTTCAAAACAAGTTGAAATGGAAAGGTTGAATAAGCAAATACAGGAAAAGTGGCTCCCTAAATAAAGTTTTCGTATAAAATAATTCCTCTGATCTACCTCTGTTTGCGCAGAATGTTTTAACTGTTCTGAGGATCAGTCACTATCAGCTCAGACTGGTAGAGTTTGGGTATCAAAAACACATGGGTTATTAAGTGGTAGACTTTAAAATACCAATTGGTCTTTGTCATTAAGAAAAAAAGAAACAATAGATGAAGTGTTAAAATGGTGGAAATGTAACAGGGAAACCTTGTGTTTTAAGAGCCACAATACTGAAATAACTTCAAGGGATTGGCTTATACTCAAACAGGAAATTGCCCAAATCAACATTTGGCTTGAGATAATGAAGTGATAAAAGGACAGTGTTGGGGGAGCACAACTGTGAGTGAGAAGGAGGCAATGGAAGTTCCGTGTTAACCTAGGAGGCTGTTTCTGAAGTGTTTTTAATTAAACCTCTCCATCCAGTGCTCATGAAACTTAAATACAATACTGAATTAGCACCTTTGGGGAAAGGTATTTACACAAACACACACACACACACACACACACACACACAAACATAGTAACAAATGGGACCAGCAAAAGCACATCCCCATTTCCAGTCCATTTTTCTTTATTGATGGCTCTATTTCAGGCAGTAACAAGGCAATTAAGAAAACAAACCTATTGTGAAAGCAGATGAATAAGGGACCGAATTGCACAAAAACGCCTATAAATGAGTGCTGCTGTTCCTCAGTCCCCACCTCCCCGTTCCTGTGATTGGGATTGGAGCTGAGTTCAGCTACAGGACCTGGTAACTAGAATTTGATTTTAGGAGGCAGGGCCTGGTAGCAGGAGCCAGGACCAAACCCTGAGAAGCAGCTAGCCAGTGAATTAGCCGAGCCAGAACTAAAAGGTAGATGAGGAGTTAAACCAAAAGACCCAGAGTCCAAAACAGAATTAGTAAGTATGCAGAAAACAACCTGAAGTTGACTAATAAGGCTTTCAGAAGTTGCATCAATGTGCCTAAAAATCTTGTCTCTGTCTTTGTCTGTCTCTGTCTCTGCCTCTCCCTCCCACCCTTTCTCTTCTACCCTCCCCCTCCCCCACCCCCTTCTCTTTTCCTACAAGTATCTATTTTCTCATCTAAATCTGAAACTGTGTTGCCACAAATCAGGGTTGTCACGGGTCTCTAAAAGGCATAGAGTATTTTAATTTGTACGCTGGAGAATCTTTAAAGTAATATAAATACTTTATTATTTTATTTATATTAATAAAGTATTATATAAATACTTTATTATTATTTATATATTTTATTATTATAAAATAATAATAATGGCTAACTTTTATAGAATACTTTCTATGTGCAAGGCACTGTCTTGGCATTTTACAAAAGAAAACAAAAAAGCTTTCTGAGATCTCCATTTTACAATGACATAGACATTTAAGTGACTCATTGAAGGTCGCAGAGCTTGAGAGTATCAGAATAAATTAAAACCTGAGAGAAATCTGGCTTCAACTATGGGACAATGGTATAGCCTGGAAAAGACTCAGATTTGGCATGAAAACCACCCTTAGGTTGGAGCTGACCTCTGGAAATAAAGACTCAAATGCAGGTGCAAGGAGGAAGTTTGGTCCCATGGGCAGAACATGGTGTCCAGAGGGTGTGGCAGTATTTAACAGGTGGTGGTACAGTCCATCAGTCAACCCAAAGAGGTTCGGCCTGGGGTTGAGGGGTTCCAACATGTCAAGCAAGAGCATTGAGATGAAATTCAGATAGGTGATTGGATAAGACCCTGGGCAACCCCTTCAAGATGGCCCCTGTTCTATAACTAAAAATACTAGAAATGTCACCAAGATAGAACTCAAGCAAAGAAAACAAGAATGAAAGACTTACCCTCACTGTTGAGACTGAAGCTTTCACCATGAGACTGAAGCAATCCCAGCCAATGATTGAGTTTGGCAAGGATACTAGGCATGCTCTGTTCTGGGAGGTATGGTACTCCTTGGACAACAGATGCTTTGGTTCAAAAAGGCCTTGCAAAACTTGGATTCTGCACAACACTCCTTCCCTCTCTCCTTCACTTAGCATCAATTGAAATCTAATAGCTCTCCCAGCATTCCCACCATCCTTCCTCTCTACTTCCCTTCACAGATGTTTACCCTAAAAAAAAATCCTTGCGCCTTTAATTCCATCTGGCTTTCCGCTTCTTGGAAGACCCAGACCAACAAAAGCATCTTACATTTGTTTGTGCTTAACAGTTTACAAAGCATCTATATATCTATATCTATATCTATATCTATATCTATATCTATATCTATATCTATATCTATCTATCTAACTATTTGCTCATTTGAGTTTATAAGAGTTCTGTGAGCAGGGTATATACAATTACACTCATTTTACAGGTTCGGAAATTAAAGCTCAGAGAATTTAAGTGCTGTGTCTATAAGAGGCAGCCTCTAATATGACCCCTGACAATCCCTGCCTCTTGGTCATCACATCCTTGTGTGTTATCCACCCTCAACCCCTTTGAATATGTACTGGACTTATTGACTGACTTCTAATGAATAGAATATGACAGAACTAACGGATTGTCATGTCAGAGATTAGATTGTGAAAGACCGAAGCTTCGTTTTGAGTAGTCTGTCTTGCTCACTCCTGGATCCTTTGCCCTAAGGGGAAACACCTGCCATGTTATAAGGTGGTCCCATGGAGAAATTTGTGTGTCAAGGGACAAAGGCCTGCCAACTGCCATGTGAGCAAGTTTGGAAATGAACCCTCCCCTTATACCCACTATTAAGCCTACAGATGAGACCACAGCTCCCACTTACAGCGTGACCGAAATCTCATGAGAGACCTTGAGCCAGAGACACCCAGTTAAGCCACACCAGGATTCTTAATTCGCTGTGATATAATAAATCTTTATTATTTTAAACTGCTAAGTTTGAAGACTAATTTTTAAGAAGCAATATCAAACTAATACAGTATCCAATGTTCAGAGTGAGTGAGGGGCAAAATATACCATTGAAACTTAACCTAAAACTTTATATCTAGCTGCATTTTATTCTTATCTCTACTCCCAATTTGCAGTACTGCCTTTCTCCAATCCTTTTACAAATAAGCTTGAAACATATATTCTTTTTTTACAGTATAGCCTATTAAACATTTTTTGCTGAGGTAGTAAACACCCCCTAAATCTCAGTGACCTTCGACATTGAACATTCATTTTTGGTTCACAGGTCTGTTGGTTGGATATGGCTCTGCTGGGCCCTTCTTAGGCCTGTCTAATTCTGCTCTATATTTCTTCACATCCCAGGCTAAAGGACCGAGGCTAAAGGAGCTGTCCTTATGTGAAAATGCTGTTCTTATGGCAAAATCAGGAATGCAAGAGGCCAAACCGAACCATCCAAATACATTTATAGTTTCTACTCAGAAGTGGCATACATCATGTCTATTCACATTTCATTGGCCAAAGCCAATCATTTAGCCAAATCAACAATGTGACAGGGTAGTACATGCTGCTGTGAGAGGCATGGGAAATTGCAAGACAAAGGGCATAGACTTAAAATACATGGGGGCTGTAGTTGGGAAGAATAATATAATCAACCACATATGAGTAGTTTTGAATTTGGGTTATATCAATGGTTGAAAAGTTAATACGTAGAAATTTAAAAAATTAAAGCACTAAATATAATAAGTTAGTCCCATTAGACTACATTATGAAAACGCTAATGCTCACTAAAGTCCTTGAGCAGAGGCTAGAAAATACTAGACTGTCATTTGGGAGAAGAATTGGCAGAGCAGTCACATCCAAAATGAGTGGCTATGGTTTAGTCATGATATCTTTGCAGTTATAAATGTTAGAGATGAGCAATTGGTTCCATTTAATATCATCCTCATTCAAGAGGTATTTTTCTACTCTGTTTTTAAAATGGGTATGAAGTCCTACAAAAAAATGTTAGGCAAAAAAAAAAAGTTAGATCCCTTGTTTAATCCCTGAATTTGTTACCACAACCTATCAACCCTAAAATGGCCAGTAACATTATTAGAATTTATGAAAAGTTGTTAGCACTATCCCTTAAAGGAAAAAAAAAAAAAGAAGAAAATGCAAATCTTTTTTTTTAACAACTAAACGTTCCGGTAATGATTTTCCACTCTTTGTCTATCTTGATGCTTTAAATAGATTCTATGTTTAAAAAAATCTGCTATAATGAAATAAGAAATAGGCAGCTAGCAAATTAGGAAGTAGGCAAAGCTAATTAAAACAATTTTGAAGACTATTGATGGTATAGTTCTACTAGATTTTTTTTTTTTTTTTTAGAAATGTCAATGTTTCAACCTTTTCTAGACAGTGTTTTCACAGCTGATTTTGAGATTAACTTAAATGGCACTATCACACTTTTAAACAAAAATATCACAGCAGTGATATGTGTTGATGCCTGGCAGTTCTGCTTATGCTCTGGCTATATGCTAACACACTTCCTGTGCTTTCTGACAGCCCTATATTAAATGTACTCTAATAAGTACGGTGGCCACATAGGAGAAAATTAAGGGTTTGATGAACCCGTGATACACCTAGATATACAATGCAAAATTATTCTGCTTAAAAGGGATAGCTCTAAGAGGGAAGATATATGTCTATATATACACATATATATGGTAAACTCTCTTCTTTTACCTTAAGCTACCTAAAGCTGAGAGAGGCCAGCATTTTCAGGTTTGTATAAACTTAATTTTCAACTTCCAGGCCATAGGTTGGACCATCATGGTTTTTTGTTTGTTTGTTTGTTTTGTTTTTTTTTGTTTTTAATGGTAAGAGAACTAGGGAATTTCAGTTCTGTGAGCCACTTCAGCCTCCAGTTCTTTCTAAGCTAGTTCATCTGAGTGAGAAAACACTTAGGTGTAACTTACCTGTTTATGCCCAAGGTTATAAAATTGAAATGTAGTTTTTGAGTCCTACAACAACATTCTAAAACAATACAATGAAAATATCATTTCCCTGAAAGTTTCTTAGTGTGGCTTGTTTACTCTTTCTATCTTTTTTCTAAGTTCTTCCTCAGGTCATTGGACCGCTAACTTTCCTTCTATTTTTATTTTCTCCCATGTATTTTTCTTTCCCAATATATATTCTTTTATGTTTCTCACACTTAATATTGAAAAGCATTTTTATTTGTTATGCATATTAGCATTTCAGACTTTTTTTTTTATAAATTTGTAATGCAGATTACCACATTTTATCTTTAAATATACTATTTCTCCTTCTATACCATTTTTGTTGTTGTTGTTTAAGAGGCCTGATCAGTAGATTGCAACATAAAAAAAGACTACTGTTTCCACAGCACAACAGAATTGAACACTGGGATGTTGACACTAAGGACCTCCAATAGACGTCATTCTGAATAGCACTTAAACATTAAACTTTTTAATAAGTAAGTCTCGTGTTAAATGAGATTAAATATGTTCTATTGAGTAGCTTATTCCATAAATAGCTACATAGCCTTCTAACGTTTTAAAAGTATTAATACATAATAATATATTTTAAACTATTTTTAAATAAATAAGCCCATATTGTAATTTTGGAGACTGACTAGATAGATAGATAGATAGATAGATAGATAGATAGATGATAGATAGATAGATGATAGATAGATAGGTAGATAAATATCTCTGTATATCTGTTGGGATATACAACTTTAGACATCAGTTTTCTCCTAAAACACGATAGGTGACTTAAACAAACTTCAAGTTCTATTAACTTATTTTATATTTTCTGAAATTCATCAACCCATCTTTAGTAAGTCACATGAACTTCAGTTACTCATTCTTTGAGATTTGTCATAGGGTAAATGGTAATAAGTTCTCAGATTTTAGAAATATGCATATATTAAGTAAAACTACACATAAAATTACATTCTAATATTTATGGTTGTGATTTTATTAATTAATATTTTGTTACACTTGAAAATGCAAAAGTTGTAATTTACCCAGTTCTATTAAATATATTTAAAATGCACAGAAACATAAATATACACAGTGCTAAACATAATTTTGTGTTATAAGACCCACATGTGGGTTACTGTTCGTACTTTTGTACTCCTTTTAGAGTAGAAAATCTAAACTCATATATGTTTGGATGCTAACATTGCATGCATGGATTTTAAAAAAATATATGAACTTATTATTTTAACCAAGAATACAAGTAATAACAACTAGACAGTCACCCAGGGAATGCCATTAAAATCTAACATAACGAATAGCAAATTATCATTCAAATTCTTTAGTGACTCAGAACATTTGGTTAAAGCTCTTCTGTCCTCTCCACAGTGTTTCCTGTTCTTAGCTAGATGCACAGCCAAAAGCAGAAGCACCAAAAACTTTGAGAAAAGCCATTGTTAAAAAGAGCTGGAAACTGAGTCATTCTCCCAAGACTTCCAGCCACAAATTCAAAATTAGAGGGATTCAGAGATATGAAAATCCCTGGCTATCCCCTAGAACTGTTCCCAAATATTTATTATGCTTCTATCCATCACTGATTATAAGAAATGTTACTAAAATGTTTATATGAAAGCAATAAAAATCAGTGACCATGAACATTATCATTTATTTCTATGTACAGCACTACTAGAAGCACTTGAAATTTGGTTCTGTTTTTAGTGGAGGCTCTCTCCTCAATGACTGACTCAAGCAACTAAAACCCAAATTAGATCATCATATTGGGGTCCCTGACTATGCAACTTGACAGCTCTAACAAGAGCAGCCTCCTGGCATACTGGACAGGACAAAACTGACATTCATATTCAACCTGATGCTCAAGTTGCCTATTGTAAGAGGAACTTTTGAAGGTAGAACTATATTTTAAGCCCAAATACTGATCCTGACTGAATACTACCCATTATACAGAATTTTCTCTTTATGTAATATAATTTTATTTCACCAACAGTTGTTAAATAGTGGATGACAACCAAAATGGAAACCACTGTTAAAAGGAGCCAATCTTGTGTGTGGATGACTTTATCATATAAGGTGAAGTTGTAGGCCCTTGCTCTCAACTTCCAGTCTCTAATGTTTTCTGAAATCTACCAGTAATAATTTCTTCCATTGGAGCACAGTTGAGTACAGTAGTTCTCCAGATGGCTGTTTTCAATATAGATAATTTGGGGAGGGATGCCCAAATTAAATACTCAAAATCTTTGAATGAACAGATTTGTCAGATATTTTATTCATTCATTAACTCTTCATTCACTCATCTCATTGATTCTGACAACTGAAATATATGGAGCATCTTCTACATGCTGCTGAGCCCTCTTCCAGGTGATGGAAATCTTGATCAGAGCCCTTGAGTAAATCACCGCCTCCCGACACCCCCTACCACTGTTGGCAGCAGAACACTGAGTTGATGAGAGTACCCCAGGGAAAGAGGCACAGGACAGTGAAAAGAGATTTGCCAAATCCAACTCTGCTACTTGACAGTTTTGCTTAAAGCTGGCACTGGTGGTGCCCACAGGTGTCCAACCTCAGCCACAACTGGTGAAGTGTGCAAAAGCTGCCTTGAAAAAGGGAAGTTGACTTCGGAAATACAGGATTCCCTAGAGTCCATGATATCATTTGTTGAGAACAAGTTTTCCTTAGCATTTGAAAAATGTTATATAGTAAATGCTTTAGTGGCAGAATCTAATTAGTCTCCCAAAGAAGCTGTTCAACATATTAAGATGCATATGTTCAGCAAATCTAAAAATGAAAATTTCATCTTTCTGATCAAGCCAACTGCCCTATTTTTGTAAATGGTACCAGACACAAGACTTAAAATCACAAAATCACCTTTGACTAAACTCTTCAGTCCTCTTTCTCACCTCCCATATTGCATGTTTGGCCATGTTCTTTTCATTCTCCATTCCCTCTTTTCTATGTTCCATCTCAATCCAAGCTAATGTTTCAACAACTTCTCTTTTCCCTGCCTTCCGTATTTCCTTCCCTTCTATCCATCCTGAAAACTGCCACTATAACATCATTTTGATTATGTTGTTTATGCCATTGGTGCCATCAGTGTAACGATTCCTAAAACTTAGCTTCAGGCCCTCATTGTACTTCAATTATAATTTGTGCTACAAGCAAACCTTTAATCCTGCCGAGCTTCAGATAAAATCTGAAATCCTTAGCTTGATGTTAAATTTGTCCTTAACATATCTTTACCATCTAATATATAACTACTCATTTTAAGGCTTCTATCTCAGTGCAAATGGTTTACTTACCGTTCCTGAACGGCTCTTCATTTTTCCACTTCCATATATTTACTCATAATGGCTTGACAGAGAGAGGGAGAGAAATTTAAGCTTTGTGCTGCTTCTTACCATTCTTGGAACTTCTCTGAGCTTGATTTTCAACTGTAAAATGAAGTTTTATATATGTAGGTATATAAATATATATATATATATGTATAAAATGAAGTTATATATATAAATAAAATGAAATTGTATATATGCAACTTTATATGTATAGAAAAACTTCATTTTAATATATATTAAACTTCATATATAGATATGTATATTTATTTTTATATTTTGGTTAGAGTTGATATTCAATATTATTGTATATTAGTTTCAATGTAGTGATTAGGCATTTATATAATTTACAACGTGATCCCCTTGATTAGTTTAGTACCCACCTGGCACCATACATAGTTATTACAGTATTATTGACTATATTCCCTCTGCTGTACTTCACATCCCCGTGATTATTTTGTAATAACCAATTTGTATTTCTTAATCTCTTCATCTTTTTTACCCAGCCCCCCAACTCCCACCCATCTAGCAATCACCAGTTTGTTTTCTGTATCTATGAGTCTGTTTCTGTTTTGTTTGTTCATTTATTTTGTTTTTTAGATTCTACATATAAGTGAAATCATATGCTATTTGTCTTTCTCTGTCTGACTTATTTTACTTAGTATAAAACCCTCTAGATGTATCCATATTGTTGCAAATGGTAAGATTTTATTTTTTATGGCTGAGTAATATTCCATTGTATATATCTATGACTTCCTCTTTATCCAATTATCTATTGATGGGCATTTAGGTTGCTTCCATATCTTGGCTATTGTAAATAACACTGCAGTGAACACAGGGGTGCATATATCTTTTCGAATTAGTGTTTTGGTTTTCTTCCAGATAAATACCCAGAAGTAGAATTGCTAGGTTGTAAGAAAGTCTATTTTTAATTTTAATGTCTATCCTCTCAACCATATAGGGTCTTCATGAGGATCAAGGAAACTAATATAGGTAACATCTTATCTTATTAAAATATTCCAGTGAGTCTGTGATATAGGTAGGTCTTATTTTCATTTTGCAGATAGGGAAACAGGCAATAATTTGTGTGCAAATACTTTTCAGACTGTGAAACAACTGCAAATGTTTATTTTTGTTTGTTTGTGACCTTCTATTAAATCTTCTATATTATGCAATCTGCAACAACATTTTAAGTTAGTTTAAGGTATAAATGATTTTATGTATTCCTTTATA
Source organism: Eonycteris spelaea (assembly GCA_003508835.1). NCBI lineage: Eukaryota > Metazoa > Chordata > Mammalia > Chiroptera > Pteropodidae > Eonycteris > Eonycteris spelaea. The sequence continues at coordinate 2,451,396 of PUFA01000053.1, forward strand.
ATGCAGACTCTCATGATAGTTGCTAGAGTTAATAATTGCTTTGTATATATTTTCAAATTTATTTTGATATATAGCTTATGTGACAGTTGATTAATGATTTCACTTTTCCATCAGAGGAGGTTAAATTTTTATTTCCTCTAGTTTTGCCTATTAGATGGCAGCCACATACCTGATGTTAAAAAGGCTAAAGAGGGGTTACCAAGGAAAAGAGATAAGCCTCACTTAAGTGGGCTGCCTCAGGGAGTGTGTACATATGTATAAATAAGATTTGTTCTGTTTGCAAATATTTCAAAAATATATTTACATAAGTCAATCAAATCTGACCTAACAAAGGGGGAAATATTAAGAGTAATTCAAAAGCATCTGCAGCACAAAAAAAAAATCTGTTAATGACGAGGCAACTGAGGATAACCTCGCTTCGCAAATGATAAATACAATAGACGAGATAATAGCAGACACTCATCACACACTAGCTTTGAAACTTGGCTTTGATGAATTAAATAGAGAAAGTAAAACCAGTTTATGCTTGAGCAGTAATTAGTTTATTCTATTTATTTGAAGTTAAAGCCAACCGTCGTATTAGGGTGAATGACCTTAAGGCTCTATATTTGAACAGAACGTAAAGGACCATTTTCTTATAGATGAATTCCAGAAAATAAACCAGGTCCCAAATTTGTGTGTATGTATGTATATGTGTGTATATTATACAAACTATATGTTAGGCTGCTCGACTCTAAAAACAAATATGTTCCTTTTATAGAAAAATTTAAATGATAGGTTCAAAGCAACTTTCTGTATAAATAAAGATGCTAGAATCAAAGGCCAACTCATTCAATTCGATTTTTTAAAATGTACTTTAGGTATACTTAATGATGAAAACTTCTTGGTAAAAGGAGTGAGTTTGATTTCTGTTTTTTTCCCCCTCTAGTTAAAAAGAACATGTTTTTTAATGGTGCTTTGCTCACTAGAAGTAAACATTTTAGGATGATGTTCTCCATATCCATTCTTTCAACATGAAACGGGATGCTTAGAATGAATCTAATTCCCTTTACTATACTGTGTTAAATTCCAAATACTGGTATTCCTCCTCATATAAGAAATATATATGATACAGCACCTTTTCCAAGACAATATGCTTGAAATAAAGTATGAACCAGGGAAATTAATCCATCAATTTATTAGATGATGACAATTTAAGGAAACCCAATCTATCTTTCCCACCCATCAAGGCAATGTGTTTTGCCTTTATCCACTAGAGGGGGTAATGTTCTTCCATCTAAAATGACATGGAATTATCCCAGTAAGATTTAAATGCACACAGTAGCCTTATTTCTTTTGAAACTAAGTTGATTAAATAATACAATATAATGGATGATGAAAATATCAATGAAAGTTGCTTCAAAAATATTTGTGACACAAAGGTCATAAATAGTTATTCTTGTCCATCCTAAATTTTTGCAAAATCAGTGGTTGTAAAAATGGGTTGAATTTGTTTTAGTTGAGAGAAGGAAATTTATACAAAGTACTGTTTCCTATGACCACTACAAAGAGTATTGTATACTTTTTATGTAATTAATTTCAACATATTAAAGTTGATACTTGGATTGTTGTCTGTTTGGTTCAGCAAGGAGGCAAGTCACCTCTATTTTTAAAGGATGTATTTAAGAAATAAGGGGGGAAATTAAATAGATTTATAGAAGTTTATGATAAATATAAATACATTAATTAGACATGGTATAACATGGTTGAATAGCAATACAAGCGTTTAGAATACTTGAAGATCAATAACATATATACAGAACTGTTTTTTTTTTAAATATGAATATGTAGTTGCCACTGTTTATTAGGGTAACAATTTTCCTTTAATAAATTCCAAGTCAATAAGACAAAAATGTTTTTTTCCTTAAACCTACTGAAAAATAGTTTGAATTGCAGAATAGCCAATCATATTTGGTTGTTAAAAGATAATCAGAATAATTGGTTAGAAATAACCAGTTGCCAAACTGATGAGATGTCATAATTATAATTAACTGTGCTATTAGGTCAGTTGTTTAGTTATTTCTATGAATAAGAAAAAGCCTAATCAAAATGCAGAATAATTAGTTCAGTTGAAAAGAAGAGATATAATTTGTGAAAAGCAAGTACGTTACATGAACCGTATTTTTCGTAATTCTAATTATTTTCTAAAATAAAATATATTTCTAATTCTTGGAGATTATTCCCCTTGAATAATAGCTGCAGTAGTGGTTTCAAATTGTGGGTGAATACCAGCCTCACCATACAAATTTGAAAATATTCATGCCCAGAACCCCCCTGCAGGATGCTGATTCAGCAGGTATGGAGTAGGATCTCAGCATGGGGACTTTTAAAAAATCCCCATATTCTAATATGGCCTGGTTGAGCATCACTGAACTGTACAAGGAGTTAATTATACCTGACTAGGTTTTTCTTCTTGCTTTTTGACCTCTAGAAGGTATAATATTAAAAAGTCTTAGGAGGCAAATGGAGCAAATCATAGTGAATTATTATGACTTTTTACAGGAAAATATCCTATTGTATGAATGAGAGTACAAAATACCTATGTGCGATAGGGAATTCCACATTATAGTGCAAGTAAATATGCTTTTGAAGTCCTGTATTGTTTCTTAGTAATTTGTGCTGCCTGGAGATCTTCTAAATACAGCAAACAAAGCCTTATAGAAAGGACTTATAGCATCATAGAAAAATTTTTGCTGTAGATGAGAAAAAATATTTACAAACAATAATTCCAAGTAGGCCTAATACATAACTATTGTGTTCTTATAAACAAATTTGCTTAAAAATACAGTTATTTGAAAAGTGAGCAATATATCTACTATATACATTAAAACAAATTATAGTGAGGTCACCCTCAAACAGAGATTTCACAATAACTGTGAAGTTAAATTATATATCTCTAAAAAGAATTTGGCCTGTTTCATGATGAAGTATGTCACCTGTAATTATTTTACTATAAATAGGATTTTCTATATATATTATAGATACTATTGTTAACTTACAGTACATGATTTACTTTAATCAATATGGGAACAAAATTACTGTAAAATAGAAAAAGATCCATTTTTTTTTCTCCTAGAGAGTCTTTTCTACACATTATAAACACTTACTGAAAAGACACTGTGGCTACAAAGAACAATAGGGCGCACATCAGAAGCCAGTGGAAGGAATTAGTATGTATTTTAAAAAGGTGGCGTAGTAGCACATTCTGTACATATTAAAGATGTTTGGAACTATGTTTCCCAGAAGAAAAGGTATGCAAATCTGCCTGAAGAAGTCTAGAGGTGGTGAAGATGGTAGCTGTGAACAATCATTGAAGAGTCAGAAATGGTTCCAGGATTCATTAATTTATTCATTTTATCAAAGTTTATGGAGTACTTATTCTGCAAAGACATGACATTTCCTTCAAAAATCAGATAATCTCTAAGAGATATGTCCAAAATTGCCTAGAACAACAATGCAGAGTGTGATGAATGACATGTGGAGTTGGAAAGTACTATAGAGGGTTTAAAAGAAGAAAAGATCTCCAAGAAGTATGTCATTGAAAGGCCTTTGAAGTCCAGGTAGGATTATTTCTGGAGAAAAAATTAATATCAGAAGGCAGAGGCAGGAGAACCTGGGAGAGACCCAAGGAATCTTTGTTTCTCTAGTTTTTGTGGAGAGTGTATTTTGTCCCTTAAACCTAGATATTATCCTCTACTCCAGGAATAATTCCTAAGCTGTTCCATTGAGATATCAATTGAAACCAGTTAAACATTTAATCATATGCTATTTTGCATTGTTTTTAATCATTTATTATATTTTTTTAACTTCTTAACCCTTTACATTATAAATTCTTTGAGAGCAAGAACTGATTTTGTACACTGGCGATATCTTTCCCATTGTCTACGATACTATTTAGACTCACGGTTTAGATTTAGTATTTGTTTGTTAACTGGTAATATGACTGATAATATGGCTTGTCAGGTAAAATACAGGAAACTCTGTTAAGTTTGAATTTTAGATAAACAAAAAAGTTTTAGTATAAAAAAATATGTTGATGTGACATACCAAAAAAATCATTGTTTATTTAATTGAAAATCAAATTTAACTGTATGTATGTGTATATATATCTAGATAGATAGATAGATAGATAGATAATAGATAGATGATTGATAGATATATAGACCCTAAATCTGATAGCTCTAGGTAGTGGTCTATTTTTTTATGGCTTTGTCAAATTTCCAATGTACTGAATATGAATTCCTGACCCTTCATCCAAGAATAAATTCACTTCTTTTGTGTTTGGAGGCTGGTTCTTTCCTGAAAAGTGAACTGTGTAAATGAAGAATAAAAGAGGGGAAAAAAGACATTTTTGAACCAAGACCAGTGACTGAAGATGAATGAATGAGAACAAAATTCAGTGATTGAAACAGAATGGATGAACTTGAGAGCCACGAGACTATACAGAAAATAGGAGGTGATATAGATTAAAGGAGAAAGTCGTCTGAAAACATAGATAGGAAGATGAGATAAAGTTAAAAACAGGAAGAGATGACAGAGGCAAGGTTTTTTTTTTTATTGTTTAGAAGCAAAAAAAGGAATAAAGAATAAAGAGAGAAAAAAAATGAGAATGAAAAGTTGATGAAAGTGGAACAGAAAAAAAGCAGAGGCTGAGGAAATAGAATGAGAATTGAGGAAGTACAAGGAGTAACGCAGCCCCTCTCGTCCCGCCTCCCCACCCATGTGCCTTAGCGATCGATCAGTTGCTGCTACTGGTGTTGCCGCTGTCACCAGTCATCCTGGTACACAGAAGGAAGGTTTCACATTGATCTTCTCAGCACAGCTAAGGTAAAGAGCTGGTCAACAGTTACATAGAAAGGAGAGTCAAGCGGTATGAGTAAAAGGGAACAGCAAGGACACACACACAATAATAACTTGATTATTGGGATCGCATGGCAAAGATAAGTTCTAGGGAAGGAATGTGGGCTAAGAATAAAGTCTCTAAAAATAAATTAATATTACAATGGATTATTACTCGACCTTAAAAAGAAGGAAATTCAGCAATACATGACAATGTGGATGAAATTTGAAGACATTATGCTAAGTGAAATAAGCCTGTCACAGAAAGACAAATACTGCTTGATTCCACTTATATGAAGTATCTAAAATAGTCAAATTCATAGAATCAAAGAGTGGAATGGTGATTGCCAGAAGCTTGGGGGAAGGAGAAAAAGGGAATTACTAATCAATAGGAGTAAAGTTTCAGTTAAAGAAGATGAGTAAGTTCTAGAGATCTGCTGAACAACATGGTACCTATAGTCAACAATACCATATTGTGCACTTGAAAATTTGTGAAGTGGGTAGATCCCATACCATAATAAGATAAAATAATGAAATATTATATATCATGAAAATAATAGGCTGTGAGCAAAAGTTTCTAAATTGATGAAGATAATTTGTATTTGTATGGTAGCTCTTTCTAATTATTCTAGGCAGATTTCTTCTTTCTAAACTACATAGGCAAGGATATAGAATACCAAATGTCATATTATTGGCTTTTTGTGGCCTGGGGGACCTGTATTTCTTTTCTACAGGAAATGTTGAGACATTAGCTAACTGTGAAACAGGCATAGATAAGTAACAACTTTAATTCATCTACTTTAAAATTCTGCAACATGTACTCAGAATCCTATGTAACTGCTTGATGGGCAGTTTTATAAGCCAAGAACTTGCTTCTCCTTCTTGTTCTGTGCCTACTTCAGTGTCTTCTTGGTCATACCACAATGATAAATGAGACAAATTTTTAAAAATTAGAATATATGCTGAAAAAAATATATATATATTTAATAACTGATCTATAACATCTATTTTGTGCATGTATGGGATGTACGGGGCAGTGCAGGGTGGGGGAAGGTGGTTCCCTAAAAAACTTTATTGTTTTGTTTCCAAACCTAACGAACTACAAAGAAAATCTGTCCTGATGGCCCAAGTTTGTTTTTAGTTCATTCAACTTTAAAGAGAGAAAGTGAACTGTAGGAGGGCTGCTCAACTGTCCTGCCTTAAAAAACTATCTCCCACACAAATCAGCTGTGCTGACAGACAGTACTTCTGTATAAGAAACCACTATTTCTTCTTCTGTCTCCTGCTTATCTTTCATATATGGCCCTTATCAAACCTAGATAGGACGAAAGAATAAGGAGCTACATACCCTTGTATTTTCATACATTATTAGTTGTATGTTCAACAAATAGGACTGAAGTTTTATGTCACCCCAGAGGTTGGTCTCTAGGGGCAAGTCTAAGGGCCCTATCTTGTCCAGTTCATTTTTTTTTTTGTTAGATACTTATAAAGGAATGCTTATCAAATTTGCATTGCAACATAATTTTGGGAGTTGAGAGAATTCCATGGATGATGGAGTTAAGATCTACACAAAAACAAAAACAAAAACTGCAACATATGCAAAGAAGGGTCAAATCTAACAATGTGGAACTTAATATGGGTAAATTTGGAACTTAGTACTTGAGTCTGTCTGTCTGTCTGTCTGTCTGTGTCTTTCTCTCTCACACACACACATGCACATACACACACACAAACACACATATGTATGCATTCCTGTAGGCCAAGGGGAACATGGCTTATTGGCGCTTGTATAACAAAGATTTACGGATTTATTTCAGTAAAAGCCAGCAGTGTAATGTGGTTGCTCAGAAGCTAATGCACCTTTTGGGTGTGGTAACAGACCTATAATAATTTGAATGAGTGAAGTGATTGATCCAGGAGTTGGTTGTGTTACATTCAGCTCTATTGACTAGAAAACATAAACAAATAAGACTAGATTCAAAGGAAGATCCTTGGATGAGGAAAGTCAAAGCAGTTTTCTGAGAGTTTCATCTGAAGGAACTGGAAATATTAGCCTAGAGAAGAGAAGATTCTTAGGCAATGATATTAACTTCAAATTACTTGTCAGATATCTGAAATGGTATTTAATGGAAAAGAAATCAGACATGTTCTTATGAATGGTTGAGCTGGAGCTGATAAGTTGATGTTGCAATGAGATAAATATTGGCTCAATATAAAGAAATTCTGTCTGTCTGAACAGAGAGTAGGTTGTTTTAGAGGAGTTTCCCAATTGGTGAAATTCAAGGATGGTCTGGAAAACCAGCGGATAGGTGTTAGAGAATTCAATATCACAAGGATAAATATATTATATAATATTTAAAGCCTGGGAGACAGTATACTATGGCCAGTAAAGTTATATTTTCTGAAGTCAAACAAATCTGATCTAACATTTAGAGTCTATGTGACACTGACAAAGTATATAACTTCTTTGTTGCCCAGTTTCTTCATCTACAAAATAAAAATAATAGAAATTAACTCTGGATTATGAGAAAAATTGAATGAGAAATGCATGTACAGGGATCAGTACAGAGTAATTAATAAATGACATTTTGTTTTGTCTTAAGATTTAGGTTCATTCCAACTCTGGCAGATGTAAATTATTTGTAAAGAAAAGCTTATGTTTAACTTGGACAATCTTTGCATGAGTCCCCTCTCAATATTCTCTATAGCTACCATGATAGATTATCTCTCTCTCTCTCGTTTTTGTCTGTCTGTCTGTCTGTCTACCTACCTACCTATCATCTATCATCTAGCATCTGTCATCTATCTACCTATCATCTATCTCCACCACATAGCATGACAGAAGCAATGAAGAAGCCCTAGGACTGATTCACACTCTTCTGGCTGAGACTATAGCATAGTTATAGTCTATCAAGTGCTTAGAAAATTTTTATTTCTTATGATTATTAATATTATACTGGGATAATTTGGAAGAAAAAGAGTAAATTTATAGGTCTTAATTCAACCTTACAACAAACTCCTCATATATAATTTGCACCCCATTAATTAACCTAGAGACTTTTTTATCATTACTCTCATGTGGTCTATTAAAATAAAAGAGAACTACATGGAGAGCTAGAAGTCTCAAAAGGTGAGGCACAGGCGATAGGAAGAGGTGTCCTGATAAAAAGACAGGAATAGATGGTGCATTAGCTAGTGGGCAAGCCATCCATTAATTCTTGCAGTAACCTGGGCTGTGATTTATCTGAACAGGACCATCTGAATTATTTTACACAATGTGATTGGCTCACAGGGCATCTTAACATTCAAATATGAAACTATACATTTGTAGTATGCATCATTTTGTCCAAAGATATAATCCTTATATTCAAAAAAAAAAATATATGTGTGTGTACGTATATGTATATTTTGTGTGTGTGTGTGTGTGTGTGTGTGTGTGTGTGTGTGTGTACAGGACCAGCTTCATTAATATATTACCTGTACTGTTGTACAGGGCTCCATACTAAGAAGAGTTCTGCATTTGGTTTAATGCTCTACAGCTACAGTATTAAAATCCTTAATAATTTTTGAACCTAGAGCTCACATTTTCATTTTAGGTCCTGCCAGTTATGCGTGTGTGTGTGTGTGTGTGTGTGTGTGTGTGTGTGTGTAGTGTGTGTAATCCTAGAAGTAAAAGGGATCTTACCATTTGTCTGAGTGAACGCTTCTTCCCACCTCCATTTCTTCCACTCCATGGTTTACTATAACATAGATGTCTCATTATTATTGTTTTTGCTTTTATTTTTCATTTTCAAAATAACACATTTCAAAATAGTGAATACATGTTGTATATCTTTCTAGTTATTTTAAAATATATATACATGAATACATATGTACATACATATTACTTTTTTACATATGAGATCATTCATTATATATTCACTCCTGTCTTACTGGATGACATGCATTAGAGATCTTTATAGATATGCACATACTGGTCGTCATGATTTCTGAAGATTACTATTAGTAGTTTAGCAAGACAGGCATTAGTTCGTGCAGTACCCTGGGCTGTGATTTATCTGTACTGGAAGATATGAATTATTTTGATGCAATAGGTGCTCTCCTGCTATTACTGCATATTTTAGACTTCAGCTGACTTTTGGCTATGTTTACCCTATTCTTTCCTGTTTGAAGAGTATTCTTTTTTTTTTAATAAAAAGATGGAAACAATATAGAAATTATATGATTCTCCCCCACCCTCTCATCTGTTAAATTATATTAATTATCTTGGGTGAAAGATCTAATTCTTCCTTTTTATTTTTCTGTCAGTAGCTAAAAATATTATTTGGTTGGCTTCAAGCATTTTTTCTTTCCCAATAATCTCAGCTTCTTCTGGACTTTCTGTTTTTCTGACAATATTTTTAAAAATTCATACCATTCGTTTATATTTATTCTTATTCTACCTTTATTGTAATGTATACTTTTCTTCTTCAACTCTGAGGTCATCAGACCATTTCCTGGATTACATTATATGCCTCCTGCCTCCCCTGCTTTATCTTCTTGGAATAATTAATACTAATTAAGATACTACTTTTAGAGAATCGTCCTCCCCAACTGACCTCTAAATATTTCATTTGTTAGACTCTCTGATATTTGAGTATAACTTTATTTTCTGTGACCTTTAAAAAGCAGGTTTTAATTTTTTGATTCATACCCAAACTAAGCATAAATGAGGTTTTGAGGAGACATTTGTAGCCTAGACAAGTATAAAAGAGCTATATGTGCCTGACTTAGAGCAGGTCTTAAGTAGTCTAGTATTGGTAATTGTATTAGTAGAATGAATGAATCCATGAATGTATATACACATAAATTTAAGACCAGGGCCATATAATATTTTCTTCTTTAGATAAATATATAATCAGCTAAACTTCATAGTTATTACTGTAGAGTTTCTTTCTTACATGGTTCCTTTCTTGCATTTCAAGCTTGATCAACTTATGGAGTAAAATACTAAATTAAATGTAAAATTCTTACATTTTTGAAAGGATAGAATTCTTTTATCCATTGTTGGGTTCAATTTCCAAATATTTTGTTGAGGATTTTTGTTTCTATGTTCATGAGAGATATTGATCTGGTTTCTTTTCTTATAATCTCTTTATCTGGTTTTAGAATTAGGGTAAAGCTGTTCTCATAGAATGAGTTGGAACGTGATCTCTTAGCTTTAATTTTCTGGAGATTGTAGAGAATTGGTTCTACTTTTTTCTTTAATATTTGGTAAACATCACCAATGAAACCATTTGGGCCTGGTGCTTTCTTTTTAGGAATGACAATTATTGATAAAATTCTTTAGTAGATATAGAGTGATTCAGTTCACCTGTTTCCTTATGTGTATTTTAGTTTGTCTTTTATAGACTTCATCCATTTCATCTAAGTTATGTGATTTTTGGCATATAGTTGTCTGTGACAGTCCTTTATTATTCTTTTATAATCCACGAGATCAGTAGTGATGATCCCTTTTTCATTTCTTATACTGATAATTTGTATCTTCTCTCTTTAATTCTTGGTTTGCCAGGGCAGAGGTGTATCAATATTATTGATCTTCTCAAAGAATCAACTTTCAGTTTTGCTGATTTTCTCTTTTGTTTTCTGTTTTTAATATATTGATTTCTGAAATCCTTATTTCTTTTTTTCTTCTTGCTTTCTGCTCAATTTTCTCTTTTATTTCTAATTTCCCAAGATAAACTGAAGTATTGATTTTTAGATATTTTTATACTATATACATTTAATGCTATAAATTTTCTTCTGAACACTTTTATTATACCTCATAAATTTTATTAAGTTGTAACTTCAGTTTCATACAGTTCAAACTGTCTTTTAATTTTGCTTGAAACTTCCTCTTTGACCTATGGATTATTTGGTAGTGTCCTATTTAACTTTTATATTTCCAAATATTTGGGGATTTTCCAACTATCTTTTCTCTTATTGATTTCTACTTAAATTATGGTCTGAGAATATACTTATATAACTTTTTTTACTTTTAAATATGTCGAGGTGTGTTTTACAGTTAAAATGAGGTCTATCTTGGTCAATGTTCTATTTTAGCTTAAGATGAATGTATGTTCTGCTGAGTCATTGGGTGGAATATTTTATAAATGTCAATTAGATCAAGTTGATTTCTAGTGCTGTTCAGGTCATCTATAGCTTTGCTGATTTTCTTCCTGCTGGAATAATCAGTTACTGAAGGAGGGATTGTGAAGTGTGCAACTATAATAGTGACTTTGTCTAGTCCTTGTTTCAATGAAATCAGTTTTTTCCTCATGTATTTTGACACTGTTGTTAGGTGCTTACATGTTTAGGATTGCTATGTGGTTTTGGATAATTGACCTCGCTATCACTATGTAGTGCCCCTCTTTACTATTGGTAGTCTTACTTGCTTTGGTGTTGGCTTTGTCTGAAATTAATACAGCTCTTCCAGCTTTCTTTTGATTAGTTTAGCCTGGTATTTCCTTCTCCGTCCCTTTACTCTTAGTCTGAGTCTTTATATTTAACTTGAATTTCTTATAGTTATACCTTCTTTATGCTGACAATGTGTATCTTTTAATTGGTATATTTAGACCATTCACTTTTAAGGGATTATTAATATAGTTGGATTAATATCTATCACATCTATAACTGTTTTCCCTTTGTTACATTTGTTCTTTGTTTCTTCCCCTCACTCCCTCCTTTCCTGAAGCCTCCAGTTTGAGGATTGTATATAATTCCCTTTTATCTTCTCTCTTAGCATATCAATTACTATTTTTTAAAAACAATTATTAATAATTTTTCCTAGAATTTAAGGTATATATTTTAAACTGATCTAAGTCAAATAACACTATACTGCTTCGCACAACATCCAAGTTACTTAGAATAGAGTATTCCCAATTCTTTTCTCCTGTCCTTTGTGACATTTCTCTTTCATTTATCTATTTGCCTTAATCACTCAATACATTGTTGCTATTATTATGTTATACACAAAGTTGTTTTTAGATCAATTGAGAATAAGGAAAACAAAAGACTTAATTTTACTTTCATTTATTCATTCTTCAGGTTTCTTCCTTTCTTTATGTAGATCCAAGTTTCTGATGTAAATCATGTTCTTTCTGCTTGAAGAATTTCTTTTAACATTTCTTACAGGTGGTCTGCTGGCAACTAATTCCTTTATTTTTGTTTGTCTCATAATGGCTTTGTAGCTCTTTCACTTTTGAAAGATAGATTTTGCTGGATATAGAATTCCAGGATGGTGAGGTTTTCTCTTTTAATACTTTTAGTTTTCACGGCATTTTCTTCTTGCTTTCCTGTTTTCTGATGAGAAGCCCACTGTAGTTCTTATTCTTGTAGATAGGGTTTATTTTTCTCTTCTCTGGCTTCTTTCAAGATTTTTTCTTTGACTTTCTGAAACTTGAATATGCTCTACCCAGGTGTGAATTTTTAAAATACACTTATTAATTCTTCTTGGTACTATCTGTGCTTCCTAGATTTATGGTTTGATGTCCACTAAATTTCTGGGATTGACATAACAAGTTGTTACAAACTGGGTTTCTGATAACAACAGGTTTATTCTCTAACAGTTTTGGAGGCTAGAAGTCTGAAATCAAGATGTCAGTAGGGCCATGCTCCCTTTGAAGGCTGTAGGGAATTCTTTTCTTTCTTCATAGTCTCTGGTGATTGCCGGAAACCTTTGGCATTCCTTGGATTGTAGTCACATTACTCCAATTTCTGCCACTGTCATGATCATTTTCCTTCTGTGTCTTTACATGAACTTCTTTTAAGAAGAGCATTTGTTGGATATAGGCCCACCCAAATTCAGTATGATTTCTTCTTGACGAATTATATTTGCCTAGACCGTATTTCCAAATAAGGCCACGTTCTGGGATTCTGGGTAGAAATAAACTGGGAGGGTGGGCACACCATTCAACCCAGCACAGTGACTATAATTAATTTTGAAAACTTATTGGTCAATATTTCTTCAAATATTTCTTCTGCTCATTTTTCTCCTTCTGGTATTCCAATTATACACAAGTAACACCTTTTAAAATGATTCCATAGTTCTTGGATATACTGTTCTGTTTTATTCATTCTTTTTTTTTTCTCTTTGCATTTCAGTTTGGGAAGTTTCTACTAACCTATGTTTAATGAGCTTACTGATTCTTGTCTCAGCTATTCCAGTTCCTGATAAGCCATAAAAAGGCATTCATCACTTTTGTTAAGGCGTATTTTATTTCAAACATTTTTTTTTTTTGGTTCTTTCTTATAGTTTCCACCCTTTGCTTATATGACCCTTATGTTCTTTCATCTTGTCTGCTTTTTCCATTAGAACCCTTAACATACTGATGATAGTTACATTAATATTTGTCTGATAAATCCAAATTGGATCTCTAATATTTGAATCTGATTATGATGATTGCTTTTTCCCTTCAAACTGTGTTTTTTCCTTGACTTGTGGCATGCCTAATCATTTTTGTTGAAAGCAAGGTGCGGTATATCAAATATTAGAAACTGGGGTAAATAAGGCTTTGCCGTGAGGATTTCTATTAATATGGTTTGGAGTCAGGCTGGGTTTATATTTGCTGTAGCTATAGGTGCCAGAAACTTCAAATTCCTCTAGTGTCCTTGTTTTTATTTCCCCTCCTGAATTTGGGGTCCCCTAAGTACCCCTCCTCAGAGAAAGTCTGTGTCTTGCAGCTCTTTCAGCTGTGACCCATTGTTATACTGATATCCTGCCATAGTAGTTGTAAGGTGTAGGGGAGGGGGAAACATTCTATAATCTGATTAAATCTTGTGGGGTTTTTTGTTTGTTTGTTTATTTGTTTTTGTTACAGCTTTTCCTTGAAGGCCTGTTTGCTATGTTTCCCCCTCCTGTGGATGAGACAAGTGAGACAAGAAGGTTAGAGGGCCCATGTGGAAGGAATGCCTTTCCTCCAGCTGGAATAAAGCTCTGGCAAAGTCTTCTCTCCTGGAGAGTAGATCTTTGTAACGGAAAAAGCTCCAAGGCTATTATTTCACAATGATTACCTATCTCCTCCTTTTACCAGAGTCATGAGGCTGTGGATCTTCTTTATGAGAATCTGGCTGGGGTTCCTAAAGGTGAAGTCCACCAAGTGGGGTGGTGCTCTTTAAGATAGGTGCTTCTCACTCTCACACTAGTTTACATACAGTCTTCAGCAACTCATCACAATTACCATATAAGAGTTTCCACAAGTTTATGGCTTTAGTATGTTCTGATCCAGGTAAGCAGTTCTTGACTGTGATTCTTGGAATGTGCCCATCTCTCCATATTTTGATATGATAGTTTACCGTATGATCTCAGTTCTCTGACGGGACCAAGAAAAGTCATTGAATTTTAGTTTGCCCAACAGTCTCTTGTCTTAGGATAGTTGGAATGATGACTTCCAGGCTTTGTACATATCAGAGCTGAACCTGGAAATCCATTTGGAATATATTTAATAATTTGTTTCTAGCCTAAATATCTTTTTGCTTTTTTGTAATAATACATTTAAAAATCTTTAATAATGTAAAATAAGAACTGAAAAATTTCTTCACATATTTGGTCCCATTTGGAGGGGAGATATCAATGCATACCACTGAGGCTTGTTATTGTTTTTGCACTTTCTAGCATTTCTATTAGGCAGATATTAGTTGTTTGACCTTGGCAAAGTTACCTTGTCAGCACTGAGCTGATTTAGAAGAAAAGGTTTCAGTGGTGAGACACTCAATTGGAAGAATGTGCAAGGGACTGACATTGGAATGAAACAGCAGGCACCAATTTTATTATGGGGAGTGCAGTTCTATTGCAGAGAGTGGGCTTCTGCTTCTGCTCTTCTTCTGCTCCCCTTCTTGTGCTCCCGTTCTGCTCCCCAGGGGACCACATAGCTTCACACATAGCAGAGTACAATAGTGGCATTCAGCCACACATGTGTGATGCAATAAGCTGTATTATGTTTACATATTTTAGGTGCAGGCACCCTACTACACTAACGTAACATGCTAAGTCCAGAGTCCTATTCCTAGCTGTGAGCCTGGTTCACGGTCAGACCTGGGACCAGCCAGGCCTGGGATCCACACCTATCGTTTTTGTGCTCCAGTTTTATCATTGATAATATAGAGTCTGACTAGTACTTGTCTTTTAGGATTATTGTGGAGGTTAAGTGAGATAATGTGTATATGAAGGCTTAGCACCGCAAATACCTGGCACATATAAAAAAGTGTTCTCAGTATTAACTTCTTAGTAAGAATTTTGTTGTTAATCAATTTTAATCACAACTCTCACTTCTCGATTCTTTGTTTTAGAATTTTCTGAACTTTGACCTGTAGCTGGTGGTTGGGAGGTAGGAGCTACAAACTTTACCACACTGGAACTTGGCCAGATCAAATGCCATCATCCTAATTGTGTGCTAGGGCCACAGTTCACTGAATTAGTTCCTCTGAACTCTCCTGTCCCCTTCCTCATGCTGGCAGCATAATACAGCATAAACAATAGTTTCATATCAATCCAACATGAAAGTGGCCCTGGGGAAAAGCACTAAGTATTCTTCCTTGCTAGTATCTTGCAAAATTTTGAAATTACAGAAAAAAGGTTTTAAGTCTCAAATTGTGTTAGAAATGTTATTTTAAAATATTTCAACTGGTATATTTTAATTTCGCTTTCTTAGGAAGTTATTCTCTCTTGATTTTGCTAGTATTGTATTATACTGAGGTATTGGTGGTGGAAGAAAGATGGCATGAGCAATTTCAAAAAAGGTCTAGCATGATTTAGAACTGCATAATTGTAAGCTCATTTCTAAAACTCCATTTAAAGCAGGGCCAAGTCTGGAAATTCTGACAGTGCCTTAGGGGAGCATTCTCCCTGGAAAACTGTGGCATTGAATGATGATGAACACCAGTGCAAACCAGGGCATGTTTAAAGAAATTCAACTTTAAAGGATGCCTGAATCTTAAAAAGTCTTTACGTGAACTTTCAATAGATGGATTTTATGCATTTATATGTAGAAGAGAGTAGAAATCTAGCTTCTATGTCATAATTTCTTATCTTTTTTTTTTTTGTTACATTCAATTCTTTGAGTCTTTTTTTTTATACGGCTCTCATTTCTTTTCTCCTGAAATTATGGCAAATTTTTGTATACACAGAAATATTTTAATCTTTCATGCTTTCACTCTGTTAGAGGGACACTTGATAGGACAGTAAAGGGCAGTCCAGCTCCTAGTATATTCCAATCTAATAGTATACCAAATACTGAGGTTTTCTAGGCTTTTCTATAAAATGAATAATAATAGATTTCTATAACCTCTTTATTGTTTTTCTAAGTATATAGCATCTTTAATTTCGACAATTTTTTATACTCCAAAGGCACTTGATATAATCATCTTCGAAGGGACAAAATACTTTTGTTGCCATCATCTCACTTGATCCTTATACAACACATAAAAGAGGGAGGGCAAGCAGCTGTTACTAGAATTCTGATACATCAATCTGCATGTTTGTCTAGAACAGTGGGGTATCAAAATGGTGTCTAGGAACAGTTTTTCCATAAGGGTCTGATGTTCCCCCGGTGAAATGCACAGTGGATTTCGCATTCTATGTCTCTAGAATTGTCATTCTCAAAGAGGAAAGGACAGAATTTGCCCTTAATATTTAGTACTGGTCATGTGTAAGGTTGGCTGGATATGGGGTACTCCAAAAAACAGAGAACTGACCCTGAAGTGTGAGAGAAAAATGACATTATGGTTTTAGGACGGTCTTTCTTAATTCAAAGTAATTCCTAGTCCAAAGTAATTCTTTGGTCGATGACTATCATTACACTTCCTTTAGTTTTCCTTAAAGTGGATACTGCTCTCTGATATTTTTGGTTGCAGTTATTAAATCCTTAGCATTTGTCTTGCTCTTGTAGAATTCATGATTTTGTAGAGCAAAGACCTGATGTTTTTTGGTTATCACTGAATCCACAGCATCTAGACTAATACCTGACAAAAGCAGGAGCTCCATAAATATTTCTCTCTTTGACATTAGCTCCAGGTCTCATGTAAGTTTAAGGGTAGTGTCTCTTAAATGAGCCCTATGCTTATCATTTAAGAGTGTCTTAGCCCATTAGGCTGCTATAATAAAAATACCGTAGGCTGAGTGCCTTAAACAATGAAGATTGAAGGTGCCAGCTGATATGATGTCTAATGAGGACCTGCTTCATGGTTCAAGAGTGTGGTCTTCTTCCTATATTCTCACAGAAGGATGGTTCACAGAGTGTGGTCTTCTTCCTATATTCTCACAGAAGGAGTGAGTACATCTCATTCACGAGGGCTCAATCTTCATGACCTAATCATCTCCCAAAGTCCCACTTCCTAATATCACATGCGAGGTTAGGATTTCAACACATAATTTTTGAGGGGACACAATCATTCAGTCTATTCCAGGGGGCTTGCTTTAATTCCTATGTTAGTTGCTATACTTTTACAAATGACAGAAACTGAACTTGAACCACTGAAGCAAAATAAAATTCATGAAATCTATTGGAATGACACTGGAATGGATCAAAATTAGAAGAACTAAAAAAATGAATAGAAACTAGGGTGGTTTAGATGACCTCATGGGTTGGAAGAATGGCCTCAAATGCCCTCAGAACCTTTCTCAGTTATTTCTGTGTACCTGACTTATCTTCTCAGGATGATCGCCATCTCAAACTTGGGGTCATGAGTGAAAGCAGCTCCTGGGCTTAAATTCTCACAAATGAGGCCTGAGGAAATACAGGGCTATTCTTTCTAGCTACACCTATACCCAAGGAGGTGGAGCACGAAAGAAAAGAACCCTATAAGTAAAGCAGTGGGAAGACCTTTCTTACTTGGAGAATGGAGAGTAATTTCTGGAAGACAAGAAGGATGCTGCCAAATGTTTACTTAGTAACTGTACTCAGTTCTAAGTAACAAGAAACAAAAATTATGGCATAAAAATAAAAGCGTTATTTGTCTCACATAACGAGAGAGAAACCCAAGCTAGGCAGTTGAGTAGTGTTGGGAAACTCCCTAATCACTTCTAGAACCCAAGTCACTTCTTTATTTCTTCTTAGCCATCCTTAGTTTGTGCTTTTCACTCCTGGTCAGAAAACCTCTAACATTATGCCTATGTTCCAGGTCATTCCAGTCAGGGATGTGCTGTGACACTTGATTTGGATCATCATTACATTACTTTGTTTAAGCCACATGCAGTGTAACCACACATGGCAGCCTCAGTGTTATACACGACATACCCCAAGGAAGCTAGGGCTTCAGGAGAAGCACATGAATTAGTGTCAGTCAGAATGAAAATGAGGTTGCATCAATGCGTACATTTGTCCATATTTGAGAGGAGTCACATCTGAGGCTACTCTTGATGGCATCAGGTATAACAGAAGAGTTTGGGGCCAGCCAGGTCCACATGAGCTTTTCTGTTTTCATAGCACATAGATGGGGATGATGAGCAGCAGTAGGTCAGATCGCCATGGAAGCTGCTTCTTGCCAGACCATGTTGTTGGATCTAGGAGATAGGAGAACATGAGTGGTTTCCCACCCCACCCTTAGCACCTCTTCAGATCTAGTTGTTCTTTCTCCTTATGCCAAGATTGTTGCTTTCCTTCCATAACCATGAAATTGGTGTGCCCACCCCCATACCTATAACTTCACCTATACACCTTTTGTCTAAAAGGGTGAGGTGTTTGTGAGACAAGGCATTTTTACAAAACTTACGAGACCCATTATGTCCTTCATGGGCCATGTAGGGGAGTTCAGTAAGCCATGCACTAACCAAGTGGTATTCATCCCTATGATCTCAGATCTTGTCAGTCCCAGGAGACATTCTAGGTGGTTGAACCAGAATTAAGTTTGAATTCCCTACATCCACTTTTGTTTGTGCTACCACCCAATGCGTGTACCAACCAGAATGGCCTATCATTGCTATTAGGGAAAGAAAGATATACATTTGGTAGTGAACTCACTCCTGGTTTCATTTTACTCCCCTGCTCTTTTATCCCTTTATCTCATTTTCCTTTCTTGCATTTAAAACTATATCAAGGATCCATAACTTTTATTTTTAATAAGCTGGAATTCAAATCCAGGTCTTCTAATTTCAATGCTCTATATTGTATCTAGTTCTATTCTCTTCGAAGTTGGAGAACAGCTGGTCAATATTTTTATCTTAAAAAATTTGTGAAGCAAGATATTCAATCACCCGTCATCTGTCTCCTCCTCTGTCACTACTGTTGGTTCTGTTTTCAATGGTTTAGCCAGTTTTGTAATTTTCCTCTGTACTCTAGACTCTATAGCAGGCAGAAATGTGCATTGTGGAACCCAGCAATGTCCTGATAAATGCTCAGCATTCAAAAACTGTCTACAGGGATAAAACTTTTTACTGTATAAGTGCTTTATCATTTACTTGTTTATGCAGCAGAAATTAAAAGTAGCTAATCAAAAGAGGTAGTTAAAATAACTGGAAGTGGTATGACCGAATCTGACCATTGGGATAGTGATCCAATTGATTAATGTCCTGGAATAAAGTTACCCAGAAAACATCAATTTTGAACATTCAAAACAGTGAAGTTTAGGATGCAATAATTTAACATATTCTGTTTTTTTAATCAACCTATAAATTAAATTCTAAATTTGATTAAAGGCATCAGTACCAATGAGAAGTCCCAATACCTAGAGATTGTAATTTTACTTTCTTCAAATAATTTACTATAATTCAAATAAAAACATTTTTTAGTGTTTTTTAAAACCACCCTCTTTGTTTTATATGCTTCTCTTGACCTTTCATTTTGTTCATTCTTTTATTTGTGCACCATTTCCCATATTATATGATATAATTGGTAATACAGTACCGAAAATCTGAAAGAAAACAGAAACAGGAGTCATCATGAGATCATAGACTCAAATGAATAAACCTTACTGGGGCTCAAGCTTAAAATATTATTGCCTTGCTTGACAGTTAGTTCCGATACCAATTCTAAATCAGTAAAATGTATGTCATTATCATTTTTCTTATAACTAAAATTAATGTATCTCATTGCATACAAACCTCTTTGTTTGTATGATACAAATTTTGTAACAACAGAGAACACAGACTATATTGTGAAGCTAAGCCTGAAAGCCACATTTTAAACTATTTTACATGTTTAAATCCCCCCACATTGTATACTAATTATTTTAAATTAAAGGACAGAAATCAAATCGAAAAACAGTAAATTAAGAGACAAGATGTGGGGACTACAAGTTGTTTCACTTGAATCGAGCCAATCTGTTCTCTCTGCTTTTTCTCCCAGGAAAGGAAAATTTAACAATTAGAATAACAAACACATTTTACTAATAAGAGCAATGCAGTTGTGGATTTGGTGGTGCAAAATGTCTGGGCTTTATACATTATTTCCTTTTTCAAAACTGTGGCTGAAATTTAAAAAGTTCATCCTAAATACTTAACAAAATGAGAAAGTTTAAAAAATTAGAATTCACTTTTAAATGTCTATCCTCCCTCACATTTCGGTCAGCTTCAGCAACAAAACCAGTGTTGGCAGTTTTACCAACTCTTTTTAACCAGTTTAGTTCAGTCTGGCTCTCAGTTGTTAATATAGTACTACTGATCCTTAATTTGTACAACCACAGGGGAATGTTTAAATAAAATAACACTCGATTTCATAGTAGTTTTTAAATGAAAACATATGTATCTGTAATAGGGCTTTAAAAGTTTTTTTTCAGTAAGAACTTAATGTGTGGCATCTGTGAAGTATAAGGTGTCTTTTTCTATTTTTTTTCTGAAGAGGCACATTAGGCCCAGTAAAATTAATGGTTTAGATGTCGCTATCTCAGGAGTTATCAGGATTAAGAATGCCTAAGGAAGGAAGATTGTTGTCAGTTTTCCTTCCATAGATAATTCTGTATGCTACATGTAGGAGAAAGAAGAGAAAGAGAAGACCTCAAAATATCTTCTCAAAGCTGGTTGATTTGGAGAGGCTCACGTCTAAAATTTGATATGCATATTGTGTTTGGTGAGAAGGGTAAAAATAGACATGGGATAAACCATTCATATACCTGAGATTCTCATAAAATACTTTAAGGTTCCTTTAAGTGGTGTCAGTGCTTGAGTCCATAATTATTAAACTTAAATCACCATTTTATAATACACTCTTGTTAATGGAGGGTTGACAAACTATCCTAATTAAAAAAGCAAAATAAAAACATAATCATAACCATTAAGATGACATGACATATTTGGTCTCTTGCATCACCAAAGTTTCCCTCCACTTCTCAGGTCAGAGATTTTCATGTTTATTAGTATCCCTCTCTAACTTCTTTAGGAATTTTAAGTATCCTGTCTCTGCTATTTTATATGTATATGACCAAGTAAATTCAAAATGAATTTTGTGCAAATCAGCTAGGGTCAAATATTATATACACCTAATATTTACTAGTGTTCTCTCAATATCTCCAAGTAGGTCGGGGGATCGAGATTTTTTCAGACATTTTTAGAGAGTCTTGAATACCCTGGAAAATGTAAAACCCTCTTCCATCAATATTTCTAGTTGCCTCAAGAGGCAGCTAGAATATGGGCTGCAGATTAATACAAATCTCAGTTAATATGTCTTTATGTTTCCTATCTTTTGAAAGCTGTATATAGCATATATCTGTCCATGAATATATAACATATATATATTGTATATATACCTGTGTATGTATGTGAGATATATATATCTCAGCAGAGTGGTTAAGGGTCTTGAAGCTAGATAATCTTGGTTTGAGTGTAGGCTTGTCACCTGCTAATTATATAATCTTGGACAAGTTATATAACCTCTCTGTGCCTCAGCTTCCTTATCTATAAAACAATAAAAATCTCTACCTCATGGGATGGTTGTGAAGATTAAATGAGTTTATACATGTAAAGCACTTCTTAGAATAATGCCTATTAAAGTTATAGGGATTCAAAAACTTCAGTAACGGTTATTATTATATGTCATGTGGACATATGCATATATATAGTATAGAATTGCTTAGCCTACAAAATAAGACAATTTCACCTATATTGCTACATACCTTTTATGATAAGTAGTATATATGTATGTATGCTCCATATGGCACATTTAGATTTTCTTATAAATTTCACATCTAATGACCAACATAAGCGAAAATACCAACATAGCTCATGTGTAGACTGTATAGAGTATAAATTTGGTATTTTGAAACTACCCATTTAATGAAATAACATTTCTTGCTGGAAAGTAGCCCTTATATGAAGTGCGAGTGGCATCAAGGTGAAGTAAAAGAGCACGAGCTTAAAGCTGAAGCAGTCTGGATTCGCATCCTGGCACAACCATTCGGCAGCTGTGTGATTTTGGGCAAGTCATTTAACCTTTCTGAGCTTTAGTTTTGTCATCTGTAGAAAAAAGGATGTAATATTTCTTGCAAGTTTGTGGTAAGTAGAGGACATACAACAACAACAACAACAACACTTGGCTAAGAGCCTGGCACATGGTAAATGCTCGATGAATGGAAACACTGATCTTTAATATGTCAGTCCTGCTTCATATGTGGGTGTTTTTTTTTTTTTTTTTAAACCCCAACACAAACAAACATCCCACTGGAAGTTTTTGATCAGCTATGCTGTTGCTATATAATGATCATAGGTTTGTCTTAAAGGCATGTGGTTTCAATCACTGTAATGGTTGGAAGTTTTACTGCCCATAGGAGCAAGAGGGAAGTAGTTGCTGTAATTCAAATTTTACCAATATCTCACCAGGCGGCTTGCTACTTTGACCCTTTTCTCCCTCTGCTCAGCCTCTCCTCTCCTGCCTGCATGCCCCCAAAGCAATGAAGAATAGATACTAAAACCCTGAGGAGGTGGTACCTTTCTGCTTGTTGAGGTGAAGCCAAGCAAGCACCTTTGTCACCCATTCCTTGGCCAGAGACCCAGGGGAAAAGGATTCACTCTGTCTCTTTATTTTCACAGAGTATTGTACGAAAAAAATGGATTAAAAGCTAGAGGAAGTTCACAGTAAATGACTATCTCTTTTCAAACGTTAAATGTTTTCAAACAACTGGTAGTGAGGGGCCATTTTTTGTAGTTGGGCCTGATTTGCTTCTTGCACATTATGTAAGGACCTGGGCCTGACATAGTAATAGCTAATTGTAAAAAAGCAACTACATATGCATTATGAAAACAAATCACTTAATGTATGCTAGAGACTTTTTAAAATAAAAATAATACTTGAATTTGTTACAGTACAATTATTGATGAATTCTTCTGAATTCTTATATTCTTATTACACATGTGCCTCTCACTTGAAGCTTGCATGATATAGGAAATGTGAGAAAAAGTAACATATAGGAAAGGTGTTTCATGCATATAACACAGAGAGTTTTTTCACACAGTTGGTGAGGCCACATTGATCCAGCAATTTAAATATTATCATCCGTAGTTTCTCTCGTTAAATACTTGAGAAAACAGTAAAATTATTTAAAGATACACATTTAGAATGCCATATGCAGAGCTATATCCAAGTGGCAAATGATTGCGCTGCTTATAAATTCTAGGCAGATGATAATTTGGAGTCCCCATGAAAGCCCTGAGTTTATTTGATTGTTCTGTTAATTACTGGGCTCTATGCTATCAAATATTTGTGGAAGATGAAGCTTTTCTTTGTGGGAGTGGATAATAACCATGTTTACACTTTGAAATTTTTGCTTTGAGTTATTAAGGTTTGCATTTCTCACTTTTGTTCTAAGGAAAGGTGTTTAGCCATTTTTAGAAAGCAGGTACCAAATAATCAATCATCAAACACCCCAGAAAGTTTCCACTCCAGACAAGTGCAAAATCTCAAGTATTAGCAATCCTCCAGAAACAAACCTACAAAAGGAGAGAAAGGATGTATCACTTTCCTAGGTGAATATACTGTGATTGGTATGTGTTGCATACATTAAGAAACTATATTTGCTTACTAGGTGCTGTTTAGAAACAAGCCAGAAGTGTGAGAGAGATCGCTCAGACAGGCAAGCCCTAAGTCTCCATCTCATGCTGCTTCAGTGCCCTGCTCTCCCAGGCGCGTGAAGAACAAACAGACTGTGGTCATTGATCCCCTGGTGGTGGTGTTGCACTCTGGGAAATGCTGGGGGTGCCCAGGGACGCGGCTCGCTCAATGGATGCGCGTCTGGAAAAAAAAAAAAATCACCGAGATAAGGAGAGAGAACATGCACATCCATATAAAGCTAAGGAAGAGGAAGGGAACAGCGAGAAAAAGAAACGTGTTGCTCGTATTGTGCCTTCTTAGACCCCTTCTCCATCGCCCTCCTCCGGACCCGCTCGCTGCCTCCCTCGCGACATCTCCCTCCTGGCCGCTTTCTGGATCACCACCAGTTCTAGGGAGATCACTTAGGATCCGACCCCTGTCCCTGTCCACCCTAGTTTAAGATTTAATAGGACTCCCCCACCCCGCCCTTCCCGGCTAACCGTCAGCTGTTTTAAGTCAATGAAAGTAAGATCGTTAGAGATAAGCGCCGGAGCAGCCCGGGAGCTGTCAGAACGCACACTGAAATCAGCCCCAAGCTCTGCTCAGAGCATTACCTACGGAGTTTCTGCCGAAGGTGATGTAACTCTGAGGGTCTCTCTTTTGCCTTCACGCGCCAACTCGTGTCGCAGGAGTCTAAGCCCAACGCCGAGACTTCTTCCCCCCGGTCCCCACACACCGGCCCCCTCGCCCCGAATATCATTGCTTGGTTCTTGGGCATTGGGGTTTTTTGGCTTCATCCACACAAAACAAAACCAGTTCAACCACCCCAGAGGCAAAGATGAAAGCGCCTCAAAACTTTTCTAGCCCCCGCCCCCAAGAGTAGTAGGTGGGTGCAAAGTCCCGGCGGCGAGGATCTGCGGGCGCAGAGCCGGGCTCCGGGAGGCAGTGGTCGCTTTAAATTCCGAACCTCTCGCGGCTCCAGCTTCCGCGCAGGGCAGTCGGAGGCTCTCCTCCCGGAAGGTCCGGCCGACCCCCGCAGACCCCCACACGTGCCCTCCGGACGAGCTTTACTGTGTGCAAAGCAGGGTTGGGGCAAGAAGGGGCCCCGGTCGCAGTTACAGGGCAGCGGGTGAGGTTCCAGCGCAGGGAAGAAGTTGACAAAGGGGACTTGACTAAACATGAATGCGTATTTATAGACGCGAGCTACATAGAGATCTAGAGATATCCCCCTCTCCCTGCCTCCTTCCACTCCTGCCATTTCATTTTATCGCCCCTTTAAGTGGAGGGCAGATTTTTTTTTTTTAAACATTCCTGCACGGCGTGGGTAATCACCGTGTTATTTACAATCTAGTTACTCTGCAGCAGACGGGGACGCAAACTCTGGGGCTCCTTGCCTTCGGATGGACCGAGAGGGCGGCCGGGCGGCGAGCTGCAGGAAGGAGGTCAGGGTGGGTTTGCGCGAGCTCGGGGGCGACCTGGAGGGAACCCGAGCCCCCGGCGCACCCCCGCGCCCGCCCCCGCCGCACCCCCCGGGGCGGGCGCCGGGCCGCGGTGACCGCGGGCTGGTGCGCTGCCCTCGCCTCCCCCATTGTTCCTACTGTCTTTTTGCCTTTTGTTATTTGCACTCGCATTGTGTTGTTTGTCTCGGAAGCCGCCTCATGACCAGCAAAGGGATTTCACCTCGTCCTTGACTGCTACACGGGGAGCGCGAGCGAGCAAGAGACTGGGGGGAGAGGGACGCGCGCGCGCACACACAGACACAGACACACACACACGCACAGACAGACACACATACAGACACACACACACACACACAGTGAAAAAGGCGAGCCACCCAAATCCATCTCCAGTCTCCTCCCGGGGGCCCCCAGCCCGCCACTGTGCCCCTTTGCATCCCACGCCAGAGGAGACAAGGAGACCCGGTAAGGTGCGTGAATCGCAGCGTTTTAACTTTGTTGTTCGTCCCGATGTTGTTGTGGGCAGACCTCCAAGGCGCAGAGCTCCCCTCAGCCGCTCTCTGTGCCCGCCACTCAGCACTCGTTCCCGGCTCCAGCTGGAGAGCCGGCTGAGGAGGGAGGGGGCCGCCACTGGAGTTTCCTCAAGTACAGAGGGAGGGGGACTGGGCTGGGGGTGAGGGAGAGGCGGGAGGCGGCTCGAGGCTTGAAATGGCCCTGTCATCCTCGGGGGGCGCCTGTCCGGGGGTGGGGGGCCGGAGCGTGCGCTTGGACCCAATTCAGGAAATGGGATAACTTTATATTTTTGTTGGGGAGCCTGCGTGCTATTGCCGGTATTGTTTTGTAAGTGGTGGCGGCGGAGGTGGTAATGAGAGATGAGGGCGGGAGTGCAAGGAAAATCCTAGGCTCGTCTTTGCACCTCGGCGAACGCCAAACGACAGATCCTAAAAGTTGGACAAAGCCCCTTACCCTTCCGAGAATGTAAACGCGACCCTCAGCTCACCCCACAACCTTGATATTCTCCCTTTTCGCCTTTTTGTTTCGCTTTCTGCAATCCCTCTCCCTACTCTCCCTCCCGCCCAGAATTTCGGAAACAAGTCTTGGTTTAGGATTCTAGGGATTTCAGAAACCGGAAGCTTTAATTTTAATTGTAACTACTTTCCCCCTTCCCCACGCAGTGCACGAAGTCAAGGCCACTCACGTGTTGTGTCACTTTAAGCGCAGGTTTGGGAAATTTCGCTTGCACTTTGGGGCTACAGTAATAAACAAGGAAAAGAGGTTATACGAGTTGAAATCAAACTGGATTTGGAAATGTTTCCATTTGATAGCAGCAGTTTCTTGCGTATTGATCTGCTGACATCGGACGCACTATTTACATAATAGTAATTTTCCTTACACTTTGCAAAGCGAATACATTAATAGATCGCTTAACCTTGATGAATACCTGAAGATACTGGTCTCTGTGACTAAATTCAGTGTGGTGAATGTGAATTCATTTCAACGTCTTTCCTTCACAACTAAAGCAGGTCAAAAGGAGGAATTCTGTGGACGAGCGGAGTGATATTCTCAGTGTCAGCCAACCCAGGTACTCTGGGTGGCAGTCAACTGTGCCTTTTCAGAAAAGTTTAGGAATTTGTTCTATCCCAGTTGAGATCTTCACAATATCCAGATATCCAAAGTAGTTAGTCAAGAAAGGCATGAGTGGATTTCCCTAGAGGCTGGCTTCAGGCTCAGCACAGTTCTTTAATAGAGGGCAAGACCAAGGAAGATCTGTGGGATTTTTGGGTAATAAGTGTGGGAATCTGCAAAGGGACTAGACAGAGTGATTTGTTTCCTTGATGCTCATAAATAATGTCCCTTAGTATCCTTAAAAAAAACTTCACACAAACAAAATAGGCCAATGAAGTAGGCGCGTGGGAGATTCCAGGCAATGGACATTTCAATCAGAAAAGCCAGAGCAGATCAGGATTACAAGAGCGAGTCTCGATTGCCAAGAGTGATTAGGTTAAGGGCCAGATGGTTTTAAAGTATATGGAAATGTTTTTTAAGTTTGACTTTTATAGATTTTAAAAGGAAGACGATTTCTTAGAGACTTTACAGAACTGCTAAATTTTGATCCGTCTAATTTTGACGGAATTCAGCTGTATGTGAACTGCTGTGAGCCGTGATAGGGGAGGAATCTGGTTTCAAATGCAGCTACATGTGACAAAGTTTCTGAGGGTGCTTCTTCCTGATTTAAATATAGCTCCAAGACTGAAGCCTAGATAAATTCAGCTACAATGATTTAACATCATAAGTACTTACACTGAAAGTTCTCTTAGGCATTGTGCAAAGTTCTCCTGCAAATTATGTCATCAACTGTTTATTCCTCAGAACTATCCAAGATAAAAATCATAAGCATCACTTAAAACTGATGCAATACAGCCTGAAATCCTCAAACTGGTAGGGATTGCTTTTGTTTGCCTAAAAGGTAAATCTTTCATCACATGAGTTGTTTAAAAACATTTAATTGTGGGGGTGGGAAGGGATGTGCATAATTATTTAGTTATTTGTGTTAATTATATAGTAGCATACTCTCTTGAAATTCTTTTTCTTTCCAGTGGTCTTCTAACAACCTTATGCATGCAGAATTTAACAAAGTTTTTTGTTTGCTTATGGGTTTTTTAAAAAATCTTTTTTGTAGCCTTTTTGAATGGGCAGCATTGAACTAATCTCACATGGACTTGAAAGAAAGAGTAGACTCTTAATGTATGTAAAAAGAGCTTCAACTCTTAATACGGAAACCCTGTACTAATTTTGTTGTTGAGTTTGAACAGTTCTGGTTGAATGCCACGTTATATACAGGATTCAAAACTCTCAAAGGTATTTGGTAAATAACCGGGCATTTGAGATCCAGTGGTTATTTCAAATTAACTTAGTGCTCTACATGTAAATGCACATCCTGTTTAGACTGACACATGGTTTTGTAAAAGGAAAAAATAAATATACACTTATAAAGATGTAATCTGTTGAGTATATGGAGTAAATAGTAAATAACAAAAAAGTAAAAAAAGTGAAGTTTATCTTCAGGTATGATGGCTTTTTTTTTTTTTTTTGTCCTTGTTGGGGGTTAAGCTAGAACTATAGAGTTTAAATTTTCATTTTCCAGTTAAAAGAATGAATTTGAATGTTTGAATAATTTTTTTATAAAACAGATGAAAAATATGATTAAAAGAATGTTGTCTTCTTGAAAAAAATTCCATTCTTTTACTGTGTGATAAGCAATCATTATTTTGAAGGCATGTTCAGGTTACATAAAAAAGATATACAGGGCAGGATAAAACTTGTTTTTAGTAATATGAAATACACTAGATTTCAAATAATTTAAAGTTCTAATGTTGGACACTATTTAGGTTTCCAGCAGGTAAAATTGTTGGATACGATTGATTGGCGTAACCTGGATGATTCACCCAATATCAAATCACCTCCAGTGGTAGAAAATGCTATAATTAGAGTTTTGAGAATAACCTGGAAAACGTATTTATCTAGACCTGAAGTTAATGCATTTCCTCACACCTTCATCACAATTTTTTAGCCTGAGAAATGTAGGTTTATTTTAAAGGCAAGGAAAGTGGCTGTTTTTTCAAATAAACTGTATCCTGAACTTAGATTTGTAGATAGTTAATAAAATATAAGTGCAATTTTGTTCCGAACATTGTTTTAAAACACCCATTTGTAAATTGTCTACATTTGATTTTCATATGTTAATGATTTGGGATCTGAAACTTCTTTCAGAAAAGCATTTTGGTTTATCTTTAAAAACACTACACAAAACTGTCTAAACAACTCTGTAAATAAACTGTTCCAAATGCCTCAATCTGATGAATGAATTAAAGAATTTTAGTTCTTAATCCAATTATGATCAGTCTTGTTATTCTATTTCCCATTTGGGTGAGTTTGGGGAGTGGGAATGGTTAATGATTCTCAAATGTTAGTGGTATCTTGCTGTTTATTTTCTGTGTGATGTAACGTAAATAATTACTATACCTAACATTTAGGAGAAGGATTTTAACGTAGGGAAGTTATTTAATGATCTTCAATTAAACCTAGAATTTATTTCCATGAAAAATTGTTCTTAATGGGAGAGTAAAATGAATTTTTTTAAAGAATATACAACAAGGATCTAACCTTTTACTTAAAAAATATGAATTTTTATGTTTAAAGGCGAAGGAATGGAGCACTTGAGTCTCAGTAGTAGGGCAGACACTCAGGAACTTTTAGTCACTTTTAGCTGGGCCATATTGGGGCATTCCCATGTTACTATTTAATAAACCTTACTATATTCAATTTCCTTTTCTTTAAAATTAATAGGAATATGCATTTTTGGTTGTTTCCCCCAAAGCCCCATTCCTTTAGCTGTCTACATGGGTGCTTTTAAATGCTCTCCTGATCGGAGAGGGGTCTGAACTTTACGATGGGCCCTTGATAACAGTTCAGCTTGCTTTGATGGACCCTTCTGAATTTCTGCCCTGTTTGCTCAGTTTAACCTCTGGCCCCAAAATTACTTAATTCAAAGGTGTTAATAGCATATTATGGCTTAATTCTCTTGCTTGTTATTGTTATTATTATTGTAGTTTATTATGACCATCTAATTTCTTAGAGATAGACTTGTGGAGGTTATAAGTATCAAGTGAAGCTTCTAGGAAGAAATATTTATGAACATAGGGAGTTTTCTTCACTGCCATTCAAATCATATCTTATAGTCAAGTAATTATTCTGCTTACAGTTAAGAATGACATTCAGTAGGGGCAGCATATTGATAAAGTTAGAGAGAAAATGGATGCATTAAAGAATACATTGAATAACTACCCTTTAAAAATTGAGCCTTCACAAACCGCTCAAGGAAAAAAATGTATTTCCAGGAGGAGTGGTGGTGATAGTATTGAATGCTACAGGTGTAGAATCATTCTTTACTGGTTAAAGTTCGTTATAAGTTAAAACAAACAAACAAACAAAAAACCTGATTATATCCTTGCTGCTCAGTTACTCATCATTCAGTTACTTCATGATTATGGGGTATCACTCTCCAAGGGGACAAATAGTGCAACAGTCAGCGGGATGAAAGGGCTCTGGTTTGACTTCCACTTGGCATTCACTAGAAACTCAGGTATTGCTCTGTTACTACAGCACCAGGAAAGAACCAGGATGTGAAGGAGGCAATCCCTTTAGCCTTTGGAGCTTCTCAGTTTAGGTCTATTTATAATTCTCCAAGACTTCACTTGGAGTTTTGAACATGCAGTGCTCTACTGCTTTTCTTAACCTCTAAAGCTGGAGATTGTGATGCTTTTTCTTATGGAGATATGCATGGATTACACTAGATACTGTATCAGGTTCCTAGCAGGGTCTGTTATGAACTAGGTGTTCAGTAAATGTTAACTACACTCTTCTCTCGCTCCAATCAAGTCTTTTACATCATTAATAATGTTTGAAGCTTCATTCTGTACTTGCTTTGAATATTTTCAAGTCCAAGAAGAAAAATATATCACTTTCTTGAGGCTGAGATCAACACTTTAAAATAGTGATTCAGTTAACATCTATATATGATCTCTGACAATGTGCTTTTATTTGGTGCAAGTGTGAATTCTATCTTTTATTCATATAAGTGTTCCTTCAGTAATTAACATTTTATCCTACATAAAATGTAAAGGCAAACAAAAACCTTAAGACCTAATTATAGATCTGTCTCTTGTTATCCTTTTTGATTTCCCATTGCAGATATAAGCTAGTGAAATTTTACTGTGATTTTATCCATTGATAGTCGTCTACCTCTGGGTTATATTAAGTTATAGTACACCCACTTGGAAAGAGAAATAAATCTGACTTTGCAATACTTTGCCCTATGGAATCAACAGTTCCTTCAAAGAGAATAGGTTTGTTTAAATAGGGGGAAAGGAGAAAGGCACAATAAATATATCATTGCCTGTTTGAAGAGATGATGTATAGTAGTAACATGGAGAAATTAGTGGTTGTTTTCAATTCTCAATGATACAGAGCATTTCTCTGTGTTTAACTGACCAAAGATAAAGGAAAGGCTTCTTTGAAAAACAAATGAATGACTTGGTGTTTGCATTAATTTGGGTCCCTCAAGAAGAAGATGCCAAGCTGGAATTAGACAAGTAAGACATTTATTGGGGGCAATAGCAGAAGGCTAGGATGGCCTTCAACATTCATCCAGGTATGGCATTTATGCAAGGGAGACGGAAGGAAGGAAGGAGGACTGAGTAGGAAGAAGCTGACTGTAGCACAGCCCAAGAAAGTTTTGGTGAGGCAGATGAGGGACAACAGTTGGAGGAGTCCTTTGTCTCTAAGGTATGGCCTCCATTTTCACCCCTACTGTGCTCAGTCATCAGATAAAAGCAGGATCCTGGAAGTCTGGCCTTGGTGCACAAATGATGCTAGAGACATAGGGGCAGCAGGTGGGGTGTGCTGTGTCCATTATATTCTCAAAATAGGAGATCTGAGTGGTAAAGTTGTTGTTTGGCAGGATTGCCCAGGGGTTAGTAGTAGACATTCTGGTCAGGTGGACCTATCATTGAAAAAAGACCTGGACTTTTTTTGTTTTTGTTTTTAGCTCTCTGATGCTTTATTTTCCTCCACTGTAAAATGAGCACAATGATAGTATCACCTCACAGAGTCTTAGTCAAGATTCAATGAGGTTATATGAGATTATATATAAATCTGCAGTACTGTGTATAGCACAGGGCATGCTCAATACATGTTGCATTCTTTTTAATGTACTCACAAAATGCAACTGAGAATAGCTGAATTGGATCAGGTGATTGTAAATATCTTTAAACAATAGATTATGTAATTACAAGGCATTGTTTCTGCAAGCAAATAGCCTTAGTGTTTATCTTTTTTAAAAGAGCTCAATTAATTTCTCATGCTTCAATCCTTATTTTTAGCAGGTTATAAACCATACAACAGAAAGACCAACTGACCTTGACCATCTTCAGGTAATTTGCCTTAAAGCGTGAGGTAGACAGCTCTCTTCTTACTCCTCTAGGCTTCCTATTCAGTTGAGAAGCAACCTGCACTGTAAGTCTGCATTTTATCTTGAGCCTCAAACACCTTGCGAGAGTCTTTGCTCCCCTGTGTTACTGTTCCAAAACCAACTTGCCGCACCACAAAGCACTGAACTCAAGTGGCCCTCAGCGCGAGCTCCTGCTGTGATGAGTCACAGAGCTACCAGCACTTTGTTGCGTTAGATTTGATCACTGCCATGAGCAGTCCTTCGATTGTCAGCTAAGAGACCCTTCAGGGAGTTGTCCCTTAATAGAAAGTCTCTTTTCTTCCCTTCTGTTGTAACTTTAAATTAAAAGAAACTGTAGAGGAGCTGGTGGCATTGCAGCAGTTCATTCTTCTACCCACTGGGAGAACAACATCTGAGAAAAGACGTTATTGGACTGAGAATTGAGTTGTTGCTATTTTTCCAGGGCCAGCCTGGAGGGGGCAATTGCAGTGGAGAATGAAGACCATGCCATTTAGACTCAGTCAGACTGGTTCTCGGTAATATAACAGAGAGAAATCCTTCTGTGCAGACTAGGAAGCATTTTTTGGGATATACGACGTTGATGTAGCATGCCAGTTTCAAGTGGGATTCATGAGGCCACTGGTATTTTGCCCCTGTTTTTTAGGTGGTTCTGTGTGTTGTACTGTGGGAAACTGGCATCGGGACAACTTCAGAATCCAAGGAGGACGGGAGGCAGGAAAAGAGAGCTAATTTTTGACACATTCCTCAGACAAGTGACCCCTCTGGGGAATCTCTGCCCAGGATAAAGACTGCTTACTGTGAGGCTTCTGGCATACTTTTCCCCAAATAGTGAGTGCTGGTTATTTCAATGTCTCTAGTTAAAAGAGCTGATGAACTTAACATTTATGGGGGCGGGGGGGGGGAGGGGGGGGAAGATGTTAGTGCTTTTGAAAACGTGTTTCCTAAATGGTGTTTCTCAGAACTTCTGATTTAATTCTCTGCTGAGCCAGGTTTTATACCCTCTGCATGGTAGTTGCTTGTCCATTACCATTCTGGGTTAAGGCCTGCCCTCAAATCTGATGTCTGCTGAGATTTCCTGGTGTAATTCGTGGCTACTGAAAGCTGAAGTTGTTTGATGGGTAGTATCAGGAGCTGACTGAGGTTTGCATGTAAATTTTGCGATGCTTGGTGTTACTGTGCAGTATCGGCAGGCTGTCATATGTGTCTGGCACAGTGAGTCTCATTTACTCTTGCACCAGGTACTACTTTTGAACAAGTGCATACTATTTCTTATAATTATGTCTTGACTTTTCTTCGCTCTCTCAGCCTCATCTCCATCATACCTTCACTATTAATAGAATAGTAGTGTCTTTCTTACATTAAATCAGGAAACAAAAAGTGATAATTTTCATATACACCAAACACACAAATTTATCACTATGTAAGGAAACTTAATGGGCCCATTATTTCTAGGGCCTTCCTCAGCCCCCCAAAATGCTCTTCCTTCCCCACCTTCCTTGCCCTATCACTGCTTGTTAATACCTTTCTCTTACCACGAGGCCTTTATTCTCATGGGACTATACACCACTCTGCATTGTGTTAATCTCACTGGATGAAGTGAGAAGTAGAAGGTGTGCTAAATACATTGCTGCCTAGTTTGAAAGTGGGTAACCATAGGTTGACAAAACATTTAGAAGGTAAACTCCCTGAGGGTACTGTTATATCTCTAGCACAACCATGATGCCTGAAACAGGGCAGTAACAGAATAAATGATTACTGAGCCAACATATCTTGCAAACCAAGCTTCATTTTGATTCCAAGCAGCCCTGCATGATGGGAAAATGGGAAAACTCACAGCAGTTGAGCACAGACTGCATTCCAGGCACCATGCTAGGTGCTTTACATGGATAATCTCATTTAATCCTCATAGCCCACCAATTAGATACGTTATCACCTTTCCACAGGTGGGCAGACAAACTTTAGTGGGTCAAGTGCTTGCTCATTTTCCTCAGCTAATGAACAGGAGAATCATTCCTTGGATTTGAGTCTTTTTGACTCTACCATTTGATCTCTTTCTGTTACACTGTGGCCAAGATACTGGTATGGGGTTCCTGTCCACAAAAGGAGCACTAACCATATCTTCCTGTCTACCACAGGGGATAGTTAGGAGGAATTGGTGAGAAGTGGTCACTGATTATGATGCCTGAGCTGTAATTTCTAAATGTTGTTTATTATGATCAAGTAACTGCTGATCCATTTATTAATCAAAACAATATTTGTTGAACACATGTTTGTTGCTTAAACTTTACTTATGGGAAATGTTTTCTGATGTGAAGTAGAGATTCTGAGTACATAAAAACTAACATTAAGGAAATTATAGAATGGTGTTTCTCAAAGGTGATCGATCCCCTAACCACCTAGTTGAAAACCATCTGGGATATTTTTTAAAAACCTGTCTCTCTGGCCTGACTCAGACTTAGGGAACCTGAATCTGTAGTTGAAGCCCTGTAACCTGGCATTTTTAACACGCATATCTGGCAGTTCTTTTGCACATAAAAGTTTGAGAACCAGCGATAAAGATTTTTATTGATTTATTTTGGTAGTAACTTATATGGCATGTGGAATTAAAGTAAGATGCTGAAAGAATAGTGGCAGTGCCAAGATAAAGTACTACTGACTGTTGGATTGCTAGAAAGGCTTTTAATGACGAGGTTTTAGGAGTTTCGAAGTAAAATTTAAAGAACCTTTAGTGAATTTGAGTATGTAGAACATTAGCATGCTTAAAGTCAGGGGTGAGGGGAGCTGACACAAAGTGGGTTTTGGTTGGGGGAAGGGTGGCAGTTTTGTGCATTCTAAGCTTGGAAAAAACTTTGTAACAGGACAAATCTAAGGTGGCTAAGTAAACTGAAGACCGGAGGTTGATTTATTTATTCAACTCTGTATCCCAAATACTTAGAATAGCATCTGGAGCATAGTAGTGCTTAAAGACTTTTGCTTAACCAATGAGTAAAAATAGAGGAAGAGTATAATATGTGGAAAATTAGATTAGAGTAGTTTGATTATGATTATTGTGGATAAAGAAGTTGAGAAAGAGTATGCTGAAAAGGAATCACAGTGAGATAAGACAAAGACAAGGCTTTAATTAGATGAATATGATGCTTACAGGAAAATGCCTTCAAAAATACAAATAAGCAATGCAAAAACAAACCTGAGGTTGTATGGGATCAAACCATCAGGTACTGTTTGTGTGTATTATCTTGGGAACAGCAATTACTACGTGAAGACAGAATGGAGTCTATTTTGTTCTTCATGTGATTATAGTACTCAATAAATATTTATTGAACAAATGAAAAGATATTCACATGGACTGGGAAAAAAGCTTTTAAATGATAAAAAATATCTTAGGGAAAAATTTTTTTACAAATGCTAACCACTTGATTGGTGATCATGAAAATAGCAAATCTTCATAAAACTTCATGTTCTTAGTGTATTTAGAGTTTAGTAAAGTTTCCATCTGATTGTTTACCTGTCACCAAGCAGTACTTTGCTGCTAATGCCACTTCCATTTTACTGTTTCAAAAATCCACATGGTGCCTAGCATAGTGCCTTGCCAATATTAGCTGTTTAATAAGTATCTGCTGGATAGTTCAGTCAGCATACGTAGAGTTTTGACTTGAGCCTAGTTGTGTGTATATGTGTTGGGGGATTGGGTGGGGTGGAGAATTGAAAGCAACCAAGAGAGTTACCCTCATTCACTTCAAATTCCCAGAGTGTCATGAGATCTAGGGACCTTTAAGTAGGTAGACTTCCCATACAGTTTGAGGCCTGGTCATTGGAATGTTGAGGGGAAGGATGTTTGCTAAGGTAATGACTGCAAAGGTGGGTTCAAAATTATTAGAAAAGGCAACCATTCATTTGATCTGGAAAGTCAGGTTATAAAATGTACTTGGGGAAAAAGGTAAAAAGTAATTCTAAACCTAACAGGAGTTGCAGTAGAAAATGGCTCTAATTCAAGCAGTTTAATGTTAACATCAATGCACGTCTCATGGCTCAAGCCCCGCATACTGCTTTGGAAATAAAAGGAGATTGTGTAAAGAATTAGCAATACAAGACATTTTTAAGTGCTTTATTGCAGAGGCCTGTGATACCCTGTGAAATCTATGCAGCCTCTTTCTTCCTGCTGTGCTTAATTTCAGAATCTGATGCTATTACCTATCCTTGGAGAAAAAAAAATCACTCTCTGTTAACTCTTAACATCCAAGTTTAGCATTGCATTTGCTTTCCACATAACCTTTCTGACATTTCTTGGGAAGCGAGAAGTGGTATATTAAGCTACGGAGCGTTTGCCTTCAAGTTTAGTAACTAGGATTATTTGGGGGGGGCATTAGAATAAATTGGCAAGTTGGGAATAAATTTTGGAAGTGTAACTTTAGAAATGGGTTAAACAGTTTGAAGAATAAGGTCTCTGAAAGAGTTGTGCCAACATTATGTTTGGCATGAATCCAGATCAAAAGTCAGAACAAGAAGGAGTTAACTCTTTATAGTAAGTTGCTATCTTCTTGTGACATGAAGACATGCCCACCAAAAATAAGTTCATGGCATGCCATCACTGTGCCCCTTCTCCTGCTTAGCTTGAAGGGATAGTTGTCATTGTTTGATAGTTTATGATTGCCAGGCATTGTGGTAAGCAGTTTGTTTTTATTTTTTATTGATTCTTTCCAGTAACTGTTTGATATAGATACAAATGCTGCCTCATTATACAGATAAGGAAACTGAACTTGCCCAAGGTAGCATAGCTGGTAGGTGGTGATGCTGAGACTTGAACCTGCAGTGAGTGGTCTGATTCTGAAGACTGGGCTCTTACCCATTGTAGTATAGGGAGTATGTTTTACTTCCTGTTGAGTCATCTCTCAGAATGACACGTGTATTTTTCCTTTTCTTTATCAGTGAAGTTTTACCACTCTAGGACAGCCTCTTTTCAGCTTATTTCTGGACTATTGCAAAGTTCCTCAAACTAGGATCTCTTTTTACAATTTGCTCTATTTACCACTGTCAGGTCAAGCTTCCTGACATTCTATTTGGATCATGTTGCCCCTTTCTCAAAAATTCAGAGACCATGAGAACCACACACAGATGGGACGTAGACTTTTAAATCTGTGTTTAAGGGCCTTATAATCTATCCCCAAGTCTTATGTGTTTTCCGGATCATATTTTAAACCTTCACTTTGAGAACGATTTGCTTCCGATCTGGATTCACTGAACACCATTTCCCAGGTGATTCCAAAACTGTTTGCAACATGTCAGCCTTATCAACTGTTCTCAGAATGCTCAGGCCAGAGGACATTGGCCTTGCATAAAAAGCCACTGCTCACACCTGAACCCTGTGTGACTCAGGGAATTCTTCCAGTCGCTTTTTCTGTCTACTTCAAGCCTCCCCATCAGTTGACTTTTCTTGGTTCCCAATCCACTTGACTCTGTGTTTCGGTTTTCCCTCCGTGTTTTGTCTCTTCATTCATTCAATGACCAAAAAAAATTTACTGAGCACCTTACAGGAGCCAGATACTCCATTGACTGCTAGAGAGTCAGTGATGTGTGGATACACATTGTACACAAGGATTTAAAGTTTATTAGGGAAGATTAACTTTAATCAAACAATTACCTGCAACTATATTTCACAGAAGTATATATAACATATAGGAAAAGTGTATGATATATTTTGGGGAGGCAGTCAGAAGAGGCAGCCAAGAGGAAGTCACTTTTGAAAGATAGTTAATGAGGCAAAGAGGGCAAGAGAAAAAACATTTGAGACATAGGGAGTAGGTTCCAAAGAGAGAGGGAGAAGGGCTTGTTCTTGGAGTTAGAGGCCAGCGTGGCTGGAGCAGAGTAATTGGGAAAGGGAGATAGATTAAGGTATAGAGGTAGGTTGGGATCAAATCATTAAGGCTTAAGGGCCATGTTAGAGAGTTAAGTCTTCATAATAAGGGTGATAAAAAACCCACTGAATAGTTTTAAGCAAGGGGCTAATAAAATTTATGGATATAATATGTAGGTAAAATTTAAGAGAGGCAGGAATGAATTTGGGCAGGCTAATTCAGAGGCTCTTGCAGTGATTCAGGCAAGAGACAGAAGATGGCTTGGGTTTTGGACTATACCAGTAGTGTTGTGATGGAGGTAAGAAGGATTTAGAAAAAACAAATGTGGAGGGTTAATTGCCCAGTTTTGGGTGCTTTGTAACATCCCCGTTCCCGCAATTCTTATTCCACCAACCTAATTCCCTGTGCTGATTACCCATTGTTCTCATGTTTCCTAGGTTCAGAAAAGAGATGCATAAGTCTTTACCTCTGCCAGGGACTGTGTTGTCTGGACTTGAACCTGCTTTAGCCCTTGTGTATGTAGGCAGAGAGATTTGACACAAAACATGTAGTACCTCCAGTCTCTATACATATTTGCCTTCAGATTTCTATGTCTTCCTTTTGTATATATCATCTCTTCATATCGATTTTAATTAAAATTTAATTAAAAGTTTACTTTTTCACAGTATCCTCACAGAATATGCTTACCAAAAATCTCTCCTTCTGATCTTAGGATATTTGTACCTATAACCATTTTTCTGGCTCTAACTCTATATTGTACCATGTCGTAAGCATGTTGTGAACATGTCTTGTCTTTTGAGAGATATTATGAGTTCGTGCCTAATAATGTGAATGCTGAATAAAATATCTACTCCTTATTTTTTCAATAGTTCAGTGTTATAGTCCTATTTTGGGTCATCATTTACCTCATTCTAACTGGACAATATATGTAACCTCACCCAGTCTGTGATTCCTTATCTGCAGAATGGGGATAATTGTATTTACCTAGCCAAGCAGTTGTGAGGAATCAGTGAGAGAATTAAAACAATCCTTGGCACATAATGAGCTCTACCATATGATGACATTTTATGGTTATAAATGTTATTCTTTGAAATCAGGAACCTGTATCTTATTACAACTTTGGTTTACTGGGAGCTCAGTAAATATTTATTGAATTCAGATTTGAATTTAAGCATCATTTCCGCCAGAGATATAAATATAAACAAATCTTTGTTCTTGTCTACAAAATCCTGGATTTGGTAGGGGAGCTAGTAAAATAAACTGGTAATTATATATCAGTGTGATAGGTATAGTGATAGAGTATTTCGAGAGCACAGAAGAGAGGTTGGGGAAGATTTTCTAAGTATAGGAGCTGAGTATTTTA
The DNA here is from genome assembly GCA_003508835.1 of Eonycteris spelaea. Taxonomy (NCBI): domain Eukaryota; kingdom Metazoa; phylum Chordata; class Mammalia; order Chiroptera; family Pteropodidae; genus Eonycteris; species Eonycteris spelaea. The sequence goes on from PUFA01000053.1 coordinate 2,490,944, forward strand.
TTAATCATTAAATACCCATGAAAATGATGTGTGTACATCGTGTAAAACTCAAAGCACCGTAATAAAGTAGCACTCCTGTCTTACTCCTGGTTGTGCCTGCTCCATCCAACCACTTTCCACTTTGTACTTCTAAATAAAATAGAATTACTAATATTAAAAAAAAATGTTAGTTTTTAATTGATAACTACTATTTCGCTTTGTTATACTATTCTTTTCCTAGCCATACTTCCTAAAAACACATATATTCCTTTTCCTGTTGTCCCAATATAATTTCATGGTTTTTTTTTTTTTTTTTTTTTGCAGGGGTGGGGTGGGGCAGTAAATCAGTTCATTAAACACAGTTACTTTGATTATGTAAATGCTGTTTATTGCTGCGAATATTTTGTATTGATTACTTTTACTTTGTATACAACTTAGTTAGTTTTCCTGGAGTTAATAATGGCCTGTGTTCAAACCTACAAGCTTTACGGAAGTGCTCAATGTTTTCTGTAATTCCTGAGCCAAGGCTTAAAACGGATGAGTGGCATATCCAGGGCAGCCTTGGGGGCGGTCAGCCCTGGTGGAAAGGACCATTTTCTTACTGATATGATTTAGAATTGTTGGACCAGATGATAATAAGAAGCCTACTGACTTTTAGTTATATTATGCTTCTTAAAATTTCTGCAACATTGCACACTCTTATTGCCTCACTTGGGCCCACTGTTCCCACCAACCTGGCCTTGGTAGGGCTCAGAGTTAAGCTAAATAGGACAGAGGATGGTGCCCTAAGAAGGGAGGAGGGTATTCAAAGCAGACGGGGCAACATGAGTTAAAGGCAAGGAAGTAAGAAGTAGAATGATGTGTTCATGAAATTACAGAGAATTTGGTGTCAATAGAACATAAAGTTCATGATAGGGAGCAGCCGAGATGAAGCTGTGATGTTTGGCAGTGGTCAGATCAAGGTGATCTTTATATCATAGACTCATGTGCATCAGATTCTATCTTGTAGGCCCTAGGAACGTTATAGCGCTGAGTAATGAGTAACATGGTCTGCTTTGCTTGTGAATGAACTAATGATACATTAGCCAAAAAAATAGAATACTGGCTCCTTAGGTCAGCAGTCAAAAGGCTGTCTTTGCATATTTGGTGACAAATTAATAGTTTAGGGTATCCATCAGTAAAATTTTTAGATTACACCATCCTCCAGAATGTATGCACACACATTCATAATTTATGTACATGTGTTATACTTTAGCTAATGTCCAGGACACAATAAAGACTTAGAACAAGGCTCAGGCTAAATTATAATAGAAGTAACAGTGGTAGTACATCAGAGTTCCCTGGAGACCAACTTTGACATATAGATTTGCATGTACTGGGTTTGGTTTATTGGGAGGGCTCTTGGGGATAACACCTGCAAGGGGCTGAGAGAAGCAGGTTGGGATGAAGAAGTTGATTGTGATACAGCTGACAGTTCAGCTAACTTATGGGAGGCTCTAGAACTGGATGGCTCCTCAGATATGTCATAAACTGCACCAAAGGGACCAGGTACCTGCTTTGTAACCTCATATTCGTGTTGGATGTGATCCATCTCTGGGGAGGGTGTAGAACTTTGGATGAGGGCAATTCTCAGGAAGGGTAGATGTGAGCCTTCAGCAGCCGACACACCTGGCAGCTGGGAAATGAGTGCCATGAGGTAGCACATCACAACATCCACTCAACACAACCTTCCTTTTCCTTTGAAATCTCCTGGATTTTCCTTGAACTATGGCTGATAAAGAGCTAGCAATGGATCAAAATGATACAGTTCTGCCATTTTCCCATGTTCACTTATATTTGCGTTATTAATATTATTTGAAGATCCCTAGATTTTTGTTTTGTTTTCTAAGAAATATTTTTAAGCCACTTGTTCACTTTATGAGGATTATTTAGCTAAAAATTAGACGCTGTAATCCATAATCCACTTCCTCAAGCAGATGAAAACTATAATGTATGGCAAAATGGTGAAACAAAAAGAGAGTAGGGAATTAACATGAACTTCCTTACTGTTGTGAAGTGAGGGCCTCTGTGACAATATATTAGTAGTTAGATTAGAAAATAAAACCATGTGGATCATTTTTAACTTCCAGCTTTGGAGAACATTTTTTTGTGGAATGAAATCAAAGGAACATTTTAATTGGAGGTAGGGCAGCTGATTGGATATAAACATATGTTGGGGTGTTGGTGTTGCTGTATATTGGTAAGTGGGGAGGAATTCTTGCCCAGTATGCAGATAAGAATGTAGGCCTCGGTATTTTAGGTTCCTAGGTGGGCATCTAAGTCAGTGCTCTTTTAGATCTTTTGATCATGTATATACACACCATCAATAAAAAAGGAAATATAACCTTATTAATAGTAAATGCACAAAAATAGAAACTAAAAGGGAACAAAGAATATCAAAAAAAAAATTAGAAGTTATAATATTTTCTTCCAGCATGCCAATGGATTATCTTTTTCCTTACTTTTTTTTTGCACTCACCTTGAAGAATTCTGAGCTAGATTTTGAGAGCATAAGTTATATACTAAATGGGAAGAAAAAAAGTACACTGGAAACAAATTTTGACGATTTTATGAGTTTAATTTAGGCAACTATTTAAATGAGATAGTATGAACTCTAAGTGTTAAAAAATAAATAAGGTTTTTGGATATAGTTGTAATGCTTTAAAATATTTTTAAGATCATAGAGGGAGCATGTGTGTCTGTGTATGCATGTGTGTGTTTGTCATGTGCATGTGTGCACTGGCCAGGGTCATGATGACTTAGCATTTCTTCTTGTTTAGCAATTCCTCATAATTAACCAAAAGGTTGGGGCCACACTGACACCATTACCCTTCTGTATATCTGGCTCTGATTTATGAGCCATATCCTGCCTTATATTCCAGAATGCTTTTAAATGTTCTCTTGTTGCTTATTTTTTTTCTGACTCATAATTTTATAAATCAGTTACATGTAATTAAAAGATGTCTTTATTTGTGTCACCTCACCAATAGAGAACCTAAAAAGATAAAACTTTTCATAAATATGTTAAGTTCCTTTGTGTCTTTTTGAGATTTTAAATGTTTATAAGCATTTTTCTGGCAAAACTCAGCTGGCTTAAAGAATTATTCCAGATTCATCTTGTGCCTGAACTTTAGATAGCTTAGCTTCCTTATTAATGTCTTTTATTTTGTTAATAAAAATTCATTTCAGTTGTGTTCTAATTTTTATATTTAGCAGTGCTTGCTCATAAGATGTTGATTGCTTTGAATTTATTAGAAGGAAGGGGATAAATATGTTTCAAGTAGCATTATTATTACTTTTCATTACAGGTAAAATTAAAAGGTAGCTGTATTTGGAACCAGTATATAGAAATCTTAATAAAGCTATGATAATCAAAGTTGGATTCTTAAGGAAACCTAATCACATAGTGTTAAATATCGTTTATAAATTAATGCTAGAGAGTACATAATGTTAGGCTGGAGAGCATTACTTTTAAAAATAATTTAAAAATTAAAATTATTTTTAGACATGTACAAATGATCTTTCCATTACTGAGTAAAGAATTTTTTGTCTCTCAAGAAAATACTGTGCCTTGATATCTTCAGGTGTTTCCATCCATACTTCTTCTTAATCTCTTTGTAATTCTTTGCATATCAATCTTAATAGTAATTTAAAATAAACAATGTTGCGTTTGACTAATCTTAACTATATTATTACTCATTTAAAATATTTTTATCGTGAGTCTGTTTTTTGTCATGTATGAGAAATCTTGAGTAATGGGGTTACAATGGTAAACAACAGAGATTTGGTCCTTGCCCTTAAGAAGCTTCCAATCTAGTGAGAAAGATGGAGGTTGATCAGCTAATCATTCCAAAAAATCGAGAGACTAGAGACATTCTCTTCTCTATGTCATTGTGACTATTGGCTGGACTGTTAAAAAAAATTTTTTTTATCACTAAAACATAGAATCAAAGAAATAGCTACCTTAAATATTTTAGAATTTTAAACAGTGTATTTTGGTAATGTTTTATTGTCTAACAGTGTTTATCAATTTGCCAGTCAATTGATGGATAGATAAGGCTTTAAGTATGGGTCCCCTGAGTTCTTCTTGGGAAGGTTATACCTGTGATAATATATTCTACTGTTTTTACTTTTCATCAGCTAAAAATGGCAGGAAAGCTTAAAATCATTTGACAAGTATTCTAACGTGCAGCATTTTTCTAGGTTTTAAAAATTTTATTATTCTAATTTTATGAAGCTATTTGACACCTAATTTAGTGGATTTAATAAACAATTTACCCCGTGCACGAGGCAGCTGCTAAGAGCAGAGTGCAACAGCTGGAAATTGTGCGGTAGAGCCACGATGTTCCCTATCCAGGGCCTTGCACGGAAGCTGGACCCTGAGAACATGAAACAGAAGATGCTAGAGGATGTGATCTTTTCTATACAGAACATCCTCTTCTACGTGTCCCTGATGCGAGTCACTCCTTTTATCGTAAAGAATTTGGACAGCTTGTAAAGATTGGACATCCCATATTAGTGCATGATATGAAGAACCTAGTTACAGCTTCTACTCTGCAAATGAATCTGCAAATGAATAGATGTAAGAGACTCTGAAAGGACAGAAAACTTATACTTGTTAAGAACAAGTTTGGCTCTGGTAACTGACCTTCAGAGCTAAAATACAAAACTATTTGGGAAAAATAAAACCAACCTACATTTATTCTTTGTAAAGCATTCAATCTAATTTCACTAAAAACATTCTCTTTTTTTTTGCCCTCTTGTTTCAATAGTTATATAATATTTAATGAATTTACTCCAATACAATAATAAATAGAAATGAAATAAATAGGCTTGGGGTCAAGCAGACAAGTAAGTGGTTAGAGTGGAAGTGTGTGGGTGTGCTCAAGCAGTCTTTTTGCCATTAGGTGTGTTTTGTAGAACAAATGCAGCACATCAATTACTCTGGTGACTTGGTGAATGTAGGTTGACTAAGAAAGTTGTACCTGTCGTGTTAGTGATAAGGACTATGGAGTGTCTTATGGAGGAAGAGTACAGAGAGCTCTAAGGAGATATAAGTAGCCCGATTTACTCTGCAAGTCACAGAAGGCTTTTAGGAGGAAGAAATATTTGGGCCAGGTTTTGAGTAGAAGTAAGGGCTAACTAGGTGAATAAGTTTTGGGTGAGCATGGAGTAGAGAACAGCATGTGCAAAGCTCTGAAGGGAGTTAAAGTTTAGAATACTGAGGAACTAAATGAAACCAGAGTGGTTGGTGCACGACAAAAAGGACAAGAGTTATGAAGAATGAGGGTGGAGGAAGAGGCCGACTTGTCTCATGTAGTTATATAGGTGCTGCTAAGGCTCTGGGGTTTTAGCATAAAAACAATGACCTTTTCCAGTTCATTGTCTGCAATGGAACCACAGCCAATATGCAGATTTTTGTGAAAACCCTTATGGGGAAGACCGTCACTCTTGAGGTAGAACCTCTGGACACAAAAGCAAATGTAAAGGCCAAGATCTAGGGTAAGGAAGGAATTCCTCCTGATCAGCAAAGACTGACCTTCACCGGCAAGCAACTGGAAGATGGACATGCTTTGTCTAGCTACATTCAAAAGAGTCCACTCTTCTCTTGTGTTGAGACTTCGTGGTACTACTGAGAAAAAGAAGGCTTATACCACTCCCAAGAAGAAAAAGTAAGAGAAAAAATGTTAAGCTGGGTGTCCTGATGTACTATAAGGTGAAAGAGAATGGCAAAATCATCGCCTTCATCAGGAGTGCCCTTCAGATAAATGTGATGCTGAAGTCATTATGCCTACACTTTGAGAGACATTATTTGTGGCAAACATTGTCTGACCTATTGCTTCAACAAACCAGAAGACTAGTAATTGTATATGGGTTAATAAAAGATATGAACTAACATTTTTAAAAAATAAATAAAAGCAATGGCAAGTAATTAAAAGGTTCAGATTTGCATTTTAAAATGATCACTCTGGCTGATTGAAAAATGGCATGGAGGGTACATAAGTTATGTAGTGATTAGAGAAATCTAACTAAGGAATGTTGGCCTTGTCTGGAAAACTATTCATTCTACCATTTTTGAAGGTCTCATCCTACTCCATGATTAATGGGTTCTCAAAATACCTAAGGAAAAGCAGAACTTAATTTATCACAGGTATAAATCTTTTCAATACCCAGGAAGGCTCGGAAATGGTATTTTCTATACTGCACTTTACTTACCATTTTCTCCTTTTATTTTTGTATTTATATTCATGATTTCAGCACATCATGTTTTCAAGACAATAGGAAAAAAAGGAAAAGTCATTCTTTAAAGCTTGTACCATGATATTGACGTTCTTTGAAAAGACAGCGAGTGTTTGTTTTATCACTATGGGTCTAAAAATTAACCATGAAACATCATTCTCTACTTCTAAATTATGTTTAACAAAGAAATGCTTTATTGCAACTTCATCAATAATTCAAATGTAACTTAAAAGAAAGTAGGGCAGCAGAAGGAAAAAAGCACACTTGTTCCATAATTGAGTCGATTAAATAGTATTGAGTTCCATTGTCATATTTATATTGATGAAACAACTTTTATAACTACAAAGAGTCTAATAAGAAATAAGACCTCAGAATTATAAGGCAATGTCATAGACATTTCTACATTTTTTTTTTTGTATTGTAAAATACAAATGGTGAAAGCAACCTTTCACTAGAGTGCAATAATGAAGAAACCGCTTTATAAAGGTACTCTTATTGGGATGTTAGTAGTTTTCAAGGCTGTGCAGTAATAGCCCAAGCTATTTTGGAACTGTGCATACATTAGTGTTCTGGTGCAGCATGATACAATAATGTGTGAAAAAGTATACAATCACACCTTGCTTAAATTTGCAGTTTTTCTGCATAATCCCACAGTGAGCTCTTGTCAGGTTTTGACTGTATATGGGAGAAAAAAAGTTTATAGGAACTTATATATTGGGGTTGTATGTAAATATCTGATTATGAAAAATAAGGATTTTTTTTATTGTACTTTTTTGAAGGGTCAAAAGAGTTAAGTATATTATATATCATATTTTGCAAACTGACCTAATTTTAGTTTCACCTAGTAGAAGCTTCAGAATTTACATCTGTATTAAATAAAAATGTATATCTGCTTGATTTCACATTATAGAGTATAAGTAAAAACTACCGAGTTTGGTTTTAAAAACAATGATCACACTATAGTTTATACATTCATATTAATGTTGTTTTTCCAAATTGTCACCCAGAGAAGCAAAACCCTGATTCCAACGATGCCCTTGTTCAAACCATTTGGAAACTTTCTCTTGGAATTGTCTTCTGAATCATTTGTGAGCCTGACTAAAACATTTATTTCACTACTTTCTTTTCGTATTTTATACCAAGATTCAGCATCCTTTTTTATTCACCAGAGTTGGCTATAAATGTCTCTCTGAAATGACGAAAATGGCCAAAATTGACTTTCAAATTATGAAATTTGTCACCATTGAGGATTTTTAGAAATATGTATACATATGTGTGTTACAGACTTAGAAAGCAGTTTCAAAGGGAGGTAGAACTACTGTGAGTAATGGCTGATTAGAGTTAGTGGTTGTTTTAAGGTGGCCACTATTTGGATGATATGATATGTTTGTTTAAAAACCAGTCACATTACTGTTTAATGACATTGTATATTAGGTTTTACAACGTATACAAAGAAAAATGCAAATATGTCTTTTGGAATGCAAAGCCAAAACACCTTACACAATTAGTAGCATATTTTATTATTAGGACAATTAAAGGATTGAGTAATGCGATGTAATCCTATGCTGGCAGATTCTTCAGATAATGGTCCTTACGTGGGAACATGTCTATAAAATTTTATTTTATTTAAATACTGCCACTTACTGTCTGATTTATAAGTACATGTATTTCTATTAGCATCTTACATAATTCATATTTACACACCATTTGAAAGTACTATTTGATAGCATTTAAAATTTTCATTTCGGTTGACCTCTTATATGTAATTGACTCAGTTTTCAGAACTATTAGTGCTTGTTTTCTTAACCATCAGTAAAGAACCCAAATAGTTACATATGCTTGAAATGTAAAATAATTAGATTGAATTCCAAATATTTTCTTAATTTAAGAAATCTGTGACCATTCAGTATGGCTCACACAGTGTTTATGTGTGGAGTGATTTATGAATAAAATGAAAATGAAGTGTAATGGGCATGTCCAAAACATGAACCATTTACCTCCACTTTGACCATGTTTTTGTGTTCTTTCATAAATGGGCAGGAAATGAAAGAAATGATTGCCAGAGAGACAACTACTCAGTTGAGTAGTTTTTATTTTTTGAGTATTAGAATTGGAATTAGTGCTGTCTAATAGGAGAGCAAAAAATTCAGCGTAACTTTGATGTGACTGGTTTTTGTTCCCCTGTACCCTGTCATTTCTGACCTCCAGGTTTGGGCATTAATAATAGGGGTCCAGTGCCTATATTTTAAGGATGTCTTAGTAGCTCTTTGAAAATTGATAGATTGAGGTGAAAACTGGTGTTTGAATATGAAGACCTGGTATATGCATTTGCACCACTTTTCAGTATGGCTAACTTACCCTTTGGAGATAGTAAAGATTTGTTGTTCAACATGCTATGTAATTTGTGTAGACTAATTTGTGTCTTACTCATTCTTTTATCCTAGTTAACTATATTAGCATTCTTCTTTTTTTTTTTTCCTAGTTTCATAGAACCAAATGGGTTTTTTTTTCCTGAATGCTTTTGTCCTTGACTACTCTAAAAATTCTAAAGTACAGCATTTATGCAGAAATTATTCCAGACGAGTAGCTACTACCTTCTTAGTAAACACCTTAGTTTGTATTAATAAAATGGGATGCTGTTTCATTTTTGGGAAAAACAATGGTTTTCCTGAAAGGAGGAAGAGTTCTGAGGGACTCAATAAAACTAAATGTGTACTGCACCTTTAGTTGTTACGTTGTTTTTTGACTTACTTATTAACTGTCATGGATTTTGACAATAAGTGTCATTTTAGGAATTCCATTGAAGGAAAGTATAACATTGTGATCATGTTCATTTGTAATGCAATTGTTCATTGAAAATTTCTAAAATCTGTAATAGATTAGAAAATTAAATCCCAGTAGCTCTTTTGTTCCCATTAGGAAAAGTAGTTTCAGAAACCTTGTATTATAAATAAATGTATTACAGTACTACTTACCAAAAGTTAGGAGTTTTATTCTTGTAGGAGTTAGGCTAGTAAATAATGTTTATATAATCCTGATTAACATTTTTCCATGACTGAATTTTGAGTGGAAAACTTTGTTTCCTAAAAGGCTCTAAGTGAAAAAAAATGTAGGGTCTCCTAAATGAAAACAATATATAGGGTTTGTCTTCTGATTGTGTGTGGTGTATATGTGTGTGTGTGTGTGTGTGTGTGTGTGTGTGTGTGTGTGTGTGTGGTGTGTGTGTGTGTGTGTGTGTGTGTGTGTGTGTGTGTGCACGCGCGTCTGTGTTTAGATCCAGCTTAATACCAACTAATGCCAACATCTGGCAAAGAGATGGAGATCTGGGAATTTGTTGCTTGAAACCCTGGGACAAAGTGTTCTGATCTGACTAGCACATAGCTGTGGACTTGAACTGGAATCTTCAGGGGCAGAAACGTCTTAAGTGTCTGGAAAATTGGCCTGTTGAGTCACCATGAAGGCACTAAAACAAAACTAATTTTAAGCAGGTCAAAGTTCAGTGATTCCCTCTGGAATTCAAACTTTTTTTGAGTCTCATGTTTAAGTGAAAAGGGTCAAAGTTGATGCACTGTTACAATGTTTTGAATGCTTTCCCTTAAGAACAGCCACCCAAGCTGGGATTAGCATGAGGAACTGCAAGGCTGGCACTTCAGCGTCTGGGTTAAAAATATTTTAAAGCAGTAAATGCAGTCAGTTCAGAGAGATCCCTGGGAGCCTTTCTATTCAAAAACGTGTGAGCTCAGGGCAGTGACTGCAATGTAATTTAGGGCAGTCTGCTTCATAGCCTAGGAGAATATTGCTTCCTGCTAATGTTCCATCGGAGGATGGTAGGATAGTAGTAATTTTAGAAGGTGGTATTCCTGTTTATCTTACATAGAAAACTTGAGAATAAATGAAAGGACACATCAAGTGAACAAAAAATGTAACTATGGAAAAGTACTAATGATTCTGAATTTGAACTGAACAGATACAAAATCATCATGGGTGTAGGAATATTTTTAAGGCAGAAGCTACGGCAAAAGCAACTTCCCAGGGAATGGACTGCACAGGTATGTGACAAATATTGTGTGTGACAAATAGTCTGAAATAGAAACTTTCAAGAAACGGCCTTGTCAACAGTGAGGTGCTTTAACTATGACCAGATGCAATGTCGAATATTCGAATTGAGGAATTATTTTAGAAAGTGGAAACAGAAGATTTAATTTCAGTAACTAGCATTCGGATGATGTCTAGATATCCCGAGGATGCCTAGTAATTAAACTAGTCAGAATTCCCTGAATGAGATTGTATTGGGATCCTGTGCCGGCCTCACCCTGAGGTATGTGATTCCAGGACTTTTGATGTTAAAATACTATGTACTGCAGCTTAATGTGATTAACTAGGCATTTTACTCAGTCTGAAGATCTTGTTGCTGAATAGAATGAGACCTAAACAACATTCTTAGACATTAAAAAGAGCCTATCATTTTATGGGTTGTGTCTAGGAAAGGGGAGAGGAGCATTTATTCTATCTTCAAATTTAGAGACTGCTGAAAACTCCGAGCAGCTATGAAATTTGGCTGGTATCCACAGTCTTCTCAGCTCCCTATAAAACTTTGGTTGTTCTTATTAGCACTTTTATTTTTTCCATGATACCAGTTGCAGAATAATTCCATTGCTCTTCATCATAAGCCTGTGATACTCACTTCGAAGAAGCTTCAATTATTTAGTTATTTATTCAGTAAATATCAGTTATTCTGGTTTGAGAAAATATATTTTGCATTGTGTTTACTGTGTCTCAAGAGAGATGAACTCAGTCATGCCTGTTTATTTTAATGAGATAAGCCAGACACATGTAATATTTTTTACCAAAACAGAGACAAAATGCATGAGGAAGAAGGTAAAGTCAAGTTATTATTGTATGAGATATTATCATATGTATTATTTTATGACTTGTATAATAAATCTCTCTTGTACAATTTATAATACAAAAAAGACCTGAGTTGAGCTGAAAGCCAAGATGTCGTGCATATTCTATGGGTTTCCTTTACTAATATTGGTTAATAGGAAGTGGCCTTTGATTTGAATTCTAAAAATTCAGTTATATTTATAATTATTAACATTAAGAATGCTACTTATTTTAATGTAGTCATAAAGGAAGACGAATAAGAAAGAATCAATATTACATAGGTTAAATTTTAAAAAGTAAAATAAATATTTTCAAGAAATGCACTAGGATTATGATGAGGAGCAGGAGTTTTAGAGTAAGTTTTTATTTTTATTTTATTTTTATGGTTTTTAATTTATTTTTTATTTTTTACTTTTTTAGGCAAGGCAACCCTTGGTTGACCTCACAGACTGCAAGGACCTTGTCAGTTTACAATCCCTATTTTTTGTTTTTTACTCCTAGTCTTCTTAGGTGTCTCCCATGCAAGTACTAACCAGGCCCGACCCTGTTTCGCTTCCGAGATCCGATGGGATTGGGCTTGTTCAGGATAGCATGGCCGTAGACTAGACTAAGTTTTTAGATTTCTCGGAATCTTAATTATGGACCAGAAGTTTAAGTTTTGGAGCAGGAAATTTTGAAAACAAAATTTATTTACTATCTGAACTATACGAAGAAACAGAAACATTATTATATTCAATTTTCTAATTCATTTCAACATGATGAGTTAATAGTTTTATCACAAGTGACCTTTAAAAAAATAGTTGTTGCTCTGAACTTTTGTCTCTCTACATGTCTTTACAAGGAGAGCTTTTGAAGGGAAGAGTCTTAAATCTGTCTGATAGTAAAACATCCTGATCCGTTTTCGTTTTCCTATGTCTCCAGGCGTTGTCAGCTGTTAAGCTTGTGCTAGCTGACTGCTGGCTCCACACGCTGTGCTGATCCTTTTGTTTAACTGGCATTTCTCTTAGCTTCCCCACTTAAACTAGCTATCCAAATCCTATAGGTCAACCAGATAGTTTGCCTTATAGTGCGCTCACCTGAAACCTCTTCTGAGGCAGGGCCTATGATTTCATGACAAATAGTCACCTCAGTGGGGAGCTGCAGAGCTCACCTCTATCTTCCAGGGGTTAACAGTAACCTATAATAATAATTTGGTGACACAAAATGCTTCTTTTTATGCATTACCTATTTCCAGACGCCTAATTTAGGTTTGTATCAAAATGGTATCACAAACAGTACAGCTTCCTGCTGAGAAGCAAAGTGCTACTGAGAGACTTTCTGTTATTCTTTTGGTGGCATCTGGGAGGGGTGAGGAAACACTAGTGGGGGGCTGGAGAGTGTGAAGCAATTGTCAGTCGTTTATAATGTAGCTGGGACAAGCTGTGGTGGAGAATAGTTTTCAAAGGGAGAATAGCTTTATGGAATTGTATCAGGAACTGAACTTTCTTCTGTTGTACTTGATATGAGGCAAATTTTAGAATGAGGAAAACAGCAGAAGTGGTTGCAACAAATACCTTATTTTTCTGTGTTATTTTCATACTTCATGCTCTACCAACAGTGACAGTACCTACCCAGGTGTAAATACAAACATAATAATACAGTGTCGGGAACGTTTTAAACTTCAAGAGTCTGTTGAAAGTCTTAATTCCTCATCACAGAATCTCTGCCTGTGCCAGAGTCAGTCCAATCAGAAGAGCAAGCAAAGTTAATCTACCAGCATGTCCCATCTTTACCCTTTTACTATATTTTTAAATTGCCAGTACCTACTCCAAACTTGCTAGGCTCCTCTGTTGTCCTAGTTCTTTTCACAAAAGAAAGCAAATGCAAATTTATCATAATTTTTCTTAACTATACCCAGGAGTATTGGTACTTTAAATAGAAACTTATGAAGGGTTGTTTTTTCCTAAGTGTTTAGAGTTTCTGACTCTGCTGGTACTGTAAGTGGGAAAATATAACGATATTATTTTTTAGAAGGGGTCTTCCAGTGAGCCCCCAATTCATACCTCATAGGCTAAATTACCATTAACAACTAAGCAGGAGCTAATTTTAGCCCAAATATGGATGGTAATTTAGTGATAAAGATATTAGAATTCAGTGATAAAGGTATTTGTGCATTTCCATGTTTTAAACTCCACGGCAGCTTTCAGCTTTGGCCTTTGCCTTAACTGCCCAGTTTTTGTACCTGGTAAAGGGATGGGAAAACCTCAGGCAGCTGGGCAAATTGTCAAGAACTCCATCCCAGAACTTTAACTCTGGCTCCCGCTTCAACGGTTTGCTCTTGCATGTTTTCTGAGAGTGCAGGGTTTTTCTTGGCCTGCTGCTTCCCCAAGCGGCTAGCCCTCAGCCTCTTCCCTGTACTCTGGGGATATGTTCTCAGAACGCCCATTTCCCAGCTGCCCCTGGGAGCACCACAAAGGAGCAGCTGTCCTTGCTTTCCCACTCCGCCTCCAAGGAGAGGCTTGGGTGCAGGCTTCTGTCACATACTTAATCTGTGCATCTCAGGCGCGGTTTGCTCAACTCTGCGTTTTCGACTCAGTGAAAACATGTTGAACACATTCGTATAGGTGTTCATCTTGGGGTTACACTACCATGTAGGGGTAATAGGTGTGGTTTCTCTTTTCAAGGACTGTTTTTAAGAGTATTTAATGGCTATCAGAAAAAGATTAGTTTTTAAAAAATGTGCCGTAACTTGCTCATGGCATTCTCTTTGATTCTTTAAAAAGCTGTGTAAAAACCAGAATTTTAGGAGTTTCTACCACAAAGACTGCTTTCAGACACATTGTATCTATTTCCTGATTTAACTGACTGCCATTTATTTTGTTACCATTACCCTCTCAGAGCAGGAAGACTTTCTACCACCATGGTCTAGAGTTTGGTCACTTTTTTTAGGGATTACTCAGATCTTCCTTGTAATAGCAGCTCCCTGAAAAAAAGCAAAAATAATAAAATAAAATAAAATAAAGTAAAAGAAAATAAATAAAATAACAAGCTTCAACTGCAGCTTTTGTCCCATTTAAATTGCAATGGATAATGTTGAAAAACTGTAAGTGGGGTGATGATGTAAGATAGACTTAGCTCTCTTTTTAAAGTTTCTTCCAATTTTTGTGCTTATTTCAAAACCTTTACCTAGAATGAGAAGGCATTCATGTTGTTTAATGTCCTTTGTTTTCGTGTTTTTGTTTTGTTTTTGTTGTTTTTTTTTTTTTTTAATAATGATTGGTGGGTAGAAATGTGCCAGGGCCATGCTTTGGGATCTGAGCCTCCTTTGGACCCCATAGGATGTCAATGGACTCATTAGGATTTAGCCAAGTTTTATGCATTATTCATAATATACATTCACAGCGTGCACACTAACGACCGTCTCCTGTGTCTGCTTAGTCAGAACCATTTGCATGCTATATTATGGAGCCATAATACAGAATGCATTTAGCCACATTTTCTGTATTATCCTTAATACATAGTCATCATATTCTGTTATGGGGTATGTGGTGAATGTGTTTAAACAATAGCATGCACTTGTGCATTATGATTCCATAAAAACAAATGTATAATAAAACTCTTGATGGAAGTAATTATTGCATATGTGCAATAATAGTTTCTAAAAAAGCCTTCATATTATTTCTAGTTTGCTTTTATTGTTTGATTATCTAGTTATTTGTTTTATGTTGTTTTATGCCTGCTGGACTGATGTCCTGAAAATTTTAATTTTGAAAACAGCATACCTTCTTTATCCCTCTCATATCTTACTTCATTAGTTTCCCTAAATGAGTATTTAAAAATATAATATTTAAAAGAGACCCAATGATTAGGAAAAGCATGTTTCCTAACTACCAATTAAAGATCTGTAGGGTATTGTTATAAAGAGCCTATGTTCCATGTAGCAACAAGGACTGTGTTATGTATGTAAGATATTAACATCGGATTATAAAGATCAAATTATCTTACAAATCTAAGATAGAGAGATTCTGAGTTCTAAAGTCAACAATGACATTAATTCACTTATGGAATTGCCACTTTATCTTTTTATCTCAGACATCTTGCTTACAAAATGGAAATGACTACTGTTTGATAGGATATCAGATACATTGTCTTTTTTTTTCTTTTTAGTTAATTTGGAACAGAAAGAAACAATCTAGAAATGTACCTCTATGTCATGGGTGTGAAGAAAACAAAGAATTTATTTAAAACTTTAAGTAATAATTTGTTGAAAAGTTTGTTATAATATAAATATCTTAGGTACAGAATATAGTAAAAGTATTCATTGAAATTAAAAGTTTGTTTTGTTTTGTTTTGTTTTGAGACTGTTGCTGGTGGTTTTTCAATAGTTTGAAGTCATCTGGCTTCTGGTTAGCTACTAGTAAACTCATTTTAGAAAGTTTATTTTGAAAACTGTACAAATCATTTCACGTCCTCCAAATCTAGTGCTTTTACACATGACCACTTTTTATTTCATTGTGAAACCATTTAGGAACAGATTTGGACTTAGAAGCACACAGAAGTTGGTAGTCTTAGTCTGAAGGGCCATTAGTCTTTTTATTGATAATGACACTTTTAACGGAATCTCTTTTACTTGCAATCAGTCTTACAAATTTATGTTTTGCTAGAGATTATTGATGGATTTGATTCAGATAAATGATATCACTGAAAATTTGAAGTGGACCCACTTGGTAATGTTGTAAATCATTTCTGTTGCCCTCCCTTTTCAGCGAGTTTGATGTTATGCATGCAGATAAAATGGTGCTTTTAGTAGTGTCCATATTCTTTGGGAATCTGGATGAAATATACACTTGATACAAAATCTGACTGATATCTTTTCTGCTTACTTCAGTATATTATTCTCTATTTCCCCATTGATGTTCACATGGTTGTTTGGGTCATGACTGCGAGCTGAGAAGGCAACAGATTAAAAAAACTTCTGGTTCTAGATGTAGTTCCAGATGTGATGGATTGAATTCCAAGTAGCCAGGCTTGAAAGTAAACTATATAAGATATGGCTCTCACCAAAACCTAGATATTTGGGTTGTAGGGAGCAATATGAGTTTGTCAGAAAGGAACATAAATTGAGTATTAGTGAGGTAGATAAAAGGGTTCACCCCCTTAAGTAGCTGCTTTTCTGAAATATAGAGAGGGGAAGTATATCATTGGCTTCTGTTTTAACAAGCTGTATTTTTCTACTTTGATTTGATATTTCCTCCCAGTAGGATTACTTAACAAAGTTGATCACTTTGTCCAACTTTTATTTCCAATTTAAATGTTCTTCTGCACAAAAATATCCTCATATTAATTTTGGTTATTTTTTTTCTTCAAAAACTTTTAAAAGCCATTAATCCCCAGTGTATATGTCTAGGTGAAATGAAATGCCTAAAAACATTTTGTTTATATTTTTTTCTTATTAATATACATTTATAAGTTAGATTACTAGAAACTAATTCAATTTTTAAAAATAAACATTTTTGTATAAAGGATTTTCAATGTAATTCAGTGTAGTACTTTCAAGGCTATATACTTCTTTCAGATATTTCATAACACCTCCTTTGGAGCTGCCATAGAGCCTGAGGCTTATTCTTTTGATAACCTCAGAGTGGGCAAATTTTCTAACTTTGAAGAAAGACTTTATGCTTCAAAATAGTCAAAAGATATATTTGAGCCAAGTCTGGTATATAAAACAGGCAGGTAGTCAAAAAGGGAGTGGGAGTGGAAGGCAGCACAAATTGTGGAACTAAAGTAACAAGTCTGTTTTCTTCTGTCCATCATAAACTGAAGGATTACAAAATGGGGCCTCCAAAGGTGTTTTAAGCAACAGTAGCAACAAGGAGACAGGATATATAGTTTCTCAAGTTTGGTTCTTTGAAGGAACACTTATTTGTCTGTAAAGTCTTAAAATACGTTTAATACATATTTAAAATACATTGTATTACTTTATAGTTATACCTTACTTATATAATCACAATAGATTTCATGTCTTTTTGTGTTCATGTGTTATAACTGATGTGCAAAAATGTCTCCATTTTTAGATTGGTGTGCCCGCTTTTTCCAAATTATAAAAAATGCACAGTCTTTCAAAACCATTAATTCTGAACAAGATAAGTTGTTGAAATGAAAAAATATTTTAGTTTTTCACGTTACTTTTTCAGATAATTAAATATTTCCAGAGTCTAAATATTTTTTAAGTGTAGTTTTTTTTTCCCTGCTTAATATTGGTCAGAGGTTGCTCAATTTTTATAATAATAAAATTTATTTCAGGAAGTTTCTTCATTTGAGCTTATTTGTTGTCTTTTAAAGACCAATCTGGCTGCTTGTAGACTCGTCCAGTTGCTTGCAAATACATTATTTCCATAGGCGAACAGTAAGAAATGTAAACAATTATATATACAATTTCATGACTAATTAAAAATAAGGTGGACATTCACCAGGTCATATGATTTCCATTTTTCAATAGATCTCAAATATCACCATTCCCGATTCCCTCATTTTGATAACCCCGAAGTTCCTTGGAGTGCTTCACTACCAGGAATATTAGGAAGGTTGATATAAACAAAAAAAGGTTCAATAAGAATGTTGAGTACTATTTAATCTTATTGCATCTAATTTGAAAACTCAAATTACTTAGGGAATTGCAATTTTTTTTGAGGAGGGTTAAGAAATAGATACTTTTCCTTGTGAGCTGGCTACAGGGGGAAATTTAATTAATGTGTATACTAAAAATGAGATTTAGATTTTGCATAAGGGATTAATTTTTTTTTCAATTTAAATTAAGTTGGATTTGGCTTTGTAAATAATTTTTGTTACATCCATAATGATGCAGCAAGTTTATCATAGATAAACTTTTAAAAGTACCACAGCATCCTGGCAGTTTTAATAGATATTAACAGTTTTCTTTATCTTAATATTTCTGTCTAAATTTCAATGACATATTTTTTGTTTACCTTTTAAGACCCTACTCTTTTCTCCATACAATTGCATATTGCTATTGCGATCTCTCGTCCAGAGAGTACCTCTCATTTTAGCTAAATTAGAAAAGTTATCTTCTTTCTCCCTCTTTCCAATGTGTCCTTCCTTTCTCCCTTCTTTCTTTTTCTTGTACTTTAAATCCTTAAGTTAGCTCTTATTGCATATTGGATACAATTGGAGAAGGGCAATAAATATTGGCTTTCTAGGAAAGTTCTAAATATTATTTTTTAAAGATGTTTTCTAGCTTTTAGTGGCTTAAACATATGTACCCACTAGTCCTGTAATACCCTACCCAGTTTTGTACTGTTCCTTCAGAAATAGCATGGCAGGGTGAGGATCTAAAGCCATGATCTGGGTTTTCTTTATTGAGGCCACTGAATTTCTCTGAATTTCTCTTTTCCCACCTGTAAAATTGGGTTTAACTCATAAGATTTTTGTAAGAATTAAGTAACTCAGTTGTATGAACACAATTGTAAACTGTAACAGTCAAATAGATGTTAGTTGTTCATTCCTTGATTTGGTGAAGTGTAGAGCAGAAATCTTTGTTGATAGATTTATTATCTTTTTTATATGTTGTATACCTTTTGATGAAGTCGAACTTTATCACTTTTCAGCTGGAATGACAGTAATCCCACAAATTCAACCCCTGGAAAAAATTCAAGGTCTACTTTTGGGTTATGTTCATTTTGGTTGTTCTATAGTTTGGAAAAGGTTTCTGATGGTACCATTGAGTGTTGACAGTACCTACCATGACCTTTATACTTGAACTCTCCTAAGATTCTGCTTCTTGTTTTATTTTTTTTTCCTTGAGTAATGGAAATATAAATTTAGTTCAGGCCTAGAGGACGGAGGTGTGTGTATTTTCTTTTTGTTAATAGGTATGTAGTATATAAATTGAGTATTTATATCTTATTATTTTGATAACATGCTACAAAGATCCTAGTAGCTGTGTGTAATATTTGTTTTAGGAAATTTGCCACTGTAGACAAATTTATTTTAGACTGACTTCTCTGAAAAACAGTGAATTAAATGGTGAGGAAAAGACCCAACATGGTAAAGTAATGTGATATATTTTCTGAGTTCATGGAAGATGTTTATAATTTTTCTTTCCTCAGAGGGTTTGTTTTTCTCTCCATATTCATTGCTTGCTTCTATTTTCTGTGTAGTAACTGGCCTCTAGATGTGGGATTATACTTACAATTCTCAGTGAAGTGATAAGGTCAAATAATTCTGGGTGTTGGTTGGTGGCACCTCCCTTCTGGCTTTAGGCAAGCCACTTTATCTCTTTTCTCCTTCATTCTTTTTTCTTTCCTAGCTTGTCAAAGAAATAGTGATAACAGTTCACAAGACTGCTCAGAGAAGTAAATGAGATAATATACATATATAAAGGCTCAAATGTTCTTAAATCGAAAAGTGGCATTCTAATACCAGCTATCAAAATACTGAGCATTTGCCTATCAAAAGAGAAAAACTATAATGCCCAGGCTTTGAGGAGTATTTTGCAAAAATTTTTCAAGATTTTAAATCGGCTGGTGAAAATAGAATTTTAGACTGGGACACTGTTCCTAGCCTATAATTCTTCCTCCAAATCCACTGAAAGAAATTGAGGTCCAGTGATGCTGAATGAGACTTTTAAAGTCACATAGATAAGTAAGGGAATTGATCTTAGTATCCAGGTCTCCTGTCTCCTGTGCTGGGCTGTATTCTGCACTCACGTGGCTGGACCTACCATTTGGCCTCCTTTAGGTGTTAATATGTCTTTCAAGTGAGAGTGATATAATGTCATTTACCCTTCCCTCAGAAATGAAAGACTCTGGAGAGGAATTTTCCTTTTGCTTTCTTTTTCCCCTTGTGGTTATTGACAAAGCTTGAGATCATGTTGAAACTTGTGGCAACCACCAGGAAACTCTTTCAACTTTTAATAGTTATCACTCTGCTACTAATTAACAAGTAGCAAGCATGATTATTTAAGTACTAAGTTGGAAAGACTTGTCAGACTTTAATATTTAGATGAGAAAAAGACCTCCAGCCATGAAAAAAAAAAAACCCTGTTGATATTTTCCATAAAAGGGGATGTACACTTTCAAACCAGCAGCGCCGACTCTGCCACTTTGTGTAAATGTGATCCTGAGAAATGGCTATGAAGAGAGCACGTTAGTCATGGCTTACATTAACACACAGTGTCCCCTCAGATTCGTTGGCTTCCTTCTCGTGAAAATGCTGCATAATAAGCCATCGGGAGGTTATTCTTTCCCTGTATGTTCCTGAAATAAAACAAAATAATATGAATTATTAAACTTGCATTTATAGAAGTTTGTGATAAGGACAGCTTTTTTGTGCATGAATGTTTTGCAAGTATCATCCATTTAATTCAAATAAGTAATGTGCCTCAAAGGAAAACTAAGTTTAAAAAATCATGTCGACTTAATTCACCATTTCTAAAATAATTGACATTTACACTTATAACTTGTGGTGACTCACTCACACTCTCTCTCAAGGAAAAAAAAAAGGAAAAAAATCAGTAGGACATTCAGTTCTGAGGAACTAGTCGTTTAAATGCTCATGTCTATACGTATCCTCAGCTGCTCCAAGGTGAAAGTTGGAACCATGTGATGGAAAATGGTGCTGGCTAATGTTGCTTGAGCTTCTTGCAGAATGTCAGAAAATTCCCTTTATTTTCTTTAGATTATATTTGCCAACATTTAAAGAGACAAATAATCTACAATAGAGAAAATGAAAAGAAATATAGTAGTAGAGTCTTCGTTACCTATTGTGTGTGTGTGTGTGTGTGTGTGTGTGTGTGTGTGTGTGTGTTTCCCGTAAACTTTGAAAACTGAATTGTTGACTCAGTGTCCATCTAGAGGTTAGTTTAAGCCATGTCTCAAACCAGGTCATAATTAGTTTTAGTTCTTATAGATAGTCTTAGCAAGACTAACACTGACGCAACAAGTTTTAACTTCGCTATTCAAGTGATAATAACAACAAAAATATAACTACATTTACTATTTCACTGCCCTCTCCTCAGATATTTTATTTATTTGGGTTATATCAATCTGGAATCTCAGTATGATGAGAAACTACTCTAAGCCGTTGTCCCATGTAGACATTATTCATCTGGGGAAGTTAAACCTTCCTAAAATGTAGCCCATGGGGTGGTGAATCAAGTACCTACTGTGCGCCATGTACTCTTTTTGGCATTAGAGATAAAGCAGTGAACAAAATAGACAGTCCTTGCCCTCAAGGAGGTTAAAATCTAGTGGGCATGATGAAAAATAAACTATAAATAGGATAATTTCATATGAAGAAGAATAAATAGCATAATATAATAGGGAATAGTTCTCAGAATCTGCTTCGGGTGGTCAGGGAAGAAGATGACATTACAATTTAGATCTGAATGATGAGAAGGAAGAAACTGCATGATGATCCAAGAGAAGAGATTTCTCAGGAAAAGGAATAGCATATGCTGAGGCCCAGTGACGGAGGAATGCCTAGATTGTTCTGGTGGGGAGACGCCCCTTTTCTCCTCTCCCACTAGTTACACTTGTTATGCTTCCTCTCTCATCTGCACTCTTAGTTCATGATCTTGCTTCCTATTCCTTCTACAAAACTAAAGGAACAAGAAGAGGACCTCTCAAAACTTCTGTCACCCTGCATATACTCTGCTTTCTCCTTGTTCCGATGTATAAACCGCTGGTGATCCTAGGAAAGGCTGACGCCTCCACTTACGCACAAGGTCCTACAGTCTGTTCCCTCTGGTCTGTTCGTGTGTTACTCCACCCATGTTCCTCTCTCTTTCCTGCATCATCAAAATTTCCCACTCTCCTAGATCCTTCCCATCAACCTACCAACTTGTTGTTCTTACATTTTAAGAGGAAAAATACTCTTTTGATGCCACCCTCTCCAGCTTACCCCACATTTGTCACCATCTGTTTAAAGAATTCCTTGAAAAGTTGTATGAATTTTCTCCAAATTCTTTCTTCTCCTTTTCTCTTGAAGCCACTCTGAAGAGACATCCGCTTTCATCACGCTGTGAAAACTACTCTTTATTAAACGGTGGCTTCTCGTTGCTATGCCCATGATCAGTTGTCAGTTCTCACCTTGTTCTATCAGCAGCATTGGAGACGGTTTCTTATTCTTGTTGCTTCATAACACGTTTTTCGCTTGGCTTCTATTTTCTTGATTTTCCTTCTCCCTGCTAGCTGCTGCTTTTCTGTTCTTTGGTCTCTCTTCATCATTATAATCTCAAAACATTGGCATGCCCCAGGGCTTTGTTCTTGGACCTCATCTCTTTTCTATCAAAACAAAAATCTTTGTTAGTCTTCATCCAGTCTAATGGCTCTCAACGCCACATATACACTGATGACTTTAAATATATATCTGGAGCCCAGAGCTCCCTTCTGAACTTTAAACTCTTATATCCAGCTGCCTACTTGACATCTCTCCCTGAATGTCTAATAGGCAATTTAATATAATAGCTACAGAAATGAGCTCCTGACCTGTCCCCACTCTGAAACCACCACAGTCTTTCCCGTTTTATGGCAACTCCATTCTTTCAGTCACTCGGGCCAAATCCTTGGTCATCCTTAAGCTGCTCTTTCTTTAATATCCTAGTCTCCTGGGAATCCTGTTTTTTTCTACCTTCAAAATATATCCAGATTCTGACTGCTTCTTACCACTTCCTTAGCTACCACTATAGTTCAAGCTATTATCATCTTGCATCTGGATTATTTCAAAAGCCTTCTAACTGGTGTTTCTGCTGCTACCATTGCTCATCTCTAGCCAATTTTTAACACACGGCCAGAATGACTATGTTAAAACGTAGACATTTCTCTTATGATAGAGAGCGCCCTTCCTCAGATATCTGTGTGACTTGCTCTCCTTTTGTAGATTTTTATTCAGTTGTATTTTCTTAATGAATTCTTCCCTGTCCACCTAGCTAAAATTTAATCATCCTTTCCACCCCTCCAAGAACACAGACATACTTCCTTCCCCACCTTACTGTTTCCTGCTTTATTTTTTCTCCTTAGCTCTTATTGCCATTTTGAAGTTGCTATTTATTTTCTTGCCTCCCTCAATTAGAATGTAAGCTCACTGAGAAGAGAAATGTATATTTCTCTTCTCTTCATTGCTATATGCCTAGATCTTAGACAACTTCTCGGTAAAGAGTTTTAAATGAACAAATGAACATAAGAGCATTTTGAAGCAGAGAAAAATTAAAGAAGCAAAAATTGCACAATGATTTAATGCGATATAATTTTATTTCTAGGGTCCTAGGATGCAATACCATATTCAATTTTCCAGCTTAGCCTTGTTTTCTGGGCATAAACCAAGTTTAACTTTAAAAGAAAAATGGTTAAAAAAAAAGAAAAATATTTTTAGATACTCTTTTGAAAGTATAATGATCATGCAAATCTTACATACTCATACCTTATTTAAAGAAGTTAGAAATATGTAAAAGAACTATAGAAGATTGCTGTATAAGCTGAAGAAATTGTGTTTCCTAAATATTAACACAAATATCATGTTAAAGAAGTAAAACAATTTGAAGGAATTTTTTTTTTTTTAAAGAACTTTCAGGTGTAAAAGACAGGCATATGGTTGAACAGAGATTGCCAATGAAATTGAAGATGATTAACATTCATTAAAACTTTAATTAACACCTTGGAAAATTCCATAAAATGATACTATATGGAAATGACTATGTGTGATATCTTCGAGCATTCTTTTACCTGTTTTACAGAAGGAAAAAAAAAAATGGATCACAAAACTGCTTATGATAACGGTTTTCCCTAGCCCTGGGTTTGTTTCTGGTGTTGTTTCCTAGTGTCAATCATGCCGATCTGAGCTGCCGGTATTCTACATACGTTTGGCTGAGATATGAGAGATTCTCTGTATTCTCTGGAGGAAAGGAAAACTACCTTTTAGTTTCTTAACACTTCTTCCCCTGCCCCCGCCCCAACGTTTTCTGATTAAGTAACTATGAGAAAATCTGAGCTTTAATTTTCCAAGTGGATTTAAAATTAGGTTCATTTAAAAGCTGGTTAATAAAATGTGTGATCAGTAAGTCATAGATAAAATAACTGAAAATTGTGAGAAATTGATTTTGTGACAGATTTGTGACACTAAATTTCACTTTGTTCTATATGTTCAGACTGCATTGTCAATTGACTGCAGTGAATTCAGAGTTGCTTTCTACTTGAAAATAATGGTACTTGGTATAAATAAGGTGTCAAAATTTTGTGGTGGTACATTTACCATAGAATTTTGTTATTAATTTTTGAGTTCTGCTAAAAGACAGCTTTTTAGTGCTTTGCTGAGAGAGTTGTGGTTTAATAAACAAATCTAAGCTTATATAAGTTTACGTACCTGTTGCTGATTTCTAAACCTGGGTCAGGGTGGGGAGGCAGTAAAAAACATAGGAATGTAATTCCTTTGATGGAAGTTTGTTTTAGTTGTTATTAGATAACAGTTTGGTCAGGGTTAAAGATCCATTGGTGGTCCATGGTAATCATGAAGGACATGAATTATTCTCCCAAGCTGTCATCTCTTGAGATCCTCAAGGACTGCAAAGGGTATATGACTCTCTTTTTTCTACTGTCTGCTTACAATTATTGCATTTAACGTCCTCTGCTTCTCTTTTTTGCTACTTTCTCCTCCTCCCACCTCCTCTGTCTTATCTACTTTCTGCCTTTCTCCACTGGGTTTTCCATGCTTCTGGCCTATTAATTTGGTCAATAGACCACACCCAAGTGATGGTCCTCATCTTATGAGCTTCATGGTCATGTTGCGTTATGAATGATGTTAGGTGTTCTTGGAGATTTCCATTTTTAGAGGCTATTCAGAATTCATCAGTTTGCTACTCAAAATGTTTACTCTGAGGTCAAATGGCAGCAAGGAAAGGGGGATAGAACTGGGTATTGCAACTGTTTAAGATGGCTGAGGTTTGCAGAATACTTGCTATGTAAAGGAGAAATTATTGTGATTTAAATTACTAAGTGTGATTTTAAAGGATCAGTTTTAATATGATTGCTTTTGAAAGCTAATGTGTATTTTAGGTACAGTATTTAAGTTCCACAGAATAATTTTTTTGTTCTCTCATTTATTATTTAGCAAGTATTAAGTTTTTAAATCATTCTACAGATTAATTTAAGGAGTTAAAGCATTGAAACTGAAATATAAAAGCTTTGAAGACACAAAAGAACAAATTTATATTATTATTTTTATCTTTTCTAGTGTTAGGAGCCTAAATGTTTTGAAGCTGAAACATAAAGAATGGAGAAAGAAACAAAGAAATTACACTGAAAATACCAATTAAGCATGAATGTTGCCTGATTTATAATTCCATGTATAAAGATTGTAAAGAAGAAATATAGCTCACGAAGGATGAGATGCTCTAAAATTGTAATCTGACTATATAATTGAGAATAATCCTGCCAAGAAAGAATAGGAGTTAAATAGAAGTTTAACTATGTCAGGAGCTCTTTAATAAACTAGAATTTTAAAGAATATGTATCAAGACAGAAGAAAGGGTACAAAACTAGGGCTTTTTAAGAAAGGCAGGAACTTTAGGCACTTAATGATCATGGCCATTCATTCTCTCATCCATACATCAACAAACATTTAGTGGGAAACTTGTGTGTGCAGATTCTCTTGTTTGCACTGTAGGTCCTAAAATATAAGAAGTCTTTGCCCTAAAAAAATCTACTGTGATAACATCGGACTATAATATTATAATTGACAATGGAAGAGCTCCACCTCTGTTTTCTTTCCAAAAATAGAAAATGGAGATTCAGCAAACTTAAGTAGAGATGCAAGCCCAGGCTGGGATGAGGACTAGAGTTAGTATTTCTTAAAATGAGTTCAGGCTTCCAGTCCCAGACAAATGTATATTTGAGCTTACAAAAGAATTTACTCAAATAATTGTGAGAAAACATGTTGGGTAAATAATAGCATGAGATATTTAGGTAGATCTGACAAGTAGAACAGCTGAACTCATAGGTAACTGATTCATGGATCATTGTTAATGGAATATGGATTCTGACCTTGCCCTTGCTGTTGAGTATTTATTGACAACTTCAGTAAAAATGTGATTACTAGATCTTTAGATGATAAATATCTTGGAGGGGTAGCTTATATATCTGATCAAATAATCGGGATTCAATTCTCAGATAAATGTAAAAGTAGTAATATAAGGCTAAAATGGTAGAAGCTCTCTTGAGGGTAGTTCCTAGGGAAAAAAAGAATGTGAAGTTTAAATCATTAATAAGGCAGTAGTTTGATGGTGCTATTAAAAAAGAAAAGCTTGGCTGATTACTACAAGGCCCCACAGCTAAACTTGACTCACTCTAGAGACCTAACTAGGGACATCACAACTGCTTCAACTATTTGGTGTGCTCTCAAAGAACAGCCAGAAGAATAAATGAAGATCATTTTAGCACTATGAAATGAAAAACCTTCAGAAAAACTAGAGCTGTCCATCAATGGAGAGAGGGCTCCCTTGCAAAGCAGTGAAAGGGCTAGGCCACTTAACAAGAATTGTTTTAGGGAATCTTTAAGGTTTTCTATCTTTGAAATTGTATAGTTCTGTAATTTCACAAACTTGTCATGACACTTTGAGACCATAAGAGGAATTTGCTCCAGGGGAAATAATATGCATGGGAATGGGACATTTATTTTTAAAACAGATCAAACTCAGTGGCAATCCTGAAGACTGTAATTAAAAGTCAGAATGGGGAGTGGCTATAGTATTTCTCCCTCAAACATTCTTGTGCTGTTCCCAGATAAGTACAAAAGTATATAAAGAAACACAATGGTCTGAATTTGACCCCTAGTTTGTTGGAGAGGTAAAACATAGACATGTATTGGAGATCCCTTTAATTATTCCCTAATGTTCTGCTTCTCCTTTGATTAGAATAAATACTTGCCAGGTTACAAACAGGAGGTTTCATTTGGAAAGCCAACAATCCTTGCCTTTGTATTGAGTTAAATATGGAGATTTCATCTGTAAGAAGAAACCGTGTTTGGTTCCTGAGTACCTAAACACCACTTCTAACTTTGCTTGAATTAACCTCATTAGGCATACCTGATTTTTTTTTCTATCAAGTTAACACAAATGACTCTGGGTAGATTACAGTTCTTGGTCAAACAGATTCTACTTGAATTTAGAAATAACTTTGTCCACTGGGATTCAGAATTTGAGAAGACCTGAAAGATAACCTAATGTGGAATTCCTTATTTAACAAATGCAAAATTGAGTTCTAGAGCTATAGTGACTGACTTGTCCAAGGCAATTCTGTTTACAAAGTTAATATTAGAACCCAGCTCTGGTGACTTCCAGTGAATTCACATCTTTCTATTGTACCACACTCTTTCTTCTTTTAAACTATGTTAAAGGTGTGTGCATTGCATCAAGATACAGAAGGAAAAAAGGAGCATATATGCACATTGCTTCCATTAATTTAAAGGTTTTATATTTATGTCTTAAGTAATATTTTACAGTTTTATTAAAATTTGATCTCTGGAAATGAGTCAGTTGTTAAACTTCTGGTGAAAACAGAAGGGATAAAGATAGGATTCTGTTGTTAATTTCAAAAAAAAAGAATTTAGAGTTTATGACAGTCTTAGCAACTTCTCTAAATTATGTAATTACTATTCAAGTAGTAGATCAAATATTCCATTTTAGGACAGCTTGTAAACTGGGCAAATCTAAAACATCTGAACAGAATATCACTTCACCTAGTGTTGATACAGGCTTCTGAACTTCCTGCAGAGGGGAAGGTCAGCATGCTTGAGTATTTTGCTGTGAAGTCTTTAAGAGTTAAAATTTCTTTTTCTTATGGTTCTTTTGTCTATTCTCTCGTGATTGGAATATAGATTTAAGTACTGGTACCTCACTGTTTTCCACATTAATTGACTCAACATTGGATTTAATCATGACAATGGATTATCAGTTAAAATGAATTGCAGTGATCTTTTCAAAGTGGTTTTTATTGAGCAAACTCCTAAATGACTATCTGACTCACTAAAATTTATGATAAAAATTAGAGATGCCCAATAAATGTTCATTGAATTAATTCCATTAAGATTTTGAAAATTGAATTTATAAATTTTAAAAAATAATCTTTAGAAATAACCAAATTGATGCAATTTGAAGTGACAATGTTTTTGAACTGTTCCTAATCAGTAATTCCTCAGTTCATGCCATGTAAATTGACACAGAGATTTAACATAATCATGGGATGTTGGGTATTATGGGCAAAGAGATATGAATACATTAAGTGGAGGTGAACAGATTATCAAATTAATGTTAATTTAGAAAATTAAAAATTATGTGAATTTAAAGTTGAATTGAAAATGAAATTAGGGTTTTCGAAAGTTGAATTCTAAGGAAATAATTTTTCTGGTTCATGTGACTTCAGGGAGGAGTACAGAGTAAAGGTAGGGAGAGAGGTTTAGAGATTTACTTGGAACAAAATAGTTATGGTAATTTATTGCATGTCTTCTGTATATCTAATCAAGTATAAGTCACATTCTCTGGTCCTGTAGAATTTGTTTTCTTTGGGAGTGGAGACAGGGTAAGACACTCACATATGAAGCAATTTGTTATAACTGCCTAAGATTTGTGTGATTATGAAAAAAGGTAGAATGCACTCTAAAGATTGTCGTTGGCTTTTCTTCTTTCGTGTCTCCTTCCAGCCAGAAATACTTACTGTTCACCATAAGTACTCATATCCTGAGACCAGCTCTTGACTGAGTTCACATGTATAAGAAATTTTTTCTGGAGCAAGGTTCTCATCTCAGAATTATGCTAATACCTGACACATGTTCCCTCTCTTCATATATCTTATCTTGTACATAGATCCCTTGATTTCAATCCTGGCTAATCAGCAGAATCACCTGTGGAGTTTTAAAATTCAGGCACTATCAGAATTTCTGGGGCTGCAGCCCAGACAAGTATATTTTTTAAAGACGTGTACATGTGTTTCTGATAACTTTTAGCTATCCAACTTCTGGTGCCAGTGATCTGCATCTCATTTGCCTATCTACCTGATCCTTACTTCCTGCCTGGTTATTCTCTTCCTGCCTATATAATGACCCCTCCTTTAGGTGTTTAATTTGTCTTAATCAACATTTGGGGGCATAATTCTTTTAAGATCATTAAAAATTGAAAATTGGAATCAGTTGATTGAGTTATAGAGAACCAGACCTCAGTTAAAAATCTCTGCCATATGCATAGCATCTATTTTGGTCAGTGGATATGTATTTGTCCACTCCATTCATCCTTGTGCAGAAAACCCTATATTTGTATCTTTATTGTGTTCTGTAATTGCTTCTAAACAAACTTTACTTACCTGTGTGTTGACTGTGGATAGCAAGCTGAATAAATGTGTGTTTTTAGCGTGAAAATATGCTTGTTTCTCTGGCTACCTGATTGTGAGATTAATTTGAGGAAAATGATGCCAGTCTATTTGGATAATTTCTCTAATATAATAAACATAAAACTTCTTATTCACATGACAAGTTTCTTCACATTTATTCTTAAAATGGTATGTGAAGCCATTAATACAGATTAAGTGAAAAGAAATCGGATACTTTTTCACTAAATTTTATGGACGATATTCTCAACATTTATCAATAAAAGTAAGATTAGGAATGTCAGATTCATAGGCTGGTCTTTATAACTGTAAATGGATTTCTGGTTCCAATGTTAATGTACTGTCATTCTAACGTGATTTAAATATTTAGTGTAGATAAGACCAAAGTTAACAGATTCACTGGAATAACATGAATTAATTTTCTAGTTATTTGCTGAGCCAAGACCATGATACCACATATAAGTGCAGAGCAAATAAAAGTGAGGGTCTTTATAGCTTGCTGATGAGAAACCAGCACATTCCACATCAGTGCATCTATCTGACTCCCCACAGAGAAGGAGATTCAGAGCTATGTGCTTTCATGATTACTTGTTGAGTTGATGGCATTTTGGCTATCACTGTTAATTACTCTTTATCCCCAAAGAATATTTTAAGGAATTTATCTATTAGTATTTCTTATATTTGTGAATTACTGGTGTAAATAAATGCTGGGTCTGACATATCCCTTCATCTGTTATCTTTTATTTGTTGTCATACATGTCATGGTTATTTTTATGTTCATATGAGGTCCATCACTTTTACCGTGAAGCAATTTAGAGACAGACCCCTTATAGGAAAAAGAAATGGTAGAGGCAAAAAAGGGGATGAAGCAGAGGAAAGGGAGTGAGTAGAGCAGAAGTCCAGCATAAAATGTAATGGATCTCAAACTGGGAACTTGTCTCTTACTATCTTCGGAACACTTTAGACCAAAGGATTTGCTTTTGTAGATTTTTAGAATTGAATGTAACCTTAGAGATAATATAGTTCATAGGCTTCGCTTTAAAAATAAGGAAAAAACAGAAAGGTTAAATGATATGGTCCTGGTCACACAAATAGTGGCATTGTCTACTGACTGGCTAGCATGCTGCTACTCATCTTTATTTTTAGGATGAGCAAAGTAGGTCATTTGCCTCAGAGAAGTCTAAGATCATCAGGTACCTCGGTTTTGCCCAGTGAATAGGCATTTGCCAAACCTTATATTTTTTCCTTGAAATTCTCTGTTATTTTTGTTTCTGTGGCTAAGTGGTCTCTGTCATTCCTCTAGTCTGAGCTTTATTATTTATTTCCTTTAGGGGACCTCTTTATACTTTCATTCCCTAACATTGGGCCTTCAGAGTTCTGTCTTTAGTCCACTGTTTTTTGCACTCTTCATTCTTTCCTTGGGCAATCTCATTTACCATTTATTTAATACTTATTAAGAGCCCGATACAATGCTAAATACTGTGGTAGACACCAGACACATCCCCTGGACCATGGAGTGAGTGATGAGATCAATTCTTGGGGTTTAGCTGCTGCCGATATTCTGAGGAATCTTGAATCCATAGAGCTCTGGTTGTGGTCAAGGCCTTGAGTTGTATGCATATAAACTAGTTCAGATGTTCCACAGAAACCTTACATTTGACATATTTAACGTGGACTTTATAATTTCCCTTCCCCTCATCTCTTTTTCAAAATATGCTTTTCCTTTTGAATTTCATTTCTCAATATCAGTCACTTAGCTACTCCTTCATGAAGTTGAAAGTCAGCCTTGTTTCTTGTTCTTTCCCTTCCCATGACTCATTCCTGGTTCCTCTACTATACTCATATTATTCCTTTGTTGTCCCTTGTCTTCAGTTTTGCAGGAGGCTCTTAATGGAGCTTCATTTCTCCAGACTTGCTCCTCTTTCCACCACCGTCATGAAGTCCACTCTGCATGGGGCTGCTGGAGTGATGGTCTAGACAAGAGCATAATCTAACCACAACAGCCACTGCTGAAAAACCTTGCTTGGTTTCCCATATTCTACAGAGTAGCACCCAAGCTCCTTAGCTTGGCAGCCAAGGTTTTCTATGACCTGGCCCTACCTATGCTGCTTGCTGCTCTCTAATAATGTAATGCTATTTCTTTAGTCAGAGTTCTTGTTTATGCCTTTTGTCAGCCTGGCATATAAGACCCCAACTCATGTCTCCCTACTCTGTTTGTAAACTTTAAAAAGTCACCATCAGTCATTGTGTAAACTAATGGCTTAATCCATTGATGATCGCTGCCTGAATCAATTATTTTATTGAGGGTTGCATAACATTAACTGCATAATTTTATAATTTCTTCCATATTTCTAGTTGTAACTCTTCTATAAAGAAGAATTTTACCTCATCAACTAAGAACATTTGTTTACCCTAAAATTCAGGTTGTGGAGAATAGGACAGGAAAAAATGGTTGCTTCATTTGGATTACCTCGCTAAATCTTAGTCATCCTTCAAGACTCAGGGGATTTCACCTTGTAGGAAATCATTGTGAATCCCGCACAGCCAAGCTACACATTTCTTTCCCCTTCTGTGATATTCCATACTCACCTCTGCCATTAGTTTTCTCACAATGTAATGAAAGTATCATTTTTTAACTGGAAATTCATTTCATTGTAGGTTGAAAGCAATGCTATGGAAAGCAACTTCATAGAATACAAACTACCCAAATAATTTGTTTGTTCAAAATCATTATTGAATCTCTTTTTCCTCTGGAAGTAGTTTTGTGAACTGATATATACCTTGAAGCATTTTTGTCTATTTTCAGATTTTAAAAAAATTAAAAAATTTTAATTGGCTGTCAGCCATCTATGTTTACTTCAATGATCTGTAATAGTTAAAAGTTGAAAATAATATAAATGTTTTAAAATGAGACATTGCTTAAGTAAATTATGGTATCCCAAGCAGTAGAGTAGTATACAGTCATTAAAAATAATATTGTGAAAATATAGCTATTAGCATGTAAAGATTTTTATGTTGTAATATGAATTGATAAAAAAAGACTACAAAAATACGCTATGGTCCCACTATATTTTTAATTACTTATAGAAGTGTCATCATATTATTGTTGTTGTTGTTGTTATATCACGAGGAAAAGATTTAAGGTTTATTTACAAGGCAAAAACAGTTTGGAGTCAAATTACTATCAAAGTATCCCATAAATGCTCATAAAAATGCAGGCTGCTCCCAGTAGGATGAACACAGTCAGGAAGCTGCTCTGATTGGAGTTCTAGACTCATCTTCTGCCTTCATAGCTCAGGTGCACAAGCGCTCTGGGTGGAGTGAATGCATCCTGATGCTGTCCTCTGCTGGTACCTAAAGGATCTGGAAAGACATGTGCTGGGGTTATAACCGTGTTTCCTTGGCTGAAATTTGGCCCTATATGGAAGGCAGAATAAATAAGTTTTCTGTACAAATAAGCTATAAACTAAAAAGTATCATTAAAGCTAGATTTGGGGCACTGTCATGATGTGAAAGCATTATTAATAAAAAAATACATCTATGAAGAATTGTGGTCCATGTTAAATTTAAAAATCATGATATACAAATAAACTTTGTAAATGTTGTTCTTCTGAGGTGTACGCTTTTGTATTCTGTTTATTCCTTGAAAAGGGATTCTTAAACTAGATTCCATGGATGAATTTCAAGGGATTATGGCTTCCATGAAATTGTGTGTAACATATTAGGTACATATATTTTTGTGTGTGGAAAGAAATGACAGCCTTATTCAGATTCTCAGAGACGTCCATTACCTAAAATAAGGCCCCTAGTTTTTGTGTCCATAACTGAATAAAACACATTTCTGCTCGTATGGAATTTTGGAAACATCTGCCTGACCTGAAATTTGATTAGTAGGTCGGCATTGTACACAGAGTAAGATATATTCTTATTTCTCATAACTTCCACTTATGGTGTGAGTCAGAAGAATTTACTGTAACAGTACCAGCCCAACAAACCCCAATATTACACCCTTTCATTCGTGCAAGAAATACGATATACACATTTAAAAAGTATATTTTTTGTGTTTGCTGCCTGAAATTATTAAACTACTTCAATTAACACCTCAACTTTTTTTATACTAGCTCTGAGCTTTCCAATGAATAATAACTGCCTCTTTATTTTCTTATGTAAGTTATATTACTTTATCCGTAGAAACTAAACAGATAGGGTAAGAAAAGTACCACACTAACTCAGAGATTGGAGATAGAAATAGGGAATTTTGTCCTCTGGGAGTGGAACTGAGAAGGTAGGGATAGGCCTACCCAGAAGTGGCAGTGAGTCAAAGACTCAGAGCCCAGAGGTCTAGGGACTGAAATGGGGCTTTTTTAATGACAAGAGAAAGAAGTGGGAAGGGCTGTTTGTGCTTTAAACTCATGTTGAATTAAATGAGTCATGTGTTGGTACCATTCATTTACTCCAAAAGACATCATTTAGAAATTCCCAACTACTAAAGAGATAGTAGAAATTTAAGACTAATAGATGTGGAACCAAAATCCCCAAATTCAATCCCAGCTTGACCATTTACCTTGGATGATTTGTTTAACTCCTCTATATCTCGGTTTCCTTGTGTTTAATAATTGATCTAATCTCATAATGTTCCTCTGAGGATTAAATTAGTAACTATGTATGAAATGCTAAGAAGAAAGTGCTGTAAACGTGTGCTTCGGTTGCACTGGACAGAGCTGTGGAAGGGTTGAGAAACAGGAGGATAGAAAATGCCTGTGCATATAGTGGTACATGTTTGTT
The DNA here is from genome assembly GCA_003508835.1 of Eonycteris spelaea. Taxonomy (NCBI): domain Eukaryota; kingdom Metazoa; phylum Chordata; class Mammalia; order Chiroptera; family Pteropodidae; genus Eonycteris; species Eonycteris spelaea. The sequence goes on from PUFA01000053.1 coordinate 2,525,239, forward strand.
GAGAAATTACCCCTCCTCTGTTTGCTGCCACCGCCACCATGTGCACACATACACAGATACCCAGTCCTTTGCCCTCCAGGTATGGGAGTAGCAAAATCTTAATCTTAAGGACATATACTATTAGGACAGTTTTTGACATAAAAACTGATACACTCATGGTGCATGTGTTTGAGAAGTTGTGTAATAATTGCTTATACAATTAAAAAAAATGTTTTTTGATCCACTTGGCTGGTTGGTTGCCTCAGATGTAGACAAACAGCTGTGTAGCAGAGGTGTGACGCTGTGAATAGTGTTTTGTTATCAGAGCACCTGTTTTTCTCTGGGTATGTTTACAAAGTTCTTATGGTTAGGTTTATTTACCTTATGGCTAAATATCGACATATTCAAAAGAAGTTCCATGCTAAAAGAATGACACATACTGACTCTTCTTAATTTTTTTTTCAGTGTTTACATCATTCAATAACATCTGAAGAAACCGCCACCTTTTTCTTATTTTTAATTTCTATGACATCTGTTCTCCTATATTGATTACATTCCTCCAGCAAGCTTCCTCTTCACTGTCTCTTTGGTTTCTATGGCTTCTGTAACTCAAGGTTTTGTTACATTGTCAGCTTTCAGGTCAAAGCCCAATACTGATATTAATCAGGGGTTGAACTAATTTAGCGGTTTGAGCCATTGTTTCTGAAGCTTAAGAAAAAAGTCAACAGCAAAGAGGGGCACAGTGGGGCTTCCTTGTCTTTTCCAGATTTATGTTTAGGTTTAGGACATGGTCAGGTCTCAAAAGTATTTCACTACTGTTACAATTAAATCCTTAAAAAATTAAAGTCTCCTACAAAGATTCTTTAGTCTTTCCTTATCTGTATTTTTCTCTCTGTATATTTTTCAAACTCCACAATGGAGACGTAATACTTGAAATAGTTTTTATCTTTTTTTTCTCACCTGCACCTCATCTTATCTTAGATGCAGCATGAAAAAAAAAGTGAGAGCAGCCAGGGTGGTTGGAAATATTGTAATTGCGCCTTTTAAGATAAGCTCTAGGCTCAGTTTACTAGTCTTTTTAATCCACTCACTCATCAAGGTAGATATGAACTCAAAGAAGATCAGGTTTTGTTTAAAAAAGAAGGAAAACTAGAGTTAGAGTTCATATCACTAGGCATTGTGAGCAAAAAGAAGGAAGAGTAGGTTCTATTTGAATATTTATGTAAACAATTTATATAATTCTCTACTATTTTTTTCATTTGTCATTAACTTTGGAAACATGGTAGATATTTTAAAAATAATGCATGTGCTTTAAATATTGTTTGTCATGAAGGAGATTTTGGCATGTTTGTATTTTTATGGAATATTGTTAATTTTTCTTAAAGGAACTATATTTGCAAATTTTATTGATAACTATTTTTACTCTTAAAATATATCTGTGAGTTAGGTATAATTATAAGTGGAAAGCCTTTTAGTGACCTGTAATTTTTACATATTTAAAATTTTTTAATATTGTGAATATATTATTTTTAAGGCCGTAAAATTAGTCCTGGGACTCATTTTTAGAAGACTGACCATGTAATCCTGTAAGAATAAGCACAATGGAACTGTTAACATGGCCTAGAGTCTGATACATTCAGTTTAAAGTCTTAAGTGTTAAAAGTATTATGTGCAATAATGATTGGAATAGTTCTATAAGAAAATTAGGTTATGAAGTGACCAATTTAACAACTGGCTATTAATTAAATTTTAAAAGACTGCTGTGAAGCAAAGCCATGGGAATAGTCCTAGAGTTAAACAAACAAACAAAAAAAGTAAAACACTTATTGTATGTTCTATATTTTTGTTGGAAAAAACTTTGTATTTCTAATCTGAGAAATTAAAAATGTGATTGTTCAGTCTGGATGACCAGACTGGTGATTCTACAAGTTTTATCAGTTTCATTGTGGAATCTCTTACATTATCTTCTCTTCATTTTGGCCTATGGTTAAAAAAAAAATTCGAGATGAATTTAGACTTACAAAAAAGTTACAAAATAAAAGCTAGCTTCCTTTTGTCCTTCATTCAGCTTCTGCTAACGCTAACCACTTTACATAACCTCAGTGCAGTGATCAAAACCAGAGAGTTAACATCAATATGAAACAGTTTCTGAATACACACCTTATTCTAGTTTTACTAGTTTTCTTACTGATGTTATTTTTCTGATCCAAGACCCAGTCTAGAATCCCACATTGCGTTTAGCTTTTACATCACCTTGGTCTCCTCCAGTCTGTGATGATTCTTCAGCTATTCCTTGTCTTTCATGACCTTGACAACTTTGATGAGTACTGGTCAATTATTTTGAGGATATGCACTTTTGGCCAGAAGACCGCAGAAGTGATGTGTTTTTCTCAGGGCATCATATGAAGAGATATACAATGTTTCATGACACTATGTTTATGTTAATCTTGATCACTTGATTAAGGTGATAGCTGCTGCATTTCTCCATTGTAAATTGACTGTTGTTCCCATTGAATTAATAAATATCTTGGCAAGCAACACAAGAGATTATGCAAATATATATATATTTTATTTAAGTTTTGCCCCCGATTGTAGCACCCTTCGGTAGTTCTTGCTTACAACAATTATTACTATAATGTTTCAAGATGATCTTGTATCTCCTTCTTTTTTCTTAACTCGTTTGGAATTTTTCTGTAAGAAATGCTGTTCCTTTCCCCAGTTTTTTTTTTTTTTTGTTTCCATGTTCAATGACTAATTTACATCATCAATAAGTTTGTCAATCCCTCATAGTGGACACATGGATATTTCTTTGTATTTTATGGTATGGTCTGCTAATATCTTTATTATTTTGTAGCTCAAATTCTTTCTCTTTTGGCCTTTGGGGTCTGTTCAGGTTGATTTCTGTGTCCTGTCGAGGGGCCCCTGTTTTTTTTCTAGTACTTTGTTATTTTCTGGCACCACAAGTTGTTCCAGGCTCATCTCGTTTTTCCCTTGCCTCGTTTTGGAATCAGCTGCATCAGAGAGTCCCCTTATTTGTACCTACATACCCCTGGAGAATTGTATTGAGAAACTAAGATCTTGTCCCTTGAATTTATGAAAAAAAAAGACTTGTATTTTTAAGAAATGTGAAAAGAAATAAATATTAAATAAATAAGAGTATTTAGAGGTGTGTAGCTGCAACCAAGGAGGTTTTCTAGTATTAGGTCTCAGGAGCCCATATAAATTGTTATTGCTACTTCTTGAAAGTTCGGAACACCTAACAAAAGCAAAATATAACCTGTCAATTAAAATTAACACTTAGGCTAAAAGTCTTGCATATTACTATTTGGGTTTTAGGACTGTAGAGTTTATATTATTCTTCCCTGCACTAGATCTTCTCAGTTGCAGTAGTACACAAAGGTATTTATCTTACCCCTTTCCTGGCCCCTCATCCTTGACAACTAAGTGGGCATCTTTGTGGAAAATAATGCAGGGTCAACAAGATCACAACCTTAGTGCTAAAACTGCTCTTAATGAGGTGCTGTGTGTGAATTAATTAAATTAGTTTGTCCCTCCTGTGGCAAGCTCTGTTTAGTGTTTGTCTAGTTGACTAATTTATGAGGATAAAATTGTGGTACAGTCTCTGTCTTGCTTGTTTTCATCAAAGAGACGGGCTAATTTGTAATGAAACTTTATCAATCAGATCATACAGTTGGTTCACCCTCACAGTTCTGACTAATGAAGTAAGGCTGCTTTTCTTTCATACATGGCACATCCTGTTGCAGCTGATGGGGAAGGATGCATTGCCTATAGATCAATTATAATATGGACTGCTTCCCCGCTCCCCCCCCCCCGCCCCGCCTAGCAAATAGACAACCACCTTTTCTGTTTTCTGTTTCTTGGTATGTTTATGCATTTATGGTTATCTTTCTTTTTTGTTGGGTATGAATTTAAAGTGGAAAGTGCATAAAAATGCTGGTTTCTGTTTGTTAGGAGAGACCAAAGATTATGCATTTCATATTGGAACAGCAGTAGCTAAGAACTCTCAACAATGGGAGAAGGAATAATGGTACAACTGGCAGAAAAATGGAGAGTTTTGAAAGGCAATATTCTTCAATGTTGGGAAAGTAATGAAAGGTCAAAATGAAGCTCAATAGAAAAGCCATTATGAAAGGAAGGGGGGAATTTGGCTTTTATGTTGCTATCAGGATTTGGGATTTGTTTTCTTTTTATTCTGACAAAACTCTTTTGGGGTGTGTTTTTTTCTCTTCAATTCAAACAGTTTATACAAGTGTTATTTTAAACTTCCTTGTGTTTACATCATCATGTCTTTTCAAAGGAAACTTTTTTTCAATTTTGTTATCTGGGAAATTGTAAGGACTGAGCCACTGTTTGTAGGACACACACACTCACACATATATACATTAACGTGAATATTTCTATTTTTACTGCTTGACTGAGAACTAAATAAGTACAGGATAATGCAAGAATACTTTGCAAGGGATTCCATTAAGAAGTCTATATATGTACTTTGATGTATTAGTGTGATTATTTGAACATTTATATTACTTTCTAGTCACTGATAATTTATAAAATATTCACCATGGAAAGATATTTTATAAATGCAGAAATGACATAAAGCTCCACGTTAGACAGCATGTCAGTGGCAAAAGTGGATTTAGGATTTTGAGTACTGACTTCTGTACTGTCATCAGGCCACTAATCTGCTTGATTTTCTGAAAGGATTTGCGGCCCGAGGAAAGAAGATGCCAGAGACACATTTCCAAAGAGATGAGTCACTTGGGTGGTTTGACATAATAAATCTGTGTTTATTTTGCAAAAGGCTTTTGAACAGATATTAGAGAAACAAATTTCATCATTATGTTCAACTTTATACTTCATAACATTGTACTTTCTGTTCCAATAATTAGCAGCACCAAGTTCATAGTTCTCTTCCTGTTCTCTTATGAGTTTACTGTTTAAAAAAAAAAAGTGGAGGTTTTTAGTGTTTTATCAGAGCAACTTAAAACGTTATTAGTATCCTTTGCCTGGGCTATTAAATCAGCCTTTAGTCTTTCTAATACTATGCTCCACTTTGCCTACGGCACTTTCTTGTTAAGAAACATTCTGGATCCCTACTACTCTCATAATTCTTCTTCCTGACACTGGAGGCCTTCTATGATGTTAACTCAATCTACTTTTCTTATGTGTGGACGTGTACCTTCCAAATCAGACTATTTCATCTTTCTTGAACATGCTCCAGATCTCTCCCTGCTGTGTATTTGCTCACGTTATTCCATTTCCAAGCAGTAACCATAGCACTCATCTTTGCTGAGTTGCCACATCTCTTTTCAAGTGCATATCTCGTGCTGTTGATTTTGTGAAAACTTTCTCGTCCAGGAGTTGTAAGAACAAGGTTCCTGGTCTTACGGGCTTTGACTTCTGGTTATGGATGGGCTTGTAGACCATAAGCAAGTAATACAACTTTAAAATACTTAATTTCTGATGGTGATACATGCCGTGAATACATCATATAATTATGATGGAATTATACTTGGCACAGGGAGGAGGAGAGTATAGGCCAGATTTGATTGAGTGGTTCAGAGTAGGTCTCTTTGAGAAGGTGATATTAGACTTTGACTTGAATACAAAGAAGGTGCTAGCCATGGGAAGATCTGGGAAGGGGGAACAGGCACAAAGGTCCTGAGAAATGAGAAATCTTGGTGAGTTCCCAGAATAAGAAGGTCAAGTTTCTACAGCACACTAAGCCAAGGGATGGTGGTAAGAGATGCCCCGATACAGCCGGGGAGTCTCCAGGCCAGTTCACAAAGGGATTTGTGATCCAACACAAATTGATTTTGTGTTGATTTTGAGTTCCTGGTAAAGATTGAGGCACAAGAGTGTAATGATCTGGTTCTTTGCAATTCATTTCATTTATTTCAATGATTTGTATAGTCCTTTTTAAGTAATGGATTATAAGATCTTTTGAGGCAGGAATTGTTTTAGTTTTGTTTCATAGATAAGAAGCAGTCAGTAATATTTGTTGAATTGTTGAGTGAATGAAGCTGAGAAATTATTGTCATAGGTGTTTGAAGTTAATATTTTACCAAAGCAGAAAGAGTCAAGATCATACTCGACTCTTTACTGGTAGCCATACTCATGATCCTTCGAGGAAGAAAGAGATGTAAAGAGCATAAGCTAATATGATAGGCACAGTATAGCAAAGGGGCTAAGAATGTGAATTTAGAAGTCAGATTGTTTAAGTAGGAATCTCAGCTATATCACTGACTTACTGGATCTTTGGAAAGTTATTTAATCGCAGACTTTGTTTCCACACCAGTAAAACAGTGATAGTAATATTTACATTATTAGTCTGTCATGAGTCTTAACTGAAATCATCCATGTAAAACACTAAGAATGATGCCTGACATATGACAAAGACCCAATAAAAAATCCCCAAAACATCAGAACAGAAGCTTTCCACAGTGTCACTGTTGGAAGGCTCTTGTCAAAATTCTTTCAGGGTCCTGAATAATTCGTGATTTCCTTGCCCCCTTTATCTGGGGCTTTAGGATGATTCTGTTCATAGTTATTAAGGTGAAACAGAGTGACTTAGTCTTTAAAAACTAAAAAGACTAAAACAAAAACTTCTCAAAGTTTTTTATCTTCAAGAAGTTTTAAACACTTCTTGAAGAAATATATCTTCAACAAATAATATTTTTGAAGAGAGGGATTACAGCCATTTGGTAAACAGGCACAATCTAAACACATCTTATTAATTTTCTTTCACAATTCATTCAATTATAAAATTGTATGAGAAACTATATAATGAACTTCTATCATTATATATGTTTATAGACATGCCCTGCATTAACATCATAGTGCTATCTTCAGTGTCTTTGTTGAAGGACTGTGCCATAGGTGAGATCATTTTCTAACAGCTTCCTCAGTACAAAGTCCCAGACAGCTCTGTGTCATAAGAAATTTCATGCCTAATGGTACTTGTAGAAACCGCAAATGGTGGAGAAATGAGCTTTTTTTTTGCTTTGGGAAGAAGCCAGTAGAACTTATATATGCATAAAGAGCAAGGTGTTAAGTAATAAATTCAGTCTATGTTCTTTAATCAAATTATATTTTAGAACTTTTATTTCAGGCAAGCTTGGATTACATCAGCCCATTTTTTGGGTGCTCTTTCCTTTTAGTCTCCTTAATACACTGAAATTTTGGATTGGGAAACATGGTGTAAACTAATGGTGGAATTCAGACCGCAGTCCTTTGAGGGTGTGGTTTATTGTTCCTTTTCCAACTCTTAAATAATTCTGAACATTTTAACCAGCCAAATAGAAAAATCCCTCAAGGCTTTTTGTAAAGTTGTTATGTTGCTCTTCTGCTGCTCCCAGTAACATTACATAAGTTACCTGGAAATTGTGAAGCTTGGGTGCACTGAGCCAGACAGTCAGAATTCCTGGAATTCTCACTTCCTCAAACTTACGAGTAAAGCTGGATAATTTGTTGGAAGATAAGAAAGGATCTGGAAGAGGTGTTAAAAATGAATGATACTTTCTCTAATTATTGTTCTTTTCCATATAGACAAAGCCAAAAAGGGCAGAGGCAAATCATGTCTCCACGGATTTGTAGTCCAATTCAGCTTTTTCAAAAAGTTTGGGTAACCTTTAAATGACCTCTCGATGTTTAGGCATTACTCTTTTTTATAGGTATTTTTGCTAGTGTAGGAGTTACTTGAAAATGAGCAGAAGGTGCAGTATTAAGATTCTGGAATTCCTCCCCGCCCCCCTCCCCACTCCTGCAGCCAAAAAAAAAAATAAAAAATAAAAAATCACATACTTTTTGGATCAAAGCGTATGGAGACTACTGTTCTTCAACTTTGACTCTGTTTGGTTATGAGATTAGACTGTTTCAAGTTTGTTCTCCCTTCAACAGTTTAGATCACTTTGGCATATTTAACTGAACTTATTGCCACAGAATAAAGTTGTGGGATTCATTTTATGTTTATTCTCAAATATGGTGTAAAAATCTAGAGTACTTTATAACACAGAAATTATCCAGAGTCAAATCCCAGCTTTGTCTTTGACCTTGCTAGGGAAGGACTCTTTCAGAACTTCACCCTAGATGTAGCTCTATATTCTTTGGCCTACAATACCCTCTCGAACTCTATGGTAATTTTGATTTTTATTTTCAAATATACACTTTCTCTGGTTACATTAGTTAATAAACAATTATTCATAAATGGTACAATTTCAGATATTAGTGTATCATGAGATATACTTCACAACTTATAACATTTTCTTTACTCAGATCTTTGAACCTAAACTAGAAATCATCTGTGTCTTTTTGATGTTGTTGTTTTTGGAAGTTAACCTCAAAGTAACCATTATTCTCAAATGTTCATTCAAACTGGACAGAAACTAGCATCCAGATTCATTATTGGTTGATACTCTCTGATAAAACCAGGTTAAATTCTTTGGAATTAGGTTTCTGAGGATTATTTTATGACAATATTTTCTGAATTATTTTCCTAGTACTTTGTCTTCAGGGCTCATTTATAATTCTAAGTGCTGGACGGAAAAAGAACAAGAACAAGAGGAATACCAGAAAATTATTTCCTTTAAATCTTCTAACTCTGTACCTATTTATATTGGCTTCCTTTGATTAGACTAAGTCAATACACTGGGACCATGCTTTATTCCTAAAAGGTCCATATTCTGGTGCAGTGCCCACAGCAGACGTCCAGTAGGTAGTCATCAAATGACTAAATCACTCTGATTCTATTTTAGTTGTAGCCGAATTGAACAAGAACTAAATTTCATTTCTTGAGTAAGTGCCAGGTTATAACTAGATATCCTTAATTTGACAATGGTTCATTGAAAGCAAGATGGACTTTAACTCTTCTGTTAGCTACTTTAAAACAAAAGTGGCTCTCAAGGTAGATTAGCAGTGAATATTCCTGCTAATCATGGGGTCAGAGAATAAAATGACCTTTTAAAGGCAAAGATATAATATGCAGTATTCAAATCCAACATTAATGGCATTTTGTCATAATACTTGGAGAGGAACCTATCAAATTCTTTAAATAATTGATTCTGAACATAATTCTGTAAGGAATACTTTTTTTAGTATTTGTTTTCATCACACTGATAATGAGAAAAAAGAATGATCAGTTTTATGCTACCATGGCTTTTCCCCTTTGTTTAGCATGAATGTTTTACAGGAAATTGTGGTACATTGGAACTGACTCACCATAGACTTCTGTTATACTTAGAATGCTGTGCATTGAACTGTAAAATACATTAAGATAATACAATTCTTTTCTTGAAAGCACATTATTCCCAGGTATGAGTTAAAGTAGGAGGTTGAAGTTGAGAGAGCTGGATCCTCACTTGAATTCAGTCACTTATGCTGTAATTTTAGGTAAATTTCATAACCTTTATATGTCTTTGTTTTCTTCATAAATTATGATAGTAATCTATGCTGTTTCAGATAGTTGCGAGGATAAAATGAAATAATAAATGTGAAGTATTTCGAAACTTTCAATGTGTTATTATCTATTCTCATTTTTATCGGATGGCTTGAATTGGAAAACATACTCCAGTTTCCTGCCTTGGCAACTGATCTTCAGGGAGTAGTAAATCCATCAGGTCCCATGATTATCTTACCTTTATATACTTTATAGGTGCAAGAGAGAGCTATGCATATTTTTCATTGTCCTGCCTAGTCCTATATGCTGTAGAGGGAAGAGAAAGGTCCAGAGTTATTCCCCTACCCGGTTACTCCATGTGTATATCTATATATCAGTATGATTTACCCAGATATTTTCCTTCTTTTTATTTTTTTTAATTTTAATTAATTTTTTTTTTTTTTTTTTAGGTGAGCTAACCCTTGGTTGACCTCACAGATTGCACGGGCCTTGTCAGTTTACAATCCCTTATTTTTTAATTTTTTATGCTTGCAGCACCTGGTCTTCCTATGGTCTCCCATTCAGGTACTGACAGGCCTGGCTCTGCTTAGCTTCCGAGATCAGATGGGATCAGGCTTGTTCAGGGTAGCATGGCTGTAGATATTTTTCTTCTTTTTAAATTATGAAAACCTTGAAGTTATTTTTACTGTGGACAGGGAATCTCAATAAGTATCATTATTTCTAAAGAGCTTGTGTCAGTTTTTTCATATCATTTCTAAAGAGATTATGTCATTTTTTTTCAATTCTTTCACATCACCCAATATATTCTACATTTGAAGAAGTATCAATTGATGCAAGTACTTCTACATTTAAAGGGGGTTCAATTGCATCATTACTGACACCAACTTTTTAAAGCACACATTATTTTAGAGGAGTGAGATTTACAGAAAAGCTGTAGTACAGAGTTCCCATATACTGTTCCCCACAGTTTTTTCTATTATTAATATCTTATATCCATATGGTATGTTAATTACATTGTAATTAAGGAACCAGTATGGATACTTTATTCTTAACTAAAGTCTATACTTTATTTGATTTCTTAGTTTTTCCTTAATATCATTCTTTTTTTCTGTTCTAGGTCCTTTTCCCAGATACCCCATTCCATATTATATCTCTTAGGCTCCTCTTGACTATGACTGTTTCTTAGACTTTCTTGTTTTTATGATCTTGACGAGTTTGAGTACCTGCTGACAATGACTCTTAACTATATATTTCAAGCCTTCTTTTTAGAAGAAAATGATGAGACCCATCCTCCCCCACACAAATAAAATCCCATGATGAAGAAGGATATCCTTATTGGGAGCTATAATATAGGTAAGGCTCACAAAAGGTAACCAAGGAACTCTAACAAGAGATAAGATTCCTTCAGCACCCTGGGCCCTTTTGTCAAACCAGCTCATAAAGTAGATAAAGAGATTGAACAGTGGAAAAGGCCATGTTATATTATCAATTGTGTTCATGGCAATTAAATATTTTTCTGAATGAAGGAGAAAGAGGGAAAGTAGTCATCCAAAGGCTTGAATATTATTTTACATATTTGAGTTTTATTTCGTTTATTCTTAAAATGATTTTTTAACACACACGTAAAACTACATCTTAAACCTGATGCCTGAGACCTTGTGTATTGGAATAAATCTAAACCGTTTCACAGCCTATTCTTTCATAAAAGGCCAATTTTCATCAGAAGTATCAAGATCAAATACATATAAGTATTACTTGTAGACTCCAAGAAGTGATTCAGTTATGGTAACATTGTTTAGCATCACTTGCCAATGACAAGATGGCCTTAAGTGTTTATTATAACCCCGAGTTTCTGTTTCTATTAATACTTGAAGGGATTGAATCATTGACTTTTTGAAGCAACTTCACCACAGCCTATGAAATAATTACTTTTCATCTTTCAGCATCGTTACTGGTCTTGCACCTTAAGGCCTAGAACCCGTCCTTCACTTTTTCTGCAGTTGTTCAGGTTTACTAAACTTCCTGAAATAGATATACCAACTATGCAATTTATTTTACTTTAGGCAAGGCATTTCCTATGGGGGAAATGTCCTTTGCTTCACACCAAAGAGGGTGAAACTTTTTAAGGACTTTTAAATCAGGAGGGAATGTAGCTAAACAATCAGTCAGAAGGCATTTATTTCCTTTAATACCTGACATTTAGTTCCCCAAACCAACAACTCTTTCAGTTGGTCAGCTTGCATCAGTGCTACACTTGCACTTTGCATTGAAGCCCCTGTCAGCCAGTGTGAAATGTATGAAGCTATAGCAGGCTAATGTGAGGAGGAGACAGATGGTAGTTCTTCCTTCCTCTTTTGATTAGTTTGAGTTTAAAGTTTTCATTGTGATCAAAAATTTGGTGACTGTGTGTATCTGTTTGTAGTTCTTGCTTTAACCAAAGCCGTTTATACTTTATTGCCTCAAAGCAATTAAATGGAGTGAAGATGCTGGGTTCCTAATTCGGCAAATGCATTAGGAACATGTAGTGACTCGCTGGCTCATAATTCACCTTAAAAAAATATTCTACTAGGAGTGTGAAACAACACATCCTTACAGTGGTGAAAGACAAAGCATTTTCTCATGCCACGAGGGAAAACAGAGCAAGGAAGGTAGACTGAGTTCCATTACATACTTTTAGAGTAAGTATTAATTGCAATGGACAGCCTTGGATTTGAAATGTGATTCCAGTGTTTATCAGAACCTCCTCTGTCCTTTCCTTTGTCCCTTCATCAGTCCTTTATCCCTTTGTTCTTCTTTATAGTTTCCATTATATTGGTCAATTAATTATACTTTGGTTAATTCTGTACTCCAAGGGACTTTTGTACATCTTTACTTTTTGATTCAAATATTATTTCTAAGATCCAGAACCCAAATTAATCAGTTTGCATTGCCTGAGAATTTTTTTTTTTTTTTTAACCAGACACCAGCATGTGACTCTTACAAACAGTGCTTTGGGGATGGGTGTGGGAGGGATGGTCCACGGATCATGATATGTATAATAAAGTACCCTGGCTAAGGCTACAGTAGGAAGAGTAGGTTCTTGCACCCTTCCCAGAAAGCCTTTAGGTGCTGCCACAGGCTGGAAAAATTTCCATGTAAGGGCTCAATTCAAGTCAGGGTTACAGATCAGTTGCCTTGGGTTTTACCACAAATGTAAATAAGAGAACCCACCATACAGAGTCATCTGTAATTTCCCCATTAACTAGTCCCTTCACTCCAAGTGCACACAAGCCAGAATGAATGGCTGCCACCCAGGCAGCAGCCCTGGCATGAAGAGAGAAAGAAAGAGACATTAGGTTTTTGGTTGGTTGGTTTGTCTGTCTTGGTTGGCTTTGGGATGAAAAGAATAGGGGTAGGCTTGTCTTACCTCTTATTACAAATGTACCAGCAGTTTTGTGTTTGTTAGTTTTTAAATCTTTTTTTTTTTTTTTTTTTTTTTGGTGGAGGGTGGGAGGCGAGGTGTTGACATTTTTAGCCATGTGTTTTAGAAACCTGGTGCTAATGTTTAAGTTAAAATAGGCATAAAGGAATATTAGGGTATCATGCTACAAGTAAGCTAGCAAATGAGCAATAGACAATAAAAAGGAAATGAGAGAGTTTCTCCAGGCCCGTTTTGGATATTTATATGGATTTTGGAGCTCTTCATGTGCCTCCAACCCACCCACACAACACCATTAAAAAATATGGTGTGTGTATCAAATGCAGCCTGAATTTCCATGAAAGCATTCCAAAAGAAACTGTGAGTTGCCCATGTAGCCATTTTTTTCCCCGAATTTTCCTGTGTAAGTGGAAAAAAAGAGCTGTTCTGGTTTCAGCCACACTCGGACATACTGGCTTCATACCTGTTTCAGAATGTGCTTGCATAGTACTAACGGCCATCTTTAAAGAAAGTGCCTCATAAGAAAGGACAGCAGGCTAATTTACTTTATAGTCAATAGAAGGAAAAAGATAATAAAAGGATTATAAAAACACATTATCTCTCTTTTCGCACCCTCTCTGAATGTTGAATGTCCAGCTCAGGAACAATCTTGGGGAACCACAGGGCAAAATCCCAGGACACAATTCTTTTCTTTAATTAATAAAATCTGAACTGAGTCTAGGTGCCCTGGGTGCTTTTCTTGTTCTGGATATTGATAGAATATGGAGCCTGAAGAAAACTGTACTGTAGAACAAATGATCTCTTTTCTATTCATTGCAGCGTCTGTCCTGTGCCACCGTTTTGCCATGCAAATGTGACAAAGCAGCAAGCACACGCATGTGTGAAGGCTGCTGTAAACTGCGGAGGACAAGTGAGGTTTGCTGTTAGGGCTTTGACATCAATTTTGCCTTTTGTCTTTGTGGGCAGTATGAAGTGAGCTTGAATTTCGGTGTCTTTTGACATCACATTAAAAGTTACAAAATGTTTTAGGTGAATTTGTGGCTTTTTTTTTTTTCTTTTTCCATGAGCAGAAACCCCAATGTGTGGTTAGTAGTAAAGTCTGAGGGAAATATTGGCCCCAGCTGATCTAGAAGAGAAAATGAAAACATATATCCTTCTATCTCCATCAGAGACTTCTTACCTAGTAAGGGATACTCTGGTGGCCCTCTTTGAGACAGCAAGGAATATGATATGGCCAAAGGATTTTGTGTGTGTGTGTGTGTGTGTGTGTGTGTGTGTGTGTGTGTGTGTGTGTGTGTGTGTGTGAAGTAAAAGTAGCCTGCAACCTTAAGTTAGGCCTTGTCTCCTTTTTCTTTATTCTTCTTCCCTCATTCTCTTATGCTTCTGAAGGAGACGTGCTCCGAGCAGACTTTATTGGGTTTCTGCCAAGCACCGTGTGAGATTACTAAATAGCCTCCCTGAAGCCCACTCGAACCCTGGGGAATAGAAGCAGCCCTCTACTCCCAAACAGATTTTACCACGTGCCTCTCTCTCCCACAGCCACCCTCTCATTTGACAAATATAGGCTTGGAAACTTTCCCCTCTCCAGTCTGGCATTCAATTTTGATACCTGGCTCTGATAGTTAATCAAAATGTCCTGAGATCTATAAGCAGGAAATGATTCTAATTTCTCCATCAGAGGCATTTAGGAAAAGGGAGTTGAATTAACTGGAAATCAGAGTGCAAACATCACTATTCTGCTCTTTAAGAGATTTGGACATCTGTGTTAGCGTACAAAGGTCATTTTAGGCCCAGGGGGTTTCACATTGTTCCTTTAAGTTAGACCTTCAATGTAAACTATTTTCAACACTTGCCATGAAGAACAAATGACCTTTAGTTACTTGCCCAGAAGACAAATGGTACATTAACACAATAAATACAGTTTGCGGGGATCTCATCTCATTCTGGCCTTAACTTTCTATTAGAATATTTTAAAACTATAGAATCCTTGAAAACCCTAATGGATTAAAATTAATTTGTGATATTTTATTTTATGAATTCTGTGGAGATTTTATTATAATGCCACTTAATGGAAATCACCTAATATCACCTATATGCTTCAGAACACATTTTGGACTTGGTTATTTATAGTGGAAAGACTTAAAATGGGTTTGGGTAAGAATGAGGTTGAGTTCCAGGAGGATTTTTAAGTATTAAGGATTCTTACTTATGGCAAAATGAAATATTTAATATTGAACATCTTCAAAATTAAATGTAAAATTATCTCATCAGTTCTAAGTACAGATTTAGTGATACTGTGGGTCTTTTTATAACACATTGAGCAGACATGCATTGTATCTGGGAAGCTGGCAACTCTTAACAGATATTTAATAAGACACGGCCTATAGTATAAGTAGCTGAGGAATTTTTTTAACCTTAAGCATTTTAAGTCACTCTTGAATAGATTTATGATGAATCATTCAGTTATCTGAATTTCTTCCCTCTTAAAGTTTACACTTTTGAGAGTCTGACAAAGTAAAAAATAACTATTTTAGTTTTGCTTGGGGAAATAATATTTGTTTTCCTTTACTATGTTGTAATTGGGAAATAAAGGTGTTCCCCGATGCTGCTATGGGAGAAGGATAAGAGCCAAACTCCCATTATCTGCTGTGCCCTGGGTATGGAATGTACTAAAGCTTAATGTCATCTTGCCTCTATTGAAGGTTTTCCTTGTTGGGGAAAAAGAGGACACTGACCACTGTGACCTGATGGACAGAGGTATTTTCTCATCTGCTGGCAGCTGCTCCTTTAATAGGGCAGGCATTAAAACTTGTAATGATGACAGCCTATTTAAATGGGATCCTGAACTACATATTCACTGTCTTTCCTTGGGAGAAATATCTCTAAAAGTAGAATATTGGTAATTACGGGGGTAATTTTTGTTGCTCTGGAGTAACTTCTTGTCTTAAATGGAGTATTAAGGAGGATTGCCTCTTTTTTAAAAATGAAGAAATGGGCTATGTAAAATATTCAAAGAAATAGCAGGGAAGCATTTGGCTTTATCTTGAGGATCTAGTCTCATGTACCTGTTTTGTGTCCCTTCTAATGAATATTCATGAAATATTCTGTGTTGTGCAGACTTATAGTCTCTTTATAGTATTTACTTTTGATTTTTGTAAAAGGAACACTGATTATATATTTAGAGAATGCAGCTTGGATTTTGAAGGTTAAAATATAAACAGATATTTATATAAAAAAGATACAACACTATAAAATATATAAAATATTATAAAGAAAGGTTTTTCTAAGTTTCTTAAATTTAAATTGTATTTTCAGATAAAGGAAGCAAGGCATACATCTTACTTTGGTTCTAATTCTAGGTTATTTGGAAATCTACAGTATTTCAAGGAATAATTTATGGTTTTCTCTTACTGCTGGGTCTAGAGACCTAGGCTGGTCAATGATAAACTTCAATCAGCTTTTATCATCAACTTCATCTACTTCTGATTTTAGCAAATGCCTGTGGCACAGTAGTTTGTTTAGTGTTCTTTTCTAGGTGGCATACAGGTAACTCTAACCAGTTTTTATTTTCTTTGGAAGCCTCAGTATCGTATAAGATGTTTTATGCTTCTTTTGATAATTAAAAGATAACCTATAGCAGACATGGTTGATAAAGGGAATGCACTAGATTTAATGTGTTTAGATATCAGCAAGGCATTTGTTAATGACATTGGACACTGTGGTATTATAACTCAAGAATGTTGATTACATGAATCCATGTAATAGTAAAAACTTCTAATGTCTTGCCAGAGGGCTCTGGTATATGATTCACTCTCTCAATAAGTTCCTTATTGGTAAGATGATCAAAGTTGAAGAACCTTCAAATTAACAGTATGTTGGTTGATAGTATTAGGGTTCAAATTCATCTCAGCAGAATAGAATAGAATAGGTCATTGCTTTGGGGATCAACATAAAGTCCCTACACTCACAAATACGATTAAAAAAAAAGTGATTTCCTTGTACTGCAAGGGAAAGGGTTAATGGCTTTAGGGGACTCAGTATGTACAAATGTTGTGGTATTGTTAACATTGCTTGGGCTTCTCCCCAAACTAGTGTGGTGTTGGGTGCATCTGTTGATGAGCTATAATACTGATAAGGAACTGAAACTACTCTGTAACATTCTAGGAGTCTTATTTTTAACTAATTTTAAGTCACATCTTAAAAAGGATTATAGGACTAGCAACCAGAATTAAGAGATTTGAGGAAGAGACAGGAGGAGTTGCTCTCAAATGCAAAAGACCTTTGGACACAAGTGTACTTAGATTTCTTTCTTGTTTGGCTATTGTAGGGAGATGGGTTGGGGCTCAAAGGAAAAGAAAAGCCTTTTCTGAAACTACTTCAGATTGGAGTGAGCTTTCATTAGAAATGGTGGACTTCTTGGACATATGCCACAGAGGTTGAATTCATTATTCGCTAGGATGTTAGAGGAGAAATTCATACATTTGGTAATGATTAGACCAGGTCACTTCTCAGCCTCCTTTAGGTCCTGAAAGAGATATGGTTGGTCAGTTAATCTAGCTATTATATATGTTGTATCTCAAAATATAATTACAAAAATTAAAAGGTCTTTAGCAAAAAACATTATCAGGAGGCATGTAACAGGTATGCATAAAATGTAGTAGATTATTATGAAAGTATTATACTAATAGCTGCTTGAAAGACTCATGTTTTTGACAGGTGGAGGAGGGAAGACAAGCATTTCAGGGTTGAGAGGATAAAACATTTAACCACATTATACAAAGAAGCTTCAATGTGGGAAAGTATATAATAGTAATAGTTACAAATTATTGATACCTATTATATGTCAGTTTTTTGTAGGTGCATTTAAATACATTTTTCTAGTCATCACAAGAAATAGGAAGGGTACTTGATATATAGAGTTACAGATGAAAGTAACAAGTGCGGAACAGTTGCCACATAGAAAGTCAATGGCAAAGACAAAATGAAATCTTTCTGGTCCAAGTCTGCTCTCTTTCCCCTGCACTGCTAAAAAGTCTTTCTAACAATTTGTTTGGACAGTTCTGTACTTTTAATGCCAACTCTGAAGTACTCATATCCTAATTTGAATTACTGGTAAAGTTATTTTTTTAATAGCCCCCAAGATTGGAGTTTTGATTATGAGGGCCAGAAAAATCTTGAAAATTATTTATACAATGTGAAGCTAAAACCACCCGACCCCAATGTTTTTTGAATTATTTGGCCTATGTTATCATTATTATTTGTTGGGATTTGGTATTCATATTTTACAATCTTCTTCTGCTGTGATATATTATTAGTGTCCTATTGAATAACTTATGTTTACTTCCTTCTATTATTTTACTTAAACCCACCTCAATTTTTCTTTACAGGCCATTTCCCCCAGTACCTAACTACTCTTATTTTCTTCTCCATCTGTCAAAATCTTGTCCATGTGCCTTTGACTTCCAATTCCTAAATCTACTTTAATATTTTTTTATCTCTGAGTTTCCCACCCTTCTGAATACAAAAGCATTTTTTTCTACATAGGTTTTAAAAATTATTTTCAGTAAAAGCCCTTATATTATTTAATTTTATATTTGCTTATTTTTTTCTACCTCCAGATTTAAACTTTTTGGATTCAGTCTATACAAAGCAGTGGCTGAGACGAATACATGTTAATTATGGCTATAATCATTTGATGGACAGAATGCTATCAGGGCAAAAAGGTCCTGAATCTTCACTGGAAATTGATTTCAAAAATCTTTTGACACATATGATTTTTTAAGGAAAAACGAAGAATGCTTGTTATGATGCATGCACAATGTTTATTTCCACTGGGAAAATGTAGTTTAATTCCTTTAAGAGGATTATTTTATCATAAGGCATTCAGTGATAGTAACTAACCCCAGAACACACACACACACCTCCTTTATAGTTTAAAGGTCTGAAGATGCTCAGCTGTGGTTCATTCTTTCCTAGAAGAAAGAAACAAATGCAGTGTTCCTAATTAATATGATTTAAAACATTGTCCTCTAGCAAAAGACAAGGTGATGAAAGATTATCTCCAATAAGGCATCTTATCTCTGTAACTTATTTTTAATTCGAGAAAACATAGTCCTTGCTCTCAAGAAGTTTATAATCCTTTGAATCAAAATTAAGAAGAGGGAGAAGTTTTTAGTAAAATGTTACCTTCTTAGTAAACCAAACAGAAGCAACCAGAGACAAGGAGCAAGAAAGATTAATGAGTTGAATGGATTGACTTACGAGAGAAGATTAGAAGAACTAAATATGTAAATCTTGGTTAAGTGAGTACTATGGTTGGAGACATGATAAATAGCCAGATTTACTCCTTTATGAGACTTTAGAGACCAAAGACTCTCCATAGAGGCGAGATGATGTTTAATACTATGGGCGTCATTCATTTCTCGCAGCTCTTTTACGTTAGCAGCATATACAAACTTGAAATGCAGTGGACAATATGAATAGAATTAATCTCTGCCTTTGTGACATAGTGTATGTCTGATTCAGCACACTTTTTTAAAACAAAGAATGTCTTTTTTAACTTAGGGAAAACACTTTGAGGACTTCACATGTTGCTTTAAAACAACTAATGAAGAAAGTGAAAAAGATTGTAAAGAGTTTTATATGTGGTGTTTAAAAAAATGCTTAGAAAATCAATTTATAGTCAAGTTAGGCTCACTGTGGCCAAATTTTTATCACCAGGGCAGATGTCTTCATTAAAGGAGGCTGAGAGACTCTGTAGGTGATCATGCATCCTTAAAACAAAGGAGTTCCTTTACTCTTGCAAAGTAGAATTACAGTAAAATACACAAGGATTCATTTGCTTTTCAGCTTTGATTTAGAAGACTGCCCCCATGATTAGCATCTCATCTGAGAAGAAAACTTATTGTTCATTTCAATAACTAAATTAAAGTGACAAAGAATGGGGATGCCCAAAACAAGGTTTAGTTTTTGTAGTGAGTGATTTCGGGAGGTCCATAAGAACTTTCACTGAAAGAGAAAATTGCTATAGAGCTAAGTTAATTCACCTGGTGTTTTCACATCCTAGAACAGTTTTACATGGTGTTGTTTTGTTTTATTTTGTTTAGTTTTAGGTAAAAGAAAAGAAGTATTATCTTCTACATACAGTTTTATTTTTGAAGATTAGAAAAGCCTGATGCTTTTTAAAGGAAAATTAAAGTATCTTCCTGAAATGTCTCATTAGTCAGAAAACTGAGGAAATAAATATCTTTGTGACTGAATTTGAGTTGTCTTAAACATTGTTTTACTGCATTTTCACTGTGGTTCTCTGTATATTTCACTCTAGCTGCTACACTGGTGTTGTGATGGTAGGGAAATATATATATATATATATATATATATATATATATATATATATATATATATATATATATCTTTATATATTTATAAACGTACACATTAAGTAATAGAAACATCCAAAGTTGATTTTCTATAATGAACAGATGTCTATAGAAATAAGATTATATCAGTATGTTAATTTAGAACAACCTTTTATTCATGCTATTTTTACTATAAATTTTCAAGTGTGTGTACATAATTATCAATAATCCACATTTATGTGGTTTCCTCTGTTCCATGTGGTTCTTTAAAGATACATTCTGCACAAATTTAAAAGTAATATCTATCATAAAATGAAATCACAAGAATGAAAAATTATTCTGAAGTATAATTTTCTAAAATAAAGAACTTTGGAAGTCTACTTTTTGGATAAATTTAATTCATAAACATACTATTTGTAGAAGGGTTAGGCAAACTGAAATTGAATTTCAATGAAAAAGTATGACGATTTTTATTTCTTAGAAGATCTAACATTCTACATGGATCAAGGATTACTTACATCTCCACTCTGATGTATATTGATATGTATAATAGTAGTAATAGTGGAGAGAATATCATTTCTGGTAAGTGTTAGCATTTCAAAGACTGAAAAAAAATCTATGAGTAAAATTGTTCTTAATATGTTATCATTGCCAAATGAAAGCTGTCCTGATTTCCCCATTCTCTCCTCTGGGGAATTATACTTATCTTTCATTCTGTGTCAAGAGAAACTGTCATTTAAGGGCAATTTCTGTTCCTATGCTGGCATATTTCTTCTGTTTACATTCTTTCTTTTCCCATTTGGGAATCTTTCTCAGTGTGTGAGTGTACAGTTTATCCATGCATAAATGGCAGCACTTGTTACTTCTCTTGTTGTCTTAGGAGTTGTTGCTGTTAAGAGATGCTGAGTAGGATGGATGCTGAGGGGAATGGCAATTTTTTTTTTTTTAATGTCCGAAGTTAAAAATAGTCTTCTGTTCACACGTTATGTGATTCTACTTAAAAGCTTTCAACTTATAAGGCTTTTGATGACTGTATTAACTACTAATCAAAGAGTTCTCCCAGTTCACGTTAGATAGATTTACCAAAGGCTATTTTAAGAATTAATTTAAAAATATTTTGAATTTAGGTAGATGGGCCCATACTAGCAGATAATCCCTACTGTACTGAGATTCTTGAGGGTCGATGACAGCCCCATGCTGAGAAAGCAGCATGACATGATGGTTGACCAGGCAGGCTGTAAAGCCAGACTGCCTCCATCCAGATACTTCCTCTGGATGCAAACTAGATGTGGAATCTTGGGTAAGTTAGCTAGTTAGTTGTTTTTGTACTTCAGTTATTCTCTTCAGAAGATAGGAATTATGTGGCTCTCAGAATTAAGTAAGTTTATACTGGCCAAGTTCTTAGAATCCTGCCTATGGTAGGTATCTAATAGATATTAATTATTATGATTTTCTTAATGAATTCTCCAGCACTGAGCACAGATCTATCTCATAATAGGTAATTACATATGAAGTAAATATACATACAATTGAATAAATACCTGGATATCCTTTATTTTTCAATGTAAAATTTTATAGAACTTATTTTTCATTTAATATATTTATATGTGCAAGTATTGTCTTAAGTAGTTCAGAGTTGGAGACATATTACACATGTGTGACCTTGGGTAAGTTCTTTAACTTCCTCAACTGTAAAAGGGTTGTTGCAAAGACCCTATATATAGATTATATGTATGTAGAGTACATAGCCAGTGCCTGGTCATAGAAAACAATAGATATTAGTATTTTTAGTTTGGGAGGTAAAACATGTATAAAACAAATGTGCAGGGTAGAAAATGGCACATGCAAAAAAAGAGGTCAATGTGTTAGTTATGTATATTTCTAATAGGGCGGCAGTGAGGGTGCAGAGGAGTGGTCAAGGAGAGTTAGGAGGAGTTGATATTTTACTTGTACATTGAAGAATGCATAGAATTTAAATATTCGCTGTGCAGAGAAATGGCATTTCAGGTAGAGGGAACAACACACATGAAGGCTCAGATTTAAGAAATCAGGTGCTTAATGGGAACAGAGAGAAGTTCTGCTTTGTTAGATTAAAAGGGAAGCATTGATTCATACTATCAATAGGGAAAATAGTGGGACATAGTGTTGGAATGACAATAAAAGTCCTTGAATAAGTTGGATGTTATTTGTCAGGCGTTTGAAAGATGTTTAAGATTTCAGAGCAGGAGAATAACATGACTGGAACTTCCCTGAATTCTAGAAAGTATCCTTTGACATTTATAAGTAGGATGGGACGAGATAGAGATATTAGAAATAAAGGCATTTAAAAATAAGATAGAATGGGGAAGGAGTTGGGTAATCATTCAAGCAAGAAATAATAAAGTCCCGAGCTAGTCCTATAAGTGGGAATGCAATGGAAGGAACAGACGAAAAAGAGATTTCAGTGGAAGAATTGTCAAAACTCAGCAACTGGGTATGGAAGAAAACCACGAGGATGGACAAATAATGCTCTAAGGTTTTTAATTTCAGGTAACTAAGAAGATGATGCTGCCACTAACAGAAATAGGGAACACAAGGCATGGAGTAGCTTTAACAGGAATAAAACTAGTAATGAGCTCCATTTAGAATTTATAGAGCCTGCGATACTGGCCTCCATCATGGTCATCTGAGAGCAGAGATCTTTCTTTAAGAAGATGGGAAAGAATATGATTCTTTTTATTAACTGTGAAATCTGTAGATGTAAGGTAAATATTGCAGTGTTCTGATAAAGCTGTTGAATTACAGCATAATAGGAGAGTGCCTTTGTTTCTTTCAAGAAAATAATAAAATGAGAGAAGTACAAAGAGAAAGATGTAAATGTGTTCTTCATTGATCTTAATAGATAAATGGAAATCTGATCCTTTATGAACTTGGGATTTTAATATCAAATAAATAACTGTTTAAAGTAGTAAGGTTTTGTGATAAGATAGGTGAAAGAAAAAAATTCAAGATTATTTCTAACTCTTCAGTAGTAATTTAAAAAGCTTTTTCAGTATACTACCAAAAACATTGTTTGGGGTGTGACAAATAGTCCTTGATTCTGGATTTTCTAGGTATAGGACAAATTCACTTTTTAAATCTTTCCATTTATTTTGAGAGTTTTGTGTTTCTTTTTAAAAAGTCTTGCTGTTTTTTTCTTAACTGCTAAGAAATTAATTTCATAAGTTAACTAAGTAAGTAATTCATTGGCAAGTTATTCTATTAACTGGTAGCATTCATTAAAGTTAACTTTACTTAGCTACTTTTTTAATAGACTTCAAGAGAAAGATAAACTATACTGATAATTTAGAATCTAGTATACTTATATTTAAATGATTACTATATGAATCTATATATAAATAATATAAATGCAAATAATAATAAATAATAGATAAATGCTTATAGGTAAGTAGTATTTAACAAACTCTTTAGTTTACAGTATTATTTGATGCAGATGTGTGAGTATTCATCTCATTCTGAAGAGAACCTGAAACCCAGAGAACTGAAAGCATTCATCTGTTTCTTTAAATATAGTTCCTTCTAATTAAACTGAGACTGGAATTCACATACTATAGTGAAGTATTTGTCTTTTTGATGTGTCCCTCTTACCCAGACATTCGATGTTTCTAAAAACTTCTGGACAGTGGTCATTTTCAACACTGAGGTGGTAAAATTATGATTGTATGTGGGTCATAAAATTCTTTCACTATACTATGTAGCCATATATAAAAATATTTAAATTCCCATCCTGAGTATACAAATAGAAATGATATCAGAAGGCTGTTAACCCTTTAATTTTGGAATGTTTAACTTTAATTTTGAAATATGTCATGACGTTTTCTTCAGATTGGAATTGTCATTCTTATCAACCACTGAATCACAGACCAGAAAGATCTTCAATATCATTTTATTCAATCTCGATGTTAGAGATTTATTTTTGCAGTAAATTTTGTGAGCCTCCACTATGTTTAGAGACCAGGCAAAGATGAATAAAACATGCCTCTGCCTTCAAGGAACTCCCAGTCTAATGGGGAAGGCCAATACACAGAGGTGCATGAAGGGCAGTGTGATAACTGAGAAGAGGAAAGTAGAGAGCTGTGAGTCCAGGCTGGAGCAAGGGTTCAACTCCTCTCTTTCATTCCTCCACCTTCTCTTGAACAATTGCAATAGCGTTTGGTTTACTACATTTTTGGTCAGCCATTTCTACTCTCGGTCAGTTTTCATTGCTAAAAGGCTCTTTTATTTTGTTCTACTTTTAATGGTTGACCAAAATTTGACCACCTTAGAATATCTATATATAGGTGCTAGTTGAATTATCCAGGGTAGCACTGTAGTCACACCAGTGCTTTGCAAATTATCTGTGATGAGGACCAGTTTTTCTTTTCTTTTTTTACTTTTTAATCTGTGATGGACTGATGCTAATAAAAAACACAGTAAGAAGATATTTGAAAAGTGGAAAAAAGAAAACCAAAAATATACAGAATCCAAGCCCTGATTTTTCATTGTTAGATTTAATAGACATAAGAGGACTCTGTCAAATTGTTATGTTTCTCTGTCTTACTCTAAGTTGCTATGCCCCTCTTCTTGCTAACCAGTAACAATTCCTGAAGGGACAGTGGTCCTCATATACAGGCAACACTGCTCAGCACGTTAGGCTGTCCTTCCAGGGAGTTGATTGTAAACTTTTCTCTTCCACTACTGATTAAAATTCTAAAGTTTAG
Source organism: Eonycteris spelaea (assembly GCA_003508835.1). Taxonomy (NCBI): domain Eukaryota; kingdom Metazoa; phylum Chordata; class Mammalia; order Chiroptera; family Pteropodidae; genus Eonycteris; species Eonycteris spelaea. The sequence continues at coordinate 2,550,148 of PUFA01000053.1, forward strand.
AATTAGCCTGTTAACTTATTAGAATTAGCCTGTTAATTTATTTTTTTCTGTACTTTATGGGATGTAGTGTATCTCTTGCCAGGTACTCATTGTTCCAGTATGCTGATAATACACAGGATGACTAGAGCCAAGAAAACAAGGAGAGGTGACAACACTGGTCCTCACAATCTTTTAGAGTGTCTCTCACTCCACATCACACTCATCACTACCACCTTCAGCTCAGATGACTAACATTTTGGTGTGCTTACTTTTTGCAAAATATTGTACTAGGTGCTCAGGATGTAAAGATGGATAACACATGATTCCTACCCTCAAAGTACTTTCAATCTTGTAGGAGACCCTGACCAAGTTCTATTATTATGTATGTTTAATATACTAAATTTTAATATACTCTCATAAATACTCTAAATATTATAAACTTGATAGTTTCTTGAATTTTACTACTTTCACTTCAAAGAAGTTGTAGAATTATTTTCAATTGTATTGATATTTTTTAAATTATTTTTTATGCGTAGAATTAAAAAAAATGTAATATAGGGTAAAATACATGGCAATATAAATTATTTCATGCAGAATTATCATTATTAATTTTTAAAATAGAATTACATAAAATTATTTAAAATTATGATATTGTAGTCCTCTAATCTTTTCTTACAGACCAAATTTTCCCCATGATGGACATCAAGACTTAAAATCACATTACATTGGGTATATCATCCAGATAAAGTTAATTCAAACATGATTTTAAGGCACCAGATATTAGCAACTATTTTCTTAGTTTGTAAGCTGTTATTTTTGTTAGAGAAGTCATTTTAGAAGGGGTCTGTCTATTAAACCTTGTTAAACCAAGCATCTATCTAAGCCATAACTAAATATATTATATAGTATTATTTAGATAACAATATCTATAGAATAAGTATAAAATTGTATTGTTATATTTCACATTAAAAATAATCCTTCAAATCTGATAACTTTATTTCTTCTATATCTACTTTATGTCTTCCAGTTATTTAGGCCTTAAGATGAAAATAATTTATAGCATCCTTTATACAAATAAAATATATTTATGTAAATGTTTCTTTAGAAGTTGAGTATGCTATAAAGTGGTCACTTTTATAAGACAAATTCTTGATTAATCAAGATTTTTATTACATATTAAATTATTGTCTAGTTTTCATAAACATTGCTTCATCTTCATATTTAAATATCCTAAACAGCAGTCAGATATGGAGAATAAATTGATGAATTACCATTAAAGCCACCTAACTCCATTTTAAATTATAGAATCTCAGATATTAGAAAATACATTAAGGTGTTCAGTAAGAACTAGAGAGGCTAGACCTTCGCAGAATCCTTTCTGGCTGAGGGCCAGTACTGATCATTCATGGGAGGTTCAGTCTCACATCTGTACTCACACTCATGAAGAGTATTATTCAGATTGGTTCAAGAGCAATTGAACTATAGTTTTTGGTTGCTTGATCTGGAGAAGAAACCTAAAAACACTCCCAAGGTTTTGTGAGATCTGAAGACAATAGATTGTTTTAGTTTGTTAGCAAAATCCTTTATTGATATTTTTATTAAATTTATTGGGATGACATTGGTTAATAAAATTATAGATTTCAAGTGTACAATTCAATAACACGTCCTTGTATATTGCATTGTGTATTCACCACCCAAAGTTAAATTTCCTTCTGTCACCATGTATTTGACCCCCTTTACCCTTATCTATCCCCCCCACTCCTTTCCATATGGTAACCACTAAACTTATCTGTGTCTATGATTTGTTTGTTTGTCTTGTTTGTTTTGTTGCTTGCTTCACAGATATAGATGGTTGAAAACACCATAGTCAACTTAAATCCTATTTCTGGGAATTTGCTATTCTGCTTTTAAAGCATTTTGAGTTCAACCAGTGGTGTGACAGAATTGGCTCTTGCAGGCATGAACCAGCTTGTGTGAGCCAAATAAGCACATCTTTTCCCCATTCTGTGTTCGGTAAGTTCACGGTGGGGTGGTAGCTTGAAATCTGACGTTAGGGGTATTTCCCCATGAAAGTTGCAAATGCTGCTAGCCAGGACTTTTTTCTTTTTCCTCCTGGAGAGTCGATTGTTAAACATATACCAACAAAGCATGGTTTTAGCTTTAGCCTTGTTATGAATGCAGATACTAGTGTATGCTGATCATATTTGCTTAGTTTAAAAAGTGGTTCCCCAGACACTTTAGGAAGCCCCTCTCTGCATGGTACCATTCTAGGAATAGGGATACAAAGATTAATAGAAAGTTGAATGTTTTTGAGTAGTCAGTATTTTGTGAGTAACCAAAAGGAATGTTTTTTGCAGAGGTTAAAATCATATTTAATAACTTAAAAAATATTTCATGTACTCATTGGTATTAGGTACTGCAGGGTGAGTGATGTTCCTATTATATTGGTTATACATTAAAATAGCTCATCATAGGTGATACAGCAGGTATTGTTTTTAAATTATGTTTATTTCGTTTGTGGCTTATATCACATACAACATTACATATATGTGTGTGGGTGTGTATTAATACCTAATTAGCATATTATTTCTTAATTAAAATAAGGCAGTGTCTTCAGGAATCACTCTGACCAGCTAGGGAGATAAAAATTCAACAAGTACACAAACTCAATTTTTGATGTATAAATAGATTCCCAGTACAATTTTTTATATTTATATTAAGGACCACTTGTAGGCCTTAGAAAACACAGACACCTGATTGAAGGGCTCTTCTTTTTGGACACGAAACTCAAGTAAAACATCTGGAACTTAGTGAACCAGTTCACAATTTACTTTTGAATTTTTAGTTGCACTATGTCCTCTTCTGTCAGTGTGTACAAGGGTAGAAAGAATGATTTGTCTATAATCAGAGGTTCTCTCCTAATTAGGATTATCAGGCCTGCTACTGCTTAACACATTATAAACTAAGGTACAGTCCTTTGTGAAGGGAAATGATGAAAGGATGGGTAGTTACAGGCCATGCACTTCTCAATTCCCTTTAACCTTTGAGAGACTAATTCTCTGCTCCACTGGGCTGTCAATCCAAAGAACAACTCCGACATCCTCTGGGTTCCTTTCACACACACTTTGCTTATCTGTCTGAGTGGTGTTTGTCTGATCTTTTCTTTTGCATGTTTTTACTTTTAAGATCTTCTCTTTCTTATGTAAAAAAGGCAATTAGACTCGTATCTGTTTATTTTAAACAAAATGGCTGTTAATTAGTGTGATCAAAAACCCTGCCATTGTAGACTATGGGTTCACTTTGTAGTTGCACTAAATTGAGTATAGCTTGGTGCCAGTTGACATGATAACAACTCAAAGTCTGGCTTTTTAAAAATTAATGAACAAACACATTTATGAGGCTTTGTTTTGTCTGGTTTAGATCTATAGGTTCTGAATGCATCAGAGTTTTTATTTTTTACTGACTAATGTTGCTTATTAAAAGTGCAAAAACTTATTGAAAAACTTTTTTTGACAACTTAATACAACTGATGTGTGAAAGCTACCCTATTTTCATTTAATTGGTTCACTTACGATTTTACAAGCAGGAGTACCAAGTATGCTTACTGTTCCATTGTAAAACATGCTAACATGTTTTTTATTAAGTTATCAACTTATCAGAACTCTAGAAACCTTCAGTTGTCAATCCGTGAGCCCCCTCTCCCATTTAACATTTAGAAGAAACAAACAGGTTCCAGGTATTTATTTAATAGAAAGCAACATCAAGAACATGGATCTATATGAGATGACTCAATCTCATACATCTTTAACATACTCAGCACTTTGCCTTGATAATTTAATGTTCAGAATAATGACGACAGTTGTATTGTAAGAGTCTCTTTTAAAAGATTAATAATGTTTATGATATTCTTCTTCTAAGGCTGAAAGTCATAATAATATATACAAACATAATTTTTATATTGCAGTTTAGACAAAAGGAAATTTCTACTAAGGTAGTCAGAAAAAAAACAAATCAAAGTAAAATATAATTGACTAGAACATCCCAGCTCTTTAGCATCCTGGTTAAATGATTTAAAATTCATAATTTATTTTTCACATTAAAGAGAAAAGAAGATGATGACAGGGATTTCAGGGAACAAAAGACCCAGCTCTTTGGATGTGTGCAAACTTTATGAATTACATTAAAATAGGAGCACCTACTTTAACTTGACTTTACTAGATGTTTAGGAAACCTTTGGATTTAAAACACATGCCCCAATCATCTGTAAAACAGCAATGAAACTTGATTTTGATTGACTGCTTTGAAGCAAAAAAAATGCTTATAATGTAATGGATCAAAATACTTCGCTAAAGTTATTTAGAGGTAAAAATCTAACAATAATAACAGCTACCATTTATTTAATATTTACAGCATTCCAGGCAGTACTTTGTGCTCAATGAGTAATTAACTCTTGGATTCACTTATATATTATCATGTTTAAATTTTACAGTTACCCTGTAAACCAAACTCTGAGATACTCATTTTCAGTTGTGGAAACTGAGGATCCAAAAGTTTAAACATCATGTTAAAGTTTACTCACCTAGTGACAGAAGTGAGATTTGATTTCAGATTACTCTGACTTCAAATGCTTTCCATGACACTGTTTCCTAATACTTGTCATAATAGTTTATTTTGAAAAAGCTCGTTTTCCTTTTTTGTGAGATCATATGGTCACCCTATTTCTTTATGTGAACTTTTCTAAGCTGAAAAGAGAGAATTTCTCCCATTTCTAGTTCTCTCACTATTTGGAATTCTTTATCAAACACCCCATGAATAAAAAAAAAAAATCTTGTCTTAATGGATTTAAGTGTTTCAGTGATCTTCATCACTTATCTTGGAAGGTTCCTTCCTTAATCTGTCCTCACTGTTGAACACTCTTTCTTGGTATTTAGCCTAAATTTACTTCTCTTGATTATACTCATTACTCCTAGTTACCTCCCTTATTGTGGATGTGTCAGTAATGATCTATCTTTAGCCAACTGGCCTTTGTTTACAGTCCTTCCCACAAGATTGAAGCTGATGTTGTAATGATGCTTAGAGATGATATAATATAGAAGTGAGTAATTGGGCAATCAAATTCAAAGTACATTTGAAACCTAGAATTAGTAGGAAAGTAATAAATGGCACTCAGTGTTGGTTTTCTACATCATCTGTACTTTGGTTTGCATTTAAAGACATCTGTATTTGATGCTCTAAGCTTATTTACATACAGTTACTTTGTATGGCTTAACATATACTGGCCTAATTGATAATTTAAAAGTTTATTCTCTATTATCTGATTTGACACCACTCGTATTTATTATTATTATTATTTTGCACTAAGTCAACATCTCATACAATATAACCTTTGATCACATTTTCCTACAGTTTCCTGCCCTGAAGTCCTTGATTTACATTTCCTTCAGTAGTAATGAGACAAATTATCAAACAAGCTCATTTGAGGAAACTCCAATTGTAATCAGTTAGCTTGATGGAGGAAAAGATTTTTGGTATGCAGCATTCATCCTCCCCTGTGGATACCCAGTATAGTAATTTAAAGCTTAGTATAGTGTATTGAGCACCCACAAAGTGAGCTTTACAAGTAAAACCAGATTTCTTCATTCGACAGAGAATAGATATCTATTCATAAGCTGCATGTGTCTGGGGGTCTTTGTTTTGTTTTGTTTAACGTTTTCATAATGCACTAACTCAGGGCATCACAGAAAGTGGTTCTTTCTCTGTTTCGGTACAGAATTGAAGCTCTAAAATCATGAGTTAAATAAAAAGCATCACAAAGTTGTGAACCTAGAACATGAGTGCACAAAGGAGATAAACCGAACCCAGAAATAAAGAGCCATGATAAAGAAGCCAAGAGGAGAACCCTAAAATGTCAACCAGGAATTAATGTCAAGCAGAAATTAAGGGGAAAAAGTTTAGATTACAATACTTTGGGTGGAAACAGGCCAGGTGAAACTCAATAGAGAAATAATTCATCATTTTTGAAAATGTTAAAATCCCCGAAGACCAAGAAACTGGCAATGTGGAGAAAGAAATATGAATATTTGAAAATAAAACAGCTAAAGTTATAGATGATAGACAATAAAACATAATAAATACTTTAAGCACTGAGAGATTAGGCACATGAGAATGAGAAATAATAAAAAGCAGTGAGAATAGGAGAGGACCCCTGTAGAACTATTTTGTGGGCTGTGTTTGACTAAACTCTTATGACCTGAGTGTATATGAGAAATTTCTTGATTCTCTGAGGATCAGTCTCATAGATTTCTCATAGTTGGGACTAAGCCTGGGAAATCAACAAATGCCAGTAGATAATCACATCTACAACAGCTAACACTAACCTAGTACTTACTCTGTTCAGGGGCTGTTATAAATACATTATGTATTATAAATCTCATGTATTTTAATCTTCGTAATAACCTGACAAGGAAGGAATACCATCGTTGCACCCCCAATTTTACAGATGAGGAACGGACACCAGAGAGATTCAGTAGCTTGCCCAAGTTTACACGACAAGAAAACAGCAGCACGAGGCATTGTGAGCGGCTTGGCCCAGAGCCCCTGCCTGATTCTGCTGTGCTGCTGTGGCCCTTTCAGAACCTTGGGAGCCTCATGATGTTGTTTCCTTCACCAGCTCCATCCACTCCTGGCACAATTTCACCAATCCCTGGCAACTCCAGCTCTTAAATATCTGTGAAATGTGCTTCCTCATCACCTAGTTGTTTGTCATGATCTTGATGACCCTGGTACCCTCAGCCTCCACGGTTGCCCTCCTGCATACTGCACAGTGTGACTTTTCCAAAACGTGAACCTGACTGTAAAACTCCATTAAAATCGGTCGGTAGCCCCGCATCATGTCCTGGGTGAAATCCAAGCTCCCCAAACTGGCATAAATGGCGATTTTAATCTAATTATTGACCCATCTTTCCTTTCATGTTCCCCAACAAAACTTCTCCCCAAAGAGTGGATGTTCTGTGGTTCTCTGTGCACACCAGTTTGTTCTCTCCATGCATGTGCACCTGTTGTTTTCTCTGTACGCAGTTTTCTTCCTTCTCTCTTGGTCTGGCCAACTCCTCATCATTCTTCTTGATCCGGTTTAGGCAATGTGCCTTCCCAGAAACCTTCTCTGATCCTGCAGGAGGAGTTAAGTCCCTGCTTCTGTTTTCTAATTGCATGCTGTGCACAGCTCCATTGTAACACATACACTGGGTTGTGTTTATTGTTTCTGTCTCTCTTCCTCAGTAAGTTATGAACTCCTTGAGTATAGGACTAGTGTGTTCATTGCCAAATACCACATGGTTCTCACAGGGACCGACACAGAGTAGGAGCTTAATGAATGCTTTTTTTGAATGGATGAACAAAGAAATGAATGAATGAAGGTCTCTAACAGTATTAATACTTTTGCCTTTGGCGTTTCAGGTGAAGAAGTGATTTCGTATCAAACCTTAACCAGTCCTTGATAATTCTTTTGAAGTAGAGAATGTGGGTCAGAACACAGTGTCCAGTGTTAGCAATTATTATTAATTTGAAGGCAGAACACTAACCCTTAGGAGTGAGCGTGCTGGAGGTAGAAAGCTTGTGTTTCTTTCTGGCTCTGTTATTTATTAGTTGTGTGATTTGGGGTCAACTCTTTATCCTATCTTACCTTCAGTTTTCCAACCAAGAGGAGAAGGATGAAGATATTAATTACCTCGGAGAGTTGTTGAACCTTAGATGAGAGGTAAAGTACAATTACAGGCACACAGTACTCACTCAGTAGTAGATATCATTTGTACATGACTACAAAGGAGGTAACCCCTATTTGTCAACACATTTTTAATCTTATGAAATTCGAGATTAGTTTTTAAAGTTTTATTTCTCTTAAAAAGCCAATAAACATGAAAGCAAATTTAAAGAGAAGTATTTAATTTTAGGAGAGTAAATGAGAGAAAGGTTTGTGTTTCTGGTCATGTAAGGAAAAAATAGCCGAAGAGTACAGTGTTTATTTTTAGTGTTCCAAAAAAAAAAAAAAAAAAAAGAAAGAAAGAAAGAAAGAAAAAGAAAAAAGATACCTGATCAGGATTGGAAGCTTCAGATCAAAAGGGCAATTGTAGAAGATTGTGGTGAGTGAATGAGAGCACTAGTTTATTGAAACAATCAATTTGCTATCTTAACCAATGGTACCAGTACCATCCCTATAATCTCTGAAAATAAATGCTTTGCAGTTCACCAATCCGTAGGTCACATCTACTTCCTTACACCTGTCAAGCTCACACACCCTTTTCAAATAAGATACTATCACAGGAGCTTTGTGGGTTTATAAAGCCACGAGATTATTAGTAAGATAAAATCTTAGTATTTAGAAGTTTAAAACTATGTTGTCAAGACATATTTCAGTTATAATAATAATTTCTAAAGGAAATATGGCATGGTAACTTTTAAATCTTGTCACTCTGTTTCCTTAAGAGTGTGTGATTTGTGATAATCCATAGCAGGGCTTCCTGTCTTCTCTCTCTCTCTCTTTTTTTTTATTCAGTTGTGCATAGTAGCAATTGATATATTGGAAACTTAGAATCTACAAGTGATAAAACACCTCCAGTTGTCCCAAAATGCTTCTTTAGATTAAAATGGAGAAAAAACTTAAAGGGAAAAATGATATATTCCTATTTTTTTATTTGGATATAATTGACATGTAACATTAGTTTCAGGTATATAATATGCCAATTCAATATTTGTATATATAGTGAAATGATCAGCATAATTTGTCTGGTTAACATCCATCACTGTACATTGTTACAAGTTTTTAGTTGTTGTGATAAAAACATTTAAGATCAACTGACTAAGCAACTTTCAAATATACCATACAGTATTATAACTGTACTGACCATGCTGTTCATTAAATTCCCATGACTTTTTAATTTTATAGCTGAAAGTTTATACTTTTTAGCCCCTTTCACCCCCTTCCCCAGAAGCTGGCAACCACTAATTTGTTCTCTGTGCCCATGAGCTAATTTTTTTTTTAATTTATGCTTTTTGTTTTTGTTTTTAGATTCCACATATATGTGAAATCATGGAGTGTTTGTCTTTCTCTGTCTGATTCATTTCACTTAGCAGAATGTCCTCAGGGTCTATCCATGTTGTCACAAATGGCAAGATCTTATTTTTTTGTGGCTGAATAATATTTCATTGAACATATCGAATACATTACATTTTCTTTATCCATTCATCCATCAATAGATACTTAGATGACTTCTGTACCTTGGCTGTTGTAAGTAATGCTACAGTGAATATGAGGGTGCATATATCTTTGAGTTAGTATTTCCATTTTCTTCAGACAAATTCCACCCACTAGTGGAATTGCTGCATCATATGGTAGTTCTATTTTTAATTTTTTGAGAAACTGTCATACTGTTTTCTATAGTGGCTGTACCAGGTTACAATCGTACCAACAGTGCGCAGGGCTCCCTTTTCTTCACATCCTCACCAACACTTGTTTCTTGTTTTTTTGATAATAGTCAGTCTAACAGGTGTGACATGATATCTCACTGTGGTTTTGATTTGCATTTTTCTGATGTTTAGTGATGTTGAGCACCTTTTCTTGTCCCTATTAGCCATCCGTATGTCTTTTTATGGCTTCAAATGTGTAATGCCATAGTCAGAGGAGAAAGCAGTCCTGGGGGAGGGGGATGGGGCGGGGTCCTCTTTAATACATGGTTTGTCTCATTTAAATGATCAAAAAGGTCTATAATAAAACTTGTCAGAACTCAACATTCAAAGGCCTAAAAAGCCTTTTTTTCTCCTTTTCTTTTAATAATTGACTTTAGGAATAGGAGCAAATCCTAAGAAAATAAACTGAAAAGCATATTGCAGGGCATTCATATAGATTATGATATTTTCTTTCAAATATTATATACAGAACTGCTAAATTAAAATTGATTTTTACTAAGAACTATAGGTATAGAGTTAGGAAAGCTGAAAATTTCCAGTTAATCCCAGGCTTGTATATTACCAAGATATAAATATGAGTATTTAACTATATTCTTCTTAATATTACAAAATGGTATTTGTGAAAGAGTAACAATAAGTTTTTTTAATGTAATACCATAATGACATGTATCTTGCATATTGTTGGATACTCTTCTACATATATAATTCATGGTATCCTCAGATAATCCTAGAGGTAAGAAGGGCAAATAGAATAAGCTTCATTTTGCAATTGAGGATATTGTCAAGAGAGAGGAAAATGATGTAACCCCAAATGCTATTAATTAATAACTGAGCTGGAATTAGAGTCTCCAAGAGCTGAGAATATTCCATTATATTAAACTAGAGTATAATTTTATGAAAATGATAATATGATACAATTGGTTTGTGGTAATTATAAACCTTAAAACAGTGGAGGTTAAGTCTTATTATAATTATATAGATTTTGAAAAATTACTAGATATACCACCCAACCAAATTAATTCTACTGAAAAAAAATTATGGTAAAGGACTATTGTTATTCTAAGTTAACAACATTGTTTCTATTTCACCACCATTCAGAAAGCAGAAATGTCTTCCTAGAGATAAATTAACTAATATGAGTTGCTATTTTAATGGGGATAGAATATGATGACCCATGGCTTTATGCATTTGAGCAATAACTGTCAGTCACTTCATATCATATTGTCATCCTGCCATTTCTCTTACCTAAGGTATAAATCTGTTGACATCTTTCATATTGCACACTGACAGCATCACTAGCAAACTTCAAATTCAGTGTGTTCAAATCAAGAATCATAGTGGCCACTTTTGCAATTTAATTAAATGACCAGTTTAGAGCATGCCCAACTATGTGCAATGAATCCTACAAAATACTCTTTCTTGTTGGGCAGCTTGTACAACGAATTTGGTATGTATCACTGGGCAAACCTGGTGTACATAGATGTGTATCCTTATTTTTCCTTCTGTAAATGTATCATTTAGTAGAGGGTATGCAAATCTAAAGGCAGATATACACAGATACCTGAGAATTTGTGCTGTCTTGAGAGAGCAAGACTAACAGTCATTCACTTATAGGGAAAGTGCATTTGTTGATATCAATTTACTTTCTCCAATAAATTATGGTCCAGATTATCCACATCAGTTTGGACTGGCCATGTGGTACAGTAATATACCTAGAGACATGTAGGAGTGAGTTGCATTTTTCTGGAAGAGTCTGTGTGGAGGAAGCTGCCATGAAGAGCTCTTACCCCTGCTGTTCTCTTGTTAGTACCAGTACAGTGCTATATTCTCACAACTCTAAAATTCACCCTCAAAAGAGGGGGAAAATGCATCTCTGGGGAAGACTCAAGAAAAGAAAAATGGAAGGGTGAAATGTAACCCCATACAAATTATTCCTCATGATGCGAGGAATGCTTTTACAGGGACCAGGGAGATTTCCAAACTGAATAAGTGCAAGTAAAAACAATTCTGGAAAACATTGCAGTTGGAACCTAATCTGCTTAACTTGGTCTGTCTTTAAGTTGCCCACTTATCTAGAGTTTGTTCTTTTAGATGTTGAACACCTCTGTCATTGAGGAGTGGTCAGGTGGACTGTGCTGTTCTGCTTACTTGCTGGCTGAAGTCCTTTTCGTTACTTTTAATGTAAGCTTTTAGAAAGCTACAAAGTACAGTGACAGACACTATCATATTCATTGGACATGCCTTCTGCAGATTTGTTAAGGATTTACTCTACACATTTGTAGCATTTAGTTGCCATGGAGATGACCTCAGTGGTAAGAGGAACAGCCTTTAGGTTGGACCTCAGATTTTCCTTTCATTTCCATTTAATTTGATTTGACTGCAAAATGTCACTTCCACTGCATTGATTAAGCTTCATCGCTGCCACCAACCCTGTTAGAAAGGTGAAAGGGCAGGCCAGCTGCTGTCATTTTGCACCCCTACCCTTTTCTGATATCAATACAGATAGGCTTTTGAGATGAGAAACTCCTTCGCTACATTGCTGCAGACACAATTTCTCTTGCTCACTTCATGAAATATAATAAAACTAAAATTATGCTAGAAATCTTTATGCACCCAAAAGCACACTCTGTGTAACCTCATTTTTTCTCTTCATGCTCCTGCAAGGTATGGCATATAATGTATGAAAACTAAAAATTACTATGGTTTAGATTTCCCTTTAAATTTTTTTTTCAGATAAACTCAGCAATTGGCTATCTTGAAAGCATTCTTCTTTTATAGTTTAAGCAAATTAGAAATAAATTACAAAGCAAAATTGTAAAAATATGAAGCATTAATTCTTGCTCATCTGGATTGGAAGTGCCATCCTTAGGTATTAATAAAGGTAGGTCGAAAGCAAATTGATGCTATAGATGAAGTTTTTCTTTGGCACCCTTTACTGCTTCTATCTGCTGTTCCCTTGCCTGACTTTTAATGCCTTCAGCAACTGAAAACTCATCTATATCTCCTTTTAAGTAAAAAAAAAAAAAAAAAAAAAAAAAAAAAAAAAAAATTGAAATTTATTCAACACATGTTTGAGAAAATAAATGTGTTAATTTCTTAGGAGTATAGCATTTATATTGAACTGGGGCAGAGGACATTATTTAACACAAGAAATGTACTGCTGATAGGTGAACTCCAGTTATAAGTGTGGAAAGACAATTTGACAGGAAGTTTTCTGGACACTTCAAATTCTAGTATCTAGATTTTGGCCTGGAAGTGACTACTTGGTTCTGCAGTGTTTAGGTTTTGTTGCTAGGCTTCTTAAAAATTACCATCATTTGGAAACAAGCACTCAGTCACTTGTTTGAACATATATAGGAAACCTGTGAATTCATGGCTGGAAATCACACGTCACTAATCACTACAGATACACCAGCACTTTGGGGGCAGAGCACCTTGACTGGAGCATAGTAATTTCATTTTCTATAAGAAAGGTAACTTTCTTGACTAGGATTGGGATTAGGGGAAAAATGAAGCAATAATTGTTATTTAGATGTTGCTTTCTTGGTTTGTGGGGTTATGGCCAGGATCAGGTATGCTGTGCTTATTTAGCAAATTAATACCAGCATTCTATACAGAGTCCCTTAGGATAGAATAGTTTATATGATTTTTTTTGGAAGTCTAAAATGATGTGCATTGGGAGAGTACTGATGTCTTCTTTTTGTTCTCTTTTATAATAACTTCCCTTTAATAGACAAGTTTTGCTATTCTGGAATATTCTAGGATTCCTGTTAATAATATAGTGAAAGTCATAAGTGTGGCTTCATTTAGTTGTTATCTCTAAATGATTTAGAGTAGTGTTTGTCAAACTGAATTTGCATATGAATCATTTGGATATCTTGCTAAGATGTAGGTTCTGATTCAGAAGGCCTGGGGTGGGGCCTGAGATTCTGTGGTTCTAACAAGTTGCCAACTGAGGCTGATATTGCTGGTTCTCAGACTACACTTTGCAGAATAGAGATTTAGGGCAAGTTCTCAATCTTGGCTGCACATTTGAGTCATCTGAAAGGATTAAAAACATCTCTTCCTGGGTCTCATTCTACCCCCAGTGATTGGTATTTAATTGAGTGGCTGGGTAACTGGAGTTTTACAAGCTCTCCAGGTGATTTTGATGTTCAGCTAAGGTTAAACATGTATTAGATAATGAACCTGTAAAGGTGGTAATGATAATGATAGGATGATAATGATAAAATAATATTTTCAAAATCCTCCTCAGAGTTTTTATTTTTGCTATTAATCTGAAGTTTTTTAGAGAAGACCACAAACCAAACATGTAAATAAAATCCAATTCATCATTTGTTGCAAATATTAGTTCACAGATGAACATTTAACACTATTATCTTCAGCAGTGTCTTTTAATAATAATTTAGGATAGGTTGCCAGATTTAGCAAATAAAAATACAGACTCTGAGGCGCCATCCCAGACCTGCTGAATCAGAACCTGCATTTTAACAAGCTCTTCAGGTGATTCATATGCACAATACAAATAATGCATGGACACACTTAAAAAATTGTTTATCTGAAATTCACATTTACTTGGGTGTGTTGTATTTTTTCTTGCAACCCTATTTAGGAAAGAATGAACGTTTATTTCATTATGGAGTAAAAATGGAACATAGTATTCAGAGTTTAGAGAACACTTTTAATATCTTGCCTCTCATTTTACCTTATTTTCCTGTGTCTGTAATGCCTCCAGATTGTTAAGCTTAATATAAAATAAAGCCAGCTGATTGACCTCAAGATGTCACAGTGCATATTGGAAACAAAGACATTTTGTTCTGTTCTGTGCATGCAAAAGTAGGAGATAGCCGTATCACTTTTAGGTCAATAATTAGTTTACAGTAAAAATTGTTTTACATTTTTTCTTGTTTATTTTAAAAATTGTCACAGATTTTAAAATTGTTTTACATTTTTTTAAGTTTATTTATTTAACATTTGTCACAGAATTCAGAAGCCACCTTGGTATAAGTAAAGTGTAATGGTTGGTTGTGCTCATAAAACTACAAATATCAGGATTTCCCAGAAAGAGAATTATCCAAAGGCTTATCTTACTATAAAAACACAGTCCCACAAGGCTAAAAATGTTATGTCTCTATTCCCAAATAACAAATGCTAATCTTTTACAAAATTACTTAGATTAGCTAAAATGTCAAAGTCTAGCATTGTTAGAAGTGATTTTATTGTAAACTCACATTTAACCTGGTTCCTGTTGACTAGTTTCCTATGAATCACAGATATTGAAATAACAGGTTATAAGTTTAGTCACACAATAAATTTTTCAGGTTAAGGTTTATTAGGTTTTTCTTTTAACTGTCTCTACTTTTGGAGCCTGTTACACATCGAGTACTCTATTAAGAAAGAAGACATTTATATTCTGGTATTGAATAGAGTGATTTGCGCTTTAAAATGTAGTGTTGAGAACTCTATTTGGAATGTGTTGCTGTATATAAGATTGAGCTTTAATAGTGTTATATTTCAATCTATAAATAACTTTTGCTTCCTATCTGACATTAGCACAATGTATGGCTTTGGCAATAAGTAAACTGCCAAATGATTTCATAAGTGCCTAGTTAAGAGATATGTCATTGTAAATTTTTTATACTGGTAAAAACACTGTAAGAATGTGTTTCAGCTTTACAAATCCTTCAAATTAAGTGATTTATTTTGGCACTATGAAATCATAAATGATAATCAACGTTCTGAAAAGTGTGGCATTGTTGATTTTTATTTATAGCGAGTCATGTTAGTAGGTATATTACGTAGTGAAACTGTACTTAATTAGTGAGAATCAGGAAGGTAAATGATAACTGACATTTGCAAACATGGTGAACCAGGGGAGGACAGACTGTTTATTTGTAGGCCTGCTGAGGCACTGGAGTGAATGGACACATCAGTGGTTTCATAGTCAAATATGCTGTAACTGGACCTCAGTTTCATCATTTGTAAAATGAGAAAAAGAATATTTCTTCATCGAGTTGTAGTGAAGATTAAGAAAGATAACATGTAAAGCTCCTTATATGGTGCCAATAGATATTCAGAAAAAAGTTAGTTTTCACCTCAACCGTCTTCATCTCCTAAATCCTTCTAACCCCTTGGTACTATTCTCCTTCCTTAGTAGAGCTTCTAGAAATATTGTATAGCATGTGGGATGCTGGAAAGAGGTAAACTTTTAATTCTTACTTGGTCAGATTTAAGTTCCAATGTGATATTGCTAGATGAAGTGTAGTTAAAGTCCATTAAGGAAAACAATTTCCAATAAAATTGTAAGTCAAAAGTTAGAGGATCTGGTCCTGGGACTAACTGGACGTTTCACTTAATGCAAATTACTTAAGATGGCTGAGGTTTCTTTACTTTTATAAAATAAGTTAAGTAGAACTATGGTATTTCTTTGTTGCCTTGTAGCTTCTCTCATAGTAATGTTTCTTGCGTAGGGTTCCCGAGGTGCTGAATTGGAGATTGGAAATGCTCTCAGGATCAACACTTGTGACGGGGGTAAAGGTCCCCAGAGACAGAGGGAGGAGTTGGTCTGAGGTGCAGCTGCAGCTCGGGTCTCAGCTGATTCCACTGGGAGCTTGGGTGCTGCATGGCCTTTTAGAGTTGTTTGGGGCGATTGCGGCAAGAGTGCTGGGCTTCTGTCTCCCCAAAGCCTTTATAGGGGCATAACTTTGGACAAGGCAGCCCCACTCCTTCTCTTGGGGGCAGGACCTGAGGAGAACCCACTTGGGAGTTCACAGTTACCAGATCTCCGAGCAGCTAAAATGAGTGCCCGGTCCTGGAGGGGGATTTGACACAGCCTCTCCTGCATGAGGTAAGTGTCCTAGCGACTCAGGTGTGCAGACTCCTACTCGGCAGGATACCAGTCTTTTTTGGTGTGCTGTCTTTTTCAGAGATGTCTTAGGGAAATGCTAAGCTTTAGAATCTCTGGGTGTACTTGGGGGTGTTATTTTGAGCATAGTCTCCACTTAGGCGTTTTCTGAAGTGAAATTAACCAAATTACGAACTTTGATGTGAAATCTTTGTTGAATTTTGCAGAAGGAGACTATTTGTACTAGTTCTAAGGCATCTCTTTCATAAAAGTCTCTCCGAAGACATCATGAAAAACTGCCTTGGCTTTTGGAGTGTCATTTGTAGTGATGAGCAAAACAAAAAGTACTCAAGTTCAATACAAGGCATTTAAGAAGTGAGAGTAGTCATATAAGTCACCAAGAAAATCAGACTGTTTTGGAACGTTAACAAAAGTTCAGGTACTGTTCTACTTTTGAATAGGGTAATTCTTGTCTCAATACTGTTCACTCAAGTTTTAGATGGTATGGTTCATGGATAATGTGCTGTGGATTAGCCCTGTGGACTGGGATCCTACAGTGAAGGAATTTTTATGTTAGCTGAAATGGAGCTGAGTGGATAAGGCATCCAGAAGATTGAGCTAACTTTATCTACTATCTAAAGAAGTTCAGTATTGAAATATCAGTGCATTCTTTCAGTGGCCTTATTTGGTAGAATAAAGTGTGAACCTCCATATCCCCTTAGTTGGCCTGAAAATGGAATGTCAAACAACATATAATCATCTTTCTTGTTTAAAAAAAGAGATTGAGAGAAAGCGATTTTATTTGTGTCAGTTTTCAGATGTCTTAATATTCTTTCCTGTCTAATTTTGCAGCAAGTGATAATAGAGTTCCTGTCAAATTAGAGGCTGCAGACATTTAACCTATGTCAAGGAAAAAAAAAACATTAGTTATTATTACCATAAACATATTTCAGCTAAAAATTTAGTTTTAATACCTTTATGTTGAAGGGTGCAATCCAAGCATATAATTTTGCTCATTATAAATATTAAAAATTCAGAACGACAGTGTATTGAAGAAGAAATTTTTTAAAAAGAGGTTTTTGAATTGTCTTTTGCTTCCAAAGATGGAGGTTCAATGTAAATTTGTAACTGAAAAAATTAGAATTAAATGATTCCCATAAAGAATCGTTTGTCTCTGTTACTTATGGAACTCAAAATTATTTTCTAAAATACCGTAACTTGCCACCTATTTGTATCTGTGAGGCAGAGACTAAAGTGAATAGTGTTGAGAGTAAGAGATTAAAGCGAGGTAAGAAAGAAGCAAGTGGAAAATTCACTGTGTCCAACGTCATGGAAACAGCTATAAGCAAGTGATAATTTCTGATCTTTGATGAATCAATACTTAAACCTCTTTTAGTCACCTGAGAATTACTTACATGAGTGGTATTGCTAAATGTGAACATGACTGGATCAATTTTTAGAATTTTTCAGAACTTTATTGAAACTCATGACAATTTTGACTATCATTACGTGTTCCAAATGCCAGTAGACAGAGCATACTGTTTCAGTAGTTCAAGTAAATACAAGTAGTTCGTGCACAAAACATCTAAGCAGGTGCATTTTTTGGTGTGAAAGGGTATTTTTGTAGCCAAATTATTAAAACAAGAAAATGAATGAGAAACAAACAGCAGAACTTTAGAGAAGTCCTCTCTCACATTGCTTTTGGCAGTATTATCAAATTGGGTCACAGATAATTAGATTAATTGGAGTACCCTATGGTTTTATTTGGAGAAATGTAATGTGGCAACTCTCATTGCTCTTGGATATCTATAGGATACAAAAAAATGGAAACACTTGGTCTTCAAAAATGAAAGAGCTGTTATGTCATGCTCAATCAGAGAGATGTAGACACTGATAGAGTATCAGCACCTGAAGCCACTCTATTAAAGCATGCTTTCGTATCACAAGCAAAAGTCATAGAAAATTAGCTCGTGTTTTGCCATCTAAGCTCGCTACCAGTTGGTTTCCTTTAACGGCCTATCATGTCCATTTACCAGACGTCGGCTCTGTGTTTGAAGCTGCTGGATGTTGGAGTGATTTACTTGAATGAGTGTGTTCAGTAGAGTTTCAAACATCAGTTTTATTAGAAATTACAAATCATGGGTATCCAAATATTCATACTGCAAAGGAATTACAAAACCTGCTTCTCAGAGTCTGACTTTTCCTAAAGACAGTATTGGAAAAGAGGGATCATGAAAGTCTCTGGCTGGGCTCTGGTTCCTAAACTATTATTAAGGACAATTTAAGGATAGACTCAAAGGAATTGAAAAATAAATAGTACAGCACAATGTTTGGTATAAGTATTTTTTTCTAATAAATGAATAGCTTACAAACAGACATCTTAATGCCACTATGAGTAGGATGCTTTCATGCTTATAGCACAACCACTTAAGCATTCACTTTTGCTTAACTTATTAACAAATCAAGCTCCCCCCCCTTATTTGAAATCATAGTAGCTTTCTTTTAGAAGAAAAAAATTCCAGCATTTAACTTTTCTTATCTGAACTAACAAGCATTTTGGGTTATCTAACTATTTTAACTATGTATTTCCTGAATTCTGCTTGTCCACTAGTAGTTTTAACCACAAATACAGATGCTCCCTTTTAATCTCTTTTATAGGCTTTGAATTAAGCCTACTATTAACAGGGGGATAGATAATCTAGAACAAATAGTTTTAAAATACAAAAAGTAGGTACTTTAAATGTAAAGGAAAAGAAATGTAACATTCTTCTGAAATAAGTCTGGTAAGGATTTTAAGTTTTTTAAGACTTTCTATTTAATTACTTTGCAATGAAGCCAGCTGGTTTGGTAACTTTCATGACCTTATATTCCCTGAATGTTCTCATAAATCAAAGGAAGAATATGCTCAATTCTAACATTAGTCCTGGGGAAAATTCCATATTTGAAAACAAAAGAAAGAAAGGTAGAATCAAGGTTGCCTTGGGAATTTTGAGGTCCTTGGTAAGGTTAATTGGGAGGGCATAAATTCCTTTATCCTCAGATTTTTCTTTTCCTTTCTCTTCTCTCCCCTAAGCTTCCTGCCCTCTAACCCATCAATTTCTCTTGCAGCTCGAGCCTTCACACTTCAACATTGAACCTGGAAATATAAAAATATTATAACAGGCAGGGGGATAGCCTTGATGAACTCTTACAATTATTTTTAGTGCTCTATTTTAAATTCTAATGATTTCATAGAAACTCACAGATGAACTGGTCCTCTGGAGGTCATCAGTGCAGCTCCCCCCATGCAAGATGCCTCCCACCTTCTGGGAGTTGGCACTAACAGATAGTCCCGAGGGAGCTCTTCTTTCCCTGTACTTCTTCAGAACTGCGGACTCTCTCACCTACCAAGTGGGGAAGGAGGTGTGCATCAGATTGGAGAATTTTTTAAACTATACATTTTACCTTCTTTCTAACTTAGATTTTAAATGTATAAATCATCGCCTTAGTGAGACAATCTTTTGAAAGAGGTCTATGTTAAATATTTAGGTATTATTTTGAGGGTGAGTAGGGTTTCTTTTGGATGAGAATTTTAGGAAGTGAGAATCCATTGAGAACAAGAAATTTAACATACATTAATTAAAGACTTTTGTCGAAGCAAGAACAAACTCAAATGCCTCTGAAGGCAAGGCTGAAGACATAAATCTATGAATTTTACATCTGGCTATGTAAGGCAATAGGGACGGTGTGAGGCCTGAAGCGTTCAAGACCTTGTGCTATCTAAGCAAAATGTGTTTGGCCACATTCTGCTGAAGCCACATTCTGCTGAAGCATTCAGTTTGAAAACCCTTAAGTCTCTTTGCATGATATGGGCTGGATCTTGTGAAAGCTCACAAATGAACACCTAAGATTTCTGACATCACTAAGGTACAACAGTAATTAAAGTTATTATTATTCTAATGGCAGCTAGCATTTATAGAGTAGTGGCTGCTACTCTATAGCACCATGCCAATTATTCAATCCTTAAATCCTTATACTAATCCTATGCAGTAGTCATAGTCAACTCTATTAAAAGGGTGGGATGTGGAGACTTAAAGAAGATCAGTTACTTGCTCATGGTCATTTCTCTAATAATGTTGGAGCCAAGGTTACAGTTGAAATCCTCCAACTTACTAACTTCTAAAACCTATACTCCTAGTCATTATTCAGGTATATCTCAAGCTACCTTCTGTCATATTTTAGTAGATATTGATGATTCCATAGGCAAATAATGCAAACCAAAATTTGAGTTGCAGAAAGTTAAACCCCACACATTACTTACTGTAGACTTTTTTTCAGAGTCTTTTATATTTTTGCATGTTGTTAATCACCCAAAGTGGGTATATTTTGCAGTGTTACCAAAGCTAATGTGAATTTTATGCATTATCTCAAATCCTAGTGTTCTTAGGAACACACTTTGGGAAATTATCTGCAATACCAGCCTCCTTACTGAAATAAATGTTGTCATTAAGGAGTAAACTATTTGGGGTGCATACAAGATAGATAATAATTGTGTTATCAGAGAATGCATCAAAAGGAAAATAGCATTTGGGATTAGGTCTTAAAAATGGATAATATTTTCCAGGTGATATGTTTACATAGATGATGTTGGGAGTTAGAGAACATTTCAAGAAAATTTATTTCAGTCAGAGGAACAGTACAAACATGCATAGAGATAGGAATGCATAGGGTCAAATCGGGCAATATAGAAGATTGATAGATACGTGTCATTTGATGTTTCTCATGTGTTAAGCTTACATATTATATCTTATAAATTATATCTTGAAGATTGTTCTTATTTCTTCGAATATTAGAAAAGCTCATTTTAAGATTTCAAGTCAGATAATAGGATGTCATCTTTATTTGCATTATTAAAATTATTAATTCATTGACCAAATATTTGTTGACTGATTATTATATTCCAAGCCTTGTTTGGGATGTTGAGACTACAACTGTAAATAGGTATATAAGATTCCTGTTCTCAGACAACTTGTAAATAGAAGCAATGCAAACATAAACAAGAAAATGCCATCTAGTGATAAGTACTATGCAGAGAGGAAAAATAGGCTGCTGTGATAAGAGTACCTTAATGGCTGTTTTAGAATAACAAGAAGGAACCAGACATTTGAAGATGATGAGGAAAAAAAGATTTTAGGCAGAGAGAACAGCTGGTGCAATTTCCCTTAGGGAGAAATGAACTTGAGGTTACTAAGGAATAGAGAAAAGGCTAATGTTGTTGGAGCCTTGGCAAGGAGGAAAATGGTAAGAAAGGTTCAGAGAGATGAGAAGAACCAGACTAAAGAGTAAGGAGTTAAATTTTTTCCTAAGTGTGATGGTTAACTACTGGAGATATGTAAGAAGGGGCTTGACCAAATCGTGTGTGTGTGTGTGTGTGTGTGTGTGTGTGTGTGTGAGTATGATCTCTCTGGATGCTTCTGGAGAATGAATTGCAAGGAGAAAGAGTAGGCCAGTTAGGAAGTGATTGCAATAGTCTAGGAAGGAGTAGTTTGAACAAGGGATGGCAGTCATGATGAAGAGAAGTGCACAATTAAACATATAGGTTTTAAGGGTGCACTAATGAAACGGAAGAAAATTAGGTGTAGATTGGAGATATTCGCATGAATAAGGCTGAGGGAGGTGCAGGTTTGGATGGAAAATCAGAAATTTTGAAGATACTAAATTCGAAATGACTTTTAGATATTCAAGTGACGAGGTCAAATAAATTGAATATGTGTCTTAAAGAGTATTGTCTGGGCTGGAGAAACAGGAGTATATTATTCTACATTACATGAATAAAATCAAGATGGTCTACCACAGTTAAAATGTATTTTAAAAGTAAACTAAGAAAAATGAAGCAATGAGTGTATTTGTTAATTATAAATTAAAACTGAATAGAGTATACAAATTACTATAGTATAGTGTGGATTTGGGGCACAACCAGACTTCTCATCATTTCTTATGTGCAGTTAGAGAAGCAGGAAAATATTAAATTTTAGTATCTTATGCTAAAGTTTTCTGGAGTTCAAATATCCATCTCCTCTACAGTGTTCGGAACAAATGCCTGAATTTCGGTGTTGGAAAGGTGGTTGTTGCCTTGCAGGGCACACTAATCTAGGTTTATAGTGAGTTCCTTTTCTTGAATAGATGTTGTCCCACTCATAATTGTCCCTCCATTTTTATGGAGTCCCACACTGGAGACTTAAGAGAAGATCAGGTCCTCACTCTTTATAATAATCCCTCATGTATTTGGGGGTCGTTATTGTCTTTCACACTTTTCAGGCTAAACACATTCAGTACTTTTAGTTGCTTCTCATGTGACACAATTTAAGCCTCTTCTCCTTTATGGTCACACTTGATTCCAGAGCATTTTTTCTGCATCCTTCTCCAAGCATGGTACCTGGCATTTCCATGTTCCCCACAGTACTGTGGCTATGTTAGCAGGACTGAGTTGAGGTGGATTTGGCTTCTAATTTCTAGATACCATACGTCTGTTGATGGGAACCTTTCATGCATCTATGCTGCCTTTTCTTCTTTCTTTTTAAATAAACTAAACCTTTAATTTTATAATAGCTTTAGATTATAAAGTTGAAGGATAGTACAGAAAGTTCCCATATACTCTCCCCCCAATTTCTTCTAAGGTTAACATTTTATGTTACTGTGATATGTTCAGCACAACTAATGAACCAACACTGGCACATTGCTATTAACTAAACTCTGTACTTTATTCAAATTTCCTTAGTTTTTAGAAAAAATGTCCTTTGTTGTTGTTGTTGTTGTTGTTCCAGGATCCCATCCAGGATACACATTACATTTATTTTTCATGTCTCATTAGCTTCTTCTGGATT
Organism: Eonycteris spelaea; assembly: GCA_003508835.1. NCBI lineage: Eukaryota > Metazoa > Chordata > Mammalia > Chiroptera > Pteropodidae > Eonycteris > Eonycteris spelaea. The sequence continues at coordinate 2,573,296 of PUFA01000053.1, forward strand.
ATAATAGTTTCTCAGATTTTTCTTGTCTATGAGCTTGACAGTCAGGTATTTTATAGAAGGTCCTTTAATTTGTGTTTGGTGTTTTTCTCATAGTTGGACTTGGTTTACAGGTTTGAAGGAGGAAGATCACAAAAATGAAGTGCCATTCTCATTACATCATATCAAGGGTACACGCTGTCAACTTGACTTATCACTGATGACACTAACCTTGATCACCTGGCTGAAGTTTCTCGTTGTAATTTTGCTTCATGTTCTCTTTCCATATTGTGCTCTTTGTATGAGCCGCTCACACTCAAGAGTTAAGAAGTTAAATATAGATTATTTACATAAATTATTTGGAATTTTATATGGGAGATTTCTCTCCCCCATTTATGTATCTATTCAGTCATTTATTTATATCAGAATGGAGTCATGGATACTTATTTAATATTTTGGATTATAATCCAATAGTACTTTATTCATTACTCAAATTTCTCCATCTTTGGGCATTGGGAACTTTTTCAGTTTGGTTATTATGTTCCTTTGACATACCCTCTTCATTTTGTTTTTCCCTGTGCTTTTAAAATCTGTGCTGCTACTAACTCATTAATCTTCCATTTTATACTATACTATTCTTTTGGGGGATTGTGCATATAAAACATATCTTATGATTATCCTTACTAAATTTCATCTTCTTAGAGTCTTCCATTACCCTCATCTCTTGCTTACTGACTATAGCAATAGCTTCTTACCTGGTCTTTGAACTTTCATTTCAACCATCTGCACCATATTCAGTTCTTTGAACAGCAGCTAGAGTAATCATTCTAAACAAATCAATAATACATCAGTCTTCCCTGTATCAGTGCATAAAGCTTTACATGATTTGACTTTTGCTTATCTCTGTGATTGCAATTCTTTTATAAAATAATTTAAAATTTTTTTCAATTACAGTAGGCATATAATATTAGTTTCAGATAAACATAGTGATTAGACATTTATATAACTTACAAAGTGATCACCCTGATAAATCTAGTACCCATCTGACACTGTACATAGTTATTGCAATATTATTGACTGTATTTCTTACACTATACTTTAAATCCCTATGGCTATTTTGTAACTACCAGTTGGTACTGCTTAATCCCTTCCTCTTTTTATTCTCACTCTAACTTTTCTCCCATCTGGCAACCAAAATGTTCTCTGTTTCTATTAGTTTGTTTTGTTTTGTTTGTCTGTTCTGTTCTTTAGATTCGACATGTAAGTGAAATCATATGGCATTAGTTTTTCTGTAACTCCATTCAACACAGTAGCCTCTGGATCCATCCATGTTATTGCAGATGGCAAATTTCATTATTTTTTATAACTATATTCCATTGTGTATATGTACCACCTCTTTACCCATTCATTTATTGATGGACACCCAGGTTGCCTCCATGTCTGACTACAACTCTTAACCTTTATATCTCTCACTAAGTATATTTTACCCTTATGACTGTCCTTTCTGTTTTCTAGAACTAATGTCAAGCTTGTTCACATGAGGCTTTTCTAACATTGGGTATCTCTGCCAGGAATGTTCTTACCTCATACCTTCAAATAGCTGAGTTTTCCTTGTGATTCAGCTCTTAGGTCAATGACACTGTGTCAAAGAGGATTTTCTTGAATCCAGTCTAGAGTAGCCTCAGTCTCTCCCTATAATATTGTCATGTTTTATTTTCTTTATAGCAATCATTATAATTAGATATTTAAAATAATTTATTAGCTATCATCTTTCTGGTACTTTCACCATTAGAATGTAACAGAGTCTTGTATCTCTTGTTCATGTATCTTGTATCTCTTGTTCATGTATCTTATATCTCTTATTTATAGCTATTTGTCCAATGCAGAAAGCAATTCCTGTCACATAGGAGATGCTCAATAAATATTTGTTAAATGTTGGTTATTAAAGGCCCAGTTATTTCTTCTGAGTAACACTTACCTCTGAGGTCTCCATAATGTTAGCCCTCATGTTGTGATACCTTTGTTATTTCATGTTATCATCTCTTATGGGATAGTATTGTACAATTCTGATTAAGATTATACAATAGTTCTTCAATAACATGTTGTGCCTGTGTAGTGAATTTTCTCATTAGAAAATAAACCTAACCCTATTCCCATACGTGTTTGCTTCCAGCCTACCAAACCCTCCTGTATGTCCCATTCCTGTGCAGATCACCAGGCTAAGACAAGAGAGCCAGAGGCAGAACTTGAAGCCACCAAAATTTTTCCTTTCAACTAATATCCATTAAGGTAGCAATTCTCTCTACATATGGTTTTTCAACATTTTATAATCTCGGCTATTTATATTATTATTCAGCTTATATCTCTGTCTTGACCTCAACAAAATCAGTATGTTAACTGAAGCCCAGATATGGTGTATTTAATATGTTCTTTGTGATACCATTGTAAGACATTCTGATTCCTATATCTCTATTTCTTGTCTTAATGTCCGAAAGCCATCTTCTTAATAATCAATTTTAGTCTTTGGATCCACATGATACTCAATAATCTGTTACTATAAAATTTGCTTTCCCCTTTTACCACTTTTTAAATTCTCCTTGGACTCAAATACAATTACATAATTAAAAAAAGCAATCTACTCAAGCAAGTGTAATGTTTTACCATGTTAAGGAGTATGTAGTTAATTAGACATATCTGATACTGTGAAGATTCGACCACCATATAACCTACATGAACTATATAGCACCTTATAGTCTCTGTAAAATCACTAACTGATAATTACTTACTTAATTCCATGATTTGTTATTGTTTTGACTGATTTGAAGGTAAACACTTTATAACAGTGTGAATATTTGTGACTTGCTTCCAGTTATAATGGGAATTTCATTAGAAACTAACATTAGCCCATAGAGGTACTCAATAGAACCAGTTATTACTTTTTAATCTCAGCTCTTTCAAATGGTATGAAATGTATCATCTAGTATTTATTCTTGCTATAATGTCATCTTTGGTCATCTTCCTTTGGAAATATGATCTGAGCCTCTGCTATTTGCATCTATGAGGTTTATTGTATGTGCTCTTGGGAACAGTATCTATGAGGGACAAAGGAAGCAGGATGGGCAAATGGAGAGATTGAATTGAGATGTGTTTGCAATATAGGGCTCAACCAATCCTGTAGGGAGTTCTAGAGCTGGAATGGCTCTTCAGCTGTCCTGAATTGAGATAGGGGACTGCCCTTTGTATTCCATCATTGACCAGTCACTAAACATTTGCTGCCTTTGAGGAGGAGTGTAGCCTCCTGTGAGGCATCTCCCTTCACCCAGGCAGTGCCCAGAGAGGAGCTCAGCTGTGAGCTGTTAGCATTTGTATAATGGTTCTCTCTTATCTGCTGGGAATATCTTCCAAGATTCCCAGTGGATGCCTGAAAGAATGGATCATACTGAACCCTATATATAGTCTATGCTTTTTCCCAATACATACCTATGATAAAGTTTCATTTATAAATTAGACACAGTAAGAGATTAACACAATAACTAATAATACAATTCTAACAATATATAGTAATAAAAGTCATGTGACTAATTCTCTTAAGATATCTTATTGTCCTGTACTCACCCTTCTTGTGATGATGTGAGATGATGAAATGATGAGATGAAGTGAGGTGAATGATGTGGGGATTGTGATGTAGCTTTAGGCTACTATTGACCTTCTGACAATAACTTCATAAGGACGATCATTGAGCCATGACAATGTCATGTATTCCACACACAAATTTAATGTCTTTTCCATCTTAACTAAGTCATAATTGTGCACTGTGGCCATAACTTTTTCAATTTGAGATGCAACAAGAAAACTAGCTAGAATTTTTTTCCTTCTATATAATTTAATCGATTGAAGATTCCTTCTTTCCATAGATCTTAGCAACTTCAGCATACTTTTTTTTTCTTTATTAAGTAGAGAACTTTTACCTTTTCACTTAAAGGAAGCATTTTATGGCTTCTCTTTGGCATAGTAATTGCCAGCATTACTACTCTTGGGCTTTGAGGCCATTTTAAGTAGAATAAGTGTTACTTGAACACAAGCACTGTGATACAGCGACTGTCAATATGATAACCAGTGGCTACTAAGTGCTTAATGGGTGTGGATTCACTAGACAAAGGGTTGATTCATGCCCTGGGCAGGATGGATCTGGTTGTGTAAGACTTCATCACACTACTCAGAATGGTGCACAACTTAAAACTTATGAACCGCTTTATTTCTGGAATTTTCTGTTTAATATTTTTGGATGGGGTTGACCCGGGGCAACTGAAACCAAGGAAAACAGTAACCACAGATAAGGGGGGACTCCTGTACTGCTGACAGCTGGGGTAGTGAGTGCTTCAGGACTAAAGGGAAGATCTTTGGTGGTTGTGTGGACAATACACAACAGCATGTTCTGTAGGCGAATTCAGATCAATTTATGTCCCATTCCTAACTTCCGATTTCTGTGCCATGTGCATTTACCCTCATTACTATACTTCTATTCCTGCCCAAGGTCCTATATCTACCCTGAATATCTCCTTTAGTTTCCTCAGCTATAGAGTGGGGATAATAATGCATGCACATGTGCATGCATGCGTGCACATGTACACGCGCACGCACGCACACACACACAAATACAGTGGCCTTTAGGGCATAGTTGAATGCTTAATAGATGTTAGTGTTTTCTATTCAGACTTTGAAATATGTCTTTAACTAATGGCTAAACCCTTAACAGTTAGGTTTCACAGACCCCGCTCTAGAATGGTTCCCACTTTGTGGATTCTGTACGCATTTCAAGAAGGATGTAGCACTGAAATAAAAAATGTGTTTAGAGAACCTTAAAAAATCAGCAGCCCTCTATCCAGAACTAGTTCAACTCCTCCTACCTCCCCCATATTAGCCTCCTTGTTAGACACTAGTTTAAAAACTGAAGGTTTCTGGAAACATCTTAAACTTCTGAATATTATCATTTAATGAATAATAATCTAAGGTTTTACTGACCAAGTCCTTTAGTCAAAGCTGACAAGAAAGCAAAGTATTTTTTTGCAGCTATTACATATAGTACTATACTAGAATGTGTATTGAAAAAGCTGTTTTTTCTTGTTCTTTAAAACATTTTTCCTGCAAGGGAAATGTAGTCTCAACCTGTTACATTGGTAATGCACAATAACATCTGATCTGAGGCAGTACTGATTATGCAGCGTGGTCCACCTTGAGATATCATCCTTCTTCCAACTACCCAGTCTCTGCTTCTTTTATCAAACATATCTAAAACTGTGACAACTCATTCTTATTCTAGCATCTTACATATGCTGAACAAAATAGACATTTGACTACTGTCAACAATGCCTGCCCCTTTTCTCTTTGTAGGAACCGAGTTTATATAAAGAAATAAACTATCTCTCTAAGATATGACAGAATCAAATTGGTTTGGTATGCTGAACAGTTTTCATTTGCTGGCTAGTACCAAAAATTCAATCAGTGATTTTCAACAGGGCATGATGGAGTTTGCTGAATTCATATAGCATTGAAAGAAAGTGAAGTCATGGTGACCATGTTAAATATTCTCATTTCAATCTTTACTTCATAGATAAATCTTATCATTTTAGGTTTTTGAGGCCTGAAGGATGTTTAAAAAAATATTCCTTAAATTTAAAAAGTTTAAGAAACTTACACAGTATAACCGCTTCTGGAAAGAAATGGTTAGCATATGATATCTTTGATCATGTCATTTCGTAGAAAACTCCTGTGGCTTCCCATCTCGCTCAGAATAAAAACTAATGTCCTTCGATGCCTGTGATGCCTTGATCTTTCTGGTTCTCTGGTTACCTCTTTAATTAATTATGAATTATACCAGGTCTTACTCAGTTGTCACCAGCCACACTGGCTTCATTGATATTTGTCTAACCTCCCAGCGCAGCCCCCACCTCAGGACCTTCGAATTTACTTTTCCTCACACATTCCTCAGTTAAATGAATGACTTGCTTTTTTACTGTCTTCAAGTCTAATTAAATGTAACCAGACTTCCCATTAACATTTTTCCTTATGGCTTCTAAACTCTAAAACAGCAGACCACCACCCCATTGACCCTACAACAATCCATCTCTTGTCTTTGCTTTATTTTTCTCCTTGGTATATACCACCTTCTAATATACCACATATTTATTTATTATTATCTTCTCTGCTCACTAGAATATAATGTTGATGGGTGCAGGGAGTTAGGCATGTTCTGTCCACTCATGTATCCATAGCACTGAAAATAATTCCTGAAACTAAATAAATTTTTGTTGCATGATTGCAATGAGTGCAAATGAAGTGGACTTAATAAGACATCAAATACAGGCTGAGATAGGATTGCATTCTAACAATATAAAAATTTTGTTTCTTTTACAAAAATCACAGTACTCAAATAGTTTTTCAGAGGTTCCTTTAGAAAACATATCTATTGAGTATTTACCTTTCTCTGTTGGCTGCTTTTCTTTACTTCCTGCTTTGGCTGTTGTGGCATATAGTCCAATTTTTCACACCTTGTTTAGACTTACATATTTACTGTAACTCTACTGTTTTAAGTTTCCTACCTCCTTAGATCCACAAAACACTTCAAGAAAGGATTTCCATGTATTATATTTTGTTGAGAAAGCCTTATCTCAGGCAGACATATTTGCCCATTTTCTGTTTTATTACAAAAAAGTTTTATAATCCTTATACATGCAGAATGCTATTCCAACAAACTGGGTTAGTATCTCTCCATGAAACTATACACAATAAAACAGCTTCCTTAAAAAGTTAACAATGCATAAAATGCTGATACAGTGCTTCAGAACACTTAATTATTTCTTTTTCCCCCCATTGTTTATCATTGTTTTGTCAACTTTCCATATCACTACCCACAATGCTTTTGGTTCGGTTTTCTTTGAACATTCCTTTCCTCTGAACTTACCATGAACTTGTGCCTGTAGCATGCGCCACAGAATGCCACAGTCACTTTATAAAGGGGGGTAAAATCAACACTTTTATTGTAAAAGATGCTGAAAGCAAGCTCAGATAATATAGAGTAGTAAGTGAACTTGTCCAATTGCTGTTTTAGGCTGAAGTATGATGCTCGCTTTCAAAGGTTAGCATAATAGTTTGCACAGACTTTAGGAGAATCAGGAATGAAGTTTGTGTAGGGAGGAGGAAGAGAGGAAAGAATTATGTTTAATAAGATTAGGTGGACTGTAGGAGGAGAAGGATTGTATAAATACCAAATATGATACAAGAGAGGATGGAGCCCCTTATCGCACATGCAATGGAGGATGATGTAGAGGATTATTTGTTTTATACAAGACAGGAGGAGGGAGTTGGTTTTTTTTTTTTTTTCATTTTTGATTATTTCTCTGCTTATAGAGTGATATTAGGAAATTATTGCTTCTCTTATCAAAATGTCATTAGAAGGGTTCTCGTTTGGGAAATAAATCCTAAGTTCTCATCCTAGCCCTACCAGTGGATAAAAGTAAATGAGAATATCTTACAATAATAATTCTTGCCCGATTTGCAACCTCAGGTGATGATTTAATAAAAGGAGGATTCATCAACACTGCTTGTGAGTTGCGACTCAAGTCATGGCAAAGTCATGTTTTTCAGTAATGTCCCTTATATAACAAGTTGTTAGATTTGACTTACCTCGTTGCTTTAGAAGTGCACCAGAGCTCCAAAGGACCAGGAATAATGTGGGTCAAACCATCTATTCAGTATTTGCTAAGAGATTGAAAAATCTCATTTTTCGTTCGTTTGTTTTACCATTGCTTTTCATTCACCTGCAGAGAATGTGTGAGGGGTGCAGAGGGGAAGACGCTAATTAGATTGATGAAGAGTGTGGCGTGAAAATTCCTATGAAAGAAATTTAAGAGTACTGAGGTGTTTCTCTTTCCTCCTTTTCTCCTCCCACCACCCAAAAGTGCATGCAGATGGGAAGTTGTAGAAATACTCAGGGAGCTTGGTATGTGTAGCCTGGCCTTTGGGGGATAGGTTCTGGTACCTGATGTAGGCATGCAAAGGTCAGAAGGCAAGTGATCATGACAAAGAGACAGGAATGCAGTGAAAATAAACCCCATTTCCATAACTAGTAGGAAAAAGATGTGGTTTCCTGGAGGTTATATGTGGATCCTGTAGAAGGGAGCCAATTATGACCTCTCCCAACACTACCTCCCTCCTGGCCTCCACCCACACATACCCACACATTGAACAATTTCCTGCCAGGAGAAAGACAGCTTCAGCAGAAAGAGATTGGTGAGCTGATGTAGAAGTTGAGAGGGCTTCTTCAGTCACCATTTATGGCATTACCAGTGCCGAAGAGCCACATTCTGAGGATCTCAGCAAGACAAATCTCTGAAGAACTCATAAAAACACAAACTATAAGAAAAAGAGACAGCATTGGGACATTGACTAGTGGCAGAATATGACTGTCCCTGCCATGGACAATTGCTTTTCTGCCTCTTAATTCTTCCCTTCTCCTCATCCTCTATTCAGATAGCAGTCAAAATTTGACTCAGATTTTTCTGACTAAAATTTCAAACTGTCCTGAACTAAGATGTTCACTTATTTAGGAAATGTTTATTGAATAGATTGTACATGCAATGTGTCATACTAGCATATGTATTTCCTGACCTCAATGAATATGTCCTGCAATGAATTTTTCCTTATTCTTGTTCTTTATACAATTTTAGTCTTCTCAAAAAAAAAAAATTGACATTCGCATAGATAATTCCCAAGTCTGTAAACATAGTTTATAATATGAATATTCTACTTCTCTTTGAGTGAACAAGGTAAGAGGAGATTGAGCTGTGAAGAGCAGAACAGAAATAAGCATGCTTAGGACAGTTTCTTTAGATGGAGAAGTCTATAGAGTAGCAAGCCAGACAACTATATATTATTCATTGTGATCTTCTCATTCACCTGCTGAGTTGTTTAATTTTAGCTCTTGATGTTATGATGTAAAAGAACTTCTTTTGCTTGTTTGCTTCTTTAGTAAACATTTATTAAACAGGTACTATGCATAAGGCCTTAAGAAAGTCATATATCTTTCCTGCCCTCAAGAAAGGTATAATCTAGTGGAGTAGAGAGATTTCATTAGTAGAGACTACTGGAGTATTAAGAAGCATGTGATTAGTGGGATGTGAATGGCATTAGGAATCTTTCATTGCAAATAATAAAAACCCAATTCAAAATAACAGGTAAAGAGGAGATTTTTTTTGGCTCATATAACTAGAAAATGCAAGGAACGATACTTACTTCGGGCACAACTCATATCAGGGTACACTTCCCTCTTCCCATTACTCCGCTCTGTTCATCTCTGTATTGGCTTCATTCATGCACAGGTAGCTTTCTTCTTATAGAAGCAGCTCTAGGCTAGGCCACTCTTTTAACTAGTATATCCAGAGAAAAGGGTGCATATTGGGGGTTCTTTTTGTTTTTGTTTTGTTTTCTTCCTGACAAGCCCAGGAGATTTCTTGTGACTGGCTCACTTTAGAGTCTCTGCCTTTTCTGAATCAATACCTGTGCCCTGGGAGATGGAGTACTTCCACTGAGCTGCCCTTGGGTAACTACCTCCCTTGATTTAAAAGCCTCCCTCTTTCAGGGTGGAGGTGGCTAGTTCAAAGCAAATTACTTGGAATGTATCTTCCCAAAGGAAAGGGTGCTCTTTCACCAGGAGAGAGCAGGAGAGAAAAAATGCAAGCAAAAAATACAACTCTGTTAGTTGGTTGAGGGAGTGTAGAGAAGGGAGGGGTCATTCTGGTGATTGCAGATATATGGGAAGTACTGGCAGTAATAGCTGAGCTTTTTTTGGAGATTTCAATGGAGAATTTGGTGGGACATAGAGGGAGGCTTCCTCTTAGAGGAGCCAATTTGTGAAATTTTAAGCTCAAAAAAATTCAAACAATGCCATGTGACTCTTTCTCTATATGTCCTAGCACCTTGAAGGTAATCCATTCTCTATATTATTTTCCTCATTTTCTTCCTTTCTCTCTCCCTTCACACTGTGATCACCATTCCACTCATACCATGTCTTTTTACTGCCCCAGCAAAGGTCACTGGGGCAAAGGTGACTTTTTAATCTGCAAATCCTGTGACCTCTTGAAGCCCTAGCTGACTTGATCTTTCTGAGCGTTTGACATTGTAATTCAATCTTCTGGAAATCCCCTCTCTCTTCTTCTGAGACACTGCTCTCTCCTGGTACTTTTCTGTCCACCTGAGCATTCTTTCTGAGTCACCATTGCTAGTCCCTTTGTTTCTGACCGTCAATAATGTCTCTTTCCCCCAGAGCTCAAGCCTGGTTCCCTTCTCAGTGTGTGTGTGTGTGGTGTGTTGTCTTTCTTTTTTTTTTCAATTCCATTCATTCTCATGGCATCTATGATCCTCTATGCTCACATGTACCAGGAGTTCTGCCAGAGTTCCTATCTCTCACTGCGTATCTCAAACTTCATGACCCATAAAGATCACAAATTGGGTATTTCCTTTATGATATTTTTGTATCCATTCTCTTCTTACCATTCTCAATGCTGTCACTCCAAAATTTAAATTAAATTAAAATTTAATTTATATCTTGCCAACAATCAAGAAGGATTTAATGTTGCTCAAAGCCCTGTTTAGTACCCTAATTGAGACAAAGTTCATCTTCAGTCAAGTGGGTGCTCTGAATACGTTAAATTCCACTCCTTTCATCAAAAAGAATATCACTGGTTGACTGCTTCAAGAAGCATGTTTCAAAGGTTCACATAATAGTACTTTTTCTTCAGTCTAACTGACAATTCTAGTTAAATGAATTTTTCCAATTCATTTTTGTAGCAACATCATATTTCACTGTGGTCAACTTCTTTGAATAGATAATAAGCCATATGCGAGTATATACTACAAACCAAATCATGTATTTTTTTTGGTGCTAAAATATGAGTTTGTAATATTTTACACATGTGGATTATTAGAAACAAATATATGTTGGATATTAAAAAGCATTATAGATTTGTCCAGGATATTCAAAATATTTAGCGTTAGTGTTGCTTTATCATCTACATTGTTTAAGACAAAGGCTTAAGTATGATTTTAACCATCTGAGAAAAACACCTCAAATTTCTCCCCTCCTTTTACTTATATGGTTATGCCATAAAATCATGATGTCACTAATTTCTGATATTTCACTACTTAACAATCTGTCTTCATACAGATTGTTTTTATTCTATTTTAATTTTTGAAGCATGAATATAGTTCTTATTTTAAGAAAGTACAAATGAGATATTTATTTATTACAAAATACATGTTCATTGTAGAAGGTTTAGAGAACACTAGTGACCAAAACAGAAACAAGTGAAATTTTATTCACAAGTAACCACTGTTAAATGCATATAAACCTTCCAGGCTTTTATTTTAAAGTATAAATCCTTTTTTAAAAAAATAATAGTCAAACCAGACAGTGTGTGTATATATATATTTTCTCTTTTAAACAAAACATTGTACATATCCTAGATTTTGCTTAAGTGTAACTTTTTTACACCACATCAGAAAATTACTACTAGGAAAAGTATCCTCTCATCAGAATTGCTATAAAAAGTGAATTCTCATATTCTATTGCTTTTAGATAATAATAATAATAGCTAACTTATTGGGGGCTTCTCATGTGACAGGCACTGTGCTCAGTGCTTCATATATATGCGTCACATATATTATTTGCTCATAACATTTCCATAAGCTTCCTAGCAGTATCCATCTTTAATGGGCAAGAACCTTAAGCACAGAGACATTTATTATTTTGACTTGTAACACTAGTAATTGGCAGAACCAAAATTTAAATCCACATCTTTGGGCTCTAGTCTGTGCTGAAAACTACAACACAGTACAGTGAGGATATTTAGAATATATATATATAGTAAGATATCACACTGAGTGTGCCTGCTCAGTGTTCTCCATCTGCCAATGTTGGAGATTCCTGAGGTTGGGTAATCCTGCCATGAGGCTCTGATGAAACCCTAAGCCAAGTGGGAAGAGTAGAATGATTCAGAGAGAAGATTCTTAAGTCCTAATAGAATAGCCCTGTAAAGAGCATTGTTCTGTTTCTTCTCTCTGCTTGAGTATGGTCACCAAAGCCCACTCCCTCTCTGATGGATTTTCAAGAGGTACCATTATCATCAAGAAATGCATTATCAACTACCAAGTCACTTACTTAATTTCAGCCTCTCTAGCCAACCATCAGCAGCTTGTGTGGAATACTTGAATTTTACTTTCTTGTTAAAAAGAAAACTCCTTTCTTGGGTACCAAGCAAGAGATAGAACTTGTATAAGAAATGTAGAGAGTGATGGAGACTGTCTAATAGATTTAGCAATAGAGTCGCCTCTCAATTATGATGGTTCTTAATGAACTTGTTGCTGAGATGGGAAGTATGCAGCCTCATAGTCAGAAAGGTCTGAGTTTGAACCCCAGCTTTGCCACTTACTAGCTCTACAGTCTTTGGTATATTGAATAATCTCTCTGGCTCTCTGTTGCATCATCTGAAATCTATAAATATAGATTTATAAATAGAGATAGATGCGCACTGTCTGGTCTGTAGTAGATGAACAATGAATATGAAATCTTTCTTTAAAAACACCACGACAACCTTTTGCTTTGTACTTGTTCTTCTGGGATGGAGAACACATTTTGACCATCTATTCTGCAGTAAAAATGAATTTTAGTTAAATTCCTATATGGAAAAGTGAAACTTAATTATAAAAATTTCAGGCATAAAGAGACCTCAGATATAATCCAGTTCAACTTTCTACTTGCAAAGATGAGCAGACTTGAGGCTCAGAACTGGGGAATAAGCTGATTAATGGCAGATACCTGGACTCTACCATCTTATCCAATATCTTGGAATAAATAATAAAGTTACTGCTAATGGCTAAGAAAGGAGATAAAATTTAAGAAGTTTTATTATATGAGTGGTCCTTGAAAACAAGTTATATGTAAGAGTGACCTCTGTAATCCAAATAAAAATTCAAGCTTCAGAAATGTAGTTGCCAATGGATCAATAAGGAGAATGTAATACAGTCAGAGAATGATCCCTTAACTCCTAAGACTGGAATCTTTGTAATGAAGCACATTGTTTCCTTGGCAAAAGATCATAACTGTATATATGTATATGTGATCATTTTTTTCTGCTTCACCTTCACGGATATTTGTTTTAATTTTATTGATACTCAGGTTTAGTGTATTTTACATATTAAGTACACACACACATCATAAATATCATACATATACATTTAGAATTTCCTTAAATTCAATAATTATGTTGTGGATAAATTTTTATACTAGTTTTTGAAAATATACCTTCTTGTCTGAGTGGTAATAAAAATGTGGATTTACCACTTTTCATAACCATATTTTAAAAGCTTTATAGACCTTTAGAGACAGACTCCCTAGAAGCCTTGACAGTCAGCAAACACCCAAGATTAATAACATGAATGATTTGATGATTTTGGCATTTTGCAGAAATTATACTTTAGATTTTCTTTAAAGAGGCATAACATGTATTTTCCACTTTCAATTCTCTTTTAGCTCATGTTTCAAATAGACTCTTGGTATGTACTTAAATTGTTCCTCCAAGATTTCCAAAAATAATTTGATGACTGATGATAATGTAAATTTTAGAGTAAAACATATGGTAAAAAACTTGTGTTAATGGATCTGGCTTTTTAGAATAATATTGATTTTTCTTTAAAAATTTATATTTCATGTTAGTGAAAATTTGATAACTAGTAATTTCAGTTTCACTTTACCTAACTGTGAATAGGTGAAAATACCAATGGCAGGTAAAGGGTATGAGTGTCTCACGTACTTGTCTCCTTTATTGAGTTGCCATTTGTCAAACGGAATATATATATGTAACCTGTTGTAGTGTATGTTATTCTTATAATCCTTTAGCTCTTTTTGTTTATTTACTTAAATAAAAATAGTTTAGAGGTTGACAGAAAAATATTTGTGTATTTACCTGTCTTAAATGTTGTAAAGAACATGCTGGATAATCTAAAAAAAAAAAAGTCTTTTTCTAAAGAATCAAATTTTGAAATGGGGGGTTTTGTGCCCATGTGAAATTTATATATATAAATGTATTTTGTTCCAAGAAAATAGTTAAAAAAGCAACACCTAATGAATGTATTATTGTAATTTCTTTTACAGAAGACCTTCTTCTATCTGGCTGTGTCCCTATTTGAAAAATGTTGTTGGAACCAATTAATTTATCTTTAAGTTTTGAGCATTTAGTAAATGTCAGGGACTACTCTGATAATAAAAATAAGTAACATCTTTCTCACTACATGGCATGTAGTATTCCAACTTTACACACTAACTCAATTATCTCTCAAGACTGCATGAATGAGGCACAGAAGGATATCTTGTCCAAGGTCACATAGCTAGTAAATGGTAGCACTGGTATTTGAACCCAGGCACTCTGACTTCACTCCTCCACCCCACACAGTGTTAACCAGGCCACTGAACTGCTTCCCCAAGTTGCAAAATGCTTTTAGAATTATGGCTTTAATACTTACTTATAAGAACAGTGACATGAAGAGCAATCAGCTTTTTAAAGGAAGGATTTAAATGAACTTTTAATTTTTTTGCATGTCTAATTGATTCTCACTAAGAAAGTAGTGCTCTTTTGTCCTGTTACGTCTAGTTGCCACATTGAGTCCATGTTAATCTTTTACTGTTACATTATACGTGGAATTGAAGCTTGGTAAAGACAGAAGAGTTTGTGTCTGAAGTTTTGAGTAGACGAGCGATTAAAAGTGTGTATTTTCCCAAGTTGTTCAGATTGGTCAGGATGATCAGTATTATATGTTCTTGTGCAAAATTTTTGCATTTTACACCTTTAAGATTTTTGCATCTTCTGACACTAGCTATCAGTGAAGTTAATGGAGGATTTGTGTTAAGATGTGTAATATGGAGAGTTAAATTATTCGCTAGTCACAGCTCCCCGCTCCCCAACACAAGACCTGAAAGATTAATTTTAACTTTCTCAAAAAAATTCTGGAATGTAATACAGTATTGGAAAGGTTTATAAGCACACACCTACTGTTTGTTTTTCAGTCTGTGCAAAACCTTTTCAGTCAGCAACAAAGCCCTGAAAAATCAATATTTAGGCTCTTAGACTCCTGATAGGGGTGTAAGGCCAGGGTTTTCTACCTTTTTAATTTGCCCCCTGATGTTTTCTAGTTTCCTTGTCCTCGCTTTTCCTGTGATGGGAAAAGGAGGACTGTTTTATCAACCCCCGGTGGATAATTCCACCATTGTGGATTTCTGCCTGTTAGTCTTTTACTGTTACACACATTCACACCTCATATATTTTGCTCTAAAAGCAGAACATCTGAGATGATTCTGTGGTTGAAAAAGATCTCAAAGAGATGGAAGATGGATTTAATGTTGCCGTTTTTAGATAATGCTGTAAATAGAATGGCAGCTGTCCTCGGATGCATAGCAGATATACAGTACATATGCTGAATAGAAACAGATAAAATATTACACTCAATTAATCCTCATGAAAAGTTGCATTTTAGCCATGGACTCAGTCATCGAGTTTTTAACCACAATGCACTTATTCTACACTCTCATGTGATAAAATCTCATGCTTTGAAGGTGACTCAAGAAGGGAGAAATTTGCTATTACCCTCAACTGGTTTAAAACAATCTGTAAGATTTTAGTTATTCGCCTTTTCTCCTCCCTCTCTTTTTTGAATCCTGTAAGCAATTAAAATCTACAAACATTTCTGGAACACCTATTATGTATAAGACACTCTTCTTGGTGTGATGAGGGGAATGAGATATGAACTATTTCTTGTGTAGAAAATGTATAAGCAGAAGTTTATCATGCAAGATAGAATGTGAAAATTGCTATAAGTGAATTCTGACAGATAGCTTTAGTTCAGTAAGTTGAACATTTATAAAACAACACTTCTGTTTCAGGTGTATTGCTAATAGGTACTGCTGATACCAAGAGAAATTAAACCCAGTTCTCAAGAAAATTTTCTCAGGGGAGATGGCATGTAAAATAATTACATTCGATAACTGAATATCTAGTTTAAATGTTCAGAAGGAGCAGAGGAAGGGAAAATGAACTCTTCTGGAAGATGCTGGATTTTAGGGCAAGGCTTCACAGAAGAGGTAATGAGTGACCAGGATTTTTAGGCATGAACGAGTGTAGTAGAGAAGTAACAAAGGGCAATAGAAGAAGGTGAGAGCATTACAGTAAAAGGGAATATCACACCCCCAAAAAAGGCGACATGAGACTGGCATATTGGAGACTCTGAATTGTCTGGGGTTACCCTCATCCTATAGAATCTGTCTGCATCATGGGAGGGTGTCCGGAGGTTCAGCAAACACAATTATGAAAGTCTGTGCCAAAAGCAAAGTAAATTGTGTATGAAATCTTTATTCTTATAATAACAACTTACATACTTTCTAAGGCAGAGATGGTTTTGAATCCTGACTCTGGAATTTGTTATTCTGTGATCTCGAGCAATTCTCTAAACCTCTCAGACTCAGCTTTTCAACAGTGAATGATGGTTCTGATATGTAATATAAAACAATACATTTTCTGATACCTAGTATATATTGATGACTTTAATTATTGTTCTTTGTTTTTTGTTTGTTTGTTTTGTTTTATTGGTTGACCATTTTTTGATGGTGTTCCTCACTGTGGAATAAAAACATAATTGCATTCAAAACAATGCCTCCTAATTGCCATTCTTCCCATTATGTCTGGAATTTAAATGATGCAGGAGAGGAAATAGAAAGAGCTCTGAAATGTGAGTTTGGAGAACTGAATTCTAGTTCTACCTTAACCATAAACTGAGACTGGTGATCTTGACTCAAAATGTGCCCTGTGACTTTATTCTTCAATAAGGGTATGGGAGTGGGGTGGTATGAAATGTCTGACTCATGTCCTTGTTGCTATGAGTAGTTACTGAGGAGCAGCCCAGCGACTTGAAAAAGATAAACCACACAACTTCATTCCAGCAAAGTTTTTAAAAAATCAGAAATTTGCTTATGCATTTTCTGTTTGGGGGTGTGGGGTGGGAATTGTCTGTAGCTACTAAACTCATTTTATAGAATGGTGGTTTCCTCATTATTGTAAAAAATAACAAAACACAGAGTTAATATCTCCTAAAATTCATTAAACTAGCAAAAGGTGTTGGGCCAGCCTTGATATTTCATTCCAGGTCAAGAATTTGAATTGTGGAGTGTGGTTTGATGGTTTGGGTGTGAGGTAGTGAGATTGTGGTTAGGTGGGCTCTCAGGAGCATCTCATGCCTGTTGAAAATCTGTGCATTAGAATGTATAAAAATACAAAGAATCGTGTTAATAATTGATGAAGTTTACATCTTGAGAAAACTTAGTCGTTGTTGACTATGGAACACAGTGCTTCTTTCTATAAATTAATTGTTTTGCTCATGAATAATGACTGTTCATTGACAAAGTTTAGAGAGATTAACATCCTGAAGAATATGTTGTCAGTAAGGCCACAGTCAAGGAGTGTTAACTCCAGATTCCAAACCACAGCTCTTTGATATTACTTCCTCTCACGATAAAATCTAACTGCTATTTTCACTGTACATTAATTTTGATATCATTTTGAAGTAATATCATGTATGGCTCTGTAGTCTCTTAATGTAGACAGTCCTCTCTCTCTCCACTCTATTTTCCTTGTTTTTTTTTTTTTTTTTACTGTTAATCTGGTAACCAGCCACTTATTGTACTGATTATCTTGTAATTGAAACTGTAAAAGCCTATGGCAGGTAAACCTATGGCAGGCAGATGGTCTCCCCAGTATGTCAGCTGTCTTGGATGTTTTTTTTTTTCTTTCTTTTTTGGACTACAATGTGGTCTGGGGGGAAAAAAACACAAAGAAAAAAAAAAAAAGGAGCCCAGATTATACAATTTGAAATTTAACAGAATGTATTTGCTAACACTTTCGAAGTTGCCTTAGACCAAAATTCATTATGGAAGCATCTTTTGTGGAGCATGAAGTGAAGAGAAAGAGAAGAAACTACAGTGTTAGGAAAAGTATGTAGGTTATTACAACAGATTTTCAGCAATGTTTGTGCTTTTGGTCTTTTGGTGGACTTATTCTTGGAGGGGTCAGAAATGTCCCCAAGCTGTTGGTTGCTTCTGCTTGTTCTCATAGCAGCCTGAGGGGAAAGTGCTTGTTTAAACACTAATAAAGCTCCCCAAACCAACAATTATAGCACATTTTTTTAAAAAAGAAAATTACATTAAAGATGAATGAGGGTATATCGAAATAATTATGTTTTAAGGTACATAACATAAAAGATATTGAATAGAATATTGACTGTTTTGTGGAAATAGCAATAATGAGATTCCTGTCACCTAATCTTACAATAATTGGGTTATTACTATGCAAATGAAGGTATTACTTTAAAAAGTAAGGAAGCAAGACAGATCCTTAAGGCAGTTCTTTATCTGTTCTTAAAGCTATGCTGTCAATTCTTCTTAGACTAAAGATCCCGTTCTAAACAATTTGGACATGCTCATTTCACTATTTGCCCTAATTTCACTAAAATTTCACTATAATATTTTTCAGCTGCCACAGGTAGCAGATTGGTAGCTGGTGATTTTGTTTTTTTTCAGCTCTTTGTGGAACCCAAAGGAATAATTGTACTGTATAATTATTGCCCACTGTCTTTTTTTTTAAAGAAATGTTTGAATTTTCCTGCCAAAGATGCATGCTAGAGCTCTTATCTCTCTTTTCCATGCATCTCTATCATTATTGTGTAGTTTCACATGGTACCTATGCATCTCAAAAGCCACCAGGTCATTTTGGGCTAGCAGACCTCCTAGGATACTTTTGTGGCTGAGGAAGAGATTTCACCATGTCCATTTAAGCTCCTATGGCACTCATCAAATGAATAGAAATATTTGGAGCCATTTTACTTCATGACCCAGGTAAATAAATACTGTGTGTTCAGCAGAAAATGATATTTCAAACTGTTGATTCCTGAAGCTTTGGGTAAAAGGTGATTGTATTTCCTGGGAATGTTGTGTGATTTTTATATACTGCTTGCTCTATGAAATGCTCTCTGTATTAGGAAAGGTACAAAGTTCCACTTTAAAAGTTTTCTAGTATTCCTATAGAGAAAGCATCAAACAAAAGTCTTAGATTGAGCCTTATTGAAATCTCACAATAGACTTTTTATAGTTTCATACTCTTTGATAAAATATACGAGGTTAATCAGAGCAAGTAGATTTGAGGAAATTATGAAAGACAGATTTCATTTACCAAGTACTTTTTGTTTCAAGCATTTGGAGGTCAAGAAAATATAAGCATTCTCAGTCTATTTCAGAAGCAGTTGAAATTTAAGAGACTTTATAAATGTCATCAACGACTGCTTTTTATCTTGTCCTTTCATAGTTCTTAAGGTAGAGCTAGGCTCAGAGTGGCTACTGCACATCGTATCATTCTTTGTTCAGTAAAGATATATTAGAATAAATTTCTATTTATGTGAGCACAAATTTGCCATTTTATTGTTATTAGGCATGATTTATCAAATATAGTTAAAATTTTCAAATAATTCATGATCCTGAAAATATTCTAAATCCTTATATTTCCATAATCCAGCTAATTTGGTTGGCCTCAACAAATTAACATATGCTGGCTGGTAGTTTTTGTTAGAGCACCATGGAAAATATATTTGGGAAAAATACAGAATTCTAGAACATCATTTGGGTTAGGATACGTCATGCTGGTGTTGTAAACATTCTAAAATCTCATGTACAAGCTCTGTTGTGAGTTTAGGTAATTGAGCAGACCCTCTATCTGCCATATGTTGATTTAACTTTCCAGACTTTGATTTCATGGTGCCTCCATATATACCTGCTTCCCAGGACAGGAAAGAGAGGGCTGGAGAGTGGAGCACTAGCAATTAAATGCTTTATTACAGAGTGACAAATATCACATCTCATATTTCTTTGCTAGGACTAATCATATGCTCATTCCTAATTTCATTGGGGTGGAATGTGTAGGGGAAAATCAGATATTACTTGATACTAGTAATATTTATTATATCCAGTATTGATTTATTCTACTTATTGAGAATAATACCTTTGAAATATGAAATATCACTCATAATGTGTGGTGAAACTATAGCAAGGATTGTAATGTTTTTCATTAAAAACAATAAGCATTTTCCTCCTATTCATTGATGCACCCACTTGTCTAGACTTCCATGGACCTTACTCTTCTTGGATTTTATGGAACGGATTTTACTTGACTAAGGTAGCTGTGCAGTCAGCCTTTGCAGATGTGGTTACAGAGAGCTTTTAAATTGTAGCTGTGATCAACTTGCAATAATGATAAACATCACAGAAGAATGCCCTTTGTCCAGGTTTGATAAGGGTTGGTGACATTAAATGCAGCTAATAGTTTCTCAGGTTGGAAAGGAGGTTATTCTGTTTGCAAAAGAAGGAAACATTAGAATCAGTACATTCTTTAACTCATTCTGATAGGATCTACAAAGAAAAGAGAGCGCACTTTTAGTGTAATGAATGCCCAATTATCTTTTTCAACAAAGCAGAATACTAAACAAAGCTAATAGATGTTAAGCCAGTAATGAAAGTTTGTATCTTATTTAGCTTTTGGGGTAGAAAACAAGAGGAGAACTGGGGTGTGCTTGACCTCGAGGGGAATTATTTTACCACTTAGGTGGAATAACTTACTGTCCTCCTCAGAAAGTAACCAAATAATTTCTTTTAAATGTCGTCATGAAATCGTAAATTTAAGCATATTTGATTAGTTTGATCTATTGCAATTCTTATCATTTTTAAGCTCAAATTGTCTCATCATTGACCAATGAAAACCTCTTCAAATTGGCTCCTGAGTACTTTTGACATAACTGTAGTCATCTTTGATAGCTTGCTTGGTATCTAGTATGTCAAGATGTTCTCGGGGCATTTTGTATATATCCTGTCCCCATCCACTTATCCAAGAAGCCTTATTTTCTGAACACTTTGTATGTTTATTGCTGTTGGCTTGGTAACTATTCATAGGCCTAACTAGACAGTGTTATTTTATGCACTTATATTTTTCACCTCTAATTTTACTTTTCAGCTATCAAATTTTATGTCATCCAAAGGCATTTAAAGTTGTCCTAATGTATGTGAGTGAGGTCTAGCGGAAGTTTTAGTTTTTAGAGAACTACATTTCATCTGTGGAAGAGCGTATCTACCTATCAACAAAAATGTGGACATTTAAAATGTTTCTGATCTTAGTATTTGTTTTAGTAGCATGGGCAGTCTTTCACATTTCATTTTCATATTTGGTTTGCCTTTAACGAGTGGTGATCAAATCTGCTAACAGTTATCATCTCTACAGCTTCTTATGTCTGGAGTTCTATTTTTTTTTTTTTTGTATGGTTGTTTTATCTTGATCATCATTTACCAATGTCTGTCAGTTGCAGTAATTTCCTCATCAGTGGTCATATACATTATATTACTTATACATTTCTGTAAAACATTTAAAAATTATTTTTTGGAAAAAATAAGGGAGTAAACACTAGCACAATTGTCATAATTTTACTGAAGTAATATATACTGTGTCATAGTTGGCCTAAATGGTTAATTATGCTCCTAGAGATCATTCCCCAAAGCACTGTTTGGCAATGAAACATAGAAAGTTACAGAATCTGTAATATTTGCTTGTTCAGAAAACCCTTTTCAGGCTGGGCCTAATCTCTAAAAAATTCTTTAAACTAATATGACTAGGGAATAAAATGCCCCTACACTTACTAGCAGCTGGGTAGGAGGAAAGAAGAAGGGTGGAGTTACGGGGTCTAAAGATTTTGTGTTTCGTAGAACCTTGGTTAGGTATAATTTTGAAGTACCCTCATTTGACAGGAATGCCTGGACCAAGCTGGGTGACTTTAACAGCTGACTACTTCACCTTTTCAGAAGATGGTGCTTGCTTATCTGAATTAGGTCACCTGAACTGGTGTTTTTAGATATGTATGGGCCCTCCATTCTACCTGTTTACCTGTCCTGCTTCCCACTTTCTGGAGTCTTCCAGAGGCTCTAAGACTAACCAAAGGGCCATGCAATTAGTTGTATTATTGGATCACAGCCATTTGCAAATGATACATGATTGTACCGGGTCATCAGAAAATTTTTATAAGAAATTAGGGTAATTTATGAAAAAAGTCCAACCAGATTTAATCATAAAAAAAGATAATATATCAAATACCCAGACATTAGAGTTAGGACAGATTATTGGGCTTCATCTAGTGCTTTCAGCATCTTATCTCTGTAATTCCCTGAGCTCTTCTCTTCACAACTCTGTATGTCAGATTTATTCTTTAAATTTGAAAGCTGATTGCAACTGCAGTTTCCAGGTCTGACAACCACAAAATATGAGGAGCCCATCTCTTTTGGTGGCTCTCTCTTAACGATGAGGGAATGTTTTCACAGATTCAAATCTCTTGCATGTTTTATTTGTTCACATAGTGCCATATGCACATTCCTGGACCCGAATCATGGTTCCAGAGGTATTTCCTTACAGATTAGCTCAGGCCTGGATTTACCAATCAGATGCTGGCAAGGAAGATGGGGTTACCATGGTTGTCTTAAATTCAGCAGGATCCACAACTTTTACATGCTGAGGAGGTGATATTCAGGAGAGAATATATCTATTATATGTCTATTATATAAAATGTAATATATCTATTAAAATCTATCTATTATATATAATGTAATATTTATTACATCATGCCTTAGCAGGCAGATATATATATATATTCATTTGTTTGACTTTAGAACATGAGTAAAATCATGAGCAATTACAGTTGGAGTGAGAAAAAAGACAATATGATATAATGTATCCAAAGATGTGTGGTTTGGTTATTAAAATGTTTCAAACTATTCTTCTGGCTTTTATTATTCTTAAAATTTCTCCAAGTATGAATTGCATTAGCAACCCGTCATCCCTTTGTATCTCTAGATGAGCTCAGTGAAAATCAACTTCTGTGAAAAGTGATTAAACTTGCTTTTAAGAACTGTTATCTGCATTGACTATGTATTCATCATCCTGCCATGGCTTCTCCATACAATCCCTCTGTTTTAGGTCAAGGAGTGTGCTGGGCTTAGCACCACCATCCATATTTTTCTAGACCCATGCCTGGAATTTGTCTGCTTGTCCCTCGAACTTTCTAGATCTTTGGCATTCCATGAAACCCAGCTAAAATACTATGTCTATGAAGCCTTTGGGTGACTGGCCCTTTATTCAGTTCATTTGTTGGTCAAATCATGTGTTGCCTTTTGAGACTTTTTCTAATCTATGTCTTTGAGCTATTATTAACACCTTCTATTACTGATTATAACTCTTGAAAATAGAAATCCTTGATATCTTAATGTGTCACATGGGAAAAGTGTGTGTGTGTGTGTGTGTGTAGTCATCTTGGAAAGGGAAGTTTAAAGAATCTCTCATCTGGACATAAAAATAGCTCACATTTATTAAGCATTTGCTGTATGCCCAACAGACTAACAAATGCTTTATGGGCATTATCTCATTTCTTCCTCACATACCCAGGAAAAAAAAAAAAAGAAGAAGAAAAAACCTCCATGTAGTTGATTAGACAAACTTGTCTCAAAATAGTTGAATCAAGAAAAGTGATAGAGTGGTACTCTAAGAAAAAAAGGTAATATAGTGGTACTCTAACCTTTAATATCATGAGGCATCTGTCTCTCACTCTGTCATCCTATGTCTTAGCTTTGCTTTCCACATTGTTGACTTTTTTATCTTTGAATGGTCCTCAGTAACCTCAATCACAGAGAGATATGGGAGGAGGGGAGAGAAAAGGAGATAGGGGAGAGAGAGAGATGTTTTATATTAGTTGCTGTGGTGATGGAGATCCCCACATAGCTTCCTAGAACTGGTCAGAGATTACTCAGGCCTGTGCAGTCATTCCTAAAGTACAAGAGTGGGTGGACACCAACCCTGTTGAACCATGACCTTTGCAAAGAGGGTATTATGATTTTTCAATGAGATCCTGAATAACAATTGCTCTGGTAAGTATTATTTCTAATTTATTGATAAGACCTGGGTTTAGAGGTTAAATAACTTGCATAAGATCTCCCAGACAGAAAGATTCAATCCAGAGTAAATTCCGAAGTTTATGTTAGTAACCATTTTGCTATAATTGTAGTATTTTTTATTAAACTGTATATGAGTGTTAGTGCTCAAAATAAAAATAGCCTCCACTGTATGGAGCTTATTTCTGAATCTTCAGTAGCAGTCCTCTTCATATTCTCAGTGCCTCTACTTCCTTATATAATCTCTCTCTCTCTCTCTTTTTTTTTTTTTTTACCAAATCAGGTAATGAACCCTTATCTGACATTATTACATGCTAGTTGAGCAACTAAATTTTCTTCCCAAAGGCTATTTAGTCACCGTGGCTTTTTTTTTTTTTTAATTCACACCATTGTATTTGAATACTTTCATAGCTTTTTGTGGCAAAGAAATTTCAGATATTGTCAGTGTGAATATATTTGCAGAGGAGAGGCATGATGGCCACTGAAGTCTCCCTCCATTGCCTGTGGAGGTGACTGGAGCATAATGTGGAGATTCATGAGTATTTTACATGGACTAATCCAATATTTGTCACTTGACCAGTCCTAGGGAGCAAAAAAAAAAAAAAAAAAAAGGATAGACTGAGCTGAAGCTCTGATTCTTAGAGCTCCTGAGATGAAAGGGTATGAGTTCTGTTATCTCTGACTCCTTCCAAAATCCAGAGCCTGCCCTGTTCTTGCTTAGGCCTGCCACCAGGCCCTGTTCTTCAGGTTCTTCCTGCCCTTAGTACCTCGGAGAGACCACCCACTGTTTCACTGCTGCTTCAAGTCTTCCCATCCTTCTCCTTCTGACCCAAGAATTTCAGATGTCTAAGATGAGTTTTCTATAATTTTGACATTATTGTATTTTAGTGCTATTTAATTTATTTATATATTAATACACAAGCATATATTTTGTGGTAACAACCGCTTTCCTAACATTCTGGAATGCATTCCGCATTTTACTTCTACTAATGACTTTTCCAACTTTGAAGTAGTTAGATCACAGCTTCTTTATTAATAAGTTTTAATGACTTTGTTTTTTTCCACATCATCTAACAAAGTACGTTGCAGATATTGCTCAACGATATGTTTATTTAATTTGACATAGTACTCAGGAATGGGTTGAACTGTCCATCACACAAATACGAGGACCAGCAATTTGATCTTTTTGTAGAGCGGGCTTGAATACTGTCGTACTCTGTATCTTCAGCTGGGGGTAAGAGCTGTAGGATGAAACAAAGTTTACCAGCCTAATCCATGGATTGGTATGTAGTTCTTACCTTCTTTATTCATTCAGTCTTTAATATTTCGGCTGAAGGGTTGATTTTGGATCACTTTTTACTTTTAGAATATAGAATTTGGCATATTCTTGGGATTTTTGCTTGTAATCAGGAATAATGTCTTTGTGTTGTGAAAAACATTAAAATGTTATGTACCGTCTTATCCAAATGAGATGTCAGTTACTTTATACATTTAAACTTATGTGATAGTACTGTGACCGGACAGGGGAACAAGTCTTTTTATGTTGAAATTTGGCCTATAAGCAATGAAAATTGGATTCCTATTAAGAATTCATTGTCTATATTGAAGATATTTGGGCTATTCACCAACTGACTTTTTAAAAAATTAATTTATTGAGGTGACATTGGTTAATAAAATTATATAGGTTTCAAGTGCACAATTCAATTGTTTGAATTGTTTGTCTTGTTCATATGTTGCTTTTCTTTAACTGGTAAAGTACAATTTTACCTTTGGTCCATGTACATCAGCAGAGGGGTATGTCTATTTTACTTTTTAATGTTATAAACCACAAAGGCTTTTCTAAATAAGCAGGGGGCATTCACACAGCAAACCAGTGAAAAATGTCATGAGCTTTCATCGGCTGTTTTGGTTTTAACTGCCACTTTGGGGCTTTTACACTTCTTTTCTTTTCCTATCCCATCTCCAGGAGGCAAACAAAGAAATATAATTTGCATCAGCTATAGAAATGCCTCTGAGATCACTGCTCTAAGTGTGCTGGGGATTTGGAATAGAAATTTTGAAAAGAGAAAAAGGCAAGGGTAAATGCTCTATTGACAAGGGAGTTTCATAGGCATGTGGTGAGAGCATAACACTGGATGTGTGAATACAAATTCTGCAAACTTCCTCTCCTCTAGTAAAAAAATAGAAAGTCTAGGGGTGTGAAAGTTCTGTCTGGTTAAAGAGTTGGACACAATGGCAGCTGCATAGCTTAGTTTTTTCTTTCTGAGTCAGATACTTCCCTTTTAGAGTGCTTGCACCTTCACTCCTTGCCCTCCTCCCTATCACACAAGGCACCACTGGTTGAGAAGAAGGCAGATGACTCTCTGTGTGTGATGCTAAACGATGATGCTGTCATTTGGCCAGCCCACTGGGCTGGAATGGAAGAGCATTTGAATTCTCACTTTGGTGCAGAGCATTAGCACATTCACCCTTTGTTGACGTCAGGTCAAGGAACCCAAGTTAGCTTGTGAACCAAGTTTTTCCCTGGAATAAACATAATATGTGTACTTGGCTCGGAGGTCAGCTGTTAAAAATGATTTTTTTTTTTCCAGTAGGATCAGGTATTCAGATTTAGGAAACATCTAAGTGGAGCCAATTTAGACATTTAATCAAAGCAAAATCTATTCTAAAAAAAAAATAAGATCTCATTATAGATTCACAGATCTATGTATTTGTGTGCTCAAGGATAATAATAATACTGGGATATGTTTCAGAGAAAAGAGATGAGTAAAAATAAGAAAAAATGTAATGGATTTGAGCCCAAGTAAATTAAACTCTATTATTTAATTATAGTATCTGACTGTGAATATAAATGAAAGATATAGAGCAAGAATTTTTTCTACAGTTTGGATCATTGAAGATTCATGACTAAAAGGAGAAATCTTTCACTCAGAGCTACAAGCTAGAGATTTGATCCTTCACAAAATGAATCAGGGAGTATAAAATATTTTGGGAATTGAGGACAGTCCCTTTTGGACACACTCAAATGTTTTTACATCTAAAGTGAGTAAAAACTGCATACTGTGGAAAATACGTGAGTGTCCTTCAATTTGCCATTCTGTGGTAACTCGAATATATGGGAAATATTCACTGATACACAATGAAAAAGGACATGCTAACTCTTGCAATTTTATTTTTGGAACTTCTTGTGGGCCAGCGTCTGCAATAATATTCGTGGTTGGGCTATTTGTTTGTTATCAATTGATAGTTTTGGCAAGTGGGTAAGTTTAAACTCCAGTGTCCTGGTTAAATTCTCATGTAGAAGAGTTATGATGGTCCATCTGCCATGTTCTTATTTTGCCTTCCTTAAGGAAGTGAAGTATAACTGCATTCTCAAGCAGATTGTTGACACACTTCAGATTTTAAAAAAAAAAAAACTAATATTTTTACTATATAGTTCAGTAACAGTAATCTCAGTTCTAAGCTCAACTCTGTTACTATCTTGCCTATGACCTTATTCAAGTTAACTTCATCTCTAAGATGTATTTTATGTAAAAGGTGAACAATAGCCTAGGTAATTGTTAAACCTTCTTATAATTTTAACAGACTATGAATTATTGATGGTCCTTAATAAATAAAATAAATAGAAAATTTGCCCCAGTGTCAACAACTTTTCAGTTTTATATTCATTTTAGTGCATGAGAAAACATTCTCTTAGGCATTACCTTTAATGTTGTCTATTCAAAAAAGTATACATCAAATGATAGAAATTGTGGTGTTTCAAATCAGTCAGGTTTTTTCCCCCCTGACTAATCTCAATTAATTTCTCAGTTCTCTTTTTAATGGAGGTCTGACTGCATGTGTACTTCTAGATGGGAAAGCAGGAGAGTTTGGGGAGAAACAGGAAGAATATCACACATAACTACTTTTATTCTGATGTTTAAAGTTTTAATGTACTAATCTCACCAATTTGCAGAAATATTCAATAGGGCATGCATGGTTCATGGTGCATTTCACTCAGACTGGTAAAATGATGACACCATCAGACTATGACAAATTATGTGCATGTAATGTCAAACCTAAAGCAACTGCTAAAAAGTCTATACAAAGAGATGCTCAGAAACACTATAAATAAATCAAAATCGAATTAGAAAAAATATTGAAAGAAAAAGCCAGAGAAATAAAAAATAGAAAAAATGAAAAAATTGCAGATTTTAGCCCTAACACATTGTTAATTACATTAAATATAAGTGGTCTAAGTACAACAATTAAAAGATATATTGTCAGAGTGTATTAAAAAAATTGAAACCAAATATATACTGTCTATAAGAAATTATCTTCAATTATAATGATGTAGGCAGGTTGAAAATAAAAGGATGGGTAAAGATGTATTATGCAAACATTAATGAAAAGAAAGCAGGAGTTTTAATATTGATATAAGCAGCAATAGACTTTGGAGCAAAAATATTACCAGTGATAAAGAAGGGTATTACATAATAATGAAAGAGTTGCTCCATCAAAAATACAAGGCAATCCTAAATGTGATGCTCTAAATTACTGAGTTGCAAAATAACATGAAGCAAAAAATGACAGATTTGAAAAGAGAAATAATAGACAAATTCACCAATATAGTTGAAGATTTCAGTACCTCTATTCATTAATTGATGGAGAACTAGAGGCAAAATAGCAAGGACACGGAAAGCTCGAGAGCATCTGTAACCAACAGACTGTAATGGACACTTCACTCGGCAGCAGCAAAACACACATTCTTTTCATGTGACTATGGAACATATACACATATAGACACTATCCTGTACCAGAAAACACACCTCGACAAATTTAAAGAATTAAAATCATATGGAATATAATCTTTGACTGCCATGGAATCCAATTAGAAATTAATAACAGAAATATAACAGGAAACTCTCTGGACACTTGTAAACTAAGCAGCATACATGTAAATAATCCATAGGTCACAAAGGAAGTCTCAAGGATCATAAAAAATACATTGCACTGAATGAAAATAAAAATACAATGTCTAAATTTGTGGGTCACAGGTAAGAAGTGCTGAAAGGGAAGTTCATAGCACCAAATGTATATCTCAGAAAAAGTTTCAAATTAATAATCTAAGCTCCCACTTAAAGGTCCTAGAAAAGAAAAGCTGAATATAACTAAAGCAAGCAGAAGAAAGGAAATAATAATGTTAAGAACAAAATCAATATAAATGAAAATGGAAAAACAATCAATTTTTGAAACCTAGTTATTTGAAATAAAATTGACAAGCCTCTAGCAAGGCTAACAAAGAAAAAAGAGAAACACAAATTGCCAATATCAGGAATGAGAAAGGGTTGATCTCTACAGATCCTGCAGACGTCAAAAGGGTTTTATGGGAATACTACAAACAATGCCACACACACAAATTTGACAATTTAGATGAAATGGACCAAGTTCTTAAAAAACAAAAAGTATCACAGCTCACCCAGTATTAAATAGATAATCTGAATAGCCCTATAACTAATAAGGAAATTGAACCTATAATTTTAAAACTTTCAAAACAGAGTACCCAGCTCCAGATGGTTTCACTAGAGAATTCTAACATGTTTAAAGAAGTAACACCAATAGTACACAGTCTAATCCAGAAAACCACTCATTTTATGGAATTAATATTATACAGATACCAAAATCAGACAAACACAGTATAAGAAAAGAAAACTAGAGACCAATATCCCTCATGAATACAAACACAAAACTCCTTAACACAACATTAGCAAATAGAATTCAGCAATTTATTAAAAAGAATGATCCATAGAAGGAAAAAATATTGGTAAATTAGACTGTCGAAATTTAAAACTTTGTCAAAATTAAATTTTTTTTTTTAAGAAAAGGATGAAAAAACAAGCTACAGACTGGGAGAAAATATTTGCCGACCACCATCTGACAAAAGACTAGTATTATGAGTTATAAACTCTCAAAACTCTATGATAAAAATAAACAGTCCAATTAGAAAATGGACAAAAGTCATGAAGAAACATTTCCTGGGAGAAGATGTATAGATAACAAGCACACGAGAAGATATTTAACATCATTTATCCTTAGAGAAAAGCAGAATGGCTCAAATAAAAATAATGACATCACCAAACTGGCAGGCATGCACAGAAACTGACTCACCCATGCACTGCTGCCGGCGCAGATGTAAAATGGTGCAGCTATTCTGCAAAAACGGTTTGGCAGGTTTTTAAAGAAAATTTAACATGCAACTACCATACAATTCAGCAATTGCACTCCTGGGCATTTATCCCAGAGAAAGGAAAACTTATGTTCACACAAAAACCTGTATACAAATGTTTATAGCAGTTTTATTCGTAATAACCCCAAACTGGAAACGACTCAGTGTCCTTCAATGAGGGAATGGTTAAATGATTCATACCATAGAATACTACTCAGCAATAAAAATTAATGGACTATTGATAGACAACAACCTGGTTAGAGCTCTAGATAATTATGTTGCATTTATGATTTCATTTATACAATGTTCTTGAAATGACAAATTATAGAAATTGTGAATAGAGTAATGGTTTCTAGATTTTAAGGAGAAAGTGGGGTGGGAGGGAAATGGGTGTGGCTATTAAAAGGCAACATGAGGAGTTCCTATGGTAATGGAAATGTTCTGTATCTTAATTGTGTTAATGTAATTGTCTTGGTTTTGATGTCGTGCTATAGCTTTACAAGATGTTTGTTACCTTTGGAGGAAAGTGGGTAAAGAATACACAGGATCTCTTTGTGTCATTTCTTATAAATGCATGTGAATCTACAGTTACCTACCCCAAATGAAAATGCTTCCTTAAGAAGGAAGACAACCTCTAATGGATTTTGGATTAAAATCCAAAGCCTTCCATTGGCCGTTTACAGCCTCATTCATTTCCTACTTCTCTCTCTCTCACACACACACATCATGCCGCATGCAGCTACAGTGGCCTTTTTACTGTTCCTGAACATGCTTAGCAAGCCCTCACCACAAGCCTCGATCGAGTAGTCCCCTCTTATCTGTGGGGGGTACGTTCCAAAATGCCCTGTGGATACCTGAAACCATGGGAGGCCCTGACCCCTACATATGCTGTTTTTTCCTAAATGTATATACCTCTGATAAAATTTAATTTGTAAATTAGGCACAGTAAAGATTAACAACAAAAGCTAATAATAAACTAGAATAATTATACTGTAAGAAAAGTTCTATAAATGTTTCTCTGTCTCTCAAGATATAGTATTGTCCTGTACTCACTCTTCTTATGATGTGAGATGATACAGTGTCTTTGTGTTGAGGTGAAGTGAGGCACTCAGAACAGCATACAATTTAAAACTTATGAACTGTTTCTTTCTGAAATTTTTAATTTAATATTTTGAGACTGTAGTTGACCACTGGTAACTGAAGCCACAGGAAGTGAAACCTTGAATCAGAGGGAACCACTGTAGTTGTTATTCCTTCTGTCTGGAAAGCTCCTCCCTCTGGCTTACTCTCTTCATCCTGGTCTCTGCTTAAATGTCACTTTATCAGAGAGGTTTTTTCTTGAACACCCTATCTAAAATAGTGTCCTTGTCACAATTGATTCTTCTACCTGGATTTATTTATTTTTCTCTCATTAGACACAGATTTGGTGTCTTTAAAATTCCAACTTCCTAGGATAGAAAACCTTAAATTTCCTACTATGCCTCTCTTTTCTGTGTTCTAGGATTTGGAGCATTTGATTTTAAAAACAAACCAAGCATACTGATGTACTTTAGTCTTTCCTTTTGCCGATGGCTTTGTATCTGTCTAGATGGAATTTAAGGGTTCTGTAGAGCATAGTACATGTTCTGTATTCTGCCATGTTCAGCTTATCACAATCCACTGGTGCTTTCCCGAATAACTGTTTTAGTCAGCCTTGTCTCCACATGCCATGAATCTGCCTCTAAATGACTTAGCTCTTATTCTGTTCTAGGCTTTTTAATCAGTCCACGGTGTAAAGACACGCTTCAAGAGGATCCTTAGAAATCTTGGACAAGCTTCCCGCATGTGGCAGGTATGTGTCTGTCTAGACGCTGAGTGTGCAAAAAATGTAACTATCTTTATTTTTTGTAGATAAATCTAAATTATATATAGATTCTTCCTTTAACTGTGTGGCAACAATCTGAGATTGCATCTGAGTTCTAGGTGAGTTTATGAGGTATCAACTTTTGAGATGTGGTGTATCTCCTCCTTGGCTGACTAAATGGGGAAAGCAGCACAATTCAAGAAAAAGAAAATAAAATACTTTAAATATTATATTCAATATGATAAAATATTGCCTTTCTCTTGTGAGTATCTACCATGCGATTTTCAATCTTTATCATGGCACTGAATCCTTTATATTAAGGATTTGACATTTGAGGAAACCAGGTATGTTATTAGTTCACTACAGCTGCCATAACAATGTACCACAAACAGAATGTTTTAAATGACAGAAATTTATATTCTCAGATATGGAAGGTAGAAGTCTGAAATCAAGGTGTCAAAAAGTTTGGTTCTTTCTAAGGGCTGTGAGAGAAGAATCTCTTCAAGCCCTTCTTGGCTAATAGATAGCATTTTCTCCCTACCTCTTTACATCATCTTTCTGCTATGAGTGTGTCTCTATGTCCAAATTTCCTTTTTGCATAAGAATACCAGTCATATTGGTTTAGGGCCCACATAGTGACCTCTTCTTAGCTAATGGTATCTACAATGACTCTGTTTTCAAATGTCACATTCTGGGATACTTGGTGTTAGGATTTCAATATAATGAATTTTGGAGGAGATGCAATTCAACCCATAATTCCACAATTCAAAGAGGCTCCCTGGCTTCAATGGCTCACAGAGACCTTGAGATGTTATTGCAGGGATTCGGCACCATGACTGTGTGACTCTAGAGCTTGCGTTTGTTCTGTTGTACTACATTTCATCTCAGGCAACTCTTGCATGAAGGCTTGTTTGGTGGGGAGAGAGTGTCTTTCAACAACCAAACTAAGGCTGAATGAGGTGTAGGTCCATTTAGGAAATTAACTCTTTCTTAGACATAGGTCGTGGCATTGCATGAACTGAGAATAACTTGCCTTATATGAAGGAAAAACAGGAGCATGCTTGGGGAGAGATCCAGTCTAAGACCATCATACCATAGCTAGAAATGAATTTATACCTGAACTAGAGGTATAGATTTTGCCAGGATTCAAATGGCTCTGAAGCTACTAAGAGCATGTCAACTTCAGTTTGGTAGTGTTATTCTTATGCCTAGTGGCTTACATTTTTGGTGTTCTTGACCTGTATTTATGTCTAAATATGCCTATGTGTATGTCGTCTGCTTCTCATACAGTATAGTTAAATGATATATACTAAACATTTAAATCATGCAAAAGAAAAAGAGAAAAATCTGTGCTATAAAGTTTCTACAGACATTTACTGGGTAATGATAATGATAGCGTTACTAAAGAATACAATATGTTCAGCTTCAATAAGGATTATATTCAAGATAATTATCAGATTATTTTGTATATTTTCCTATTTAAAACATTTCTTAGTGCATCCTACGTGGGACATAGGAATTGTAATAGTGCTTTGGAAAAGTGGCTTTGTGCATATGAACACAATTTGAGTCTAAAGTATTCATCACTATTTTATTCCAGATGGCAAAAATTTTTTATTATTTCTTTCAGTTAGTGCCTGAAATATATACCTACAGAAATGAATTCATTGTAAGATTTTCTTGCCAAAACTCTAATAGATGCTCACTTACTGAGAAATATGTGTGCTGAAAAATATTTAAGAAAAATACCCTTTAATGAAGTTGCACTAATGATATTTATTTAGCTAATTGTGTACAGGGATCTAAACATGATTTCAAGTAGACTGTTAGCCATATAAATAAATCTGGCACAGGTGTGCAGAGTTTTGAAAATTAGATAGCAGATCTAATGAAAACTAGAGTAAGCATCAAAGAAATATTTTATTGTAAATTCAATTTCCCATTTATAAAACAAATATAGCCACATAATAAAAAATATTTTTAAATAAGGGTAAAAAACTTGCTAACAATATCCATAAGCAAAAGCAATGAAAGTAACCTTTTGATATATTTGCTTTTCCTTTATTTTTTTTTGTTCATTTGTTCAACTGAGGATAACTAGTACTTACTTAACACAGACACCTGGGAAATAAGGATAGCTGGGACAAGATTTCTGCCCTGAGTAAGCATTGGATTTCTCGGGGGAGAGAGACAGTGAATGAGTCCTTGTAATAGGTGATAAGTGTAATACTGGAAGATCGTGGACCAACGAACTGGATATTGACTCTATTGTCAGTCTGGGAAGGCTTTGACAGGTAAGTTAGGATAGAAAAACAGGAAGAAATATGTTAGCCAGAAAAGAGAAAATACATTTTTGTTTGAGGAAAGAATATCTGCTAAGGTATAGGAAGATTGAAATAATGTCATAAAGGAACTCTAAACAATGTAGCATGTCTGAAACAACAGAGCAGAGGTCGGAGAATTGGAGATAATATCATGGAAGGATTAGTGTTATATATCCCATTGGTAAGAAAAGTTTTAAGTAGGAAAAGAACGTTTAGAATTTCATTTTAAAATTAATCTTTCGCAATATAATTGGATGGATGGCTTAGAAATTACAGACCTTAGGAACTAAGGGTTTGGTAAGGAGCCAGATACACACATACACCCCCCCCACCACCACCACACACACCAAGAAGTGAAATACAGTTTAAATAAATGACACTTGCATTGCATTGGCCTCTAGCAGTATTTTGGTAGGGACTCTAAAATCTGTTCTCATGGTCATGTTTAATAAAATTTTCAAAAAGTATGAGTTTTTAACTTCAATTAGTTGTGAGCACTTTCTCTTTCCAAATTTCCCTGCTGTTATGTATGCTCCTTTAAATGTTGGCATTGGTGACACCAATTTTGTCTTCACAATTTTATATTCTGTGTCTTTAAAAGGGCCCCCATGTTGTATAAGCTTAAGCCTCGCCTTGCAGATCCAGCCCCTCGGTGATATTGCAGCAGTCCAGAAGAGAAATGGCAGGTTCTTAAACCAAGGCAGTAGTTGTAGAGATGAAGAAGAAAAAGATGAGAAGACAGGGTGAAGAATTGTTGGCTCTGTTGTTGTTAGAGAAGTATAATGCCAAGATTTCTCATTTCTATAGCTTGGTGAGTGGTAGGGCTGTGAAGAGAAAAAAATGGTAAGAGCAGGTCATTATTGTAAATAACAATTTATTGAACATCTTTATGTGTGTGTATGTTTCATATTTTTGGATTTACAAAAGTGAATTTACCATATCATAGCGTATATGTATTTTAATGGATTTTGTTATCTATTACCAAATTGCTTTCCAAGTAGATTGTGCCATCTAACACTGCTACGGCTAGTGTATAAATGAGTTTTCTTGCCTACTTCTACTAGCCCTGGACATTATAATTTTCAAACTAAATTATTGGGTAAAATCAGTACCTCCTTTTCATTTTACTCTGAGGTGAGATAAATACCATCCATTATTGTGAGCTCTCCATAGGAATCTATTTTCAATGGGTAGTTATTGTGGTCTTTTCCTGTTAGTAACTTAGGAAGCATTAGGAGGTAGTTGTAAATCTTTTATATAAGTAGTTATGTTATATACTCTAAATGCATGCACCTATACATATATTACAAAAGCTTAAATATGTGAGGCTAAAACGACTTTGTAGATCAGATAGTTTGAGACCAGATATCAGAAAATTTTTCTGATAAGGACCAGATAATAAATATTTTAAGCTTCGTAAGCTAGGAAGTAAAATTGAGGATACTATGTAAATAATTTAAGAGGGAAAAAATTTTCCACAAAATTTTTATTAACATAGTTCAAAGCGTAATAATAATTGAGTAAAATAATGAGAAAAATGAATTATTTTTTGGGGAGGAGACTTAATTATAGTTCAATGATAATGTTCTCTATCATCAAATTGATTTAAGTGTTAATTCATTAAGCCATTCTTATTCCACAGGTGGTGAGCTGGATTTGGATCACAGGCCAACTGTGCCAGCCCTTGTTTTAGACAGTGATACTTAAAAGTCATTTTTCCATTAAGCTTTGTTAAATATTTATTTAATAATAAATTTCAGTTCAGTTGCATACTTTATTTGAACCTATGTAATCTGCAACTTGCAAAACAACCAAAATGCAGGTGCACATGTGTGTATGTGCATGTGTAGTGTGTATGTGTGTGAGACATGTGTATGGGGCATAGGTGGTTTTGTTTTGCATTGCCAGTGATATTTGGTATATATCTGGGGTAGCAATACTATTACACTGAAGCATATTGTCTGTTTAGGTTAAGAGACCAGAGAAGCCAAACAGGAAACTAGACTTGACAGGTCCAAATTTGGTCTGTTGATGTATGTATTGGAATGACTTGGAATGTTGCCAGTTGTTGACTTTGAGTTAAGTATAATTGGTTTTGTTTCTGGAAACTTTGGGTTGGGAGGGGTGGGGCATTGTGCTTCAGTGTTAGCTTTGCAGTTACTCAGCAACTTCCTAAAATGTTTTAATTCTTTCCCCACCTTCCCTCATAAACCTGATATCTTGAAATATTTTTTATAATTCACATTTCGTTTGCTAATGTTTTTTGGGGCAAGGCCACCCAGGCCTATGGTTTAAAAAGAAAAGAAGGAGGAATGAAGAAAATAAACAAAATGGAAAGATGTGAAACACTGAAAAGCTAATAAATAGGTCATTTTACCCATTTCAGAGACTGGGCCATCTATCATTGAAGGTTCACCTGGAAATTGATTTCTAACTCTAAGGCTATTTTTTCCCTTTAAATTCCTAACAAATGGTTCAGGAAGTCTATTAAACTTGGATATGTTTAGCTACTTTCA
Source organism: Eonycteris spelaea (assembly GCA_003508835.1). Taxonomy (NCBI): domain Eukaryota; kingdom Metazoa; phylum Chordata; class Mammalia; order Chiroptera; family Pteropodidae; genus Eonycteris; species Eonycteris spelaea. The sequence continues at coordinate 2,610,281 of PUFA01000053.1, forward strand.
TGAGCATGCTGAATTATGGATTGGATTTCTTAAGAACTGAAGATTAGATTGAAAGTTTATGTTTTATCTTTTTAGTCAATATGGGTAAATACTCAAAGAGAATTCAAATGAATAAACTCTGTATGAAAACCTTATTTTAAAACTGTAAAAACTTATATTACTGGTATGTAGAATATTTTGATTTAATATTTTGTTCAATGGTTAATATGTTATACCTATTTATACAACAAATATGGCTATGTGAATTTTTTAGAGATAATGTGTTATTACATTGTAATTTGTTTTTGAGAGTCAGCACAGGAGAAAAATTCCATCAAAATTAAATTTATAGTTATTTCTTTTTCTTATTCATTTCCATGGTTCTTTGGAAAATAAAGTTCCAAATGTATATTTCCATAGTTTCCCTGCCAATGGCTAGCTTAGTCTGCTCTTCTTAACCATTATCTTGTTTTTTAGCTGCTAAAATATGTACCAATTAAAAAATATTTCATTCCACATTTTGTTTATACTTTAGATACAGAAGGTTTTTTTTTTTAAGAAAATTGATATTAACAGTTTTATAATTTCAAGAACAAAATTTGCTCCAAACACCATTCTTTTTTATTTTTCATTGAATTCTCCAATTACTGTTAATTACCAATTGGAATCACTATGTCTTAAAATAAATTCTTTTAGTAGGTATTTATAATCACACTATTGACAAATATCTGACATTTGTTATTTAAAAAACATTTGCTCAACTAGAAAAGCAGTAAATTGTTTTACCAGAGGAAAAACTTAGCTTTACATCCCTTTTCTCCTGAGTTATTTCTCGGATTTGGGGAGAAGCTGTAGGCGGTGGGTTCAAATGACCACATATCGTGTAAACTTTGCAAAGTAGCTATTTTAACTGCCTTCATTTATGACCAGTGCCTCTACTTTAACTTTCTTCATTCCTGTCCTGGTTTGCAGTTGCATTGGAGAGACCGTGATTTTGTTTCGGTGTGTGTGGGTGGAGGTCCACCAAAGAGGGGATTACTAGGGATGTCCTGATTTTAAATTAAGTGGGATATAGTTATGTTGTTTGCAAACACTTCTATATATAGTAAAGTATTGATGATGTTTGCCAATTCCACTTTGCCAATTCACTAGAGTGTTGTGACACACAGTGAGGAGCCGGAGGCCATATTGTCCTACGGACACACATCCTATAGCACTGACACCTGACATACGTGGGTGGAGGGAAGAAACTAGGTTTGAAATATACAGAGCCAGAATCCACTCTGTGGAAAATCTCTCTTATTATTAGATGTGTAATATTATAAATAGAGGATATGGTTTGTATCAATGCCCAGTCACAATAGAAATTCTTTCCTGGCAGGAATTTAATGACTAATGCAGTTTACACTACTATTAACACATTATAAATATTTTTCTTTTTTGATGGATATTACAGAAATAGGATTTCTCCAATATCTGTGTTTTTATGGCACAAATTTATAGCAATAATGCAAGCAGCAGGTAGCACTGCGTCTGTGCAGTTGCGTGTTTTTTGAATCCCAACTATGTATAGTTAAAAACAAATTTTGATTAAACATACTAAATAAAAGAATAGATTATCTTTCTATTTTCTCTGTAGAAAATATTTACACAAGAGGCAATCAAAGACTATGCAGCCAATAACTGCAGGGAAAAAAAACATTAGAGAGTGTGGTCAGGGAGCTAATTAATATGAATATTATGTGTTTTTTTCCAGATTTTTTGTGATGTTTATGATATTTCTCAGTGTTTTGAAGAAGTAAGTTATTGGAATTTTTATTGTAAATAAATATTCACTTTCATGTTAAATTAAAAATTTTAATTTGTATTCTTATTCTAAAATTGCATAAGCTTTGAACCCTCACAAAACCTGGGTCCACAGAATAAATACTTATTAAATATTTAGATACTGTGAAGGTCACTTTTAGCCTAGCATAGAGCCTATAAAATTATGGTTTATAATTTTCACTCATCATGTTTTTGGGATTGAATGCCTCTTTATAATAATAATTCGTTATTTTCAATGATGACTAGAACTTCTTTATATGGGTATTAAATAATGTCTGTAAGCTATGGCTAAGAATAATTTCTCCCTTCTCGGGTGACAAATCACTCATTCTACAAAGCATTTTCTTATGGGTGAAAAACTAAAAAATCCTTCATTTAACCAGGGATTTGATGTATGGAAATAGTATTTAACTTATGACTCTTTCAGCCATCTTTTCTGGTTTAACTTGTTGAAACAGGAAAAAAAAAAAAAGGAAGAAAGAAGGAAGGAGAACAGGGGAAGGAAGGAGAGGGGAGAGAGGGAAAAAGAAAGCCTCATAAGTCAGAAGGCATTCTGGTCTGAATGGGATTATAATGTTGTCATGGTAGGAGAGTCTCTAACAAGGGCTTCAAATTTCAAAAAGCAGCCAGGATGTAATTAGCCAATGGTACTCCTGGGAAAGTAGTAGCAAAGTACTGTTAAGGTTCTCTCTATATAAGTCCTTCCCTATAGTACATTTCAAAGAAAAATTCATGTAGGTAATACATTTGTTTTGAGATGATGGTGTCTACCTGTGTTTTAAATAACTCCTTGTCACAGGACAGTATTTATGTTTTGAGGAATCAATCTCAACATCTTCCTTTGGTAAACACATTTTACATTTTAACATTTTAGCTATCATCACAAAACTGCTATGTTTTAAGCATCTCTGTTCTCACCTGTATTCCAGTTGTACCTGGATATTTAGACATACTCTAAACACAGACAGACAACCCCTTTTTAAATAATCCATTTTTGGCTCACAGATGAGCAAGAGTTCACAAAGATGTATCCAGGGATAACTGTTCCTGCATTATTCACCTGATTACTCCTAGGTGTGTTGATGGATGACTTGAAATGTGTTAGCTGGAGGAAGCCTGAGTGTGGATGAAGGACCAAGCTGGGGTTGCTGCTGTGCCAGCATCAACAGGGTTAACCAGACTTGCCAGCATGAACAATGGAAACAGGACAGCTCTAAATGAAATGAGCTGAATATTTCATTCGGCCACTCAGCTGCCTGCTCCAATTGCCTCCTTTACAAAAATAAGAGCTTAATCTAAAGTGACAACAACATCAGTTTCTGTGTGCTCCAGTCACACTGAACATGACTTCCTTAACATAAACACTATTTACATGGGCCGTTTGGATATAGCGGGGAATCAGGAGCGTGCCCAGCTAAGACACAGGGTACAATGAAGGACGAGGAGCAGGCAGCTGAGAATTAACATCAGCAAATGAAAGCCTGACCCTCAGAGGGCATGTCCCTGATACGTTTTAAAATGAGAGAGCATTGCACCAGTAACCTTAGTTTTTGTAAAGACTATGCCATTTAAAATAAAATAGCACCTTTTCAGTTTAGACACTTAACCAAATGCATTATGTCTGACCCATTTTACAACTTATGTGACATGAGTGGATGGATCCCTAGCTGCAATTATCAGAATCTTTCAAACAATTGCAACCAATAACCTTCCTCCTCAGACTCCTTCTCATAGCAGTCAGCACTTCGTCGGGATAAAGAGGGCATTTCGTTCAGTGAGGGCAGGCCAAACAGAGCCGTCAGGGGGGTGGGAAAGAATACATGACCCTTGAACTGAGGCTTTGATGTCAGTACTAGTGTTACCCAGGAAATCCCTGTTCGAAAGTGGTTTTCAGCTTGAGAGTTCTTGAAGATTAGAAGCAGGAGTTTGACAAGGCACCAGCCTGTCAGGATCCACGCAAAACAAAACAAAACAAAACAAAACAAGTTACTTATTTCCAGCACCAAAGAATAGATAATGAGGGAGATAGCTATCCTGAATATACAGTATTGATGATATATTTTCATAAGGAGGATGTTATAGAATTACTTTCATTATGCTAGTCACACTCTGGGAACTTTAGGGGTTACATAATGTAGAGATATGTAAATTAATCCTATTGGAATTATTGTCAGTTAATGGGATTCAGTGGTTTCTCCTTCAGCGTCATAGAAAAGGAAAGTAAGACACAGAGAACTTTCTTATCCATTGAAGTCACACAGCAAATCAGAAAGCAATAGGGAAAGAATTTTTTTTACCAATTATTTCTACTCCTTTGAGTCACCATTAATACTCTCATTTTTAAAATGGCTTTTCTCTTAAAATTACCTTGATTGAGCCTTGTAGGTGGCTGATACCAGACACTGATTTGTGGCTTCTGGGATCTGAAGACCTGAGGCTGCTGACAAAACGGTAGCTCTTTTAAAAATGTACTTCATTGTTATCTGTTCTCACCCTCCAGGCTTTATGTCTGAATGAATGCCCCCACAGTCCTCACTCCTGTGTGGGCACATTTTGGAGAAAGCTCTTATTCACTAAGAAAGAGACTGATCACTTAAAATAAGTTTTTTTTTTTTTTTTAAGAGAAGTGTAATGAGTGAAAGGAAGAAAAATGGGAGAATTATCAATATCTAGCTGGCCTTAATAGACTACTCATTAATCAACAGGCATTTACTGAGAATCTATGAGATCATCAAGCATTATGTTAGGGGAGAGAAAATTATCTCTGACCTCTTGAAGCCCACCATCTAGTGAAAAGTTTTATCATAATTTGGAAAAAAAAAAAAAAACCTTTAGACTTTTGCAGAAAGCCAATAAGAATATTATGGCTGTAAAAAAATTAAAATACTAGATTTGTTTGAAATAATGCTCTTCTACTGTGTTTTTTCTTTATTTTTAACTTAAAGGAAATGTGAACAAGAGGACATTTTTTTTGTTCACCTCTTGTTAAGCATTGATCAGCTCTTTCAGATACTAGTCTAGATGTACCCCCAAAAGAATTACATGTGTTTTCTCACAATCTGATTGGATACCAATACTTGTAGAAATATCAATTGTACACCTTGGTAAGTGCCTTAATAAGACAGGTACCAAATGCTGCAGAGGAGAGGTAGGAATAACTACACCTGTTCTGTGAGACCTCTTCAAATGACAAGGACCTTGACATCTATCCCCAATAGTCTAAGTCTTTCTTTGTTTGGACAGTCAACAAATGTTCAGCCAGCAATGGCAATGCTAATGGGGATGGGGTCCCTGTACAGATTAGGTTTGGGAGGCAGCCTCTGCACAGATTATTGAAGTCAGAATTTGCTGAAGGCACAGGAGAAGCAAATCTGCGCCTGGTACTTCTGTGGTCTGTCTTGGCATCAGCCATCAACAGTAAGATTCTCGATGACCTCTTTTTTTTTTTCTCAAAGACTTGCCTTCTCTTGGATACCTCTACTTCTTTGTTACTCTTAATAGAAAGGGGCATGATTAGCCAGAGAGAAGTGCAGGATTTCTCTTGGTGTAAGTGATAAAACTCACTTTGAAGAATTTCAGGACTCCAATGAGAAAATTCTGAAATAGACTCAGGTGGTCCACTGTCTTTTCCGTTTCCTTTCAGTCACCTTTCCTCTAATTACTTAATAGTGGGCAGGGTCTCAGTTCTAAAATACTCTTGTGTATCATTAACCAAGTCACTATAGTTTTATGTTCTTACAGTATAGGAAGTTTTAAGACTATTTTGCCATCCTTATTCTCATGCAGATGCATATAGACCATTTCTTGTAAAATGAATCATAAAAACCTTTTCTTTCCTCTGCTATTTTCATTTTAAACACCGAGGGAAAGATGTACTTATTGTGTTGTATCTGTTGTATTTGGTCTTATCTCTCTTCTTTGAAGATGAGGGACAAATTTTTTCTCATGCTAAAATAGAAGATAGTATTGTGTCATAATTTTTTAAACAATAGAAGACTTTTGCTATTTTTAATATATCTTTCACACTGAGTACTAGCTTTCATAAAAATGACCATGTTTTAAAGCATAATCCAGATATCAGATTATATATCTCACAAGTTTCTTCTTAATCACTTAATATTTTATTGTACGTTTTGTACAGTTAATTATTAGCAAAAGAGTTAATTTTCATATCTCATTCAAACATCTAGTGTTTGGGGGAGGGGTGGAGGCAAGTAGTAGATTTAGTACAGGTGACCCTCAAGCTGTTTATTCTCCAAGCCCTTGCAAAACCCTTTCCTATAATATTGAGTTGTCATTCTGTTATTTCCCACCTTGATTGGCCAATAATTGTGTCCCATCCGCAAGACCACAACCCAAAAAGTCAGTGTTGCAAATTTGCAGCAGCTGTTGCTGCAGAAGGTAAATGCCGTGCAGATATTGATGAGCTTGCTAATTTGTTTAGTAGACAGAATTTAGAATGGGGAACAGAATTTGTCTGCTAGCTGTCATCATCCATCAGCCCCAGGCTGCCCCAGGCACTGGGTTTGCTTTTTGCCAGATTCTAATTTTGCTTTATTTTCCTTAGCTTCAATCTACTTTATTCATTTATTATAATTGGGAGAGTGGTGGTTGAGATAGGAAAAAAAAATACCCATGCCTCACACTTGAGATTGAAGGCTCTCATATGTTGCTGTTCTTTGATATCAGAGGATTGAGACTGGACCTTTTGGTTTGTTGATTGATCCAGTTAGTAAATGAAGGCTGTGCTCTCATGTAGGGGTCCCAATGTACTGTGTGACTGGAAGACTCACCAAAGTGGCTCTCAAGCCTACGTGTTTCTTCCTGTCTCCACCAAGATCAGAATTTATATTATTAGATTTCTTTCTTTGGAGCTTACATTCAATTCATTTAGAAATTATTGTTTCGAGCATCCACTTTGTGTTATTATTATAGATGTTGGAAATATATTGGTGAAGAAGATAGGAAAAAACTCTGCTCTGAAAGTTCTTAGACTTTAGAGTGAGGGTAGAAATAAGAAAACAAATATACCATATTTCAAGATAGTGATAAATTAAATGCAGGAAATAAAACAAAATAAGGAGTAGAGTTGGAAGTGCTGCTTTAGATAAGGAGGCAAGGAAAAGTTCTCCAAAGAGATGACCTCTGAGTCCTGAGTGATAACAAGTCATGTGAAAATCTATGGGGAGACTTTAGGGAGAGGAAATGGTAAAGGTAAAGACTGGGAAGAGACAATGAGTATATTAAGTTTTAGGAACAGCAAGAAAGCCTGTATAGTTAAAGCAGGTGGTAGGAGGAAGGGTGAGAGGGAGTATTAGGGAGATGAAATTAGAGAGAGGAAGGGAGGATTAGGTCATGTGGATTTTATTCTAAGTGTGATGGGAAGCTGGTTGTTATTGAAGGAATGACTTGATCAGATGCACATTTTAAAAAGCTTACTCTGGCTACTGTGTGGAGAATATACTGTAGGGGGACAAAAGTGGAAACAGGGAAATCAGTGAGGAGACCATTAGAGCAATCCAGTGACAGTTGATTATGGCTTGTACTAGAGTGACAGTAGTGAAATGATGAGAAGTAGTCAAAATTTTATATATTTTGCATAGCTCTAGCTGATGGTCTGAATGTGGATGGGTGCAGAAAGAACAATCAAGGATAATATTTAAATGTTTTGATGTCAAGCACCGAATGGTCAGAGTATCCATAATTAGCCTGTACATAATTGGGAAATGATATAGATTGGGCTGAGGTGGTTACAAACTAGACTTTGTTGACTTGTTGTTGGTAAAATTTGAAATAGCATGTCGAAGAAAGGAAATGCCAAAAGATTCAAGATGAATAAATGTTATCCTGAATTTAAAATGGGAGAAAAGGTTATAATTTTAAAATGCTATGTTTTAAGGAATTTAGTAAAATTCTAGATTGCATTATTATATAGGTCATTTCTAAACACTTAGAGGGAAAACAGTGTTCACCAGAAGCTGTACACACATTCTCTGAGATCCAATCATGCAAAATTAACTTCTTTTTAATAGAGCTACACTATTATCAGATGTCATTATTTATAAAATATAGTTTTATATCATAAAATTCTGAGACTCTAAGAAGGAAATTGGTTTGGTTAAAAGTATGTTAATACAGACTAGTAGCTGAAGAACCATATCTAAAGGATATAAATTAGTGTTTGGTTATTAGCCTGAAGAGTGGTCTATAGTCAGGTGGCAAACATTCTAGTCATTGGCTTATCTTCTTTGTTTTTATTAAGAGCTTTGATGAAGGAAGAAAGACAGCAAGGAAACTAACACTTTGACCTTTTCTGACAAGGATACTTGGTACTTTACTCATTTTATCTCATTTGGTGCATAGGAAGTCAGTGATAGGCTCATTGTGGGCCAAAACTTAACGAGATGAAATTTAATAGTGTTAAAGTAGTTTTACATGTAATTTTTAAAAATCAATTGATCAGTAATAGGTAAGGGATCTCTGAATTGATATTCCATTGTCAAGACATTTTATGTTCCATGTAAGCCATAGTAGGACATAGCTGCTCAAACAGGAGGTAGTGTCACTTCTAACAGCACTGAGAGAAGAAATATGGTGTCCATAGCCAATGACATAATCGCCTAGTAAAATGTACACTGGTCAGTTCACATGTGTCACTTACGGGTAAAATAATTTGAAGAACATTGATAATTTGTCTAAAGCTAATGAATTATGTAAATAATTTAGAAATGAATCATTTATATGAAGAGGAATTATATAGCCATGAAAAAGAACAACTTGGGGAGAGTTTCAAAACAATTCTCAAAAATATGAAAAGGAGTTGGACTTTGAGTCAGTCAGGATCTGGCAAGAAACAGATGATGGACTTAAATGAAATGATATAAGAAGAGTTTACTACAGAGAATAATTATAAGGATATTAACAGGGTTAAAATACCACACTACAGTCAGATATCAATTCACATTCACTAGGATGGCTATAATAAATAAGACAGATAATAACAGTTGTTGGTGAGGATGTGAAGAAATTAGAACCTCATACACCACTAATGGAAATGAAAAATAAGCAGCTTTTTGAAAGAATCTGACAGTTTCTCAGAAGTTTAAACCACATGAGTTACTATATGACCAGCAACTTCATTCCTAGGTTCATTTAAGAGAAATGAAAATATATGTCCACACAAACACTTGTACAAATGTTCATAGCAGAATTATTCATAGTATCCAAATAGAACAAAAAACAAACATCCATCGACAATGAATAGATAAATAAAATGTGGTATATCCATACAATGGAAATGATATAGCAATAAAAATAAATGAAGTATTGATATATGCTAACAACATAGATGAGCCTTGAGAACGTTATTCAAAGTGACAAAAGCCAGTCATAAGAGAACACATATTTTATAATTCCATTTATATAAAATGTCCAGATAAACAGATCTATAAAGACAGAAGGTAGATTAGTTGCTGCCATAGGCTGAGGGCCTGGGAAGAAATGGGGAGTAACTGCTAATGGGTATGGGAATTCTTTTTATAGTGATGAAAATGTTCCAAAATGTATTATAGTAATGGTTGTACAACTTTATGAATATATTAAAAATGAATTGTATGTTTTAAATGGATGAATTGTATACTATGTGAATTATATATCAATAATGTCATCATTAAAAAGAATCAACAAGGTTAGTATAGTACTCCGAGAATAATAGTAGGGAGTTGTCACCATGCCTAGATCAGAAGGGACCAGAAGGGATGCTGTATGGAGAAACTCAGCTGCCTGGAGAGACACCACTAGACTCTGACAGTCACATGTAAGGAAGTTACTGCAGAAATACATGTCCTGACCTCCCTCTTCTTTTTCTCTGTGATCTCCTACTGATGCCTCCTATGTAAAACTCAACTAGAAGCTTGGGAGCTAGAGAGTCTCTTAATGTGATTCACAGAAATCAGCATCCTGGGGCTTTGAGCTGGGTGAAGAGTGGAGCCTGCATCTGGATGTGAACATACAAGCGATCCCATGTATATTCAGAACTGAGACTAGTGAAAGATAGTTAAAATTGGATGTGTTACCTCAAAACGAAGCGATCTCTGGAAACAGAGTTAGACCAAATCTAAGATAATGATAGTGGAATTACATAGGGGATTTCAGTTTTAAGTGAAGGATTGAATTAATTACCTCTGAAAATTCCCTTGCAACTTTGTTTCTGCCTCTAACAACTGGCATATTGGCACGATTGTATTATCATTTGGCCAGCTGTGATCTTGAAAGTTCAAGGGTCAGGCTTTGGCTAATAGAATATTGAAAAGGTACATGTTGATGAGAGTGAGAAATCAGAGGGAATATTGTAAGTATGGAGTGTTCACCTTGAGTTCAACTTTCCTGAACAAATAAATTGGACTTTAATGTGGCCAGAGACAGTCTGAGAAGAGAAGTGGCAGAAAAAAAAAAAAAAGAAAGAAAAAGAAAGAAAGAAGCTTGTCATCAAAGAAGATGTAGGATTTGGAGCAATAAAATTAGGCTACTTAACGATTTTACTGATTATGTATATTAGCCCTACTTTCCTTTATAGTTTAAAACGACAGTAAAAAGATGGCACTTTAATATTCTCACTAAGAAAATTATAGTTGGCTTTCGTGATGCATGTAAGATGTCAAAAAGTGTGAATGCCTTCTTTTCTGCAGGACCCCTTCTGGATTTATAGAGGGTGATAGACCCCCCCATGAAAACCACATCTGACTCTGTAGTACTCTGAGAAGGCATGATTTATGTGACTCCTCTCTCCTTTTTCAAAGGCAAGGTTTACTGGATTGGGTTGAATATATGAGAAGAGAGTAGAAGGTTACTCAAGTGATCATGTTAATGGAGATGCTGTGTTCAGCAGCCGCATGGTTTGCAGGCTACTTATGTTGATGACTTTAGCGAAGTTATTTGATGCATTTTATGGTTTTCTAAAATTGGTACTTTTACTTTGTGCCATGCTTTATATCTACTACATTTAATATATAGCAATATAATCATTTACATGGTCTGGTGCCAAAATACAGAAACAAAGATGCTCATTTCCAACTGTGGACAATATCCAAATAAACCACTGATATGCCCTGCCAACTTAAATGGATGTAGGATTTGGAAGAAATACTCAAGACTCTGGAAGTATACTTTTCTATTTATTTTAATTTATTTCTGGAACTCAGATATATCTCATAAATACTTGATTAGATATTCCTTGGATTTTTAGAAATTACATTAATTTCTCCACCCCTCAATACTTTGTACAGAAAATTTTACTATTACTAAAGGCCAATAGTTTTAGATTACTTGCTCTTTATTTCTATAAGTACTATTTTAATTTTTATCAATTTGCAACTCAAAATTATTGTCAATTCATTGTAATGGATGGCACTTCACTGGTATAAGACATTTGTTTGGGTGTGGCTCATTTGGTATAGAATTATTGTTCAGATACAAATGTGCCAGTTAAATGCCAAGTACCCAGGCATGCAGCTTTCTCAATTGCTTCCCATTCTACATATTTATGTATGTTGTTTATTCTTCACTATTGTTTTTTTTTATAATAAGAGAGGAGTTTCTCTATTTAGGAGTTTTTTTCTGTGAGACATCTGGCTTTAGTGTAAGAAATATTTACGAATAATACAGGCTTAGTATTGGAATTAAAGGATTTAATACACATAAAATAATGCACAGGGCCTGGTATGTATGATTATAAAAGTCACACACAAGGCCTAACACCTACTGGGGCTTAATGTAAGGTAGCTATGATGATGGTGATGATGGTGATGATGATGATGATTGTATTCTACCATTATCAAAGTCAACTTTATAAATGATTTTGGGGGAAACCAGGTAATTTAGTGGAAACTTTAAGACATCTAATCTTTAAGTTTATCTTTTATTACACATAAATCCTAAAGAAAAAACACAAAACTTAAAATGTGCTCAGCAAGATATCTTATCAGCCAACCCTCAGAAGCTTGAGTATAAGTTTTCTTGCCATTCCTGGAAATTTGTGAAATATGCATATCCAGGGGTAGTACTATGTATTTGTTCTTCTGGACTATCTAAATTCTAGTCGTTATCAAGGAAGGCCACAAAACCTAGACTATTACTTTAGCATCCATTACATGCGTTGACAGTATGAATTTTGCTGCTCATGATTTATCAGTATCTGATGAGCTTTAAAGAATCATCTCTATTAAAACCAAATGGCCATCTAAAGATTGCTGTACTTTTTAAAAGACTATTATTGAAGACACTGCCAATTCTGTCATGTCGTTTAAATAAAGACTCATTTGAAAATAACCACTTTTAGTGGTCAGAACTAGGAAAAAATGTGTTTGAGAATATAAACTTCTTTTACATTGTAACCACTCTCCTGAACTCCATACACAGATATCCAGATAGCTGCTTGGCAACTCTACTTGGTACATGTGAATGAGCCCTGGATGTACCCCTCACATCTGCCCTCTGGAAGTCTTACCCAACTCGGTTAAAGGAAAATCAATTCTTCCCAATGCTCAGACCCCAAACTTTTCATCCTTGACTCCCCTCTTTTATTTATGCTCTCCTTAATATGCTTGATAACTCTATCAGCTCTACCTTCAAAATACTTCTGGGATCTGATCACCTCTCCTCATCTCTACTATTTCCTGTCTGGTAGAAGCTACTATCATTTCTGCTTGTGGAGTAGGCTCCTATCTGGACTCCGACTTTTGTTCCCATTCAGACTGCTCTCATATGGCAGCCCAATGAGACTTTGAAGTATAAATCAGGTTAGTCAGATTATGTCTTTCTCTGCTCTGGACTCTCCATTGGCTTCCTTCTTTAGGGAATCCTTACTATGACCCTCAAGAGGCAGAGTCCCTAGTCCTTTCTTGCTGACATCACCTTCTACTCTTCCTCTCATTCTCTGTGGACTAACCATACTGCCCATAGCTCTTTCTCTAACTTGCTGGGCACCAGCCCCCAGGGCCTTTGACTCCTGCAAGGCTCCCTCTGCCCGCAGTGCTCTTGCTCTGATACTGCATAACTCATTCCAACACTTTCTTCAGGTCTTGACTCAAGTGGTGCCTTCCTTCCTGGTGAGGCCCTTCCTTCTAGTCTATCAAAAATCACATCTGGCCTGCCCACAAACATTTTCTATTGTTCCTTGTTCTCCCCTAACTAACATAGTATATAGCTATTAATTTATCTTGTTTGCTTTTCATCTCCCTGAGTAGAAAATTAACTGCATGAGGGTAAGGAGCTTTGTCTGTTTTGTTTACTGCCCTATCTCTGGAGCCTAAAATAGTTCCTGACAAGTAGAAACATTCAGTAAATATATATTGAATAAATGAATAATTTAGGGTTGATTTTGGCTGGTGTTCTGTATTTATGCACTTTGTTTTCTTCTTGATCTCCATGTAGGCAGCTCTAGGGTTAAAGTCAAATTCCCATTAAATTATTATTTTTTCATTCTTACTTTCCCTCAAGTATTTGTGTCTGCTATGATAACATCTATCATATCCCTATTAACCACAAGTCTTTTGAGTTTATTTATCTAACTTTTATTGAACACCAAACTGTGTGCAAGTCACTGTATGAGGCTTTTAAGAGACATGATCCACTTTTAAAATACACTTCCAGTTTAGTTAGTAAGCCAAGATTAGCAAAAATATAGAGGGGCTATTTTCAAATATAAGACAGGGCTGTTTAAAGAAGGATTCATAGAATATCCAAATGAGATTTTTCAGAAAAATATGTTCTGTCCCATCCACTGACTATAAGTTGAGCTACATGTCTTGAGTATTTAAAAAATATTTTGCAGGTGAATTCATTAATCCACTCAACCACCCATTAAGAACCATCGATGTAACAGTCATGGTGTAGTGTGTATATATTATGTTTACAAATGGACAAACACACCTTATGCCATTATCAGGGCCTGTCTTAGACACTCTCACTGTAATTGAAAGTTCCTTAACTTAAAGAAACATTCCCAAATCTATCAATTTTGGGGTAACAATCTATATTAATACTAAAAATAAATATACATATTTAATTATACTTGTTTTCTCTTTATGAAATAGTATGGTTAGGTTGCTTGTTTCGATTTCTCAGTTTGTCAAAAAATGAAGTTACCACTTAATCTCCAGCAGTGTTTGGCTTTGGGGGCATTTGTTGTGAGAGACTGCCCTTTCACCATTTGCAGCTGAATGGGCATCTATATACTTCCCCAAATAGGTTCTCATACCAGTAATGCATGCCTTCTCCAGGCTGGACTGCTCTTGTACATTCTATTGGTGATTACCACCTCAAGTAAAAATTACACTAACACAAAGTCTGAAGACTGATTTTCTCAGTCTGTTGCATACTGCCCTATTGATGCCCACCTTAGAAGATTTATTTGTTTCAAACTTTGGTGGGAATTTCTGGGACTTTTCTTTCTGATTAGTTGCCTATTACTGAACAAACTTAGGAATATAAAACTCTTACTGTATTATCCTTATTCACCTTTATATTTGGGTAAAGCTGGACATATAAACTATGCAGTATAAACAGTTCGATATCATTTTGACTTTAGCCATCAAATTCTTTGGTTTTCCTCAGTTTACTCTCTTATACATTCTACTTTCTTTTTAAACACTATATCAAGAGCATAAGACAATTAAAAATACTCTCCCTTGAAAATAAAAGTACCACGAGTCTCACTTTGGGAATGGGTTTCATCTCTGGGTTCTCTGAGCTAGATGCATGCTAATTTACTAGTGCTGGAACCAAATGGGTTGAAAATCCTTGTTTTCCCACCAGATGGGTTATTTTAAAATATCACAAAACTTCTGAGGTTATTTACATTACAAATGTGCTTCTTCACACACATCAAGAATTGAGTACCATGTTTTGACAGTAACTCCTTTATGAAATTATATGTTGCGCAAGTGGAGTAAAATTCAAGTCATTCTCAAGGGAGCAGGCTTATGAATCTGGATGAGGTCACACATCTTTAAAGATGCAGTTTGATAATCCGACATCAAAACAAAGGAATTCTGTTAATCCTCTCACAAAAGTGCAAATTGCTAATCAGATCCCTGGGCTGGGCTGGCAGCTTGGTAAACAATGCGTTTGGCAGAAGAGCAACTTTGGGCGGATAGATAGCGGAGAAGCTTGGGGTATCAACTTTGCCCCTGTGTTAGCCCAGTTGTGCCCCTTGTTTCGAAACAATCACGGACGTCAATGGAGGTGGTTCCTGGAGTTATCGTGTTCCTGTGCTTTTCTCCTTCCTTGTTAATGATGAGGCAAATCAATCTTCCCGGCTTTCCTTTCACTTCACTGGCGTATAGGCTTCTATGCCCCTATATTCTTTTCACTTGGAAGTGTGCGTCTTTGAAATTTTCATTACACATTCCTCTGCAAGCACAGAGGGCTTTCCTTCCTTCCCATAAATAGTGTGGTGGTATTTGAAAAAAGAAGAAGAAATCTGAAAAAAGAATCTTCTTCTGGAAGGTGTAAAAGTTAGCATTCTTTTTTTTTTTAAGTGGGTAAAATCCAGTTTGAGGTAGCATAAGGAAAAAAAAAACTGGAATTTGTTGAGTAAAGGAATACAAGAAAGGTAAATAACCAAATTGGGGGGAGGCAAAAACGTAGATGGGCCTCCAGAACAGTAGACACCAGGCGGTCATACTCTGTCAGGGCCTGACATCTTTCTCTCGCCTCCATGTCACTGTGGATGTCGACTTTACTCTTTCTTGCTATAAAATGAGATATCTCCAGATGAGAAGAAATGCCACCATTGATGATAGCCCTGGAATTTCATAGCTTGATGCTTTTCCATTCTACTTAAGAGAAGGACTTGATTGGCTTTGCTTAGATGAGATGCTTGCCTGGGACTAATTGAGCCTGATATATAACCTTGTTTTTGTTAGAGTGTCGAGGTGCTTGCTATTTGTCTTACTCTGTCTTCTTTGGACTCAATGAAGCCTGTAACCAGCCTTAAAAATTCTAAAACCTGATGAGTATGTTAACATGTAAAATTCCTTTGCACATCTCAATAACACTCTGCTAACTTACACTCTGTATGGCTCTCTCGGGATTTCCAACTTTCACTCAAACGTTACTATGAGTTAACTTGAAAGTGAAAAATACAACTTATTCATTCTAAAAGAGGTTTTCATTGAGAGAGTGCACTACTTTGAATACTTCTTGCTAACTGTGTCTCTCCAGTTAAGAGGGCATTTGAAAACTGCTTGAGTCCCGTGTGTGCGTGTCAAGAAGGAGGGAAAATTATAGTTTGGTTGGGGAGCCATCTTCCAGCAGGTAAGAGCAGCGTGCTTTTGCTGCTGTGCAGAATGGGCTGCAGTTGGCATATTAGTTTTCAGTTAGATGAATGATATGGGACACAAAAAAAATCTACATCTGAAAGAGGAGAAACACGTCAAATATAGAGGTTTGGGGTAAAGGCTGCCCCAGTGGGGCCATGTTACACACAGCCAAAGCTTTCTGAATAAGAGCACTGTCTTTTTAAAAGCAATAGGGGGTGAGGACTGAGGGAGTGCTCGCAGCGGTAAGTATAACACAGCTGTGCTCTGTTTATGCTTCGGCTACAATAAAAAAGCTATAAAATGTGAGATGTCATAGCTCCACTTTGCTTTATTTATACTATTTCCTCTGAGCTCTGTCACACTGCACATTCATCTGCTAAGTTGCAGCAAGAATGGAGATTAAAATATCACAGCTCAAAATAGGAGTCAAGCGGAAGGAGATTCATCATAGCCCTATTAAAAATATGTAAATATGGGAATGAAGTCATTTTAAGGCTATACAGCATGCCTCCTTTAGGAATTAAGATTCCTTGAGTAAGTGGTGAGCTATATAAGGGACAGAGCTGGGGACTGGGTCCCCATTTCTTCCACCCTTGGAAATTCTTTTAAGATTAAAGGCTGTTTGAATTGCAAATTATACATGTTTTCCTGTAATCATGCCTAAATTAATAATGGCAGGAAATCTGATGCAAAAGGAGAAAACAAAAGGCTGATAATTAAAGGTTATATACTGTTTACTTGGTTAGAATGATTAAAGTTAATATATGAATCTCCTTTTTGCCATAGGCTATTAATGAAGTTTGAGAACCCTCCAGAAGTGTCCCTAGGTAGGAAAGTCCCGAGAAGGAAACTGAGGCTTGGAGACATGATCTGGCTTTCCAATTTTCATGTACTAATGATAAAGCTAAGACTAGAAGCTGGGATTCCTCCCTAAAACTTTGCTAGTACATTACTTCCTTTAGCATTTCCTATCTCCCTAATCCTGACAAAAATTTACTCTCTGTTGTCTATATGGCGTGCTTAGGAGAGTAAGAAATATAGTTTTTAGATAGAAAGTGTAGAATATTTCAAATGGTATTAAGAAGCCTTTTATGCTCTGTGTGCTGCTAAGTGGCTGTTGATGTTTTGACTTCCTTATTTTCCAAATGTGCTATTATAGTAATAGTAAAGACCAACACTTATTAAGTACTTACTTGGTACCAGAACAGTTCTCTCTCTCTGTCTCTGTCTGTCTGTCTGTCTGTCTGTCTGTCTGTCTCTCTCTCTCTCTCTCTCTGTGTGTGTGTGTGTGTGTGTGTGTAAACTTCTTTTAATTCTCATAAGAATCATATGCAGTAGGCATCATTATTTACTTTACAGATGTGGAAACTGAGACGTAAGATCACATAGCTAGCAAGTGAGAATGGGAATTCACTGAGCAGTCTGGTTTCAGAGCCTGCGCTCTCAACCACTGTTACCTTTACCAGGGATTAGAAGACTAAGAAGAGCACAAAAAAAGAGTTGCATTCCAAGCACCATCCTGCCATTATTACCCTGTAAACCATTTCCTCAGCTGTAGAATGCAATGAAGAAATGCTTGTGGCCTTTCTGGTGTCAGCTTTGCACTCACCTGTATACTACTACTCATGAAAATAAACTTTTGAGCAATAACTTCTTACTCTATTCTCATTTACCTTTAGTTTCAGGAATGGTTATGTTAAACATTTCTAATAGATGGTGATTCTAGAATTTCTTTGTCCTGCTCATTTTACTGTTTTAGTTGAGTTTTTTTTTTTTTTTTTTTTTTTTTTTTTTTTTTTTTTTTTTGGTTGCAATGAATAGGAGCCAAAGAGTAGTTAATAGGAATTAGCTATATAGGAGTTTCTAGTTGTGTGACCTTCAGCACATTTCTTAATCTTTGTGCCATTTTTTTTTCTTATCTGTCAAATGGATATAATAGAAGCACTTATCCCATGAAATCATTGTGAGAATTAAACCAGATATTACATGTAAAGACTTATCATGATGACTAGTCTTAGTAACTGCTATAAAATATCAAAGTGTTTGATTATGATTACTATTGATCACCCTGGTGTTAT
Organism: Eonycteris spelaea; assembly: GCA_003508835.1. Classification (NCBI taxonomy): domain Eukaryota; kingdom Metazoa; phylum Chordata; class Mammalia; order Chiroptera; family Pteropodidae; genus Eonycteris; species Eonycteris spelaea. The sequence goes on from PUFA01000053.1 coordinate 2,628,486, forward strand.
TTAACATTTCTGTCTCTCATTCTTCATGCTACCAGTTCTCCTATTGTGATTGGCAAATAGGTTAACTGTTTTTGTGCCCGGATTCATGAATTAGAACGGTTAGGGTACTACCCGGAGTTGCCATATAATTGAGGTAGACATATCAGAGCAGGGTATAACTTTGGAAATTGAATGGGCTAGCCCTTTAATGTGATGAATGTCATACCCTGAAAGATCAAGTGAGTCATCTAAGAACGCTTAGCTAGCTAGGACAGCATGGAGGTAAAGCCACAGATCCTACCTGCGATTTCCAATATAATACTGCTACCTATGGCATTATTAAATAAAACATGTGAAAGTTCTTGAAATTTATAAAAGGAAACACAAAGCACATTATAAGGGTTTAAATTAGGCAAATTGCCATAGTATCTCAGCAATTTATAATTTAGATCATGAGGACTTCACAAGAGGACTTCACCAGGAAACATATTTTAGGCTGGCAGGGGATTATAAGTGGTCATCTTTCTTGTTGACTCTTAAGAAATTGATATTCTTGGTTCCTTTTATATATTGAGTGAGATAACATGTAATTTTCAATAGTATAAGAGAAAACAGACCTGATATGCTTAGAGAAGGTATAAAAGTATAAAGAAAAAACCTTTTTTTTTTTTAATAGCAATGTAAGTAGTTTAGGGAAATAATCTAATGAAACAATAATTTTTGAGACACATCTAATTGGGTCAAAATTTGTCTACTTCTACTCTAATACACAGAGAAAATGGAGCTGTTTCCTTACTATATTCTTGCTCCAAAGTCCCTATCCTCCTGGGCAGATTGCAAGGTAATAAAACGTGAATAAAAAGTGGCACAGAGTAACTTAGTGTCTTCACTATCAAATCATCTTTTTCTGTTCATTAGTTTCTCTATTTCCCTGTTCAGGCCTAAGGTGGGATGAGCATCTTGGGTATAAAATGTAAGGAGACGTTTCTCTTAGGTAGCAACCGTTCACTTACATGACCCTGAGAGGGATGCTTCCTTACATTTTGTGCCCTTCTAGGGGCCTCACAAACCTCACCTTGATGCCAGCCCTGGCCCTGGCCCTGCCCTGTCCACACTAAAGAAATGAGGTCTGAGGAGTTTGTGTACCAGGCTGGTGGTGGAATATAGAGCATCACATCTGTGTTCTGGAGCTGGGGTTGTCCTCTGTATCCATCCTGGCTTCTGCCCTCTGATAGTATCTCTAACCATTGGGGTCTCTGACCTTGCTGATGTAATTGGATCCACGTGGTTTTTGAACCAGAGAGGCTGCTGCTAACCTACCATGGCCTTCAGCTTGAGGTCTCTCTTCCTTTTTCTAACCAAGGCTTACCCAGTCTTCCTCTGTGTCATGCGTGTGCATGCGTGTGTGTGTGTGTGTGTGTGTGGTGTGTGTGTGTGCGTGTGCTGGCGATAGGATAAAACAGCATAGAAAATTTTCAGGTTCTTTTACATTCACACATCTTGTGAGGAATAATCACCAGTATTTATTTCTCTCTCACTAGGTTAGATGGATACAAGACTTACAACAGTGTTACCATTGGGTTGGGAGTTGGGAGAAGGATAAGGACAGCATAGAAGTGTAGTTAGCATTTTCCCTCAGTGCTTCCTCAAGATGCAGTGAAGAATCATAGGTCATTTATATTTTAGAAAGACAAAGAATGCTCAAGGAGGCACATAGAGAAAGACAAAGCATGCCCCAAGAAGGTACATGGTCCAGGTGCTGTAACCAACACAAAGGTCACAAAAAAGAGAGAGACCCAGAAGTGGGAATGTCTGCCTTATATTTGGGGTATAAGTGGTTCCAAAGGCATTGCTAGGTGATTGGCAAGTGAGGTCATTTTGATTGACCCTGGCTGCTCTATAACTCTGCCTGTTGTGCATATGCATACCCAGAGTTCAGTCTGTTATAATTAGATTCATGAACATCCAGACATAGACATAGTATTATAATGATGCTTAAATTGTAGGTAAATTAGGGTAGTACCTTCTACACAGGGGTCTGTAGCTGGATTAGGCCAACTAAGACTATGACCCTCCTGTCCCCTGTCTCTGGGATGCAGGAGAAATTCTCTAACTACGAATAGGGTGTTATTTGGGCAGTCTCTGGGCTGGACCCCTATTCCTTTGTTACCCCTATCACTCCTGTCTGACTACCTACCTAACAACATGATTCCCTGAGAGGCCTGTGACATCTCCATCCCCCCTCCAACAAGTAACATCCGTGAAAGAGGACTGCCAGCACAGTCTAGGCCCTTATATTCTTTTTATCCAGCTGGTATTTTTCTGCCCCACCTCCTTATAGGTTAAAAACCAAGATATGAAGAAAGCCCAGTTCCTCTCTCTGAACTCTGCCTCTCTCTGTGCCTTAGACTTTTCTCCCTTTCCTCCCCAGGTAATTTAGAGTTCCCATATTGACCCTACTTGTTTAGGATCCACTTTTTGCTTTTTCACAGGGACCATATTGGAAATCTTTAAACTGCTTTTCACTCTCAAATTCAGGCATTCAAGGTTGTTGTCTCACTAAGTAAGCTGATTAATAGCCCCTTTGTTTTAGATAGTAGCTGATCTCCAGATTGCATACTGGAGTGTCTACTTTGGTCCAGACCTCCAGGAATTCAGAATTGAAATAAAAGGCGTGGGGTTGGGACACATGGGGTAGCACAGGTCATTTCATAGGCTTTCATTCCTTACCTGCTAGCCTAGTTCCTACTGTTAGCTTAGAATATCTCCCTTCATTATGTGTATATCCTGTATATCTCAACCTATTGGAGGGATTAGGTTCAGGTTCAGGTTTTCTTAAGAGGAACTTCTCATTCATAACCTCTTATTAACTCTAGGAATTTGGGGTGCACATGCATCCTGAATTTTCTCCTCATATATATTCTGCTTATAGAGGAGACAGATGTGAAATCCTATGTAATTTTAGTACAATGTAATAAATTTTATTATATGATTAGATGCAGTATTTTATGCCTGGGAAGGTCAAAGGGGAATTCCCAGAGGAGTGAAGCCCTAGTTAGGAATTAAAGATAATTAGAGTGCTCTAGTCGAACGAACAGGATGGGAAGTGTATTTTTCAAAGAGAAAATCTCAGTGAAGAGCAAGCAGGACCTCGTCTGTCACATCCTTATAGCCTAGCACAAAACTGAGCGTATTATACACACTTAAGTATTTATTGCATCAGTGAATGAATGACTTTATCTTGAAGGCCATCAAATTGGTCATTTTTGAGCAGGGATACAACATGATAAGATTCTTGTTTAACAAAAAATAATATGTCAACATTGTAGTAAATGAATAAAAATGGAATGAGACAGGAAGCAATTGTAGCAGCATGTTCTATGAAGACACCTGGGGAGAAGCCTTTGAAGTGACCCCAGTTTCACTCCAGATACTTAGAAATTCTGTATACTCTGCATTGAACACATGGTAGTTTCCTACATACACCTCAAGGAGGCACAATCCCTGTCTACTCCCACCTTAAAAGGGCCCATGAAAACTTAGAGATAATTACAGCCTTTTAACAGTTACTTCTCAACACCTTCCTACGGAAAATCGGATTTTCCAAATTATCTATTGAATAGGTAATAAATACAGCCTTGTCTTAGTATATATGAGTTCTAATAACAAAATACCATAAATTGAGTGGTTTATAAACAATAGAAATTTATTTCTCACAGTCCTAGAGCCAGGAAGCTTACAGTCAAGGTGCCAACACATTCAGTGTCTGGGAAGAGCCTGCTTCCTAGATGATGGCTGTCTTTTTGCTGTAACCTCTCGCATGGTGGAAGAGGAACTCTGATGTCTCTTTTTTAAGAGCACTAATGCCATTCATAAGGGCTCCCCTCTCATGAGTTAAGCACCTCCACAGGCCCCATCTCCTAATACCATCAGCTGGGTATTAGGTTTCAACATATGAATTTCAGGGGGACACAGATGTTCAGTATATTACATATAGCATATGGCATAGTACACTCTTTTTTTGTATTTCTCATTCAGGCGGGGTTCATGAATTTCAGTATCGGCAGTGGTAACCTGGGGTCTATTTGGTTAATGAAATCTAGCACATAAGTGATACTTGTTTCCAGAGTGAAAAATGAAAGAGAGGTCAATAAAATTTGTACAGAATCCTTGGTTCCTGTGTGCGTTAGTTTTCTATTGGTGCATATCAAATCATCAAAAATTTAGTGGCTTAAAATGAGGCCTGATTATTGTCTCAAAGTTCATGCTTGTCCAGCATGGCTTGGCTGGGTTCTCTGCTCAGGGAATCACAAGGCTAAAGTCAAGGCTGGCCAGACTGTGCTCTTGTCTAGACTCTGGGGAAAAAATCTACTTCCAAATTTATTCTTGGTGGAATTCAACTCTTTGGTTGTAAGACTGAGGGCCCCGTTTCCTTGCTGGTTGTCAACTGGGGTTTGCCTGTAGTTCTCAGAAGCTATGATGCTCTGATGCTCCTTACCATGTGGCCCCTCCATCCTGAAGTCAGCAGTGGTGTATCAAACTTGATGCCTGAAATCTCCATCTTCTTCTGTCTTGATCTCTAAACCAAGATTTAAAGGGTATATGGGATTAGGTCCACCCAGATAATCTCTCTGTTTTAAAGTCAACTACATTATATAATATACTCTGTTCATGGGTGTAAAATCTATCATATTTATAATTCTGGGGATTATGCAGAACATGTTCCCCGGTAGGGGGTGGGATTTGTGGGGCCATCTTAAAATCCTGCCTCCCAAACTGTTATTTGTAAAAAAAAAAAAAAAAAAAAAAATTATTGTAAACACCCTCTTGCATACTGCACACTAATTAGGAGAAGAAAAAGTTCAGGTTATGCCACTTTGCTTTTACGAAAGACCTACATTAATATAGTAACCGTTTATGAAAGCAAAAATCCTCTTTGGATTTCTTTCAGTTAGCAAAAACGGGTACTCTATTTACAACATTTCAGCTTTCAAAAGATTTCATAGAATGGCAGGGGAAACCTGCATATGATTTAATCAATATTTGTTTTGAAAATCAATATATCTCTTATGAAGTTAATTTTCTAACATCTAACCTTGACAGATCTACTACTACTTATCTTTAGACATTTTATGTGCATGTGACTCATTTACTTCTAAATAGTACTACTATTCACATTACCAAAACCAAACAGAATATTTCTGTATGTATTATGGGAGTGGGGAGGGACATTTATTGTTTGTGCAAGCAAAAATGAAATGGCATACAATTTATACATAAACACCATCACTTCAAAGTGATTTTTAACACTAAGGCTTTGTTAAGATCACTTAAATGGTAAAGTAAGATATCTTTCAAAGCTATTGAGCTTTCTAGATTTATGGAAGAAAGGTGTGAGAGTCTCACTACTGTACAGTTAGTTACCTATAAAGTTCAAGGGAGCTGTTCACCCCAACAAGACCACCTTCATTTCTAACACTAATTGCAAGTTTGAGGGGTTTCCAAAACTACCCTCAGGTTTGACAATTTGCTAGAAGTACAGAATTCAGTGAAAACTGTTAAAGTTTATTACAGGGAAAGGATATAGATTAAAATCAGCCAAGGTAAGAAGTGTATGTTGCTGAATCTGAAGCTCAAAGAACCAGCCACAGAGCTTTCATTCTCCTCTTCCTATGGAGTCAGGACATGATACTTTACAAGCATGTAATATGTAAGGATTTTTTTTTTCTGCAAATTTTGCAAGCTTTGGGACTTTTTTTTTTTTTTTTTTGACTGGATGGGCTAACGCTAAAGAAAGTTCATGATTTGGAGATTGTTGTTCATGTAAAAAATCAAGTAATTAAACTCAGTTTCAATCTTTTGGAGATCTGTAAGATCTGTAAGAACAGGATATGTGACAATATGCACAGAGCATTGCCAACCAGGGAAGTTCATGGAGACTTTGGTGTCCAGAATTTTTAATGAGACTTGATCACATGCTGTCCACATGGCTGACCTTTAGTCTCTAGCTCCTCCAGGACTTTAGTGTTGAGCTGATACCCTTGTCTCAGGTCCCTTTTGGAGGCAAAATTGATGTGCATAGCCCAGAGCCTCCATCATCAATCACATTGTTAGTATCCCCAGGCCAAAGCTTTCAGGCAAACAAAGACACTCCTATCAGGCATGACATTTCCAGGGCCTAGAGATCAACTCCCAGTAGCTGAAGGCAAAAGCAAGACCCCTCCTTGTTTAAGGTTAACTCTTCACTGCACAGAGAAGGAGGGAGGAAAGAGGAATGAATGCAAATAATACTTAATCATATTTTGGGGTCATACTGTGTGTCAGGCAATGTTGTATGTAATGTTTTCCTATAATCTTTTGACTATTATTAGAAAGATACTATCATTATCTCTATTTTAAAGGTAAAATGAGATTTAGAGAGATTAAGTGACCCCGTAAATAGTAAATGGTAGAAGCAGTATTTAGACCTGTGTCAGACTAACTCCAAAATTTATGCTCTCAAACACTTCACTGTATTCCTTCCACCAAAACCAAAAGACAATAAAAAATGTAATAAACATTTAGAAGCAATTATTCTTGAGAACTGAGTTTTCAGAATAGTTATCATTCAAATGTATAAAAATGTGCACTGCCACTTTAATAATGTAGGATATAGAGGAAGAGATTGATACATAGAATTGTTAGTTCATTAATTAATATCTTCCAATTGGATTATTTCAATCAGTTTAATTAATTCAAAATCATTTATGGAGTGTGCATTCTATCACAGGTGCTGTGCTGGCCACTGGTGACCCAAAGATGATGATAAATATGTTCCTGCCCACAAGGAGCTAGCGATCCACTGGGGTATGTAAACTGTGTATTTTGTTATTATTAATATCATGTTTATTTTAAATAAATAGAGCTCAATATATAAGGATTTTTTTTTTTCCTGCAAATTTTGCAAGCTTTGGGACCATTTTTTTTTTTTAACTGGATGAGCTAATGCTAAAGAAAGTTCATGATTTGGAGATTGGTGTTCATATAACAAATCAAATAATTAAACTCAGTTTCAACCTTTTGGAGATCTGTAAGAATAAGATAGATTTAAAAGAAGTAAAACTAGGAAAACAAAAAACAAAAAACAGAGCACTGAGATTTGTCTGTCTCCCACTTAAAGAGACAGCAAGTGAAGGGAGAATAGGATTGCCAGGAGAACACATCTCACAGAGCCACGATGTGCATTTTTTCTTCACACTTATAACAGTGACTATTTCGGGTTTTGGGGTTATTTTGGTAATAATTGTTATCTCTTATCTTTTCCTACTTCACTGACTTTTCCAACTGAGCAGATTCTGTATTGGGATAAAATAGGACTCCTTGTTTAGTTTGACTGTTGACAAATAGATATTTTATTTGAGTAATTTTATTTGCTATAGTTTATGACAGTCATGCTTACGATAAACCATGCAGAATTCTGGGAGTAGTCCTGAAGAACTAAATACAGTAAATCTGAGGTCCCCAAACCCTGGGCTGCAGACTGGTACCAGTCCTTGGCCTGTTAGGAACCCGGCCGCACGGCAGGAGGTGAGCGGCTGGCAAGTGAGCAAAGCTTCATCTGTATTTGCAGCCGCTCTCCAGCACTTAGCATCACCACCTCAGCTCCACCTCAGATCATCCAGCATTAAATTCTCATAGGAGCACCGGTCCCTATGAGGTTGAGGACCATGGCAGTAAATGCAGTAAATGTAAATAAGAAAAATTATGTCCTAATGATACTTTATATATTTTATAGCTCAATATACAATAGAATTAGAAAATTAAATAATAAATTTAAGTGACCTTCATGTCCAGTAGTTCGTACTGATGTTACGCAACATTAAAAACGATATATTTGGACATATTTAATAAGTGTATTAATATGCTATTTAGACTAAGTATTACAACTGCTGAGAGGACAGTCTGATCATTTTAAAAATGTGAGCAAACCAAGAAAGAACATGTCCTTTTTCTTGGCAATATGACTTTAATTTTTAAAAGCATTTAAGTTCATAAGCCATATCCATCATTTTTACATAGATAAATGTTGTGGCAATTTTTTGAATGAACCTCTTGATTCCATAAAGAAATTATGGATAAACTATAAATTTACAGATGAAAAGCCATTTATCAGAGTTATAAATATAAGTGGTTCCTATGCTGATGCTCATATAAACTTAAAATGGTTTAAAATCTATCAGGTTTTGCTCATAGTATGGCAAAAGAATATAGATATTGTCACACTTTCATGGTGTGATAACATTGGCAATGTGTGAGGAAAAACATACAATATTTTTTTGACTGCTTGAATTACTGCTGGCAATAGGACATAAATCAACCTTTCTGATGGATGGCCCAAAGATGTTTATTAATCTATTCATTTAATCTAAACACTCACTCTTGTCATTTATAGAGCTGGTTCAAAGGGACGTGGCAAGTGCTTCTAAATCCCAGCAGTTACTTTGTGGGGCTTCATAATTATCTCAGCTAAGTCTGGTTGGAATAGAGATCAAAATGCATGAAAGTCTTTTCCTATGCTAAAGATATTTGCTTAACCACAACATATTTTCTTGTTTGCATCTAATCAGAATCTCAATTTGTTTGACCATTATGAAACTCACTACATGTCCCTCTTTTTGAATGTTCAGTTTTTAAAGTCTACTTTCCTTCTTTATCCCCAACTCTCCCTCTCTCAAATGCAAAATAATCCTATGCTGTGTAAACTTTGAAAAGGACTGGAAAAGTGACCAAATTCCTGTGTACCAAATTAAGAAATAACATGTAGTGTATGATTTTGACAACATGTAATGAGATTGAATACAGGTAGGGTGGACAGAAGTAAAGGGTACAGAGAAGGGGTTTATATTAGATAGCAAAGGTCAGAGAAAGCCAATGACAATTAAGCTGAAGGAGACAGCTGGCAGATTTGTGGGGAAAGACGGCATGAGAGTTATGTGTGTATGTTAACTTGTTAAAATATGGAGAGTCTAAGCAAAGAGCTAACTTCTGGATTAAAATAACGTAACCAGGACTCAATTTCTCTTCATCCCTCAGTTTCTACTAACACAGCTTCAGTCTCTTGCTTCATGTGGGAGCAAGGTGGTGGCAGTAGCATTGCTTCGACTGTAACACATCCTCTCGGCTTCAGATCAAACAGGAAAGAGAGTATCTTTCCCAGAAGTCCCATCAAAAGTCTCTTTATACTAATTTGCTTTGATTAGATCACAGACTAATCTAAACGCACCTCTTTTGGAGCAGAGGATAGAGTTAGCTTTGTAATTTTCCATGGACTAAGGATTAAATCCCAGAGGGAGATGGGGGTACATGGATGTCAGTAGAAAACGAATGATTTGCTACCAGGAAAATCACAATGCGAATATACATATTTTGTATATGATTCCAGAAATTTATAGGTTTCCTAGCAATCTGTGGATTCTGGGTTAAAAAAAACTCTAAAAGGAACATTGAATCAGTGCCTTCTGGAACAAAACAAAAACAGCATTAATATATATATAGCTATCTAGGAAAATGAGTTGTTATTGGGATTGTTTCCTGAATAAAGAGTCAAAACAAGTGTAATCTATAACTAGCTTTTAAAATGATAATATCGAAATAAGAATGGAAAAGAAGTTGTATTTTGTTAGCTAAAGTGGAAAAAGGTGGTTCAGCCTGGAGTTTTCCAATGATGGTTCAACAACTCTCATTGCCATGGGAGCCTGTGTTTATGTGCATCCCAACCCTTCAATTTTGTCAGTTCAGTTAAAAAAGTAATAATCGGGTCTGTGAAAGTAATTTGTAAAGGAAATCTTTTCGATAATTGGCCCAAACTACCTGTTGATTTTACTGACATTTTTCTCCTTTTAGCTATATTTATTTTGGAATATGTTGGTGACATCGGTTATTTTCTTAAAAGTTATTTTTACTTTAGAAATGTATAGAGAATTGCTAGAAAGTATATGTCAATCATAGAAAAATATGGCTACTTGAAAAATGCCTACATGGTGATTATGTAGTTTTCATTAATATTGGGGGAAAAAAATAACCTTTCAACAATATAGAGATTAGAGCAGAAGCCGCAGAGATAGCGGTCACAATGATACTTCATTTTTACAAAGATTTCTCAGTTTGTTGACAAGAAGAACGAGTTAGTTTGGGATTTTAAGCTGCCTCACTGAACGCAAGGGGATTTTTCTTAAGTGAATTAAAATGCCGTTCGAAAATGGGAAGGAATTCTGTGAATACAAGACATTTTTATAAAATAAACATGTTAAATGAAGACGGTTTCACTGTGTCACCTTGTCTCTCTTCACACAAACAAAAACCTTCTGAAGTTATCACTGTTCTTTTTGCATGCATAAGCTTTTTAACCTAAACCTTCTATTTATGATTGAAGTGAGTTGTCACTGCTTCTTAAGTTTAATACTCTCAGTTGTGAAAAAGTACATCATATTTTTCCCTACCAATTAATGCCACTGAAATTTTGGAAGCTGCCCGATTTTCAAAATATTCCGCAAAGGCCATTGTGTATCTGACTTTCCAGATTAATAGGTAATTGTTTACAATCTTTTCCCCGAAAACCTGTTTACCACCAGTTCTTGCTTTGTTGAGAAGTTTGTGGATCTGTTATCACTCTGTGTGTGTGGTTTTTGTTTTGTTTGCTTTGTAGATTACAGCAGATCGTTACAGAGTGTCACTCATCTATGACTAGGAAACAGCAGGTAGTTCATTCATTGAAAACTGGTTCACGAATTTTCTTGCTATACATTTCTCTTCATTTTTTCAGATTCAGTTTTAGATTTGACCAAGGTAGGGAGTTGCTTCCCTTCATAGTAATACCAGTGATTGATAGAGTTTGAAGGGGAAGTGGGTTTAAACAAACAAACAAACAAACAAAAACTTATTCTCATACATAAGAAAAATGTTATTCTTCCATTTGGTCTAAAACAAATCAATGGATATTTTTAAGGCTTTCAATTAAGGCAGGAAGAAAATGTCACTCCTGTAATCTTTTCTAAAGGCAGAAGATAGAGGACCAAAATACTGTAAGAGAAATTCAAAATATATTTTTCTTATATACTGTCCAATTCAGCTGTGTAGGTGTGGGTTTCAGAAAAGATTAAATGCTTTTACAGATGTGAACTGTCAAACCATTGCCTATTATTAATTTTAAGGGCTTTTTAGGAAGAAGGAATGGGTTTAATCAAGATCCCAAAGCATAGATTTCTAAAGACAGCTGCCTTTCTGAATAAGGAGGAGAGAATGAACACAGGAAGAAAATCCACATACATATTTGAGTTTCACTTTTAGACCTGATAGCTTTGGTCACTGATTGGGATTTTTCTCTCACTAGGAGTCAAAGACACAAAGCAGGCAATCTACATAATCTTTCCCAGGTTTTCTAAAAGTGCCTGTCAATGAAAACATGTCAGACAACTGGTCAAATAGGGCCTTACGGTTTTCTCTGTTTGTTTGTTTTAAATCCATTCTTTACTGAGAAGAAATAAAAGAAAGCTCGAGGTTGGTGACAGACTTGGGTTCTTGCCACATTCCCAGCTCTCTTTGCAGACGGCTCTCTACTTCAGAGAAAGTTAATATTTTCCAGAGATGTTCCATAGGTATTCTAAATCATATTACAGACACCTGCTCCTTTATATGGGTATGTTATCCACCTAGGATGAATCAGAGTTGATTTTTATTTTAGCGTGCTATTTTCCAACAACCTCATTAATCTCAGCATGCAGAATTGAGCGGGAAAGTTGTGTTTTGCCAGTTGACACTGTTTAATGTAAATGATTTATGATTATTTCTTATGTATACACAATAGGCACTTTATAAATTAGATTGTTCTAGGAGTAACATGATACATAAATGTTATTGCTATAAATTTTAAAGTTGGCTATATATTTTTGTATCATGTAACCAGTTGACTTATAAATGCTGACTATTCCAACCTGCACTTTCTACTCAATATTGTAAATGGTAATTTAGGTTAGCCCAGCTAAGATATACACAGAGGCGCTCAAACTACAAATGAACAGGACACCCTGGAATCTCTCCAGCGTGGTTTCTGGCTATCTTCCATAGGTGATGGAGGAAGAAGAAAGAGTGAGAGAAGGAAATGAAACTAAATTATTATTACGTTTTGCCCGATAAAGTCAGGAGCCGAGAGAGAGAAGAGAGGGAAAAAAAACATCAAAAAAGAAAAAGCATTAGAAAAATCAATTCAGCAAAATTTAGTGAGCTACCACTTCACAGATATATTTTCGTTAAAATAATATTAAATAAAGATATAGGTAATAATAGAATAATAGCTCTATAATTATATATATTATATTTTTGTATTAATAAACATTATATATTGCTTTCATTGTGTAATACAAATAATAGTTCATTACTTTTTTGCATTTCTGTGAATGAAGTGTTTGAGAAACAGAGTTTTGCAAATCGCTTGATTCTATTAGTGAATCAGGACATTTTATTATGTGTATAATGCTGTTATACTAATAGCCCTCATTTTTTACCATGGTATCTTAGCTTACTGTGACTTTCTTACTACAATCTTAAAGAATTATTTTAAAAAACAAATAATTGGTCATTTTAGATCCATGTACTTGTTAAATACCCAACTCATCTAAAATGTTGAATTAGAGCAGAAGGAGTAACATCCATTAAATTGATCAGCCAGATTAATGGCAAGTTTCTGCTGCTCCTGGTGTAGACTCCTTACTTGACCACAGTCCTAGTTACAGGGCTGATTTGAATTGTTCTATGTTCTGATTTGTGTAAAGAACTGGGATGTGAAGAAGTGCTATTGTGTTTAGGGTTGCTATTCTGATAGTGATTTTATGGTCTATTTCATAGACTGTTTCAGTTGATTCTCTTCTCTCATGTCCTCTTAGGTATTAATGTCTACACAATTGATCTGGTTACCCATGAAATCAGTCCAAATCAGCTGTTATAATGGCTAAAAATACAAGATCAGTAATTTTAAAACCTAGAAGTTCCTGTTCTGCACAAAAGGACTCTCATCAGGCAATCCCCAAATGAAAAAATTATGAGACTGAAACCACTGTGTGTATGTGTGTGTGTGTGTGTGTGACTTACAATAACAAACATTTATTTGGCTCTTACATCAAAGGAAACATCCAAATGTGCTCCTTTATAACTTCTGTAATATACTTTTGTCATACTTTCTATAGCTATCCTAGTGCATGCATGAGAAAGAATATGCATATGCACATAGCTCTATTTTTGTAGGTACTATAGTCAAAACAACTTATTTGCCTAGCTGGCTTAGCTGCAAAGCTGACTAACCCACCCACTACCAAACTCCCTAGAGGGCATAAAGGTCAAATAGAAGCAAGAAACCAATAATCTTTTAACAAAAAAATTTATTTAAGAAGTTCTCAGTGGCAGTGTTCACCTACGAAAAGGGAGAGCACCCCATTTCATGCCCATCCATGTGTCATCAGCAGTATCTTTGGATTCACTGTATGAGGAGAAAGGCCACTTCTGCACTGCTGTTGGTATACACTCAGGTAAGCCTAAATTGAAATTCCAGAAAGATTGCTATGCTGGACTAGACTGCTAGAAGAGTAGAGATCTGATAGAAGACTTTTACAAACCTCAGTTCACTTATCCTGTAGAATTTTAACTACCTTTTAAAATTCTGCTTTTTTTTTTATAGGAGGTTAAATTTAAATGCAAGACCTCCAGATTTAAATATATATGTGTGTATATACATGCACACACATACATACACACGCAGACATACACAGACATACATGTACAATCAGGAAAAAAACCCCTCCATCATTTATGTTTACTATCGAATACTTACAATGTGTTTCATTTACTAAGGACTTTCTTTTTGTATTGTTCTTGGCCTTTGCATATAGTATCTAATTTAAATTTCCTAAGTACTCATGAAACAGATACTAATATTATACCCATTTTTTCAGCTGAGGAAATGGAAAGAGAAACTTGCCATGACTCAACAGATAGTAAGAAATGGAACCAGGAATCCAGCACAGGCAGAGTGACCTCAGGGCTGAAGCACACACTCTATCAGATTGATTTGTAAGCAATTTGTTGTGCTTCATGTATGAAAAGAATGAAATGGGCCATCATTTAGTGGGAAATAGAATTTGAGTTCTTTTCCTTATACAAATGATCACTGTATGTCTCTCTCAGTCTCTGTTGTGACCAGTAGCAAACCTTATTTGAGACAGCCAGTCAAAACTGAGCAAAATAAGCGATTGCTTTTAGAAGAGAAAGGAATGTATTGGTTAATGTGAGGATCTGACCCTAAGACCTTGTTTTCACTATAACCACAGCAAACAAGTGAGCTAATGAACCATAGATGTGAGTGTGCCATCAGTATCTTGCATTTTTGTCATCAGGGTAGCCACCCTCAAAAAGGACAGAATGCCCTCTATGAATATGTATTTAGTAGTAGATACAGCAATTTATTCTTTTGAAGAGCACTTTAATATTTTGGTTTTGATAAGTATATAAGCAATAATCAGTAGTTAGGAGTTTCAGACTAAAATGGATGCCATTATTAGTGACTTAACAACTTTGCATATGAATCCCATGTGTGTCACCAAGATGAGATCATGCTACCCAGAGCTACATATATTTAGTTTTTAGAAAAGAATCTCTTGTGCTATGAATCCTCTAGTTCTCAAAACTATAGTAGTCACTAATTTCCAGACTCTGAATATGTAAAATAAAGTACTCGTACAAAAACCTTAGAGGCTGCATAGGTCAGAACATTTGTTTAAACTAATATAGAATTAGCTTTTTCAGTTCCAGCTCCCTTTTTCCTATTTGCCTTGCTAATAAGGCCTTACTTATTCCTGTTCAGTTACCCAACATCACAATCCCTTGTCTTTTTGGATTTTTTATTCTGACTTGAGCAGAACTTTCTAGTTCACATGGAGAACTTACAAATAATAATAATACTACGGAAAGCCGATTTGGTAAAGGATTATGGCAACAATTAAACTTAACCCAAACTGAACAAAAGAAGACCTTACAGTACAGAACTCTAATACATTTTGAAAATTAGTCTTTATAGATATTTTTCTCTGCCTGAAACATGTGTTAGTTCTATTTATATAAGGGAATAGTGACATCCTGTGTGTAGCTAGACTAAACGCCTCTGTCATTAACCTATTTGAGAAGGAAGTTACATAGAAATAAAGTATCATTGAGTACTGAAAGAGGCAATTTTGTCTTGAAGCAAACTTGAAGCTTTATCAAAGGGCATGGCAAAATAAAAAGATTATGCTGCCTTCCCTTCTTTTTTCAGGATCTCCTTTCCTCCCTCTTTTCTTTTCATCCTTTTTTAATCCTTCGTTTTCTTGTCTCCGTACAATTCCACTAGTTCTCTACATTTTTTTTCTCTACCACATTCGTTTTTCTATATTATAAGGTAAAGGTCTAGTGTTATTATGCACAGATATTCATTTTAAAAATAGAATTGGGGAAAGATGTAAGTGTGAGAAAAGAAGATAGTGTTTTTGTTTTAATCCTATCAAATATCTTTTTTGGGCAAGGATGGGATATACCCACCTAATCATTTAGGTGTCTTACAGTTGAGGGAAAAAAAATCTTAGACTCCTTCATCTCTTGATAAAAATGTATGTTAATTAAATTTAGAGAAGCATGACAAAAGCAGGGTTTCTCTTGATTTCTTAAATCCAAAAGAAACTATTGGAAGGCAATATATATAGAGCAAAAGTGCAGTTTCAGGGGTCACAGTTACTCCTATCTCATGCCTAATATGTGGCCAAAGGGGAACTAAGAGAGCAATTTTTTCCAAAAGTGCCCTTTTCAACATTTTAAAAGATAATGTTGCCAAAACTTTTGAGAAAACAATGAGTGAAAACAACAGCAAGATGTATGTAGGATAGGTTAGTCAAAGGTGTCCTGTTTATGTCCTAACTTACCTACAAAACTCCAGCGAGAGCAACTCACAAGGCTTTGCCCAGCCCTTGCATTGCACATAACTTGACACCCCATTATCAAAATGGAATTTTTTTAGTCAAATAGCTTGTTAAGACTTTTTTTTTTAAAAGAGATAACAATTGTCACATTATAATTGATATATTTTTCCAGTCAGGTAACTAAGTTTGCATTCTGCATGTTACATTTACTTAAAAGAGCTTAGTTAAAAGTCATGACCACTTTTAAGAATTTTCTTGTGAAATACTTGAGAATGATACGCCAAAGTAAATGTAATCACTGCACTGTGTAATGATCGCTGAGGTTTAAATAGTTGGAATGGAAATGGTTTGGAGTTTCAGAGTATGGTGGAGTTGGATTCCTCAACTTCCAGGAAACTTTTCCTGCCTCAGTTTCTTCACCTGTGACGTGGGGATAAATATTCCTTTCATACGCTTATTGTGAGACTTTAGTGAAAAAACATTTGTGTAACTCCATACCTTGAACCTGTAAATAAATGATTAATAAATAGTAGTTATATTATTTTAGATAACTTTTGTAAAGCTTAATGATTTGGATACTAAATAGTTATTGTAAAAAAATTTAATCTTATCTGTTCTTCAAATGGATTTGATTAATGACCTACCTTTGCATATACTGTTTATAATTTTTACATAGTAACCTTTCACTTCTATTGATAATTGATACTATCAATAACTGGATAATAGTACAAGAAAGTAAAATTAGAAAGGACTATTCCTTGGGGAAAATATGAAGTAAAAGAGGAGAGAAAAATACTGTAAAGAGTTTTCCTCTGCATCGCCTTTGTTATTAATCTTGTATTGCCTAATGATTATCAGAATGTGAAAGAGGATCCTATGAGCAAAGAAAACCCTTAGCTCTACAAAAATGGCCAATTGGTCATAGCTATGTTTCGGCAACTGTGCAAATATTGTATCAATGATCACTGGAGTGTCCAGCAGTTTTACACAAGTCTCCCATCAGTTTTCTGGTGATCTTCAATGAGATAGGTAATTGCATGAATAAGACACTCAGACAACCATTCTCGGGAGATTCAGATTCAGTCACTGCTTATTATCACAAGATAATTTGCTCATTCATTCAAGAAATATGTATTGGGTGCATATTACGTGCCACTCACCGAGTTGGTCTTGAAAATACGGTCATGAACAAAGTAAACAAGGCACAGGACCTCACAGATTTTACAGCCTGTTGGAAAAGGTGCATAACATAAAACAAGTAATACAATAAAACATATAAGTCTTATCATAGAGGAGATTTTTTTATGATCTTTTAGCCAAACTGAGATATGAATTCCCAATTGTATGATATCACATCTTCCTTTGAATTTCCATAGCATTTTATTTGTGCCTCCATTTGAAAATACTTTCACCTTGTGTTCTAGCTCTTTCTGATTATAGCATCTCTTTGAGGAACTGCAAGTTCCTCAGGAGCCAGACAAGATTCTCCCTAGCATCTTTCAGAGAACATATGCATGTGTACTGCATATAGTAGGCACTAAATAAATGTTATTGAGAGAATGAAGCAAAGAAAACGTCTTAGAGGTTTACTCATTATCTTTTTTTGTTTTAAATCCTTATATATTTCACTTTGAAATTTCAAATTTCTCCTTCGTGGTAATAGTTGTTAGAGGGAGGTAAATAATCAAAGTCATTCTCTCCCCCTCCCCCACCCCTGCCACCTACTATTTTCTCACAATTTAATACACATCAGTGTACTCTGGATGAAGGTAATTATTATTTGTAAGAGTTTCAAAGTTTGCTTTATAAAAGTTTGACTTCAGTTGATACATGAAAATAATAATGGAAGAAGCATCTATTGTTTGTGGTCTGGCTTTAGTTTTGGATGTCGTGGTCAACCTTTTTTCTTTTCCGTCACTAGATCTGTCAAGAGAATCAACGTTAGGTTAATTAATATCTAGTTTTAAAAAGTCAAAACTCTTCATTGGTTGTGAGAAAGACAGAATGTTTAATCAATGGTTTGGTTAGTATTCATTTGCTATTGCTCAAGTAAATCATGCTAAAAAATAAAAATCTAAAAAATTAAACTGAATTCTGACGGCGTTTAAAAAGTGGGAAAATAAGTAGCTCTTATACGGAAATCCAATCGATAGCTTAAGAAAATGTTATTAACAATGATAAAGGAAGGACTTCAGCAAAAAAGACTGAAGCCTTCGCATAGTCTGGAAGAAACTGAACTGCACCGAGATTGAGAGACCTGAGCTCAGCGTTGCCTGTGAGCTGGGGTGTAATTTAGTGCGCTGACAGGAGGAGTGAAGTATCTCCTCAATATCTGTGTTTGGCAGAGGAGATGAATGCATACATCAGGAAACAATGTTTAAGTGTTTTATTTCCTTATTTTAGCCTGTCAAACTGTCAGTATAGTTAATGGCCACCAAGAGAGAAAGAGAGAGAGAGAGAGGAGGGGGAACAGAGAGAAACAAAGGTGCTATGGAATCTGCAAAGAAAGAAACCAGGAAAGCATTTGCATGTTTCTGTGGAGTAATGGTCAGTCAGACAAAAATAACTCACTATGTTCATGTCTCTACGAAAGCCAGATGTGCTAGTTTCCTACCTATAATCCCTGCATCCCTTTCATGCCTTCGATTATGTCCGTCATAATTGCTTCACTTAACTTTGATCTCTGCGACTCTTTCACTGAAATCTAGATTGATTATCAATACTTAAGGGGCTATTTTATGTTATGTTAGTAGTATCTAGTTTTACACAGTTTTCAGGTTTACAATCTTGTTTGCATTGTTTGTAAAATCTGGTATTAATGCTGTTTATACAAAAATGTTCAGTTATTTGTATATGACGTCCCTTTTTTATTGTGCTAGATTTGGTCGACTGTATCTTCTTTTTTTTTTTTTTTTAAGAAAAAGTGAAATGTCTAAAGTAGAGATTTACTTGTAGAAATATAAAACTACTTTAAGTTTCTAGAAGAATCTTATCACAGCCAAAGGATTTTTATTTTATAAATGGGAAGCATTTATATCAGATCATTTTCTTACTATAAATAACTTATTTTCCCACAGAAATGGAAATATTTTTTTATCATTAACATTTCTGTCATATTGAATTTTAAATCTTTGAATTCACTGTAGTGATGAATACTTTTTCATAATGAACACTTTTAGTTGCCTTATAAACCGAAAGCATTTAATTAGGAAAAATTGTCTTTTAAATATAAATTTTAAAATCTTATAAAATGGTCTAAGTAAAACTAGTATTGGAATTATTAAATACACTGGATTCTGAATCTGGATAATCATGAAGTTGTCTTGAAGCACTTAAAAATATAGACCCTTGGGCCCCAGTCCCGATTGTCTGGAAGAGCATCTCAGGAATTAGGGCCCAGCAGCTGTTTATCTGAGATCCATGCCCCACTCCCTACCCTCAGCCCCCAGGTGATATGGGCTATCAGCCAGGTGAGGAACCACACTGTCCCTGACATGGAAACAGCACTAGTCTGTATATCAGTAGAATTCTGGCTGGTTTGTAACATCATCATTTATTCACTGAATAACCTTGGGGCTAAACATAAGCTTTGGGGGAGCACATTTTTGCAACTTAAAACAATTTGTATGGTCTTTCCAAGCTCTAAAATCTTGTGACTTCATTATATTAATAAGGTTGAAAAGTGTTTTAAACTTAAAAAAACCTGAATTAAAATACACACATGCAGTTTTTTTTATTAGTTTGCATTTTTAGTTTGACTTTTATTGTTTGGTTCTGTTAACTGAAAGAATCTTCTCTCTTATCTTCAGTTCTTGATTGAAACTTTCCTTTCATGATATTAATCATGAAAATTTTATCATGAAAGTGAAAATTTACCACTTCGTCCTTTATATCTTCAGATGCAAAACTGAATTATTCTCTACCCACCCAAACATGATATTTCATCAACGCTCATATCTTAACAAATGACACCACCAAGTGTCTTGTGTCAGATGGAAACCAAGAATCACCATTCCCTCTTATTTATCTTTGATACACTAGGTTGATTTTATCCCCTAAATTATAGTTTGTCAACTTCTTTTTATTTTCATCACCATCCATCCTGGGCCAAGGTGCCATTTTTCCTGCATTCTACAATAAAATCCCAGTTGAGAGATTTTCTTTACCTTTTTTTTTTTTTTTTTTTTTGCCATCCTGTGCTCTAGTAGATGTGCTCAGTGCTGCAAAGACACTTAAAAAATTCAAATCTGATCACAGATCTTCTCTAATGCAAACTCATCAATGATTTCCATTGTACTTAGGATAAAGACCAAAGTCTCTGTGATGGCCTGTGAGACTCTGCATGACCTCACCTATCCTTTCCCACCTCAGTTTCTTCACTCTAGGCACACTGGCTGGCCATCCTTCAGTTCTGGTGCACTCCCTTCCTATCTTAGGACTGTGGGGTTTTCTTTTCCTTCTGTCTAGAAGCCTTTTCACCATCTACTCATCCTTTTTGTATGAGCTGAAATGACACTTCCTCAGGAGAGCTTGTCTGATGCCCCAGGTATGATTGGATCCACCTGTTATGTGCTTGTGTAGACAACCTTGCATTTCCTTCCAAAGCATTGTTCACAGTTTATCATCATTTTATATTAGTACAATAGTTTGGTTAATTTTAATTGAATCTGTAAGACTATAAGCCTGGTAAGAGTAGGAACCTTGATGGTTTTGTTTGCCACTGATTCCCTAGTTTTCTCCAGTATATAGTATATAGTAGGTTGTTAATTAAAATTTGTTGAGTAAAAGAATAAATGAATCAATTTTTAAAAAGTTCTCACATATTCAGAAGAACCTCCTCCATTCTCACATATATTCTTTCTAATTCTATTGGAATATACAAAGCATTATCAATTTTACAATGTTTCTTCCCACTGCAAGGAATGTTTAATCTCTCAACCTGCTTCCCCCCCCCACACCCACACCCCATATTTCTCATTCTTTGTTCTGGCAACGTCTGAACACCTGGCTTCAACCCTTTTCTGTACCTCTCTGAGATTAGAGTGTAAAAGCAGTTGCTGTAGGCTTGTTTTTGTGCTCTTTAGATGAGGCCTAAAATTGTGCATAGCTTAATGCAAGAAATACAGATAGAGAATAGGCCCTCCGGAATTTATTTAAAGAAAATGAAGACTTCGATTTCTGGACTTCTCTGTTCCTTTATGTAAAGAGATTGCTGCATAGAGGGTACACAAATATCAGATCTTTGTGAATCTGAGTGTGAATCTTTGTGAATCCTGGGAATCCAAATGTTAGATTCCTGACTTAATTCAACACCTTGACATAGGTTATTGGTAAGAAAGACAGCTTTTGGAGATGAAGAAGCTTTGAGGTATAGAGTTAGTTAAGGCAGGATATTTATTGCTGTCTGCTTTTCCAGGATATTATATTCTTCATAAAATATAGTGATCTGGAAAACTGGAAGCTCTCCATGCACCTCATGCATTAGAGGGCCCTCTCTTTCACCCTTTTCTGGCTATGCCTTTTACCCCTGGGTGGTGAGAAATCTACTAGGCCCTAATCAAAACATGCTCCAGGAACCATACCTTATAATTGTCTGTCCCAAGACCTCACACCTATTGATGAGACCTGTGAAGATTTCTTCTATGTGGTCCTTTGGAGGTCTCTGCCACTGGCATGTGCAATCTTAGGCCTAAAGGTAGCCATAGGGAAGCTGCTGGAGAGGAGGTAGCTGTAAAAAAAAGGAGCGCCTCCATTTGTTCTTCTTTCCTAGGTACACAAATGTTAGGGAGATGCTAGAGAGTAAGTAGATGCTTTAGGAAGAAGGTATATATTAAGAGAAGAGGACAGAAAATAAAACCCTGAGGAACACAATATCAAGGCCCAACAAGCTCATACTCGACCAAGTGGATAGGAGGACCAATTAGTGTCTGAGAAAAATAACTTTTGAAAAGAGAACTAGAAAAATCAGAGTTAGGAAAGTACAGCCTTGATTTTTGCAGTGTGATTCTCACAACTTGTTAGCTCCAAGTTATGAATAGTGGGTTATTTGTTCTAGAGAGCTCATAGCATGATTCATGTCCTGAACCTGTTGGATCTCAATCTGTTATTGGGGGTTGATTTGATTTCAATATTTGTTTCTCATTGTATAATTAATATACATTATTTTCCCAGAATTTTCAGTAGTGTGATAGAGAGAACTTGTTATTTCCATTATCAAAAGCAAGAATTAACAACTTAAGTAGGAAATTAATAGCACAGTAGAATTTACTGTCAAGAAAACATGTTCCAATTCATTTCTGTCTTAAGCAAACAAAATCTCAGTGATACTAGTAGAGAAATTCGGGAAAAAACAAAGTGTGGGACTTCTTAGCTTTAAGGTGATTAAACAACTTCATTCAACAGGCAGCTCTTTTCCCTTAAGACAACAGCTCTCTCTTTCACAGTACCTTCAAAATCTTTTTACAAAGTTGAAAGAGCTGTAATTTTTATGTAACTATTTTATTCGAGACATTAATGACCTGGATCACTGAAAATAACCATAGTAACAGGTGAGAAATCAAAGACAGTTAATTTAATTGCTACAGAAAGAAAATAAGTGCAAATAATCTATAATTCTTCATTCCCAATATATACATATTATTTTCTTACTGCATTAATTACCCAATAGTTAGACAGAAATTATCTAGTTGTTGCTTCGTAACTCCCCCATTGCATTCATGTAATGGTTTTCACTCTAATAACTAATCATTATAATTTCTTACCTCAGCAGTTTAGGCTGCTGGGAACTGGGTAGCATGTTCATTGAGTTGACATTAACAATTTTTAATAATAATAAAAATGATATTTTAAGTATAGTGGAAAGGAATTAAGCAGTTCTTTCAATCTAGTTACCTAAAGGCCACTCTAGTTCAGTGCCTCTCTACAAACTGCTAATGATCTACAACTGTTTCTTAGACGGAAAGATTTCAAAATTCCTCTCAAT
Source organism: Eonycteris spelaea (assembly GCA_003508835.1). Taxonomy (NCBI): domain Eukaryota; kingdom Metazoa; phylum Chordata; class Mammalia; order Chiroptera; family Pteropodidae; genus Eonycteris; species Eonycteris spelaea. The sequence goes on from PUFA01000053.1 coordinate 2,651,418, forward strand.
TTCTTAACTCTTTTTCTAGGAGTTGCTGGAATATTCCTGTAGAATCTCACTGAAAGTAAGAAGCAAGATGTAGAATCCTATACGTAGGAACATATTTAGAATTACTGCCAGGGCTGGTAAATATTTTGTTGTATATTTATTATGTGTCAAATCTTTTGCTAGGCTTGGGGATGCAATGGTCAATATGGCAGGGATAAAGGTTCAGATGATGAAACAAAATCATGACTAATGAGAAAGTTTATATAGTTTTTAATTTTCATTTAGTCCATACACTATAAAAGGCAGGAAATAAGTGGTATTTAAATTTAATGACTGTGTGCAAGAATCTTGTAGTATAACTAGATAGGGTATAATCAGTTGTATAAATAAAAATAATGCCTACTATTTTATCGAGTGCTTTCTATGTCCCACATATGGTCCTTTAATTCTCACACAAATATACAGCCACCTCCATAAATGCATCTGTTTATCTCCATTTTTGCATGAGGAAACCAAGGTTAAATAGTTGACCAAAGCCCATCTGAGCAAATAAGAAGAGACAGCAGATCCCAGTCAAGACTGGACTCTACTAAGTTCTAAAATTTCTACAGAAAGAATAATTAAGAGCCTTTTCAGTTCTGGCACTTACAGCCAGTGCTGTTTAATTTTAGTTGGTTCTGTTCCCTATTTTCATTCCATACCAAAACAAAACCATTTTCAGAAAGAATCTGTCACATCTTTTAGATTAGATTCTTAATCTTCTTTTGGCAATTCTGTCTCAAAAACTGTCTCAGAAATAATTTTGACAAATTAATAAATGAACAAAGGTAGATATATGCTAAAAAAAATATAGAGCCACCTCACATCCATTAGGAAGACCACTATATATAAAAAAAAATAGACCAAAAAATAACAAGCATCCATGAGGATATGAAAAAATTAGAACCTTTGTACACTGTTGGTGTGCAAAGTTATAAATATAAAAAGTTATAGCGACTTTGGAAAACAGTGTTGCAGTTTCCCCCAAAATTAACATATGATTTACCATTCCATTTTTGTTTATATATCTACAAGAATTGAAAACAGAATCTTGAAATATTTGTACACCCATATTAATAACAGCATTATTTACACTAGCCAAAGGTAGAAGTAACCCAAGCATCCATCAATGAATGAATAAACATAATATGGGATGTGTGTGTGTGTGTGTGTGTGTGTGTGTGTGTGTGTGTGTGTGATTCAGCCTTAAAAAGAAAGGGAATTTTGACATATGCTACAATATAGAGGAAACTTGAGAGCATTATACACAGTGAAATAAACCAGTCACAAAAAGACAAATACCGTGTGATTTTACTTACGTGAAGTACCTAGAATAGTTAAAATTAGAGACAGATAGTAAAAAAGGTGGTGCTTGGGACTAGGGCAAGGAGGGTAGGGGAAAGGGACTTGTTCAATGGATATAGAGTTTCGGTTTTACAAGGTGAAATGAGTTCTGGAGATTGGTCGCACAGCAATGTAAATGTATTTATAACTACTACGCACTTACAAATGGTTAAAATAGTAAATTTTATTACATGTATATTTGCACATTAAACATTTAAAAATAGGAAATATAGAAGGATGTATGACAGAGAGGACCTGGGAGGGGAAACCTCATTAAATAAGTTGCTCAGCAAAGCCATGTCGAAGGTATGCACAATACCGTGCATCCAACTCTGCCCAAAGCCAAGGATAGACCTTTCCACACAGAGAGATCCTCAAACATTAATCCCTGGTTTGAGAGAGCTAGATGTATTTGAATGAAAAGGAAGTCAGTCTAACAGCAACCTAGTGGTAGATAATAAGCTTGGAGAGAGGTAGAAGGGGACTGATCATAGAAGTATTTGGGACTGCTTTATTGTTATTACATTTTAGCTTTATTTGCAAAAGCTCTTTGTGACTTTAGGACAGGGATCCCCAATCCCCAGGCCATGGACCACTAATGAATCCATGGCCTCTTAGGAACCAGGTCACACAGCAGGAGGTGAGTGGCAGGTGAAGTCTCATCTGTATTTGCAGCCAGTCCCCAGCGCCAGCATCACTGTCTCAGCTCCACCTCAGATCATCAGGCATGAGATTCTCATAGGAGCACCGGTCCCTGGTGCCAAAAAGGTCGGGGACCACTGCTTAGGAGATCATGAACTTCAGAGTGTTCATTTTGTTTCGAAAACAGTAATTGACACTCCTATTAATGTCATGATTCAAGTGTCTCTTTTTGCACAGTCTTAACAAAAATATTCAAAAGTAGGAGTATGTTAACTTGGTGGGATTTTTTTTTTTATTTATTAACTATATTTCTGAAGTGACTGCAACCCTCAAGAATTTCCCTTTATATCTACGTTGGTAAAATACCAGTGAATCACTACTTAAAACTCTGCATTAATTTTATACTTCAAAGTATTTCAAAATGTCTCTGGAAGTTTTCTGGGCCAGGCCAGTTCATCATTTCTCACTACAGTGATTTCGGAGACTCTAGAGGACCTAGCGTAAGCAATTAGTATTGCTAACTTAGCTGAAAGCTGTCTAGGACCGCACTTAGCAGTGTCAATTCATGACAAATTGTTTAATACTGGAGTCATATCCTAGAACTGTTAACACACAGAATTGAAAAGTTTATCAAAATGGTAGCTCTCATTATTTATTTTCTTAAGTGTATCCCAAAAGTAAAAGTTGCAAAAATTCAAATGTGTTGTGGTTAAATTCCCCCTGTACATTGATTTCCTTTGGTGGAGAAGCCATTATATGAATGATTAATAATCTTGAAAACTAAACTATATCCACTTTAATAGTTAAATAGGTTTATGCTATATTCTGCATTATATATTTTTCCTACTTAATTGTGTCTAGAAATTTTATCCTACTTTGGAATATTGTTCTCCACTATTCAAGGTTCAGAATGGCACAGTAGTTCTGAAAGTTTTTATCTGACCTTTCTCACCTGACATTTGTCTCAGATCACCAGTAATGTGGAAAGATTCTGGGGAAATTTCCCTAAATGCATCGATGATATCCATTCCCCCACATTTCACTAGAAGTGAATCTGGAAGATTTAAAGTCTGACTTTGAAGAAAAGCAGAAAGATAGTCAAAATGAGATGACATGTCAGTTGAAACTTAATATTGATGAAGTGTAAGTGTGTTTAGACCAGACAATCAACTACTGAGACAGGGCATGTATGATTTATGGAAGGAAATGAGAAGGACATCTTTCTGGGCTGGCTTGTTTGACAATAGTAGAGCAGAGGGAGTACACTTGCTTAAAGAGCAACAGAACAAGTGTTCAGCTAATGTGAACAAGTCCCAAATTAAGCTAGTAGTACCTCAGGGCTATATATTCTCCTTCGTGACAGTTCTATCAATGCCTTCAGTGAAGTAGGGATGAACTTCGTAGTTTATCTATGTGCAATTTAAGAATTTAAGTGTTTCAAAGAAATAATGGAGATGAAAATATTTAATATTTTAAAGTGCTTTTAGATCCTAGGACGAAAGGTTAAGTGTAGTAATCGTATCATCATTCTTTTAGAATTATCAATATTAATTTTGTACTTTTTTAGTTGGAGTATTAATATACATAGTCTTATTAAAACTACTTCTGGTAATAATTCATATGATCAATAACATGTAAAGGGATGTAAAGACCATGACCCTGTTCTCAATGAGATTTTTTAAATTGTTCAGAAGATCCAACTGAAATATGAAATAGAGCAAGAAACTGCTTTTTGGGTGGCTGAGCAATGGAAATCCGGCCAAGAAAAAGGACTGTGTGGGCTGGAGTTTTAGGAGTGGATTCAGGCACTTAGAACTTGAGCTGGGCCTTGGAGTTGTGTAGTGGAAGGTAGGCCCTGAAGACTTGGTTACCTGAAGTCTTGGGAAATCAAAGTTCTGTGAACTTTTAGTATTTATAATAAAATTCTATGAATTTTGTATTCTGTCTCATAACATAGCTGTAGTCTTGTTAAAATCATGTTTGCATTACATTCAAATTACTTAATTTTGTTTTCCAAGACTGGTACACCAGGAAGATAAGGCCTGTTTCACTTATGATATTCTCTCACCCCAGCTCTCCACCACGTATCCTCAGGAGTGCGATTGACACTCCAGTTTGAGAAGCATGGCTATACAGGATCACAATGCATTTAAACAGAAGAGCCTTTTCTTGGCCATTAGCATGTAATCAGGCTGAGTAAATAACAATTTCTTTAATCAATAAAAGATTCTCATACCATGTGGTATACGTACACATTCTTTTGTGCAAGTTTGATAGGCTTTGTAAGCAGCCCAGGTTTTCTTTTCATAAGTCTAAATTGGGCCAGATGGTTCCATTCTCTGATAAGAGTACATTTCAATGATATGCTGTATGATTGGGTGCAAAATCAACATCCTCCAAGTTTTGCTTGTAAAGTACAAGCCTTTGTTTTGTATTTCTGCCTGAAGCCTTTTTGACCTTTGTCAAAAATATTTTTCAGTTATTCAGAGCACATTGGTGTACTCTAAAAAGAGACCACCCAAGCACATCCCTTTCAGTTGGCAAATTCCACTTAGCGTGAGAAGTATGGAAGCATTCTATAAGTTATGAGAACCATAGAGTCATTAGAATGTTTGGAAAAGGTCAAGACTCTTTTAGCAGCTCCACAGAGGTGGTTTCTCTGGCTTTGTGTTGTCATGTGAAATGCATGACAGTAGTCATCTGCGCTTGTACCCAGTTTGGAAACTGAGCCCTGCACTATTCAAAGAGAGCTGCAGTCCTCCATGGTGCCAGAATTACTCCCCTACAGTGCCCCTGTTTATGTCAAATACCAAATCACAAGCAGCAGTGAGAGCATACAGTGGAAAGGATAAGAAACATACGAGGGATTTTTAAGGTACCATATTTGTTATATGTGATTTTCATTTCTTTGATAAGCATGACAACTTACTCTCAAGTGCCTAAATTTTTAAATCCTCCAAAGATACAAAGTAGTACTAAAACCTTTACGACAATTCCCAAGTTAACAATTTACAGTGTTGCTTTCACTGCCCCCACCAAACACTCCCTTTCTCCACAGCCCCTCCAATTTCTTACCTGTGCGTGACTTAATCAGAACATCTTTGTTTTGTTTTGTTTTGTTTTTTCAGGGACATTCATTCAATTATTCATTAAGTAAATATTTGTTAAGTATTTGCCAAGTGCCTATACTGTCCTTAGAATTGGGGCTATAACTATAAATAAAATAAAATCTATCAAATACAAAGCTAGGAGCAGATTAAAGACACAGACTAAATGTTCCAATACTGTAGTTCAGCTCTACAGATAGATATAGTCTTTCTATCATCCATTTGTCTGTCATATACATCTGTATAATATCATTTGTGCCCTCATTTTGTCTTTCTCTAATGGACTACAGTTCAAATAGAAAGGGACATAAGTAAGTGCTAAGGGGAGGTAAAGATCCAAGGAGCAAGCTGGTTTCCTTGTGTTACCATGACCTGGATTCAAGGATTATACAGTAGAGGGGATAAATTACGAAGAGAAGAACAAGCAGGAAATGATACAGGCAAACCTATCATAGGGAGTAGAAGACAATGACAGCGAGTCAGAAGACGATCTGGATATCCAAGATATTCCACGAGCTATTGGCCTGGCACTTATTTCAGGTAACACTTTAGATCCATCATGATAACCCCTAACTTTCTTATGTTTTCTCTGTAACAGGAGAGGAGATGACTAATGGAGCTTGCTTTCCAACACAATTGATTTACTAGTTTAAAAAGCTGGGTGTGGTCATTCCAAGTGGCAAGCATTAATGATGTTAATTAGGTATTAGGTGAACACTTACTGTGGAATGAGTTTGATGTGGCTAGAGGGAAATGCAGGTATGGGGAAGTGATGATGTTAAGAAAATTAGGTAGAAGTCAGGTAAAGAAGACTTTATTTACCATTTAGTACTATATTCTGAATGCTATGCGGATCTATTAAATGAATACAAATCACGTAATGGCATAGTCAGATTTACAAGATAAATAGATCCCTTTGGTTGTATTGTAGGATTGAATGGAAAGGTAGAAAGACTAAGGTCAGAGAGGTCAGTTAAGAAGCTTTTGAAGTGGCCCAAACAAGAGATGAGTTTTTAAACTAAAGCAGTGGCAGGAGGAATAGATGATAGGGAGGATATGTAAGAGATATTAAGAATCTAAAATCTATAAGACCTAGTAACCAATTGGATATCAAAGAAAGGGAGAGGTCTTAGGATTATGTCAAAGTTTCTGATCTTCACAACTAGGAGGATTTTAATAACAAATAATCATAGGAACAAGTTTGACATAATCGATTCAGTTGGTGAAAGAGTAAATTTGTGGTGCATGTAAGATATCCATTTAGAGTTATCTAGTAGGAAAATGGAGATATATAGGTCTGGATCTCAGCAGAGAGGTGTAGATTTGGTTTGAAATTGATAATTTAAAAGTTTGGATGAAGTCACTAAGAGTGAATGCAAAGAGTGAGAAAAACAGAGAATCAAGACTAGAACCCCAAGAAACATTACATTTCAAATATATGAAGAATTTAAGATGAATAAAGTCTGAAGATCTAATGTATAACATGGTGACTATAGTTGATAACACTGTGTTGTATTACTGAAACTTGCTTAGAGAGTAGAACTTAAATGTTCCTACCAAAAACAAAACAAAACACAAAGGTAAATATATGAGGTGATGAATATGTTAACTGAATGGAGGGGGGAATTCTTTCACAATGCATGCATATATCAAATGATCATACTGTCTGCTTTAAATATCTTTATCAATAAAGCTGAAAAAGTAAAAATAGGGAAAATAAGAAAAAAAAAGAATCAAAGTTTATGGGCTGCTGTTGGTAGTGATGCTTCCTGAAGCAGAGAAAGAGGGCTTCTCTCTTTTCCCATTACTTTTTCTGCCAGTTCCTCTCATTGAAAGAATCTGGTTTAAAACTAGTTAGCAATGGATCCTGGAGAAATAGGTGTGAAATTTACTCCCCTGTGATATTTACTCCCCTGTGTGAAATTTACTCCCCTGTGATATCGAGCAGGGCGAGGGTTAGTCTGGTCTGAGAGCAAGCAGACAGTTGAAAGACTTATCTGTAAATAGATTTTTAAAAATCACAATTGTAAAAGTATAATCAATAAGATGTGACATTTTATTTTTTACTATTGTTAATTAGGTGCTTTTGCTTCCACTTACCTCATCAAACTAAAACTCTATAGCAAGAGTTTTTAAATCACCTCACAACATAAGACTTTTTATGGTGACATTGTTGTAAGACTGTACGTTTTTTCTAGGTTATTAGGGTCTAAGAACCAAAAAAATGCAAAATCTGATATTTGGTTACCCAAATGGCTATGAGAGCTAGAACCACTGAGTACACTAAATTTGTACATTGGATCAGCGTTCTTGCTGAGTCTTCTCCCTAGATTCAGCTGCCTCAGTGGGGATGTGCACTTCGTAAAAAATGAACTAATAAAAAGTCCCTCCTGACAATTAGGCTTCCCAGTGAGCTTAACAATAAGGGAGTGTGCAGCTCTGTTATTAAAAGGGTGCTCTTGATAGAGTCTTTTTTTGAGGTTCTCAATCAAAGGGCTCCGCTTTTAGTGAGACCTTTAAACAGCATCAGCCTTTCCCTCAAAAGAGAAAGGCTAAAAAGAGTGCCAGACTCAATTGAACTTAACAGAAAATCCATTGGTGACCAATGAAGCAGAAAGGATGTGCTCAAATCGCTGGGTTGAACGCTCTGTTGTATAGATCAGACAAGCCCATTTAGTATCTACTGGTTCACACCGGAGTCAGATACTTGTTCATCAGCTTTAGCTTCCAGATATTTTAATGGAAATGTTTACCAGTTGTAGTGGGAAACCAATGAACGAAAAATCTGTAGGTGGATTAACTGGGTCAAGCTAGTCTCTTGCATGGATCTTAATTCCCTGGGTAGTGAACTGGGTGCCAAAGCTTTGCTGTAATATTGTCATGTTGAGTAGCACTTAATTTACGTGGTTCAATCTCATCTTAAAATATCCAGTATATAAATATGCTGTCTTTCAAAGTAGTTTATCAATTAATGAGTGTGAAATAACTTACATGATAATTTAAAAACAAGCAAGCAGAAAACCCCTCGTTTGCTGTCTTAGACTGGGTTCTCCAGGAAAATACTGTGAGAAGGAGATTATGTGCAGACAGTTTGTGGAAGAGGGCTATCTAGAGCATCTGTAAGATGAAGTAAGCAAGATTAGCCAGAGGCTGGTGGTGGCCTGGATGGTAAGCCCTTCATTGTTATCATTGATATAGGCAAATGGCCTGAGCCCTTTTACCACCTTGCCCTCCCTCTCATATGTAGAAATTGGATGCTGGCTACTGTTGGAGAGGGTATTACCTTGGGGATGGCAGTTCCTTCAGCTGAGGCAGTTCCACTTTCCAAACGTGACTCAAGTGTGAGCGCTCTGCAGCTAACCTTTCTCTGAGCCAGGGAGATGACTGCCTGGATCCTGAAGGGGGACCTTTGCGGCACACCATCGAGTGCCCTACGTATGATTACTACCTTGTCCCAAATGTCCACTTATCCTATCTGCTACTGTCATTCCAGGGCGAGTTAACATCTTTTGACTGTACTGACACAAGTTGCCACATAGTGGTATCTTTCATACAATCATTTCTATGTTCTATTTTTTATTTTTTTCCAAAAACTATCTTTGAAAAATGCAAATCTGATTTTATCACTTCTCTATGGAGTGCACCCTCAATAGCTCCCACTGCACTTAGAATAAACACCCAACTCCCTGACAGATTAAAATGTCCTGCCCTGGCTATCTCCACGGCTTCATTTCTTGCCAATTACTTTTTTGCTTTTTGTCCTAAAACCCCATGTCCTTCTCACCTTAAGACCTTTGCAACATTGTACCCTCTGCTCCAACTTCCGCTGACATTCCCATCAAACTCATGCCCCATTAGCTCCGCTTTAATATCAGCCCAAAATGCCCTGCCACAAAAACCTATCCTGTCTTTCCAAAGGGGATCAAATTCTTGTCACATATCCTGCATACTTCCATGTACTATATTCTGTAGTTTCTCTCAGTAACTCTGTGTGTGTGTGTGTGTGTGTGTGTGCGCGTGTGTGTGTGTGTGTGTGTGTGTGTGTGTGTGTGTAAGAGAGACAGAGGTTGATTATACGTATTTCTGCCATTAGACTGTAAGCTGCAGGAGAGCAGAGAAGCTGACAGCTTTGTTTAGCACCACATCCTGCATACTGCCTGGCACATAGTACATAATCAATTCATATTTCTGAAATAAATAAGATTGAAAATCAACCTGAAAACAAAATCTGGAGATGACTCTGGTTAACCTAAAAAGTACAGTGTGATGTAAAATCACCATTTCAAGCATTAAACATCAGCTTTTATTTCTCAATTATAGGTCCAAAGTATAATATATTTGTTTTACTTTTCTATATTTCACTATATCCCTGGTTGCCTTCATTCTCTTGGATATATGTATGTACATATATATACACATAGGCATATATATATGTATTCTATATACAAAATATGAGATGAATTTTATGTGAGAAACAGCACACGCTCATTTGATTTGGTCTTGTTTTATAGGTATCTTTGCCTTGGCATTTTAGCACATCATAACATATATATCCACTAAATATTTCAAATAACTCGTATAAGGTATAAAAAATAATTGAAATATCTAAGTAAATCACCAATAAAGTAATAGCTATAATAGCTATAAAATAAAATGTCTTATAAATGTGAAAGAAAGGACTTTGGCATTCACTAAATGAATGACTTCAAATGTTTTACTCTTTAATTTTACACTTAAAAATAATAGGAAGTATACCTCAGTCTAGGTGAAACAACTGATTTTTTATGCAAAAATATCTGTTGTATCACCTTTTAATTACACGTGACTCAAAGTTCTTACCTCATTTCTACATTACATCCAAATAATTCTGCACAGTTTATATCGTGCAACCTATTTACTGTTTGTTTAATAAAAACCATATTGAATAAAGTTTCAGTGCCTTAAAATTTACGCATTAGCAAAAATTTCCTGCTTTCGTGGCAGTGTCTCTTTTAAGGCTATTTTGTTGCAATGTCGTTTTTAAGACCTTAAGTAATACACCAAGAGCTACCAAACCAAAAAGAGGCAATATGGGAGTCTCATCTTTTAACAGTCAGATTCAGAAATATAAAGCCAATAAACTGGATAATGGTGTCATACATTATCCAGTTTAAATACATCTGAGAATTGTGAACTGGAAATAGTGTGTGATTAAAGAACTTACAAGAAGTAAAGTGGATGTTGTTTATATGCTCAGGTGTTGAAAGCCATAAAGACAAAGGAAACCACTAATATTCTCTCTGGAGGTATTACTCTCCTTGATTTTTTTCCAAAAACACTAAGTGGGTGATTATTGTGTGGGCTCTGGTTAAGCTTTGGTAATGTGATGATTCCCACACCATCTAAATCACTGAATACAGCAGAGAGTTCTGATCTCTCAGAAGTATCCCAGTTTGGCCTAACTTAATCTTATAATGCATGCATTTGTTGAGTACCTCCACAAAAAATTTATTTGCCTAATAGAGTTCATTTTAAAAGCTTATTTGCTTGGAAAATGCTCAAAGGTTTGCATTTGACTGTGAAATATTTGGGCCGTATCTCATTTTCGTTAATAAAAGAGGAATTGTATTTAGTGCTCTATAGCAGTGGTCCCCAACCTTTTTAGCACCAGGGATTGGTGTTCCTATGAGAATCTAATGCCTGATGACCTGAGGTGGAGCTGAGGCAGTGATGCTAACTTTGGGGAGGGGCTGCAAATACAGATGAAGCTTTGTTCACTTGCCACACACCTCCTGCTGTACATCCTTATTCCTAACAGGCCACAGACCTTTCCAGAGCCCCAGGATTGGGAACCCCTGCTCTATAGTAACAGCTATGTCTACATGTGTTCCCTCTCTTATATCTCTCAGATTTTTAGTTTTACTCTTATTTTTTATGCCTCCAACAGAGAAGGGAGGTTTTCTTTTCTTTTCTTTTCTTTCTTTTCTTTTCTTTTCTTTTTTTTTTTTTTTTTAGCAAATTATATTTAGGTTACAAAAATAAGATGGTTTATAAACAATGTACTGTGTGAAAGGATTATTACCTTATGAGACTGTCTAAAGTGTTTTAATGCTATATTCAGTTACACCTGAATGAGACCTTTGAGTCATGTGAAAGTTTCCTATTTGATTTTTTTGCCTCTCAATGGATGTCATAAAGGGGCATTTATCAACAGCTAGAATGGTGTCTTAGTGATCTTGTTCCCCCCAATCTCATGACAGTTCTTTTAGAGCTTCGAATGATTGTCTGAATGTTATGCTGAACTTTGACATAAAAAAATAGTATCTCCATATTTTATTTCCAAGTCTGAATTTAGAATATTTTTAGTCAATTGCAAATTAGTGCCACAAAAAATTTAATGTTATGGATATGTAAAAGATAATATTCCTAGCCTAGCCTGGAACCAGCAGCTATTGAAAATATACTTGATAAAATATTTCAATCCCTAAACCTTGAAATTATACTGAAAATTGGCTAATGAAAACAGACAATTGTAAATAGAATTTACAGAGACTGTGCCTAATCTGAACCCCTTTTATATACGAAGTTAAAGACAGTGATAAAATATTGAGGCTTATATTCAAGATCACATTTTAAGTTCTCTATACATTTTCAGTATCACTTGCCTGTCCTTCAAAATGCCAGCACTTGCTTCCTAGCCAGAATCTGCCCCTAAAAAAAGGATAACCCTCTCAAACCTTATGTGAATAGTTGAATTCCTCCGAGGACATATTTCTTACACCACAGTAGTTTGGAGAGTGGGCCTTGGAGCCAAGCTTCATTTGAATCTCAGTGTCTCACTTACTCTCTGAGTGACCTCAAAGAAGTAACTTAACCTTTCTCATCCTCAATTTCTTCAGCTGTAAATAGAGAATAATAACAGTTGTTGGGAGAATTAAATTAATATCTATAATGCACTCATAACAGTGCCTAGCACATGCTAAATGCTCAATAAATAATTTATTATGGTATAATAAAAAGATAATGAAAGAAAATTCCCTCTTATAAAGAATTTTGGAATCATGTGGTAGATGGAGAGTGATTTGGGAAGGAAGAAGGACTTCTCCCTGCCCCAAGTCTGAAACAGCTACAAGGTAGCTGCATGTGCTGCATGTTGGAATGGTTCACATTTGTCGTCTTAAAAGAATCTAGAGATAGTGGAAAGGAGTTTCTTTTATGATGCTGAGGAGGCACATTGTTGTAGTTTGTAGCATTAGAAAGACGATTTGGAAACAAAAGAGCTAAGATCTAATTTTTTTCTTCAAAAGAGTTGTAATGTTTATTTTTTAGAATGGAAAACTATTTTTACATTTTAGACAACTTAGAAAATAAAGAAAAATGTAAAAAGAAAATTACCTTATTATCTTAAGAACCAGCGAAAATTCACTATTACTGTTTTATATATTTTCATCCAGGTCTCTACTTTGGTTTTATACATTTGGGATCATAATTAAATATGACAATATATTTTGCATTTATTACTTAACTTATTTTAATCAATTTTCCATGAGATTAAATATTCCTAGTTAGTGAAACTTTTAATGATTTGTCTTTATGTGGTTATATATTAGTGTATAAAGATATACTATTGTTTATTGGACCATTATCCTGTGGGTAGGTATTTAGGTTGTTTGCTCAAAACTATATCTTTGTGCATAAAACTTTGTTTACATCTTTGATTATTTCCTAAAGACAGATCCATAGAACTAGAAATACTAAATGAAAGGGCACAAGCATTGTTCCTCAGCCTTTTGGTACCTCTCCATCAGAAGTGTAAAATAGTGCTAGTCTCTCTGTCCCCTTGATAAGATTAAGCATTTTAATGTTAACTTTGGTAAAATGATAGGCACTGTGAGGTATTGCCTAATTTTAAATTGACCTCTCTTTGATTTTTAGTGAAGCTAAATCTTTTTCATATGTTTATTTTCATTTGTCTTTATTAGTCTGTGAATCTTCTGTTCACATCCTTTGTTTTTCTCTTGGAATATATTTTTACATGATTATAAATTCTCTTACTATATTAAAATTTTCCTTATATTTATTATAAATATATTCTCAGTCTTTAACCTGCCTTGTAATTTTTAGCATACTCAATATAAATTTTAGTTTATGTATTGAAATTTATAATTTTATTTCTTTGATTTCTTCTGTTGCCTTTATTTTCAGAAACTGTAACTACTAATATACACTTTCTTCTAATTTTATTTTTAATCATTTTTTACAGTTAATCTTTTTCTGTTCTTATGATTTAATTTGGTGTATAGTATAACTTTTCTCCAAAATAACTGCATTCCTCACTCTATTCATTAAACATTCTGTCTGTTAAATTACTGCATATACTAGAATTTGTTTCAGAGTTATGCTATTGTATTAGATTGATACCATTTTATTATATTCTGATTGCTGATTCTTGCACCAATAATACCACTCATTCAGTTAATATAGCTTCTTAGTAAACCTAATTAAGGACATTCTCCCTTATTTTATTAATTTATTTTTATTGTGGTAACATTGGTTTATAACACTATATAAGTAAGTTTCAGGTGTGCAACATTATTAACCATCATCTGTATGTACTACATCATGATCACCACTAAAAATCTAGTTTTTCTCTAAGTTTTTTTGCTAGATAAGATAAACTTTAGATGCATTTTGAAATATCCAAAAATGTCCATTGGGATTATTATTATAAGAGCATTAATGATCCCTCCATTAATTAATGATATTGAAAGCTGACAACCTTGTCTTCTTAGTAATTTTAGTGGCATAATATATTTTTTAGGTATTACCTTTTTTTATGTTAGCCTATTAGATTGAAACAGATAACCTTTTCATGTTAAGAAATTATGTCTATTATTAATTGACTAAGAGTTTAGTTTTTGTCGTTAAACATCAAGTGGATTTTTTAATTTTTTAAAATGCCATTTTATTCTACAGATGACCATATACTGATGTAAATATTTTTATTAATGGATTACACTAGTAGTCAATAAACTCTTCTTAGGTTAGTGTATAAATCTTTTAAGATAACATTGAGTTTAGTTTGCTTGCATTTTACTTAGAATTTTTTCCATATATATTTACAAGTGAGCTTGGTCTACATGCCATCTCTTTGACCAAAACCTTTCTATTTTAATTTGTTTTACATGCTGAGCTTCTAAAAAATTATTCTAAGAAGGTATTTTAGTTAGAAATTTATTTAAAATTTGGAAATCATCAATTTATTCTATGCTGGTTTTGCTAGCAACTTTGTCCAGTTTAGTATCAGTATTAAATAGCATAATGAATATGCTAGTTATAACGAATATTGTGCTTCCTATATTTTTTCTATGTTTATATCTTCATTCTTAGAAAGTTTGGAATAATTTATTAGTGGAAAGAAATATGACTCCAAAGCATAATATGATAACTCTTTAGATATCTCATAGTTTTTTATATATTTGTTTCTTTATATTAGTTGAATTTTGATAAATTTTTAATTTCAAACAACTGCAAGCAAATTGAAACCTCTATTTCTTGCTAAATCAACCATAGACAATTTACAGTTACTCACTTTGTAGGATGAGCACATTCTCGTTTCCATCTTTCCATCCACCTCTCTTAACTCTCTTGCATCTCCCAAACTATTAGCTCTATCATCACTTTTATATTATCATAGTTGACAACATTTATTTTCTATACTGTCACCATACGTCAATCTTGTCTATAAACTGAGTCTAACAGATAAAACCAATTCATGATTGAGTTGTATTCCTGCTCTCTGGGTTCTAGTATCAATCAAGAATATGTTTAGTGTTTATTTCAAATGGTCACTACATTCTTATACTCTGCTTGCCTCTATGACATCCTCTTACTTTTATTGACTCTCAGACTATCGATTCTAACCATTTTCCCTTTTCTGTGGAGACTTTATGCTCAACCTAATTTAAATAGAGACTATTTTTCTTACTAGTGCCTATTATTTAGCTTTCCTCCTGGGTCAGGTCTCTTTTTCCTGAACTTCCTATCTTCTTTCTTGGTTCCTCTTAATTATTCCCTGAATTTTATTGGGGAGCCACCTTAAATAACTTTCTAAATTACAAACGATTTAAACCTTCGCATAATCTCGTATATCTGAAAGTTATTCTCTCTCACATTAGATTAATTTGAGTAAGCATGGTTGGACTTAAAATTCAAAATAGAAAATTATTTTCTTTCAGGGTTTTGAAGCCATGTTCTTTTCCTTCTAGAATACAGTGTTGCTAAAAATTAGATGCCAGGCTAATTCATGTTTGCTTGAGGACATGTTTTACCCCCTAGGTGTTTGGATCTTTTCTTTGTTGTCAGTGTTCTGAAATTTGACCTTGTTGTTGTAGGTATAGATCTTTTTTACTCATAAGATTTTTTTTTCTTGTGTTCTAAGCAATTTCCTGCTCTTTTTCTTCCATAATATTATCTTTTTTGAGATAATATTGGCCAGCTCCTATACTTTCTGTTTTGATTATGTATGTGACTTTTATCTTTTCTCTCAAATATTCTGGCTCTTTCTATTTATTCTATATTCTGAGAAACATTCACACTGTTAACTTCAGACATTTCTATTAATTTTTTTTCCCAGCAACTGTATTTTAACTTCCTAGAATCCTTTGGTTTCCCCAATTATTCTTTTTTCATAAAGTTGCTTTATTGGTGTCATATATTCTCGAGTGTAATGAGTGGAATTTAAATCCAATATTTTAAAGATCTCATCCTATTTATCAGCAAATTACAAAGAGCTTTTGTTGTTTGTTTGTTTATCTTTTGTATTGTAGTATTTTTCTCAGAAATTAGATGATCCATTGCCGCCTATCATATTTAAGAAGGGGACAATAGAAAAGCCATTTCGAAGGTTAGTTACAGATATGGGGTTCCACTTAGTGCTTAAAATAACAGGTGAGTTGCCTGCATTACCTTGGAAGACTGCTAAACTCAAAAGAGGAAAATTTTGCTCTGGGATGCTGACTTCCATACCAGTTGATCTGGTTCTTTTTGACAGTTCAGACAATTTCTTTAGTAAAGAACATATTTATTTATTTTACAATGGGATAACATGGGACCTGGGGAATCAACTGTTTTAGACTGGGCACTTTTGTGAGAGCCTCTGCTTTTTCCCCCACTTCACTTCTTCATGAAACCTACTATCTCCTACACTGAAGCTCTGATAGTAACATTGGCTCCCTTTTCAGCTGCAGCTCTACGTATTTATATTCCGGCTTATGTCTATTTCATCAATCATTACTCTTCCATCTGCTTTCCATCTTCCAGAAACTTGGTGAAATTCCTTGAGAACTGATAGTCTTCCTCTTTTATTCTTCAGTATTTGGATTTATAGGTTTTTTTTTTTAATTCTTTTGTACATTTCAGTCAATTTGCGAGAAGAGCTGAAATTCAAATGATTGTGTGTAGGTCTCTAACATGCTATATAGACATATTCACTTATTTTCTCATTCATTCATTCATTCATTCATTCAAAACATATCCTTGTCATGCCTGCCATGTGCCAAACTAGTTCTAAAGATAGAGCCGTGAACTAATCTTATCCAAAAAATGCCTGTCTTTAGGGAGTTTACAGACAAAGAATTATGAAGCTTGCTCTGTAGTGAATTGACACAAAGTGTAGTGGCCATGCTATTAATCGGAGAAGTAAAGTAGACCCGTGCAGGATTGAACCCAAGAAAGGAAGGTCATGGCTGTGCTCCAGCTCCACATCCTGAACAGACTCACCCTCTCTCACCATGGCAGAAAGCACCATTCACGCTGCCCCAAGGGCCTAGGTCATCCCTCTACATGGGCATATTCTACTCCTTCTTCTTCTATCTTGAACATTTCTTTTAGGTATACCTCTTGTGGAAACGTGCTGTTGAATTTTTTTCTTAAGCCAACCTGAATATTTTCCCACTAAAGAGTGATTTAATTTTTCAATTGTTGTCATAACTGATGTGTAATCATAGTTGTCACAACTTCTTTTAGATCTACATTTTCTATTTTTAATACTTTTTTGTCCTTTGTGATACAGGGTATGTTTATTTATGTTTTCTTCAGTGATTTGGGAGTTACACATTCTATTTATAATACTGTAACTGTTTACCTTTAGGTTTTTAAATATGGGAGTTACATATTCTATTTGTAATTCTATTAGTGGTTACCTTTAGGTTTTTAATATATATATATATATAATATATATATATATTATATATATATATTATATATTATATATATAAATTTCCCTTGTTAAAAATAAAAAATATCATTTCTCTTGTTAAAAATCAAAAACACACCACCAATGTTTGTTTGAATTGTACTTTTGTTAGGTTAGGAATTCACCATGTTTTTTCACTCCCCTGACCTACTTCTAAGCCTTTGCCAATACAGAACCAGATGCTATATTCATTTTTCATTTCTTAATGTGAGTGATGTTAAACAACTAGATTGGAAGAGTGAGTGGAGAAATTCCTCTTTTATTGTAGTAAACTAATGTGACTTTCTTTGCAGAATAAATCAGTGGCATTTTAGTATATAATATATAAGAACATGGCAGTATCTGGGTTTACCTCTTTCTTTTAAAAAGATGAGAAAAACCTTAAGAGTTAAACACATATGCTAGTCTTACCTCTTTGGGAATACAATTTAATATCAGTATAAATATTTTTGTGTGATTTTTAAGCATGCTTTTGTAGTACTGTAGAGCCAAATATTATTAGTGTTTGTGAAAACATTCTAAAAAGAAAATTAACTTGAAATTTTGGTTTCACATTTTAAACCAAGTAAAAGGGGGCTTTAAAGACAAGTAGTTGTATTAAAGCAACAGATAAAACATAGTTAAACAGTTTAGGCAAAATGTAATGATAATAATCAAAGTAGATTGCATCTCCCTCACCTTAGAAACTTGTTTCATTCATTGCTACTGTGTCTTTAAAATTAGTTTTAATTAAGCTTTTGCCATATTCTGACAAGGGTGAAAGAGTTAAATAATTTTCCTTGCTACTCACTTTTTGTGTATATCTGAGTAGCAGCTCCACTACAGGGAGATGTGTGGAGGTAGAGAAATATCAAACGAAGCTTTTGCTTTCTGTGGATAATAAAAATTACCCACTTTCTCACAGATGTCAAATCTGGCAGATTTCCACAGAAAATTTGGATTGAATGTCAACTACCCAAATTATTTTAGTGTCTGCTGAAGTGTGTGCTTGGCAGGGATTTCAGCAGGAAAATAGGAAGTGGGTTTGAAAACATTAATAATATCTGAATACAACTTTTTAAGCTGATTGTTCCATAGATGAACCAAAGCATATATTGTCCCTGCAAACCAGAGCCCTCCAAGAAGTCCAGGTGGACACATTGTTAATGTTTTAAATATGGAAGTTGAGACAAGAGCTTATTTAGGAAAAGGATTTGCTACCATGGATAGATCTTTGCCTTCCCCTTGAATAGTTTAGATTGGATAATTAAAAACTAAACATAGTCTACATGACACAAATACCATGTAGGCAATGAAGATACTTAGGTTTTATCATAGAAAGATAGATTTGTTCAAAAGTATACTGAGGCTTCGTTAGAAGAGATGAGTTCCAATACTGACACTGACATTCAGAGGTCTTCTTTCTAGTCCCTAGTTTTCTCATCTGTAAATCAAAAAGAGTTAATTAAATTCTTTTTTGAATTGTGTCATAGTTAGGGGTACTTTCAGCATATCTTTGATCTGTATTGATAAGGAAAAATTGAGATGACTCAATGCTAGATAAATCTAGTTAGTTTGTTTCCCATGAGAAGAAACAAATCTTCTTTGCTTGAGGAAGAAATTAAAACTGCAGCATATCAAGTAACATAAAATGAATTCTGAGCATATACATGGTATCAAGAGATTAGTTATCATAACATACATTTAAGTTACTATAAATATATCTATTGTTATTCATCAGAAGTATCTTTCCTCTTCCAAATTCTATGTCATAGTGAAATTTATTCATTCATACAAACATTTTATTGACCACCTTCTGTGTCACAGACATTGTGTTAAATGCTAGGTAATGGAGAAAAGGGACAAAAAAAAATCCCACTTTCATGAAATGTACACTCTATTGGGGGAAGGAAAATGATGACAAAACCGATATGAACAATTATACAATGTATGCTATGTCAGATAGTGATAGATGAGGAAGAGGAGACTGGGTGTGCATTGTGTATATGTGTGTGTTTATGTGTGCTCATGCATATTTTAAATAGGTGGTTAGGAAATGCTTTGCCGAGAAAGTGAAATTTGAGAAAACACTTAAAAAAGAGGAGAGAAGGATTTCTGCCAACATCTGAGACAGAACTTTTGAGGTGGAGGACACAACAAATGTAAAACCCTGAGGTGGGGACATACTAGACATTGTAGGGAATAACACAACACTGCTTCAAGCCTTTATTCAAAAATACTTAATCCTCACTGACTGTGTGCCAGATGCTCTTTTTTCATAAAGTTCACCATCTAGGAGAGATACCTAAGCATATAAACAAGAGCAATTGAACACAAATATGTAAGAGTATTGAGAGTTTGTTAAGGACACAATGAGCCCTCAAGAGGAAGTAGTCGGTTCTGTGTGGAAAGTCAGGAAAGAATTCATACCAAGTCTGTTTCTACTCCAAATTGCATCATAGGTTACTCTCAACACCTTTTTCTTTGCAGATGCTTGGGTTAAGGAGAACTCTTGTATGGCTTTTAATATATAAGGAATGGTATGAATATGTGATGGAAGATTTTTCTTTAGTTTTTGTGGGAGAAAGTAAGTAAAAGGAAGCAATTGTTTAGTAGGTACACACTTTGTGACAGGTGCTATATTAGGCATTTTATACGTATGATTTTATTTTGTTCTCACCAGAGTGCCTGGTCCTTGTTTTAGAGATGATGGAAGTTGGGCTCTAAGAAGTAAAGAGGTTGTCTTCAATTTCAGAGTGAAAAAATGGTTGAACCAAGATTCAAAGTCAGGTGTTCTTCCTAACTTGCAAAGTGAACATCCCTAGCTTCAGATGTCCCTAGTTATATCATCAAATGGGGACTTAGAGATGTTATGAGATAAAGGTATGGGTGGAGGTAACACATAGGATTATAAACTCTTGGGACTGAAATCGCCTGTAATACAGTTTGTGCCTAAACTTGGGAGACTTAACCTCAAATTTTTCTCACAAGTTTTAATAAAAAGAAATAGCTAATGCCAAATACTGAATACCTAACATTCCCTCCCCCCCCCCCCACACACACACTCACACACTCTCCTACTCTCCTACTTCTGGGGTGGATCCTATTATTACCCTTATGTAAAATATTCTCCTGTTTAATCCTCACAACAAGGCTGTGAAAAGATTTTAATGCCTTCAGTTGGGAGATAGTTTATCCATGTCATTCTGGAACCCTCATTTTTAGTAATCGTGGGATTTATTTCAGTATCTGACAATGCACACTGTTGACAATGTCCTTTTTTGTATCATATCTAAAATACATCTTCTCCACTGTTATGAAAATGCATGCTCTACTTCCTCTACAGACACAAGATAAAGTTATTCTTTACTGTTCTTTATATAATGATATAAGCTTATAGATGGCTAGATCCTTCCTTGAAAGGCAAGACACTGAGGTTTTATTGGCAGTGTCCTATCTTTTTCTAAACCAAGAATCACTTTAATAACCTACCATCTTGGTCTTCCTGTTGCTTCTCTGTGATTCTTTCCTTTCTAATTATTTTATATGATTAAGATGTCTCTGAAATATCATATCTGAGATATGATAAATATTGATTTGCTTAAAAATGTAGGTATAAAAATATCATAAATAAATTGTAAAATCGCACAATCATATTTTATATCTATGGATAGATAACTTGAAATTTTCCATAATATAAGCCCAGCTGAAAGCTTAACTTTTTATCTTCACAGTCAGTAATTTTAGTGTGTACAACATTTTTTATTATGTTCCGTTAATACCCTTATTTTTAAGGGTTTATTTTTCTCAACTTTATTTTTATAATTATTTAAAACTGTTATGTGATGAGATTAAGTACTTTTCTAAGGTTATACAATTATGTGACTGCTAGAACTGTGATTATCTTGCTTTTAATCAGCAAAACAATATATCCAAATTCCACTATTTGCCAACATTGATATCTCAGATGTTTATTAATTTGTGGTTTGTATTTTAAGAAGAAAATAAGAAATATTTACATTGT
The DNA here is from genome assembly GCA_003508835.1 of Eonycteris spelaea. Lineage (NCBI taxonomy): Eukaryota > Metazoa > Chordata > Mammalia > Chiroptera > Pteropodidae > Eonycteris > Eonycteris spelaea. Next base: position 2,672,767 of record PUFA01000053.1, read on the forward strand.
CACATGCAAGAAATATGAGGCTTTAAAAAGATTAAACAACTTTCCTAGGTATAAAAGGTCCTAACTAAAGCCATAAATAACCTTTATTGAATATTTTGCAGGAGCGAGGCAGTGCATTAAGTCTTCTACATGTATTAATTCACTGAAAGTTCACAATAGCATTATTAGCTAGGTTTTGTTAATATTTCCATTTTACATCAAAGGAACTGAGGCACAGCAAAGTTAGATAATGTGCCTAAAGATGGATAACAATTAAATGTAGAAATGATTATCTGGATAATTTGTCTTCAGATCTGGGCTTCTAACTCCTATGCAGAGACCTATCACAATAAAAGAAGATATAGAGTTTTTAAATAATGATTTTAAAAACAGGTGGAATTTAAGAACTGTGAATATATATAATACAATATTACAAAATTTTTTTGTTGTTTTAAAAAATGAATGTTTGTCACAACTACCTATAGAATTACCCATTCAAAATAGTCCTTGTACTTAGTTATGAATGGGAAAACTGACATGCATAGTTATTAAAGAAGAATTTCAAGATCAAATAAGAGATAGAAGTAATTTGACAGAACTCTAATAACAGACTGAAGATAGCTTGTCTTGGAATCAATTTAATCTATTTATCCATCTCTTCTATCAAAGTAAATTTATGAAAATGTTTAAACCTTGATTTTACATCCAGAAAGGTAGAGCACTATGAATATATTGAGATTTTTCCAAACAAATGATTTAATGAATTAATATCATGAATCATGTTTAATTTCTAATTGATACATTTTGAAACCAAATTTCAAGCAAAACATTTGAGTAGAATTTGAAGAAATAGAATTCTCAACTCAAAAGTATTGCTTTTCTACTTAAAGCATAGAATCTGACAGTAAGGGACTATTCAGTCCACTTTTGTTTTAACTGTTTTCCTAACCTTAAGGTCATCATCTTTCCTTTAAAGACAAAAATCTTCATACATAATTCATGGCAGCAGTTATTTATACATAATAATTTATTACTTTTATTTAATAACTGAGGCATTCTTCCTGTCTGTTAATTGAACATTTTCCCATAGGCATTTTGCAGTTTTTATCACAAAATTATGTCAACTTATTCTCTCCAGGAACTTTTATTGCCTCTCCTTTTCAATTTTAAATTCACGCTCCTTTTAAATTGTTTTTCTTTGCTCTCATCTGAAGTATAAGTCAACTTTATTTACCTTCCCTTCCCAAACAAACCTTTCACTACTACTTCCTAGTAGCAGGAACCAGCTATATCTGAGTACATGATCTTTTATCCACTCTTTAATATCTCGGAGACCATTTATATTTTTTCAACTTAAAAAAAACTGTAATAAAGCACCCCAAACTTGATAGAAGGCTTTTTTTTTCTCATGAACATTTAAAATGTAGCAGTTATTTTTCAATTATTTGGAACATTCTCTTTACTATATTAATATTTAAAACAAAATAAAGAGATTAATATTATGAAAAATATGCATTATTTTAATTATGTTTTACCTTAAATGGTAAGTTGAAGTTGCAAATTAAGTTTTAGAGTATATGTGCTAGAAGATTAGTATAATTTGTGTCTGAAGTTTTGAATCTTACTTTTATCACTATTCCTTCATTACTAATTTAATAATATATTATTATATATTATTATCTTCATTCTACAGTTATGTATCCTTACCTATTTGCTTTAGTCTACAACCTCACTCATTTGAGAATGAGTGAAATAATTCATATTACAAAAAGTAATACATTATAATAATGATGAATAATTATTTGGAGGATTCATTGAAACAGATTAATGGGCTCACCCCATTGTTTCTGAATCTGTACATTTGTGTGAGGTCTGTAAATACACATATTTAAAAAGTTCTCAGATGATACTTAATGCTGCTGGGCCAGAGACCACTTTGAGAAGCACTACCTTATAAAATTGAATGAGTTTTAAGAAAAAAAAAAAAACTGAGTAACACAGTTGTAACACACGTTTTATGTTTGAATGGGGGGAATGGACTTGATTTTAAATTTGTTTGAATCTTTGGAGGTAATAATGACTAGAAATTATGACAGAAAATGACAGAAGTAGCATTTGGAGATTATGATATAAACCGTTGTTCTATACCGCCCCAATCTATACTCCCACCCCATCCTTTTGTGAATAAGGGTTTGATTTCTTCCCCCAAGCATAAAGATGACTGTGCAATGCAGAATTTCATTAACAGGGGTTTCTTGTTTGCAGGTAGTTTTTTTTTTCCATCTTCCACTTTTAACTTGTTATCAAAGGTATAACACAAAGAAAATGTGAGACAATTCAGTATAATCTCTGTGAGAAATGTCAGCTCACTGAGACACCAACATAACAGTTTCAAACTTTTTATAGGAAAGAAAATTTAGGTCAGCCTTAAAGAAAAAATCTATACAAGAATGGAGAATTGGACACACACATACGTGCACGAGCATATACATAATTTTTTTCAAATATGCTATTATTATATTCACTTCAATTAATAATACCTTTTATTACAATAAACATAGTTCATTGGCAATAGTAATTAGCATAGACTTTGCAATCTTATTTAGTTTTTATAGCTCCTAAATGCATGTCTCCATCTGAAAGAAGGTAATCTTTATAACTTGTCATAGTAACATCAAAAATAGCACCTTAAGCAAGTACTTAGGTATACTTTGCTAATAATGCATGACAGCTAATGAGAAACAAACATATGTACACTTAATTTAAATTTACCATAAGAGTGGCATAGGCTACTATCTTGATATTTTCATCTTATGAATGAGATTCCTAAAGGGCCATGATCAAGCATATAACTAATAAACAGCCTTAGAAATTGAATGATGGATTTGATCTCATTGCTGTTTAGTTGACAGATGGGAATCAAACTGACATAAACTCTGTACTTCCAATTTATTGCTGGGAAGGGAAATTGTGTGCCCAAAATGCCATAAGACAGGTTGTTCTTCCAGCATTTATAGTCTGGTGGGAAGGAGAAAATAAAGGTCCTGTAGTCTTTAAAAAAAAAAAACAAAACAGTTTTAAGCCATTTTCAACAGAATATTTCAGACTTTCATTTTGAATGAGAATGTGAGTATATTAGGGCCAGCTTCTGAACCTTTTGAAGTTCATTCATATAATATATTTTTTTCCAATTTTTGTTTTAATTCAAGGTTAAATTAAATGAAAGATTCTTTACCCAACCTACTGCAGGTGTTCAGTAAATATTCTACTTACAGTAACCCTGAAGTTGCTTCCTTGAAATGTTAAAATTTGTTCAATAAGTATATATTTTTGTTTTCCATGTATTCTAGCTAGATGGCCCAAATAATTGTTCAAATATGTTGAGTCAACACTTTAAAACTAAGATTTTCTCTAGAATGGTATGGATATTAAGTGTCCATGTGATAATCATGGACCTGAAATTTTAAAAATATATACATGGAGGCTTATTATCCAGATTCACTGTATTGTATTATTTAGCTCTTATGAGGTAAGCCTTTAAATACTTCAATGTGAAAAAACTGTAATGTTCATCTTTGTGAAGATGCCAATATTTCATGTGCCTCTTTAATTGAAATTATTTAATGTTTAACCTTCCAATTCCATGCGAATATAATTAGTAACAATTCTATCAGTATGATTACCCACTTGAGATATTTCTGCTCCAACATAAATTACAGTAGCAATATCTTAAGTACATAAAATGTTATTAATTAAAGAAGAAATTTATTAAATTGCAAACATTGGTTCCTCACCTATTATGAATGAATATCAAAATTGAGGTTTTAGGTATTTTTAATGCATGAATAAATCAGTTAGCCTTGCAAAGAGTGAATCTATATGACATTTTCCCTATAGCATTAATTTAGCTAATATTCTCACACAAATAGGCCTGCTAAAAAGGGGACAGAGTAAGGGAATGTAGATGACTTAGTCCAACGCAGATAGGTAAAAAAAAAAAAAAAAAAAAAGACAAAGTCACATTCTATAGATGGTACACTGAATAGAAAATTTAGAACCTGAAGAATGTTGTATTAAATTAGTCACAGACAAGTTTTATGACTTCATAATGAGTTAGTTTAGCTGTACAAATTAAATTATGTCCAGGTTTGTGCAAGAGGAAATTAAATCGGCTGATATCATCCAGGGAAATAGTTAAAGCTAAGAGCAAAGACACTAGATAAGACTTCCCCTAAAGAATAGAAATATAAATTGGAGAAATTTGGTGAATGAGAACAACAAATTTAGTGTGAAATTATTGAAAACATAAATGGTGGATGGGGTTAACAAGGATTCAAGATCAAAGATTTGAAAATGAGATCTATAACAAACAAACAAATAAAAAGAATAAAGAAAAACTATTACAGCTAGTTGTTTAGAAAAATAAGTAGGAAACATTTTATAAAACAATTTTCAGCTTGGTTGTATGAAAACCAAACGAGGAGCAGAGGAATGGAGTCCTTGTCTATTAAAGTAGTGATTGTTTTACCTTTAGGGCTTTTGGGCAACTTGTGTAATTTTCTCCAAATATTTTTTATGTATTTACATGCTCATCTCAGTTTTATAATTGTGATATGTACTGTGAAGGCAAAGGGAAGGGAAGCCTGTACTTGCCTACAAGAAGTTAAGTAGTCTAATCAAAATGTAAATAAAACCACAAGAGCGATGTCAGCAACATGGCTGAATAAGACATTCCTCATCATGCCACTCCCTCAACAACAACAACTTTGGCATTCATTCATGAACCTAAGTATCTTTGAGGGAGCTGTGGGATCTAGCACCATATACCAGGACCTCAGTATCGCCATTCCATGCATCTGGTAATAGGCATTTAAGACTTAGTCCCACTGTGGGCCCTGATGTGGCTATGAACTATTTTCGTCCCTCTCGCCATGGTCTTGGAGTCCCTGGAAAACACTGTCTCCTTCAATCTACAAGTGAGAGAATCTTTGGTCCAAGTCCAGAAAAGAACTTCCACTGGAGCAAAAGATGTACATGTTTGAATATATTGAAGAGGAAGCACTCATTCATGAGATACACGACTCAAGGGTAGAAAGCATCTGGGAGAACAGCAGGTAGGACTCTAGGAAGACATTAAAGGTTGTGGATCTTACTGACTACAGCATGCAACTCCATCAAGAAGCCTATCTAGAAACCTCTGGGGACTCATTGCCTGCAATCTCCCTAGGTGGCCCAGGGCATGCACAGTGCTCTACGTGCCTCACTCGCATACCCTGTACCCTATGGCCGGCTCCTGTGTACACAGTTGACAATGGTGGTAAGAGCAACTTTTGGCTGAAAGCTAGTGAACACACACAGAAAGACATCTCAAACCTTTAGGCCAAAGAGGGACCACAAACTTGAGCTTTAGCATTACCCTTGAGAAAACAGAAGGAAGCTGTCAGTACCTGGCTTCATATGTTGCAGGATCAAGAGAAGGCGCACAAGTTTAAGAATTCTCCAACAAGCAGGAGCAAGAAGCAAGGGGCAGACATAACCCTGGAAGGTCTGAGAAAGGTTCAGAATTCCTAGCAGAGCTGATGGAAGGTATTTTTCTCCCAAAGGCAGTCAGTAAAGACTAGAGGAGGTGATTGCTACTTTAAATGTGAAGACAGCAATGCAAAACTTGAAGGAACATGAAAAACCAAGAGAACATGACTCCACCAAAGGATCACAATAATCTTCTGGGAACTGATCCCAAAGACATGGAGATCTGCAATATACCCAATAAAGAATTCAAAGTAGCTGTTTTGAGGAAGATCGATGAACTATAGAAAACACAGAAAGATATTTCAATGAAATCAGCAAAGCAATACATGAATAAAATGAGAAGTTTAATAAAGATATAGAAGTCATTTTTAAAAACCCAGAAAGTCTGGACGTGAAAAATACAGTAAATGAAATTTTTTAAAAAATGCAATAGAAAGCATCAACAACAGAATGGATTAAGCTAAAGAATATCTGTGAATTAGAAGACAGGAACTCCAGATGAGAAGAAAATAAAAAGAATGAAAGAGTTTAGAAAGCCTACATAATCTATAGGATATCATCAAGAAAGAAAACAAACTGTGACTTGTTGATATTCCAGAAGGAGAACAGAGGAACAGAGAAAGCTAATTTAAGAAGTAACATCTGAGAACTTTGAAAATCTGAGGAGAGATTTGGATATTCAACTTCATGAAGCTCACAGGTCACCTCAAAAAGCTTTTCTCTGAGATGTATTATAATAAAACTGTTAACAATCAAAGATAAGATTATCTTAAAGGCAGCAAGAGAAAAGAAACTTTAACTTACAAGGGGACCCTCTTGAGGCTATGAACAGATTTCTCAGTGGAAATATTATGGGTCAGGGGAGAGTGGGATGTTATATTTAAAGTGCTGAAAGAAAATAACTGGCAAACAAGGATACTTTAGTGAAGTTTTTTTTTTTTTCATGAATAAAGGAGACATAAAGACTTTTCCAGACAAGCAAAAGCTGAGGGAGTTCATCACTAGTACTCTTGCCTTACAAGAAATGCTGAAATGCAAAGGCAATAGTTAGTAATATGAAAACAAGAAAATTTACAATACTCTGATAAAGGTAAGCAGATAGTTAAATTCAGATTACTTTAGTACTGTAATGTGATGATGTGTTAATAACAACTCTAATATACAGGTAAAAGGACAAAATATTAAAAATAATTATGTTATTGACTTCATAATATAAAAGATAAATCGTGGTGTCAAAATTTAAATGGGGGAGTAAAGGTACAGTCTTTATATATGATCAAAGTTAAGTTTTTATCAGCATATACTAGACTGCTTTAGCTATAATATATTTTGGGTAAGACTTATGGTAACCATAAAGCAAAAACCGATAGTAGATTGACAAAAGAAAAAGAGAAGAGAATTAAAGCATACCACTAAGGGAAATCATCACTTCACAAAGGAAGTCGAAAGAGAAGGAGAAAGGGAAAAGAAGATACAAAACAACCAGAAAGCAATAAGATAGTGTGAGTACCTCCTTACCTATCATAATTACTCTAAATGCAAATGGATTAAAGTCTTTAATTAAAAGATAAAGAGTACCTGGAAGGAAAAAAAAACATAAAATTTAATTATATGCTGCATACTAAGACTCATTTCTGCTTTAAGGATACACATAAGGTCAAAGTGGAGGGATAGCAAAGATAATTCTATGAGAGTAGAAACCAAAGGAGAGCAGAAGTAACTATACTTACATCAGACAAAATAGAGTTTTAGCCAAACCTTTAGAGGCAAAAAAAAAGCTCATTCTATAATGATGAGCTGTCAATCCATCAAGAGAATATAACAGTTGTGAATATATATGCACCCAACTTTGAAGCAGCTAAATATATTAAGCAAATACTAAGAAATCTGAGTGAAGGGAGAAATAGATAATACGATAATAGTAGGGGACTTCAGTACCCAACTTTTGACAATGAATAGATCATCCAGACAAAAAATCAATAAGAAAACATTGTATTTGAACTCTAATACACACACACACACACACACACACACACGCACAAACACACACACGTTATATTTACATAACATTTCATCCAACAGCAGCAAAATATACATTCTTCTCAAGTATACAAAGAACATTCTTCAGATGAGCTCTTGTGATAGAGCATAAAAAAACTTAGCAAATTTATTTGAAATCATATCAAATATCTTTCATAACCATAATGGTTTGAAACTAGAAATCAATAAAAACAGGAAAACTGGAAAATTCACAAATATGTAGAGATTAAATAACACCAATCAAAAAAAAAGCCAATGGGTCAAATTAAAAATCAAATGGAAAAAAAATCTTGGAAGTACAAATTAATAATTCATAGATGGTCATGGGGCTGGGGTCATGGGCATAGGGAATGCAGTTGACAATAATGTAATATCTAGGTATAGAGCCAGAGGAGGAAAAGAGCAATCAAGGGGATAGTTTCATAAACTATATAAACATCTAACCAATGTACTGTATACTTGAAACTAAAAAAGTTTTAAAAATTCTCGAAACAAATTAAAATGGAAACAAACATACTAAAAGTTATGAGATATAGCAAAAGCAGTTCTAAGAGGAAAGTTAATTGTGATAAATGCCTACATTAAGAAATTAAGAAAAAAAAAGATCATAAATAAACAAACTAACTCTACATCTCAAGGAACTAGGGAAAGAAAATCTAAGCCTAAAGTTTGTAGAAAGAAGAAAATTACAAAGGTCAGAGTAGAAATAAATTATATAGAAAACAAAAAAAATAGAAAAGATCAACAAAGCTATTAGCTGCTATTTTGAAAGATACAATTTACAAATCTTTAGGCTCACCAAGAAAAAGAGAATACTCAAAATTATCAATGAAAAGGAGACATTACAGTTGATGCCACAGAAATGTAAAGGACTTAAAAGACTACTATGAACTATTTTATGCCAACAAATTGTATAACCTAGAAGAAATGGATAAAACCATAGAAATGTACAACCTACCAAGACTAAATCATAAATAGAAAATCTCAATAGACTAATTAAGAGTAAGGACATTAAATCCATCAGTGGATGAATGGGTAAAGAAGCTGTGATATAGATACATACCCATTCTTCCGTTACCAGACACTAGGTTGTTTCCGTACCTTGGCTATTGTGAATAATGCTACAAAGAACACGGGAGTGCAGGTATCTCTTTGTAATCCTGATTTCATTTTTCTGGTTATATACCCAAAAGTGGGGTTGCTGGTTCATACAGTAGTTCTGTTTTTAATTTTTTGAACACACATACACACACACATCGTGTGTATACATTCTCTTCCTCTCTCTCCTTCCCTCCTTCCCTTTCTCCCTCCTTTTTTCCCTCCCTTTCTCCCTCCCTTTCTATCTCCCTCCTTCTCTCTCTCTCTCTCTCTCTCTCTCTTCTCTCTCTCTCTCTCTCTCTCTCTCTCTCTCTCACACACACACACACACACACACACAGGAATATTATCCAGCCATGAGAGAGAAGGAATTCCTGTCATTTGTGACAACATGGGTGGACCTTAAAGGCATTGTGCTAAGTAAAATAAATCTGCCAGAGAAACAAATACTGTATTATATCACTGGTATGGAGGATCTAAAAAAAGCTGAACTCATGGAAATAGAGTACAATGGTGATTGCCAGGGGCTGGGGGTAGGGGAAACGGGGAAATGTTGGTCAAAGGTTACAAACTTTCAGTTATAAAGTAAATAAGTTCTGGAAATCGAATGCGTAGCATGATGATTACAGTTAATAACTCTGTTTTATATACTTGATAATTGCTAAGAGGGTAAATCTGAAATGTTCTCACCACAAAGAAGAAATGGTAATTCTCTGAGGCGATAAAGGTGTTAGCTAACACCATTGTGGTGATCATTTTGCAATATGTAAGTATGTCGAATCATTACGTTGTACACCTTACACGTACATAATGTTATATGTCAAGAATATCTCAATAAAGCTGGAAAAAAACAAAACAAAACAAAATAAAACAAATGACCACAAGAAACCGTGACATATGAGGATGACATAAGCACATGCAACCTACTGTGCTATTACGTAGAAGAAGGGATTGTTAATTTTGCCAGAAGAGGTTGCCGACCATGGAAAGCATCAGAGAAGGGATAACATTTGGGTGAGGTATGAAAGATGAACTTTTGTTCAAAGAAAGATGAAACTGCTTATCACAGCATTAATTTGATAGTGCAAGATGGTGTTTTTAGGAGATAAAATGAGGAATCTAATTAGATTCTCTATAACGAAGGGCCTTTTACACCATACAATAGAGTTTGTATTTTATCTGCAGAAAGACAGTATAATTTGATTTGCAGTTTATAAAGATCACTCTGGTAACCATGTGTAGGATGGATTTCAAGGGAAGAAAATAGATATTTCATAAATTTAGGGAGAATATGAAGAAGGCTTAAACAAAAAATAGCATCAGGGACAGAGAAAGAAGGATGACTTTTAAGGATTTTTAAGGGATAAAATCAGTATGTAATGATTGATTATGTGACATAAAGGAGGAATATAGCCTAACAGACTCCCAGCTTTTTGGTTAGGAAAATAGGTGACTGGTTACTATTGAAAAATATAGGACTGGATTTAAAAACAAAGAAATATTTCATAACTTTATGATAGGTATTTAGAGTCCAGTGGTGATTAGCCAGACATGGAGATGAACAGGGAAAGGACAAGAATGCCAGCTTGAGGCGAATGCATGAATATTTATGCTTAATATTAACAGAAACTAGAGCAAGTTTATCGACAAGAGGGAGATGAGTCAATAGAAAAGCAAAAGTTGAATCTACAAAGAAGGGGTGAAATAAGAAAGGAAGAGTGTGGCATCCAGAGGCAGACAGGGATAAGCCTTAAACAAAAGAACACCTCCTTCTCAGGCATGGCAGAAGACAAAGAGGCAGCATGAGTGGGAAGACAGAGAGGGACAGAGGTGGGTCACTCTGTATGGAGGGAGTAGAATTCTGGTGGCCTCACTTTTGTAAATACGAGGTATCGTCTGGGGGATGGAGCCTGGGTAATGGGGGGAAAGATTGAGGAGGTAGTTAATATGCAGAATAACTATTGAAAGAAATGGCTTCGGAAATTACTAAAGTGAAGGTATGTTGCTGTTACTGAAGGCTCAATAGTAGTATAAATCCTTATGGTTTTGCAGATTTCCCCAGCAATACCTGGTTGCATCTGGATTGTGCTAATTACCAACATTTTTGAATATTTATTTTGTACCAGGCACTGTTAAATCTTTAATATTCAGAACAAATTCATGTGTTATGTTATCATCATTATTCTCATTTTATGCAGGCAGAAAATGGAGGTATTGAGAAGTATAAAAGTAAAGATGACAAATCATCAGCCTAATTAGTTTATCTTAGGTTTATCTTCCAGTAATAGGACAAGCCAAATAGTAGAAACTTGAACAAGGTAAAATTTCTTTATTCAAAATATCCCAAGGTTGTCAGATTAGTGGTAATATGAGCCTCTATGGATTCAGGGATGCAGCCTTTTCTGTGTCATTGCTGAGTCATTTCCAAGCCTACCTCATGATTTAGTATGGCTGCTGGTACTTCAGTCATACTTCGCACATGGAGAAAAATGTGAAGAGGACCAGAAAGGCATGACTCTTCCCTTTTATGTAATGTCTCATCACAGAATTTGCACACAGCATCTTTACTTACACTCTTAGAATTTAGTTGCATGGCTACATCTAGCTTCACACAAGGCTATAAAATATTTTTGTTTAGAATATATAAAATTTGGGAAGAGCAGATAATAGGAAGGTCTTTTACCTTGTTTGATTGATCCAGATTTGGACAATTTCAGGTTATACTAATAGTTTCTTGAGATGGAGATTTTTTGAGAAGGAGGTGAACACTTTGGAGGTAGAGAAGTTATACAGCAGTGGAATGAATGCTCTCAGTATTTTGCTGGTATTAGGTGAAGGTACTTAGGGGCCAGGTGGTTAAGGAATGGAAATGAAGATCTTAAATGAATAGGCCAAGAATGCTTTAATGTTTATTATTCAATATATATCATAGTAGTGTTGACAAGGGTTTAAAAAACTGTTTCTTATTACTGGGATATATACTGCTTCATTTTAGACAAATACTTAGGCAGAGTTCAAGTTTGCTTTATACAGATGACATTCGTTAAGTTCAAAATTGCAAGTCTTCAAAATAAATAATGTTTCAGATAACTGAAACTTTTCATTCAATGCAAACCACTCAGATGGAAAAGTTTCTGAAATGTGTTACAAATTGTTTTCTTACAGAACATATTTTATGGTTGATGCTCGTTGTTAAATACAACTGTCAGTTATTGTCCTGGAGTGAGATAAAAGACTCTCAGCTCTTTCTCCATCTCTTTCATTATAGGAGTTCCTCCATGATGTGTTGAAGTTCTATGATTTTAGAGAGCTGGTTTCCTCTCAGCCATTTCAACAGTTTGATTGCTCCCTGGTTCCCCAGAATTAGAGATTGTGAGATGCTGACCCCTGGGTAAAAGGTTACTATAATTTAAAAAACTAAAGCCTATAAAAAGTTTTGTTTGTATCATCTTAACTTAGGACCAAATTATTTCATACCCCACCAGTTTCTTGCTACATTCTAGAAGGGGTTTGTACAAAGGGAAACTCTATTTTGCTTTCAGAAAAAAAAAAAAAGAAAGAAAGACTATCCTATTTAACGAGAAAGGCTTTTTAAAGTAAGCCTCTATTTTTAATTTAATTTTAAAAATTTTATCTCCAAATACACTTTGAAATGACATATAGAATTTAAATATAGTTGTGCACTAATTTGTATTTCTGCAGATTTTCTGCTTCCTTTCTCTTTCCACACCCAACAGTTAGAGGGCCAGAATAGGGATTTCCAGGCGCTTTTGATGAGCAAGTTGAAAGAGTGATGAACATTTCACCAATTGTAGGGGAAATTGACAATCTTTGAAAAAATGCTCTCACAGCAGATCATTTAGATTAAGCCAATGTCGAGTCTCTTGTTATGTCAGAAAGAGGCAAATGAATGTATGCATTTCATTTATTAGGTAAAGTTTTCTATGGGTGGCAGAAGTGGTGATTCCTCTGGGCTTTTGGTTGGTAGGTATGACTGGGTGCCAAGACAGGTCCCCCACCTCTCCCACTGCTTACTCCAAAGATAGAGCAAAAGATGAAATTAGTAATTTTAAATCATCTTGAGAGAATTCTGTTTTCTGGCACTTCCTTCACATGTTAGAATTCCAGTGAGTTTTATTCTGTAATTACCAACCTAGAGGATACTGTAAGTTATATAGGTGATGGTACTGGCTTGGCTGTGCCTGCAGAGGCTACAAAGCTTTCGAGGTAATGCAGGCAGCTTCACAGTTGTCTGAGCACAAGTGGCCCCCAGTGAGGTGAGAGAGAAGCCTGTGGCTGAAGATCCTTAGCTTTGAAGGCAGGTTCAAAAAGAGTTGCATGCCTCGTTTTCTGAAGCCTGAGTTAGATGAACAGATACTTGGCACTTTCAAGATTTCTTTGTAGGACTTAAAGTTGCAACTTTCGTTTGTGCCCAAGGCCTTCAGGATAAAGAAGACCACATGCTGGAAAGGCGCAGCAAGGATGGTTTTTATCGGAACAGTTTCCCCTTTATATTTGAAACTACAGGAAATTAGTGAAGCTTTCTCAATGATTTGCTGAATGATAATTATTTTTAAAAATTATATTTCATTTTGATATTTCTACTCTTGATTTTGGTAATGAAAGTCACAATAAAGCCATAAAAAATGGGGAGGAATCCAGTTGGCTGTAACTTATATATGTATTAATCTGAAACTTTGAAGTAGAGTATCTATACATATATATGTTTACATAATGGAAATTATTAAGATGTGCAAATAATTTTCTAAACATGGGAAACTCATGTTTTCTAAAACTACTAATACTCAGAGAATTAGAAAAAGATTCTCTATCTTTTTTCCTTTTTTTTAAATGTCTTAAGCTTTGAAACTTATGTTCTTTTAACTAAATAACCTGTAATATATGTTAATTGCAAAGAGTTTTAAATTTTATTAATGTGTATAAACAAGAAGAGAAAATAGAAAAAATGGTCTTACCTCAATTTAGTTATTTTATAGCTGTTTCTCTCTAGAGAGCAAGAAATGAAAGTGTAACTTAATTAGACATACTTAGTAAAAGCACAAAAGATGTGTTAAAATAAAAGGAGAATAGAAGAACTCTTTGTAGAAGTGAAAACAGAAGAAGGTAAATGCAAGACAGTTGGGGTGAGGGTAAATAGGCAATTCATATTATTTGATTTCCAGGAGTTTGCTATATGTTAAAATTGTGTTCCTTGCTGAAGTGTTTTGTTAGTTCATCGATGAATCCACTAGTTCATTTCTTAGCTAACATTAATGAGTATTGTGGACAAGGAACTGTTCTTGACACTGAGGATGCGTTCATAAAGAAGAAAAGAGCTCCGAAGTATTAGAGGGATACAGACATGTTAGCATCCAGCAATAAAGTACTGATACCTACTATGTTCCAGGCATAGTTCTAGGTGGCAAGGATATAATAAGGAACAAAGCAGATAAAAAAAAAATTCTTGCCTTCATGTAGAAAGGCAGATAATGGACAAAATATAATAAGGAACAGCAAATAGGAACATGTCTGTGGTGCTTACGAAAGAGCAAGTAGACCCATATGGTTTGAGTGAGTGCATGAAGGAGTGAACATAGGACATGAGGTCAGTGGGGATCATTTAGGCCTTACTTCAGCAGTCCCCAACCTTTTTGACACCAGGGATCAGTGCTACTATGAGAATCTAATGCATGATGATCTGTGGTGGAGCTGAGACAGTGATGTTAGCACTGGGGGTTGGCTATAAACACCGATGAAGCTTTGCTTGCAGGCACAACTAACCTCCTGCTGTGTAGCCCAGTTCCTCATAGGCCATGGTCTGGTTGGTGGCCCAGGGATTGGGGACCCCTGCCTTACAGGACATTGTAAGGACTTTGGCTTTGACTCTGAATGAGATGAGAAGACTTGGGCAGAGATAATTGAATAATGTTTTAGAAGGATTATTCTGGTTGCAGTATGAAGAGACAGGTTTTGGTAAAGGATGGAAAGAGAGAGGCTAGTTAATACGCTGTGGCAATAAGCCAGAGAAGAGATCATGGTGGATTAGATCAGGGTAGTAGCAGTGGAAGTGGTTAGAAATGGTCAAAACCTTAACTTAGGGTATTTTAAAGATTCAGTCATTAAGATTTGTTGACTCAGGTGAATATGAGGTATGAGAGAAGGAGAGAAATCCCAGATGACTTGAGGATGTTGACATGAATGGGAATTGACCGTTTTTGTTTACTGAGATTTGGAGAAGGACAGGTTTGGAAATAAAGAATAGATTGACTTTGAACACAAGATTGCAATTCTTATTAAATATCCAAGTAGAAATATTGAAAAAAAGTGTGGGTGGAAATATTAGAGTCATCAGCAAGAAAGTGAACATGGACAAAAATTGAAAGACAGGGAATGTGAATATAAATACAAGGACAAAATCCTAAAGCACAAATAAATACAATAAATTGTCACATAATGGAAATATACAATGAGAAGTAGTTCTCTGGGACCTGATAACCCAGGAAAAGTGATTTACATTTTGTTGCAAATATTATGGGAAATTCTTGAGCAATTTAGAGAGGGGAGGTACATGATCATAAAGCCAAAAGAAAGAAAAGTTGAGAAAAAAATTAGCAGAAACTCAAAGTTTTTGCAAAAATTATTTATATCTTTACATTGTAATTTAAATCTAATTCCCATATATCCAGCATCAGTGGGATTTGGAAAAGAATTTGTAATGATCTCAATGTAAGTTGAAAAGAAGTTATTTTTTTAATTCTCTTTGTTAAATAAACTGGTCTTTAATTTCTTTTCTAAAGTACCAATTTCTTTGAACTTAAGTTATATAGAATTTTTCAAACCTCTTGTTTTAAAGGGACTATCATAAAACTCTTTAAGCTCTGCCTCCCTTTTTTGGGGGTGGGGTATAGTTTATGACTGTCATACCTTGATAAATATTTGCACTAGACTGAGCCTTAATTTTTGTTTTTGTCATTTTATATATTTTAAAAGGTCATCTCAGACATCATATTCCGAATGACAGCATTAATCATAAAAGAATGAAGCAGGTAGTCACTTCAAAACTGAAGGAGGGCACTGAATTGAGGAATCTATGAGAGGCCGGTTGTCTAATAGAAACCTCCTCGATCTTTAGACAAAATCAAACAATGTCAAGAATGAAAAAAACTGTGGCTGCCCATCTTCAAAATTTCTGTTAACAGCCTGACCTAAAAATAATTTCAATCGGTTTACATAAAATGGTTAAAATCATTCTCTGGTGAAGTTTCACTTAATTATATTTATTTTGCCCAGCTGTATCAGGCCTGAGCTAAAACTAGAATATATTGTGTGTAACATCATGTTCGGCTCTACTTCTAAAAGATCTCATATGCAAACTGTGATTTTTTTTTTCAAAAATTAGCTCAACAAACTTGGCACATAGTAGAGGTTCAATTAAAGTCCATGACATACAATAGTGAATCTACTGTTCCAGAACCATTTTAAAATTTGGAACTATATTCTTTTAAAGCAAAAACAAAAACAAAAACAAAAAACAACACCAACAAAAAACAAAGACAAAGGAAAAAATACAAAACACTGAAAGTTTTTTATAGCTCAGTTATTTAACCTAAGCTATTAATGAATGTGGTCTGTTTCCCTGACATTACTTGAAGAAACTGAGTTATCTGTACATGGAATTAACTCCTTGCATTGTTATAACTCAACTCTTCATACTTCACTAATTCTCTGTATCCAATGACTTCTCCTTCCAGTTACTATATTATCATTTTCCTGATTTTTCCTCCCAAATAGATTTAGTTTGACCAATAGTATAAATTTCATTAAATGAAATGTATAACAACAGTATGAAGAGGTATAATACAATGGGTTCAAAAAGTGTGTGTGTGTGTGTGTGTGTGTGTGCGTGCGCGCACGTGTGTAACACTATCCTGGGGGCCAGGGATAGGTTGAATAGAGGGAGTTGATTTACATGTTAAAGAAAATTTCTTTTCATGGTGTTAATACTTTCAAGAAACCTTTTAAATATTTATAATGTAAGGGTATATCATTAAGTGGATGCCTCTTGGAGTGATGACTTGGTTTAAGAGCAAGCCCATAGACAGTAATAAATAACACATGAAACATTCATATTTTATAAAGCACTTTACAGATGTTAAATATATTATCTTTGTTATTGATGGATATTGTTTACCTGTGATTTTGTACTTGAGAAACCAAAGTAACACAAATAGAGATTGCCTTTCTCAAATTATATTAGAAGGTAGAGTGTAAATAAATTTTGTGAACTAAAACTACTCATAAGATGTGGAACCATTTTTTTAGCAATATAAATGGCCTTTAAACATCCTCACTTGGATGTAATGGGAAGTAATCACTTGATTTGTTTAAATACCACTTCCCTAAGCTCAAAAGCTTGAGAGTTACCATGTAATATTTGACTTAGTATTTCATATCTAGCAATCAGATAGGGAAAATGGTACAGTGAATTAAAAATACCTGCTTTGACAAGCATATCAAAAAGATATCATTCCGGCTCAAGTACTAGAACTAGTACTGATAGGGCATGTTAAGAACTTTTAGTTCTCTACTACTGTAATCAGTAAATGTAAAGAATAATCTGTCTAATTTGTATCACGTTTCCTAATTTTTTTTACAACTTGTATTTTCATCCTCTCTGTTACTTTGTAAAATAGACTTTTGTTTCTACTTGTTATATTTCTATGCTGTATATGTACCAGAAGAAAGAAAAGAAAGGAATATTTTCAAATCTCTATTCAAGGTAAAAATCAAAAGTCTCCTTGTGAAATTTTGCCTTAATTTGTAACTTTTTATGTTCATCAGTAACTGGTATTTTAAAGAGCATTTTGTTTAAAATTTTTTTTTTTTTTTTCTGAAGGAAGAGCAGTTTCAATAAGAGCTTAACTGGTATTAATAAAACCAACTTAAAAATCTAAGTTGTAATTAAGTAGAGGAAAATAGAGAATAATAACATACTTTTTAGCAAACTACATTTCTGTGGAAAGTGTTTATAATATTTATTAACATACAGAATTAGTCTTAACCTGCTAGAAAGAAGAGAAAATGCAACACCTTTCAAAGATGCAAATTGACAATTAACAAAACAATAGAATTCTAGGCCTTTCTTTGCCAGAGGTGCAAATTGATAATCAGGCTCTGCTGAAAAGCTGGTTGTTTCTATTTAAAAGTTATTTTGAGATGAAGGCTCCCCAAGGAAGAAGAAAATAAGAATTTGACCGTTTTTGTTAAGTAGAACATACAAAGTATAGTGATATCATTATTCTACTGCTCTCTGCAGTTTATGTCTGAGAAATCACAGCCAAAAGTGAGGGGAATGTGTGAATTCAGTTTCTCTATATATTTAACAGCACTGCTTTCACAGTGATTGCTAATTTCATTCTCTGTTCTAACCTTTTCTTTTAAAGTATTAAATGGTCTGGGACCTGAACGAGAAGAATCTAGTAGTACTTACCTGTGTCTCTCTAGGACTATATTGTGCTATGTATGTGTTTGTGAGTTTCTGTCATGGTGGTTTCTCTATATGCTGAACACTCAATTTTCATGGGTAGACATTTCATATTCTCTGATTTTCTGTTCCATTTGTCTTACTTCTCTGCAGTTGTTGACTAGATCATCAACTTAGGTTTACTTTGACATTGAAAGTCTCCGGCTGTATTGACAAAATTTTTCTTTCTTTCTTTCTTCTTTCTTTCTTTCTCTTCTTTCTTTCTTTTCTTTCTTCTTTCTTTCTTCTTTCTTTCTTTCTTTCTTTCTTCTTCTCTCTTCTCTCTCTCTCTCTCTCTCTCCTCTCTCTCTCTCTCTCTCTCTCTTTCTTTCTTTCTTTTCTCTTCTTCCTTCCTTCCTTCCTTCCTTCCTTCCTTCCTTCCTTCCTTCCTTCCTTCCTTCCCTCTCTCCCTCCCTCCCCCCTTTCCCTTTCTCTTTTTACTTTATTTTAGTAGTTATCCCGTAGTCAATCTACATTTACTAGATGCTACTGAGTGTCAGGTATTGTGCTAGATGTTGTAAATACAAAGATGATAAAGAATTAATCTAGTAGTTCTATCAGCTCAAAAAGAGCAAGGTTTGGATTATGAACTCCTCCCTCCTTCCTTCTCTCTTTCCTTCAACAGTATTGAGCATGTAGCTATATAGTGGTAAATGAGAAAGACCCTTCCCCACCAAATCCTACTTCCTTTATATGGTCTCTTTATTGCTCAATATTTATCGAGACAGGTTCTATGTACATAAACATAAAACTACATGCAAATATAGAAATGACAAAAGCATAATCTTTGTCCTCAAGAATTGTGATCTTTTGGCTAAATCTTTGAATCTTTCTAAGCCTCAGTTTCCTCTTCACTGTAAACAGGACAAATAATACCTCCTTCAGGGGACTCTGGGGGAAGATGTGGAGATGATATGTATGCACGTTCCTGCATAGTTTGTACTTAAGAGGTTAATAGAATTCTCCTATTCCAGGAGAGTTGTATACACGAACACTATAAATTTAGAAAAGAGGTCAGTTTAAGTCAAGGAAGAAGTTAATTATATCATACAATAGATATTCTATTTTATTAACATTCATAGTTTTAACTTTTTCCAAAGCTTCTGGAGCTCTTTGATGTAGTAACGTGTAATTTTCTGAGGCAAATATTTAAAATTTGAGAGTTTTAGAGCAGTAACTGGTGGGGAAGTGGCATAGTGTTGGTCACGGACCTTGGCTTTGGAGACAGAAAGACCTGGTTTGAGTCTTTCATTACATACTTGGGCAGTCTCTTTAAACTATAGCTTCCTCATGTGAAATGGAGATGATGAAACCTGTCTCAAAGAATTGGTTATGAGGATTGCTGTAACACAGTGATGACATAAAGATAATTTATAAAGTGTCTGGTAAATGGTCAGCCCTCAGTAAATGAAAGCTACCATTAGTATTATCAACTTAATTACTAGCTAGAGAAGAATCCTAACTGGCTACCCAGAATTTGCATCTCATCAAGCAAGGCTTTATTATTTTTGCCCTTGCTGTCCTTCTGAAGTGTGGCCATCAAATGAAAAAATCAAAGTTTAGTGAAAGCTAGAAAGGTTGTTAACTTGTCAGATGGAGTTAAACTTAGGCAATACCAGATTCTCAATAGAATTGTGCTTCATGAACAATTAGCTCTTATATAAATATACCTATATTTGCACGATTGGGAATGATAGAGCTCAGGACATCATCCCTTAGACTTATCAAAGATCCACTATACATTTGCAAATAAAGTTGGGGAACAAAGAAGAAATGAAATTTGGATTTGTTATTGGAGGAGAAGTAATGAGAAAGTTTCTGTTTAGCTCTTTTTTATTTATTTGTTTGTTTATTCATTCATTTATTTTAGTTGCTGTGGATTTGCAGAAAATCACACATGCTTATATGAATATGCAAATATACTATCATACTTCAAAATTACTTCAGATAAATTGTTTTGACAATTATCTTCTCATTAACAAATACATACCTACATTTATATTTGTCTTTAAAGACAAACATCACAAATCTTTTGTTTCCTTTTAAATATATATGGCTGGTACTTGATGAACTGAACATGTTTCAATAAATATTGATAGACATCCAAAACTCTTTTATGTGTAACAGTGCAGGATGCTATTCTGTGGTGTTTATACTTATAAGAGGAATTATTACCAATCAAGAGCCCCTGAATGTGGCAATCCCTGAGCAGTGGTCTTATCACAATTGAATCCATAAAGAAATTGAACCCCATTTTGCCATTGCTGCCATCTTTAATCAGGCTTGAAATCTTGGGAAGTGAGCAATATTCTCTGACAGAAGATGGAAGACATAATATAAGTCAGTGGAGGCTACCCAGTAAACCCAGCTCTCTTCTCTTTCTCGGAGTCCTTACCTTTCTCTGAGTCTGAGGACTAGGCTGGAAATTGGGCACCTTTTTGACATTTGGTGACCTTAAAAGGTAAGAATTGGAGGAGACAAGGAGCAACTAGGGGGATCATTTCATAAACTATACAAATGTCTAACCAATGTACTATATACTTAAAACTAATTTTTAAAAAAGGTAAGAGTTGAAGATTAGCTACCATCCCCAGCCCATTCTCATCCAGGATCTATTTCCAAAAGGGTGTTTTCACCCTTTCTCTTTCCTTCCTTGGTTTCAACTATCCGGAATGTGAGGAGAACATGGTCTACTCTCTAAGCCCCCAGAAGCTTCCAGATTATTATTTCTTTAAGCATTCTTTAGCTTTCTCCCTGCTGTCAGGGAGGTGGGGTGTGTCTTTTTATGGGCTCTATCTAGGTACAACAAACATTTGTCTTCTTCACAAACAAAGCCAGAAAAGTGATTGTACTTCCTTATGGTTATAGGGCAGTCTAAAATTTTTTCCTTTTGTGAGGCTAGCCAGAACTCTCTCTGCTCTCCTTGTGAGGAATGATCTTACACTTCAAACAATAGTCTTTGCATAGTCTTAGGCCACAACTGCAGTAGAAGAATCATAGGTTAAGGGACAATGCCCCTTTGTCCTTTTGGGGTCATTTTGCTACTGACAGTCTGAAATCATTACAAGTTTTGAACTGCTGTGCCAAGCCCCATCTTCTTATCTCCAGGATCTGAGGTGGTGCTGCAAGCTTCACCCAGTCTGTGCCTGGCTCTCTGGCTCCTCACGTGAGCAGCAAATGTCAATTTTCTCCACACCCCACCCTCCCCATCTTTTGCCAGCTCTGAATTCCAGCTTCAGGAGAATTTTTGATGGGTGACTCTATCTGACATTGCCAAAGCAGAGCATGGTACTCAGTTTACACCTGCCAAGACCTGTTCTAAATAGGTCAGATCTGCACTTTCTGATTCTAAAGTTCCTTGGGCAGAACCCATCCCCTCCAGGAAGAGTCCTGGATTTTTGTTTTTGTTTTGTCTTTTTTGTTTGTTTTTTTTGTTTGTTTGTTTGTCTTGTTATGTTTTGTTTTGTTTTTAAGAAATTTGGAGTCTGGGTAGAGATCTTAAAAAAATATATTTTCTCACCTCTCCCTCTCCTGGGTATTCTCCTAGGAATTACAGGAAGGATTAATCTCGTCACCCAAATTTAACAAGACTGCCTCACCTTCCCTCCCTTCTACCAGTCACCTTTTATCTGCTTATAGAATTTAAAGCAGAACTCATTTTCATTACAAGCCACTGATATTTCAAAAATAATATGTTACCACCTCATCTCTGTATACAAAGTGTCCAACAGAATCACAATCACTGTCACCAAGCATATTGAGTTTAGTTCTAAGGATTAACATCTCTCTTTGCTATAGTATATGCATGCTCAAGAATTTTTAGCAATCTTTTAAGAGGTCACCATGCATACAGTAGGTAAGCATCAGAATACAATCTCATATGTTTGAGCAATATCATTTCCTTTATTTTCTACTATTCAACGTAATTATTGACATTAATATCTTATAATTATAATTAGTCATAATTATATAATTATTGATTCTCAGGTCACCTTTTTACCAGACTAGTGGAAAATCTAATAATATCAGTTGTTCTTACATCTTCCGAACCCATTCTTTTGATTTGATTGTCCTTGTCAAAATCATTCAAGGATCTTCTTCAGGACCAGGGCATTGATTAGGATGAAGGACAACCCCAAGCTCAGTTATCTTTATGTTGTGGTAGCAAGACTTCTGAGGACCCGGCATAAGCCAGGGATACTGGGAATGGAATAAAAGATAGAACAACAATCAGTGATCAAGGCTGGACTGATTGAAAGGTGGAGGTGAGGGAGGATGAGGTTCTGGAATGCCCAGAGTCTGTCGTGGGGCACAGAATCAATAATGGCACTAGTAGCAAATAGAAGGAACATAAGAGGAGAGCAGATTTGAGAGGAGAATCATAAGTAAACTGGGAGATGGGCTAAATTTGCCATGCTTATGAACATTTAAATAACATATTGGAAATGTGTTTCAAGAGAGAGATTTGAGATAAAAATAGACAACAAGTAGAGAACGTGGCCAGAGAGTGACATCTATAAAACACTAGTGCTGTGGAATGTGCTTTTCTTTCTTTCCCAACAGCTACTACCCTCTTTCAGACGATGTTCCTGCCAAAATGCTCACACGTCTTCTAGTAGTCTAGCACTCAGCTCATCTCATGGCTGCCAAACATTTAAAGGTGATCCTCAAACAATGAGGGTACCTGCCTCATGCAGTGAAAAATCCACATGTAACTTTTGACTTCCCCCAAACTTAGCTACAGTTAGCCCTTCACATTGTGGATTCAACCAGCTGCAAATAGAAAACGTTCATTTCGATCCCTGGATCCTGGTCGGGAATGTGAAAATCCTGTTTTAGATCTGCTGCTGGTTGAGCCTTAGATGAGCAAGAATCCACATGTGAATGGACCTGTGCACTTCCAACCCATGTCGTCCAAGGGTCAGCTGTGTTTCTGAATCACAGCTCTGCAGATATTCTTTCTTTACTCAGAAATCTTCTGTGGCTCCTCTTCATTTATTTTAATCTCTTTGGTTTGGAATTCATACTCTTCTCTGCTCTTACCCAATCTTCCACTTTAGCTTTATTTTCTGGTCTTCCTCTACCAGACATATCCTTAGTCTAAAACCAAGACTTCCCTACCTCATTGCTTCCCCTTTCTTTTATGTTGTTTCTTTCACACAGAGTTCTCTTTACTCCAAAATATACCTGTTAAAAATCTTATGCATTTACTATTCTCTAAATGATGTTACTTTCTTCTCTGAGCTCTTGCACTTAAAAATCTCTTTTTAAAGGCATGTATTAAATTCTGACATACTTTTGTCTGGAATATGCTATAGAGTCATAGATCCATATAATTAAGATAGGAAAGAACTTTTTCGATAACCTCAACATTATGTTTTAACAGAACATACAATCGAATACTGACTTTCCCCAATTTTCAAAAAAAAAAATGTCAATTCATAGAATTTTCTGAGTTTTAAGCTTACCTGTTGGGTAGTCAGCCTTTACGATGCTTCCTCTCATGCTCTCCACTTCCTGGCATTTATGTCTTTGTGTAATCTCCTCTCCATGATTGTGGGCTGGACTTATTGACTGACTTAAATGTAATACAGCAGAAGAGATAGGATATCCCTCATTCACTTACGTGGGATCTAACCATTTATTACACATTTGAGAAATGTTTCCAAATCTCTCGGACTATCAGAATTATATCTGGAATACCTGTTATAGTACTTATAACTCAGTTACTCTTCTGGTGTGAAGTTTGCAGTGTTTTTTTTAAAAAAAAGCTAGCCTGAATATGACCTCCTGATTTTTTAGACACTGTTCTATATATATGGAGTCCCTAACCCCAGTGATTAAGAAGACATTTGTTCATGTCGGGGACAGAACGTGTTTTACTTGATATCCTTCAGTGGGCAAATAGATATGTGCTTTTTGACTTTCTATGAGCATCACATCTAACTTCCTGTTTCCTCCTCTATACTCTATACTATTTACATAGTATACTACAGTATAATATTATTAACTTTTAAGTAAGACAGATCAGTCACTTCTGAGATATCTGAATATTTAATGTCTGCAAATTTCACATATTCTTGGTGATATTAAAAAAATGTATCTGGTAGCAAAATTTGCCTGGGAATTATACTTTATAGCCTTCCTTTTATTTGGTATATATTTCTGTTATGCTCACTGGTTTTTGTTTGTTTGTTTGTTTTTTCTTTTTGGCACTCTTTCTCTAATAACTTTAGGTGTAAAATCTGCCTCTTTTGTAAGCCTTGTCTCATAATATGTATGCTGTTTCCTTTGGCCCCTCTGGTTTATAATGAATCTTGGTGTACTATTTAGATTTGGTACGATTTATTGAATCGTTTTTAGAAAATTAGGTTTCTGTTGTTATTATTGTTATTCCTCCCCCCATAACTAATGTGAAGTCAGCAATTTCATTTTCCTCACTCCCGAGCACTGTTATCATCAGCTGTCCCTATATAATGGCTTTTGATATGTCCCATTGTGACACATTGGACCCTGTCCCTAGTTAATCACTCATTTTAGGAGACTGATTCTGGGCAACAATGATTATATTCCTTCTTCATTTTCAGTGTGAAAATCCTTGTCGGTTCATTTTTCTCTATGATTTTCTGTGGGCTGCAACATAAACACCCAGTTACATTAAAACTCTTAGCAGAGTTAGCAATGCATCTTTTCTGATTACACTGAGATAATTGTCTTCACTACACCAATGACTCGGGACTTTGTAATGAGTAGAAAAGTTTTCAAGTCACTTATACACCATCCTTATGTCAACTGTTTTAAAACCTACTTTTCCCATGTTTTGTAAGGAAAGAAACAGCACTTTAGAAAACATATTCTCGGTCCATGCTTACAAAGTGACTCTAGTACAAATGACAGTGAAAAGTACTTGTGTGAAGCTACTCCCTATGGACCTTTGCAGACACATTCAGTGGTTCCAGAAAGCAAGATATTCATGAATATATCTAAATGATGCTAAATTTACATAAGTGTATGCATTATTATTTTGTTATCTCTTTTAATCAAAGGATACTTTATGGAGCTACATAAGGTAGGAGTGTGTGTGAGGGGAGGGGGACAGGAAAAGAGGGAGAGAGAGAGAATGAGAGAAAGAGGGGAAAAGGGTGGGAGTAAATGAAAATGTGGACATTAATATAGAAACACCTTAGGGGTGCTTTGTTTGTTTGTTTGTTTTTTGACATCTCTGAATCTTCTTCCATCTAGTTGGGACCATGTCAAAAAGATGAGCACTTTCTACCAGTTGGATTTTAATGTTTTATTTTTTGGTTAAAATAACAAAAAGAAACTTAAAGGAAAAAAGCTATTATGCTAAAGTTATAAAGACCTTATGGATATGTATTTGTATATGCAAATAAGAATAATTATATGTATATAATCGTAGCAAAAAATTACTCTTTCTTCTTGTTTTATCAGTAGTGAACCAGTTGACATATATTGCCCAAAGAATAGCATTTGGTGTGTTAAAATCAGCTTTGATCACAGTCATTTTATCCCTGATATCTGCATTGCTTATCAACTTCCTGTAGCAAGAGACTACAAAATATGTCTTGCTCTACCCTCCACCAGGACAGCACAAGTGTACATGTGGTCACTCAAACCGGTTTAAAAAGTAACAGAAAAAGAATCACTTCTGAAATAAATGTGTTTTGGTCAGAACCATATATTTCTGGAAACTCTAATAAGGGACTGAAGAATTCGGAATGTGTGTCTTACTTTGCTTTATAATGGTATTTTATTAAGTAACTAATTGTTCTAGCTTTGCTGGAAACTTTCTATGAAGTTGCATTTGGCCCCTGCTCTTTTACTTACCTGTGGCATGGGGAATGTGCATAATTCATGGTTTTCATACTATATCATAAGATATCATAAGAAATATTATGGTTATATAAAATATAAGATATAGTCATCATTATCATAAGATGTATTCATGGTTATTCTAAGATATATCCACTGAGATTGATGTTTTCCATGAATAATCCAGACACTTAAGACAAGGCATTTGGGGCAACTTTTTAAGACAGCTGTCATGACATTGCAGGATGAAGTGGAATTTAATTCTCAGAGAATTAAATTGCCTCTTGAAGTGAAATACATTTTTCAATAACTAATATTGGCATTACAGTGTCAGGATCAACAGTGACTTTATGAATTCAGTTGAGGGTGAATTGGGAAGCAGAGCTCGCAGGTTTCTTGTGCCTGGGTCTTCTACATGGCAGAAGGTGACAGCAGCTGCTGGCTCACTGCAAGAAGCACTGAGGCTACCTCAGGGTAGTGCTAAGTATCTGGAGACCCTGGAGTTTTGTTAGTCCTAAGATATCATAGGCAGTGGTAGAGGTGGAACATTTTCTGCAACACTATGCAAGGATCTTTTGAGAGATGGAGGTCAGCATTCGAGATAAATGCTGATTAAATTACAGTTAAGTATACATATGTAAAATGTGGTATAGCAGAGAGAAATTTTAAAATGTGCCTGATCTCCCCAGCATTAAAATCCTAACACTGGGTTCTCATAATTTACGGCATGTAGACTATCAGTTACCCAAGGATTTGGGGATATCTGAATAGGCACTACACTCCTTAAGACACAAAGTATGAAAGTTGAAGAAAGATTATAGTTTTGGAGGAACTATTACTGGATGGCTTCCTGGAAGAAAGAAGTTGTGAGGAGAGATTAACAGAAGGAATAAAAAGGCTCTTGGTTCACAGACTGAAATCCATTATGCTATAGGATCTTTCCCACAATTTCAGTGGTCTGTTTTACTGCTCACTGGATATGTTGCTTAGTGAATATTCGTCTTGTTGCAAGGATAATGTCCTATTTGAGTCCAAAATAGCTCACACATCTCTCTTGTGTTTAGTAATAAATTGCCACTAACCATCAGGTAAAAGTTCATTTTACATGATTCCAGATGGTAGATTTAACACCATTTTTAAGGCTTCCTGTAACTAGCTAATGTGTATAGTTAATGCAGATATATCTGAATTGCAGTATACTTTAATTCTTACATGTAGGGTTTCCCCTCCATCTTTCCTCAGGTTTTTCCCTTTCTGGCATGTTTTATTTTTCTGTTTTTCTGAACCCAGAAGTTACCACTGGCAGGATTTCAGTCTCAAATTTCTGTCAACCTTTAAAGCTACAGATTGTGGCTTTTGAAAGTTCTTTTAAAATAAGTTGTAAATTGTTGACGACATTAGTGTTTTATTTGGTATCAGGTATTCTCAAAGTTCTAGCATTGTTTCTTATTGAAGTTTATAAGGAAAAGTTTGAATTTCTGTTCGTTCCTTAAGGAGAATGCCTCTTGAGTTTTATTTACCTTTGAAATTATCTTGGGAAAATTAAGGGTTGTTTGTTATGCCCTCTTTAGTCTTAGCAAATTAAATACCTCCTACCAAGCAGGATAATGTGGTCCTAAAATCTCGTAAAGGATGATGATAAGCATCAGATCAGAGGAGAAACATTCTGCCACTGACTCCTTTTCTTTGATGCAGAACTTGGGAAGCCCTTAGCTGATGTAGTAGGAAACGACACATTCACTGTGGATAAATTAGTTTTTTTTTCTTTCTAAAATTAATTTGTTAAATGAGTTTACGTCCATGAGCCAGTAGTAGGAAAGCATATCAGGAAAACCAAAAGTGCTACACATAAGCTGTATCTAATATTAGTTTATTTTGAATGTATATAAAACCTCTTTTCTCTAGAGATTTGAAAACACTGTGCAGAAAATTCTAAATTTTTTGAACACTAGACAGTAAATTGTAAACTGTGAACCCATGCCTGGAGAGGTTTTTTAATGTACCCAGATATAAGCATTTGCAGTTATAAAAGAAAATACTTAATATAAAAGATTCACACCTGGCTGGATACCAAGAATGAGAGAGATACTTTGTATAAACTTTCTTACTTTTAGACTTAGGTCTATTTTTTTCTGCTTATTCTGACATTTGAAGATAGAGGTTTGACCTCAAATATGAAGCATGTTGTAGATTACTAAATACTCTTTCATATTATAGAGGAATTGAGAGTCAGAGCTACTCAAGTTAGTCATTGCAACATGATTTACTCTAGGACCAATGGTGGGAGAATATTGGAGATAGCACAAAAGAATAAAGACTCCCAGAAACACAGAAGTTAACATTGTAGTTCTTTGTGTGGGTGGAGGTAATAAAAAGTGGAAGAATCAAAGTACTTCCCTCATAGAATTTTTCTGAGCTTTAAATGAAAAATTGTACAAGAAATAATGTGAACGTGTGCCAACTAATCTACTAGTATTATTGACACAGTTGCTATTAGTGCAACTACAGAATATTGGAATATAAAATTTCTACGTTGTTAATTTTTGACTTTATTACTTGCATGGAGTAAAATATCTTGCCACTTTTCTTTTTTTTGTCCCTTCTTTCTTTCTTTCTTTCTTTCTTTCTTTCTTTCTTTTCTTTTTTCTTTCTTTCTTTTCTTTTTTTTCTTTTCTTTTCTTTCTTTTCTTTTTTTAAATCTTTTTAGGCGAGACAACCCTTGGTTGACCTCACAGATTCAAGGAACTTGTCAGCTTTCAATCCCGTATTTATTTATTTATTTTTATTTTTTACACCTATAGCACCTGGTCTTCCTAGGTGGTCTCCCATCTAAGTTAACCAGGCCTGACCCTGCTTAGCTTCCTTAATTTCCAAGGTCAGACAGGATCAGGCTTGTTCAGGGTGGTACGGCCTTAGACTACTGCTTTTCTTAAATATTAGGAATTCATATACATTTTAATAGAGTTAAAAATGGACAGAACTTTGATAATAATTTGAAAGATCTTTTAAATTCATTTTTTTAAAATTGCCACTACTACTGAAGAAAAAGTTGTAATTTTGAAAACAGTAGTCATGTTTATTGGGGAGGGTTAATGGCTCTTCATGGTCATTAACATGCATATATTTCAAATCTGTCATCCAGAATCCACACAGAAGTGAGAGCTTGAAGGAATTAGGGAGCAGAAAGGGGAGAGGGCAGTAGACGCTGGCCGAGGACCGCCTCTGCCTCTGTGCGGCTCCCAGAAGCAGCATTGTTACCTGCGCCCAGCAGACAATGCCGGTTATGTGCCAGCAGCGGATACACTGTGCTCTTGTACATTTTTTTTTTCCTTAGGAAAATGTTCTGAGCAGTAACACACAGATGCAGACCCACAGATACTGTGTATCCACAGTGCATGCGGAGTTCTTGCCCTGACTTGAAGCATGGAAATGCAGTGAGAATGCAGGACACTCTTAAGGGAAATCATAGCTTCTTGGCTTGTTGAGTCATTTGCCTGCTATGATGGATCTGTTGTTCATTATCTCAGGCAATGCTGTAACTTCAGCAATATTTAAGGGAGGGCATAGAGATTTTACCTGTTTTGGTTAATTGACAGCCTGTCAGTCACTTGTAGTAGTTAATGAAATGTCATTTCTAGATACCTGTGTTGTAGTCTTGGGCTGCTTTTTTTTTAGCTCGTGATATGTGGAGAAAGGAAAGAACAGCTTGTTTTATTGTAAAAAAAAAAAAAAAAAAGAAAAAGCCTTTTGAAATGGGAAAACTGCAGAAGAGGAAGCTCAGTACTATTATTTTACACAGAAAGAGCCAATGATTTAAAAACCGTAAATGCTGTCCTCTGAAATGTACATCATGTTAAATAAGCCTCCCTGGTAGTAAGCATCAGTCACAGTTCAAGATTTTGACCGAATTACAGGTTGGAGCTACAATTTTAATTACAAGGGAAGAAACTTAAGCGGATAAATAAGAACAAGTCTGTATTTTAGTCTCATCTAAGTTAAAACTGTAAACCACTTTGCATAACTACCTTTATGTCTGTGACTTAAATATTTAAAAAACCATTAATTCAATTAATTGTCTGGCAGTCGGGTGATTTGTGGATTAGGGATTCACAGCAGGGCCATGTTGGTATGTACATGTGTGTCTGTGTATCTGTCTCTATAGGCACATGTGGGGTGTATGGTTGTCCAGGTGGAAGAAATTATACTAAGAAATAAACAAGTATAGCATTTTTCAAAGTCCTCCTAACAATCACAATATCTAATGAGTAAAGATTTGCCTTTTAGAACTGTGAAGTGATAATACCCTAGGAAAAGGAATCCAGAGAACACGTTGGTTGCATAGGAGAGAGATTTCATGTTGATTCTGCTGCCCTGTCATTTTATACGGCTGCTACTGTCAGAAAGTTGGATTATTAAAAATCATGAGAAAAATGCCACAACTGTTGCTTTTCAAGTCTTCAAAAGATATTTTCCTTACTTATTCATGAGTCTGACATTATATTTAAATATCCAGGTCACACTTTTAACTGACAACTGTGTCAAAGGTGAAGGGAGAAACTTGCATGAAAAGCAGCAGTTTAAGACCTCATTGTTGTAAGCCATGGCAAGGTCTATTCAGAATTCTCGTGTTTGGACCAAGGACACAAAGCTTTAGAGAAGGGTACTGTAGAAAGGGCACTGTAACAGTATAAAGTAGTCTTGAATGCTTGTGACTTCCCTAATGTATCACTGAGGAAATCTCACAGTAATGTGATAACAGAGTTGTTTCTCCCATTAAATTATTTTGCAATGTTGCTACTGAAAAATTCATTTAAAAGATGTATCAGGTGAATTTTGATGCTCATATCTTTAAAAAATAAAATTGGCTTATAAAGAGACATTTCTGCTAATTCAGAAGCTAAATGTCTCTGATGGAGTCTCAGATGAACTTTTGTTTGATGTTCTAGTTAAAAATATGAAGTTTTTCCAGTACCATCTTAGGATATGAGTGGCTTAGATTTCAAAGAAGTGACATATTCCAAAATTATACACTTGGTGAAAGGAAGTTTACAGTTAACATTCATTAACAAAGTAAGTTTGCTTGGCACTACACGCAAGTCTTGATTCATATAGTCTACCATAGCACATTAGATTCACCGAATGAAAAATACAATGTGAAAAACAGTATTAGTTTCATGGAACAAAATATCTTTCAGTAAGCAAAATACGATACAAAACTAGGAGTTTAGTATTCACATATTTCCCTTCAAATTTCTTCAGGCTAAATATACTATGCACACAGTTTTAAATTTCAGGATTAAAGTACTTTTAGGTGTCTGAAATAGCAAATACATGCATCACTCCTCACTTAATTTTCTATGTTGCAACAACTATTTTGAATAGATAAATGTGCTTAAACAAGAGGAAATTGGAGGAAAAGTGTTAGTTTGTTGTAGAAGTAAATACTAAGGTCCTCCAGCAATAAAGAAAGTAATAAGTTGAGGAAAAACAATTTGCTGACAATAAAAGAAACTAAATAGAAATGTGTGTATGTGATATGTGTGTGTATATATAATTTATTTATAATTTATATGTGTGTGTGTGTGTGTGTGTGTGTGGTGTGTGTGTGTGATGACGTCTCTATGTGTTAAACGTTTGGAGGAGATTTGTCTTTACTAAATGTAAACTCTTGTAAACTTGGGAATGCTAGGCTGTTTCCCCTACCACATGTGTCAGTGGAATTCCATATTCTACCTTCCGTGGATGTTAAGACCTGATGTGTTTTCTTGAAGAGGAAAGAGCACAAAATTTGTAGTCGTAGGCCAGTTGTAAGTCCAACAGCAATGCATCTCTTCGATTCCACAGACCAGAATTTCCTAACTTGACCACTGTCTGCTTTATCCCTCAGTCAGGTTACAGTCACTTAGGGTTCAGCAAATTCACTTCATTTTTGGGGGCACTCGGTTGCATTCAGGAAGAGGCAGCCACCCAAACAATAGGATCCATCCACAGATAAGGGTTAAAGTGTACTGTTAGAGATTTTGTTAGAGGTGTCAGTGGTGTAAACTATTTAAAAATGTTTGGATACTGTGCATTTTGATGACTCCATTTCGTGTGCCACATGTGAGAGGTAGGAAGTGTGAGAGGAACTCTGCTTTCTCAGTGTCAGCACATGCTTGGAGGTGTTCACATTTGCTTATGAAATAGTCCCTGGGGGTTCGAGAAGCAGAAATGAAAACCAAAGGATTTCTTGAAGCATTTTCAAGCTTTTATGAAGAGTATATTACACTGGATATTAATGTTAGTTAGGCAAATCAGGTAAAGAGGAGAAATGCAGAAATGGCTTTTTCCTGGGGCTTTTTTTCTCAGGATGCTGTTTTTGAGTGTTTTGGAAGAAAATCCCATGAGTTACTGATGAGGCAGCTGTAAACAGGGGAAGTGACAGATGTAATGAAAGTCTCAGGGTCTGTCCTAGAAAAGGTCCAGCACTGGTTGTGTAAGCATTATTTACACAAAGG
This sequence comes from Eonycteris spelaea, assembly GCA_003508835.1. NCBI lineage: Eukaryota > Metazoa > Chordata > Mammalia > Chiroptera > Pteropodidae > Eonycteris > Eonycteris spelaea. Next base: position 2,705,266 of record PUFA01000053.1, read on the forward strand.
TGAACAGATGGATACATTTGATCAAATTCTGTGGAGTCTCTACATCAGAATTCAGTTTAACATTTTGAATCTGCAGTTACAATGCACGTATTTTGGATGTTTTCACATAAGCCACTGCCATATCTTCTGTTGTGTTGGGGGGGGGGACTTAAGATTATCAGAATAAAAATGGCATTTTACTATTTAATGTAGATGTTCTGTACTGTTACTATTTATTGTTGTGTCATGATGACTTATTTCACTAGACACATTATAGATATTCTAATTAGATAAACTGTATTGGATAACTTATGCCATTTGAGAAAGAGACATGTTAAAGAAACTATATAGCAGCCCAGATCTAATAGTAAAGTAGAAAAGTATAATTTAGTTCTCAATATGCCATGTTAGCAGGTGTGGATACTCCCCGGCTTTGAAAAAAATTAGAATGAAAGTGGAAAATCAATAAAGCATCATAGTTCATCAGTGCTGATGTTGGTATACAAACAAGCACCTTCTAGAATATTAACGTATATAAATTACATAATCCATGAAGTTTTTCCCTATTTTTTTGTTGTTGTTCATAATTGTTTTAGTTTCTTTTTTTCTTTTCTTTCTTTTTTTCTTTTTTTCTTTTTTTTTTTTTTTTTTTTTGCCACTTAGCAATGTTTGGTGGGTTCATATCCTTCTTTCATCTCTATGTTTTCAGAGGTATTTGTACATTATGCTGAAGACTTTTTTAGGTAACCATACCCTGTAAGTTTAAAAATAATTATTAAAATAAATTTACAGGAAATAATAGTTTATGTTACTAATTTAACCGATGGTCAGTATAACCACCTGAATTTTAAAGCCAGAAAAATTAAAAATCTTTGATGAGAACCAGAGACAGGATTATCTTGAAGCATATGAAGCTTAAGTCCATTCATTCCATGGCTCTGGGTGAGCCCTAATAATATGATTACATGGGCACATGTTTTTGTTAAATTTGCAAAATTATTAGTATCAGTACCTTTATCTCAATTTTCCTTCCATCACTTTCACTTTATACTGATAAGTGTTGTAGTGATGTGGGCATTTGGGGGATCATGTAAAGGAAAATCAATTTGGGGATATAGTGGGTTTAGGTTCAGTGGGATATATTCATATTGTCCAGTTACTTTTATGTATGGTTATATTATCAGTAGCTGTACCACAATGGGAATAGCTTATAGGAGTAGCCCTGTAGCTGACTTGCCCATCAGTTCTAACTGTGAGTTTTAGGGCCAGAGGTCACACCATGCTTTGAACATCTCCTGTGTCACTAGACACTGGAAGTATGTAAGTAGTGGAAGAGAAACTGGGTTTGAATGTATGGAGCCTGAAGCTAGTCATATCTCATGAGAAACTTGAGGTATAAGGTTTTCTCAAATTCGATACAATCTAAAACTTACATGGCCTTACCGAAAACAAGATATAAAGATGAGTCTTTTCCTAACTGTCAGTAACAACAAGGACAAAATTCTATCAACCATGCCATTGGAAATACTAAACTATCTTTTTCTTGTACCCATAAGTGTCTCTATGAAATTCCTTTTTTAAATTTCTTTTCTGTCCATAAAATTCTCTCTGTGAAATTATGGCTGATATGAAAAGGGCATAATTTAAAATTCTTTAAAGAGGGTGTCCCAAATCATGTAAGTTTCAGGTTTTCACAAAACTTGTATCCTCCCCTCATAAGGACCATTTTGCAACAGTTGCACAAATCCTAAGTATCCACAGATATTTTTTAAATATTGAAAAGCATTTGCCACATAACTAGGGATTTATTTGAATTAACAGAGTGTCCTAAGTGTGACTCTAAGTATTTTTTTAAAAATCTCAGTCAAAATTGTAGTCGGGCAACTTTAGTTTTTCAAGTAATTAAATCTAAAGTATTAGTTTCCCTTTTAGTCAAATTCTCTTGAAACAATATTCAGGTTTTTTTACCCCAAAATAATCCTTCAATTTGATGAGATTAAATAATATTGATAATTTGGGCATCATGATTTTGATCCTGGGCTTTCATTGATCTGGAACCCTGTCCCCATTGCTCACTTCTGGCTCAGGTAAGAAGTGGAAATAACTGTACTCGAAATGCCAAAAGCTCATAGCACTTTTTTTTCTTCGTAGCTCCAGTCCTCACTTGTACCTTTCACTTGGATTTCTTTAGTTGTCAACCTATCATAGTGCCTTGCTCACAGAGACACTCCTTCAGTGTTTGTTGGATGAATGACAATCGTTATTTTAGTTAGCTTTGTGTTATTGCTACCTCTATCTCCATTAACAGCTGCAGGGCATATTCATAATACTCATCTTCATTTTTTTCTGAGCAACCGCTATAGTATCTTTTCTATAGGAACACTTAATACATTGGTGGCGATGGTGACGGTGGTGGCACTGGCAGCGCGAGTGGTGGTGATGGTGTTAACTGTCCTAAAAAAACATAGTCTGGCCAGCCAGGAATATTGTGGTAATATTTTGCTCTTTTAATAAATATACTTCTTGTTACCTCACTTCCGAAATCTGAGTATTGTCTACGAAAACATCCTGAATCTTTATTAAAATCTCTATGAATGTGCTGTACCCATATCTTAGAAAGTGTTGCAACTAGACTCAAGTCTTTTTGTTGGGCATGATTTCCTTGAATTTCTTGCTTCCATTTTCTGTTCCTTTAGGCACACTTTATGTGAATAAGATGAACATTAGCAGATTTATATACATCTCTTCATTTCGATTCTACAGCAATAGCTCCTTAGAGTAATATCTGAAGTTACAGTAATTTTCTTCATATCAGAGAGTTTCTAACTGTGTTAATGGAAGTTAGACTGGTAGCAGAAACATGCGTGAGAACTACCTATGTTGTAACATTTAAACAATTTATTTGATCTCTCTTTAGCTTACCTGCTCATGCCTTTGAAACATTGATGTTGACCTTGTTGGAACTTTGTCTATAATCATGATAAGTCCTTCAATAAAATCTAACACAAAACGACATTTAAATTTCCAAGTGATTCATTAACCCTTTGAATATTTTATGATGTGCTATCTTAGCAAATCTTAGCAAACAGACACTCTTATGACACTGTATTCATATATTATTTCCTTGAATGTCCAATGCCTAATAACTTCATAGTTTAAAAAATAATAAAAGAGGAATAATAACTGTATAAGCACTGTATAATTCTGAGCATTACCTATTACCTGATAAAAAGTGAGGAATAATTTTTGAGAGAAGCAAGGGATGGTAAAATTTAGCAACTATCAAACTGCAATCCCGTTTTTCAAAGCAGTTATGTGATTTTGGCCTTACGTCTGTCAAAGCTTTCATTTCCTCAGGTATAAAATCAGGAAATTCATTACCCCTACTTCTTTGCTTAGCTACTCTTAATCATCCTTCAGGATTCATCTCAGTCATCCTTTTGTTTGGGAAGCTACTGCTGACACCCAGGGGAGGCTGGGTCCCTTTCCCGTGCGTACTCCATCAAAGCCCTTATGGCATTTGGTTGAAGCTATCTGTTAATTTCTCTCTCTCTCTCTCTCTATTTAGAGCATGAGCCTCTCAGGGGCAGGAACCATGTCTTTGTATCACCAGTGTGTAGCCCAGCAGTATAGAAGAGTGACTAGGGACATAAGCTGAATTTACATTACATCTCTGAACCAAGATCTTGGTTTCAACATTGATCAGTTATGTAGCCTTGGCCAGGTTACTTAATTTACACACGTCTCTGTTTCCTCCTGTGGGATGATGATAATAACTGTTGTCTCATCAGTTTATTGTCAGAATAAACTTAAGTAATATTTGTTCAGCTCCTAACAAAGTGCCTGGCATATAGAAAGCATTTAATCTATGCTGTTACTATTATTATTGTTATTAGTCAAGTATTTTTGTTGTTGTTGTTAAAATAAACTTAACACTGTATTGTATGTTTTTTTAAGGGACTTTAAGATATTAGAGTATGTGGTCATTCCATTCCATTTATTGACTAAGAAGTTAAAAGATACTTTTAGCCTTCTGAACATGCTCATGGGCACAAAACGCCTGTATGTTAGAATGATAGGCTTAATGTTGTTTCTGTGCATTGTTGAGAACTGTGAAGGGTCTGAGACATTTACCCTATTTGCATCGTAGTACATCAGCCAGCCACAATTTCATGGATGCTGACAGAAGACACTGCAATCCTGGATCAGAGACGAAAGACAGATTATCACTCACAGCAATAGTAATAGCTGGAGTTTAGCATTTGTACCAGTTCCTTGAGCTCCAACCAGTTCTCACATGGTGATTCAAAGAGAGCCCATGATACCTACACTTCAAGAGGAGAAAACATAAGCTTAGGGAACCCAAGCCTGTATCGTGGCCAGTTAGCATGACTAACCTTTGCCACTGAGATATTATCCTTATTACATCGGACAGTAAACAAACTTGCCCTTTGCTCTGAGGGAGCCACTAACTCTATCTTCTAAGGTTTTCTCAATACAAATATGCTTGAAAAAGTCATCCTGAAGAAAGGCAGTTGGTGTCTTCACTCACAAGAAGTATAGTAACACAAAAGACCCACAGAAAAGGGTCTCTCAACATGGAAATTTGAAATTCTATGAGTGGGATATATGAACTAAAAAAGGTTGTCTCTAAATCCCTAATTCATTATTTAGTTTCTAACACATTTGAGGATACCAAAGGGTAAAGGCTAAGGAAGCAGGATAACACATAGGAGATACCATGAAGCATCCTTATGACTGAGATGACTTGCTACCTCAGAATCAGGGCTTTTATTTGGCTAATCCTAAAACTAAGTCCAGAATGGTACCCTGGTTCCTTGCGTAGGAAACAGAATGGAGAGGCCTGGCTTCAGTGAAGAATGTGAGCAGGGTAAGGGCAAGGAATGACAGCTTTCTATGTGAAGAGGATATTATTAATTATTATAATGCTTATCGAAATGATCTAGTGTATATAAAAATATAACCAAATTTATTTTTTAAGATTGTGCATTATTGTGAATTTTTCAGTATATGCTATACATAATGGATAAATCAGAAGTTATTTCCTTAACTCAAATAAATTTCCATTTTCTTTTCATATTATCAAAATGTATGCTTCTGACTTTTTCCATTTACATCACTTTATTATCAACATTCTTATAAGCAAAGTGTTATAAATACCATGACAAATGATTTTATGATCCATTTATCTCAGTAATGGTGACCTCTGTCACTTGAACCACCGCTCAATGTATTGTCAAACAGCAAAGATTAAGGCATAGGGCATTTTATGGAATTAGGGACTACCCAAGACTGATAGCCTTATGCCAAACCAGTCATTAGTAGTCAGCAAATGTTACGTTCTGAAAGAATTATTATTATGTAACAAAAATAAGAGATAAAAACAGACATTTTACATAAAGATACTGCTAATCCAGGGTTTTTTAACCTCAGCACTACTTATATTTTCAACAAGATAATTCTTTGATGTGAGGAGCTTTCCTGTGTACTGTAGGATGTTTAGAAGCGTCTCTAGCCTCTACTCACTAGATGCCAGTGATATCCATCCCCAACCCCAGTCACTATCAAAAATGTCTGTAGCATTGCCATTGTCCCCTTAGGGGAAAAATCACCCTCCATCAAGAACCGTTGTGCTCTTCCCATTATTAAAATTGGGAATTCAGAACATTCTATCATGAATGAAAAGGTAAATAGAGACGTGGCATAATCCTGATAAATGTTCATAGGTCCAGCAGTAAACCAATGCTTCCATAGCTTGAGCGATTTGAAAATGACCTCTCTACCAGTTCCTAAATTAATGCATGTGATCTGTGACAGAGAGTATCATGGACAGGAAAGAAGACTGGACTTGAGTTCTTGCCTTTTTTTTCAGCTGTTTTGTGGTTCTGTGATATGAGGTCAAATCAAAATTTTTCTGAGTTTTTACTGATTTGTTTTTAAAATCTGCAAGAGAGGGGTCATTCCTTATCATACCTACCTTCGAGAATTGCGGTGTGGGTCAAATCAGATAGTTGAAGTGAAAACACCTTGAAAAATCTAAAGAGCTTTGTAATTGTTTGGATGAGAAAAAGTAAAATGGTTTTGTTTTAAGAATTTGTTGAAATTTTAGAGCATTCCTTGAAATAACTAGAGGAACCCCCAGGGCATTGAAAAAAAGGATTTGCGAATCACTTCTTTTGAAGATGCCCTTTAGCCCTGCTTAGCTCACTTTTCTGTGTTCTTGTTGCCATGTGCTGAGTGGCTGTGACAGAAGGCGCAGTTGAAGGAGTAGTGGAAAGGCTTGGCTGACAGCAGCAAGAAAGCAGCACTCAGTGTTCAAAAAGCATTAAGTACTTTGTTCGTGTTTCCTCAGTATCCAAGATGTATCTATCAGTTGAGTAACTAGAGGTTTTAAAAAGGAGAAAAAAAGTTAATATTGTAAATTTATTCAAAATGGCTATTACTGATTTAAGTAATCACTTATCTGACTTATGTGTCTTTGATTAACAAAAAATACTTTGTGTTTTATTTAATAGTTTCATCTTTGGTCAAAAATGAATTCTTTCTCTATGTAATGCTAAAACCTTTTTAATAATGCAGAATAGCCGCAAACTTTTCTCCCTTTTAAATATTTAGTGCTAACCTTCCTTGCCTGGAATTGTATGAAAATATATGCCTGAACTTTGGGCAATAGAATAATTTAGTCTAAGATTAGAATGGATCTTAAAAGCTAGATGATTCAATATACTATGCAGTTCAGAAATCCTTTCTCGGACCTCTGACAGATGGTCCTGAAGTCTCTGATTGATCTACATTTTTTGGTATGAATTATATTTGGAAGATTTTTAGATGAGAAAACTGAGGCATAGATAGGTTAAGTGACTCTGTCCAACGATCACCTGGATAATAAGTAGCAAAGCCAGAATGTGACCCATTATGTCTGAATCCAGAGCCCTTGCTAAAACCTTGAATTGGTTGGCTTTGCTCCAACCAATCCTATTGCTGGATAATTCATTTAAAAAGTTGATTCTCACAATGCACTAAATCTACTCCCAACCCCTATAACTCTGCCATTACTCTTTTAAGTGATCTTGAAAAGGTGAATGTACCTTCTCCTAATTTTACCTGATTTAGCACAGATGTCATATTCACCATGTTTCAGGTTGACTTTTTCTAGGTGTTGAATCCTTACCCAATTCCCTACCTATAGGATGGAAACAAGTTCTGGAACCACTATTTGAAATATTGTCTTACCATTTGGCATTGGTTTTACCTAACTTTGATTTGGACACTCTACAATTATTAACTGTATTCTCTTTTTTCATTGGCATCTCTTGTTCTTTGCTCACATTATGGTTGCTGCTATTAAAAATAACAAAGTCCTGTGAACTTTCCTTAAAGCACATCTTTTTGTCTTGATACTTTTATAATAAGACTTTATATTAAAGTAGATTAAAGTTTCAGCTTGTGAGTTTGTCCATCATTTTAATTTTAAGATTGTTTTATATTTTAAGATTTTCTCAAAGATTAGGGTTAAAATTTGATAAGTATATCTTCATTTAGCTATATGATTACTGTAATTATTCAAGTGTTTTGGGTAAAATAAAATCATAAATATTATTGTATTTTCCAATTAATTATTAAGCACATGTCTGTTTCAGGGAAATTTAATCTAGATGTTTGATTCATAGTCCCATAATTTTTCAAAATGTAATTTTGTAAGAGCCATCTAACATCAGTCATTTTTATGAATGAGTGTGTGTGTGATGTGTGTGTGTGTTTATTCCTAACATCAGAAGGTCATATTTTGTTATGAATAGACAAATGCCTATGTGTTAAACATGTCTTATCTAAGACATAAACTTGGTTCACAAGTCTCTGTCATCTATCATTGGAAAAATATATTTTTATTACAGATCGAGGTCCTTAAAATAGGCTGGTAGATTCCCATGATATTAAGCACAGGGGTATAATTTCCAGGAGCAGTAGTAGATTTCTAATGCTCCTTCATTGGCCCATAGATTAAGATAAGTCAATAAAAAAACAAACAACAACAACAACAGGATATCAATAAACAATTGACAAAAGAAATGGAATAAGAATAGATTGGTACATCAGTGTATTATGAATATTATATATATAGGGAACCATTCTTCAGGCATGGCAAGTATTGGAGCAGCACGCTTGGCTCCATCTGGTCTTATACTTTTGTTTGCCTTGATCTGCTTCAAAGGAGTTATGTGTAAAAGAAAACAATGGTTTTGCAAATAGGTGATAAAAACTAAAATAAAATGAGCACTCTATATGGTGGTTATTTATGTGGTCAGAGTACAAGCCGAGAGAGAGAAGTCACTGATTATTTGAAAAAGGGGCATGTAATACTGGAAAATTGTTACACATCGACAATAATAAATTGTAAAAGAGCAACTCTAGAGGTCAGGAAAAGCAAGAAGTTACCACCACCCATATGCTGGGAGACAAACGGGGGAGGCAGGGTTTCCAGGTGACAGGATGGAAGCTGGAACAACGGGGACCTGTCTGGCAGGATGTGGAGCCGGGCGGCGATGGAGCTACTGCCTGAGACCCTGAAAAAGTGGAGAAAAAGGAGGCGAAATTGAAATAGCAGAAGGTTGATAGATGTTGATCCTTAGAGATAGTTGATGGGGGTGTGTTTAACTAGTGTCTCTATTTTGAATATGTAATTGTCTATTACAAACCTTTTTAAAATAAATGAGAGAGAGAGAGCCTGAGGCACATGAGCACACACATGGGCACACATGCATCCATGCACATGTGCGACAGAGCGCCTCCCAACACCAGGCTCCGATCTCCTCACCGTAACTGAATTCACCTGGAAGCCGAATACCAGGGAGCCTGGGAAACTTGGCCTAGGGGACCAGCCCATGTCAGGGGTCAGTAGAGCAGAAGACTAACAAAGAAAGAAATATGCAAGACAAAGAAAATGGCAGACTCTCACCCAAGACTAATGAGGCAGTGACTTCCCCCTCCTGCCATCCACACAAAATCCTAGCTATGTGGCCCTGTTTATCTTTATGACTTTCTGCATGCCTAGAAGTTCCATCTATCTCAGTCTAATTTTATTGCTATAAAAGTGGGATTGAGCATGCACAATGCGATTATTTTATTTTGACATGCGTTCTACATAGTAGACTCTACAAGTGCTTATAAATTTTGGACAAATTTCAAGTCAATTGGAATATTCAGTTTTAGTTTGAAATCTTTACCTTGCATAAAGAGTGAGGAATTGGGCAAGGAATGATGATAACGAAAAGTTTAGCCTTTTACAAAATAATGGTATTTGGCACACATTTATTGCATTTAGTTGACAGTAAAAACCATACTTCAGTTATTGTATGCTCAGTCACCAATACTGAAAACTGAAACAAAACAAAGCAAAATGGAAGTATGCTAGCTCTGTAATTATTTGAAATAACATAAAACATTACTATCATACTAGAATCCATTTGTACTGATTTTAAGTTAGTAAGTAGGTACTTGATCTCAAAAAATTTGACTTTAAAGAAGGTTGGGTTTAATACTAGAAATAACACTTTTCTCACCAAGAAAACTGTAGTCTCTTCCAGGGCCATAATATACGATTGTGCAGGTAGCATGTTCTCTGAGTGGTCCATGTCTTAGGCCAACTTTCTTTTATTCATACAAAGGTACTTTATGTGCTAGCAACAGCCCAAATTTTCCAATGCTGATATTATCAGGGGGAAAAATTGCCAAGAGAAGTTTGACTTTTAGTATCTACATCAGGATTCTAAGAGGCTCCTCTGAAGAACATCTTGGCTCTGAAGACAGAGCTACACACAGATTTTAGATCTTCAGGTTTGCCTATTTGCATTTAGGCCAAGAATACTTTATTATTTATCTTTACTACGTTCTTGTTAATCCTTTGTGTAATAGTAAAACCTTTACATATTAGGACCAAGATGGGGATCACAAAGTGTTTTTCTATTCTTAAATGACATTAAGACTATGGCACATTCTCAGTGTGCATGGACTAATGTACCTTTGGGCTAATATGCAAATTAATATTGTTATATTTATAGAAACTAAAGTGTTTTAATAACTTGGTTAAAGAAACTTAACATAAAGCCTGACAATTAAAAATTTTAAAATACAGTTTGACTTCTTTATACAAGGGCAAAGCCATCTACACATTGAGGAAGAGATTTTTTCAGTTGGGACCAGATGGATGGGTTTTAAGGAGTGAACGGCAGTATTAGGTGGTAAACTCTTATTAAAGTTCATTTTGATTTTAAAATACCAGTTTTGCTTGAGTTAGCATTTGTTTTCATGTTCAAGTTAGCTAACACTTTTATTTTCCTAGGTTTTCTTACCCGTGTTGCCTCTTTCTTTATTAGCCTATTCCTCTCTATCCTTATGCCCTGATACTAGTCTTGAATTGTTCCGAGATAAGGGTTTTTGATCCCAAACATCTGGCATGTAGATATTTTGTGAGATGCTCTTTATCTCTTATTGTATAATCCTCATTTACTGCTTTTTCCCATGTTCCTAAAAATATTCTGCTTATTGATCATATATATTTGCTTTGTCTGAGGAAGATGACACAGGAAAACAACAACATGGCAAAGTGCAGCGGGATTAAGATCTGGCTGAATATCTCTGTAGCTCCTCCCAGTTTTAATATTATTTGAATCTCTGAAATTGGAAAATCGGAAATTCTGTAGGTGAGGCATTTGAAATCACAAAGGAACACCGTTTTTCTCATACCTTCTTTTCTTGGGGTTTGTGTGTGTGAGTGTGTGTTTATTCAACATGTGTGTATTTTCTACTTTCCCCATCTGGCATCTGCTTGAGCATCGTCTAGCTAGCTGTTCTGTGTCAAGAGTACTCTAGCCTTTTCATTAGGAAGAGAGAAATGAAGCAATATAAAAAAGAAAATACTTCCACCGTCCTACCCCATCTCACTTTTTGTTTTTGTTGTTTCTAAGCAAGTTTCTTGCCATTTACCTTTGCATTTGCATTGCTTATTGATTGGCAATTTTAAAATTGTTTATTGTGCTCTTTTGTTTCACTGTTCAAGAGCTAAAACAAAAGCTACCAGGCCCTGCGAGGTATACATTTGCATGCGGTGAGCGTTGCCTGCGGAAAAAAGTAATTGCTAATGCATATTTATGTGGCACAAATTTGCCATTTGTTTATGCATAAAATTATCAATAGTGCAGGCGGCCCAGCCGTAGAAAATGGTGACTTTTTAGCTTAATAAATAGAAATCAGCTGTTATGTGAAGAGATCAGCCATTTATCTGTGTTGAGGGACATTGCCGGGAAAATGCAGATTGGGGCTGGCAATATCATTAAATGGAAGGCCAGTGACCCTTTCGGTAGAGTCTATTATACTTTATCTAATAGGGGATAAATGGCTCTGGTTGGCAATGGAATAAAGAACAACAGTTGTTTTTTTTTTTTTTTCTTTTTTCTTGTTTCCTTTGAAATAGTATAAGTGTATGGATTTTAAGCTAGTAAAATTTAACAGGGACTGTCATGCTGACCTGTTGCTAGAATTCTTTCAAAAAGTATCTGTTTTAATGTTGCTCTTTTCTATCCATTATTCCCTGACTCTTTCCATTTGTACCCATTGAAGCAAAGTAAGTCAAATGATATTTTCCCAGGAAAATAGGTCTTCCTTTAGCTTTTAGCTTTCTTTTTTTTTCTTTTCTTTTTTTTTTTTTTTTTTTGACCACACTTTTATCTTTGCATTGCTGGTATCTTTGTGTTTTACAGGTTGGCTCTATGTTTGATGTCTTAAAAATATTAAGGGTAGAAGAAGATATTCTCAAAATAGAGTTCCCAATAGTTTGTAAACTGAAGTGTTTGTTTTTTGTCTTTTTTTTTGTTGTTGTTGTTATTGTTTTATTTTTTGTTTGATAAGAATGGCTTTTGAAGTACCTGTATTCTTTAGATTAAAGAATTTCTGTAAATAAAAAACCTTCTCGTTGTATTTCCTTAATATGTAAAAAACCAACAGATAGTCATTGTATCTGTTTTGGTTGTTTCACTACTGTCTCTGACAGATTAAATACTTTCAGTCTCCTTAAAGCTGGTCTGGGACTGTGGTTTAATGTGCTGAAACCTCACACTACCTTTGACTGAATGATCTCTCTTTGGTATGTTAGTGAGCATTTCTAGTTATTAGAATTTTTTTACCTGCTTTTTCAATCATGATAGAATTCCTATTAAATAGAAGTTGTGTTTTTTTTTCCAAAATCATTATGTAATATTTGATGCATTCAAAATTTTATATAAATTGTGAAACAAGATAAGGAAACAGAAACCTGTAAACCCATCTCAGTACATGTCAATGCTCTTTGAATCAACCTGCATGCTCCTCCCTGACTGTGTATCTTAACACGAGTTCAAGGTACCAGGTTTAAAGTTTCTGCAGTGGTGGGTTTGCAGCCACTGATCTTTCCCTCATGCTGCACTGTAGTACGACAGTACATTCTGCAGCATGTCACCAGAGTGACTGAGTAACCTTTTACTGGCAGAAATGGATCTGTTGTTCCTTTTTAAAGTAGAGGGTGTAAATAGAATTCAGACACTAGGGTACATTAGTCCATAAAATGTATATATTTTTTATATCATTTATAAGGTATTGATTTTAGGTCCATTAGATTCACAGTCCCTAGTGGGAGAAAAAAAATAATTTAATGGGTAGGTTGGAATTCCAGAAGGAAGAGCAGCAGTGATTAACCCCTTCTTGCTCAACTCCCTGCCTCCGTTATGAAATAATGTCAAGGAGCTGAGAAGAGGACTCTGGGGGAAAGGGACAGTTTATCATCTGTCTTCTCTGCACTCTACAAGAGATCGCAAAACTAATTTCACCTGGATCATTACTGTGTCTCTGAATGTGATAGAGCAGACTACTTTGAGTTGATAAGGGTTGCCAAGATTATTTTTTATAAGGTAATTTTCAAGTTGATGAATACATTTTATTTTTACAAAACCCAGAGTATATTTATTTAAGAGAGTCTTGTAATTTAAGATATTATTTAGGGAGATTATAGAATATGAAGGAATCAAGCTTAGTTTTTAGTTCCTTTTTTTTGTTGTTTGTTTGTTTGTTTGTTTAGAACAAAGATCTTATTCTCTGCTCTAGGAAAGGAAAGTTCATCATGGTGTCACGCCAGCTATATCCTTTCATAGGCAAGTTTAAAGTCATAGTAGTGAAAATGGTCATCACCATTATATTTAAAATAGAGTGTTTTTTATTCCTTAAGCACATAAAAAATTATTGTTTTCTACTAGCCTCTTTTTAGATAAGAGGATGTCTAAAATATCATTTCACTTCTATGCAATTAAATTCAGGTTCAGAGCACTCATAATAATTCTAGTCAATTTTACCCAACTAATGTTACTGCCACCTAAAAGGTATTTTATCTTAGGCTGCTTTGGCTGTTATACCTATATTCTTATGTCTGAAAAAAGAGCTAATTATAATATAGATAAGACATATTGAAAAATTCTACTTTTATTTTCAGTCTTCTGATGTACTGATATGTTATGGCTGAAGAAAAATATGCTGACTGAAATCTGATTATCTCAAAACTTGACCTGACATAAAGATTTTGGTATCAAACAAACATTTTAGAATTTCATATTTTAATTCACATTTTTTTGAACTTTGTGACAAAAACATAAAAATGCAGGCTCCCTCTTGTGGGTAAAATTACTACCTATGGATTTCTGTGTTGCTCACATATAGGATATGGCACAGTTTCTGTTTCACTTTTAGGTAAATTCTGTGGTAATCAGATGTGAAATTTCATTTAACATAAAAAAAGAGTTTAGGGTACATTTTTAAGCAAAAATTTAATGAAAATAAACTAGTTTTTTTTTTAATTGGCAGGCTATGTATAAACAACTTTAATTTTACTGCAGCAGCATAATTTCTAATGTTCAAACATTTTAAAAACTTGTTTCATTTTGGAATATTCTCTGATAAAGTAATTAATGAACTAATGAAATGATGTGCAGCCTTCTCTTTGTCAACACGGTAAATTTTGGAATCCCGTGCTCATTAACAAAAGTTCTGATGAAGTAAAATTCCTCCCTACCGATCGTGCTTCAAATGGATATAACATAGTAACAAAATGCCTCAAATACCATAAACCTTGTGATCAAAACTGAATAATCGATGGCATGATAAGAACGAAAACTGAAGCATTACTCAGTTCTCTATAAATTGAACTGATAGTGAAGAGGTTGAGCTGGAGCTGATACTGTGGTTGTCACCACACGCAGGTTCCTTGCTTTAAGAAATCTGATTCTTGGGAATTTCAGCTATTGCCAGAGGCCATTTCTGTCCAACCTGGGGAAACTGATAACAAAGCCAGCGTTTTATTTGCTCATGAAAGTGGCAAGAACAGCCTTTCTGAAGTTTAGCGGGGCAGTGCAATCACAGATATAGCAAGGGATGTGAATGTAGAGGTAGCTGAGTGACTCCCACTAAACAATTATGTGTGTTGAACATTACTGTCATACATTTGAATGGAACCAAGAAAGGGACCTATGAGGACGCCTGAAGATGTCTCATAAATCATTCCAAGAAGTAAGAATTTTCCATAATACATCCTGTCCTAAAGCATCTACAGAATGATTATGTGAAAATTAGACAAAATTAACAACTTCTGAGCAGATTAACATGTATGTATATATTCATATAACATAACTTATATGCATATAAGTTTCTAAATTAACTCTGGTGGCATTATAATGTCTAATTAATGCCTCTTTCCCATAAACAATGACTTTGTTATATGTATATACATTTATATAAATTTACATATATATAAAATTATTTTTAAAATCTTAGATAACTCTTACTTTCAAAAGTCATATGTCAATTATTTGTAAAAAGGAAATATGCACCATTAATGTTCTAATTTTGTTTTTTCTAGATTTTTTTTGCTGATGATATGATTCCTGTTTGAATCTGTTTATAAGATTCTGAAAGCTGAACAGAGAATTTCGGCACTGCACTGGTCAGGAAAAAGGTATATATATATAAAAACAACACACACCTTGAAAAATTGATTGCTACATTTGATGCTTCACAAAAATGGCAGTTTACATGTCTTCTCTTATTTTTAATTTATGAGTAAAATACATGACATGTGCACATAAAACTATAGTACTTAGTCTTTTATATTCAGATGACAACTGGATATGTAATTATAATATTGAAACTCATAAAGGTATTGTCTTTAAGCTGGCAGATGATATCAACATTTCTTTCATTTTCGTAATGAGATACACTTTTCTTGAAGTTGCAAAAGCTTTTTATCTCCATTGAAAACTGTTTTTTAAAATAGTTGCTTTTTTGTTGTTGGTGCAAAAGAAATATTTTGGGTCACAACAGGTAGATCAAATATTTCACAGAAAGTTCCATAGGATATTTAGTATTCCAGGGCATGTTTTTATAAACACATGTAAAAATGCAATTTTGCTGAGTCTAAACAGATACATTCCAATTTGCTTGACGGAAATCTTTAGTGGACAGCTCTCCGTGTATGCATTTATGAAATACTTGTTTGTTTTTTCAAAAAAACTATACTATTGGGAACAGGAACTGAAAGTTCGACCACAGACCTAGAGTTGAAAATCCTTTCATAATCCCGTGTCTGACTAACTATCATGTGGTGGCAGCAGAAGAGTTTGGAGGTAAGGAATTCTGTTCAGAAGAGGTTTGTCCCTAGTAAGATGGAAAAGGCATTATCTTACACTTCGAAAAGAGAATAACAACAAAAAATGGTCTTCTTGCAGCTTGAACTACAACTTATTTATTTACTCACTAATCTACTCTTAAAGTCTTATGACTAATGTTTATATCTTCGAGATACACATTTATTTGTGAAAACCCTTAGAATCAATGGTGGTTTCTACCTTCTTTAAAAACTAAATTGGTACAAATCTAAATAATATTTGAAAAAAATATTTGTAATTAAGACTTCATATATTCACAGATAAATGAAACATAATGTGCAGGACGGCATAGTGAGTAATGGATAGAAGTGGAATAAGTTACGAATGAATATTGCAAATATGAAACATATAGCTTAACAAGTACAATACTAGTGTAAGTAAAAGTAAAAGGCATATCCAAAACTGGGGCTACTTCTAATAAATATGGCAAACATCACATGTAAAAAACTGATATTATAAGAAAGACGCATTTGAATATGAAAGAGAAGATACATGAACAAATAATGGGGAATATAATTTTAATACAAAAAAGTAATAAAAAAATGCAAAGTTACTATCTATCTAGCAAAAAGTTACTATTGCTTAACTATCTAACTAGTAAAAAGTGGTTTGGAATGACAATATTGTCATAAGAGTATAGGAAGATGGGTGCTTTCAATAATGTTAGAAAAAGGTTTTATTTGCTCAACTTTCCAGGAAGTGATTTGACCATCTTTCTTAAGAGCCTTAAATGTTTCCAAAGAATTCTATGCAACATTTATACTCTGTTCATTTGGATAATATTTAATGAAATAAATGGAATAAAATGGACAGAAAAAATCAATAAGGATGTAGAATTGAAGACAAGATTAAGAAACTTGACCCGATAAACATATTTAGAAACTTGCATACAATTGCAAAATTCACATTATTTTGAAGGACTCAAGGAATAGTTATAAATATTAACTGTATGCTGCCATAAATTAATTCTCCATCATTTTTAAAGAATTGGAATATCATAATGAAATTAAGCTTCAAATGAATAATAAAATATAGCTAAAAGAAGTTTCAAAATTAAAAAGAAATCACAATAGAAATTATAAATATTTTAGACTAAATAAAAGTGAACATCGTACATGTAATAATTGTATAATGCTTGTAAGATGTATTTACTGGGAAATTTATACCTTAAGTAAATGTATTAGAAAAAAATGTAAAATTAATAGGCCAAGAATTAATCTCAAAAAGAACATCAAAATAAATGCAAAGTAGTAGAAGGAAGAAATTAATTAAAGTAAGAGCAAAATTAATGGAGTAGAAAATGGTCATATGAAAGAGAGGACAAAAGGAAGTGAAAAATTGATTTTTGCAAAAGACAAATAAATTTCCCAAACCTCTGATGAAACCAAGCAAGAGAGCAAGTAACAAGGGGCAAATAACCATTACTGAGAATGACAAAGGCAATATTACAAACCAATGTAGTAAAGAAAGATAAATAAAGTTATTAGGATTGAAAAATAAAAACCAATTATCATTATGGCAAATGATATGAGTTAATAAGAGCATTTAGCAAGGTTTATGCATGCAGTGTAATATAGTGAAATCAAGTATATTTTTATATATCAGTATCAATTTTTATCTAGTATACAGTAATATGTGCATTACCTCTATAGGGAAAACTGTGAAACTTTATTAAGAAATACATTCAAGGTTGAAATAAGTGATAAAATAAGTGATGTTTATGGAGTGAAAGATCCAATATTGTAGAGATATCCGTTACTCTCAAACTGATATGTAAGTATAGTATAATCGCAATCAAAATACCAACTGGTTGTTTTGCGTTTGTTTCTTTGTTATTTGTTTGGATAGGTATGCACATGTGTGCGTTTGTGTGATGTGCCAAGTTGATTTTAAAATGCAAAAGAATAGTCATAACACTCTTGAAAAAAGAAGGAGTGGGTAGGAGTACTTGACTTACCGATATTATAAAGCTGTATTAATTCTGAAAGTGTGGCATTACTCTAGGTAGACAAGTAGATAAATGAGACAGATGAGAGAGTTAAGAAACAGACTCTTGGATATGTAGACATTTTATTTATAATAAGAATAGTACTTCAAAACAGTAGAGAATTAACAGACTTTTAAAATAGATAGTACTAGGAAATTCGATTATTAATCGGAAAAAAAAAATGAAATTGGGTCTCAACCTCACACCACACACAGATCAATTTCTATTGGTCAAAAACCTGTGTAAGAGGCAAAACAATAAGAGAATCTCCCATAAGAGATTCTCCTGTATTCTCCTATAAGAGAATCTAAGAAAATAACTATTACCTAGGAGTAGTGAAGAATTCTTGAGACAAAAAAGACAGATACAGCCTACATTTTTTTTTTAAAGACCTTACTTTTCAGAGCAGTTTTAGGTTCACAGCAATATTAGCAAAAGGTATAGAGATGTCCCATAAACTACCCCTCCCCCATCATGTCCGCTCACACATCACATCCCCACTAGAGCAGTGCTTCTTTTATAATTCAGAATTGACATATCTTTATCACCCTGAGTTTACTATTTATATTAGGGGCTGCATTATTTTTCTTTTTCTTTATAAGAAAGCACGATAACAAGGACACGGAGTAGTAAAAAACCATTTGCAAAACATCATTGACAAAAACAGTATCCAGAATAGACTCTTTTTAAAAAACACAACTGATGTAAAAATTGACACAATCCAATAGAAAAATAGGCAAAAGAAGAAATCCAAATGTCCAATAATATATCCAGGAGCCCAAACATATAAAAAAAATGCTTAATCTCAGTATTACCAAGGAAGTACAAATTAACTGATAATGAGATCCCACCACACATGCTTCAAAATGGGGAAAACAAAAATGGCTTGCAGATCAAAGCATTTACAAGGATGCAGACCAACAGCAACACTCGTAGAGTGTTTGTTGGGATATAAATTGGAATAACCACTTTCAGATATAGTACCTAGTACAGTTGAAATTTGTAGCCCCTGCTCAAGCTTCTGTGCATATGTGTACCAGAAAAAAAATATACAGAAATGTTTACAGGGGAAATACTTACATTTGTTGAAACTTGGAAACAATTTAGTTGCCATCGACGTGATGGAAAGTTGTAGAATAGTCATTCAATGAAATACGAAGTAATGTAGATGGACACATTTTAGTGATCTAATTAATATTAAGTGGAAAAAAGCAAACATAAAAATACATACAAGATGATTCCAAGCAAACAGTTATCTTGTTCAGAGTTGCATTGCAGATGGTACAACTAGAAAGGAAAACAAGGAAATACCACTGTAAGAGCCAGGGAGTGCTGATCTCTAGGAATGAAGAAACAGGCTGAGCTGAGGGAGGGAGATTTGGGTCAGAGCAGTTTTGACCCAAGAGAGTGTCACTAATGTCCTGTGTGGTGATTACTTGGGTACATGCTTTCTTACCATTTGTTAAACTGTCCATATTGTATACATATATAAGTGTTAAAATACAGCAAATAGTTATGACAGGTTTTATTTCTTTCTCTAGTGGTGTGAAGTGTTTTGTGAAGGAGAAACATGGTTGCATACAGTACAAATTAAATTGATACAGCTTTCAAAATTAGGTAAAATAATTCAAGATGCTTGTAAAGAATTTCCTCCATTAGAAATGAAGAATAATAGGGTATTAGAACAAGCATTTATTTTTTCTAGTATTCTTTTTCTAAGAAATCTAATACAGTATATCAAGCTTGCCCAAAATGTTTTGAGAACTATAAAATTATGAATATTTTATGCTTATATTGAAGTACATCACTACGTTAAAACATCCTTTGCATACATCAACAATACATACAAAAAGGCTTAGTTGAATATAAGATTTTATACTGCATTGAACAAAAATAGCACAACAAAAATAAATACATCACTTGGTATTGTAAATCTAAGATTTTGCAAATTGAAGATATTGGTTAGTTGTACCACGGATGGCAGTTTTTTTTTTTGCTTATCTCCTGTGTTAACATTCATTTAAAATGTCACTACACTTATTGTTATTTGCTTTAACCATTTTGCTGGTTAATAATTTGTGATCCTAAGTAATTGTTTTCTGTACATACCTTTTGGTCACCTTTCTCTTTTACTTGCAAATAAGCAAGCTGTTTGCTTTGTTTATCAAATTGAATCACTCTTTACCCTCAGTCTAATCTAGAAACTAAAGTATTGCTTGAAAAAGAAAAATAATCAAAATATATTATAAATTGTCAAGTGAGTTTTTATAATTAAAGATTATTCTGCAATATACAATTTTTAAGGCATTTATCCCGACAGGGTTCACTGGCCTTTGAGAATGAGCCATTTTGTTGACAAATCTATCATCTAAATTGTGCAACATTAATGAGAATTCTGAGCAGCAGACTCTTACATTTTAATGTGGGTGGCAGTTTAAGGGGTGGGGGGTGAAACACTACCAAAACAAAATACTGAATATGATTGAAGTTTATTTTTAAAAGGTCTGCCACCTGTGGATAAAAGTGTGCATTACTCCAAACACATAATAATTAACAAGACTTGAAAGACCATGGCAAAATCCAATGACCCTCTGAAATCAAAACCCTGTTTATAATTAAAAAAAAAATACACAAAACAAATAAAAACAAAAAAGAAGGCACCGATTTGCAGTTATATAGATATAAAGCTTGCGATGCCACATACCTGTACAATTAGGTGTCCATGCTCTATAACTTAATCCAGTTTTTTAGTAGCATGATAGTACTGATTCCTGATAGTACAATCTTTGATTTGAATTCCTTGTTTCTTCATTAACTTATTACATGATCTGATCATATAATTCCTGAACTTTATGAAATTCTATATCCCATCCTTTTTCATAACCCTTTATAAATCATTGTAGACCATCTTTTGCCATACTTCAATCTCTTGAATAAGACTCCTTTTTTGATATACTTTCAGCTTAGTTTTTTCAAGTTAATGAAACATTATAGGTAAAAACACCATGAAAACTATGGTCAAGTAATATTTAAATCTAATTGCATTCTACTCATAATTTTTTAAGTCAAAATTATTTGTTTAGATGCCTGATTATACTGAGTGTCTTCATGTTCTACCTACAAGTATGTAGGATCCATTTGGGTAGTTTAACATAAAGTTGTAAGCTTGTTTTTCTGGATGTTTCAAGTACATGTACATATGCAGTGGGGAAATTTTATTAGCATAATTTAAATTGCAGAGTTCATTTCAAAATGTAACATAAGTAACATAATGCAGTTAAGTAGAGATGCTCTATTGTACTGGTCTTGGAGTAAGATATTGTTAATTGAGTAACCAATGCTAATCTATTTGCAGCAGCCCTAAGGAGTCTGGCAGAAAATAATGGTCTATGTAAAATTCCTTTGGCTGTCAGCTTCTTGATTGATAAAGCAATGAGTGAGAGTCATTCAAAAGTTATAAGAAAATTAGATTTTTATTACTTTAGAAATATCAGATGATCATAATATGAGTCTTAATAATTTAATAATAACTGCTTGAACATTGTTTTCTTATTCAGCAATTGTTTGTAATTGAGGATTTTTTCCTTCCAAATATAATAATGCATGAACTGCTGACCAAAAGTCTTTAAAATAATGTATGTGAGAAAGCAATTGCTTAATTTTTCATCTTTCTTTCTAATACTAAAAACAAAGAAGTTCTAACAGTAATAATTTAATTTGAGAAAAACCCACAAACTCAAACTGCCTCCATAAAACATTTTGCATAATTAGTTCATACATATTCTTAATGGAAGAAGTCATGCTCATGGTCACATTCTGTAAATGAAAATACATTTTGCCTAAGTTAGTGAGGTTGAACTGCTGAGATTCATTGTACAGTGTAATATATATTTACTAATTTTTAAAGTAATTATGAATCATGATATTTTTTATTTTCTAAGATGATGCATCTATGAATCTTTTAGAAAATCTTAAAAACAATTTATATTTTATAATGAAGAATTTGTGTTGTATAATATAATATGACATGACATAATATAAAATAATGGTACATAACGTAATGTAGCATAATATAAACCTGATGTTTGACCTGTAATTAGGGAATTATATTCCCACTTAACATGCGAAAGCTTTCTGATGTAGGCGTCATTTTAGGCATTTCAGATCTCTGTGAAAAAAATGGTTTTAGTACAACTTTCTAAATGTTTAGAAAAAATTTGATTTCTATACCATTTCCAATATAAATTCTAGAGGGATTTGAGATTTAATTTGTTAATAAAAGAACTCATAAAAATATTAGGAGATAGTTTTAGTGAATGTCTGGATAAGTAATTTAAGAGGAGGGTTAGAAGTTATTTTTAAGTATTACATCAAAGCAGAAATCACAAAAGAAAAATTGTGCTAGGTTTGATCACATAAATATAAAAGCTTCTTTGTGTCTTAAATGATGACAGACAAATGAGGAAATGAAGACTACATTCAAAATATATTAGGTTTAATGACATAAATTGCCATTTTTGTGAAAACTGTCAGACTATTGGCAATTTCATATGTTCAACATATGTAATTAAAATATAATTTAAACTACTTACAGATTAATAGAAAACTAGAGAAATAATTGGAATATTCAGTTAGTAGGCAGAAATCAAATTGGGGAATAAATGTATAAAATGTTTGATTTTTATAAGAATTCAGGAAATGAAAAATAATCATGAGACCTTATTCATTTAGCAAGATGGCAAAGATTTAAAAGGCCACAATAACCAGTGCTGAAGAGACTGCTGTGAGATGAGGGCTCTTGTTTACTGTGGCTCGTGGTATCTATTGTACTACTGACCAAAGTACAATTTATTTCACACAATGCACAGTAAAATCTGTTAATGTTTATCTCATGCTTTTAGGAAGTTACCTAACATTTTATATATGTGTTTGCAGTAACACAAAACTCAAATCAAACCGTATATTAAACAATAGGCTCTAGGTTTTAAAAAAATGTTTTGTTTTGTTTTGTTTTTTGTATTATGGAGTATAAATTTTATTTAAAATGATGTTGTAATGACAGGAGAAACCAGAACCTGAGTCATCATAAACATTTAAGAAATATTTGTTGAATGGATAAGTGGATGTGTGTCCATAAGCATGTGTATCATGCATTGAACAAAAATACTGAGATATATATATAAAATGCTTAAAGGGTATACCTAGGTTGCAGAAATAATGCCAATTTAAGGGGTTTTTTGCCTTTTTTTAAAAAAAAATTAATTACCTTTCTTTAATGAACAAATAATACTTTCATTTTAAGAAAAAAATACAGATTAATTTTTAAACTTTAAATATCAGTGCAGTAATTCATACATCAAAGAGTGTCTAGGAGGATTTTGGTTTCAGGTCTTACATTTAAGTCTTTAATCTACTTTGAGTTCATTTTTGTGAGTGGTGTAAAATAGAGGTCCAAATTAATTCTCCTGCGTGTGGTTATCCAGTTTTCCCAGCAATATTTGTTTAAGAGACTCTCCTTTGTACATGGAATATTCTTGGCTCTGTTGTCAAGTATTAATTGACCATACGTTTAAGGGTTTACTTCTGGGTTCTCAATTCTGTTTCATCAGTCAGTATTACATTTTTATGTCTGTAGTGTTGATTATTATAGCTTTGTAGTGTAGTTTGAAAGCAGGAAGTTGGTGTCTTCATTTTTGTTCTTTCTCAAAATTGTTTTGACGAAACATAGTTTTTCTAATGATAGTATTTTATATATACATAGCTATATAAACATATCTAAATTCTTTGTTCAACTTCTTAATTAGAAAAAAATAAAAAGAAAAATATTTTGAGGAATTTTCAACATGTTAAACTAGAGTCTACATGGCTAGAATAATGTTCTAGTACTGCTAACAATTTCATGCAGGATATACTCAGAATATCCCAGTGGTATAGCTGGGGTCATACTGCTTCAAAGTCGATCAGCCTCAAGTCATTGGGTAGTTCTTCATGTCATGCCAATTTTTGAATTCAACTTGGTCTTGCTGTCACTGAGAACAATACCCCAGAAATAAGGTTTTTAGAATTCTTTGAAAATAAATTCTGGATCCTGTATAATGGGCAATAGATAACCATTCCTTATTAAGATATTCACCTTTTGAAAACCATCATTAAATTATTCTACTACTCTTCAGTCTTTCTGTAGGCACTTTTTAAAAATGATAGTTATCTCCTTGATGTGAGCATAACTCATCTCCATGAATTCACAGATGTATCTACTGCTCTCCCCCCCACCTTTTCTCACTTTTATAACCAAACTCCTTAATAAAAAATGATTATTCTAATAAAATGATCCAGTTGTTGAAGTAATTTTTTAAAGTAAAGTCAAATATGTTTAATAGACTGTTCAAATGAAGTCATGTTTTTTAGATTTAAAGAAATTCTTTCACAAAATGAATTTTATGTTCTTTCATTGCCTAACATACCTCAGATGGATACTCATATAAGTAAATTTGGGTGCATAATCATTTATTCTATTTTTAAATTTTATCTGTACTGATATTAAAAAGCATAGACAGATATTTTAATTTTAAGAATAGGAATAACTTTTCAATGGTAAATAATATTTTTTAAAAGAAGATTTATACGTTAAGACTAGGGATTTAAGAGAGGAATAACATTACAGAGACTTAATAGAGCTCAAGATGTTGATAGACCCTTAATTAGCAGATGTCAAAGTATCTATTTAATGCCATTGAAATACAAAAGAGTAGGGTAAACTGAACAGAGGAAAGTCAAAGCTAATTTTAATCTTTGTATTTAAAAACAATTGTATTTATTATATTTATTTATTCCTTCATCTTTCTCTCTTGTTCTAAGAGTATTATTATTTAAAAAATATGTTTATGCCAGAATACCCAAATTGCATTAAAAATTAGACCTGAAGATGTATCTGTGAGGCAGAAATAATCCAACTATTATTTCTGGTATAAAAAGTGTTTTGAATAATATTTGCCCTGAAGCTGTTTTCCAACCTAATAACTCTTGGAATTATGATCTAAAATTTCAAGAGGATTAAGGCTACATAATTACTAGGAAATACAAGTGTGTAGGAATGTGACTAGAGGTGAAATCTGATTTAAGATATCTTTGAGGAAGCTCTAATTTGAAACAGTAGTCCTGAGAAAGTAGGAATGCTACCTATGTGAATATTTCTCAGCAAGTTTGTCTTAGTTCAATGTATGCTAAGTATTTGTACAACAATTTGCAAGATGTTCATTAACTAGGGTTTTAATCTATATTCTTGATTTTAACCCTGTGCTTCAATGCTCCTTAAACAAAATTACTCAGAATGGACAGAAACAAGGTTCAACACCTTGTCCATTGATTCATCTTTTTAGTAATTTCTTTATGAGATATTTTTCAGGCACTGTGTGACGCACATCCCACTCTTTCATGATAATCCCATTTGGGGTGTGCCCACCACCTGTCTGCCTCCAACATTTTGTCAAGAGTTGTGTCTAATGTTAAATGGAAAAGAAGGAAGCAGGAGGCATTTCTGCATAACAGAGTTATACCGATAGCATGCCAAGCATGATGCTGGTTGTTGCAGGAGAAACAACAGTAAGTAAAATGGGATCTTTGATCTCAAAAATGTTAGAAAGCCCTCGGTGTAAGTGGGGGTGATAGCTGTGAAAATACATCAGTCCATCTGTTGAAGGGAGGTTGCAAAAGTTAGCAGCTCACTTCTGAGTCCTTTGCATCCAGCTGCTGACTTTGCACGCCAGTTTTCTCAAGATGGTGTTAGCTTGACCCTAGTTTAATCACATGCATTTTATTTAGTGTTTGGCCACATAGTATACATGAACTCCACTTTTTTCGGAGACAACAATCTCAAATTCATTACCTCACAATGACTTTGAGAAACCTGATAATGACAAACAATATTAAGGGAGCAAGGTTTGAGGGAAATGCAATTCTTTTGAGATGCTCTGAAATCTACATCAGAACTAAGCCAGAGGGGCATAGAGGTGTGGCCTTGGATGCCTTCTAATGACCCCAAGTAAGTGGCTTTTGTGATCTGTGCTTTTTTGTGGTGTCATTGGCCCTAATTGAAGGATGCTGAAAAGAAGAGCTCCATAAAACTCATTATGACTCCCAAAAATTGTGTTGAGGAGACATTTCATTGCAGTCTACAGTACGCACTCTATGAGACTACTTGGGAGACATTTCTGATGTTCTTACTAGTTATGCTGCCCGAGTAGTTGGTCTATTTTTATCTAATGATGCTTGTGAATTGTATGACTAACCATTGTCCCTTTTGTCATTCAGTAGTAAAAAGCTTTGTGCCAAATTTAGAGTCTCCATAGCCAAAGATATAATGTTTGTGGAATATATTTATCATAATTATACTCCCTTTGTTTTTATTTTCACTGTCTCACATACTTTTAATTCATGTTCTCTGTTATGTTTCATGGATCAGAGAAGAAAGAAGTTTCACCAGTAAGGGCTAGAAGAAGGGAAGTCTGTAGAGTAGAAGTGAGAATTCAAAAAGACATAGCTAAGACAGTGATAGTTGAGTTGGGCCGTGAATGATGCAAGTGAGGAGAGAATTGAAACAGAATGCACGAAGTTAAAAGACTGAAAACTGAGTAGTTTCAGTTTGGCTCCGAAATAGTAAGACATTGGTCTATAAATTTTAGATCGTTAATTGAAAACCTGAAGAGCTTATGCATAATATTGCCTAATTTCATAATAGATGGCATTGCTATTGTATTTCTCAGGAAGAGAACTGTCAGTTTATTTTGCATGGTTTGTCCAAGGTCACAAAGATTTCTTGTTTGTGGTGTGGTGTGGGTTTGGAGCTGGGGTGGAGGGCAGGAATTAGAATTCAAGAGACCCAAAAATACAATGTAATGTCAGTTTCCTAGTATACTCTGTATAAATACATTTAATGGGAATGAATTTTGATAGCCATGGTAAATTTAAGTAATTCAAATTTAATTGAGTGATGTTTCACTGTAGAGTTTTTTATGGCTTATGTACTCTAAAAGAATTCAGGCTGAGTATATCACCTAACTTTTCTGCTATAAATTTTAGTCATATTTATTTAAGCATTATAAAGGGCTAA
Organism: Eonycteris spelaea; assembly: GCA_003508835.1. Classification (NCBI taxonomy): domain Eukaryota; kingdom Metazoa; phylum Chordata; class Mammalia; order Chiroptera; family Pteropodidae; genus Eonycteris; species Eonycteris spelaea. The sequence goes on from PUFA01000053.1 coordinate 2,732,099, forward strand.
TAGAAAAGTAGAAAAAAGAGAATTTGAAAATGTATTCAATACAGCAGTTATTTTTTTCTCCAAAATTTAGTATTTCTTATTCACATTCCACATTTTAAATCTCAGTGACAAGGATATAGTTAACATATATTGAAATTTATAAGCACTTTATAAGCATTTTACATTTTTAAACTCATTCAGCTCTCAGAACAATCCTATATGTTCAATTATCTCCATTTTACATTTGGAGAAACTGAGGCATAGGGAAAATTAAAAAGCTTTACTCAAGCTTACACAGAAGGATTAAATGACTCTTGTCTGGATTTGAATCTAGACAGTCTTAATCTAGAGCTAATCATATACTCTTAATCATATACGTCACCAACCCAAAGTTGAGGGAAATAATTACCTAAATTTTATTTTCTCCAAAGACTGAAAACATGGATTCCTTATTAACTTGCTAGATTGACTCTTAAACAGTTAGAATTCTAGAATTTTAGAATGAGAAAGTTGCTAAGAGGCTTATGATCCAACTTCAATTCATTGCAGAAACCTCTTTTTCAACATTATGATAAATTCCCCTCATCATAAATAATAATAAATAATAATAATAATAATTTACTTCTTCCTAGAGAAGTCCATACTTTCTAGAGCAGCCTAAATCATCTCTCCTCTCCTTTACCATAGATTTTATACTAACTAGAAATAAATTAAAATATATTGCTTAACCATAAGAATATTGTAATACTAATAATTGCTAACATTTATTGAGTATTCATTATGTGATGGAACTTTTCTAAATGCTTCTCATGGATTAACTTTTTTTTTAAGCACAAAAATATAAACTTTTTTTTTACCAATAAGCTGATGTTACACCAGGGAGCTAGAGATACTACCCAATATCAGTTATATGTTGAATGTCATGCGAAATTGACAGAAGAATTTTCTTGGAGCTTAAAAGGATTTGAACATGGTGATCTGGTCATTGTCTTCTGCAGTCAATGACATAAAATCTTAGAGGTCCTCTGGGTCTTACTAGCAAACCATAAAGATTGTTCTCAAATTAGATTTTGTCATCTGTTGGTAGTGCATCAGGTGCATTTTGCAAAGTTCCAGTCTGAGGGTCATTAGAATGAAAACTTTCTTTATTTTTACCAGCTTTCTTCTAGTACATAAATAATTTGGTAATGATGACAGCCAAAATAGTGAGAATATCAATGGCAGCAATGGAGATATACAATGTAAAGTGCCTCACTGGTGAATCGTCTATGGATTTGTTCCAGGCACATTGAGTTTCATTGTATTACGAAACACCATGTGAAGGCTGTGCCAACAGTGCCACTTCCATCTGTTGGACAAGAGTTCAATGGTAAGCTGGTCGTATTTGATTTCCTATGAGATGAGTTTCTGCTGTCTGGAGAAGATGAAAGTAGTTTATATCTTAGGGTTCTGCAGGGATGCTGGCATTGTAGAAGCAGAGGTGAAGACCCTAGGTGATGTTGGAACACTGGTGACCCTAGGTGGAACTGTCTTGAGGTCCTCGTGGTGCTGTCCTAATAAGAGTGGAGGTGAAGACCGTAGATATATTGGAACACTGGTGAATAATATGTTGATTTTCATCAAATCATTAAACCTCCCTGAGTGCTCAACACAGCAATGGTAATGCCACTATCACACTGGGCTTCATTCTTTAGGGTTAAAGACCACATTCCCCTTTGAAATGATTCATTTAGCTCATAGTGCTTATTCCTCTGAAAGGTGGCATTGTATCCATTAATCCAATGAGTTGATTTGAGCATTTATACCATGAACACACCCATTGGCTCTAGCACATGGTTGTCACTTCACTAGCTGGTAAGTAGATACAGGGAAGCATGACAGGCTGACCAACCACTCCACTCACTTGTACCTGAAAAACTACAGCATCTGTCCAAAGTAGTATGAGGCTTGTGAAGGCCACTCGAAGATACGTGATGCTATCAGCCTGTCTCTGTGTGGCTTCTTCTTTATATCCTTAATTATAAGAATTTTGTTCAGCTAGTCTTCAGGTCTTTCTCCTAATGGTTGTTCTATAATTTAGTTGTAATTCTGATGTGTTGGATTAATTCTGTTACTGTTATCCTCATTCACAATTCTACGATATGGATGTTGAGGTAGAGGGAGGTCAAGTAATTTGCCTAAGGTCACAGTTAACAGTGAAAAACTAGATTTTTATCTCCACAGAACTCAGCGCCAAACTCTAGCTGTCTCCTGATTCACCTTTCACCCATCATTCTCTTTCTCCCCAATCAACCCTATCTGTTACCACTGAATCAAAGAAAAGCCTGTTGATCATGCTTTTTGAGAGTGTGCCTCCTTTTTACTGAGGCAGCTTTAATTCTATTACTTTCTACTGACTCCCTCTGACACCATCCCCACCACCTCTGTTCCCCCAAGTTCAAGTTACTTTTTGTATCAGATCTTTTTAACTTATATTTCCCATGAATACTTATTATTTATACTTCCCTATCTTTGCACTTATAATTCTATTTGTTTTTTTTTACTCACCACTTTTTACTCTATAATTCATCTTGCAAAGTCAAATTTGATACCAAATTTATTCAACATGAGTTCTCTGAAAAGAACAAGCAAAATAACGTTTCTCTCCTTTTTATGGAATTAAGGAATCTAAGACATGCAAGATGACACTAGGCAGTATTTAAGCTGGCCCAAACTCACAACTATTGCAGAAATTCCTTTATATCATTCTTTATAGGTCATCACCCAACTTGAATGTTTTTAGTGATGGGTATTCATTACTTATCAAACCAGCCTGATTCATTGTTGGATACCTCTGATACTTAGAAAGTTTTTCCTTTTAATAAGTCATATTTTCCTTTCCTGTAACGGCTTATGATTGATCTTTGCTCTTTCATTTAATCTATTTCATTGATTGTATTCCATTTAGCACTTTGTAGTGTGTTAATTGTATGGTACTCAAAATTCTGTTTCTTTAGTAAGTCTGAAAAACCTTTTTAGTTAGGAATCATAATTTATACTTCTCTTTTTCCCTCAGTGCCTTACATACTTCTTAGCACAGACTAGCAGAGTAAGTAGTAAAAAATGGACTGAACTATGTTAATAGTTAAATATATGTGTGTATATATGTTTGTATATGTATGTATAAATCAAAATGGCTTTTTCTTATCTTAACCTAGCATTTACACACAAAAATAATATTGCCCAAGGGTAACTGGAGTAATGTTCAACATTTGTGAAACTCATTTTTTTTCTTTCTCTACACACACACACACACACACACACACACACACGTATATATACACATGCACACAATTCTACTTTGAATGTACCAAATGTTGATTTCTTAAGATGTCCAATGCACTTTTTGTATCATATTTTTATGACAAATATTTCAGATATATTCATCTATTTTTCTCTTTAAAAAACACTGTCAGAAATCTAGGTCCATTGTCTATTGAATGGAAAGCTAAATTAGGGTAGTTCTTGGACATGTGGTCTAGAAGAGTGGTTAAGAGTGGAAATTTTGAGCTTACCAGTCCTTGGCTGCCATTTACGAGCTGTGCAATCTGGACAACTTCCTTAACTACTCATGGCACAATTTTTCCATCTCTAAAATTATATAAACGTACCTATTTCATAGAGATTTGAGCATTTATATATATATATGTATATAGGTGTGTATGTATATATATGTGTATGTATATGTGTGTGTATATATAAATATAAATATAAATATAAATATATATATAAACATATAGCACATATCTAGACCTCAAGATATGTTCTTATTGCTGAAAAGAACTCACCCAGTATCTGAGTCTTATAGCTAGATAAAATATCAAATAGCTCTAATGATTCTTAGTGACCAAATTTACTTCAGTTTGTTTTTCAAAAGTCCATAGACCTTAAATTTTTTTCAAGAGAAATTTTTATAATATTTCTTTTTGGTGGAACAGGTATTTCAAGAAGCTTTGCTATCTGACTGATTTAAACACATAATAGATAGCTATTTTGATATTTATTATTAACATTATTGAAAAATGACTAAAGAGCCCTCATTGTTGGTTTATTTCTAATTGCTGATGAATTTAAAGCTACAAATAAACATAAGAATATCAAAAGAGTTTAGTTTTGTATGCCAATGAAAAAATACTAATATGACATAGCACTTTACAGTCTTAAGGTGCTTTCTTAGGTATTATGTTGTTTAAAATGATAAAATGGTAATTCTGATTTAAAGTTACTACTCGAATGTAAACCATATAACTCATTTTTCCTTTTATGAGCTGAGACTGGCTAAATTCAGGGAACTTTCACAGGCAATGGGCCAAATGCTGAATATGGCTTACTTTTCAATATAGGGGTTTTAAATAAAATTTTAAAATGTATTCAGAGCCACCATATAATTAAAAGTATCATCAACTGATTACCTTATGTGGGACTCTGGTAAAAGAACTGGAACTTCAGTGCTGTCAGTCTCAAATTTGGAATCTCAATTATGACTTACGGAAATCAGAAGTCATTAAGAAAAACTTTGTGCACAATTCATATATATGTATATATCTATATGTAGTATATGTAAATGTACATAATAAATGTGGGGAAATATTATTTCCGGAAAATGTGACTTCTCCAAAATGCAAAGCATAAGATCAAATGAGAAAACGATGAAAAATTCAGTGATGCTAATTGGAAATTTTGTTTTTCCCGAGGACTTTCTCTGACTTTTCAATTAACTTAAATAGCCCTTCTCTGCAGGAAAGAAACATTTAAAATATGGCTCCATGTGTATGGTAGTTGACCATGACTTTAAATACCCACAGAGAAAAGCAGGCCACACAAACCTGTGAAAGCACTTTCCCTTCTATTCACACTTCCAAAGGGTTAACTGAGAAGTGCTCTATTGTATTCCTGATGGTTTTCTCAGCAGAAAGCCCAGTGGGCTCTTTCAAGGGACTCTAAACAATGAGCTCAGTGAGGCTGTTCTGTCTAATTACTCAAAGACAGGGATGCTAAAGAGGAATTAATGACAGTTGACAAGTGCAATTAATAATTATAGCAAAGCCGGGAGTCATGCAGCAGGCAGATGACAATAACGGGGTAACTGTACATGGCAGCTTTCATCAGTTTGTGCTGTGTGTGTGTGTTTAAAGTGAGAGGCTTTGTGCAGGACGGGCCACACTTCATACTGACAGCGTAGAAACTATAATTTAGCAACTCTAATGGATAGAGTCAGTCATATTCTTTCTTTCTCTCATTCTCTTTTTTTTTTTTTCCCCCCCGCCCTCCCCCCCCCCCCCCCCCCCCCCCCCCCCCCCCCCCCGCCGCCTGCCTCTCCCCCTCCCTCTTTGCTTTTAGCAATTCCAATTTGGTGAAAGAAACATAGTGTAACTTAAAACAAAACTTAACAGGAAAGAGCTACAGTTAGCTTTCACTATCAGCTGGTGACAAAGCTACTTAAAATTCCTGTTGGGCAACTAGAAGAGGGGCCAGGAAAAGGCTGTCGCAGAAGTGGGATTTCCATATCAAAGGGCAGTCCTTTGGCTCTGAATGGTAATTGAAGTACCCCGATTTCATCTTCATGGTCAAGTCATGAAAGGGGAAAAAAAATTAGAGAGAAGAATTTTTCACTCCCTTCAAACTACAGAAAGGAAAGCAGTAAATTAAATGAAAGTTGAACTAAAAGGTGTCTAACACTTCATTCTTACATCTAATATATGCTATGATATTTCTCAAACATTTATTCAGTTCACATCTTAATTTTGCCCTGATTATGAAGGATATAATGTCTGCTTATATTTGTTGGGCATACATCTCCAGCTTCCCAGGTTTGCAAAGATATCAGTTTTCATTACATTGCCTTGGCAGCCCAGTCACTGGGGAAGGGTTCGTATACTTTGAGCAAAACTAACCTGTTTTAAGAATTACTTCTTCAGATAATCAAAAGCATAAATGAACTTGTTCAATTTTAGGTATACGTTGGTGTGACTTGACAAGAACTTTTATTTCAAAATGTTGATATTTGACTTTTATTTGCTGTAAATTTGTGCCTTTTCTTTCATTGATTGCTTGCTGGAGCTATTTTACTGTCTCTTCTCCAGCACTCCCATTTCCAAGGTCATTGCTTTATGAAATAATTATTTCAAGTTGAAATACAGGACTTATAAGCAGTTTCAGATTTGTTAAGGAAGAATGCCACTTATGTTCCTGGAAACAAGAACTTAGAAATCTTATTCCATTATTTTGGATAAGATATTAAACTTGGATCTACCTCTCTATTCATTAAAGATCACAGAGCCTTTTTTTTTTTTTTCTTTTTCTTTTTCTCTTTTTTCCCCCAAAGAGCTCAGAAGAAGCCTGGCCAAACTCCAAAGTAGATAATTACATTCCACCTACCTAATTCCCTAGCTGCTTTAATTGGAAACAATTCTACTTCACTCTCCATCTCCCTCACTTCTTATCCTTAAACTGCTTTGTAGCTTCTTAGATATCTTTCACAAACTACTAGATATCTTCTACTCTCAAAGTGCTGTTTTGGATTTGGGGTAAGATAAATTATACAGCAATGAATTAGCACTTAAAGGTTTGTTCAGTACAAACCCAAACACACAATTATAGCTGAATTTCAGCTCACCTTTGCAAGGTTTGTAGGACCCAGTATGCTATGTAGGAAAACAGCTTTCTACTGTGCAGAAAACAGCTAAGTAGAAAAGCTAGTTTCCTAACAGGAATTAGTCTATGCATTCTAAAATAAATAAATAAATAAATAAATAATAAAAGAAAAAAAAATGCAATATTGCTACTAAGGGGCAAAAATTGGTTCTTAGGAGGCAAGAAAGGCTTATCCTTTTTATGTAAAAAGCACAGGTACATACATATATATTATATGCAATATATTTAGTATATTAAAATTTCATGGGAGGCTATTAGGGAAGATTTTCTCAAAAGGTTCATTTGGGAAATGCTAGTGAAAAAAATATTGAGTGGCTCTGATTTAGGCTTATATCCACCCTTATTTATTGATGATACAAGGGAGAAAGAATGGCAGAGGACAATTGGACCTGCCACCATTCTTTTTGCCTTGCTTTCTTTTCTTGTTTCTCTTCATTTATTATCAAAGGCTGTGATACAGATGAAGAACTAGTGTTATCTATTCTTCTATTTCTTACCTCCTCTTAAGGAGGAAAATGTATGGACCACTAGTATATGATAATTAATAACTAAAGATACACTAATGCAAGCACTTAAAACAATAAAGAGTAATCAAATTAAAGCCTAAAGAAGAAAGACCATACATAACATGAAGAATGTATTAAACACTGACTTAGAATTATCATTGGAAAGATGGTAGGTTATATTAGTTTAACATATATTTGTATTTGCAGAGGAAAAAGATGTACACTGTCTTCTAGTCTTTAGTAGTTAAAGAAAAAAATAAAAGAATGCTAATGTATTGGATATAGTGATACATTTTCTAACATGCTCTTCGAAGAGAGTATACTGACTTTGGGATATCACAAAACAGTTAATATTTTAAAATTATCACTAGAGAAGGCCTTTAGTCATAGTCGGTATTGTGCTCTGACCTTCAAAATGTATTGTATGAGTACATTGTTACCTTGTAGGGCAAACAGTAATGTTGACAACACCCAAACAACTAACTGTAGCTTGGGAAAAAATAGATGATGATGATGATGATGATGATGATGATGATGATGATGAAGATGGTGATTACACTAATGGGACACTAACTCTGAGTTAGGTACTGTTCTAAGCGTTTTGCTTATACCGACTAATTTAATTCTCTCAAAAACCCTGGGGTAGTTACTCTTACTATCAATCCTACTGTTATAGATGAGGAAATTAAGGCACGGATAGTTGAGTAACTTGCCCAAGAATTAATTTTGAGCTTAACGATTACAATATCATATCACCTTTATGACCTTATTAAGACCTTATAATTCTTTAATTTTTACTTCTATTGCCTTAAGGAGTTAAATGCCATGTTAAATAACAGAAGTGTGATACTACCCTTCACAGGCAATTTGGAATTTTTCAGGTTTTATGAAATAATCTTTTCTGTTTTCCCTTCCAAAGTCAAAAAGCCTTAACATTTCCCCCTTGAAAGTATGTGCCATCTTCCTTTTATATGATAACCTATTTATTTTGGGACTTCTAAAATCGATCTTAAACTGTATCCATGTGGGAACTTCTCATTTCTCTTATAGTCACCGTGTTCTTGCTTCTCTTTTGTTTTGCCCTTTCCATCTTTGCCTTTAAGGCAATGAAAAACATAAATGACTCGAGGGAACTTCCAGTGATGAATAAAGATAGACTCTTCTACCATTTCTAGTTCTGGGCTTTCTAGATATGTTTTCATGTGTGGATCCTATGTTGATATAAATAATCAATCAAAGAATAGTAAGATCTTAGATCTTTTTCAATTATCTGCAACTTTACAGAATAAAGAAGTAGAAAAGGAAGCACATATGTTTCTCCTATCATATCTATGAGAAGCTAAACAGGAATTCAAATAATAATCTTACTCTCTAACAAAAGTTTGTGTCTGAACTGTTTGGTAGGGACACACTTGTCTCTTGTCTCTTGGCTTTCTCTTTGTTCTCATTTCTCCTTTTTTTTTTTTTTTTTTTTTTTTTTTTTTGGTCTTTCTTTTCTTATCTCAATGTCTCTATGTATCTCTCTTGTTTCCCAGCTCAAGTGCATCATTTTCTGCTATTGTGCTTAAAAAACTTGGCTGCAGGGGCTCTGAAATGAATAAAAATGTAATCCTCACTGTGCCTATTGTGCGCTCTCATTTGTTTTTGCTGTATCGATTTATCAGCAGAGGGAAATTACTTGCTGGAAGAGAGGATGCCAGTCAGAATGACATTTATTTCATAGTACAAGGAGGCTCTCCAGCGTGTTTCCATGTAACCCAGATATTGGAGCTGTAAAAGGGCTTGTAACAAGGTTTAGTGCTATGATTAGATCGTGTGGAGCACCTTGCTTTCATAACAACAGGCACTCTGCAGGAGCTAGGGCCTCAGGTTATGGTCAACCTTTTTTTTTTTTTTTTTTTTTTTTTTTTAAGGATAGATATAGAATTCAACAATTCCCTCCCTATCTAAACTGTTTCTATGCCAAAAGCCAAATCTTGCAGACTTACAAGAATAAAAGAGGTATATTTTTAGTTGCCTACAGCTTTTATAACATCAAATTAAATGCAAAAATAGATGAAACAGTTACCTGTTAATCCCCTTAACTTTTTTTTTGCCCCTTTCCCTTTATTTCAGAGAAATTGTTCCATTTTAATTCACCAAAGCATATCTTTTTATTCAGTGATTGTAAGTTACATGTGCTCAAGGCTACCAATTACCTGTGAAACCAAATACGTTCTCTATGTAAAAACTAAGGCAAGTGTAGCAAATTGTAACAGCAACTGTTTTTGCCTTAGATACTATAGGTAAAATTTCATAGGTCTTTGCTGTTATTCTTATTAGCTTGGCATTTAGGAAATTAACTTGTTTCATTGTCTTCCTAATTTTCCATAGAACTGATAGAATTGCAGTGTTTGTCATAGCTATTTTTTTTCTTCTATGGAATGAGATAAATGAGTATTTTCTAGGGATTGAGAACGCATAGGAGATATTTTCTTTCCCCTCTTTCTTCACTGATGAGATATGTTCATTTTGTAATGTTGGCAAAGGTGAAAATGATTGAGATTTTTAGAAAGAAAAACAAAAAGTAAACTTACATTTGTAAATTAAATAAAAATCTGCCCTTTTTAAGCAAGGCTTTTTTTTTTTTTTTTTTTTTTGATAACTGGATTTACAGTGTTGAAGTATACTGGGCTATGATAGGATATATGACTTATAAATTCCTTTTTTGATGATTTGACAATTCCAGTCCAGTAAGGATGGAGATGTCTCTTAAAGAAGACTGGAACTTTCACTCAAATTTAAGTATATGGTATAACACAGGCTCTCAGACCAGAAGAGGCAAGGAAATGGAAATAAGTGGTAGCTATTTTAACATATTTTATTACATGTAGAAAGTATTTATTTATTTTTTTTTGAATTCAAGGAGTTCATCTAAATATTGAGCGATGGGATAGAACTTCCTACCATTGTTAAGTCACATCTCTGACATATTTTGAGACTATTGTTATTCAATATTAGCATGCTTTTGGCAGTTAATTAGACAACACATTAAAATTTTATCAGCTCCAGAAAAAAAATAGGATAAAAATGAACCAAGTTAATTTCTTAAATGCCAGGTTTATAAGAATAGTAGCTAAGGCTTGTTATTGCTTGTTATTTATCTTGAAGTACAGTATGCTTAATTATATAAATCTTAGGAGTAAGTTTTTGTGTTAGTCTCAGCTGACTCATTCAGCTTGTTGATGCCACTCAAACACTGTTACAGTTCTTTCTTGAATATTCCAATACAGAATAATGTAGTTGTGAACTCTAGGAAGTTAGCCCTGGATGTTCATCTTTACTATAATACTACATGTTAAGTTTAACTAGAAAAAAAACTATGGGAATTATAAAGGATAAGTGATCAGGAATTCAATTTTTCATATCCTGAATGGAAAAGATCTTCAGTGTGAGAGCCGATATACAATACTCAGAATGGTGGGCCTGCCTCCGTTACGTGCCTTTCAATTAAAATTATTGGGAGTGCCCAGGGGAAAAGGTAGGGTGTTTAAATTCAATTTATTAGACCTTGGCATACATCCTATGAATTGGAACTCTGTTTAGGTACCTTCAATGATAATTCTTAATGATCTTACTTTGTACCTTCAAGTGAATTGACACCCAAAATGACCAGGCATAATACTTTAAAAGCTAAATTAAAATAGAGTTTTGAAAAACCCAATTGTCCATGTTATTCTTTGTTGAGCTTTTTGAACTCCAAGATGTTTCAGAACTTCAAAGAGAAATGCTGCTGCCTTTAGATTTTTAACAAAATCCTACAATGGCTGAACCTTTCAGCAAATCTGTCAGCTTCTCTGTTCCAAGGACAACTGCAGTGTCATTTTCTACTCCTGCTGGTATTAATGAAAAACCAACCTTTTGACATGTTTAGGCTGTGTCTCAAAAGTTCTCTATCTCTTGCTGGGGTAATAAAGGTTAGAAATCATTGGCTGCAGGTGATTTATGTCTTGGCTAAAATCCTTTCCATAAAACCTACTTGGAATAGGTAGGCATAAAAGTCTATGATGTGAAATGTGCTAGGTGAACAAATTATGTTGAGGAAGATGCTCCTCATAAATTTTTACATATTTACTATCACAGACTTTCAATTTTCAATTTGTGGAACTGGCAGCAAGTTTTTTTTTTACCGTACTTCAAACTAGAGGTAGTTTTGAAAATACGCAGTTCAGACAGATTTCTGAACTATTATATCTTTGTGATTTCACTGTTGTTTCCTAACTCTTATGATCTTTCATTCACTGAATTTAAAGGCAGTTCTTGGTTGTGTTCAAAGCGGAGATACGCCTACTTTTCTATCTTAAGGAGCAGGGTTTCCTTGTGGTCTAAATATCACAACACCATTTCCCTTTCTTCTATAGGAAATCAACTTGAATAGAAAGGGAAGAAACACACTAGTGTCAGAAATAAGTACAGAACAAAAGTGCTCTCAGAGTACCGAGTGAAAGAAATAAAGACCATTTAATTTGAATGTGGTGGTAATTTTTTAATGGCGAGATGCTGAGGTTAACTATACAAGTGTGGATCTGTTTTATTTCACTGAGGTAATTTCCAGCTGCAATGGTTCATTCTAGGCTGATCAAGGGCATGTTGGCCTGCTATCTCACCCTATTCTTTATGATGCCATGTGATTGTGAAGCAACGTATGTGAACTTGCCTAGTTGACAGCTGTCAACTGTAAATGGCCATATGTAATGATGAGTAAAGTTGTTATCAACTGTCAATAGGCCATATGTAATGATGAGTAAAGTTACAGGCTGCTGTCTGATTAGATGTAAGATTAGAAAAAAGAAACAACACTGAAAACTGTCCCTGAAAGGTCTAAAACAGGTATGATTTGGGGGTAGCTTGATTTATGTACCTGTATTTCTGTTTTGATCCCATTTATTTACAGATATATAAAATGAATACGTTTGTCAATACTTACTCTCAGCTGAATGGGAACAATTTGATCAACCTTACAAATCAAAGGCTAGAACCTATGATTGCACAGGAGAGTGCTCAAATGAAAGGGAATTTTGTTTGTAGGCCAATTCCAAGACTATGAAAGACCTCTTTGTATTCACTCTCCCCTCCCCAGTACATAGAAAATGTTTTATTCAAGACTAAGCATTTACTAAGCACTATTCTATGTGGGGTAACATGATGGGCAAGTGTGAAGTTATTGCTTTGGGATAAATATTATTGTCAGTCCAGAGACATGATCAATGGCATGGGCATGATGGACTGATACAGCCATGCAGCCAGTCTTTGGCATCTTTTCTACTGATGGGACATGTTTTTAACCACCAGCTTCCCAAATGATCACTACTGTGTGATTGCTAAGCTTTCCTCTGGGCATCACCTTTCTTCAATCGTTTTGACGAAAAGATCCTATCATGCAGTCAGTCACCTAGAACAAAATATTCTGAAAAAACATAAACAAGCTAGAAAGAAAGGCACTGGAGAGAGAGAGAGAGAGAGAGAGAGAGAGAGAGAGAGAGAGAGAGAGGCGCGCGTGAGTGAGCGAGAGAGAATGAATGTGTATGTAAAGCAAAGAAGCTACATTTAAAAGATGACCATGAAGGGGAGGGTGAGAATGTGGTCCTCGCAAGGCTAAAGAAGAGAAATAGAGGAAAAGAAAGGAACTTGCTATTTATTTCTTCAAGTAAAACAAAGTAGTGGGCTCCTAATTTTTGTGCCCCAGCTCCCTGAAGGCTACAATCTATTTACTTCAGAAACACTGGTACCCTGAACCTGGTGTTTGGAAAAGTCACTGTAAGAACTTTCTCTCCAAGGCAAATCACCACATGCCAGAGTCAAGCTATCCTCCACGAGCCTCCTATTCGAGTCCTTCAAAATATGCTTTCAAAAAATTCTGTTCTTGCCATTTCTCCTCCCCTGAAAAGGGAGGAACACATTTCCTTCTCAATCATTTATTTTCTGACAAATTCAGTAAAGCTTCATTTTGAATAAGCCCCAGAAAGACATCTCCCAAACTTGAAACTTTAAGAGACAACATGAGAAGTGGTTGTATAGAAAATGTCTTTGGCTTTTCTCTGTGTGTGTGTGTGTGTGTGTGTGTGTGTGTGTTGTGTGTGTGTGTGTTTTGGAACTGCCATCAAGAGCTTCTTATTGCTTTAGGGTAAAGACTTAAGATGACACAAAGGTTCAGCTTCTCTGGTTCCAGTAGAATTTCCTCAGCCCTGTCTTATAGTACACTGTGCTCCAACCACTCTGATCTTTCTTTCTAGTCCTCAAAAGCCCCCAACTCTTTCTTGCCCCACTAGGCCTTAGCATAAACTCTTCCCCCCACCCAACTCTCTCTCTAGAATGTTTTTAACCAACCTTACCCTTTTCTGAGTGAACTCTTAGTCATTGAACAGATTTCCTTTCTAGGCTAACTTCTTTAAGGAGCCTTCCCTCATCTGCGGTCTAGATGTGGTTCCTTATTATGCACCTGCATATTATACTCCCTTCCACTGGAACTATCTCAGTTTGAAATTACATACTCATCTTTCTGTGATTCGTTGATTAATGCTCGTCCCCCTTCTTCAACTATAGATTCCGAGCAGAGACCAGGCTTTTTTTTTTTACCTCCTGGTGTCACTACCTCCCAGTACAGTGTCTGGCACATAGGAAACACACTGTAAATATTTTTTTGTACGATTGAATGCCCCCCTGTGACATCTCCAAAAATAAATCACTCATGTAGTTGAGGGCTGGTATAGTTCTCTTTTCTTGAGGAACAGACGTGCTTTTGATTATTATTTTTTTTTGATGTGATCTTTATAGGCCATCATATTTTTCCTTTGAAAATGATTGGTGGAAACCTTGTAGTTTTTGTTCCCAATTGCTAGAGCTTCTCTTAGTTTTTTTCTTCTATGACTGTTTCATGAATCCTCTTTTACCTATGGTCTTTTTACTTTGTATTTCATTATAAGCTGTCTCAAAGCTTTTTAGAAGTACTGGGGGTATACAATAATGAATAAGTAAGATGAATCAACCCCAGGCAAGTCCATTTGCCTACAATTATAGCAGTATTGGAATACTTAATCCTTGTGTAAACATGGCTCAAGAAGAATTTAGTGGTGTTTTTTTTTTTTTCTCAATTTGTGGGAAACATTTAAAAAATTTCTCTTACTTTGCACCTGTACACTACTTCTCTTCCAAGAATATTTAAGCTTTAAGCACTTTCCAATCATTACTTGATTAGCTGCCAACACGTCAGTGTTTATATTATAGAGGAACTGAGGCAAAAAGAGCCAAAATTTCAGAATTAAAAAAAGAAAGTTGATAACATGAGGATGTATTTCTGGCTCCTAGTCTCTTGCAGTTTCACTCAGGTGGTATAATGCTAGGTTGATAATCACTGGTGTGGAATTATTATTTTAATTTCCTTGAGCTTTTTCTAAAAAATTTGAAACATTGAGTTTTATATGACTGACAATGACCAATATAACTGTCATAAAATATTTTATTTCAAACACTCTAAAAACATCAGTATCTATAAATAATTTGAGAAAATCATTGGAAAAATAATATCCAGATAAATTGAAATAAGCAAGTTTTTAATAGTCAAAGAAATGTGGCACCCAAGTAGACATTTCATGAGAAAATATTAAAATTTAAGGTTCAACAGACTAAAACCAAACATTTAAATGCATGTGCACAGTTGTGTAATATTGAAGGCATAGATTTAATGGCCAGAGACTGAAGTTGGCCAAACCTGAAGTGGTTATTTGATGCTAGCAATGATGCTAGTATTTGACAGGTGAGCTAATAAACACAAAATAGTTAACGCTTATACAATTTACACTGAAGCCATTTTTTTTCCCCAGATAAGTTGAATGTAGAATTTTCTACAGGTTAAGCAAAAATATCTAAAATGAATATTTTCTTCTCTCACTAAGAATTTTTTTCTTGTCTCCTTATTTACCTTCTTATTTATTAAATTTGAGTTTTGTATTCACATAGATCTTTTCTTTAAGTGCTTTGTATTCTATCTGTGTTATATCTCTTTCATTTACATTATCACTTAGTCAGATTTGTTGTTTTTGCTGTTTGGGTTTCAAATCTTGTTAAAAATTAGCTAAGCTTCACATCATGAGGGCCATATAATATACACGTATGTGCATGTATGTATATACACTCACAGTCCTTCCTCCACAATGCCAAGCTGGTTAAGGTCCCACCTCAAATTTTAATGAAAAAAGTGTGTTATCTTACCTGCCTATTTGTGTTAAGGTGTCCAGGATGTAGAGCAAAATCTAAGATCAAGTTTTAGGTAGATCGAATTAGCTTCTACAGCTCAATCTCAGGCAAGTCAAGTTGTCTTGTTTGTAAATTCTTTAAGTGTGTTGCATTTGTTTTCTTCTTTTAAAAATTATTTTCTATTTTCTAGTTTCTGTGTTCATTGCCTAATGCATTAACTAATATTTATTGGAATCCTATTACTTGTTAGGCACTTATTCTAGCTGTTGGGGTTATAGTGGTAGAGAGAAAGCAAAACAAAACAAAACAAAACAAAACAATAAAAACACAAGTCACATTCTTAACTATCATGGAACTCAGTCAGTCTAGTGATGAGAAAAATTAGTGCTAATTAAACAATTGCACAAAGCAACGTAAGATTGTAACTGTAATGAATGCTACAAAAGAAGAGCAAACATTGATGAGCCCTCTAATGGGAGGATTTCACCTAATCAGGACATTTAGAGAAGGCAGCCCTGGGTTTGACATAACTGGGTGAATAATATAAATAATAATAGTAATGGTAATAGCTAACCCTATTGATCACTTAGTCTGTCCAAGGCTCTGAAATAGGTATTTTACCTGTGTCCATTTATCTAATCCTCTCTAATATTGTGGGAGGTTGGCACTGTTATCACCCTAATTTGCAGAAGGAAAGTAAGTGCTGAGAGAATTCTAACCTAGGTTTCTGCTCCAGCACCCAAATGTTTAACCTATCTCTTCTATCTTGCCTACTCAAAGAGTTGTGGGAAAGAATGTTCCAGGCACTGAAATTCGCACAGTTGTGCATAGGCCCTGGGATAATGAGAGGGAGCATAGTAATTAGGGAGAGCTGAGAGAAGGCCAGCAGGAGTGTAAAAATACAGGCAGAGGAAGCCAGCAGAGTACAAAGTTGCCTCCATCTGCTTTATGTGCATCTCTAGAGTCCATCACTCCCCAAGGGTCTTAGCTTGACCATGGGAAGCCACCTTTGTTCAGGGTGTAGCAGATCACTCTTAGACTTTGTTTAAGGTTTTCCAGCCAGATCCACTCTAAATTATATGAACAACCACAGAGACTCAAGATTAGAGAAGTTTTAATACAACAAACTAGTCAGGAAAACTTTCTTCTTCTCCTTTCCTTTCCAAATATGGAAAACAATGACTTGGTATAAAACCGCCAAATGTTATACCGGTTCCCTACATTCAGAATTTAAGTTTTCCTGACAGGATAGGTGATCACCTTGATAAGTTTGCAAACTGATAAATTAAATGGCTTGAGCTCAGATAAACTTCAGCACCATTATATGAGAGATACATAGATTCTATCTAGGGAGAATCATGGTTATTTTTGCTTATTTCAAAATAAGAATATTTGTACTCAGGTCAAAGTTCTGAGTATAGCTAGTTAGAGAAACTATTATTAGATTAATACAGAGACTTTACTCTCTGGGGTTGTGTAAAGAGAATTTCAGTATACATAGTTATAATAATAACTGCAGATATAATTTAAAAGACTTTAATAACCGTATGTTTAGTTAATGAAAAATCTGTTGCTCTTTTGATAAGTGGTTAGTCAGTTAAATCATTCTATAATACCTCTAGTCTATGAGGCGACTTCGGGTTTTCAGAATGACTTTATTTAAATGTTATATCCAAAAAATACATAAAGGGTAACAGTTACATGGATTGGTTGTATGAAAGGAAGGAGCAGAAAAAAAAAAATTAAATTTCACAAATATAGGGCAAGTTAAAATAAAAAATAATTTGTAGTACTTTGGAGTAGCAGCTTTAATGTTAATTCTTTTTCTCTTTGAATTACGACAAAGCGTTATTGAATATTTCCTATATTGTTACAGTTGAAACAAATATAAGATAGAAATGACTGTTACTGTCTTAAATTATAATATTATATATGTTCATAATATTCATATAAATACATTTTATATAGAAATTATAAACTATGAAACAACAGAAATATTTGAGAGAATAAGCTGAAATAGAGAAATATAGCTTTAGTTGTTAAAACCTTTATAACATGTCTCTAGTATATCATGTATTTATCTAAACCATATATGTTTTATGGTATGAAAGCAAATGAGCAGAGAGTTCCAAGTTCACAGAGCTATACATATATTTTCTTAAATGTTTGTTGCTTTTTTTCTGAGTATAAAAGAAAAACTTATAAAAAATATTCAGTCATTCAAAGTAATGGAATTATAAAGGAAAAAGCAAAAGCCTCCACAATCTCATTTTCCCAGAGGTAAGCACTGTAACGGTTTGTTTTATATCTGTTTTATATACCTTTTTCCCTCTTTAAGTGGTGCCATATTCTTAACTCCCTGTTGATGGACTTTATGGTTTTCCATTATTTACTTTGACAAACGATGCTACAAATGACTATTTTTAAATGCATATACGTTAGCACACTTAATATTTAGATAGGATAAATTATTAGAAGTGGCACTGCTGGGCTAAAAATCACACACACTTAGAATTTTCACACACATTGCAAAATGCCCTCAGAAAGTATACAGACTTACACTCTAACTATATGTAAGGCTCTTTTCCCTCTAACTATTAAGGTATGATCTTCTTTTAAAATTATAACAGATGGGTAGAAAATGGATGATATCGCAGTTTTAGTTTTCTTCCATTATTACTATATAGACAGAAGAGGAAACAAACTATATTTGTATAGCTCATTTGGAACAAAGATCAGATTGGTATAGAAAGTTGAAAACAGATCATTCACATTAGTCTATTTCATAACTTCCAGTGTTTTCAAAATGCCCTCCTTTTTGTAAAAACAGTTTTCATGTCATGACACATACATTGAACTGTTTGCTTCAGTGGAGAATGAGCAGAACTGTATCAAAACCTTTCTAACGAAATTATTTTAATACTTTTCAGGCAAGAAATTAGTTTCATCAAGAAAATTGATTTAATTTGAAAGAGGCACAGTATTTATAGCCATAACCAGGTTAAACATTTTTCTCCATTCCTATTTCAAAAAATAGCTTCTAACCACTATATAGTTCTAAATCAATTAGTTCAGTTTAAGGATTTCAAATTGCATTAATACTCCTCCCATCTTTATGAAATTTATTTTTCTGTGTAAATCTTTGAAGTTCTTCCCATAATTTTTATAAAACAGACAAAATAACTTTTGATAGACAGCTAACTGGCCCAAAGAAAAATTTGCAGTGACAATTATTAGTTATTTTGGTTCATATTGCTGGATAGTGACAAATGATTTTAACGAACCCTCTGGTCTTCTTAATATTATTTTTTTTTCTGTTTCCAAGTGTCTAAATTCAATAAAAAATTGAAACTAAATATAGTAAGAAAACTTACTTTATTCCCAATGGCTTTAATGACAGTCAGAAATTTTAGTAGCTGATACATTTTCATGAATCATTCAATACTTACTGTATTTTAGAAACATAAATTGAAGGGAAATCCAGAATATTGATATCCTACAAATGGTAACTTTGCTGTTTTGCCAGACCTGCATGCTGTAGATCTTAACTGCATAGTTTTTGAATGGCAGCCTAATGAGCTTGAATATTCCATTGAGACTGAGCTAGAAGAACATTTTTTCCCAGTGTCTTCTCCAGAGGCACCTTGGTCATTTGAATGCTGGAAACTAGAAATGATGCTTTGATCCACAGAGTGCTTTGTGCAGCAATAATGAAAATAGAGGAAGGCTTTTATTTTTCATAGAGTTTTATTTTAGATAATCTCTGAATGTGAACCTTGGTCTGATTTAAGAGACCCTCCCACCATAACCAAGACCACTGATGAGACATAGATTGTTTTTAATTGTCCTGGATTTTGTTCTTATTTTGAAAAAGTATTCTGTGTTTTAAATTTTCATGGAAACTTTAAATCATAAAATAGGAACAATGAGGCTTTGTAATCAAGTCAGGCAAAGCCACTCATATATTTAAAATCTGTCTATATTGAAATTACTTTAAGTTGTGCCCAAATCTACATTCATTTAAATAATATGAAATATCTTGTTTTAGATATATTGATATATACCAGTGTTACAGTTTAATTGCAAAATAGTATGGCTTAGTTATAAATAAGGGAAATCTTGACTATGAACCTTAAGGTCTTTTCAGTAATGTCCAGGTGTGCTTAGGCATTCTCTGCTGATAGAGCTTTATAAAAATTGAGGGAGGAAATTCAGAGCACATCTAATCAATCATTCTATTTTGTGGCACCACACATAAACCATTACACTTAAGTGAAACTCTAGCCATAGAAAAGAGATTTAGTAACCTATTCTTAGTGACTACTTGACTTATATATTGTTTTTAAATCATGCCATTAAGAAAAATCTGGGTAGTAATAAGTATCTCAACTTGAAAATTTATATGGCACGTGAATTTTCATTGAGAAATAGAATGGCTGTATGAAAAGCAATACAGTCACTATAAATGCTGTTCAGTAGTAACAACTACGTGGTGGAATCACTTCATTTTACATCTGAATTTCCTCTACTTGCCACCAAAGGTAAGGGTTTCTGGAATGAAATTCAGCTGCCAATCTTTTTTTTTTTTTTTTTTTTTTTCTGCTGCCCCAAGTGCGTACTCTCTCTTTCTCTTTTGATTTTTCCATCTTCATTGAAATATAATAGACAATTAGTTGCTTGTCTTTACATTGTACAATTCAGTGAGTTGTTTCATTTATAGTTGGCATACAATAATATACCAGTTTCAGTTGTATAGCATAGTGATCAGAGATCCACATAACTTGCAAAGTGATCACCCCACTAAATCTAGTATTGCAATGCATAGTTAGACATTGGTTGGGATGGAAAGTGAATTTTTGTTCTATTTAATTTTATTGCAGATAAGGAGAACGTTTAACTTATTACCTCAATAGAATCTTGGCCAATAAAACAGTAAAATATAAAGAAATTGAATACTTGATCATTTTAAAGATTTAATTTTTCATCTGGAAATCTTGGCATTTGACTTCGAGATACAGCATAGCCAAATCACCATACATCTTTGTTCAGAAAACTGGTTGTTCTTTTGGGAAATACAGTTTTACAGACTATGTTGCAACCTGACAGAATGAATTTTTAGTATCAATATTGACAAATGAAGAACAGGAAGCACACAGTGGCAAGTGAGATATCGCAGCAGACACAGTAGTGAGAACCCCATTTGGAACCTAACATCGCTTTGACCTGCCATTAATAATCGTGATCTCATACTAAAATCAGAAATCTAATTTTAGGCTTATGATTTGGCTATATTGGACAAATTAAAGAAAAAGAAAACACTTTATGTGAACTAAAAGGAATTTCTGAGACAGTTTAATATGAATGCAACCACTACTTGGAGTTTTATTTTTAAAAAAATGAAAAGTCAGGCAGTAAATACGATTTCAGTATGTCACATTTAAGGATCTCTTTATATAGTGCCATAACTTAATGGATATAAAAAGATACATCCATTTTTGCTAAAATTAGCATAAGGCCTCATATCTGGAGCTGTGTATTCCTTCTATGGCCATGCAATTTTATTCTTTATGTCTTCGTACCCTCCTCAAACATATATACTTGGAAATTGGCTTGAAGGGGGATGGTCAAGTTAAACCTCCTTTTCAAATAAAAATTTTAAAAATCACACATAAATAAATTGCAGAAATATCTTTAGACATTTAGAACCATATATTGGCTAAAAGATGAGACTTTTTGTACTAGAAAACTTTGTTTTCTTGTCTTTAACCACTGAATCCCACTTTCTCTTGTGAGTGTAAACTGGCAGATTACACATTTCCAAGGGCTTGTTCAGTGTGAAGTTTTTCAGGTGATTTCAGTTTAATGCAACCAGATAATTGTAGCTCCAGGGTTTAGTTAGGTTGTAAAGCTGCTAATCCAGACAATATTACCTGCTCACATGTTGTGCTTATAGGAGACACCTCTGCCTTTAATGGTCTCTCCGCATGCTGGCGATTTCTAGTTTCAGAAGTCCTATAAAAATGAGGCACACCAGAACAGGACTAAGTCTTGAAAAAAAAAAAATCAGAACATACAGTTTGGGGTAACAATGTGAAACCTCGAATATGTTGCCAAAGATAAAATTTAACATTTTTGTGGCCTTAGGTTTTACTTTTGTCTCTAAAAAAATTTAGCATTGAATTTGAAAACTATATCTTTTTAAAAAAATGTTGTTTAAATGAGCTAGTGCCAAAGCAGCCATACTCCAAGTATTTATAAATAGTTTAACCAATTAGTACAGTTATTATTTGGTAGGATTCTCCCTTTTAGTGGAGTGCAGTAATTCACTTTCCATATTTATTCCACTCAGAACCTCTTCTGAAGAGCAATTGTAATGCAATATTGAATAATGATTCTGTCGGTATTCTGAAGGTTGCTACCTTTTTTTCTCACCCTGACCAAAATTCGGTGTTTATATTATAGTTAATATATAAACAAATGATTGTAAATAAAAGACAAATCTATTTATTTGTCAAACCTTTGTTAACTCCTGTGGCCCACACACTAATGAACAATTGGTAAATAAAACAACACTGGAGAGAGGCAGTTTATATGTGATTAAGCCTTTTTATTCTGGCGTTGCATGTGAGAAATAGGCAGAGGTCTTGCTTTAGCGTGCAGTTTAACATGGCATGTACAAATGGGAATTAGGGTTCTATTGTAACTAAGGCTAGATTCAGGATTTGGGCAATGTGAGATATGTAGGATCTAAGAGGACAAAAAGAAAGTAGAATTTGAGAGCTCAGGCACCAGCATTCCTGTAGCATAATGCGTCACTTCCCAACATTAAGAGTACTCTGTCCAGTGCCTAGCAAAGAGCGTAGCTCCCTACAGATACATCTTTTATTTTTGCCTTGCTCTTCCTTTTCTCTTTCTTCAATCTCTTCCTTCCTCCCTCCCTCTGCCTCTCTACTGGCTATCATAGGAGGGGAGGTCGTATATTTTATTCCTCATCTGTAATCTCTTCTTCTAGTAACTATGTTGTCTCTTCAAAAATATTGTGTTGGTGTCATGGCTATTAATAATACTTAATTCTCTGTTATCTGAGGAATCTAACAATAAGAAAATGGATAGTTTCCACTTGTTTTTATTCCTGGCACCTTGGATGACAGGGAGAGTTATTTCTCTTCCGCTGAGGTAGTCAACACAGGGAGCATTGTTTTACTTCTTAGTTATTATTGCCCAACTGGGTCCTCTCTGGGTGGTGAAAAGGAAGGTTCAGAGATCCCTGGAGGCTGTGCTGGCCATTGCATTCTTTCCCCTACCCTGGTCATTTTTCTTCACAGTCTCAAAAGCTGCCACTGTTCTCAGCGGTAAATCCATGTGTATATATGACAGCTCTGTATCAAAAGAAGGGACACCCAGAGACGGAGGTAAAGAGGAAAAGAAAAAGGAAGAAAAGGGAAACTTTTCTTCATTTTAAACACATGGGGTTCTTCCATGTTTTATTTAAAAATATATGGCTGTGTTGACTTTGTTATCCTAAATGACAATTAGGATGGAGTTATTTTTGACACACTCTGGTAACCATTAGAAGTGCAGTGATTCGTTTAATAAAATATGAAGAATTTTAAATTTACTTAAAAGATTAATTTTACATCGATCTATTTTTATTAGATGATCATCATCTATGCTTGGTGCCATGGAGAATTTATTGAAAATATCAAGCATACTTACCTCAAAATGACTTTTGTAAGCTAGCTGTGTAGACAAGGTTTTTACATATGAACTGGTAATTAAATGAGATAATGAGTGAGTTTTAAATACATTATTTATATTTCAAAAAGTACAATTTGGTTATTTCAAATATTTAATTATTGTTACTTTTTTTCTTAATTGTTGGTTTGCTTTTTAAAAAATGTCTAAGAAAGATTCCAGGTTTAGTTTAAATTATTCAAATTTTATATTAGTTTGAAGGAAATTACAAAATAAACTTGGACTTGTAATTGTTAGAGTGTTTATTTTTATAATCCAGTATTCTACTTACATGGGTTAATCTTGCTTTATCAATGACTTTCATAGTCACAAGTTAAAGCTCAATTAATCAATTAAGATTCATTTGTTTCTACATCATGTGAACCTAGCTAATTTTTTTTTGTTGTTGTTGATGTAGGTTATTGAAGAATCATAGTGCCCAAAGCGTTGGATAGGCAGGTCCCAGGGCAGCTCTGGAGAACTCTACTCAGGAAGGGTTAGCAGATGCTCTGCCTCCCCTCTTCCCTAGGGCTACCACTGAAGTGATTCAGCTTCCCTGACTTCCAGTGGAGGCCTGAAATTAAAACATTTATTCAGACCTAATAACATGCTAAATTCAGAATATACATAAGCCATTAGGAGTTACTCTCTGGAGTTATTGCACCAATTTCTGCAGAAAATAAACAATTTTTGGCAGCGGTCTCATTTCCAGTAGACATTTGCACCTCTAATGATTAAGAGACTTTGGCAAAATTCCTTGAACCTTTTCCCAAGTGATGCACTGTTTTAAGCTTCTAGAGGACTCACTGAGCATTACAGATCTGCGATATATTTCTGAGTTGTAGATACTGACCTATTTTTTTTTTTTTTTTGGCAGAGGTTGACCTTTCACTGAACTCCCCAATGTGTTTATTACTTTCACCTGCTTTAATGCCCTCATGGCACTCTACCTGAATAATTACAAAAATACAGGCTTAAAGTCCTTACTGTTAAAGGCTGAAAACTTTCAAACAAGAAACGATGTCTGGTAAATCTCTTATTGTCAATCAACTGCTTTGCAAACTTACTCATTTCTGTCTCTTGCTTATATTCTTCCCTTCCTCTCCGCTACTGCCTTTCAGATCCTTCTAATTAGAAGATAAGGAGACTATAACCAAACATCCTTGTGTACATAAATCAGGCAAAGACTCACTGAGGTGATGGCAGCTGCAGTGATCAGAACTGAGCTCTCTGTGCTCCTGGCCCAATTTCTTCCCTGCTGGCTTGCAACAATCTGGAGTTTTAAATACTTTTCTATGGAAATTCTAAATTTTATCTTCATTTCTCAAATTTACAGATGGTAACGCTTTTATTATTAAGTTAATGAATTTTATGTGTACTCCGATTAACATATTGGGTTATAATGCCAGGTGGTACTCCTTAGCACTAGGTATAGACCACAGAGGATGAGGAGAAAGCCACAAGTCCTATCATCTGATTACAGTTACTTCTTTTTACTCTCAAGATGGACCATGTTAAGCCATCTATTAGAGTTTCTTAACTGTTGACTAAAGGAAACTCTGATAAGTAACCTTCTTTTAAAAATTCACTTGTATTACTCTTTACCTTAAATAACTAAATTTGACTATTGAAACTTAGATATAGATGAAAATTATGCATCATTAGTGTATAAATCACAAGCCCGAATTTCATTATAATTAAATATATATAAAATTAAACACCTATAATTAAAGGTACTTTCTTAAAAAGATAAACAATCAGATTCACTTGGCTGTAATAATTCTATTAATCAGAGCAGAAGGCACATTTTAGCTTACTTTTCTCCAAGATATTATCAATCTTATATTAGTAGAGTATAAATTAATACAGGGTTTCTGTTGTTATTTTGTTTTATGTGTTTTTTATTTATTTGTTGATTCTTTAATTTTGAATAAACCACATCAATACTTCACACATTCAAAGTCTGCTGATTTCTAGTAATTAGGATATGAATCAAAAATGAGCTTAGAAAATTTAAAATTGTCTCACTAATCTATGCCTCGGAACTGCCAAGTTTTATTCATAAGATAACTCTAAAGCCTTCTTTCATGAGCTATTTGGTTATATAGTAGTAAGCTTGAAAAAAAATGTTTTCCGAGCCTATAGCAGAATAATATAGCAAATCAAAATAATGAAGGACCATTCTAAGCCCTCACAGAGCGAGACAGTATAGGCGAGGAAAAAAAATAAGGCAAAACCAAAACATAAAAATTAGTCTATGTTGACCAATGTCACCATAAAAATAAATTAATTAATTTAAAAAAATTAGTCTAAGTACTGTAGTTATAATAGATTGATCTCATTTAGTGTAGTATAGTGTTTCTTCAGCACTGTTGACATTTGGGGCTGGATAATTCTTTTGGGGGATGTTATGGGTTAGAAGGAGATTTTCTGCTCATTTTGGATATTTAGCAATGATCTTGACTTCTATCCACTCGATGCCAGTAGCACCTCTCCTACTTCCCCAGAAATGACACAAACAAAATTATCTTCAGACTTTAATGAGGGTCTCTGGAGGGACAAAATCAACCCCTGCTGAGGACCATTGACTGATATAGCATTTAACAACTGAATAAACCTAATAATTCTTCAAAGTATAATTGTGATATTTCTTATTGTAACTCTAAGCTATCAAAAAGTTTACCTTTGTTTTCTGTCTTTAAGATGACAGGTCAATATGTGACATTTTAGAAAGCTCTATATTTTAGTGATTAGAAATTTTTAAAAATTGGTTTTGCTTGTATGCTACATGTCAATGATTCAGGAATCCAAGTACAAGGAATCCTTTATATTCTTGTGACACTGGAAAATAATTATTGCATTATCATTTTGTAAAAATAATGCCTAATTATGCAGTCAAATATTATAGGCCCTCTGGCATGGCCCCTTAGACTGATACTAAAATTATCTTAGGTTTCCTGAGCACGCATTATATGACACTTGGTGGAAACAGCCCTAGCACAATAGGAAGTGTGAGGAAGTTGGCCTCAGAGTCCATGTTTAGATTTGGACAGCCAAAATTGGATATGAATCAAGAGCCTGTGAAACAAACAAAGTTTCCCTAAAGATTGTTCTTGAAGTTTGGAAAGCAAACTGTATCTTCTCTTTGTTCTTTTGAGTATTATTTTCCTAAATAGAAATTATGATACAAGTCTAATCTTTGATCTGTTCATAATTGAGCATATTGGAAAAGATTACTTATATTCTCCAGTTTGTTCTTTCTAGGTATATATTTTAAAAATCTATCAGTTATTTAATGCCAAATATACATATGGGCCTTCCTCGTGCTGGCTATACCTGTGCCCAAATGGAATCAAATGGCATGGTTGATAGTTTCATCTACTGTTTTTTTTATTTTTAATATCTCAAATTCAGAGAACTCTCAAACCATACCAATTAGGTAATTCCTTCAAGAAAACCGAGGTGTAGAAGGATAACTTTGTGGGAGATTGGGTCCCTGTTCACAGCTACCTAAAATTAAAGTTAGCTTATGCACTAAGAAAACAAACAAACAAACAAACAAAAACAAAACAATTGGATTTTGGTTTGACAACTTAAATTTAACTTTTTCTCTTTATTGTATTTTCACTATTATTCTTTGATTCTTTAGTTTCATAATTTGTGCCTGCATTCTCTTAACATAATTTTATGATATGAATCTATCTTTTTTGTGATATACCTTTTGTATATTTTTATCACATTTTTTTTGTCTTTATAATGGTATACAATTTTTAAATTTTATTATTTTTATTTTTGATTGAAATTTTGGTGTATTTTATGTATTTCCATTGTAATTCACATAGAAGTTAGAATGTTCTATACAATTTTTAAAATATCCTGTTTTTTTTTTTTTGCATTTATTTTAAATGTCGTTCATTTACTAATTTCTTTTGCTTGACAATTGTCTTGTACTTTTCTACTGATTTTCACATTTTGGTCTTTCATAATAAGGCTAAGAGGAACAACTATAAAATCTATGTTCTCAGAAAAATCTTCTGAATAATTTACTCCTCAAGTTCCCTAAAGTCTACTCTAAGATCTCAAGTGTCAAAAACTACAGGAGCCAGAAAGAACCGGTGAGGACTGTGATGAACCCAACAGTATGTGTTTTTATCACTTGGGCAGGTTCTATTCAGTACCAATAGATTGCTGCCATGTGCAAGGGTGGACCTAGCATTGCCAGGTCTTTTAGGTTTCGAAATGTGTCAGAAATATGGCTTCTCACAGTTTCTAAATACTGAAAAAAAACTTTTAAAAAATGTTAATACTATATAGGTCAAATGTAACACAGGACAGTGGTATATAGATACTTCCCAAAGCTATTGCAGGGGCCACTAAAGCCTGGTATTATTGCTGGCCAAAAAATAATTAAATCAAGAGGGTTCTTCTTATCAAGTCATTCTTAGCATCAGAAATTAGTGAAATTTGTCCTGCCTTTTGTCCTAGGGCACTTCTCTAGTAATTATAATCGTAATAGGATTCTTCACTCTTTTAATAAGATTTATATTCTAAGTTTTAGTTACTTGAATCCTAAAAACATTAAGTATTAGTCAATTATATATTTTACTGATAACATGTAGTCCTGTCCTGTTGTTGTTATTTTGATTTTAATAACTACCTATAGAACTCTTGTTAAATGTGAAGGATCTTTCTAAAATTATCCTCAAATCATTATAATAACAGGAAGATTAGAAAATATATTAAGAATTTTAGAGATTATTACATAAATAGAGCATTACATAGATAGAAAGATGAGAATTGTTGGATGAACTGGAAGTTAGGTAAGTCATTGCTATGGAGAAATAATCTCGCTTATAAGATATCATGGTCCATAGCAAAAAAACAAAACAAAACAAAACAAAACACTAGGTGAATGAAAGACAATATAAAGTTAACTAGGATGGACTATAGAAAATGATTCTTCCTAAATTGATTTCTAAACTTGTTCAGAAACTTTGAAGAGGATTATGAAATCCCAGCAAAATTGGTAATCCTATTGTAGATTTCTAGGTCCTAAATACCTTGTATTTTAGATACCTTGTGCTTTGGACCTAGCACTGTTCTAAGATCATAGAGGACAGTAAGATTGAAAGTAAATTGATGATTTTCGGAAAACTTTGACATATGTTATATCATTCATTCAACACTTAAAATAACCTTATGGAGTAATCAGAATTATTATCCCCAGGGAAACTGATACCAAAGAGAATAAATAATATTTCCTAAGAACACAATTAGTTCTTAGATGTTAGAAATATAACTTTAGGCTCTTTCATTCCTAATCTGTCATGCTGTTCTGCTACTCTGCCATATTACCACTGGTAAATGGCCTAGTCATGTCAATTGTAAAATGTACTGGGAGTCTTTATTCTTTATGGGTTTACCTAGTAAAGACACTAGGTAAGATTCTTAATTGATGATGTGTCTTCCATTTCAAGGCAGAGTTTATATGTGTGTGTGTGTGTGTGTGTGTGTGTGTGTGTGTGTGTGTGTGTGTGTATACTGGTTATAATGTGCAACTGACATAAACCTCTAATATACATTTCCTTTTGATTATGTAGTATTTTCAGTTGGTTGAACTATATACACAAGAATTTTTTTCCCTAGAGTCAAGTTTGTGGTTGAGCTTATTAATTCTAAACCCTTTATATTAAAAAAAGTGAGAAGTAAGGGAAGCAGTCACAAAGTCCTGGAAGATTTTCTTGTTTCATCCATTTGAGGAGTTTCACTGATTGTTCTAAACATGTGATTTGAAAACAGAGGTGTAAATCTTGTCACTGAGCTTTAAAAAGAGAATAATTCTAGTGTGGCCATTTCAACTGAAATTTGAAGACAGGATGCTGAGCCACCAGCCCCTGTAAATAATGGCTCCCTTTATCCTACTGGTCCATCTTAAAGTAAGAGCTTCGATCTGAAGCAGAGAGAGCCAAGGCTTCTCTCTGTGACCCTTCTTGGTGTTCTATTCATTCTCTTAATCCTGTTGAATTCTTGCACTTTAGACATGAGGAAAGGCTTGTGATTTGAATTCTGCAAAAATACAGAATGTAAAATGAAGATGAGGATCTTTAGTAGTCAGGTTTTGTTACTCAATAGTTTGCTCAATTTTCAGTATAATTTTTTTTTCATTTTATATCTTGTCAAGCAATGGGAGAGTACAAGTCAACATGACTGGTTTTGCTATTGATAAAATATATTTGTGTAGTTATATGGTCATCATCAGGAGGCCTCTGAAAATTACAAAATCTGAGTTCTCTTTCAAAGTATAATTCCCATCTTTTACTATGATTGAGAGCAGATCTAAGTGGGACAGTATTGCTTTGTTTTCTATTGTTTTTATAATCTTCCTATTTGAACCTTGATCCTAAGAGTAAAAATTCAGTTCAACAATTTGTCCTTTTTCATTGATTCCATCCTGTTCTCTCTCTCCTTCCTCAGCATCCCTTTCTCCACAGTGGGCACTAGTAATGTTACATATATTAACACAGTGCTCTGGTACAGTGTGTTTGGGTGTGCTCTCCGTGCTAGTCCCTGGCAGTCATAAATTAATTAAAAGTAGACAAGAACCACAGAAAAAGAAAGTTCTCCCCTTTTCTCCCCCTCCCCCTTTTCTTTCTTTTTCTGCGGGTAAATAGCTAGTTCCTTTGTCCCTAGCTGCACTATTTCATTTCTGCCATCATTGTCCTCATTGTTCTCTGAAACAGGAGGGGTCTGGGCCAGGAGCAGCAAGGTCTCAGCTAATGACGGGAAGTCTTTAAAGTTTGCGCTGCATTTCATCTTCTCTGTGGGAGTTTTAGGACGTATCCAGTGTTTGATCCCCACCGAGCAACTTTGCTTCTAGTTAATTAACAGATCCCCCATTACACACTCTCATCTAGAAGCACATGGGAGGCCTATTGGGAGGTAATTCAAGGCCAATCTGAGTGATGGCAGGAATTAGAGAAATCAGTTGTTTTAGGGCTAATGTTGGGGAGATAAAGATGTCCCATTTTAGAGATCTCATTTGAAATTTTTGATTTTTTTTTTCAAATAAAAAAAACAAGATAAGGAATTATTTCATCCATATAACCTTACTCTGACTATTCAGGGCAGTTTGAACTTAGAGCTCTTCATAACTGCCTGGAAGAAAAACAAAAAGGAATAAAGGGAAGACAATATTATGATATAACAATGCTAACAAGAATTTTAGTCTCTTTTTTTCTAGCAGTCTTTTTCCTGCCCAGCCTGTTAGCAAGGTCACAACTGTCCACAGCAACTTTTCCAGGGCACATGAGGCAGAATAGCTGTCAGAGACATCTCAATAGTGGTTTATTTTATAGCCAAGGCTAATCATACTCTGTTCTTAAGTTGTTGCTTTTGTTCCAAGGGTATCAGAGTGATTTACAAATAATAAATAATACTTCAGTGTTGGGATTCCTCCCCCTTCTAGCCTCTTTCCAGGTGAACGCTGCAAAATAAAGCAAACTTACCCAAAGTTACATTGGCATATGAGAGCCAGGAACAGAGCTCTCATGTTTCAGTGACTCTGCTGTCACAGACCACAGGTAGCCCTGGTTTGAAAGGTGAATGCTTTATTCAATTCCTTATCCTTCTACAGTTTCTCTAGCCTTATGAGCAATGACCCCCTTTATCTAATGAATTAGGAGCTACTCCTGCCTTGCAATTCTCAGTTCAGCACTTGGCAATGAGAATCAAACCGGGGCTATTTAGTGCAGCGGTAAATGGCCCGCCACATTAGCCCCCTGGCATGCAAAGCTATTAGGTTGTTTTACTGTTGTTAAAGTTACATTTGTTAGGTGGAGTTGCTGCCCTTCTACACAAACTCAGCAGTGCCTGATACTGGTGGAAGCAGCACACGTACTAAATGTGTGCCATCCAGCATCTAAATGAGTAGGCGGTGTGGCTATGTTGCAGATAAGAAGCATTCCTCTGTCTGAAAAAGCAGGAGCATGGATTATTATGAGAAAGAAAAGAAGGAAGGAAGGAAGGAAGGAAGGAAGGAAGGAAGGAAGGAAGGAAGGAAGGAAGGAAGGAAGGAAGGAGGGAGGGAGGAAAGGAGAAAGAGAAAGAAGAAAGAAAGAAAGAAAGAAAGAAAGAAAGAAAGAAAGAAAGAAAGAAAGAAAGAAAGAAAGAAAGAAAAGAAAGAAAGAAAGAAAGAAAGAAAAGGAAGGAAGGAAGAAAAGAAAGAAAGAAAGAAAGAAAGAGAAAAGATCAATGGACAACTTGGTTTTCGTACTTTGCTGTGACTAAACTAATTACATGGGCTTGATTAATCATTAATTTATAGCAGTTCTTAAATAACTACTAATTGTCATGGTGCCATACAGAAAGGAGGCCAGGAGAGAAGCACTAAATAAGCTGGTGTGGCACTCCACAGACCAGCAGCAATGCTGAACACACACTGGAGCTGGGCAGAATCCTGTGAAATTGAAAGATTAGCATGGAAATGAAGGAGAAATATGCAGGATGCTTCAGTGCTTTGTGTATGTGTATATGTGTGTTTGTGTGTGTGTGTGTGAGAGAGAGAGAGAGAGGGAAGGAGGGGGGGAGAGAGAGAGAGAGAGAGAGAGAGAGAGAGAGAGAGAGAGAGAGAAAGGGAGGGAAGAGAGGAGAGAGGAAAGAGGAGAGAGAATGGGAATATTTCTGCAAAGAAAGGAAAATGCCAGTACTATATAGCTTCATGCAGCCAGCTTGCAGGGTTGAGTTGGCATTTGGTAACTTGGTAGCGGCTGCCAGTGTGTGTGTGGTGGGAGAAGAGGGAATAGACAACAAGAAAAACACATAGAGCTTAAAAAAAGATGTAAAATGATTCACTTCATGCCATATGGACAAAAATGTTGTCACAAAAATAAGGCCAAAAAATAGTGCCAGGTTAGACTTTTAGTTCAAAAACATATGTATAATCATTCCCATGAACATGAATTTTAATTAGTATTTTGATAGAGAGAAACCAGATATTTTTTTAACCTGCTCTGTTCTTGTTTTCTGTTCCTCTCCCAGTTTTAGCCTCCATTAAACATTCATATACTGTATGTTTTGTGTCTGTATGAGGAAAATGCCTTATCCCTGGATGGGTGGGAATGCAAACATCTTGGTTTTCCGTGGCATACAAAATATCTTCCCAGTGGAGCTTGCAAGCAGAAACGTTGTCACTGGGAAATCTAGAGCTCTCTCGGAGCCCGGGCACACCGAGAAGGAAGGAAGCCATATGTCTTTTTCCTTTGTCAATGGAGGCATCTGCACCCATTTGGTTCCCCAGATCTACCCTTCACACTCATCCACATCTCGTCTCTCTGGGATGCCTTTTAAAAAATGAAATGTTCAGTATACATATATAATACTATGTGACAGTACAGTTTTGGAGAAAATTTGATAAGACTGTGACTACAGAAACTTTAAAGAATGAAATGTAATTTATTGATAAATAAACCTAATAAATGTTCACATTTTACTTAGTGACATTCCTCCTACATCTAAAAATGATTTGAGATGGCAATACTCATTGGAGGGTATTGTGCTGAACGTCTTCCCTCAGCAAAGCCCTTTCCCACCTTAAACGAGGTGCTTCAGTTAATGCCCTGCACGTGATAAGGAGATGATGACACAACAAAATGCTTATGTTAGCGATGATTTGATGCTCAGGGAGGCCATCCACACCCCATTTTCTCCTCTCTCAAGTAATATAGATGAATCAGATATTTGAATTAAAAATGATACAAATGAATAAAATACTTGGTAATAAAGATCGATCAACTTTGCTCCATGCAAAAGTGTTAACCTGTTTTATATTCTTTATTGGAATCCGCAACCTTTCCTTGGAGCATTGGTTGTACTTCAGTCAACTCCAAGGGCAAAGGTAAAATAAACAGTAGTCTTAACTAAGGTGAATTTTACCTCCCTCTTGGGTTTCTCAGAGATTTCTCAAATCCTTCTTTTTCAGCAAGCACTAACGCAAGCATTCCTTTTTTTCTTTCCTCCTCCCTTACCACCCTGAGGAATCTCTGGTCCATCCAGTGAGAATGGGATGCCTCACAGACAGTTGTTCAGTACATCCTCTTGGTCCTGGAAGTTTTCTCTGGGCTCGTTGTCTAATCTCTACTCTTCCCCAAAGCCGTTAGTCATCATTCCTATAACAGTTATGACAACAGAAAGGAATGTGTTGTTGGATACTCAGTGACCTCAAGTCACAAAACGAGGTCCACGTCTATCCATTACATTGAGACTGCAACAGAGATAGTCTCGGTATTATCTATAAGCTACCCCATTTTGGGAAGAGTGGAAAGAAGCTAAACAAATCTGCTTGCCTTTAGAACTGTAACTCAGGCTTATATTTCCTGAAAACTGTTCCCAAACTTTTGTGTCAGATTTCTGTTGGATCAAGTAGATTCATTCATCAATTCATTCTATCCCTCACTATTTTCAAACCCTTAATATGAGTTCTAAATTTAAGGAAAGTTAAGGGTTGCTCCTTGCTACAAAGATGTTTATACACAGGGGAATATTTTCTGGCTCTTATGTTTTTAGGATTCCTGTGAAATCAAGAAAAACAGAAAAGTTCTAAAATATATTTTCATTTCCTTAATATCCACCAAGACTATTTCATAATTACTTTATTCACAGAGACTATATTTATCTTCGGATAAAATTCAAGACTAAGCCATAATGAAAGCATCAAAGTTAATTCAGGCTTCCCAGTCTTACTCCCCTCTCATATCAGAAATGAGGAGGCAGCTGACAGCAGCTAAAGTAGACTAAAGCAAACTTCTTACCCACCAGTAGGTTTCTGAGAATGATATGAGAATTTAAAAAAAAATACTCACCTGGGTTATTAATTGTAACATTATTTTCAATGGTCAAATATTGGAAATAACCTAAATTTCCATCTGTAAAAGGTCTGTTGAATAAATTGAAGTATCTGCATATGATGACGTATCATATGGTTATAAAAAATAGTGAGATCTCTACACACTAATATGGAGACATTTTAAGGATACCTTATGTGAAAAAATTTAAAAACTTGAAAGAGTATAGAGTGTGCTATCTTTTGCATAAGAAAGAGGACACATGAATAATTTCATACATTTGCTTATTTTTACAAAAAACAATACAGGAAGGATAAGCCAGAATTAATAAAAATAATTAATGTGTGGATGGGACTGAATAGAAGGGATATGGTTGGAAGTAAGCTTCCTTAAAGTTATCTTTATATATAGTTTTTGACTTTTAGACCATGCAAATATCATACATATATTCAAAAATAAAAATTAATCCGCAAGTATGGAAAAATATTTGTGATATTAGATACTAACACTGATGGAAAGCTGAATGATGATCATTGTTAATGGTACTTTGGACCAGTACTCCACTAAAGAACAGAGAGGAAGTGAAGGGGGAAGCATTTAAGAAATTTATACCTACTGGCTTGTATATATCACTGAAAATTTCCCATTAAATTTAATCCTGAAATTTTATTTTTATTTAATTCCTACAACAAACAGGAATCCCTTTTCCTCTCATGCTACTCCTTTGACAAGAAAGAAGAATAGATGAAATTATCAATAGTTTTCTCTACTTTAGCCATAATTCGAATCAATGATGTCATTCCATATGTATTTTGGGGGACAAAGGGGGATATAGATCAGTATATGTTCTTTGCCAGTTTCTAAAGTCATTATAATTATTAAAAAACATAACTTGTTATAGGCAGTATTACTTGCTTCCTGAGCCATATTGTTTTTTCTCTTTAATTTTCATTTACTATGCAATGTCAATAATGTTTCATTTTCTGCTAATATGCAACAAGCTCCCTGGGAGTATAACATGCTTTTGGAGTTCACCCTTTTGAAGACAAGAAAGAAGTAATTATTAAAATTATTTTAAGAAAATGAAATATGACTATGGAAAGGAAAAACAAAAAGGTCTGATAATTGTTAATTTATTAAATCAATGGGATTTCCAGTGGCCCAAAGTATTTAAGAAAGTATTAAACATTTTCCTAACTTTTCTCCTGCATAACTCTGATTCAACATGTTCATGTAGCTCTTTTATAAAACAAAGATGTGAAGATGTATATCATTTAAGAATAGATTTTACTGGACCTACTTTAGGCAATTTTTTATTTTTAGCAAAATAATCCTGATTTTGGTGATGGTAAGGAATAGCTATAGATTGAGGTTCTCACCTTTTGCTCCTGGTGTTGCTGTTCATCTGAGGGAAGCAGAGGAAGGGGGAACATGGGTGTGTCATCATGAAATTCACTTTCTTTATCCATGTAAAATCTGTGTTTGATTTAACAAAAATTTGTTGGCATCTACTGTGTGTCTTGCTTGCACTTTAGTAATTTCTTTTACCTGATGACCTCCTAATTAAGTAGGCAAAATTTTATAGAATTTTACATAGTCTGAGAATTAAGCACACTGTGTTTAAACACAATGAATCGAGTGACTACCCGGTGTGTTTGTGAGGAGAATGAAGGGAATTTACTAAGCCTAAGTAAGCTCTATTAGAATAAGGCTTTAGTTATGAGATAGTCAGTGATCACATTTATTAAAGAAATTTGTACCATTGCACATATCTGTGCTTTTCATCATGCAGTGACATGGTGAAAAAAATAATAAAGTGGAAACGTCAGTTCCCCATATCAAAAGCTGTGAAATATATGTCCTCCCAGCCAAAGAAGGCAAGATCTGGAATTTTTTTTTAATGTAGATATATAGAATAAATATGCAACCCTCCCGATAATGTTGGCTGATGAAATGAAATTCACCAACTGTAATTCTGGCACAGAGAGACACACATAGTGCCTGCATACACACGCACACACACACACACGCACACACAGACCCTCAGCATATTCTTAATCATTTGATATCTTATTTACATTTCATTTGCTAGAGTAAATTCTATCATTTGAACTTTTAAAAAATATTTCAATATTACTTAGGGAAAAATAGGCAATAATGTGATTGGCTTTCAAATAGCTTATTACCATTCAAATACTCTCAAGATAAATTATATTTTAAAAATACCACCCTGTTTTAGCTTCTGAAACATTCTAAATGGAGACTTAGCTCTAAGTAATCAAAATTGCTTTAGTTGTGCAGAGCGGCATTAAAAGCCTTGTCCACTAATTGAGCGAAGCGACGCTACTGAAGCAGCCTTGTCTCTCATTATATGATCTTGCAGGCACTGTTTGACATCCTGGGTTTCCAGGCTAAATCTAACAGTACTGCTGGCTCAAATTAATGGTAATTCATTATGACACACTACTATGCCCTTCCAGTGAAACAGCAATGTGGAATCCATGAGGAATCTGGCACGCTACTTCTTGATCACATTCCTTCCCACTGTTGTTCAAGCGGCCACCTTTGCATGCACCTTCTCACTTCTTCAGCTAACTGGTGATTGAAGGTATACCTTGACTGAAGAATTTCGTTCACTTCCCTTCCACTAATATTTATAGAGAGAGAGAGGGTATGTGACAGTAGGCCAAGTCAGTCTGGAAAATGATACCATGTACTAGAGATAATAAAGTACATTCATGTGTACATGTGTGTACAAGGACTTCTTTTGGAATGCAAATACCTCATCCATATCTATTCGTAGCGAATGTTAATAGAAATGTTGAGAGAGAATTTTCATGAATGTGATATAAATTCAAAGAGAATGAAAGTTTTCTGACTATATAAGTTTGGTTATTCAAAGTATTCAAATATTTTGGGAGAAACATCACGTTTTTATGAGCATTGCTGTCCAAATGCTGCTTTTTACTCTTCTGAGTAAGCATAATGCTGTTATGAGGGGAAAGGTTACAGCAGTGATGCAATTGGATACTTTCTCCCGGCAGCTCTAAAATGTATGTTTGTGTCAATCAACACAATCAAGTTCATTGTGTTGATTCAGATAATTTCTCCCATCCATGGAACAATAACTCAAGTCTACCCATAAAGGGTGTCTAATTAATGACTGGATGCAAGATTTCCTTGGAAATCCTTAAATTGATCATGAATGTAGAGAAGGTTGTGTATATCAACCAATTGACTCCATAGTGTTGGAAGTGATGGTGTTTAGACTGTATGAGGTATGGGACAGTTTTGGCATCCACTGTTTTCCTAAGACTGAACCTAATTCACTGTGGGACGTCTAGTCCAAGCAATATGGACCTGGTGGGATTTTAACAGTTTTAAAAGCCTGCCTATTCACACACCATTTATGGTTTAAAAGTCCATTATTGGATTCATTCCTTTGAATTATATTAAAGCAAATAAACAAACAAGCAAACATAAAAACCTTTTCATGACATAATTGAATTGCTTAAAATAGCTAATAGGTTACTATTGGTTATCAGTAATCATTTATTCATTTATTTATCTAATGTTTATTTCTGTAACTCTATTCCTCCATAAAATACACTCTAACAAATCCATCAGTTCAGAACTAGTTCCCATTACCTCATTTACAAAATTCGTGGCTAAAACATGGATATCTATTTTTCCATAGTAGCTATTAATGTGTCCTAAGGGCCTTATTTCTTCACCAAATCTGCTCCATCTACTTTTAATCTTCACAGTTTTGGTAAATAGTGACTCCATCCTTCTATTTGCTCATTCCAAACACCTGGGAATTATCCTTGACTTCTAGCTTTCACTCACTCACACACACATCTAATCCATTGATAAATCCTATCTGCAGAAATGTATTTCTAATTCCCCACTGTTGCTCTAGCTCAAGATAACATAAACTATTGCCTGGAATATTAAAGAATCTACATTTATACCTTCCTTCAGTCTATTCTTAATATAGTTCTGGAAGAAAATGGAACATTTTGGTTGTCAAAAGATCTGGGGATTATTACTGGCATTTAGTGGGCTAAATTTAGAGATGCTAAATGACCTGCCATGTGCTTGATAGTCAGGACAAAGACGAGTTGCCCACCCAAAATGCCAATAGCAAACCTACCAAGAAATACTGAACCCATTAAAAACCTAAGGCACATCATATACCACTTCCACTTAAACTCTCCATTGGCTCCTAGTTTTTCTGAGACAAAAGACAATATTCTACAAGTTACAACAGAAGGGCCTACAGGGTCTTACACAATCCATCCTTGTCCTTCCCTCACGTACCTGTCTCATTTCCTGTTACTTTTTCATTCAGTCACTGCATTCCAGCCACTATGAAAATATAATTGTGCCAGCATGTTATTTCCACTGCCAAAAAGTTCTTTATGAAATATGCATATGCCTTGATCCCTCATGCCCTTTCTTAAGTGCCCTCTTTCTCACTTACTCTGCTTAAAATTGTAGTTCCTCCTCTCAGATTCCTCCACAAGCTATTTTGTCTCCAAAATAGTCATCACCATCTAACATATTGTTATATTATCGTCTTTCTTCATTCATCAGAATATAAGATTAATGAGAGATTTTTTTGTCTGTTTTGTTTCTGCTATTATTACATTGCTTAGAACAGTATCTGACATATAATACGTGCTCAATAGTTTTTGAATGAATGAAGTTAAACTCATTAGTTAACATTGCACTAAAGAAATGGGTGTTTAAAAGCTGAGAGGCTAGTAGATTGTCAAGAACATGTAGCAAAGAGAAGAATTTACATATTTCCTGAATGTATTTCATTCATCTACTAATTACTTATTAAAATCCAGTCTAAGTCAGGCATTCTTCTCGGTGCTCAAGGTAAAGCAGTGGACAAAATAGGCAAGGTCATAAAACAAACTAGTTTTAGAGATGGTAGACGCTATGCAGGAAATAAAAGGAAAAAAGTGTAGTGACAGGTCATGTGGGGAGACCTCCAATTCTTGTGTTTCCCCGACCCCCACCACCATACTCTGACTAGCTCATTTACATATTAGTAACAATTACATTATTTGATACATTAGCCAACACTTAAAAAAATGGGGAATTGATAACATAGATGTATTTTGAAGAGGTTTATGTGGTCCATTGGTAAAAAACGGCTTTTTCAAGTCAGAAGTCTTGGGTTCGAATCTCAGCTCTGCCACTGTTGCTCATGTGGCCATGGGGAAAAAAGTTCAACTCAGTAACTTCATTTGTTAAGTATTAATAAGGTACACTTCATTGGGTGGTTGTGAAGTGAAGAATTAGTGTAAAGTGTCTGATGCATAAAAATGAATTTTTAATGCACAATTAAATAAGGCAATACATATTTTTTAAAATGCTTTTAGCTGCTACACAGAAAAGTGACCTGGATGGTGCCCAGTGGGCGTCTATGTGCTAAGGGGAAGAGGGGGTTATTGTGAGAGCACTAGGTACCAACTCAGAATTTTTATAAAGCCCTCCCCCGACTTAAATAGCAATACACAATTTGCATGAAAATTTTGTTATTCTATTTAATTGCATTTTTATTAGTGTGAAAGATATATAATTTATTGGAGAAATATTTAGAAAATGTAGATTAAACAAGAATAAAATAAATTTCTATAACTCTAAAAGTGGCAGTGTAATGTTTTGGCATTTATCCTTTGATCATTTTTATACCGTGTGTGTGTATATATATATAAATATGCGTATATCATTGGTTATATAAACTATGGATCCTCTGCCTAATTACCATAATTAATATTTTAGAATATTAATATTTTGGAACAAAATCAGTGTTTATGAACTTTTGGGCACTGAAGTCACAGGAATGTTATTTGGGTCTGGGTTCTGCTAATTACTGACTCATTTACCTCAGCAGATTAGTAGGAAAATAATCTGTAGTTTACTTAACCAATGCTGTATTGTTATACATTTGGACTTATTCCTTTTTTTATACTATCAGTAATTCTTAGATGAATTTATTTGGACATAAATTGTTCTTCCTTTTAGAATTATTTCCTCAGGGATATAGTCTCAGAAATGAAGTTACATATGGATATGTTTAATATGGCTGGTATATGTGATCCAATTTTCTAGAAAAAATTTGAATC
This sequence comes from Eonycteris spelaea, assembly GCA_003508835.1. Lineage (NCBI taxonomy): Eukaryota > Metazoa > Chordata > Mammalia > Chiroptera > Pteropodidae > Eonycteris > Eonycteris spelaea. The sequence continues at coordinate 2,772,227 of PUFA01000053.1, forward strand.
ACTTTCAACTTTGTTAGCCACATACAAAAGGCTGCACTTTACCATACCTTTTCAGCATGGAATATTATAATAATAACTTGTGGTAATTTGTCATAACCCGTAACTGGGTATTTCCATATGTATGGTAACCTTCCACTTGTAGGTCTTGTGAAATGAGAAGTTCCTCAATATCCCTTGGAGAGTCAAGAAAGACTTCACTGAGAAGGTAGACTAATTGGGTTGAGCCTTGAAGGAAGAATATGCAGAGAAAAGTGACAGAACGTGCTCAAGTTGTCTCATGTATAGGGTTTCCGACTAGAGCAAGGAGAGCGGTTAAGGAAGGTATCATTGTAGTCAAGGTAAGAAGCACAAAGGTGTAGGAAGGGCAATAGCTATGGAAATGGAGAGGAAGGGACAGGTTTTATAGATATTTAAGAGATGGGAAAAGCATGATTCAATGGCCAATTAGATGCAGAAGGTGAGGGAAAAGAGTCTCCTTCTAGGCTCAAGTGTAAGGTCTTTTTAGTTGAAGAGTTTTAAATTTCTGTGAATTGCCTATTTGTTTTACATCTTCTGAGTTCAGTTAAATTAGAATACCTGAATTACAGGAAACAAAGGCTATTCCTTTTTACATAGTAGATATGGTTAGACAACTGTTGTTTTGTCTTCCAGCATTCTTACTACTACCCTTCTTCTAGAAAGAAAACCCTCCACTCCATGAACACATACACACCCTTTCCTTAGGGAGAACTCTTCTTCATTCTCTGCCTACCACAAAGGCACATGATACAGTACTGGCTAGTCATAGAAATTTATTCTGCTGGCCACTGTGGTGATATAATAGAGAAGGCCCCTAGTTTTTTCAATATACGTACAAAAATCTTCCCTTATGACATTTCACCTTCCTATTGAATGGTAATTTAAATTTAATTAAAATACCTGTACATATTCTTGCTATGGCATGAAAAGATTATAATAAGATGATCTAACAGTTATTTATAATGTTACTCACTGGTACTCGATTACCCATGACAGCAATTAACTCATTTAATTCCATTAACCATTCTATAAGGCATGCATCATTATAATTCCCATGTAATGATGAGGAAATGGAGCAATCAAGATATTAAGTAACATTTTGGTGGTCACATATACGTGCTGAAACTGGGATAGCAAGAATTAACAAATTCTCAGTAGAGGAAATGTGGTCTTTTGTATTTATCTTAAGGAGCGATATCCAATAGTTAAACGTCTCTTCCATAAGGTTAAACTTTACTTACAATTACTCAGCATTTACTGGGAACAAATTAAGATTACTGATCTTCTATGTTTTCTCTGAACACTTGTTTAATTAGCTTAATAATCAACTATATAAGTACTATGTCTATTTAGTGATAATGATGATACTGTGTTATATGTATCTGAGATGGATAATCTCACTTTTTATATTATCACTGGAAATTTCCACTGTATGATTTTTCATCTTATTTAATTTATTTAAATACATTATAATATCTGCTATATTGTTAATTCCTAAGTGCAAAATCTGTATCTGATCAATCTTAGCTTTTAAAGTAAGTCAAAAAGAAGAGAAATTAATATTTCTTATTGGATTCTGTAAGTACATTAGTTCATTCAATCTTCACTTTAAAGATGAGGAAACTGAGTTTCAAAAGGTTTTACTAACCATAATTTGAGGCCTGAACTCAAACTGAATTCCAGGTAATCCCAAAACATGTTTTCTTTTTATTTCTCAATTTTACCTTACTACATATACAATATCTTATGGTAAGCACTTAGTAACTTTCTGTTGAGTAAATAAATAGGAAAATGAATAGGTGGTTGCTATTCAACAAACCCCCAACTTGTGCAATTTACCTACACACATTCTGTGGAGAAGAGAATGGAAACTCCTTATTTAAATTTCAACAGTAGAAAATATACTTGAGTAGGCAAATGTGGGCTAAATAAACAAAGAGGTTAAGCACCCTAGGTTGTATAACTGGAATTGGCCAGGCTGCTTATCCATATATCTCATAATCATAAAATTGGATAATGCAGCCTCTGAGTATTTCTTTCAATGAATTTATATTAAAATTGAAGGTTAAATAGAATTGGGAAACTTCAATTTTATCACTGAAATTTGATACTTTTAAAGTATGTATTTCTTCACATACTCATCTAGTTTTGTTTGGCAGCTCAGTTTCTTTTAGAAAAGCCATTCTTAAACAGAGAATTTTAAAATCTCTAAAGTACCTATATGATTCCTCATTTTTAACAATTATATTCTGAACTATTATCATACTTTGAATTAAAACAATTTTTTACACTATCAGCCCTGATAACATGACAGTTATACTTGGATTGTATTATAATGCATGAGCTCTGTTGAAAGACTAATCTCTGAAGACTAGTTTAAAAGTAGAACATTTTTCTATTATTTTATTATTGATATTTAATCTTAGCATGCCATTAATGTTATCTATCAAGGAATAATCTATCAAAACATAAATTTTTTTTCTATTATCTTAGCATGGTTAGATTTTTCATGACAAATGTGGATACTTTTCCTTTTAAAAAAGGGAATACGATTGTGTTAATGTATTTTTTTTTATACTATGTAATTTTTAAAACCTGCTTTATTGAGTTAAAATTTATATACTGTACAATACTGTACAATCTACTCATTTAAAGTGTGAAATTCAATGTTTTTAATAAATTGAAGGAATTGCTCAATATTATCACAACTTAATTTTAGAGCAATTTCATTCAACAAAAAGAAATTCCATCCTTGTTAATGGTCACTCCCCGAATGCCCCCAAGTCTCCTTTCCCTGTAACTCTGTGTAACCATTAGTCTTATGTCTCTATAGATTTACCTATTCTGGGCATTTCTTATAAATGGAATCATACAATATATGGTCTTTTGTTACTGACTTTTGTTTGGTATAATGTCTTCAAAGCTCATCCATATTGTAACATGTATTTTATTTCTTTTTATGGCTGAATAATATTCCATTGTATGGATATACTAATTTTATTTATCCATTCATCCATTGATGGACATTTAAGTTGCTACTTTATTTTGGCTATTATAAATAATGCTTCTGTGAACATTCATGTACAAGTTTTTGTATGGACATATTTTTCATTTTTCTCTTGTGTATATACATAGAAGTAGAATTGCTGACTCATATGGTAACTCTATATGTAACTTTTTAGGAATTGCCAAGCTGTTTTCCAAAGCACCTGCAGAGCTTCACATTCCTATTAGTGATGTATGAGAGCTTTAATTTCTCTAGATCCTCACCAGCACTCGTTATTATCTATCTTTTTAAAATAGCCATCCTAGTGGATGTGAAGTAGGATATCATTGTGGTTTTAGCTTGCCTTTGCTAATGACTAATAATGTTGAACATTTTTCCTGTGCTGACTGGTCATTTATGTATTCCTCTGTTGAAATGTCTATTCAGATTCTCTGCCCATTTTTAAATTGTGCTGTTTGACATTTTGTTATAAAGTTATAAGAGTTCTTTATATATTCTGTATATAAGTCCCTTATCAGATGTATGACTTCCAAAAATTTTCTCTCATTTTGTGGTTGTCTTTTCACTTATGTGATGGTATACTTTGAAGCACAAATGTTTTGTATTTTGATGTTCAATTTATCTATTTTTTTCTTTTTTATTTATCTGCTGTGTTATATCTGAGATACCATTGCCAAACTCAAGGTTATGAACATTTACACCTTCTTCTTAGAGTTTTATAGTTTTAGTTCTTACATTTAATTATGTGATCCATTTTTACTTAATTTTTTGTGTGGTATTGAGGTACGGGTGCAATTCCATTCTTTTGCATGTGGATATCCTATTGTCCCAGCACCATTTATTGAAAAACAAAAAAAACAAAAACATTATGTTCCAATACTAATTCTCAGAAATCAAGTGAGTGTCCTACCATTCAATTCAATCTGACACTCTCTGGAGTTAGCATTAGATCTCACAAGTTAAAGGTTAAGGTCTCCAACAAGACTTATCTTATTTCAGAACCCATCTTTGTAGATATTCTTTCATTTACTTCAATGATATTTTAGTTTTTAATGCAGAAGTCTTCCACCTCTATTATTGAATTTATACTTAAGTATTTTGTTCTCTTCCACAATATTATAAATAGAATTGTTTTCTTAAGGCAATTTGCAGAATGTTTATTGCTAGTATACAGAAATTTAATTGTTTTTTTTTTTTTATATTGATCAAGTATCCTGCAAAGTTAGTGAACTTGTTCATTAGTTCCTATTTTTTGGTGAATTCTTTAGGATTTTTTTTTTAAATGTGTAGAAATAGGAATTATTTTACTTCTCTCTTTTCAGTCTGGTTATATTTTATTTCTTTTTCTTTCTGATGAACCTGGCTATAACCTCTAGTACAGTATTAAGTTGGAATGGTATGAGCAGATATCCTTATCTTATTCCTGATCATAGGGGGAAAGCAATCAGTCTTTCACCATTAAGTATGATAGTTTTTTTGTGTTCCTCCCCTGTCTCCCCCCCCCCAAATACTTCTCTTGTAAACTTGTATTTTAGATTCTTCTTTGGAGTAAAACATGCTCTTCAGCTGTTTACAAGGTAATTTCTGAGTTGTACAAACTCCACGTTCCTCCACTGTATTCCCCTATTCAATCTTGGCTGCCACAATCAGGCAGCAAGAAAGCACGAGGACCATTTTACTTGCATCTATACCGGAACCTTAGCAGTAGACAGTTTTTGTGTTTTTTTTTTTTTTTTTTTTTTTTTTGTAGATAGTTTTTATTAGGTTGAGGACTTTTGTCAAATGTTTTCCAGCATCTATTGAGAAGATTATATGGTTTTGTCTTTTATAAGTATGGTATGTTACATTATCTGATTTGAAAATGTTAAACCAACTTTGCATTCTTTGGATAAATCTCACTTGGTCTTGGTGTTTAACTCCTTTTACTATTTTATATTTTAAAAGAATTACATACTATAGAAACCACCCCAAATTATTGAGGCCTTTCAAAATGAAGTCCTATATAAACTAATCATCAAAAGTTATACAGGTAGCCCGGTCTTAGGTCATCTCTAATGCCTGCCTCTACTATGTCAGACCAATGTCCTAGATATGAAATTACGCTATCCTAAAATGATCATTTTGAAGTCTTATTTAAAGTACTGACAATAAATCTGGTTTATGATGATACAGGTAACTCTCCCATCCTATGGCAGAAAAGTTATATAATTCATATTTATATAACTTTAATAATTGTGTTGCAAGATCACAAAAATCATTAATAAATGTTTACACATTTTGAAACTATAGAACTTAATTATTTGGGGGAGCCAAAACTTAAAAATTGAGAATAGCCCATAAAATTCCTCTTATAAAAATTATTCTATATCCATAAGTAAATAACAAAATCATTCTGAAATAGTTTTATGTATTGACGAATTTTTTTGATTTTTAGATTCATGAAAAGCCTTTGATCCATTTACAGATCAGGAAAACAAGCTTTTAAGATGTTAGATAAATTTCCAAAGACATATAGCTCTTCTGTTATGATATCAATGATTAAACCCTGGTCTTTATGACACTGGAGTCTGGCTCTGATGAAGTGACTAAGTATAAATAGGGTGTTTCTGTTTCTATTTTGCTATTTTTTGTTGTTTTTAACCTAGAAATTATCATGAATTTGTAAGCCTTGTATTCTTATGCAGCTTATTATCCTAGTATAATGTTCCATTGTGCTTTGATAAGTGCTAGTCTGTATTTAATAAACTTAAGTGCCCATCAGCATGTTTTTCATAAAGCACTATAGCTGTAAGTAACGTTGCATTATAAATATATTCTAAGTTAATCATCATGGACTATAAAGTTGGTAAAATTGTTTCTCTCAATAATACTAGGTCCAGGGCTACATATACATACATGTGCTTACATGACTGAATTAATAGTATAAAGATTTTTTAAAGCAATATAATTGATATGATTCTAAAATAACTAGCTCATATTTTAACATTTAAACTGCCATTATATCTTGAATGTCATTGATAAACATTTGTTTTTCAGTTGTTCATTTATTATTCATTCATTGACCACTAACTGGCACCGTCCTATAAGTCTGACATTGTTGTGTGGTTACGGATCTGGTCTAGAAAAACATTACTACAAAGAAACAGCTTAATTTTTTTCACAGTTTTATAGTAGGAATCTTGTTTAACTCTATGATGTTTAATTTTTTCATTATTTTGTAATTACTTTGATTTCTAGCTAAAAATTTTATTTCTTTTTTTTTTATCTTGTAGCATTGCAAGATATAGAAAATATCAAAGACATCAGGAGTGGGAGAGATTGGACTTGGAGACTAAACAGGTCAGGACATTTTCATTATTATTTGCTGATCATTCTTTTGCCATTAATTCTGAAGTTATTAAGTCTCTTGCCACTTATTTCTTGTATGTGCTTAGTATGTTCTCAGTTTTACAAATCATGACTAACACCTTTATATAAAAACAATTCAGCATTTCAGTATCCTCTTTGTAGGATTTGAAAATGAAAAAAATAATTTAAAGAAAGTTTCAAGACTAGAAGGAAATTTCTTAATAAGATATAGAGATAGTACCTTGATTTCTATTATTATTTATGTATGTACACTGTTTTCAAATGAAGGATTTCTGATAACTTTTACAAATCAAAACTTTAAAACATATAAAATGTTATTAATTAGGTAGTTGTAGTAGGAGAACACTTGGCCCATGAGTCAAGTTTTCTTTCTCTACTGTATTGCCTGGGCTTGTGTACACCTCTAAGAGCTTTTGACACTCTTCAGAATCAATCTGTTTGCTAACATGAATTTTAAGTATTGAATGTTGACTGCTTTGTGTAAAATGAAAGTTAATTAAAGCAGATAATTTCTATGTAAATAGAAAGATCTCAAAAGTCAAAGGGTCTGCTATGAGCATTTGTCAGCCATTGTGGAAGGTTTAATGTTAATCATACCCCTCAGTAAGCTGGAACCATGCTGGTATTTGCAGTCCCCATTGCCCTGGGTGTCGCCATGAGTGATTGATGGCTTCGTGTTCATCTCCTGCCTCAGAAAATCTCCTGGTTCTTAAACAGTGATTACAGCTCTCACTACTATTGCTTAGTTATTGATAGAGCTTGAGCATTCTTTCTTCTCTGTTATCCCTCAGTGCTACCACTTCCACAATTCTTCTGCAGTTTGACTTAGTTCCTCCACATCCAAGTCTCCTATCAAGCAATTGCCAGTGGGTTTTTCAGTTTTCATCACACAGAGATATAAATGCCTTTGTCCTTTAGTCTGACCACATCTCTCCAAGTAAAATGGCTTATTCAGAAAGGAGCTAAGCTTAAAGCTCTCCCTGGATGCTTCAGGGATTTAGTGATTTCTGAGCATCAGCATTAGGGACTAGACAGATTATTACTGTTGTATATATTGAGAGAAAACTACCCATCATCTTAAAGGAAAATAATTTCAGGTAGATCTTGATGCAGTGCATATGCTCAAATCTCTGCTTTTAGCTAAATATGGTAAGGGTACTTTTAAAAAGCCATATTTAGAATGATATGCCCAAGTAATTAGGTTCATAAGTATATCTACACTGACTTTTACAGAGTTGAGAACCACTTTTGAGTGATACTTTTATAAAGAGTTTCTGGTAGTAAATACCCCACAATTTTCAGATTACAAATATCATTGAACTAAATATTAAAAAGAAACAAATTGAAGCCCAAAGTGGTGGTTTTTTGTTTGTTTGTTTTGTTTTGTTTTGTTTTTTGTGTTTTTTGTTGTTTTTTATATGCAGCTGCTATATAAATATGAACCTTGAATTGAATACAGTTGTTGTTTGGGTTTTGAATTTTGGAAGCAAAATCAAGAAGGAAGAGACAAACATGTCATAGATCTCTGGTCTTGAGAGAGAGGAAGATTCACAGTCCAATCTACCTATTTTACAAACCCAAACGGCTACCCAGTGTTACAAGAAATATTAGTAACAGAGGTAAATCTTTGTTTTTGGACATGACACAGGCCTACTGTGTTATGCTTCCTTCCAGATTACAGAATACAAATAATTTTGCACAAAGCATTGTACACACACATAAAAAATACCATTTTATTTACCATCTTCACAAATTTATAATTTGATAAAAATACAAATTGATACAAATACTCTACTTTGGATTTTACTGATATTCAAAGAGATCAGAATTTTAAGATTTTAATTTTTACTGTTGTTTATCTGCTGTTCAGCTAGATGAAATGAAAAGATGATGATTATTTATCCATCTTTTTGTTTACTCTTATTCTCCTTGTGCTTTCTTTCTGGTGGAGGAAAACATACATTGAAAATGTTGATATATATGCTTATGCGGATAAGTACTGAGAAGAAAATAAAACAGTAAACAGAGAAAAGCGGGAAACTATATCAGTTACTGTGTCCAAGGAAGACCTTTCTGATAAGGAGAGAATGGAGGACAGACCTGAATGGAGTGATAGATGGAACCATTTAGATATATGGGTGAAGAGAGATACATTAAATGGCAAGAAGTATAAGAGGTGTGACTGAGATATTAAAGGAGTGTCAAAAAGGGCGGTGTGGCAGGAGGAGAGTAAAGAGCAGATAAGTAAGAGATGAGAATAGGGAAGATGATGTGGAGTCTATCATATAGAACCTGGGAGACCATGGAAGGACCTTGACTATTATACTGAATGAGATGGGAATCATTAAAAGGATTTTAGCCAGTGAGGGGCATAATACGGCTCACACGTTTTAAGGATCACTTGGATTTATAGGTTATGTGAAGCATTTTAAAGTTTTCACTCTATATATAAATTATGAATAAAAATAAACTTAAATTAACAATGATTGGGGTAACACTATTTGATCAGGATACTGACTGATGATTGTGTTCAAGGAACTAATACTTTCATCAGTTCAGTACAGTTATCATTCTTTTTTATGTCCTTAAATTGCAGAAATTTTTTAAGTTTGAATCATGTTCTTTGACTTTGTATAGTAACTTACTGTTTTATAATAGAGACATTAATGACAATGACGTGATATTTAAAAATTGTGTATATTTGATTAGTTACTTGCATAGCTGAATTTCCCATTTGCTTGTCATTTATAGTGTCAACTGAATATCATAGCCTTGTATAAGTCTACATATAAGTCATGAATTTTATCTTCTGTTTGCCAGGGAAGATATTTGAAATTTTGTTGTGGTTTTATTGCAATTATCACATGACGCATAAAAGTATTTACTAGGAGAAACGTGAAGTAGTTTAAAAAATGTCCTTTAATTTCTACTAAGTTGTTGTGGATTCTGGAACCAGCTCTGAAACTTACCAGCCTGATTACTTGTATGCTTTGATGACCATGTTTTGATGATGACCTGTGTTTGCCTGCCCAGTTAACCAACACTGCTTCTCTCATAAGGAGAAGCACTGTTATTATTATCTTTGCAGTTCTTTTACATTTGTTAAGCCTGTGTGCACATTTTAGGTTAAGAGTCACCTACACTAGAAGTGACCATTTTTAATATAAATGAGAAAACAAGGGATGTTGTTTCAAAGAAATGGCAGAGAGAAATGTCTATATTTATTTTCAGAAAAAATTATCAGGTTAGAGAAGATATTGTTGATATTTGAAAGGAAGGGTTGTTTCTAAAATTAATCATTACTATCATGTTAAAGAATCAAAGTGATGAAAACATGAAAATTTAGGGGATGAAGTTACCTTCTACTAGCAGTCTCGTGGCAGCAATTTCCAATTGCCAAATAACTAATTTTACCAAAATTTTCTGAAACTTAAATCAACACATTAAAATTCTTTAAACTATAATTATGTAAGCTTAGATTTTCATTATTTGGTTATCAGAATATTCATACAACAAATTTATATGTATTTGTTTCAAAACAAATATATAAAAACCTATTCATTTATGAGCATTTAATATAATTTTTCTGAAATTTGTTTACTCTAAATTTTTTTGTCATAAGAATAAATTTTACAATTAAACAGAAAATAAGGAAATTATTCTTTGACATTATTTTTTTGAAGGAGTGGGCATGCCTACCTCAACTTAATATACACATCTAAAAATGATCTTGAATCTGGGATGATTCACATTTATTTCTGCTAAACAGAGTAAAGGAGGTTCTCCTTCTCTTAGAAAGTCCTATCCCTCTACCTCTGCTTAAACCACATCTCCTTTGGCAGTTTCAGAAACACTGATTCTTCACTTCAGTATCTTCAGCTTCTTCTTTATTGGAACCTTTAGTATTTAAACATACTTAGGTTTCCCATTTTAAAATAAATAAATAATAAAACCTCTCTTTGATGCTACTCCATTTTCCAGCTACCACTCTTTCCTTCTGTAATTCTTTAAGTCTTAATTTAGTGTTTCCATTTTCTTTCTTTCCTCTCACTTCTCAATCCTGTACCACTTCTATCATCCCAAGTCATCAGTTGTCTCATCATGCTTAATCTAAATGGTATTTTTTAGAACTTATCTTATTTGGCTCTTGAGTCATTCAACTGCGTGAATGACTCTCCAATTTCCACCCCACCCCACCCTTCTTTTTAAAAGACTTTCTTCTCTTTGCTTTTTGCTGGGAATGAATCTGTCTTGTTCTCTCCTATACCCCTAATACATCTTTCAAAGTGCTTTGCTTATAGCATATGCTAAATGAATTTAGTTTGAAGATCCAAAACCAAATATTATAATATGAGATAGGTTCTAAAAGAACTACAATGTCGCATTCTGTGAGGTTATAGAGAAAATAGAAAGTGTCATACAACATGGTATTTTAGCTGGGTCTTAGAGGATGCATATAATTTTCCTAGCAGAGATGTCAGACACTGGGGATAGGGGGTTGCCTAGTATATATTTCATGTCCTGGTGTCTTAAGTATCTGCTTGGGCTTGGGTTAGTTTGGATAGCAAAAAGTACACAAAAGGGGGATAGTGAATATAAAGATATGTTACACTCTTTACAACATAAAAAGACTTTATAATTACAACTCTGTGAAGAGGACTTTGAATCTAATGGTAGTGATCTGATTTAATTCAACAGAACTTGGGAAGCCATTAAAATTTTTGTTTGTTTGTTTAGTGGGGAATGATTGGGTCTGTGCCTTAGATTTATTCATTAATATGGCACCAGTATGAGGTCAAGTTGAAAGGGGAGAGGATACAAGGGAAAGAAAGGCTACTAATGCAATTATCAGGCAAAAGATCCAGAAAGTCAAGACCAAGGTGGTAACACCTGAGGACAGATAGATATAGCAGAGATGCAAAGATGGAATCAACAGGGCTTGACTTCTTAGAGCAATAAGGGATAAATTTCCACCTTGAGTACTGAAATAAAGTGCATCCAATTCATGGATATAGGAAATTTTAAAAAGTGTTGTTTGTTTTTATTTGTTTACTTATTTTTTATTTGTGAGGAGATATTAATTGTTTTGAGAGTCTTTACAATGGAGATATCAGCATTGACATATAGAAGAAGTATGCCATGCAGAGATTCTAGAATCTGGCAGGTGTGAAAATGAAGCTATAGAAATTTAAACTTGATAGGAAGAATTGCCTCCTTGGTGGAAGAGAGGTAATTCAGGCTGAGGGAATATCCCCAAAAGGCTAAGAGTCTGAAGGCCATATGGAATTCTAAAGAAGGCCAAATAGACCAGTCAAAATAAAAGAAACTAACATTTGAATTGTAGTTCTGCTGCTTGACAAACTGTGTGGTACTGAAGTAGACTTCAGTTTAGTTATTCATTTATTTATTTATTTTAAATCCCACATAGGTCCTGTGTGAGTAGTCTGCAAATAGTAAACACTAAATGCAGGCCTTATTGGCCCACTAGAATATAATCATTTCTGAATTATGGGACTTTTCTTGAAGTATTAAAAATTGTTTAGGTGTCTGTTTATTTGTTCACTGATTTATTGATTCATATATTCTTACTGAGTTTTAACCTATGGCAGGCACCCCTTTAATTGTATTGCCTGCCTTTTTCTCCACGCATTCTTGAGTAGAATTTTCACTGGTTCAGGCTGGTTTATTATTCTTAGTTAGTTATAGGAAAAAGACTGATTCAGATCTTTTCCACCTATGGAATCATGCTGTCCACACCTCAGACTAAGTCTCCTCTTCCTCAGGTTGTTTGGGGTAGCTATAAAAAAAATTGATAGAGAATGTTGTCTTCACTTGTACAATAATAGGAATATGTTCATTATGCCAATTGACTTTAGACATTTATAGTAAAATATTTAACTCATGGATTACTTAAGTCGTCCTCTTTAACAGTAGTTAAACACGCTAATGTGATTGCGATCTGACAACCATAACTATTATCATATGACAACTGAGAAGTTTTTGGACAAAAGTGCCAGTTAGATGAAGGGAGCCCCAACTCTGAATGCTGAATGAGTGCTTGCCTGGTGTGTCCCCAGGAACAGGAGCTGACACAGGTGTTCAGCACAGTTGCTTACTGCTTCCCATCAAGAAGGATGGGGGGTTCTTAGCGCTGCTGGTTTGTGGCACTCAGCATATTTGGCAAGCAGTCAGTCCTGGCTGTGGATTTCCCTGGGGAAAATAAAAGCCACAGGGAAGTCATCAGTGTGACCTTCTGCTGGGTAGTTGGCACACAGTTGCTCCACAGGAAGGCTTTCAGTTGTCATTTTCTGAACGGGTAGATATCAGGTGCTGATGGAGGCTCCCCTTTAAAGGTGGGAAGAGAGAAGGAAAAATATGTATTGAGCAGAAGCTTACCAAATAATTCCCAGTTATGAAGCTCAACACCAGCTGATCTTCTGATAAAAGAGATTTTGGCGGGGAGGGTGGGTGGGGGAGAGTTTCTTTGGTTCTGTAAGCACAATTATAAGCTTCCCTATTTAAGTCTGACCCATCATATTGAAATGCTGTCACTAGTATCATTAGCAAGTAAAGTGTTGATAACATAGTCAAATGCACAGCAGAGTTCTGGCTCTTAAGTGTCTGGACTAACTCCCAATATTAGGAATAGGAGTCAAACTGCCATCACTTTTCCTGTGCTAACAGACGCCCTGCCATTAGCAGTCTGAAGGCAATTTTAATAAAATACATAGCCCTGCTGAGTTGGTCTCAAAAGATAAATAAGCAATGCAGAAAAGAAGCTTTTGTTTAAAAGTAATTATTTAAACTATGCATTACAGGTAATTTTCTTTTACCAGTAAGGCAAATGCTATCAGAATTTCAATAATGATTTGGTGGCACTTATCTAAATAATGAGATATTGTCATTTCTAAGAGTTAAAGCATCACTTTATTTTTACTTATATACAAAATGAGGACAAATTGGATCCAGGTATCATGTGCATGTGTTTTACAGTTTATGTTACTTTTTTTTTTTTTTTTTTTTTTTTTGGTGAACAGTGTTGTATTCTTGGACAGATTTATGGAAATGTAACAAGCTGGTGACAGAGTTCTGGGAATTGCAGACTTGACTTCCAAACACAGATTAAAACAGGAGGGCAAAGAACATCTTTTTATTTTTCCTTTGCTGTCAGAAAGGAAATCACATTGCAGTCCTTTAAAAACTCTTTTAATAGGATGCTTGTACATAAACCACAGTCACCAGGGTATAATAAATGTGCGCGTGTATCAGAGGAGCCAAAGCTTTGTTTGCCAAAAGGTAAAAAAAAAAAAAAAATCTCAGAACACTTTTTAAGAGTCTGTTTGGAAACCATTAAAACTACTACCTTTTCTTTTATTCTTAATAGTGACACAATGGCCTGAAATTCTTAATATAGGATTAGCCCTGGCATTACGTAGGCAGAATAAGAACTTGCCTACATAATTATGATGTAAAGGGCATTAAGAATCAGAAAGTGAAACAGCATGTGCTTTGAATGAGACGGACGTCAGTTCAAATTCCATACAAATCCACACTCTTTTTTTCATGATATATTACCTTAGCCAAGTTATTTGTCTTCCCCATGTTTTTGTTTTCTCCTCTATAAAATGGGGTAATAATAAAACTAACCCTGTATGATTGTTATGAGGATGAAATAGGAGAATACCTGTAAAACATTTAGGATGGTGTCTGGCACAGAGTATATGCTGGTTTTTTATTTTAATGAGCTTTTAAAAATTGTTATCAAATGTTGAACATTGTGCTAGGAGTTGAGATAAATATGTTGGTCGATAGATTGCTTCTGCTTCAAAACTAAAAAAATCTAATGCAAGATGAGCGTTTAAGCAGATAACTCAAGTACTATGTACAACTTGTTATAATATTGATATGGGTCTTGGGGACATATAGGAGGCAGGGATTAATCTTGGCCATTGGAAAACTTACTGTAAAATCTTTTTGGTTTGTTTAGCTTTCAAAGGTAACACTCTAAGTTATATATTTTCATTCTGAGCTGTGTGATCAAAGCCAACTATATTTTTTTCCAGGAGTGATTTTTCTCAGCTCTTGTTCTTCTGTTCCTCTTTCTTTACATTTATGTAAAACTTTCTTTGATTGCTAGAACCATGGTTAGATGATACCGCTAGTTGAGCACACAAATTCTGTTCAGCATCTCTGCTAAAATGATTTGGGGGAAGAGTTGAAAACACAGACCTCAATCTGATAGGTTGCTGATGGTAAGAGAAATTAGTACAAGCCTTTTGAATAGGTATTAGGCAATATCTAATGAATCTCTACATACATACCATTTGACCTCACAATTCCATTTTTAGGAATTTATCCTGAAGATATGCCTTCAACAATATGAAAATCACATGACCATGGTTATTCATTGTGGCATTGTTTATAATTGTAAAATATTAAAAACTATCTAAATTATCATACATAGAAATGCAGTCAATATACTAGAACATCTTCACATGATGGGGAACCATCCAACTATTTTAAAAAATGAATGGATATAGGTAATATCCAGGCTGTACTGCTAAGTGAAAATAGTGCAAAGAGGGCCTAGAAGCAATAATACTTCGATAGTGATGAAGACACCAATTATCTAGATCTTAGTTTCTGAATACCATTCTCTAATAAAAGAAATCAAGAATTCTTGGAGAATTAGATGGTTCTAGGGGTAGAACAGGAAAAGTGTCTGTCTTTCTGTCTGTATATCTATCATCTATCTCTTATCTATCTATATAAATATATTATGAGAAACTAGAACATCTTTTGGTGTAAAAAAGTAAGGAAGAACTAAAAACAAATGATAAAAACATTGCAAGGACACAGGAGCCAACCTGAAGTAGCTCCCAATGGCCACATCTGGGACATTTGAGCAAGAAAATAATGATAGTAAATGTATTATACTCAATATAGTTCACGATGTTCTAAAACGTATGGAATAAATAAATGGGGGGAAATGAAGCTCTTTTATAACAGTGGGGTGACAGTTAATAGCTGTAGAAGTAATAATGGAAATAGAAAATCACCATTTGGCAAACACCTCAGTAAAAATTTTTTCAGGCAGGACTCATCACTGGATTCTAAATTAGTGGTGCAAATATGATCATAAACAGGACACTTACATAGTGTCAAAATATCTCCTCTCAAAATGTATATTAATTACAAAAGGGAATTTTTTATGGTGGAAAAAAGCTGGCAGACATCACCTAAAACAAGCGATCAAAGTTAACATCAACAGTAATGAGACGTATCAGCATCATGTACCATTCCTATGATTCACTGAAAAAGGCACAAAAATGATTTCTGTCATGTTCTTGGCAAAATGCATAACATGAATTTTATCACAAGGAAATATTAGACAGCTCAAATTGAAGGACATATGACAAAATAACTGGGCAGTACTCTTAAAAAGTATCCAGGTCATGAAAACCAAAGAGACTGAAGAATTGTCCCACATGGAAAGAGACTAAGAGGACATGACTGCTAAATATTGCCTCATGGTCCAAGAAAAAGGACATTAGTGGGACAGTTGTTGAAATTTAATAATACCTGTAGATTAGTTAATTGTGTTGTAGCAACGTTAATTTCTTGGTTTTGGTCACTGTACTGTGGTTTTGTAAGATACTGATATGCAAGGAAGCTAAGAACTCTACTATTTTTTTCAATTTTTGTGCATCTGAATTTATTTCAAAATGAAATGTTAAATTGAAAAATAAAGAATTAAGATGTAGGCCTCAAATAAGATGTATGTATGTATTATCTATCTTTTTTTATTATCATGAAGAAAAGAGTATGCTATATATGAGGTACTATCACTAGGCTCTAAGAAGAAAGGAAAAATTATAGTAGAGTGATAAATACGTAGCATTGTGAATTAGGTTTGATTTTTGTAACTGGTTCTGTCAAACACTATGTAAGCCTTGAGGGTACATAGTATACCTCTGCATTTTCTTGTCTATTTGCCAATAAATAGGGATAATGATCTTAGCAATGTGATTTCTAATTATGGATACCGATAGAGGAGGGCAGAAATATAAAACATGGAGCCCAACAACAATAACTTTAAGAAGCGCTTGTCAAGATCAAGATTTAATGCCAATGAAGGACCAAGTATATTTTGGTAGGTATAAACCTCCAGGTTATAAAAATATTTACAGAGAGAGAAGACAGAACTAGTATATTCAGTTCACCAGATGTGTGTAAAGAGATCAGTAATCAGACAGAAGCTAAAAAGAAAGTACAGTCACAGTACACAGTGCAGCAAATCAGTCATTCTCTGAGAGTCCAGAGTCTTAGGTTAGAATCAGGGTCTGGTGACTCACACCTCCCCAAGCTTGATAGTGGCAGTGGGGCCAGAGTAGTACTCATTAATGCTTTGTGACAGCATTAAAAGAGTAAGATAAAGGAACAATAATAACTTAGAGTTGCACAGAGTTCTATGTGCCATCAGCTGGTTTTTGTATACACTCATATTTAAAAAAAATCATGTTCAATATAGTTATAAGATATAGGCAGAGGGCTTGATTTCACTGCCTGTGTTTTTATAATTTGAGGAAACTCTTATTCAGCATTTCCAAAGCTCTATACCTAATAAGTACAGAAAGGATTTGTACTGTAGGCCAAAGTGTTCACTTGAGTTTATGAACCTCCTGTTAGCATCAGAGAACCCCTGAAATTTACAGGAAATTTTTGTGTATAAGATTACTTGTCCCCCACCTCCACCAGAAGAAAGGATACAGATCACCTGATTCTATCAGATTTTTCAAAGGGATCTGTGACTTAACAGAAGATAAAATATAGATTTACTTTCCACACTGGTGCACAATATGGAGTGGAAGTATTTTTGCCAAATTTGAGAATACAGAACTCTTATACTGTACATCCTCAACAAGCATCATTATCAATAACATTTAATAGAGAGATTGTAGGACTTGCCCAGAATCCCAAGAGTTTGTGCCAGAAATAAAACAAGACTCCAGGTGCCGACAGTCAGGAAGTGATTATCCTATTGACCACGTTATGAATTCTTTTCAGTGCAGATATCTAGCATCAACCCATGAGACTGGAAGTCTGCTCTCTAGGCCAGATACCACTAACTGGAGGAGGTTGGGTCCAACGAGCCTTGAGCAGCTGAGTTCCAATGCTCTGCTGAAACATTAAATAGCATTTTGAGCATTCGAGCGATATGAATAAAGTTTTGTAGATTGCTTATTAATCCTAGGAGTGAAGCTAGAGAAAGTAGTACAATTACCTTACCTATGTAGGATGAAAAGCAGTTTAAATCTGGCAGAGGCCATGGGGTGAATATTCTGAATGTGTTGTCTCATTTTGCACCTGAAACTCTTCCAAATTACTCTGGGGCATTAGAGAAGTTCTTTCTGTCCAGTTCTTTCTTTCCTTTGAAGAATACTTTGAATGATGTCAGCGACCTTATATGGCTTTGACGTTTGCCAAAAAGGTTACAGTATCTGCTGAGACAAAATGTTGTCCCTATCTATAAGTGTGTGTATTGCCATGACAGAGCAAATAAAAAACACACTCACTATCTAATTCTTTATCATTAGAATCAGAGTCCCTATCTGTTATAAATATTTGACTTCCAATCCCAGGATTTATGAAAGACTTAATATCAAGATATGTCATAAAGACCATACAACATTTAAAATTTAATATGATCACGAATGATTTAGAGTGTAATACTGAATCTATGCTCTATCTGTATAATGCTTATCTAAGTCAGTGATATTGTAGACAAGGAACTGAAGCTCAGAGAGGTTAAATTTTGCATCATTTTACATAGTTAATAAGTGACAGAGCCAGAAAAAGAACCCAGATTTCCTGATTTCTGGCCCAGTTTTCTTTCCACTATGGCATGGTGCCTCATGACACTTATGAGATTAGAGCAAAATTATATTTGTTTAAATGCATGAATAGTGTTGTGAGTCTTTTGATGATTCTTTGTAGAAGGAGTAAGGTCACTATATTTTTATTTTTTTTTTAGCTTTACACTATTAATAAATGAATAATATCCTTTACTTCAAATTAATAAGGTTCTACTAATTTTTTCTTTTAACAATCTGCCTGTAGTTTTGGAAAATACCTTCTTGTCTCTGAATGAATGCATGCATACCTTTGAGTTGCTAGCACTTGAGTTGCTAACCCATTAAATGACAAATCTAAGCAATCGTCTGTCTGGTTAGGTGCACTGGATTGCAAATGTCTTTTGATAGTACTACAGTGGTAGTGTAGGGATTTGCAACTGGCAAGCAGGAACTGAATTGCCATCATTTGGCTTTAGCAGGAGTTAAGTCTTGTCTCCAACATAAGCATGAGCCAAGGTACTGTCTCCTTTTTTCTAATTTTAGTTGGAACCATTGGCACTGATCTTACCTAGACAGACTAGTGTTATTTCTACCCAGCACAATCTGCTGGCATGGGCTCTATTCCAAGCCATGCAGTTGAACTTCTCCCCCTGGTTTACCAACAGAAATACGATTGGATGTAAAGGACAGGACTTTCACCTTTTTTCATTAGTAGGCATCCTTTTAGGCATAGAGATTCTAAGTTTAATTGGTTCAATGAATGACTCAGAGTGAATTGGCTGTTATGACTGAAAATAACAGTGTGATTTAATTGTGGGTCATGAAATAATTACTCCAACATTTTGGTTCTGAGACATGCCTGTTGATATGTTTAACTGCTCAGGGGTGAGAGTAAAGGTGAGAGAAGTGATGTGTGCTTTCTAGCCCTCACCTGTTCTCTACTGGAGCAGATGAGTGTACATTTGTCCTATCATGATCCCTAGTCATGGGCGTTTATCCCTGTTGGCATCTCTCATGACCTCATTCACATTGGCTCCCATTTGCATTCCTTTATCACAGCCCTCAGTGAGACCCCTGCAGACTGTCAGCATTATTCCTCAGCTAACTCTCATACCATGGGGTATCAAGAATGAACATTACAGTCTCTGTAACCTTGACCTTTTTTGCAGCTATACCTGAGCCCTTGGTATGAGATGTCTGCCAGACTGCTACCTCAGAGAGCCACTCGGGAAGCTGGCCACAAATCCTCTTTTTTCTGTCTTATTCCAGCCTCTCCATTCTGGACTTGCCCTGCAGAAGCAGAAATTCAGGGCCCTCACATTAGCGTTTGAGGTCTCTTCTCCCTGGTAACTCTTCCTTCTCCATAAATTAAAAGTGCCTGAAAAACTCAAAATCTTTTGCATGTACAGTGATTTTTCATATGGAAGAGCAGAGGATATTTTTCTTTGGTTCCTTGTGACCCAAATAAGAAAGACTATACACGGAATGGGGAATGTTAACATATCAGATCATTATTTCATATATCATCATGCAGGGAACCCAGTGGTAAATAGAAAAAACACACTGTCCTCATGGGAGTCACATGAGCTCACATGGAGTTTATACTTTTTGTTGTTCTTCAAAACAATAGATACAAACATGTACACAAATAGAGAGCTTCTGATAAACTAGAGAATAAGTTAACATTTTATGAAAAGGAAGGTTCTGAAGTATATATCACATCCTGAAGATCTGGTTGAAAAATAGCAAATTATTATCCAAGTAGAAAAGAATACCATCTATTTAAACCACTTCTCTCTCTCTCTCTTCCTTCCCCCTTCTTTCCTCCCCGCTCTCTCCCTCTCTCCCACTCTACCTCTCTCCCTCACGTTTTTCTCTCCTTTTATTGGATAGTGCTTCTGGTAGAAGGTCTGTATTCTTTATCTGCCACATTCTGGTGCTAACTTTTGCCTTGTTTTTGGACCACGATGAGCTGCTCTCTTATAGTATGGGTGGCCCAATAAGATTAATAATAATGAATAATAGTCATTAAACAGTTAGATCATGGTTTCTGTGGGGTGGATTATGTCATTTAATTATCAGAGCAGCCCTTTGGGAAAATTATCACTATTGTCCTCATTTTACAGATGAGCAAGTCAATGTAAAGAGAGAGCGACAATCTTAGAGCACATGATAAATGGGCAGAGGAGGATTTTATCTGATATGGAATTCTGCATCCCTATCACTTAGGAATTGTATTCAGATTCAAGTAACAGAAATCCAAGTGACAGTAGTTTGAATAAGATGAGTTTGTTTTTATTCCATAATGCAGGAAAATCAGTCTAAGCCAGCAGTTCCACAATGCTGTGAAGCACCAGATTACTTCCACCTTTCCCTTCTACCACATTTAGGGTACATCCTTGGTGTAATCTTGCAAGAGGGCTGGTAGGGCTCTAGCAGGCTAGTTCTAACTCATGTCAAGGCAGGAAGTAGGAGATGCACAAACCAAAGAGTAGAATGGCTGAAGCAGTTTGAGCTATCCTCTTCTAAAAGGTCTACCTCCCAAACCCCGTGACTTTCATTTATATATCAGTGTTATTAGCAGGGTTCTATTTATATGTTTAATTCCTTTATTATTGTGAGGAGAGATTAGGTACCCAGTTAGTATTCTCTGCCACAACTCTTAATCCCCTTTGCACACCACCTTTTCCAGTCTTATTACAAGAATAGGAATAGGGAATTTAAAAAATTATTTTAAATAAGCCATAAATTTTCCTTTGTCTGAGGTTTCCTCTGAAGTCATGCTTATTAAAGCACATGATACACACACACACACACACACACACACACGTCTTTCTTAATGGAAAGCTATCCATCTTGGTAGAATAATTTCTGTAGAATCTTCAGCAGATATTTAGCACAGACCTGCTTATAATGGGTTATTAAATTAATCTAGAAATGAGGAACTGAGATATTACCCAAGTTAGAGAAACTATCAACTGATTAAACCTTGTCTCCACCTTTCAAAATGCTAATTGACAAATGGTTGGTTATTGGAATAGAAATATTTTCTGTAGGATAGGTCATTCTGAGTTATACATTTTTGCCTTCAAGCCTGGTGAAACAAAAATTGCTAATCAGAATATTATCTGTAGGAAGCAGTATGTTTTCAACTTCAAGAAACTAAAATTCCTTGAATTTATTTATTCCTTTATATCCTAATGTTTGAATAAAAACAAGAGGTTTACATTTAAGCAGTGAGAGAGTATTGGTTAAAGATTGCAGTAAAATATGGCATACAGCTTCTTTACTCAATCAACCTTTCTTTGACAAAAACTTACCTTTTTCTTCTCTGTTACCTCAGTTTCTCCATTTAGAAACACTGTTATATGTGAATTACCTCCTTGTGGAGTTTATTTCAGTAAAATATATTGCAATAGAATGATAATTCACAGGAATTCTGACTAACAATTCTGTTCTCTTTTAACCCATCTATAGTACACATTGTTTTATCATGTCCTTGTGAATGTGCTTAATAGATAATATTGTTTCAATAACACATTGACCTTCAGCTGCTTTATATATAAGAACCACATGCTTCAAAGCAGATAGTGCAAGCCAGACTAAACCAAGTAAATATTTTTTAATGTCTTTATATATGGAACATACGTAAACTATTAGGTAAACTATACCCACTCCGGGATATTTATTAGGAGTTCTAAGTTTGTTCTTAACAAATGCTAACATCAATGTATTTTCTAATTGAGAATGTTCGTTAGTTGAATTATTTTTAAACAAGGATTTATAGACTTTTAACATTGAAAGCAATTCTTTATTTCTTGTCAATTTGGCTTACCTCCATAAGAGGAAATTAGGGGATTCAGTGAATATAGACTAGAGAGGGAAGCAGTTTGGATTACTTAGGTTCATAACTTCCTGTCTTATTCAGTAACTGTGTTTAATTTTAATTAGACAGGTATATTGAGTTATCCTCCTTCTCTTTTCCAGTTTTAAAGTTGCCAAAGATTGCTATATGCACAAAGTAAGTATGTATAGAAAAGCTAATTAATAAAACAATCTTTTGCTCTAATTATTTGACTAATTCACATGAAAGTATTAAATAGGCCTTGATTAGTTGGATAATTGTCTCAGTTCTTAGTTTGTATATTGAAAACATGGCCTTAGACCATTACTAAGAATTTTTCAGCAGCAGGAAGTGAACTGAATTTATTTAAAAATGGTGGCTATAAACAACTTGGTAATTTCCAGAAATGTGAATTTGTTTTTAAAAGACAACTTATCTAATATAATATTTTATATGGTTATGCTTTCCATCAATACTCATGATGTGACCACATAAAACTTGCCTAGTGTCATTTTCCATAAGACAATTTATTTTAGACCAACTAGTAGACAATTGCTTTGCGTTTTGGAGATAAGGATCACTTAATATTTATAATTCCCCAAAACATAACATTAGAGCCTGTATCATGCCCATTTCTAATGCCGGTCTTTTGCTATAGCTGAATCTTGACATCAACCCTACTATCTAAGGAATCTCAGCCTTCTTTTCTATTCCATGAACTGTAGTTGACAAAAGGATTTCTAAAAAGATAATTGTATTGATTAATTCAATTTCTGGGTTGAGCATAAGGTTGTAAATTGGAGATCACTCATAGAAATTGAATACAAAGGGAAAAAAATCTTTTTAAGTCTTTTTTTTCTGGTGTTATTGAATGATTTATTCTGAACTCCTAAAAGCTTTCCAACCTCACAGAGCTTCAATAAACTTCTAATGGAGTCCTGAATGCCAGCTCTATTTTTGTTGTTTGTACAGTAGGTGGGAAAAACCTTTAGCTAGTAGGAATGAGTCCTTTTTTTATTATTGACAAACTCATGGACTAACACTTAGACTTTTAATATTTTAGTAAAAAGTTTTCTGATGAAACCTATACATATATTTATACAAGTTTATCTATATATTAATATATTGTTCCTGAAGTGTAAGTGTACAGTATATCAATATTTTTAATCAAACCCAATTTTATGTATACATATGCAAGTAAATACTTCCACCTGTGCATGTATAGTGTCCATATTTATTATATGTTAGCTGGTTGAGTGTTTCATTAGATAATAGGTTCTAATGCCAAACGGTTTTATCGCATTCTATCGTCCCCAATAGAGTATGATAAAGTGTCTTTTACACAATGGATGCTAAATGAATCATTGTAGTGAATGGTGACCAAAGGAATACACATTTAATCAGAGAAAAATATGTCATTTGATTTTGATACAGGTAGATGGGAAAGATGTCACTTAAGGAAAATCCCCTTTCTTGTCAATTAGTACTGTTTTATGCTTATCTACTTAGATGGAAGCTAAGCTCTGCCACTTTTATATAGTTTTATTTATAATTGTGAACACATCGAACCACATGAGGCCATCAATCAGTAAGAGATGAGGGCCCAACAGAATTATTTCTGTAGGTGGCCAATTTTTTTTCAATCAAGGACAGCTGAAAGGTCATGATTAAAACAGTGATTTTCTTGAAATTGTAAGTAACTGTTAGTGACTGTTTTGCACAAAGATGTCAAAACTACTTTTTCTTCTAAAAAAGAAAATTATAAGCTCTAAAATGTTGGCAGTTTCCAAATTTCACTTGCACTACTGTAATGTATTTTAATTACTGCTCTTTAGTCAGTTTCTTAAAAAAATATGAGGCAAAAATAAGTTAGTGTGATAGTAAGCATCCATGGATTAAACAATAGGCATCTAATGCCTTGCCAATAGGTGTATCTTCATTACCCAATATTAGCCAAGTAGAAGGATTTAACAATTTTCACCTAAGGAGTATTCATAGCATTCATTCATAATTCTATAGAGAGATGAGGAATGATATCACCGTGTATTTCTATTAAAATATGGCAGTGATACTTGAGATGTTTAAGTAATTTGCTTAACCTGGACCAGTTAGCAAAGGCATTCAAGGATAATGCATGTTGCTAGCAAATTCTGTATGTAGGTGGTCCTTTATTCTCTGAGTCAGAATTGACTCCCATCCCTGGATAGTGGCAGGGAAGACTAACTGCTGGTTGTCATCATCTTTCAGATGAGGTGTGGACATGAAGTCCTGACCATTTGTAGTCATTAAAGATTCCTCAGAACCTGTAGCAAGAAGGGTTTTAACCACAGTGTCCTGGTCAGTTTCCAAATCAGATAATTACATTCTGCCTCCTAATGTCTTCCTGCAGGTTTTGTTTTTGTTTATTTGTTTGTTTGGGGTTTTTATTGTTTTCCTTGATTGGCTATAAGGAAGCTGTAGTTTTTCAGGTGCATCTGTCCTTGGTTTTAAGCTGTCGTGTGCTTTTAAAAATCTTCTTCAGACTATACTCAAAGAGAACTGAAGAATTTTGTTAGATTCGTATTATGTTAGCCTGTGTTAATAATTTGTTTTCCATAGTTTATAATCTTTTTTAGTTTAATTTTTTAAGTATACACATGAAGGAGCAAATGAAAAGAAATAATGGCAGGAGGAGCAGAGCTATGGTGGCAGACATGGACTGCTATTTGAGGTACGGTCCCAGTGCACCTGCTGCTCCCTTTTACCTTGAAGAAAGACACTGGAAGGCATAGAAGATAAATTACTCTTGCTGGGTTAAAGGCGGGATCACAGGAGAATATGCAATGTTCATGTAGAGTTGAAAACTGGTAAAGTTCCATTCAAGCCCAAGAATAACGTGGTTCATTTCCATGTTATACATCAATCTTTTTTCCCATTGATAAGCATGTTAAATTTAGATTTGTAAGGCAGAAGGATATGTATCTGATTTCAAGAGCAATATTTTGATATGTCATAATTTTGATGGCCATGTTTTGAATTAGATATTTCACTCATGATTATGTTTTATAATCTACAGGAAGATAAAATTCTATCAAATCAACATTTATTGGAAGCCAATCATATTAAGAGAACTTCATTTGATACATTACTCTTGAAGATATTTTATTTGGTTAAAAAAAAAAGCCTGTACCAAGTATCCTATTATATTTCTATTGGGTTGAAAGTGATTTTTTAGCTTTGTTTTTATTTTATTTATTCAACAAGAAAGATGGTAAAACAAAATTCAAAGTAATTTAGACCAAACTCAAGCATAAATTTTATCCATTAATCTTAAAACCTGCCCTGCCAACAGCATTATATAGTGGGGAAGCAGAAACTCGTGTGTCAAAAGAGCTGGCTTTTTTTTTTCCTTTTTCCTTTTTCTTTTCTTTTTTCTTTTTTTAATGCTGACTCTTACAAACTGTCATTTTCAAATGGGAAAGTTGCTTAGCTTCCCTGTCCTAGTTTTTTCATTGTGAACAGGAATGATTCTAAGATTTTTTTTGACCTACCCCCTTAAAGAGTTTTAAACAAATGGTAGAAAATTAGTTTTTTAAAGTAATTTATCTTTTATCAGACTGATTTTACAGATAATCTTCAATTTGAAATTACTCTTCATAGGTTTTCTGGAATCTTAGCTTGAAATTAAATCTGTTCTGTGTTCTATATGATAGAGCTTTTTTCTTCTCTAATATCACAAGACTTTAAATTTTTTCTTTCCAATACTGGGTAGTTTTGCTTTTTCTCTAATTCATCTTTTTACCATATTCAGAACACATATGATGGAAAAAGAAGACTTTACCCTTTCTCTGTCATGCCTAGTTAATCTGAAAATTCCTATACCTGACAGAATCAAATCCCAGTTGTTGTAAGTACTATGGAAGGCTGAAAACTGAGTAATGGAGAAAATGACTAACCAGGACTAGACTGCTAGAACAGATCTTAGCAATATGAAGAAGCTCATACGTAAAAAGCATCAGATAATTGCATTGTAGGAACATATCTTTTCAAACAGATGCTGAATGTCTAGCTATGGGCAGTGGGGATTTTCCAGGGAATAGGGGTGGAGTACCATGACTAGAAACTACATCAACAGATAGCAAGAAGCAATCAAACTGATAAACTGGACTTGAGCAACAGAGAGACTTGGCAGAAGTGGTAGAGACTAAATTTTCAACCAAGATTAAAAACCTGATGACAAGGACCTGAAGTAAAAATTACAGAAACTAAGTGTGGACTCAGTAAGGGAGCAAAACACAAAAATTAAGTTACTGAAACTTACTGAAGTCTACCTGACTTTGGGACTAGACAGTGAAGTAACTCATATCTTGCTCTAAGGTCTTTGGTTTTCTTACTCTAAGGTCTTCTAATGGCCACCTCCTATCTCACTCCCAAGTTTACACAAGGCAGGAGAAGGGAGAACTTTTATACATTTGGAGAACATGATCTTCATTCCCTTCTCTCTTTTTATTTTTTCATGTTTATGTCAATCCAAGGAAGATTATTTCCTACCTTATGTGGTTCTGTTTTCTCTCAACCATCAGCTTTCTCTACTTGAAGTTTTTGTAACCTGTGTACAAAAGTTACACCCAAATTCATTGTTTTAAGACACATTTCAGCACATTTTAACATATGAGATTGGGATGCATCTTAAATCAATGGTGTGCCATAATTTAATTGCCAGAGTATTTTTTCTCAATACATAAAATATTGGGTTGTTCCCAAATAAATGTCATCTTGGATGAAATACAAAGCTTATCTAACTAAGAGTCTATTGCTGCCAGCAATGGCTTCATATAGAGTCTGAATCATTAGACTCAAGAATGTTTATAGTGTTCCATGATGTCACTGACATTAACTATCATTGGGGTTTGATAGAGGCCCAGTAGTTCATAAAATTCCTGAGTATCTAAACCATCTTTCCCCATCTTGCCACACTCTAATTACAGAGAAAGGAAGAAATCACAGATGGCTCTCCTAAAGAGGAGACTCCTATACAAGTTTATAAGAACTATTTTGTGTCATGTGTAGGAATGCATTTATTACATCTGACCATTCGTCTAATAGAATTCTTTTGAGTCTGAGTTTAGATAATCTGTCTTCTCCATTTATATACATACATACATACATATACATATACATATATATGTATATATATACACACACATATATATGTATATATATACACACACATATATATGTGTGTGTGTGTGTAATGAACACAGGATCCCCGTTCTTTGGTGAATTCTTTCCCAGTCAGGAACCTCTGGGGGTAACCTTCATATATTTTTACAATTCTTCTCAGTTTCCTGAAACTGGAGTTTAACTTTAAGTTTTCAATATTGACTTCTTTGGTCGTAATATCCTCCCCAAACTCTCATCTTTGTTTAAAAGGAACACAAACTTGAACTAGGATGTTTGAGTAACATGGAACTTTTTTATTTTTCTAATTGCCTATCTGAAAGGAAATAGATGCTTGCAAAGTAATTTATGTCATCGCTTAAATTTTTCTTTTAAATTAATGTACCTTTCCTTTGTCATAAATAAAAGCCCTTCTTCTCTTATTGTAAGAGCTATAAGATATCTCCCATGGTAAGCTTAATATATGGAATGTGTCCCAATATTGAATCTTAACATTTGGTCAAAGTCTTGATTTCATGGTTTTATATAGCATATATACATAAAATTTTTCACATAAAGTTTTTATAGGAAGAAAATAGTGGGTAGGGCCAAATAGAAAAGAAAATAAACTATAACTTTACTTGAAAAATGAAATGAAAAGATTGTGGATAAGAACTAGAATCTATAGACTAAAAGAGAATAGCTATTTACAATAAAGAACTATGAACTTGGATAGACTGCTTTCCCCTCAGAAACAAAGCCTCATTTGAAAGCAATATTAAGCTTCTATTGAGGGAGAATTAGATGTTAGAATGAGACCTGATAGGTGAGAAGTGGAAGCTATCTGCTCACTTAGCACTGCATTTATAGTTGCTGCAGTGGTAGAAATGATATTTTAAATCACCCATTGACTGCACCCCAAGGAAGAGTATGTATTCTAAGTATCTCTGATTACATTAATGTGAAAAAAAAAAAGCTTTTACCAAAAAAGAAAGAAAGAAAGAAAGATCATAGTTTCAAATTTATGAACTTACAAAAATGAGTGAGGGGTTTCATTTGTTTGTTTTTAATGTGGATAGATCTCTGGATTTTAGGTCTTTGAACTACTAGAGAACAAGCAGGTTCATGTTTGTTTTACTCTTGTGATACATTTCAGTGGTTAGAAGTCAGGGAGATACTTTGGATGCTGAATGTCTGCATTATCAAGGGAGTTCAAGGTCTACCAGCCATTTGAAAACCCTACTGAAGAAGTTTCCAGTGATTGGTAATAAGTGAGTGGAAGCTTTGAGACACATATGGGGAAAAGTTATTATAGCAAAAATGAGTTGTAATGTGGTACTTGACTTATGGTAGTCATTCAGTTTAGGATTTCTATCCTTGTAGATAATGTTTTCTGATGGAATACATCTTAAACAATATCATCAAAGGTAATGGAATATCATTTTTAACAAACCATTTTTGGAAATTGCTTTCCTATAACTATACATCTTCATTAGAAGAGAATGTCGGTCATTGTCACCTTTTACTGGAAGCATTTTATTAATCACTTAGCTGGTTCCTCTACCTCCAGGATCTTCCTATGGTATCTGTTGCACAAACTACAAATTGATTAGTCTTTTTAAATCATGGCTCTGGTCCTGTTACTCCCCTGCTCGAAAATGGTAATGGCTCCCTGAATAACCAGCTGAATCATTTCTGAGCTTATTAGCTTGATGATATTCAATACCCTGTGTGCTCAGGGCCTGTCCTTGATGCTGTAGCAACTATTAGCTACCCTTTAATGCCTAGTCTAAATGTCTTCCACTTTATAAAATCTTCACATGTTGTTTTGGAAATAGTATCTTCTTTTTTCATTTTTAAATATTAAATAAATATTTGTTGTTGGACTCATCTTGTTTCTGCATGCAATCTATATATAATAGAAGCATATATAGTTGCTATTCTTTGTAATAGTTGCTATTACAAAGAATAGAAATACATTGGATTTATTGTTGATGACACTAATGTATAAATATCTCAAAGTACTGATTATTCGGAGAGTTCTTTGTCACTTGTGGATTTTCCAAAACTTTGCTTTTTTTTTTTTTTTTTTTGCTTCATCTTCATGCTGCTTAACTCAAACTTTTTGCCTTATTCATTTGAATACTAATTTAGGAAATACACAGGAAGAAATAAAGTACTCAAATCACTTGAAAAGAAAAGAGAGAAATTCAGTTTTTGTTCTCTCCTTGATCAGAACTATAATTCTTTGTAAGCAATCCAATAAAACTTCTCATTGAGTTGCGCTTGTGTTTCCTTTGAGTTCAAATTTTCAGCCTACCATCGGTAGATTAAAAATCCATTAAAAGCTATAAAAGCAGCAGAAGTTACATTTTCCTTTTGCTGTAGTAAAGATTTTCTAAAAGATTTTACATTAAAATTTCATTGCTAAGTAGTGATATTAATAGGCCATTTTAAAATCAAACTTGGCTTGTCCTTAAGGCATGGAAGACTGCACAAAGAGGAGCTTCCTATATTCCACGAGGTTGCATTTTGGACAGATGAGTGAGATACAGTTGATTTTTTTCTCATGTCAGAAAGAAAATGTTAGACTTCATTAACAAACAACAGACAATCTGAAGGATAAGTGGTAATGAGGAGATGGTGGCAAAAAAAAAAAAAAAAACATGCTAGGAAGGAGTGATGATAATGGATTCAGAGAAAGAGTGCCCAAGTAATTGTCCTGTAGTGAGAAAAATAAAACTGGAGAAAGGGTGAAAGGTCAAGGATAGAGATGTAAAATTAAACTAATTTATGGATTAATAGTAACCAAATAATCACAATGTCCAATTTTCTAAAAATGCTCCAAGTACAGAAATGAAAAAAAAAAGTCTTGTCTGCATCTTTTCAAATTAATGCTTTTCTTTGAATGTGATACTTTATGTTTTTTGCTATAAGTTAACATAACATCTTATTATCTTTGCAGATATTTAAGAATTAAATTTATATTGAGATGTCACATGTGTAGCTTAGAAAGCAGAAAGACTTCAGTGTGTTAGAGTTCTGTATTTCTCCGTTTTCCCAGGTAATCTGCCATCATCACATCTTAGGTCAATCAATTACACTAATAAAATATGATTCTATTAAAAAATATTTTCTCTGGAATTATCTTTCTACTAGATGTGAAACCCAATTCTTTTTAGCTACCCAAAGTAAAATTCCCAAATATAATATGATTGGATGGGATTGATTGTTTAATTTTTGAGTCAGACTTGATTTCTATTTAACACTGCTTGAGTCTTTAAAATATCCAAGGCCCAAGGATATGTGAGTTTAATATGAGTCTGCAGTCAGGTCATGACTGTTGGTTCCTCATTGCTGAAACCTGAGAAGGATCCTGGGCAGTTCTACAACTTGAATTTTTTTCTTTATGGAAGCTGAGATCTGGTTTGCTTATACAGATACATCAATCCAGTGATGAAGATAACACAGTCGTGGTAATGGTCATTGTCTTTGCAAGAGAGAAATGTATGATCAGAGAACAGTTATTAAAACATTGCTGAGTAACCATATTCTTATTGCAAAATAGAACAAACAGATCTTGCTTTTGTGTTTCTCCTGTTTTAATGGTGTGGCCTCCTCCTGATCATGCTTAGATTAATTTAGAATCCTCCTCTTTTCCTCTTCTTCCTGATAGTCCTATATAATTGTTTCCAAGTTTTAATGATTCTACTTCCTAGAATTTTTGTTAGAATTTTCCCTTATGTTTAATTTTCTTAAAATATGTTTTCTTATGTTTTCTATAGCAGCATTCCATATTCATTGGAGAAATGCGAGGGCGGGGGAGAGCAAAAAGGAAAATACTATTAAAAATACAACTATACTCTTGCTACTTAGAGAAGATAACTTGTAACATTTTTGGCAGTCTTCCATCTAAAAAAGTAAATTTGTATAATAGTAAAGATATCATTTATGTCTCGTTTTAATAACTGCACAGTATTTATATTTTACTATGTGAACATGGCAGAGTTAAGGCATCAAATTCCTTGTTTGGGGATTTGTTTTTGATTTCTCTTTCCTACTTTCTCTTCCCATTGCCACTTCTAGAGTCAAAGCTCTCATGAAACCTTGCTTAGACTATTTTAATATTAGTTCAAATGATTGTTTATGTCCAATGAATTATCTAATCCTTCCAGAATAAGTAAGTAAGTAAGTAAGTAAGTATAAGTAAATAAATAATAAGCAAGTAGCTCAGAAGACTGTGGTTAAACAAAGGCCCTGATGACTTTGAATTTTCTTCAGAATAAAGTTCACATTTCTTAACATTTATGTAGATTCTTATCTTATTTATTCATCACCTACCTTTTGCTACTTAACCTACATTCACTCACTTCAATCTATTCATGATTCCCTAAATACTTGGCTACTTCAATGTATTCGCTTGTATTGTTTCTAATCTCCAAGAATGCCTTTTACTCTCATTTCTATTTTATAATATCCCACTCATTCTTTAAAGGTAATCTCAAATTCACCTCCCTCCTTCTCTCAGTTAATTAATTGCTCCTTCCTCTGTGCTCCTATTACATTTTGTTGTTGCCCCCAACTATGTCATCTAGTGGAAAGACATGATATTATAAAATAAGAAATATGTGGTCTTCGGACTCTGACAGTTCTAGATGTGAAGGCAAGCTATATCTCTTATAATTTCTCTATTTCAGTTTCATCATTCATTAATTCATTCAACAAATATTAAGTACCTCCTGTGTGCCAGATCCTGTGTGGATCTCTGTAATACAACAAAAAAAATAATATTAATCATGGTAAATATTCGTTATAGAATGCCTGAGTACCAGGCTGTGTTCCAAATGCTTTACTTGCATCAACTCATTTAATCCTCATAATAAGTTCTATACTAACTCCCTTTTAAGAATGACAAAATTATGGTACCAAGAAGTTAAACACAGCTAGTAAATAGCAAAATAAGGGATTTGAACCCAGCTGGTCTGGTTTTAGAATCTGTTCTCATAGTCAATAAGCATTATTGTCTCCCCAGACAGACAAAATTAAACATAGACTCTTCCTCTCTGGAGCTTTCAAGTTAGTGGGAGAGATATACATCAAATAAATAACAGCACAAACAAATATAAAATTATAGTATGGCAAATGCTATGAAGAGGATGTGCACAGTATTGTGAAAAACAGTAATAGATTTTGCATACTTACAGGGGTTATGTTTCCTCACTTTCTTCCTAACAATGTGCCATTGAGCTTAGATCTGAAGGAAAAGTAGGAGTGAACCAGGTAAGGAAAACAGGAACATATGCCCTAGATACAAGAAGCAGTGTGTACCAAAGCTCTGTGGATGGAAGGGATATGGAATGTGGAAGGGACTGAGAACCAGCAATATGACAGGAGAGAAACTGAGGTTGCAGATAGTTGGAATCCAGAATCTTTTAGGCCTTGTGAAATCTAAGCCTTATCTATTCTAGGAGCAATGAGAAGTGATTAAATATTTTCAAAGAGGGGATTTCATGAGCACATTTTCATTGTGTAAAGATCCCTCTGGCTGCAGCATATAGGAGTTTGCAGTAAAGATGACAATATAATACCTGTATAAGGGGAAGTGCGATGACGTATTTAGAAGTGTCTAGCATAGTGTCAGGCTTGTAGTGAGCACTTCATACATGCTGATGTCCTTCTTCATTTGTTATTTTATTCACTAGATCTAATACACGGCTCTGAAAAAAGTAGCAAAACAGTAAATGATTGTTGATTAAAGTTAATAAATCATTATTGTGACTTTTCTTGATGATTTTCAAAACAAGAAACTCTGTGCCTCACAAAGTAGTCCATTGAACAACTTTGTATGTGAGAATGCATTTTCTCAAAGATAACTTCCTTTAATTCTACTTAATTTTGCCTTTTGGACTTGTACAGAATAGATATAAATCCTCTTCTATGATAATCCTTCAAATGCTCGAAAGCGGTTGTTTAACATATTTCTGTCCCAGATCCTTTAGCCACGTAGTATATCAACGAGATTCTGCCTCATTCTGATTGTCACCCTGAAGTCCCTTTCTTTCTTCAGCTGTAGGGCTCAGAATCAAAACAGTCCATGTACACCACCTAGTACAGAAACAGTGAGGCTATTAGAATCTTTACTTGTGGTGACTATCCTAATTAATGCAGCTCAAAATTACATTAACTATTTTGAAAGCAACACAATATGTTAATTCAGTTTGAATTCCCGGTCTACCAAAACCCAGTCTAACAAATGCCTTTCTGCTTGAAACTATATATCTTTTATCCCGTGCTTGTGCCATGGATTGTTTGACCTAGTCTTAGCATCTTCGTATTTATCAATATTAAATTTTAAATTAATCTTTTGGTTGAAATCTTTTTGACTAGTGATTCCATCATTTAGTGTAATAGTTATTTCTCCAATATTTTTGTTTTATGCATGTTTGCATAAACTTTAGCTTTGTTGTTGGTAATACTGTCAAATAAGATAAAGCCCTGAAAATCAGAATCAAATCATTTTGCTGATTCCCTGGTATAATTAAACCTTTTTGAACAAAGACAGTGCAGATAGTATGAAATTATATATTCTGAGTAAAGAATACCAAAAACCACCTAAAGAGTGGTCACTCTGTGTCGGGCACTCTCTTGAGTGCCCTAATACCTTAACTCAATTGATTCTCATGCAGAAAACAATGAAATAAGTACCATTGATATCCACATTTTACAGATGAGGAAATTGAGCCACAGAAGTTAAATTGCTAGAAAGGTGTGGAGTCAGGATTCAAACCCTTGCGGTTTGACACCTGATTTTGTGCCCAAACCACATTGACTGAGGAATCATCCCTTTTTATGTGCTATGGAAAAACAAAGTCAAAATCTTGAAATAATCAGTAAGAATTATTCGGAGATTTTTGAAATTTTGGATTTTTTTCTAATATTCCATGTATTTTGAACTTTATGTTACTTTAAGCTTAAAATAATTCATATACTATGTATTTAAAATGACTTACTGGGTACCTACTCTCTAGTGAGAACATAGATGAGGAAACTCTGACTCAGATAAATTACATGCAGGGACAGCTTAGTTCTTTCCTTATGTTGCACTGGCAACATAATAGCAAATGTAAAATAAACTTAGCTGTGGGGAAACACAGGAAGACCTTTGCAGTCATTCATTGAGTGCAAGAAAACACATGCATACTGTTTTCAATATGTTTTTTTAAATTGTGGCAATATCAGCTGTTTGTGAAATGGAAAGAAAATTAGGATTCAAAATATTTTTTCAGTGGTAGAGTAGTATATAGTTTTATTGGAACATTACAAAAATAGCCTAAGTATGGCCCAAAAGGAATGCATAATCTCCTAGAAAATGAATATAGCAAATATTTATGTGATTGTCTTGTATTTTGGTGCTGGAATATGGTCTTAAATTCTTTGTGGGAGAAATCTCATAATTAATGCAAATTATAATCCTGGTAAATGTGTCACTGTCTCCATAAGAATTAACATTTCGAATTTTGGAGTTTTTTAAATTATATATTCAGGACTTTCCATGAATTATATCTGTATCAATAATCTATCATTAAGATGTGTTGAAGAAAGTTCTACTTTTACTGAAGTATCCTGTAGGTGAATAGAAAAAAATCTCAATAACGTATTTTTTCCTTCTCCTTCATCAACAACAACAAAATCCTAATTTGGACAACTAATATGCTTAAGTATTCTCCGAAAAGAGCTGTAATATATTTGAACTGTTTAGTTGCTCCCACAAATCATTTTGCTTTATAGCTTTGATCCTGAAATATGTGGACTGATGTCTGATTTATGCTCTTGGTCCTTTTTGTAGATAGTTAAGTGTTCTTGCTTAATGTTATTAAATAAGCCCAAAGCTGCAAATGGGCCTCCTCGACTCAGGGCATTTGAAAAAGCCCTTTCCTTTTAAATCACCTACCTTGTCCTTTTGGTTAATTTTACTGTGGTCCACTAATGCCTTTTTGTCCTTTAGGAAAGTATTTGTTCACTGTCATTTTCACTGTCATCTCCTAAAATCGTTTTATCTTAATTTATAACTGTATCTCTAAAAATTGGGGGAACAATGTTCCAAGAAGGTTATTTGACTGCAAAATCTGTTGTGCCTTATAATCTATGGGTTGCCTTCTAATTTATTTCTAAATAGAAGGTACTTCACAGAAAACAAATCTGGTAGCACAAAAAAATAAATAAATAAAAGTTGAATTGTACATACATGGAGCTGAAAACTAAGGAGGTAGTAAACATACCCATGTGAAAACTCTAGACCAGATTTTAAGAAGGCACATATAGAAGGCTATTTTTGAATTATGATCATTCGTTTTATTTTTTCCCACTGAACTTTCAACTATTTACAGTTAAGATTTTATCTTATCTATTTTTCCCTCCCAGAACCTAGAACAATATTCAGTACATTTTAAAAATAGAAAAGCAACAATAATAACATTTAATGCTTTTTAACTGTTTGCTTTGTGCCAGGCAGTAGTCTAGGTTCTTCCCATGTTGTATGTCATCCAACTGTCAGAACAGCTCCACAAGGCAGGCCATAATATGATCCTCAACACATAGGAGGAAATTGAAGCACAGGGAGTTTAGGTTCTTGTTAGTGATCATATAGTAAGTAGAGATGTGTACACTAAAACAATATAAGTAGGTAAAAAGAGAATTCATGCTTGTTATTTCTAAATTTATTAGTTAGCTATATTTTCAGTCATCGATTTAGACATATTCATTTGCCCTGATTATCCTTAGTGAATGTGAATCGAAGCAGGATTGGTTGACAGAATATTGAGCAACAGGTTAAGATGATCATACTTAGTAGACAAGAGCGTGTAACCATTATTAAGTATTGAATTTGCATTTCAGTGGAATCAAATCCAAATAGGGAAGTCAGGTCTTAGAGACCATGTTTAAGATGAATATCTGGTATTGTGAATTTTTGAAAAAACTCCAGTGAGTCCTATAACTGAGAGCAATGCAGCATTCTTTAGTAAGATGCAGTACACCCAGTTTTTTCTACAGCTTTGGAGCATTTTGCTGCCTTTCCAGGTGAGAGGCAGGGGAAGTAGCCAGCTTGTGTTGAGAGCCATGAATATGAAAAATAATTCTCTTTAAACACCAGAATCTCCCTAAAGATAACATGCATATGCTCACACCAAGAAAGACACAGGAGATTTGAGATCTAGAAAATGTCAGATTCACAGTCCCATGAATGAGCCATGAATGAACTAAGTAGAATGGTGGTAAAATTATATCAATTATATTAATTACTTAACTGTTTCCCTATTTCTGCTAGATGAAAGTAGTTGAAAGTCTCATAAGATAATGCACGTATGATGTGACACTAAAGTATAAGGTATAATCATGCGATTTAGAACATATATATATATATATATATATATATATATATATATATAAATGAAGGAAATTTAAATTTGTAACATAAACAATGCTTTAACTTCTACACAGTTTGAATTTATGCTGCATAAAATTTTGGTTGGAAGGAAAGTTTGACGAAGAAACCCGGAGGAATGTTTACTGAGAGAACAGATTAGAGTGGCACAATGATGCCAGCTATAAAAGGGACCTCAGTGCATACCCCACTACTGTGAAGCAATTGCAGACTCTCAGACTGGGCCAAATGGGACACCAAAAGGACTGTCTAGTCACTGCAGGTCTTCAGGATTTAGAGACTAATTTGAAATGCCCTTTAGGAGTGATTGGACCTCTGGAACGAATTCATGTTAACCAAATTAATAAGCAGTTGACCCCTGAAAGCACAGGTTTGAACTGCATGGTCCTCTTATACACGGATTTTTGTCAATGAATACATACAGTACTGTAAATGTATTTTCTTTTCCTTATAATTCTCTTTATTGTAAGAATAGAATATATAATAAACATACCATACAAAATATGTGTTAATGGACTATGTTATTGGTAAGGCTTCTTATCAACAGTAGACTATTAGTTAAGTTTTTGTGAGGTCAAAAGTTATATGTGGAGTTTTGACTGAGTGGGCTGGTTGACATCCCTAACCTCTATGTTGTTCAAGGGTCAACTGTATATAGTTAAGCTAAGACATTTAATTACTAAGATTACTAGAAATCTCAGCAGAAAAGTTTTCTTGACTACTTGTTAATACATTTCTGAAGATTGTTTCAACAACATCAAGGGAGGGTGGAGGCGGGAGGATAGTTTTAAGTGAAGTCACTGGGCTCGGAGGCCTAATATGTCCTCTCCTTTCCTAGAAGATTTGACTTGTTAACTCACTAAATAGACTCAGGTAACTGTCAAGGTAACTTGTCAGAGCAAATTTTCCAGGGAAAATGTTAAAAAAATAAAAAAAAAAGAAAACAGTTCTTCCCCTTTGACTTCTATGCTTTTGGGTTTTCTAGTTACCATTCAGTTATATAAAAAGTGTAAAAATGTTATATGTTTATTAAACTCACAGCTTAATAACTTGCATTAGTTATATTTTAGATTCCTTGATAACATTTGAGAGATTTAATTCAATTTAAGAAGTGCTCTGATATCATTTATATGTTGAAAACACATTTTATCAAGTCTTTTTTTCAAATGATAAAGCTTGTTCATTTTACATTGATTTTTATTTCAGAAGGTGGTATGCTCTGAGATTGTCCTCAAATTCTGTTCCTCTTTGTAGTCTGTCAAAGATGAGACTGGTAGGAAAAATATGGACTTTGAATTTAGGCAGATCTAGTTGAAAACTAGCTAAGTGATCTTAGGAATATTACTTGATCTCATAGTTTCTCCATCTGTAAAACAGAAATAATTACACTTATTTTATAGGGTTGCATATAGTATAATCACTATTATGTAGTAGGTGATAAATAACTTATTGTCCTTTTCTATATATATATAAACTTCAAAGGAAAACAAGATGAAATAAAAACACTAGATATTTTTAACAAAAGACAAGTGTTTTTACCAAAGGGCCAAACTGGCCTATACAGTTATCATTTTAAAATTTACTTTTAAAATAATTGCCGACTTTAAACCTCAATAACTGTCATATAAAAATTTATGTTTCTTACTTTTCTTGAAAAACTATGCCTTCTGAAGAACAGCATCCCATTTCCGGTCAGAATGATAGGCAGAAGCTAAGTAACGGCTGTCCCTTCAGACAGGGAGGGCATTTTCCAAACGACTCACTGCGGGCCCTCCAGACCACTTCAGTCATTCAGATTCCCTCTCTAGGCCTTTGCTTTTGGGACTCCTTCACTACATTATCCTTTTCCTAATAACTCTTCATATCTTGATGTTTTGACCAAAGAGAAACAAATGTATGTGAGTAGAAATGGATATTTGCAGTGCTCAAAGCATTTAAAAAAAAAAAACAACAAAAAAAAACAAGCTCTTGTTTTGCTACTGTCAAATGTGCTCATACTTTCCAAACTGATAACTGACCTAACTCATGATCTGAAGGTGACACTGAATATTTGAAACTAAGACTTCCATGAGTAAACTTTGTTACTTTGGCTCTGGACCACATGGACACCCAGGTAATGGTGTTGAGTGATTACTGTGGACTCTCCAGGTAGTACTCACAGTTTTATTGACCTTGTCTGGGCTGTCCTAAAGTCTAGTGTCAACTAAACACCATTTTAAAAATTAAAGTGCTATGTTAATCTTTGAGATAAGTGACAAAGCTATTTGGGATTGGTTTTCATCTATTATTCTGGAAAGCCTCCCTTTGGGACATGCACATTAAAACACAGTCCTGGGTGATTTATAGAAGGGTCCCCAACTCCTGAGCAATGGACCAGTACCAGGCTGTGGCCTGTGAGGAAGCAGGGCTCAGGGCAGGAGGTAAGCAGTAGACGAGGCAGCAAGCAAAGTTTTGTTTGTATTTACATTCTCTACCCAGCACTAGCATCGCCACTTCACCTCCACCTCAGATCATCAGGCATTAGATTCTCATAGGAGCACTGGTCCCTGGTGCCAAAAAGATTGGGGACATCTGAATGATAGCAATGTATCGTTTGAATAAGAAAGATTCAATAACTGGTTTGACAAGAGTCTAGTGACCCTGCTGAGTGTTATTAATTTTACCATCCTAATAGAATGATGAAAATAGACCTATTGGTTAGCCCTTAGTCTAAAATTGTGTGCCATTATCTACATGAACAATATCTTAAATATCCTCCCAGAAAATACTTAAAGAAGGAGGTGAGCACAATATAACTTTAATATAGAAACAAACAACCATTAAATATGGAAATAGTAGCATGATTACAAATCCAAAATGTAGAATATGTGGAGGAGAAAATTTTGGAGACAAACCTTGAGTTCTGTTTCTAGAGAATTCTGACATCCCTTGTAATCATAAAGTATCACCATGAATTTGACAAAATATTATATTTACATTTTCTAGGGTCTCTATCATGATTTTTTCTGAGTGTACCCTCTAAATAAGACTTAACAATGCAATGGTTAAAAGAGGTCTTTGGAATAAAATTGCCTGCATTTGAAGTCAGGCTTCAACATTCAATAGCAATGGGAACAAAGCAAGTTAGTGACCCTCTAGATTATTTACTTTCCTAGGATAAAAAAAAAAAATAGAGTAATGATAGCACCTCCCTAATAATGTTAGAATAATAAAGGGTGATAAGTTCTGAGCCCACAGAAAAGTCTAAGGCATTTTAGTTTTTACTATTACTTACCTTGGTCTAAGATGTGCTTCAAGTACATCACAGGTTTGAGGAATAAGGTGTTCTGTTATTATTCCATCTAGTTACCAAATCTAAACCAAATTGAGGAAAACAAAACTCAGCTGGGCTGCTCTGAATGTAGTGTGAAGTGTTATAAATTATCACATCCAAAAGCAACAGTTTGGTCTGTTAGTTGACAAGTAATCATCAGAAATTAGCTGTTTATCTGTAGCCTGAAACTGCAAATACAAATGCCAGGGAAAAGGCACCTCAAAGTGTTAGGAAAGATGGAGGAGTCAAAAATATGAGATACCTAGGACATTTAAGTCCAAAGTTACCTTGGACTCTGCTTCTCTATCCTATTTCTGGCCCAGTGTAGTATATCCAATAATATGAGGGAACAGGAAGAGACCTCTCACTGCAGTGATGCTTGGATTCAGCAGTGGACCTTCTTTAAATTCAAACCCCCTGTGATTTCTAGGCTGTACAACATAGACTTATGTGCACCCGCCCTCCAATCCCTTGGTGAGAAATTCGCTCATTTTATCAGGCTCTTAAGCCATAGCAGGGTGTGGATGGCACTGATACCTGGCCAATAATTTAGCTTAAGATGAACCACTGTATGTTTAAGTAATATTTAAAACATACTACTAGTAGTTTTTTCTTCACTCATCTTTAAAGATTTAATTGTGTATGCTTTCCACAGTCAATTTACCCCCACCCCACCTCTTTTTCAGCTTATTTTTATTTTAAGTCCAATTTTTGCCTGTCTGAGGAATCTTGGGATTGTTTTTATGGGACCTGGCAGGCCTTGCCTTTGGAAGAGAAATAAGCTAGCTGTATGATAGAGGGGGCATTTCCTAGGAAAGGGTGTCCAGGATAAGAAACCAGAGGTTCCTAGGAACAAGGTCTGTGACATTAAGGAAGCCTTCTCTAGTGGAAATATTTATTTATTTATTTTAGTATAATCAGCAGATAATGTTAGTGTTTATACCCATTCATAAATTTTTTAATATTATGACAGTTCATATTATGATCTAAGGTACTTGGCCTTCTCACATTGGCTCTAGGGATCTTGAGCTATCTCATAGTGCCCACCAGGGATACACAGAGAGTGAATGTGAAGAAAAGAAATAGATTATATAGATATAGATATAGATGATAGATAGATAGATATAGATAGATAGATAGATAGATAGATAGATCGATAGATAGATAGATAGATAGATAGATAGATGATAGATAGATAGACAGACAGATAGCTTAAGTGCAAAAGACTCTGCACCTTTGCCTCCAATAAGCAAGCACTGTGCTTGCAGTGCAGAACACTGATGGTCTTTCTACCATTATGGAAACAGGGTTTCCCAGGGTACAGTACTGCTTCCAAAGAAATATGATTAACCCAAATCACCATTGTACTTTCTTTGTATGTTCTAGTTTTATTTTGATTTGGGACTGTTTTTCTCCTTTGTGGGGTTCTCCATTTATACAGAACCCAATTATTTACGTCTAATTGAAAAAACCACTTGCAAAACTTCTCAAAAAGTGTTTCTATTATTTGAAAGATGCTAGAGAACCGAACAAAGGGATGCCATGAACACAAACTGTGACATGAAGAGGAAGAATATTTACTTGTCATCCAAAGCATTGAAAATGTAATTCTAAATATAATTAGTAAAAGCCGAGGATATTTTCATCTTTCCTTTAGTTTTAGGACATCTATGTTTGGGGGGTTTTATGTAGGGTCTGCCAAGGAATGCTTCATAATCAGGTAGAAGTCCTTAGTCTCTGATGAAGTATTTCCAGAAGTATGACCTAGTTTAAAAAGGCTGGCTGCAATGCATTTCCTTAGTGTTTCTGCTCTTTTGTTTCTATTAATCTGTAATCATTCATAAATTGCCTGGTGATTCTTATCTCCACAAACTGTGTCTTCTTTTAAGACAGAAATTTATTTCTTCTATGTTTTTGTCCACCCCTGTTCCCCTTTCTTCTTCCTCGCTGATACCTGAAATAGTCCTTTAGCATGGTCCTAAAGACAATCCCCCAGGCTCCTCGCAACTCACCAAGTGATGATAATGTCTGCTAGAATCGACATAGAAAACAAATTGACATATCTGCTAGAAAACAAAGGAGCTCTTTGTAGTGCTTGCAGAGTGGTTCTAGAAAGTTTGGTTAATCTAGAATTCACCTAAAAAGCCTGTCAAGAGTGTATTTCTGGTTCCTGCTTCCCAAGATTCTGAGTCAGTAGGCCTCGGTGGTTCTTGAAAATCTATATTTTTGCATGCTTCTCTAGTGGAACATTGTGTATAGATCAAACATTTCTGGTGTAAATTGAGGGTATATCGCTGATAACTTCCTATTCTTAACTATGACTGAATGTCAGAATTTAAAGTGGATGTTTAAAAAAATGCCTTGTTCTCACATCCAGAAATTCTGATTTATTAGGTTTGGTTTACAGCCTAAGAATTTATGTTAAAAAATTAAAATATTCCCCGCCCCCCCCCTTCCCCACTGTCCTCAACAGAACTCCACAGGTGATTTTTTTTTTTTTCTGTGCAGCCAAGATTGATAACCACTGCCATGGCCCTTAATCTCACCATGTCATTATTTGAATACTCCTCAATGATTACCAGGTAGAAAGCTGGAAAAGGCTGCATTCTTTGTGAATAACTAATACAGGGCAGAAAGGGCCAGATTATCAGCTTCCCCTCATTTATACATTGATTAGGCCTCAAAATATGACAGGCTGGACTTAATTGTTAAGAAAAGAGTAAATGAGACTAGTAGATAGCTGGAGAATAGAGACCTTTAGTTTGTGCCGTAAGTGTCACATCAATCTGCCCAGTTAAGTGATTAAAGGAGAGGCTCTGAACTGCATAGGGAACCAGTTCCTGATTTGTTCAGGGTCATGAGCAATGGCTCGAAACCATCTTGTTTGCAGATATTCCTTTCATGTTATTAGGCTGTCAGTTGACAGACTTTGCAAGATTTATGGCTCAAAACTCAAGTGTCCACATGTGTGTGAGAGAGTGGGATAGTGAGATGGGTTAGATGAGGTGAAAGGAGAGGAAAGCCAGTGCCTGAGTGTTACACCAGCCTTTGAGATTCAGCCTCACAACCCCTCTCTTTCTCCTCCTGGTTTTTTGTTTTTGTTTTTGTTTTTGTTTTTGTCACTCTCATCCAGGTAGACCTTATTTTCTAGTTTCTGAAATTTCTGCTATAGAAAATTAAAATAGAAAGTGAGACTTCAAAGGGAAGCACCTAATTTTTATGAAAAGATTCCTAGGGTACTTTTAATAAAGTCCTATTGAGGATGTAATAATACAGATTTAGGGTCCCTGTGCCCAGCAATTGATGACATTTCTCGTTCTCTTGAAAAAACTGTGTTTCACAACATAATGAACTATATTTTTTGGACCTGTTTGCTTCTTTCTGACTTATTTGAATGGAAATTCTTGATATTTAAGAATTTCTCTTCACAGTAGGAACAGTAACCTCCTGCACCTTTCTGCGTTTTCCTCAAAACATTTTTCTCTTTCCTGCAAGAGGGAACTTGTCTATTTCTGTGAACTCCACCTTCACTTCCTCCATTCCAAAGTGAAACTTTCTAAAGGAAATGTAGCCATGTTAGTCACCTACCTGAAACCCTTCTGCGATTCTCCTGGGTGTACTAACTCCAAACTTAGAACAGCCTGCAAGGCTTGTTCGGAACCTAGAACTTGTTCTCATTCATGATCTCTAAACCTGTTTACACACACACACAAGAGTTTTCCAGTAAATAGTTGTCATTCCTCAAAATGCCATGTTCTCATGTTCTATGTCTATCCACATTCTCTTCTTTTTGCTTAGAGGTATCATTCTCTTCAGAAGACCTCAGAAAGGCTAACCCTGACTTCAGACCCAACTTAAATACCACTTTCCCCATAAAAATAGAAATGCTCTCCTTTAATCAGAGCATGTCAGGGGTCCCTTCTTTGTGTGTATACTCTCACTACTAAACACGGGGCATTATCATTGCGTTATATGGTTTGTGTCCTCCAGAGATGGTATTTGAAAGCAGGTTCAGTGTCTTACTTGTTTTTCTCTATTGCCTCATAAAATGCTGAGGAAATAATAATCAAACTTTTAAAATGTCTATTGGCTGATAAAATAAAAGGAAAAAAATGACAACTAAAATCAATACTAGGGATTGCCTAAAAATAGTTTTTGGGGGAGGAGGAAAGGGCTTACCAGTACATATATATGGGGAATAAACTATCAAATTTCAATTTTGTCCTGCTTCTAGGACACCATAATTTAATAATAAAACTTAGCAAGGACCACTGTGTTCTGGAACCCCACTGAACCGAGCAGAGCTGGATATGGTGCTTCAGTAGGATAGTGTTTGCCAAACCCTGTTTCTTCATTACAGTACCTTGACAAAAAGCTTCTCATTAGGGGCATCCCAATATGCTGTGTCTTCTGAATCCAGAGCAACACTATGGCTAATAGATTAACTCCACAATTGAAAGTCAAATTCCATTATTTTTGATAATTGGGAAGAGTATTTTGTACATCTTTATTCCTAATATATAAATTGGTAATTTATGTATTAAAAACCCAGAGAGATACTTTAAGTGCAAACTAAGTAGTATCAATCTTCATTGATTTTCAAGTTTTATCACTTATTTTCAAATGTGTGCATGTGTGGGAAGATAGGTTTAGAGGGGCTGAGAAATTATACCAGAAAAACTACATGTGGCAGGGGTCCTAAGAGCAAGTTTTAAGTTTACATCTCCTATTGCTGTGTATGTTCGAAGGTAAAATAAGATTCCCCTCATGTGGGAAAGCAGAGTGACTCTTGCTCTTTCTCCTGGCTTCTTCCCACCTGAGAATGTGTCTCACATGTACTCACAAACGTGGTTCCTGTCCTGTCATGTGGTATTTGCCATGTTTCTCCTCTTTAGCTTTAAAACAGAAATGTCACCTGCCACCCTAGGATCTCCTTGCAATGCAGCACGAGTTCCTTATCCTTGTGCTCATGCTGTCTGTTCTTTCCTGGGCTGCAAAGGAGA
The DNA here is from genome assembly GCA_003508835.1 of Eonycteris spelaea. Classification (NCBI taxonomy): domain Eukaryota; kingdom Metazoa; phylum Chordata; class Mammalia; order Chiroptera; family Pteropodidae; genus Eonycteris; species Eonycteris spelaea. Next base: position 2,817,217 of record PUFA01000053.1, read on the forward strand.
GCAGCCTTATATTTTTTAGTGCTTCCCATGAATTTCATGAAACAGCTCTTTTATTTCATTTTTGTCTTTTTCTTTTCCCAGGATTCTGACATAAGCCCCTGAGAGAAATTGTGGGGTCAGGAAACAATGTTATGCCATATAACCTGCTGTACTTAAAAGTGCCACTCTCCTCTGAAGCTAACTCATTGTCCTTAGACTCAGTTTATGAGCCTCTGTTATTGTTTTCTCCCAGGATACCCTTTGTGGTTCAGGCAAATATACATCTAATGGACAGCCCTCTGGATAACTGGATATGTATGAAATTGGGCAGCCTTGGGACTCTGGGGGTGAGGGTAGTATAACATAACTTAAGGCAGTCAGATCTATAGCTCACTATACATCTATAGTGAAATGTATATAGACAGAGGGTCAGAAGATCCCCACAGTCCTGGAGGGTAGTAATTTGCCCAAGGCTAGAGTTATGCTGCATCTCATTTGACACTCTAATCTATGCGTTCTATACTTTTCATATTTCTCATTTCTTGTCTAACTTCTATCATTAGCCTGGTGCCAGACATACAGTAGGTGTAACATAAATGTTGAATGACTGGATGAATGCTATGTTTATATCAACATCAAATGAATGCTACATTATATGATGCATCAAGATGCTAATTCTGTGGAAACACTGACAATAGTATGCAAGTAAAACTATTGTATATTTTTTGAAATATCCCTATTAAAAACTACTTCCAAGGAACTGATTTTTAAAGACATGACTCAGAGTTTTTATGGTTAGTTTTATAGTTTATGAAGAAGTCTGATAATAATATTGAAATGAATTTATTTTCCTAGAGACTTTAAACGAATATAAAGTTTTCTGTAAGATGTCTCTTTTAGATGCATAAAATTTTAAATAATACATTTTATAAGTCTAGCACCTTATTTTTAAAGTTAGAATATACAAAAGTTGGTAACATTTATGTGTGTTACAATAGAAATGACTTTTATTTACTGGAGAAGGGCTTTTTAATTCTGTGTGATCTTAATTTTTATGCGGTTGTTACTATTCATTATAAAAAAATTTTTTTACTCTTCTCTAAATTTCAGCTTTATTTTTTTAAAGGAGCTTATTTGTCTACATGGGAAATATCATATTATACTGGAGAGTTTTATATTCTCTCTCTCTCATGGAAATTCAGGTTGTAGTAATGTTTATTTGCTGTTATTCGCAGTAGTGATAGCATACGAGGCTCTGAATAAAATATACATATGGATACATTTGCATCCACATACATAAATACATACGCAGGAATGAGTCCCTAGAACCTACAGCCCAATGCCCGCTTGCCCATCTTTTCATAGTTATATAAGATTTTCCTTCCACCTGGGGAGCTTGATTTACAAAATGATGGGAGCTCTTTTATACTTGCTAATTCTATTCTCTATTATATTTCAAAAGGCATCATATTATCTGCCTTGTCCAATTTGCTTCTGTGACTCATTAAAGTGGACTGCTGTGAAGCTAATTTTTCTTGCTCATTTTATTGATATTTTGGGAGAGTGAGATATTTTTCAAGCGGTTCCTGCTCTAGTATATGATTGTAGCAGCTGTCAAAAGAAGGCTTTAAAAACCATCCTCTAAAATAAATAAAAATAAAAGCAGCTTATTTTAGTATCTCTATTGAAATATAAATTACAGATCATTGATATTTTTCTCCACTTTTTTTCAGTTATTTTAACTGAAGATTTTTTTTTAAAGTAAGACAATGCTATGTATTTTTAAAAAGGAAGTAAATGAACATCAACAATAAGAACAGTACCAACTGGGTTTGTAAATGGCTGTAACAGACATTTAATATAAGAGAACAACATAATAAAATGTAGCTTTGTTATTATTTACTACAATAGAAAATAAAGTACAGCAGTGATCAGATTAGCACAATTCCGGATCAATCTAAAAGCTCACTATGGAGGGATAGTTTAATTCTAAAAGCTTAGACTCAATCATTCTTGTCAAATCAGCTACTTTATACATATCTATACTGACATAGAAATAGATATATATGTAATATGTAGTAAATAACTATATAAATAATATATAAAATGGATATACAATATATATCTATATAATGAAATATATAATAAAAGCTATATAAAGTATATGTGCACATTGGAATATGTATTTTAAATAATATATATTTATAAATGTGTAATATATTTTAAGTAATGTATGATGAAATCAGAAAACAGAAATGAAATGATGACAGTGCAAGCAACATCTTTTTTTTTTCCCTAAGAGATGCCAGTCTTGTGCTTTGTCTATGGAGGCAGGTGGTAGGTAAGAGCATGAAGGAGCTGGGAACTGCCAGCTTTTGAACTCTGGCCCTGCTGCTTCCCTTCTCTCTAAGCCTTAGTTTGCCCTTCTGTACACTAGAGATAATTAGAGTGCTTTTCTTAGTAGAGTGTTTTGGGAGCTTAAGTGAATTTATATTTGTAAAGCACTCAGAAAATAGTTCGTGACACATGGTAAGAACTGTATGGTGCTTTTTAAATAAATAAAGATTTCAGTAGCTGGAACTGATCAGAAACAAAATAAATATTGTTTAGCATAACAAGTTACCATTTTTAGTAGAACAGAGAAAATGTATACCTTCTACATATTTACCTAGGATTTAGAATTTTGAGAGAGAAGAAATCGGTTTTTGGAATTTTTCTTGACTAGAAGTCCGAGATTGGAGTGGAGTGTTAGGGAAAGAGTGGGAAGAAAAAGTCATCATTGTAGTACCGGGGCAGGTCCAAAAGGCCTACAGAAGTCACAGTGCTGCTTCTGGTTTTATCAGCTCACAAGCGAACACTGCGTTGAGTTTATCTCTTTCAACCTGCTCCACAGGCCACTAGTTTTACAAATTGTTAATAGATGTGAACCTCTTCAGGTTTCTAAGTGAAATAAGCTTGCCAAACACTAGGTTAAACAAACTTATATAACAGTCTTCAGAGCTTTTTAAGGATTTCAATACTATGAGAAATGCACATATGCATAGAATTCCCAATTTTTTTTTCACCATGATTTCATTCTTTTTAATCATATGGCTATTGTTATCTTCCAAAGGTAGAAGATAGGGCATCAGTAGGAAAATAATAGTTATTTTTTATCCTTCTTATATTACACAGAGAACTGAATAAAACAAAATTAGCTTAGAAAGAAGAAAAAGAACAAAATGTTAATAATAGCTAGCAACTGAATAACATTTTACAGCTTGAACATATTTATATATAATATATTAATTTTTTCAGTAACATATATTTCTTCTGTGTACTGACTTACTAACCCTCTATGTCATTCTCCATCTCCTGAAATCATAAGGAGATGTACACATAAGAACCCAGCCATTCCAATTCCAAGTAAATACCTCCTCTTAAAACACATTGCTTATTAGTTAAAGGACATTCATTGTAATACTGGTTTTTGGAACAAAAAAGAGAAATCATTTGATGTTTATGAATGACAAAATGAGTAAATAATATTCATCCAGACAATACATGATAGTTAAAATGAAGGAACGAGCTCTATGTCAAACAGTATGGATAAATCTTAAAGCATAATCTCAAGTGAAAATAAATAGAAAAATTAAAAAATTAAAATACAATCGAATATTTTAATCACTAGTAAATGGCAATGCAAACGAAGAATTAGTATAGGTAGTGGTGACATGAATATAGTGAGTTAATTGCTCGTAAAAAGTTAGGTCATCTGATCGTTACTCTAAGGCTTAAGAAATTAGGAGAGCTGCAGTTGTATTAATGCTCTCTCCTTCACTGTTTCTAGTGTTGCTCTGCACACCTGAGAATCTCGTTCACCTTTAGGATTTCATTATCATCCTGTGTGCTAATGACACACATTTATATTTCTATTTCACATTTATCTCTCAAATAGTAGGCCTGTATATGTGTTGGCCTGCTAGACAAGTTTACTTGGATATCTCACGAACAACTCAAATGTGACAGGTCCCAAACAATTCTTTATTACATACTACTGCTTTTTCTTTTCACAAACAAACAAACAAACAAGCAAAAATGACCCTTCTTCTTGTATTTTCCATATCTTGCTTACAAATGACACTCACGCTGAAAACCTGGCTGACATTCCCAACTCACTACTCTCCCCCATAAACAATATTATCAAATTCTATCAGTTCTTCCCCTAAATTTTAGGCCGACCTCTCTTTATCTCTTCCCCCACTGCTCCAATTTATTTAGTAATTTTCCCCCCTGGGTTATTGTAATATCTCATTAAATGTCTCCCTGCCTCTAGTCTTGCCATTCTTTTAAAATGTCCTATAGGTGTTTGTCAGTTTTTTCTAAAATCCACATATGCTATCTCTGCTCTCCATAAAATCCTATGATGGTGTTCTTTAATTTTTACAGTGACTCTGAACTCCTTAGCATGACTTCGAAGTCTTCATTGGTTAAACACTGCTTACCCATTTACCTTTTCTCTCTAACCACTCCTGCTTTCTCTTTTTCTTCTTCACTCTCGATTCTGTTAGACTCCAGTCACATCAGCCTGCACATCTTTTCCTATGTGTTTCTGTCTGCCTGCAGTGCCCTCCACAACCCCGGTTCCCTGGTGTACTCCTCCAATTTTTTTTTTTTTATTACTTTAAGAAATACATTTATCTTGTATTTCTTCACAAGGGGGGGGAACTATGCAAAAGAAGTGGCACATACATTTCTACTTACAGATATTTTGATCCATTTAGAATGAAAGCAGTGAAAATGAGTGCACTGAATTTCTAAAAGCAACAATAATATTCATTGCACTAACAAACCTAAATATTCTAGAATAGTCTATGGTATAGATTATAATTTCAGAAAAATGTAGGAATTTTTTATGATTTATGAGATATTTGTAGGATTTGTAAATGCAAACAAGTTATTCTTTCTATTTTTAGGTGTTTGAGGACAAGAACTATGTGTTCATTTTATAAGCTCCATAGTCCATAATCCCACATTTTATTTACCCAAGGCACTGAACAAATGTTTGCTATATTGAGAAACAAGGTTATGTTAAATAATGGGAACATACGATATCATAACATTTTATAAAACACATGATTTTACCTCACAGAAATAATACAAATGTTAACTAGTGTACTCAAAAGGTCTTTGAAATAGCACTTTGAAAGTGTGAATGTTATTATACTTAGGTACTCATAAAGAACTGATGAAGGGAAATAGTATTTGTAAGATAACATAGTTTCCTCTATGCTAAAAGATGATCTATCTAAAAAACCCTCAATTTTGTACTGCTCAGTTATGCTCTCTGTTTTAAAGAATATGACTTTCAAAAACACCTTCTTACTTGTAAAATAACTAGAACAAATCATCATCAGTGCCTTCCAATATTAACACTAAAATTACATCATAGAAAGGAATTATTTTTGAAAGCAGTTTGACAAAATGACATATTAACTACCTTTTACTAATAATTTCTACCATTTAAAGCAGAAATGTGGAGGAGTGTAGCAGTAATATTTTAAGGTAGGAAGCATTCAGATAACACAGTTGGAAAGTGAGCTTAAATATTCTCATCTATTTCCCCGTTTTCACTTTGTTGTCATAAATACTTATAGACACACAAGAGAAATAGTGGTCTGAGAGTTAGCACATTGATAGTGATTTGGTATGAAGCAACTGCTTATTTCCATTCAAGAACATCAGAATAATTAGCAACTGGGAAGAGTGAATTTAATTTACATTCTACCCTTTAACTGATTTTCAGAGGGCATGTAGTTAAATACCAAACAGTATTATTATTTTTCTTCTTGGTAAATAAGTTAAATGATTATTTTAGTTTCATAAGTAAATATTATATTATATGCCTGAGTGAGAAATTAGATAAAAATATATATGTATATTGAAACTTTTTTTTAATTAAAAAGGAAAGCATATATTATTGTAATGCTTAGGTTTGACAGTAATTTAAGGAAGAAAGTTTTAAGTTTATACACTCTGAAGGATGTATGTTTGAACAATAAAACATCATTTACAATTGCTACCGATGGGTATTACTTTTATCTCATAACAGCTAGTGCGTTCTGTGTCATAGAATACACTCTCGTTGTGTGCCAAGGGACTCGTGAAAGGAAATAGAGTGAAAGGTACAAATTTATGGAATATTTCCTCACTAGAGATTATATTCTGAGACCACATGAAGAGAAGGATTAGTTGCCCCATGGGCAAAGATATGTTTATTTTTTGTAATAAACCACTCAAATAGCCTATAACATATTCTATACAATTTAATTTCTATTATATTATTTTTCTTCTATTGAAATAATTTTACCCTGATGAATGATTTCAATCATGTTTGCAATTTTTGTCATTTTTCAAATTGCAGAACCAGGATTTCCTGTGCTTTTCTCTGTCTGGGGATATAGCTAGGGGAGTGGGGAGATAAAGAGATATGGATAAGTGGTAGGTAATAGACAGACAGACAGATGACAGATAGATAAATATCCATATATACATTTTTTAAATCAAGAGAAATTGTAGGACAAAACATTTACTGAACAAGAAGCTAAAGAAAAGATAATTACATCTACCTTTTCATTAACTATCACTAACTTTTCAGAAGAGATTCATTATCCTTATCAGAAAAAATGTTCTAAAGACCCATACTGCATTCACACTCTAGAACTGTTTAGACTGACAGAATCCTTGTATTTTAGGTATTCATAATCCCAACCAGATAGCACTGGCATGAATCTACAAGAGAGAGATTGTACAATAAAGCACAGAATAAATACACACAAGTGAAATTAATTTAGATGGCCTAGATGCAGGAGTGTGATGATGAGTAGACAAAAAGAACATTGCCGAAGTTAAATCTTCTCTTCCTTAATGCTGTTTCTGCAAATAGCTCTGGCACCAAGATCATTGTTATATGGCTACCTCCCAGAACCTGGATCAGAAAGCCTACTGTTTATTAACATAAATGCAGATATGTCTGCAAAGGAGCACTTCAGAATAACAGACCTTCACACTGTGTGACTAGTTTGGCATTTCTTTTCTTTCTTTTTTTTTCTTTTTTTTTTCTTTTTTTTTTTTTTTTTACCATTTGCTCATTTGCTTTATCATTTGCTTTAGGTCATTCCTGAAAGCCCCATTGTGTCATTAACTAGATTACACTATGATCTGAACTTATTTCTTCATATTTAAAAAGCTTTCCAGGGCTACCCTTTTCTGGTTTGCACTTAAGTGAAATTAAAAGTCTGACTGTTAGGTATTGCCTTTAGACCAGCTTCAATAGCTCCTCCAGCGTACATCCTTAGGGTCTCGTTAGGAAGAGGCTCACAGCATGCCTGACACCAGTTAATATTTGCAGAGCTCATTTACCTACATTGGAAACAAACCAAAAAAAGGCCAGACAAATCCTACTGAAGTGAAGAAGGCTGAGGGCATTAATGCCCATCATCTGGGTCACCCTTCTCTATTGGGGGTGAATGACCCAACAGCCAGCGACTCCTTACCTCATCTTAGCTGGATGAGACCTGTTGAAATGTCTTCATGTACCCTTGTTGTTAAAGTTCCCATGGGACAAAATAAGTAACCCATAAACTGGAGAGAAAAAAGGAGTAAGGAAAGGATTCCTTTCCCAAATAAGATTTGTTCTTTACATAAACCTAACCAGAGATTTTATTTTCTAAGAAGATAAAGGATAATTTTCCCACTGTTATATCTCTGCCTTGATGACATTGTTTTTCCTTATTTAGAAATGCAGTGATTTGCAGTTTCTCTGAGAAAACTGGCCAACACATTCTTCATTCCCATTTCTCTTGACTATTTTAAAACTCTATTTTGTGGTATTGTCTGATATATGGCATTTGGCTTAATGTATACATATGGAAGAAATCTGGTGTGAATAATTATGGGTAAAAAGTTCTCAACAATTGAACTCTGTCTTCACATTATATCAAAATTATAAAGGAGTCATCATGTTTGTTCAATTATGAAGATGCTTTTGGTTAAATCTAGATAAGTGTGTTTAAATTATAAGTACTAGTTTATTAATCTTGAAGCATCCTCAACTTTTATATATTGCTGGACTAGCTAGAGAATAGAACAACCTGGTCTGTTTGTTAAAAGTGATCTGGTCTATTGCACTTATTTTAATAAAAGCACACTGGAGACAATGTGTCAAAACTCTTGAACCCTAGTAATGAACCCTAGGTTCAGTATTTTTCTAATGGTTCCTCCCTTTCCTTATCTTTTTTTTTTTTTTTTCTAATACTGTTAAAGGCATAAAGTGTCTTTAAGTATTGCCCAGCAGTTTCATCACCAATGATTTCTATTAAATTTTCATGTAAACCATAAATTTTTCTTCAAAACCATATTTTTGTATTCTTGGGTTGTTTGTGTTATTCTTATTTCTTTAAATGGGAAAAGTTCTTGAATTTGGAATTCTTAGGAAAGAGTGTACACTCATTGTGGGACTGTTGTTACCATTGTACACTGCTCCAGTTGACATTCTGAAGAGCAAAATGTGCCTTTCTCTTTTCCTTGGACCTTCACTAATGACTATGTTTTAATATTTTTTTTGCCAAGTTTATGGATGACAATTTCTATTATTATGAACAATAACTTTTTAAATTGTCAAATTCAATGAAATATAATTAGTAATCACTCTTTTCCTCTTTGCAACATTTGATTCTATTGGGTACATGCAACTGCTTGAAACTCTCATCTCCTCACATTTTATATTACTGCTCCTAAATGGTTTGTGTCCTCCTTATTTGTCCTTCTTAGCTAATGTTCATCAATAGTAAACATGCAGGCCTTGGCACTGACTCTCTAATATTTATACTCTCTGCCTTAGGAAACTAATCCTATGGGTATATTCAGAGAGTTTACCTGTGTAAACTTCAAATGTGAGATGTGAAATATGGCTCATTCCTGCTTGATATAGTAACTATCTTCAAATATTTGATAAAGAGTGGGAGTTAGAAGAGAGCTGAGCAATGCCAAAGCCGAAGACATTTTAAGTATGGTATTTTATTTTATTGTCACAACAGCTGAGACTCAGGTAGAAGTAACTTGCTTGACCAGCATTATGTGGTTAAGCGAAATAAGTGGTATATGTGTAAGACTCAAGACTTTCTAGAAAAGGTCCTGTGTAAGTTGTCTAGAAGTCTACCACTTTCTTTCAAGCAAAAATAAAACTTGGTTTAGGATTACATCTCAGAGTGGGAAGGTTTGGAGTTAAGCCCATCATATTGAATAACCTCATAAAAATAGAATCATCTCTGATTCAACTGTGAAGTGGGGATAATGATACTTATTACAATGAGATAGTCATAATCATTAATGAATGTATATGAAAATGCTATATTAACTCTAAAGCTCTGTTGGTGGAGGACATGTATGCTTATGTGTGTGTGTGTTTATTGTTTGTATCTGGGGCAATATGTATGAATTATCCCTTGGAAAATCATTTTCACAACTTTTCTTTAAAGTACATCATACAGCATATCTTTATTATCTAGAATTTTATATATTAAGCTACTCTTCTCACTAATATTAACATTTAGTCAATTCAGTTTGGGCCATAAAAAATGTAGAGAAGGAAATGCTTCAATGAGATTGAACCTAAGTATCTTAGTCAAAAGTATCCCTTGTGTCTATCCCTTCTCTCTCTCAATGTAACCATGATTTTATTTCATGCCTTTTTTTATCCTGTCATCTTGTCATCCTTAGCTAATTGTCCTTCATCCAGTCACCTTTCTTGTGTCAATCTTCCACACTACCAATGGAATGATCTTTCTAATAACAAAAACCTGACCATATTACCCATTCATTACAAACATCCAGTGCTTCTGCATTGCTTGTAGGATTCAATGAAATGCAATAATAGCTTATAAAGCTCACCTAACCTTTCTGGTCACCTGCTATTTGTCTCCTTTTACTACCCATGCATTGTGATCAGAGTTCAAGAAATATGATGACTTATAGTGATGGTCTTTCCTTTATGTTTTTCCCTTACTCTAGATATTATGATCATTAAAACTTCAAGTTTAACTATATTCAAGTTATTTATTGTATACTTACTTTTCACCACTAAAATTTACCAACCTCTTTCTAAACAGAATAACCTTTGACATTTTTATCATTTCACCATTTTCATATAAGAAAAAAAGTGTCATGTAAACCTGAAGCCTCGATATTTAATTTTTGTCTCTTGATTGAGGGAACAAGGTATATGTCAATAATCAGTAGCTTTGGGTTGTAACTTTTCTAACCATTTTGTAATAGTTATTTATATTAAAACTTTGAATATTGAAAAAAAGAACATTGATTTTTAGAAACTCAGGGATAGGATATCTAAAATTGTTTTTAAAAATTATATAAATTATAAAAATATTATTAAATAATTTATTTATAAATTATCTGTTGTTAAAAACATTGAAGAGAATATACTTTTCTGGCCAAGTACAGTATCCTAAATAATGTTATATCCAGAATTACAGATCTTTGCAGTCTTGTCAGGATCATGTTTCTGTATAATCATTCACCTTGTCAATTACTCAAATATGAGTTTGAATGAGTACAGGGTTAGTTCAAATGATACTGATCCCAGAGTATTCCCTGGAATCTGTTCCTTAAAATAAACTGATAATAAGAGTTTAATATATTATCATATATACTATCTTATAAATTAGGATTAGAGGATGATAAGAAAATATATGGTTTAGAGCTCAGTTAATGAGATGCAGGGTTATTAAGTCATTTCTCTGTCTAATCGATAGTGACTTCATTGAGGGAAATTTATTGAGTTTCAAAACCAAGTGACAGGCTATGCTTGGTGTTGACAGGAATAGGGAAAACACGAGAATCTCAAAGTTGGTAAATCACTGAGTATTTTCTCTTAGAATGAACAAAATAAGTGTTTTACTTAAGATTCAAATTATTTTCAGCAGTCTTCTTTTTTAGGGGGAGATCATTGAATTTGTATTATTTGTGAGGAGAATCTAAAACACAAAAGACAGGGACTCAAGTGATACTCATCTTGTGCCCTTGGGTTTAGCCTGGCACATTGTAATAGTTCACAAAATGTTTGATTAATACATGAATGAATGGTTAAATGCATAAATGGATGGATAGATGGATGAGTGAATGAATAAAGACTTGACCAGAAGTCAGAAAATCAGATATAATAAATGTAAACAATGGTTTACCAAATCCCTATGTACATGACATACCTAAGATATACCACAACACATCATATCCCTTCAAATGAATGTCATTTTTCAAAATTATTACTTTGGTTTGTGAAGGCTACTATTCAAAGTAATTCTGAAAATATTTTGTATTTAATTTTAGAATGATTTTTAAGTTATATAATAAAACAGCCTCAGTGCTTCATTATTTTATAGTAACATCTCAAAAATTTAACCAAATGTATTACCCAAGTGTTCTCACCCAATTCAGTAGACAAAAATGGGCTTATAATGACTTCTAGTCTCAAAAACCACATATGCCATCAGAGGAGTTTTGCTTATTGAGATGTATCCCAAAGAATATGTTGCAGTTTCTGAATGACAATTCCAAAAATGGTTAGAGCAGTAGAATTACTGGAATAAGTTTGCTGTTTCCAAGGAGACTGCTTTGAAGGGGCAAATTTATTTTTGTTTAAAGGATGTTTTTAAAAGTCTCATTAAATTATTGTCCACCTCTCAAAGCTACATTTAATCTGTAAATATTAATGTGATTTGACCTCCTAAGAAAGCTACAAATATGTATCAATGCAAAGTAAAAGAAATACTTTTTCTAAATGCATATTCATTCCAGGTAAATGTGAATTATTTTTTCTGGCCTTTTGGGCAATGATAATTCAGTGTGATTTAGTCTATAAAATATTTCCCTGGATTAAAAAATTCTGAAATTTTAAAGTGTAGTACTAATGGTTTGTCAATTCCAGGAGGATCAAGGATTTTTGTTTCATTGAATAAACATTTTTATTGTGTTAGCTATTGTAGTATAATGCAATGAAATATGCTGCCTTTTCGCCCCCTTTTATGGGAGCGTTATTGTGACCTACATGATAATTAATTTACTAAAATCATTTGAAAGGTTTTGGTTTTTTAAATGTATGAGATTTTTCTTTTAAAAAACGGACCTTGATAAAACCGCCTTTACTTTAATAACTAGTTCACCTTTAACCTGAGTCTTAAAAACTCTCCTTTTTAAAGAGTAGTAAAATAAGTAAGGTATTCTGAACTAGTAAACAATAAAAAAAATTGCATAAACCATCTCACTTTGGAACATTCCATAGTATTATTTAGAATACAGACAAATGAATTATAAAAGAAGAAGAGGTGAAATCTGGTTTATAGATGCTGGAGCCCATGTCCATTGCTGCGTTATTAGTCTATTTATTGCTCCTATGTTAACATATGTTTTTTAATGTAGTAAATATGTGTACTTCACTTAATGTGACAGATGGGTTCAAGGGGAATGACTTAGCTGACGAATTCATTCATCTACATAATAAGAAAGCAGTGTTTGTTAGGTTTCTATCAAGACAGGTCATCTAATAAGAATTCATTTGCAAATCAATTGTTGAAATTCAGAGTACATTTGCCCATAGAAGTACTGTTATGAACTGGATCAGCAACCTACCCGGTGAAATCCAATCTAGATATCTATTTAAAACATTTAGTGATGTCACTTTAGACTTGATAAATTAATCAGCCAGTGAACAAATAAGCATTTAGAGATTAAAAGAAAAAAGATATGACTACTAAGTTATACCCGTTGACATTGAAAGCTGAGAAGAAAGTTGTGACTGTAAGAGTTGCATTTGCTTCTGTGCATTGTTTGATTATTGTTTTAATTAACCTTATAATTTTACAGCATATAATGTTAAATATATTTCACCTATTTTAAACTAAATGCAGAATTTAAATGAGTTATAATAATTTTATACAATTCTAAACATTAATTTAGTTGAATGAAGAATTTTAATGGTTTGGATTTATATTTACTTAATCAAATATTTATATATTTTAAGAAGTTTAAAAATGTTTAACTCTGTACAAGAATGCTAAAATACCATAGAAATGCTAATGAAACAAAAATAGAGATCGAATAGATTATAAAGCTGAAATGAAACTACTATAATGGAAATGGAAGGAGAATACTGAAGTTTAACAAATGGAAATGAGAAGGAAAGTATCATAAGATTAATCAAAGAGAAGTACTGAATGTTAAAGGGAAAAACATTGTCATCATTATGGACAAGCAGAAACGACAGAATATCTTAAAACTTGGAACACAATGGAGAACTTGGATACTGTTTTCATACCATATATACTTCTCATTTTATGTCAGCAAAAACCATTCTTTACAAAAATACATTTTCTCACAAATTTCACCTAATGAACTAGTCCATGGATGGATTTTTAAGTCCCCGGACAGAATTTGATAATACCTTCAGAATCTGATATTTCCTTTTTTATGGGAAACTTATATTATTCTTTAAAAAATTTAGTAATTGAATACATTTACTATTGTATCTAAGAAAAATGTTTTAAAGTTGTTCTTGCAATGGGATTATATTAATACATAAATTAATTGCAAAATATTTTATTAAATGCTAAATTCTGCTAGAATTACACTGGGTATAGCTGGTTTGCTATAGACAACAGATAAATATTAGGAATAATGAATGGCCCCACATAAGTTCTGAGAACTGGTATCGGGGAGGAATGAATTCAGGAGAGCAGGTAGAAGGAGAAAGGGGGAGGATAAATGGCAATGTGTCCTGGTTTCTGAGGTGTGTAGTATTTTAGTTCCTCAGAAGCAGACCACGAGACAAGGATTCATGTGTAAGTTATTTATTGAAGAAGTGCTCCCAGGAGAAATCAGGAAGTGAGTGGAGGGATGCAGGACAGAGAAGGCTGGAAGCCAAGCAGGGTATGATTTCAAGAGAAGTCCTGACCTTGTATTGTGAGGGGCTTGGAATATAAATTATACCTTAGAGTTTTTATCATCTGAAGGCAAAAGATTTAGATTTTCACACAGCCTTACCAGGCAGTCATTGATTGTACAGAGCGTAAGGAGATAAGACACACATTGCCAAGCACCTCCAGGTCCCTGCCTCTATAGTCCAAAGTGCCGAGTAGCCTAAGGGGAGTCCTTAAAAGAAAAATTGCAGGTGCCAATCAGGAGAAACAAAGCCCACGGAAGCTGGGAGCTGGTGCCCAAAAGCACTAAAGAGGGGGTCTGATCTGAGCACCAATAGTGTTTCTAAATAGAATTTCAAAATAGAAGCATCTGCCTTTGTGTTATTCCCCTCTTTTTCTACATTCACTTTCACCTCCCGTAGCCGCTCTTTCCCAGCTTGTTCAAGTACCTGATAACCCTAGGGCTGCTATCCAAGAGCCTGTGTCCAGGCCCAACCTTCTTCCTCAGATTGCTCCATATTTAACCACCTATTCTTTTTCCACATCTGAATGAAAGTCTCATTTTCTTAGCACAGCTCAGCTAAGCATTGAGGAGAGACAGGTTCAAATTCGTGTCCAACTCATATCTTTTGTTTTTAACAGATAGATGTTAACCTGAGTAATTTATTCATAATATTCTAGATAGTTCAAGTGAAGAGAACTTGACATGGACACAGGGAGACGTTTTTCAGCACAGAGGCCACCATGTGAACACGAAGTTACTCTAGATTGCTATTCTTGCTTTCTGTATCTTTGAACCCAATTGTTTTCCTTTTAGCACTTTTCGGGTATTCGTTTTCAAACTAACTGCATGTTGTGATAGTAACATCAGGGAAGCAATGTCCAAAAAGTAGAGGGCTTGATAATAAAAAAAATTTGTAAGATTTTTCAAAATATACAGAATACTTTAACAAATAAACAATAAATGAAAAAAAATCTAATGAAAACATTTTTATCTATCTTAGAATTCATGAATATATTTTTTCTATTCCCTCCACTACTACTAACTGAATTCTCTTATCTTATGTAGGATTAACATACATGTAATTTATTTGTAAGAAACACCTGGAAATATGTATCTGGGGTGTTCATTATATTCATTCTTCAGATATTTATTGAGGAACTTCACTATGAGTACACCCCTCTGAGCAATGCTTAGAGTACAATAATACCTGTTCTCAAGGAGCTGACACTCATTTATATTCAGTTACAAGTTCTTAGCAGAGACAAGGGAGTCATATAAATAATATGAATTTGTTTCTAATTGTAATGGTTAAGATTTACTTCTACAAATAACTTTTGACAAGTTTTAGATTTTTCCTATTTTCAAAATAAAATTTATACTCACTTTTGATATAAAACAACAAATAATACTAATTATATAATAAGATAATATACTAATTATAGTATAATTATAAATTACTATATTATGAAAAATCAGGACAAAGGAAGAGAAACAAAAATACATTTTACCTCATTACCATAATATAACCACTTGAAATGTGTTTTTCCCATTCAAATATTTTATTCTTTATATATATATATATTTTCATATCCGATTTTTTTCACTTTAAAACATAAACATTTTCCTGTTGTTATAAACTCTTCAAAAAATTTTTCAGTGTGTCACAAGCATCTCATTGAATGAGTATTAGACTAACAATTCTCTGATTGTTGGGCAGCTAACTTGTTTACGAAATTTTCTCTTTTGCTCTTTCAAAAAGGGTATCAGCCAGACTTTTAGTGATCAGACTTCTCCACAATATTTGTGTGGAAGGGGCATGAATGTTTTAAAATCCCTTGTTTAGTGAGCCCCTGTAGTACTCTCATGCCCTCCACTCCTGCCAAGTAAAGCCATCTGTTTGAAATAAAACTTCTTATCTCAGGTAGTAGGCCCTAGACAGGACGGATTAGGCTCGGAGCGTCTCACAACCATCTAAAGTCAAGACCTAGATTTGAATATCCCTAAAGTGTTCACACTTTACAGACGTTACCATAGGCCAATATTATCTAGAGCAAAAAGACACCTGTCTCCTTTGAGATCAGGCGGAGAGTTGCTCTTGGGTAGGGTGGAAGTTACTATGGTTCTTGTAGTTTACCAGGAAAATCTAGCTAAAGAGGACTCTCATGAGTTGCTCGCATGAAGGAAAGTGTGGTGAATTGGAGGTGGGGCATTCTGAGCAAGTGCCGAGATTCAGTCTGATGGGCTGAATGTTTCTTCCCAATCTCCTGATTTACTTCCAGTGACTGAGGCTGTCAGGGACTAGGGAGACAAAAGTACTTTGGGGAGAAACACATAAGTATGGGTGTGTGTGCGTATATGTGTATGAATAACATTGTATTTGTTAAGGACCTTACTAGTGCTTTGAAAGTTATAAAATCCCTTATACTTTTCATAAGCTGGGATACTCTCTGGTAGGAATGCAGGGCAACAATTAGTCTTGCGTTGATTTCCACACAGAACTTTCACATATGTTTAAGGTTCTTAGAATCACTTTTGTTTCATCGTCAAGTCACTTTTTGCCATTACTTCAGTGAGGTATGCAAGAAAAAAAGTAAGGTCACAAGGATGCAGGGAAGAAAATGTTGTTTTCTTACATATGTGTGAGAAAAGGATCATAGACATTCTGGTAATGGCCAGGATAAGTGTACTTATTCCAATAGTCTGGGCTTTTCTTGAAAACTGTTTTTAAAAGCACGTACTACTTTGAAACAGCAGTAGGCAGAGTTAAGACCAAATTGTGATGCAATCATCAAGAAAACTGTATTTGTAATATGGTTAATTAAATTTGCTGCAATCTTGAGACAAGCATCCTGTGAGTGTGCCAGTAAATCTGGTCTTGCTTTATCAAACTGAAGGGCACCCCTCCTTCTCCCAGAACAAGTAGCTCATTGCCAGGGGACACACACAGACTGGCAACAATCACTAATATGTTATGAGAGGTTAGATGAGTTTAAATAGAATTCGTCTCTGAACTGAAGGGCAAATTGTAAGAAATTTCTTTGTCTGCTTGGGATGCTGTTAAATTGAAAGCACAATGGGAGGTTTGGTAGAAGCAACAAAGGTTGAAATGATGGCCTGCTGTTTGGAGCAAGCATCCTGGCTTCACCAATGGTCCAGACATCTGCTAACAACAGCCACTCCTTGTCAGGTTCTGCCCCACACAGGGTGCAAGAACACTTTGCACCATTTAACTCATCAGAGTCTTCAAGCTCTATAGTGTGCTCTACATCAAGATCGTTTATGTAATAAAACAGAGCTAATTTAATTAAACATTTCAAAGGAAACATTATTTTAACACTAATTAGATATGATTACAGTTTTTTTTTTTTTCTCTACGCTAGGGCTGAGCTGCACTGAGCATCTTCATTTTGCTTTCTTTGCTAAATTTTGAAACCGCAAGTCTTACCAAATAACACAGTGCCATCCTGTCTCATGGTATTTATTCTAGTATGTTGGCATGTTTGAAAACCTTTACCAAATTTAAGATGATTTAAACAAAGAACAACAGTAACAACAGCATTAAATAGTATGTATTTGTGTTGGTAGAAAAGCATGTTAACATATCCACTTATGGCCTTCTTTGAGACTCTTTAAGGTGATGTTCTATAACTGTCAGGTTGGTACAAGCAAAAAGCATCTCCATTTCACAGGTGAGGAATCCAGGGCAATGATAGCTTAAGCAGGTGTGCAATAAGTCAAGGCTAGATAAGACGTACAGCTTAGAGCTTGCTTTCTGGGGGCATCCTTTACGAACTATCAAAGTACTTTTGCTCAAGGTAGTTAAAACCCACCAGGTAAAAACTTATAAAATGTTCATGAAAGTCATGCTGTGTTGGTAATAAATAGACAGAGGACCTCTTTATTCAATGCCATAGAAAAATGCTATAATATACTTTTAAGTAATTAATGACCTAAAATTTTTTTGAACTCTCAAAAATCTAGTTTTACCTAAGACATGATAACTGATATTTTTATTCATATACATTATATATTAATGGAAGCCTAAAGAAATTTACAAAGATTCAATGTAAGATTTTAGAGTAAAGATATGCCTGTATGTTTGAAAACAAATCAGTCGAAAACCTTTCAGTGATAGACAGAAACTAAGGGTTTAATATTTTTGAATATTTCTTTCAATGAGAGGAGACATTTTCCCAGTTTTTCAATGCTATTTATGATTAAGGATAAGTATAGAAGAATATGTATTAAATGGTGTTATGATAGAATAAATGTCTTTTATGTGGTCTTGAAAAACAGTAGCTTATTTTTTACCTCTTTCTTCAAATTCTGTGAAATTGTACTTTTTTAAGAAAGAGAGAAATTGGTTCTCTGCAGTCCTAATTAAAAAGAACTTCTATGATATGTTTTTCTTTTCGACTTCCAACCCAAGCTTGCGGGCATAGCTATAGCTGGAGAGTATATTGTGTTCATTTTGCTGTTTGAGTAGTTCAGGAAGAAGGATTTGCCTTTCAAACACCAAGCAACTAATGTGATGCCCTCGGGACACTGCTGTCACATCAAGCTTTCTTTAAAACACACACATCATCGTGGTAGTCATCGTTGTCATCATCTTCATCATTACATCGTCTCATCACAAAGTAGCTAAAGTTTTAACTAATATATCAGAGAGAACTTATCCTCAATTATAATTATGCAGTTGTGAGACTATCACTGTGATTTTACCAATAACTCCCAAATAAATGATAGATGATACACTATCTCATTAAGTCAGAATATTTAATTTTTATACAAATTCCAGCGACTGTGTTGGATTTCTTTTTCATTCATTATGTGCACCTTTGTAGATATCTCTAAAGCTTGGAATAGGAAACTAAAGAACAAAAATAATAAATTAGAATATTTCTTTCTCCTCCAGTGAGGTCTCACTCCCAACTTTCCATAACTTTGAACATGGAATCTCTTTTTAATTTTCAGTCTCTTTTGACCTTTACATCTAATACATTAATAAGTTACATATTTTTTCTCTGTGATGTCATACAGTGTTTTTCCTTGCTATTCCACTGAAACCATTTTTATGCAGACCCTCTTCACCTCACTTCAATAATTGCTTTACGAATGTCTTCCTTCCTAATTCTCTTTAAACTCATCTGTCATGCAATTACTGTAATATCTTCCTAAAACAAGGCCTTTGTCACATCGATTGTTTGAAACCTTCCTGCCTTCCCACTGAGTTGCCTTTATCCCCAACCCCGCCACAATCCTATTCTAGACAAGACCCTATATCCTCTCAGTTACAATGCCAGGAAATTGATCCAGCCCTTATTTTACTTAGAGTCTGTGCTTCATGTGAATTGTTGACTACTCTTTCTTTTCAAAATTGTTCTATTGGCGTTTGAGAAAACATTAAGCCAGCTTTTTCTTCATCTTTCTAGCTACCCTATCTTAATCTCCTTTATAACTTCTTCTTCCACTGTCCACCCATTAAATGATGGCTTTCTTATAGGTTTAATTTGACTTTTTTTCCTCTTCTTTGTCAACTATCTTTGAGTAATTTCACCAAAATCAGTAGCTTTGGCTACCACCTAACTGCTGGTAATCACCAATATTTTATTTCTTTAGCCCATAAACTCATTTATTACAACTATTTACTAAATATCTGCTCTTGAAGATACCATGAATATCTCAAGTGCACACTTCCAAATGGATATTGTCTTCCTGACTTCAACCAAAATCTTCTTACTTCTGTTTCTACATTTTCTACATCTTTATGAACGAACCCACTAATTCTGCTTGGATGATTCAGAGCCTAAGAATCTTTTTAGACTGCTTATTATACAAATATTTATTTAGCACCTACTGTCAGCCAGGCTTTTCTTTAGGCATTGAGGATATAGCAGTGGAGTAAATAGACAAAAATCTATACTTGCATGAAGCATATATTCCAATAAAAAAAAACTTGAATATATACATATAGTATATAATGATAATTTCTAATTTATTGGTATATAATTGATATATAATAAACTGAACATGTTTGAAATATACAATTTGCTAAGTAGTGACATAAGACGCCCCGCCAGTGACCATAATCAAGATAATGAATATATCCATTACCCCTCAAAGTTTCTTATATCTCTCTCTATCTGCCTTGTGTCACTATAGATTAGTTTGCATTTTCTAAAACTTAATACAAATAAAATTATATACTATGTACATATTTTTGGTATGATTTTTCACTCACCATAATTATTTAGATTTATTCATGTTCTTATATGTATCAACATTTCATTCTTTGTTATTGGTGAATGATATTCTATTGTATGTATATAAACAATTTGTTTATCCATTCATTTATTGATGTCTGGATTATTTCCATTTTGACTATTACAAATAAGGCTGATATTTGCATTTATATTCATATTTTTAATGGCCATAGTTTTTAATATCTCTGGAGTAAATACTTAGAAATGGAGTGACTAGATCATAGGGCAGATGTATATTTAACTTTTTTAAGAAACTGCTGCTATTTTCTCACTAGTAGGTGAATGAGGTTCATTCCACATACTCACCACCATTTGGTACAGTTGGTCTTTTTAATTTTAGTCATTCTAATAGATACAGTTATATGACAAGGTAGTTTCAATTTATATTTATGTAATGATTAATGATGTTGAGAATATTTTCTTGTCCTTGTTTTCTATATTCCTGTCTTCCTGGTGAAGTGTCTGTTCATATCTCTTGCCATTTTTAATTGTGTTTTTGTGTTCTTATTATTGAGTTTTGAGAGTTCTTTAGATATCCTGGATAAAAATCCTTCATCAAAGTATGATTTGAAAATATTTTCCTGTGGCCTATGACTTGTCTAATTATTCTTTAAAAAGTGTCTTTTGAGAAAAAGCATTTTTTATTTGGATGAAGTCAACTTATTTTTTACTTCTATGAATTATGCTTTTGGTGCTGTATCTAAGAAGTAGTTGCCTAACCCAGAGTCATAATGATTTTCTTCTGTGTGTTCCTCTAGAAATTTTATAGAGTTAGGGTTTGTATTTAGGTCTGTGATTCGTTTTGAGTTAATATTAGAATATGGTACAAGGTGTATATCAAAGCACTTATTTTTCTTAAGGTTATCCAATTGTTCCATCAACAATTTTTTAAAAGATAGTAATTTCTTCATTGAATTTCTGTTTTGCACCTATGTCAAAAATTACTTTTTCATATATCTACAGGTCAATTTCTCAACTCTCTATAATGTTCCATTGATCTTTTTGTCCCTCATTGTACCAATATCATATTATTATTATTTTTTTTAATTACTGTAGCTTCATAAT
Source organism: Eonycteris spelaea (assembly GCA_003508835.1). Lineage (NCBI taxonomy): Eukaryota > Metazoa > Chordata > Mammalia > Chiroptera > Pteropodidae > Eonycteris > Eonycteris spelaea. The sequence continues at coordinate 2,838,495 of PUFA01000053.1, forward strand.
AAGACTTGAATGCAGGTGGGTTAGTACTCCCGATTTTGTATTTTTCCCTGCTCAAAGTTGTGGGGCTATTCCAGGACCTTTGCATTTCATATTAATTTAAGAATAAATTTGTTCATTTCTATAGAAAAGCTTTCTGGGATTTTGGTTAAAATTATGTCAGAATTGTTGTAACCTATAGAATGAGGAGAATTGACATCTTAAAGATGTTGAGTCTTCTAACCAATGATCTACATTTATGTAGATCTTCTTTAATTTACCTCATCAGCGACATCATATTCAGAGTGTAGATCTTACATATTTTTTCAGGTTAATTTCTGCTTTATAATTTTGATGCTATTATATTTGATGCTGTTATATTTTGATGCTATTATATCATTATATTGTGTTTTAAATTTCAATTTCTGAATTTTCATTTTGGTATATGGAATACAATTGATTTTTTGCATTGCTCTTATATTCTGCAGCTCTCTAAACTCGTTAGTTCTAGTAGCTTTATTGTAAATTCAATTAGATTTTCTACATAGACAATTACATTTTCTATGAATAAAGACAGTTTTACTTATTGCTTTCATATTTAACTGTTTTTTATTGCTTTTTCTTGCCTTATTGCACTTCAATACAATCTCCAATACAAAGTTGAATAGAATAATTGAAACCTTGTCTTGTTTCTGATCTTGGGAGGTAGCATTCATTCTTTCATATTTAAGTATTATTCTACCTGTCAGTTTTGTGGATGTTCTTTATCATGTTTAGAAGATTTCTTCCTACTCCTAGTACACTGAGAATTTTCCGAAATAAATGTTGGACTTTATAAATGTTTTTTCTACATCTATTGATATGATTTAGTCTTTTCTTTTTTAGTTTGTTAATATTGTAAATTACATTGACCAATTTTCAAATTTTAAAACAATCTTGTATTCTTGCTGTAAACTCTATTTGAATTCAGTTGGTTAACATTTTAATTATGCTTATATCTATTTTCATGAGTGTTACTGGTCTAAATTGTTCTTGTACATTTTTGTCTAATTTGGTATCAGGGTATGATGGCTTCATAAAATGACTTGAGAAATATTCCCTTCTTTTTAATTTAATGGGAGATTTTGAGTAGAAATTATTCATTTACTCAATGTTTGGTGGAGTTTACCAGTGAAGCAGTCTGGACCTTAGATTTTTATGTATGGAACAGTTTTTCTGTACTACAACTTCATTTTTGTAAGTAGACATAGAGATTCAGGAATGTTCCAAATATCATAGTCATTGATCTCTAATTTAATTTCAAGTGGTAAGGGAACATATGATGTAGGGGTGAATCATTTAAAATTTATTGAGGCTTGTTTTATGGGCTAAATATGAGCTGTCTTTGTAAATGTCCCATATGGACTTTAAAGGATTTGTGTACTCTGCTTTTGTTGAATAAAGTATTCTAGAAATATCAATTAGGTCAAATTGGTTGATAATGTTCTTCAAATCTTCCATCCTTAGTTATTTTCTGTCTACTTTCTATCAATTCTTAAGAGAAATATTTTGAAATTTATGACTATAATAATGGATTTGTCTGTTTTTTGTTTTTTTTTTCAGTTTTATCATTTTAGTTCATGTATTTTGTATGTCTGGTAGCTGGTTCATAAATATTTAGGATCCCTTTCTCCTCTTGATACATTCACCCCTTTATTATAGTGAAACAACCTTCATTTGTGGTTATAGTCTTTCTTCTACCCGATATTAATAAAGCTGTTACAACTTTTTAACATTAATGTTTTCTTGGTATATGTTTTTGTATCCATTTCCTTTTAATTTTTTAGGTCTATATGTTTAAAATGGCTTCTTTTTAGGCAGCCTATAGTTAAGTATTGTTTTTAAATTCACTCCAATATCTCTGTCTTTTAATTGGATATTCAGGCCACTCATATTTAATGTTAGTGTTGACAAGGTTAGGTTTAAATTTGCCTTCTTGCTATTTGTTTTCTACTTGTTCAATTCATCGTTTTACCTTTTTTTCCTTTTAAATATTAATTTAATATTTCTTTATTTTTTATTTCCTCTTTGACATATAAACTATGACTATTTGTTTTTGTGGTTATAGAATTGCTTCAAGATTTATATTCTATACATCTTCAACTAATCATCAACTACCTTTAAGTGACGTTATACCATTTCCCACATAGTATAAAGCATTATAGTATTGTATTTCTATGTTTTCCCCTCCTGGCATTTGTAATATTTTTGTGATATACTTTTTTTCTAGAGATGATGTAAAGTCAACACTATAAAATTATTTTTGTTTCAATTAGCTTTTTAAGTGATTTATACAAATTAGAAAAATATATATAATTTGTCCAGGTAGTTACCGTTTCTGTTCTTTATTCTAATTTGTAGATCCATATTCCCATCTGGAATCATTCATTACCTTTGCTTCAAGGACTTCCTTTAAAATTTTCTATGTGGTGGATCTACTAGTGATAAATTCTTTGGGCTTTTCTATTTGTATTTTATATTTCACCTTTTATTTTCACCAGATCTTCTTGTTGGTATAGACGTCAAGATTATTAGTTGTTTTCCTTCTTCTTTTAGCTTTGTTTATGCTTTTCATTAAATTTGAAATTTTTCTGTCATTATGTCTTCAAATATTGTTTATTATCCCTTAGTTAATATTACTCTGTCTGCACATATATTAGAACATCAGAATGTTCTCTTCCTGGAGTTGTCCCACAACTCACTGATTATTTGTTTATTTAGTGTAGTAATTATTTTGATGTCTTCAAGTTCACTAACATTTTAAAAATTTTATTCTTTGTCTATCATTAATCCCATCCAGTGTATTTTTAATTTTAAACATTATTCTCTTTTCACCCCTGGAAATTGTAATTTCCCTATGTAGAAGGTTAGATGTGGGTATTTTAAAAAATATTTTCCATGTTTTTATTTAATACTTTCCATATTTCCCCTAGATTTTTGAACACGTGGAAGAAATACAGTTAAATAACTGCTAAAATTGCTTTTAATACATATGCTGATTCTAACATCTATACCAATTTGGGATCCATTTTGAGTGATTGATTTTTCTTCTAATTATGGGTCACATTTTCTTTCCTCTTTACATGCCTGGTAATTTTTTTAATCAAATGACAAAATTTGTAACATTTACCTCATTGGATTTTGGATATATCTGTATTCCTATACTCGAGTTTTTGTCTGAGACTCATTTGAATTAGATCAATCCTTATTGGGTCTTGCCCATACGGTTTGTTAGATGCATTAAAACCAATGTTTTTTCTATAGCTAAATTTTCCTACTACTAAGATAGGACACTTTTGAATACTCTAACTGAATTGTAAGTCTTTCCAGGGTGGATGGTAGAATCGGCCTATTCCTAGCCTGTGTGAACTCTAATTTCTGTTTCTTCTCATTATTTTGGGTGGTTCTTTCCCCAGACTTACGTAGTTTTCCCACATATGTACTGGTCAGTGTTCTGCTAAATGCTTGAGAGGGAACCCTGCACACATCTGAGTTCTCTGTGTGGTTCTCACCTCTCAGATAATCATTCCTCTGAACCCAAACTGACCTGTCTTTTTGGACACAATTCTGTCTCCCTAAGTCCCTAACCAATTCTATCTGAGCTCCCCTTTACTGAGCCATTGCCTGAAACTATCTCAAGTTTGAGGCAATCATAGAACTGAATATTTCTTGCTTCTCAAGGATCAATGTCCTTGGTGGCCTGATGTGTAATATTTTTGAAAGCATTGGTTAACATATTGTGTCCATTGATTTTAGCTGTTTGAGGTGCAAGAGTAAATCTGGTCCCTCCTACTCCATCCTCTCCCTAGTATGTGTTTTATTTTTTTTAAATAGATAACTAGACAGAAATAGTAGTAAACAAAAGGTGAGAATCAAAAGTTAATAGGTTTACAAAGATGAGAGGATATCCTTATCAAATGCCCTTTCCAGCAATTTCCGATTAGAGAGAGAAAAAAGGAAATAGAAGAGATGATATCTCTACATACCGCTATTAATACTACTAGCAACAAACCTTCTTTGGACAAAGTCTAGAACATATCTACTATAATCCAAATTTTATACCTCACAGAGGCATGATACATTAGTTCAGGTGTATAGAAATCTTTTCATATCTGGCAGCTCAGTGTTACAATTATCTTCAATTTAAACCCAATCCTAAGAGATGGAATAGAGAAGCAGTTGAAGAGAAGAGAGGCAGTACTGTGTATTTTCCTCCTCCTGGTTTCTTCTCTCTCTGCCCTGTACTAGTAAGCACCTATCTATGTCTTTAATTTCTTCTATTCCTGGGGGAAAATTTCCTGTTGATGGTTATAGTTACTCTTTCAAAATGGAAAAAAAAAAAGACTAGGAAAAAGACATTTTATATATTTCTTAAAATTTGATTCAAAGGAAAGAACATGAAAGGAGGGATATAGAGAAAATGTTGTATAATTTGATCCCAGATATTTTATTATAAAGCATCCTCTAGCAGACTTTTAATGGTTACCTCATTTTGTAATTAAGAATTCCTTTCCATTCACAAAGTTTACGACACCTAAATATAAACATGATTCAACCAGTGATTAATTCAACAGTTTGCATAATTATGTTCCCCAGCCTCCTGAAAATGATACCAACTTGCCTTTTATCAGATATAGACCCTAATAACCCACATTTTTACTACCACCTGTTTACATTGTTACTAGAAGTCTGGGCATATGGCACACTGATGTAGTAGTATAAATAATAAATTATAAAACAGACCAGTTTATAATATTTGAGAAAAAAATATTCTGTTATTCAAATGGATTTTGTAAAGTGCATTTCATCTGTGTTTATTAGGATTAACTTGTATCAGAGAAGGTACATGTCCTTTTTGGACAGCAAGTGTTCTTTCTCGAATTGGCTGAAGGTCATTTGGCTCCAGAAGGATTTTGCCAACCATTTACAGTGCAAGAAACTCTATTGTGAACAAGAGATGGTTTTTGTACTACTATTTTTTTTGTCAAAATCTCTCTATATACCACAGGTAATATTATTAATAAATTTATGTTCTTTTTGTCAACCTTGATAAATGTTTAACTGAAAAAACCTTTTAACTTCCTTCAATATAACTGTCTTCCATTACCCAAGTAGTCCACACCATTTTTTTTTTTCTTAAAACTTCTTGCTGACAGATTTTACTTTGTTTAATAATACTTGGCAACACTTTGGATATAAATATGTTTCACCTGGTAAACTATTTTAATACCAATCTGAATTAAATTATGTAGAAGAAATATTTAAAAAGAGGTTTAAAACATTTCATGTATGACTAGTTTTTTAACAGTAAAGAGAGATGTTTACAGAAAGTACTTAGAGTCATTTATAAAGTTTTGGGAAGGTATGTCTTTTTTTCCCAGGATGTTTATGGTTTTATATTTGTTCTATTTCTTATCTAAAAATACCTAATGCATATGCTCTGTCCTTTCCTCTGAAGCTTTTGAGGATTAGTAATTTTTTTTAAAAAAATATCTGTTTTAAATATATGTGATTGATAGTTATGTGGTACTTGAACTATTAGGATATTTAGTTCAATTTTTTTATAAGTTTAACTGAAAATCTGAAGCTGACTTTAGGCAGTATTAAGCAACCTTAGTTTTTAAAGAGAGATTTTGTTTGCATTTATGCATGCTTTTGAAAAGTAGAACAGTTATTTATTCTTACTTTTTATTAAATGACAACAATGATTTATAGAAGTATAGACATACATTGCTGAGAAGATTCTAAGATCTTTTATCATAAGGTAAAAGAATTTGTTATCTATTTTTATGGTGCAAGTTACTAGGTTTAGTTCCTTTTGTCCCAAAGAGAAAACTCTCAAGCTATCGACTTCTTTGTTAATCTGAACATATATAAAACACCTTATGTTTCAAAACTGAGCTATAAAACAAAAATACATTTAGATTGCAGTACTATCTCAATGATGACAGATTATAAGGGTAAGCATCACCTATGTGACTATTGTTTTTATCTATAAGGGTACATATGGTCAAATCCACATGTCATTTTCCCCAAAATGATTGTTTTTCTCATTTACAGCCTTAATTCATATCACTTCTCTAGGCATGAAATGCTCATCGTGCTTTTATGGAAAAAGCCTTGGCCCATTCACATTTTCTTCCTAACGAAACCTTTGTTTTCTGAACATCGCTTCTTCTCTAATTCTCTACTAACATGCCCAGCCCATTACACTCCCATAGCTTCCCGTCGGTGGTAACATCTGTATGATTCAGATCTGAAATGCCAGCTGACCAGCATTGACCTGTACTATACAACCATTCACTGTTTTGGACACTTTATCCTTGAAAAACCCTTAAGTAATTATGAAACATGCTATAGGTTTTTCTGTATTTTGTCTTTCCAACCAGGGTGAATTTGCTCGTAGAAGTCAAGAAGTAAGCTGTTTATTCAGAAAACAAACCCTAATAAGTGGAATCTATACCATCTCCATAATTACCTAAAGGCAGTAGTGTTTTCTGTTAAGTTTGGATTCTAATTATGGAACACGTATTCATTAGAATCTCTAAAAGAAAGCATTCTCTCATCCAGGCAGAGGGCAGACAGGTAATACACTTGAGTGTCCCCTAAGACTTGCCTTAGAGCTCAATTCTTAGCACCCCACGCAGTTTCCCTAAGGCAAGATTCCATTGGATAAAAAGAATCACTCTTTGAGCTGAATTTGAAATGCTCTGATTTTGAATATGGGCACATAGAGAGCAAATGTTCTCTAACAGGTTAAAAATTATAGTTTGTGTCTTTAAAAATCAAATTGTTCAAAATAGCAAGATAGGTCTGTTTTTTGAAAAACCAACAAACAAAAAACTATTTTCTGGGCTAACTACAGAAACAGCTTCTAAATACATTAAAATATTTTATCCCATTATTTGTTTTGACCAATTGACCACAATATTAAAAATTCAATCATGGAGCAGCTGACAAGTGCAGTTGCCTAATTTTATTTAAGAGTTTTTTTCCTTTTTCCATTTTTCCATCCTGTTAACGCTGCTGCCTGTGCCCAGACAGTAATGGGCTTCTTGTATGCCCACGACTGTTATGATCATGTAAATTTATTGGTGCTTAGAAGAAGCGAGCTATTAAAACATTACAACAGCCATTACAGCCGAGCTCGTGTTGGCTTTCGCTCCCAATGAACATATGCTTCCGAGTGAATGCCTAAACTCTTATTTATGGATTTAATTTAATATGCGGAAAGAATTCAAAATTAAATTTTGTGTCTGCCTCCAGAGAGTGTCAGTGTATAATAACATGGTAATTTTTACACATCTTTATGAGAAATGGGAAAATTAATTCTTTCTGACAAGTTGTAATTATTCGACTTGGAACAGTTGCAGCTGAGCAGTTTGCATGCCTGTTGTCTGGTGTTTCGCAGTGTAAGGGGAAAACTCAGGGATGGAGATATATTGTGCATCTGAGAGTTTCTAATAGCTTCTGACATTTTAGCCTTGCATATTATCAGGGTGCTCTTTAAGGAATCGAGGTATAATCTATTATGTTGCCTGGGACACACACAGTGGCAATAGCTGAAACATCCTACAGCAATTTTTAAAATGGGAGGGCTATCTCCGGGATCATCCTGTAAATGTACATAGTTGAAATTGATCTGACAGATTTTTATGTCCCTTAAGTGTACCTATTATTATCTGTTCTTTCACCTGCATATACTGAGAACAGAAGGTCATTTTGTAAGAATAGGATTTTAGACTTGCATTTTTAAGACTATGTTCAAAATGAAAGTATGTGTTTTCTTACTGTCCTACCAACATGTTTCTCCACTCCTACCCTGCAAACACACAAATGCTTCTGTAATGAATGCCCACTCTCTCCCTGAATCTTTAGATTTGATGTTTAAGTGTTCATGAAAATGTAAGATTAACTTAATGCACAACTAAACCAAAACACCACTGGCTATGTTAGCAAAGAAAATATGGAACATGTTGTATGTGAAGAGATTGTATGTTGATTGACAGGCCAGCCTGGAGGGGAGTGGTGTCATCCCTGTGTGTAGGATCAATATAATCTTTGCAAAATAAATGCAAACTGCGATGTAAGAAAGTGTTAGCAGATGAATATGAGAGAAATTCAATTGTCAAAAGCAAGCACATTTCCTTTTTTTGCTTCGATACTTCTGCTACAGAACACAGGAATAAACAAGTGGGTATGCCTCTGTTCTCTCAGTGCACTAAAACTTATTCCGACATTGTTTTTTTGAGAAGATTTTGCTAAAAGTTTATATTTAAGAATGAGATGTAAATCAGTTACACCCACTAGTGGCCTCCAAAATAGCATGATGCCTTTTGCATGATGCCGAGTTCTCACCAGGTAATTGCATTGCACCTGCACACATTCCTTTCACATTCTATTAGCTACCAAGTTCTCTACTTTCCATCTCAAACTGCCCAGCAATAGGCCACTCGAAGAGATACTACATCTCAGCCCTTGGTGGTAGATTTGATCTTACCTAGTTAAGATGCACAAAGAGCATTATGACCCTGGACGAGGACAACTTTGGACTTTACACATTTTCTTTTTCCTGATCACCGCTGGTATGCTCTCATGTAGTCTCACTCATTCAAAGATAAGATCAAGAAATATAACATTTGTAAATTGGAAATTTATGCGTGATAGCCCATCATGGCTAATGTTAGAAAGCTTTTTTCACAACTCAGTGAATGGCAATTGATATATGACTCCTCCAACCCCCTCCACTTTCATTGCACCTCCTCACCACAGGGTGCGGCAGGATCTCAGGAAAGAAGGTGCCTGGCATAGGTGTGTTACATTACTTTATTAGACCACATATGCCACCCATAATTGTAAATAATGACTGCATTTATTTTGGTGTTTTATTTAACAAATTACCTTTTTTTCTCTATGCACGACAAACTAATCTTTAAAAGCTGGGTTTTGAAAATGAAGATGACTTTGAAATGTAAATAGTACACTTAAATCTTATCTGTTCTTGTAAGACCCAGATATTTTAAAATTCCAGAACTTTATTAGCTCTGTTCGGGAGTGAATGATATTTTTGAAGTGCAGCATGCGATTTTGAGTGTGAACAGATCTAAAAAGATTTTTTATAGCATAATAAACTTATTAAAATTCTAATTTATTTGAGATAGAGTGATGAATGACCAGTTTGAATGCATCAGGTCACACCCATATTAAAAAACAGCAACAACAACAGCAACAACAAAAAACGAACATAAAACAACTTTAGAAGTAAGTAGAAGCAAGGGTCCTTTCCAAAATGGGAATTTGGTGTTAAAGCAGCTTTTAATTTTTTAATAAGTATAGAAAGTATAGAAAGTCATGTGTTTGGAGTATGCTTTCAGGGTCCAGAAAGAGCCTCTGATCAGTCAAAACTGCCCTCCCCACCCCACCCCCACACCCTCAGGTCTGAACCTTAAACACTAGCAGCGCTGGTCAAGCACTCTACATCCCTCACTCATGTAACTCAGTCAACACGACACGTTTATAAGACAGATACTATTATAATCCCCTTTACACAGAGGGAAACTTTTAGGGTTAGAGAGGTTAAGCAATTGTGAACTTAATTGAACTATAAGTTCACATAGGTAGTAATGACTGTAAGTGGTACTTAAACTCACATTTCACTGTAAGATAATCACTTCCTTTAGTTGAAAAGGTCACTTACTCTCTCTATAAGATCGCTATTAAAATAGAACAGATACAGTATGGGAATTTGGACCGCTGCGGATTGGATTGTGGTGAAATGTAAACCCAGGACTCTGCTCCACGGTGTTCTGTCGTGTCCAGATTCCTATACTTGCTTCCCTGGTTCCCTAGGTCTCTTCACATTGCAGTCTTCCCTGACTCTTCTTTCTTACTTCACCTGTCCTGTCACCATCATCTGATACTTTGCTTTTAGTATCTCTCTTAGGTGCTTCTTTCCTTTCCATTCCTATTTTCAACATCCTACTTCAACCCCTGGCTATTGCAATTATTATTATTTTTTTTAAAGTCTTCTATCTTCTGGCCTCTCTGCTCAAACTTTGCTCTGCACTCTCTTCTCAACTAGGACTTGACTTTTATGCTTCCTAGTTCACCTCTGCATTGTCCAGTTTTAGCAAGAACCTTGCTAAATCAGGTTCGCCAGAATCCCTCGTCCTCAATATCTGATTACCCTCAGAATCAGACTAGGTTCTTCATCTTTCACTTCCTTTGGATGATGTCTGAATACCCTGGCCTGCCTTTAGCAAGAATCTTGTTTCATTTGTCCAGCTAGGAACCAACTCTTACCCCTGATGTTTCCTCTTACTAATTTCCCATCCACTGACCCCCATTCTACAACTTTGCTATAAATTCCTGTTTTTCCTTTTTGTATTCTAAGTTCAGCCTAGCTTCTCTCTCTTCCTACAAATCCCATTGTAACATCATAGTTTCTATTTCCATTGCAATACTCCCCTGTGAACAAAGTCTATCATACTCTTTTAACAAGTATCAGGAATGAATAATTTTTCTTGAACACTTTCCAGTTTCTCATAAAACTATAGAGTAAATGATCCTAAAGTATACCTCTGATGGAGCCATTTCCTTATTCAGAAATCTTAATGGTTCCATATCATCTACCAAATAAAATACATACACTCTAGTCTCAGACTTGACTTCGCAGTAATTTCACATACATACTTTGTGTTTCAACTAGAGTAGGTTCCCATTCTCTGAATGCATTCCAGTCTTCCCAGTCTCTACACCTGGGTTCCCACTTTACCCTCCACTTAGACTACCTGCCCCGGGCCTTATGAATTCTCTTATAAGGTCCAGGCCATATGCCACTTTCCTTCTAAGCATCCTCAGATCCATCCTGACAGTCATCCTTCGTCTTCTGAACATCCAGAGTACTTTGTTTATACCTGCCCTGTTGTAAGTATTACATGTGGCACTTATTATTTATATGTCTGTCTTATCTCTTCAAGACAATAGAGCCTCAGGAAAACAAGGAATGCTACTTACTTTCATTTATCTTTCTCAGAATACAAGTGGATTCTACATAATAGATATTAAACAATTGCTTACTGAATGTATAAAATCGAATTAGTCAAAACCACCAAGAACAAGCTTGTAGTCTGATGAAAATCAAATTTATTGGCTTGTAATGAGAGAGGAATTCCAAAAAACTGTGGAATTCCCTTGACTAGAGCAAAGAGGGAGCAACTTTAAAAAAAATTAAATTTATTGAAGTGACATTGGTTAATAAAATTATATAGGTTTCAAGTGTATAATTCAATAATAGGTCATACGTGTATTACATTGTGTGTTCTCTACCCAAAGTTAAATCTCCTTCCGTCACCATGTACCTGACCTCCTTTCTCCTCATCTACCTTCCCCACTGCTCCCTTTCCTACAGGAAGCCACTTTTCAGGTTGGGTTCCTACTGAAGAATTCTCGAGAATCTTACGGAAGGAATGATTAGTTTGGATGGGCTGCTTTTTCTGAGGTGGGATTAGAAGTGGGCATTAACTAGGCATTGGACGCTGTCAAAGTTTAGACCCAGGTGGTTTATTTAGCAGCAGTTGGATATTCTTGATAAGGAAAGAAAACAGCAAAGTGGGTCTGGGGTGACATTGGTAAAAATAAGGGGTTCCTTATGGCATTTTGTAACTGCTACACAGACTGGGAGAAAGCAGTGCATTCTGGTTGTAGCATTTGGCTTTTTCTGTGCCCGTCCTCCTAGGCTAGATCATGGTAAGGCTGCCTTCTCTTCTTTTCAGTCTGAGCTGATGTTCATTCTTTCTGTCTAGGATAGATATTGACTCTTACAAATAAGCAAGCAAATTACAAAGTATACAAAGGAAAGATACTTTTATTTTTCTGGGTTATTATTTAATTAAATAGCTAGAACCTGAAACTAATAATTTTCAGTGGTTGGGAGAATATTCTCCTTGTTCTCAGTAGTTTAAAAATGAATCTTCATGCACATATAAGTCTCAAGTCAATTGTCTACACTTATTTTTACTTTTCCTTTGAGTGACTTTTTTTCCTTGTGCCACCAGATAATTCTTTTTTTATTCAACTCTCCCGTCTTTGGCTCATTGTTCATTCTTTATATAGATATAGAGCTCTAGAGATGTGCTAAGAACATTTTCACAATTTCTTCACTTTCTTGTCCATCTCCCTGTCTCTCAAACATCTTTGGCTAAATGGATCAGAAGCCTGCTTTTATGTGTGTTTGTGTATGTATGGTATAAATAAATACACGTTTACTCCCCATCTCCGAGCACACACATGAGAAGGGGGGTGTGAGACTATTTTTATTAAAGGCTTCCTTAGAGCAGAAACAAGTATAATCAATGCTAGAAATTGTTAAGCCATTTTCTTCTAAACCTGCAATCTTTAAAATTAGGTTAAAACCCTTTATGGCAGGCTTTTTCATGATATTTGTAGACACTGTGTTCTCTGTTGTCGAATTTCTCATGGCGGCGGTTTTTAAAAGGTACCAGATTCCATCCATTCCAGGTTACTTTCCTTCATTCCTTCTGAATGAACCCACTAATAAAACTCCTAAAAATTTATTATTTTTTCTTTAAATGGATACCACAGCTGAAATCACATATTATTTGGCTCAATTTAAACATTAATGTTTCTTCACCTGCATTTATCAACCTGTCTACAACCAGAATGTTTAGAAACAACATTTTTTTAAAAATGACCTCACCATTTTAGAATTCACAAGGAGAGGTGTTCCATTAGCAAAGTGCTCAATTTCTGATTCAATAGAACAAGGTAATTTGTCCTAAAGTAGAAGCCTCCCTTCCTAATTTTGTTGAATGTTACCTGGGCAGCCCTGGTCGCACATCAGAGAGAGAGCATGTCAATATTTTTGGTGTGTGCTATATATCAGAATGTGATTATAATCATTATATCCCTATTTGCATTTCTCTGGCTTTCTGTTTTCTTTTTAATTGGGTTATAAAACAATTAGTTAACACCATGTCTTTTTAGAACTCCCCGAGTGGGCCAGGAGCTGTTTGTTCTCCCTGGACCAGTGGGGGAGGGGACCCTCAGGAATCTCATTTTATTTACAGCAGGGTGAAGGTCAGAGAGAAACAGTTTTTGTTCTTGTGCTGTTGCTTTCTGTTGTGACCTCTCTTGCATTGTTTGGCTTCCCTACTCCCCCTGTGCTTTGAAGAGCCGCACACCAGGTGTTCCTGTTCTGAATTACACATGAAAGAACTTCATCCCTGGACTAATTAACTAGTAAACTGTACCCCTCTCCCCTGGGTTTAATTGATGCTGCTTTTAAAAGGGGAAGGCAGTTCGTCACCCCCACCCCCCACCCCCGCCCTGATTTCACACTCAGTCATCTCTTCTTTTTCTTTCTTAAATGTAGAGGATGTTCCAGATGATTGTGACATGTAGGTGAGGTGCCAGAGCCAGTAGCGTAGTTCATAAAATGATTACCTTGGATGAAAAGAGATGACACTGGACTTTCCCTCATGACTTTTTAAAGCTGAGCACGTGACCTTCTCCAGGGAGTAACACGTCCTGAGTGATCTACTTGCTCACGGTAGCAAGACCCAGAATCTCATGAGTAACTTTCTGCATTTGATTTTATATTTTATTAAAGCAGAGCAGGAAGCCACTAGGCCATCCAGTGTTTTCTATTTTTATTGCAAACTTGAAAATACTAGAGAAATATTAAAATCTGTAGAATCGGATGGTATATAATCCTGTCTTCCAGGATCACAATGCTAGGCTCATTTTACTTTTCACCTGCTAGGGGTTGGTCTCCTGTGAGCGGTCTTCTCTGGGCATTGACATGTGTTCCAGGAAAATGCAGGGCTAGGTGCATGTCATACAACACCCTGTTCTTTCTCTTTTTCCTGTCCTCTCCTTTAAAGTGCCTTATTATATTTTTAAGAACGTTAGGATTTACAATTTCGTTTATAAATTCTGTAACTTTTTCCATCATCGTTTTTTGATTGTGATAATATTGTTGGTCGGTTTTTTTGTTTGATTTCTAAAGCTGGACTTAAAATATTTATAGTCAATTTTTATGTGTGAGGGCATTTTAAAATGCTCTCTGTAAGAATAATTACTTATATAAACTCTATAACCTCTTATATAATTTTTATAACTATGAGAATAGTTCATGTACTTTTGAAAGTTGCTAAGGAAGTAAATCTTAAAGTTCTCATCATGAGAAAAAATATAACTGTAAAGTGATGGATGTTAACTAAACTTATGTGGTAACCATTTTACAATATATACCAAAGAGAGAGAGAGAGAGAGAGAGAGAGAGAGAGAGAGAGAGAGAGAGAGAGAATTATTTTGCTATAGATTTGGCGTTCTGGGACTGGTTCTTAAAATTCCAGCTCAAGAAGTAGATATTTCCGATGCAGCTATCTCCTAAGTAATTTAAGACACCTCCCCTTGTCTTGTACTTGTTTTCCACATCACATAAACACTAATGGACATTTATTATTCCGGTGCCAACTTCTAGAACAGAATATGAATGACAAAAAAAGTTTTTTAAGCATATAATTATTTCTCTGAAGTGTTAGTAAGAAAAGCTTTTTCTTTTCTTTTTTTTTAATAAAATGCATTAAACCTTAAAAAAAAAATCGGTCTTCCTGTTGGAAATACCTAAAGAATTTACTTATTGGATTGTACACTAGGTACATGTGAGAAGATTAGAAAGTTTAAAAATTTTACCTAAAGAATTTACTTATTGGATTGTACACTAGGTACATGTGAGAAGATTAGAAAGTTTAAAATTTTTACTCTGAATTTTAACTTTGCTTAATTGAAAGCCACTTGAGAATAGGTGTTGTCTGTTTCTATCATCTCTGTATCCTGGCCCATAGTAGAATGCTTTGGTACACGTGTGATCAATACTTGTTTGTTTAATGTAACTGAATTGAACTTTTTTTTAGCTTTTTACTTAGCCTTGTGTGTTGAAAAGAGCCAGGAATGCAAACTTGACAGGGTGGTAGAGCAAACAGTTTTCCTTAAATTATTAACTAAGATGTGGTAATGTTCCCTGAGTCCTTTAAGACTTGAGTGAGTCTGAATTAGCCTCTGGTATGAGAGGGAAAAATATTAAGAAAAAATGCTGAGAAGCTAGTTCATTGTAAATGAAATGTGGTAGTAGCGGATTTATACCCAATGATCCTGTGAAGTCTGAAAATACTTGTTTTAAATACAGACACAGTTTTAATAACACAGATGTGTACCATTTTCTCTCCTTCTCTTTTTCTCACATATCCGACACATGGTAATCACATGAATTTATACTGTATGCCATTACTCACATAGTATGTAATTTTTAAGTATAAATAATAGCAGCTGCAGATCTAAAATCATCCACCTGATATTCAGTTCTGTTGTACATTTTCATCTTCTCCATATTCTTACAGTGAGATTATAAATATCTATAAAGTTAATGCCAAATATTTAAAATGTTAGTTTAATGATGCATTTCAATATAAAATGGATAACTTTTACTTTGTGAAATGGAATCAAATGTATAGATAAATAAATTTAACAAACAATAATTGAACCTTTACTTATATGATATGTACAGTACTAGATTCTGGGTTTTGAAAAATGCATTAGATATATTTCTTACCCTCTAGAATCTCCCAGTCTGATGTCAAAGAATACCATGCAAATAAAGCCATGTAATACATTGTGTTCAACACTATAATAAAGACATTTGAAAAATATGACAAATGTACCCAGAATAGCTGACTCTGAAGAGATTAAAGTTTTCTGAAGCAATATCACTGTAGTCAAATCTTGAATGATGACTTTTTAAATGCAATTCAGGGATTTCTAGTTTAATGATAATGGTTAACTAGAAATCAGAAAGAGGTATATGTTTGAGGAATGGAAAATAATGAGTCACTGGTAGATATGCTAGATGTTAGTGGCTTGGGTAACCCAGAGAGAGAGAGAGGGAGCTCTAGGTAAAAATATGGAGCTGGCATTCAGAAGAGAAATTACATATAATACACACAAACACACACAGATGCTCATACACACACACTTTGTTATCTTCAACGTATAGTTGCTAGTTGAAGAAAGCCAGGAGTTAAACAAGTTGGCCCATGCATAATGTGCAGAGGAAGAAGGATGATATCCACCTGGAAGGGGCCAACATAAGGCGAGGAGGAGACAGTATTGGCCAGAGTTGTTGTGAATTCCTAAGATAACTGCAGCCTCTACCTCCTTTCTTTTCCCCTTAAGGATCTGGGAAGTGTGCCTGGCTCACTTTCTCTTTTTCTTTTCTCTGTCACCTCTATTTCCTCAGTCATTAGTTTGGGAAAATATGCATTTCTCTTTCTTTTGCTGTCTTTCCTAACAGATCATCCTTAACTAACTTTTATTAATTGAAACAAAATATCCACATATGATTAAGTTTAAAATTTTTGAACTCCGAAGTCCAGCAGATTGGCGTGGATTCAGGCTTATATGAGATCTTCATAGAACATGGTTATTTTTTTTTACCATCTGCCCTCTCTCTTATTCAGATAAGCAGATTGTTCTTAGCCTTGCGTTTTCTCTCCCAATATGTATCTTACTCGTTGGAGTTAAATAGACTTTCAGAAGACATCGTGAGCTGCACACATTATTCACCCTAGACTTGGAGTTTTCTTCAGTAATAACCTAATGTAATCATTTTATTGAAGCATCTGAAAGTATCGGCTCTATATTTTTCACACCACTGCTTTCAAATATGCTATTTCAGATCAGCCTTTCCTGCTCCTTGCTTATATTTCAAACATATTCCATAGTTATCTCTCCCCCTCCTATCCTTTTGTTTTCTTGCCTCTCCCAGAGACATAGACACACATATACACAGATTTTGTTGTCTTCGAGGCATCAGTGGTAGTTGAAGAAAGCCAGGAATTAAACAAGTTGGCCCATTCAGAATGTGCAGGGGAAGAAGGATGACGTCCACATGGAAGGGACAGCAAAAGGTGAGGAGGAAGCAGCACTGGTCAGAAGTCGTTTGAATTCCTAAGATAACTGCCAGCCCCATCCCTCTTTTCTGTTCTCCATAAGGTATAGAGATACCTTAAAATTTGTTAACAGTTTCTTGAGTATCCTTCCAGATATATGCTATACATATGCAATCTTAAGTGCATGCATGTGCACACAAGTGTGTGCATGCACATAAACACACAAATCTATTTTATTAGAATTTTTACTCTGAGCGTTTTAGAATTACATAAAAAAATATATATGCATTATATATACATGTACACACACACACACACACACACAGTTCTGCTCTAAAACAAATGAACAAAAAGCCCAAACCAATGTGTTGGCTTTTCAACCTTTTAACCTTTGACTTTAACCTTTAAAACTTTTTACGCAATATTATTTAGGTTCTCTTTATTCAATTTCTCTCCTATGTAAGTTAGAACTCTTTCAATCGTAGTGAAATAAATTCAGCTCAGACTAACTTAAATTAATTTGATTTTAAAACCTTTCTTTGTCTTTACTTCTATTCTAGTTGATTCTGCTCTGATTTATGACTAGGGCTCAGGCTTGAGTTCAGGCTTCCCCCGCACTGAAAGTTCCAGTTCTTCATTAGGAAGGGAGAGGCACCCTCTGTGCAATTCAAAAAAATGTGGACAAGCCTGACTTGGATATGTACCTATCAACATACAATTTTTCTGTGGCCAGTAAGATTACTAGGTACAGAGCCAAGCATGGGCCATGTGTACACCCAAACCATAAGTTTAGGAGAGGAACATCCTGGTAGAGAAAAGAGGGCTTCTGTGACATGAAGAATGGATAGCATGCTGGGCCAATGAAATGTGTAGCTAATGCAGTCCACAGCATCCCTTTAAAAAGATTAGTAGAAGGTACATTAGTCGTGACAAAAATGATATTCCTATTGTATTGAACTTGTTTTAACGGATAAAGACTAAAGCTATTAATATGTTGCTAATGACTATAAAGGGTTTATTTAACTGAAAAGGTGGGTAACATTCCTTCAAAGGAACCTTCATTATGGATGTATTTTCAATATTTTCTGTAAATTATTCTTTGCTTTAAATTAGTATCATCCATTCTACTGATTATACCCATTATAATTACAATGTGCAGTTAAGTCATAACTGAATGTTTGTATAGATTATGAGTTGTCAGATGTTCTTGTAAATATGTATAATTGTGTTTAAATCCATCAGCAAATTCTGGTATTCCTGTTTGAAAATTATATCTTGAAGTTTTCCTATTCTTTCGTAACTGCCATCTCCTTATTCTGCCATTGTTCTTCTGGACTCTAATAATAGTTTCCCAACTGGTCACTCTGCTTACTCTTGTGCCCCACTCACACAGATCTGTTCCCCACAAAGCCCAAGTGATACCTTGAATATAAATCAGATCATATGATAATCATGTAGTTTTCTGTTTGAAGCCCTCCATTTACTTCTCACTGTTGCTGGAACTAAATCTAAGTTCTTTGCCTTGGCCAGTAAAGCCCTGCAGGATGTGGCTTCTGCTTACCACTGTAACTTCACCTTGAGCCACTAACCTATCATTGATGAAGTTGAAACCACACTACCATTCAGTCTGAAGAACAGGTCGAAAGCTGTCCCCAAAACACAGCCTTTGCCTACACTGCTCTTGCTGTGCCAAACTGCCTCTCTCCACACCCACCCACCATATCTGGCTTCCTTTCATCTTTCAGGCCTCTGCTAAAATGTCAAGTTTAGAGAATTCTTTACCCTATCTAAATAGTTTCCACCATTTTCCCCCCTCTGGCTTTTTACCATGTTTGTTTCTTCCATGTGCTTACAATTATAGGATTTTATGTCATCATGTTTACTTGTTTATTGCCTATCTCCCCCACCAGATTCTCAGTTTCATGAGAGAAGAGTAAAGGCAGAGCCTGTTTCTTCACAGTGTACTGTTAATATCTAGCACAGTCATTGGCACATAATTTTTGCTTAGGAACTGATCACTAAATGACTAATGGAATGAATTTAGTAATCTATTTTAAAAAACCATCCATTTGAGAATTAATTAAAAGTATTCTTTTATATGATAATAATACTAATAGGTGGGGTAGAACCCTGAACTACAGCAGCAGCAAACACTGCTAAAAAGATAAAGGAAGTTCGTCAAGAGGAGGGACAAAAACCTCCCCTCAACACAAAACAAAAAAATCCAGGGAAGTTATTCAAGACTGGCTGAATAATTGGAGAAAAAAATAAAATTGGTTCAAAGGGTAAAAATTATCCATAATAAAGCATTTTTCACCAAATCTCAGGAGATTGTGCTGGGTGTATACCAAAGTAGGTTTTATTTCTCTTGAGGAAAGTGATAACGCTGCCATGGGGACTGTGGGCTAATCTGAGGGCTACAGGGAGCCACTGATGTAAAAATTAGAGCAAACAAGACAGTGTTACCTATAATGCACTCACTTTTCTATGTGCTGGGATTGGTACTCAGACTTTCTGAGTTAGAGTCTGGTGGCACTGGAGCCAGGGTGTCAGGCACGTATCATACTCACGTAAAAGGGAGCGGTCATGTTTTTGTGTCACTGGGGAGGGGTGC
Source organism: Eonycteris spelaea (assembly GCA_003508835.1). NCBI lineage: Eukaryota > Metazoa > Chordata > Mammalia > Chiroptera > Pteropodidae > Eonycteris > Eonycteris spelaea. The sequence goes on from PUFA01000053.1 coordinate 2,858,094, forward strand.
TGAGGGACTGGAAAGTTTAAGTGCCTTTCCAATGCTGTGGCATAAAGATGAGGTCTCCTTTCATTTCTACACTGTGGCAGCAGGAGTGATAACAGAAGCATGGAGGAGAAGCTTAGGAACTTTCTCACCCTCTGCCTCAAAGTCGCTTAAAAATGAATCTAAAAATACTGATATTTAGAAGATTTGTGGCTGTGACTTGATGGCATTAATAAGGCAATGAATGAGGCTAGGTAACTAACTTATATTTGGTATTCATTTGAAAATATTATATTCGATTATAATGTACAATCTCAATTAAATCCATTTGTAATATACACCTGTCATATACTATTTAATATAAGCATAAACCATAAAACTAATTTGTTGAAGCATCCCCGAGGTGCCTTTTAAGATTAGACCTGAAGCAAGATGTAGTTAAGTGAATGATGGGAGGGGAAAAAAAAAAGGATTTCATATGAGGAGTAGATTGTATGAAGGTGGAAACTGAGATGAGTCAACCCATCATGGGCAATGACTCCAGGGGGAGCAGTAGGCTGCAGTCCAGAGAGCAAGGAGGCAGAGAGGTACAGAATTACAAGGTGGAGGGCTATGAAAGATTCTGTCCACAGGTGTACAATTTTGGTAGAGGAGAGTCATGGAACTTATTTTAGCTAGGAAAGGACTCGGTCAGATTTGCATTATAAGACATTGTTTCTATAGCCTATTTCATCAGTCCAAACAGAATTTGCTAGTGGCCTGAATGGGATGGTAGTGGAGATACAGAGAAGTGTCAGATTAAAAACTTCAAGTCATATAGACTCTGAGGGACATAGTTATTAATCAGGTGAAGAATAGTGTGGAATGATGAGAAGAGAAAAGTTAAGTTCTTGAACAGCATTGTGCTTTGTGGTGCCCTTATGGAAATGAGGAATGTTAGCAAGGGTGTCCGAATGAAGGAATCCATTTTTGAGCATGTTGATTTCGTATTTTCTGAAAAACATCCAATGGCAATGTTGAGTAGATGTTTGAGCAAGTGGGTTTTAAGCATATCATATGGGTCAAGGAAGAATATAGAGATTTTGTAGGCATTGGCATATAATACCATTGGTGGAAATTTAACAAATGGAAATGGATATGGTTATCTAGCAAATGAAAAGAGGACCTGGAAAACAGCTCTGAGGAACTCTCATATTCAAAGTTTGGCCTGAGGAGGGAATAGGGTTTTACAGAGAAGGCTGAGAGACAGGAAAAGAACCTGTGAAGTGGTTTCCTTTAGCCTATAGAAAAGAGTATATAAGGAAGGAAGTGGCCATCATGGACGAAATGCAACTGAGACATCAAACAAAGTGTGGATCTAAAAGTACCCTTAGGTTCAGTGATGTGTTGGTCATTAGAAACTTAGTACCGGCAGCCTTGGGAAAATGATATGCAGAAACCAAAATAGTGTGAGTGGAGAAAAGAGTAACAAGTCAGGAAATGTGAAAACTAAGAAGAAAGTTCCAGTGGAACCTTTCTCTCTTTGGAGGTAAAGTGATGTCTAAGAAAAGTTTACTTTTTAATTTTTGATTTTATGTTTTTAAGATGAAAGAGACTTCAGTTTGTTTAACTGCCATTGGAAGAAAAGGGAGAGGTTAAATTATGCATATTGAAAATATATCTTCTTTTTATTGCTTCTCAGAGGTCATGATGAAAGAGGTAGGGAAATGGGCAAAACAAGACAGTAGATCTTGCTTGATATAATATGTTACTACAGATTTTGTAGGTGCTTGTGTTTGCTAAATGACTGAATAAGTGTTTTGTACCTCAAGCTGAGGAAAAGGAAGAAAAGGGGAAAAGAAAAAGTTTTTTGAAAATGTGCATGATTGGAATTCAGGGTGAGAAAGGGAGATGAGGAGAAGAAGGATGGCAGTGAGGAATAAGCCTGCAACTGGTGTTTCCTAATGGGGTTGATGCTTATGCCTTCGAGATCTTTATAGGCCTTGTAAATTGTTCTGAAATTCCTTGTCTAGGAAATTTTGACCTATGTAATAAATCCATGAAAAGAAATTTTACAATGGGGAATTGTGTTTGCATTAAAAATAAGGGTTTTTATATATTTTTGACCCAGGATTAAAAGTCAGTCTAATTTTAATGTAATTCATTATCCTCTCTATTAGAAAAATTAGCTATATTTATAATCATCAGAAAATGTCTCTCATCTTTCTTTCACAGAGATTCCCTTTGTTTTTAGAGTTCAAGGAAGTCTATGATATCACTACATTATTCAGAATAGAATCTGGGTGAAAACAAAACCCTGCTTTACACATAGGAGTGTATCTGAATATGTGTCCCAAATACTACTGTCATGTATTTATGGTTATTCTCCATTTCTTATATGCCGAATGACTAAATTATAATAAAGGCTGAATAACCCCTTTTAGATTTAGCAATGATAGTGCCTATCTTTGAAAATATTTTATTCCAATTAGTCCATTAGTCTCCATTGGTGACTAGTGGTGAATGTAGGTTTCTAATTCTTCTTTTCTAAGCAAAAGACTTATGACCAAATTTGTATGATGCTGAAATCCTGGGGATCCATCCAAAATAAAATCCATTTTTTGTCCTATTTCACAATATTCCACAAGTGATTTATGGAAAAACATTTGCATGAAGGAAGGTGATTTAATGTATGCTATTTTCAACGAGACCTAAACTTTTAGGTGGTTCTTTTTGCTGAAGAAATTACTGAGGTGTACCAGGAGTTTGACTTTTACTGTCTTCTGTGAACTAATCAGCAAATGGTTTTGTCAGGAAAAGACATACTCTAAATGTCCTAAGTTCTTGTTAGAACAGACATGTCATATGCATTGTACGATTCTGGTTTCCAAGCAATTTATGTGCAAGAGGTTGCAAAGCAAAATTTTTCTACTTGTAACATTGAAATCTGAATTAGCCAATAAGAATAGTTTGCTGCTGAGCAGATACATTATGTAAGATTATTATATGAGAGAAAAAGTACAAATACAAAGTGAATCAGGACAGCGATGGGAGGCAAAGAGAAGATGAAGATACTTTTTTAGTTAAAAAAAGAAAAAATAGCATACAGAATTTAACAAGAGTCTATTACTGTTATAGATTTCTTTATAAAATGAAGCTCTGCACAAGTATTTTACCAGCCATTTGATTGCATTTCTAAAATCAACATAACTTTATAAACTTTTTATCATAAGAGGGATGGTAGTGTTCATTCAGGGAAACTCCTGAACTTAGCATTCAACTTCTGGAAGGACATAGTATGAAAGAGGAGGGATGGGGTTTCTCACCCAGTTTGGAGCACCAGCTACTTAACTCTGATCCTCAGTGCAGTGAAGGATGTTTTAGAAAGAATATCTTTATATTCTGCATTGTCAGTAATCATGTGCAGTCTGTTTTTGTATACATGGTTGTAACTTTTTCTCTGTTCGGAGTATGCCCGATATTTATGCCAAAACGATTTGTCATGAACTTATAATTAAATGTGAAGGTGGTACAAGGAATAAGAAGAAAAGGGCATATCTGATTGTAATGTATATTGCTTTCGAGATATGTTATGTGGCTTACGGCAGCATACAGAACTTCCTTATAATTTTCTTGGATAAATTAAGCAATTATCTGAAATTCAACCACGTGATGGTTGGGTGATTAAAAATGGACTACAAGTAAGCTTTAATGAAGGGAAGTAGTTGGGAAAGGCACAAGTTGAAGTTGCTTTTCTATGAAGACTTATAACTCAGAGAAGGACTTTTTTATGCTGCTAGTTAGTATGTATATTCACTGTAATTCAGGGAATTTTAAAAGGAAAGAAAAAAAATGTGTTTTTCCTACCCATATCTATTTTTGAGGTATACTGACAAATGTTGTGGTATTATTTGCTATTTTGAATTAGTTACCTCTCTATTTTTTTCATTAGAATTGATAGATAAGAGTTGACTTTTTTATGAAAGTACTTGTTTTCAACAGAAAAACAAGAGAAACATCCATCAGGATGCTGGTGGATTAGAAGAAAGTGACACTAAGGAAGTCGCTTTAAAGGTGATGCCTTTTGACAGGCTAGTTTTCCTTATACCTGGGTGAGACCGGAAGAGGTACATAGTCACTGACGGACCTGGCCTTGACTACCCTGCTCTCTTTCAGTTATGATTCTAACTAAAACTTGCTGGTCAAATCTTGGCTTCCGTTACTGAGCATTATGCTTAATCGCTCACCTTGGTTGACATTGAACTTTCCTCTAATGGCTTCACAGCACCCCAATAGCAGTTTCTCAGCTCCTTAAGTAAACATCACATTACTTCAAGTTAACATCACATTGTGTCCTTGAACCAATTCGTCTGAAGAGTTATGTTCTGCTGACCTCTAATCCACTTAAAGAAATTGCTTTAAAGAAACTTTATTTTTTTCATGATTTTCAGAAAAGAAATGTAAACAAAACAGCAGTAACACAAAGAGTAATAGTTTACCTCACTGAGCTATTCCAAAGGTTTTTATGCCTTATAAATTAAATATCCAGTAAATTAAATATCCAGTAGTACTACATTAAATTTGCTAAATAGCTTAATATCTTATTTGTCCTACCTCGGTATATTTTTAGGGTATAGATTACTTTTAAATATTCCAATCTTGTTCACTTTTGTCTTGTTGACAAAATATCAAAAGGACATGTAACATTCCATGAAGGGACTAGTGTGCTTGGGGTAATGATGTGCTTTAATCTGTGATGGCAGTTTGTCTTGAATCATAACCTTCCCCTTCTTAATGAACCAGACTTTGATCTTGTATGGATACTTCTGATGCCACTGTGGAGCAATTTAGAATTTTATAACTTTTAAAACTGAAGGAGGAACTTCCACATGAGGGGAGATCCCAAGAACCCCAGCTCCGGTGTTCCACCTGGCCTAGAGATCAGGTCCTTCCCTGTGTTATGATATATTCATGGAGCAGTAGTCATTGTCAGTAGTTATAAAAATTTATATGATGTGGAGCCATTTCCTAAAATTCTCTTAGTCCTTGATAGCTTATTATAAAATGTCGATGCCACAAAATTAAGTGTCTGTTTTGTAAGTATTTAAGCCCCGGAGTGAGGAAGGTAATGCCACTTGTGAATAGAGCCTAGTGTAAGAACTCAGCTTTCTCAGAATTTTTGGCAAGTTGGTGCTCAGTTCTGCTCTGGGCCCAGAATTCATGTTAGGGGTAACTGGGAATAATGGGGACGCTGGGAAACTGGAGAGCATCAGCATCAACCAAAGGGTGCTGTTAATTTTTCTCATGTGTTGGATTTATTGTTACCCAGTCTTTTTTTTTTTTTTAAGAAAAGTCAGAAGTCTAGATATTTATGAAAAATGGCCTGATTTTTAAATGTTTATCAAAAATGGAGAACAAAACTACACCAAAGACTAAACAAAACATAACTCTTAAATCAGATCAGGTCCTTGGGTCATCCATTTGATTTCTCTACCATAAGGAAAAGTTACAGGTATATTGTATTTCCATTGCTCTCAATTAGATATATTATCACTTTATCTAGTCATAAGGTGACTAAAAGGTCAGTAGACTTTATAATATCTAGGATATGAGATGTTAACCCTCTATTTTTGAAGGTCATGTCACAGTTTTTAATAATATCTTCCTTTTTTGTTCCAAATAAAATCATTTTGCTTTTTGTTGGTTAGGTGATGAAGGTTGCATAGTTCTGAAATAACAGTTTGAAATATTTTTTGGATAATAAAAACATTTTACTCTCTGGATCTTTTATCATTTGACATATTTAGAAAAGTAATCAATTTAAAGTGATTAACATTTAGTAAGTGCTTAATATTTACTGAATTAAAAGAGGCTTTTTAAACAAAAATTATTTAGTGTTGGTGAGGATATAGAGAAACTATAGTTCAGATATTCTGCTTATGAAAATATAAATTGGCATAACCAGTTAAGAAACTGTTTAGCAGTATCAATAAAGTTGAACATATGAATCAATACCTGTAACCCCCATTCCACTTCTGAGCGTATCCTATATATATAGGATATGTACTAAAATGTTCACACTATCACTGCTTATAATAGTCAAACCAAGAAACTACCCTAATGCCTAAAAAAATATAGAATGTATGTATTGTTTATTTTTAAAATGGAAAATTATAGAGTAATAAAACATATTATCTATAACTGCACACAACTAAATGCAAATTTCACAAGTATAATGCTGAATGCATGAGCCAAACGTAAAATAGTATATGCTGTATGATTCCACTTAAAGTACAAAAATTGGCAACATTTATCTATGCTGTTTATGAAGCAAGAATAGTTATTACCCTGGGGATATTGGTAACTAGAAAGGAATACAAGGGGACGGTCCTGGTAATGTTTTAATTCCTGATTTGGATGTAGGATTTCACAGATATGTTCAATTGTTACAGATATTGAGCTGGACACCATGGCTTGTGTACTTCTTTCTCTGTATATTATCTTTTAATAATATATTAAAATTAAAAAGTAATAGGTCTTTTGAATTCAATGAAGTAATTATTTGTGATTGAAGGAAATATGTTTATTTTTAATATTCTCCAGTATTTTATTACCTATTTTAATGTAAAATAGGATAAATTGAGTATAGTAGATTATTAAATGAAGGTACTCTATAAATTATCATTTCACATAATTACATTTAAGGTATGATTCTTACCAAGTTCAGAGATGTTTTTAAGAATCTGCATCTACTTTACAAAATTTGAAAAGTAAAATGTAACCTCCAGTGTAAATCTGCTAGTATAGATACTGCATGCCCGATATAATGCCTTTTATTTTTTAATAATTTCTCATGATGCTCGATGATGAATAGTTATAATAATGCAAAGTATTTTTTATGAAATGAGAAATGTCTATTTAATTTTTTGTCCACTTTGAAAGTTAAGGAATTTTAGATTTGTTACACAGAGCACTATACCCAGAGGAAGTTTCCCCAGATTCTACTTACTCTCCTAATAGTTCCTGAAGGAATAGGCCTTTCAAATAACCAAATACTCATTTAGTGTCTAGTGCTAAAAAGAAAATACCAACTTATAGTTAAATCATAGATTAAACTCAGATTTTTTAGAATTGTATATAACCAAATATGATTACAGAATAATCCCTCCTTCCTCCTCCCCATAAGGAAACAGACTAGAAATGATATATCATTAATACTTCTCATTACTGAGACCAAAACTCTCCACTATTCTTAAATGTCCTTCTTTTCAGTCTCCAGAGAACATTCATGTGCATAATCTCAGTTATTGCTAGTATTAGTAGGAACACACTTGTTTAATTTAAAGTCATTCTTGTATTATCTGTCAAATGCCTGTTTACAATAACCCTACATTGGAATTTGTATATTTTTCTGTTATTCTCTTTAACACTGTAGGTGCTTTGATTAAGAAATAATGTAGGTCAATTAGATCCCATTTTACTTCGAGCTTTTTCAGGTTTGACCAAGTCTAATGTCTGCTTTTATCTGCAGATGAATTTTTCTGCCCACAATTAAATAAACACAATTACTGATGAATAGCATTTCCTAGGGTTTTAAAAAAGGATCTACGATCATGTCAAGTTATCTCGTCTAATTGTTTTGATATTATCAAGATGTTTAATAACCTCTGATAATTTCTTGTCTATCATTGGGGCACTGATAGCTGTCTGTGCCAATGATTTCAAGGTAAGGCCCTAGGAATTTTTTATTTTTAGATAATTGAATCAGATTTGAGCACAATAATGCCTAGCACATCATATCATACATATATCATCATATAATATATACATGTACATACACACATACATATACATATATATTGCTTTATATATGTACAATTTAAATTTTAAAATGTTTTAAATGTTATCAAAGTAACACATAACATCTGATTTTAAAAAATCACATAGTACTAGTAGCAATTCTGTATCTTGCCACATCCATAGATACTATGGATTTTTCCAGAGGCAAACATTTTTATCTTATTTTGATTTCTTTTCCATAATTTCAAATCAGGAATTTTTAACCTGGAGTTAATGAATAGAGTTCAGGGACTCTGTGTGTTGGAGGAGGGGAAAAATTACATCTAAATTAAATTTTAGCACAGGCAACAATCTACATTAGTATTAGCTGTACTGTGACTTTATCAGTGATAGAACTCAGAGATATTTTTATGTGACAGAAATTTGTTGCAAAAATCTATCTTGAAATATCATTTATATTCATCTCAGCTTCCAAATTAGATCTTATTTATTGCATTAATAAAAAAGCATACCTGTTGTTAATATCACACATTTGTTTAGCATTTGTGTATTTCAGTATCATTTATTTAAAACTCTTTGCTGTAAATATTATGTGTATACACCACTGTTTCTTGATTTATCAAATTTAGGCATTTGAGGCATCCTCTGTTGTCATAGAAGAGGATTCAACTCATCTATAAGATTCTCTCACTCTTCTTTCTCCTATTCTCTGACATAGTTATATTACTTTGCTTCTTTATTATTTATCTTTCAAACTTAAGGATCTACTTATACTTTAATTAATATTCCTATTAATATCTCTTGATGTTCCATCTTACTAAAGGAAGGTATTAGCATCCCTGTCCTTTTCTTTGGTTTTCAATTTCTGTCATCTATACTTCTTAATTAACAATGTCAAATATGATGACATTTGCATTCTGTCCTAAAAACATAATGGTATTCTGAAAATATAATTAAATCCTAATTATTTATCTGTGTGTCGATTCTAAAAGTTTAAGATCAGTAAACAATATTTACCTTGTTATGACTATGCAAATTTTCACTATACATCTAACAAGGGAAATTTTCATGTTGAAGTCTTTGTTTTTCATGTTGAAGTTTCTAATTGTTTTCCTTTATCCTTATTTGTTTGTTTATTTCTAAGTGTTGCTTTATCATATCCTCAATTTATTCAAACTCTTTGTTATATCACTCTAGGAAGTACCTTCCTCCTGCTTAGGGTTTTTTGTTTGTTTGTTTGTTTTTATTGCTGGCAACTCCCATTTCTGAACTCCCCTTCTGACTGTCCTATTCACGTTGTCTTTTAGCCTTGTTGCAGAGCTTATCAGGGTACATCTGCATTTAATTTGTATTTTTGTTCAGTTCAATCTCTAAACCTATCCTGGACTAGGGGGGAAAAAAAAACAACTTCAGCCCATCCATTTTTAATTTTTAATTATACTTTCTTTTTTTCTGATACTTTGTTATTCATAGAATCTATCATTTTATAAATTCAGTATCTTGTCAAATCTTTCTAAAGATTTTAGTTTGAAATTATTATTTTTTAATTTCCCTTTCCTTAATTACTATTTCGACTAAAATCTTTTTCTTTTAATTTGCTCACTTTTTTTCATGACCAAAACTTTCTTCATATGTTTACTGATTCTTTATTGCCTATACAAAGTTGTAAAGAGAAGTTGGCTCAGGTCTGTACATCTGGACACAGCTTGTCAATAGGCAAGCTTTACCTAGGGGAAGGATCAGATGGCCAGCCGCACACTGAAGTCTCCCCAATCCCTCAAACAAGAGAGGCCTTTTTTTGGAGGATTATCAATCTCATTAGCAAACATCCTTTCGTTTTCTGCATGGGAGTTTGGTAGATTGCTGAATTACAGGCAATGACTGTGCATGCAGAGATGAAGGGGGTGAGTGGGGATTCGAGCCCCTTAATTGTCAAGTTTTCCATTTCATAGCTCCTTCCTACTCTCCTTGTTGGCTAGAATGTCTAAGTCCTGAACCTTGCTGCAGAGGAAAAGGGTGCCCAGGTGCATAGTCACTTGCAGCCCTTCCACGGCTCTTCCAGGTCGTAGTTTTCTCTGTGTGGTATTATGTCATTCTTTCTCCCACATCTTCTCATTGTCCAGAAACCTGTTGAAAAATCTTACCCACTGATCATTCCATCCCATATTTTTTTATTGTTTTGCCTTTAAAAATCTCTTCATAATCCATCTCAGTGATATCTCTGCGAGATTAGAGAAATCTTTCCCATAATCTTAAAGCAGAGGCCCTGAGCATCACAGTATAATTATGAAAGTTTTATGTAGTTTATAATTGGCCCAAAGGTATAACTTTGTATTGCATATCAAAACAAAGTATTTTTGTACAGTTGAATGTATATTACTCTCCTCAGAAATGTACCTCAAAATGGTATAACAAAGAAAGATTCTATTTCATTTGTTTTGAACTTTACTAAGGATGTTCACCATTTCAAAGCTCACTTCCCCCTATGATACTTGAATTACCAAATAACAATCCAATTGTATCAATATGTACTTTTACCGCTAGATTTTTAGTGATTCTACATACAGTTACAAATATTTGACTTGATCATTTTTCTTCCAGTGCAGACATATTGATTATTTACATATTTGAACACATATTATTTTATTATGAATTATTCCCTTTTTATTTTCTCCTTTATATTACAGTTTTGACATTATATTGATTTTGTTGAAATTAGTATCTGAGTAATTTACATTATTTATGACTTTCATTTCAGAATAGTAAGGGACAATAAAAATCTTTATTTAAAAAATGTGTCTTGGGTCTGATAAGGTTGAGAAACAGTGATCTAAATCACAGAACTAAATTTTTTACCTTTAGTATTTATAAGGAACATGGGAATAAACTTCTAAATACTGAAAGAAAAAAAAAAAAGAACCCTTTCCATTAATGCTTTTTAAAAGCAATGATTCAGAAACAAGTACCAGGAAGTGTTCTGTATCCCTGCACGTGATTGTAAATCAACAACATTCCATCTGCCTGTTCCCTACTTGATGGAGTCTCACTTGGATGTTCTCCAGCACAGTCTAATAAGCCTCTTCTGTAAAGCACCAGAGAGTAGACGTTGTAGGCTTGACAGGCTAGACCATTACTGCTGTGATTTTTTTATGCTGCCCTTATAGCATAAAAGCAGCCTTAGATAAGATACAAACAAGTGAGTGTGGTTGTGTTCCAATAAAACTTTATTGATAAAAATAAACAATGGAGTGGATTTGGCATCCAAGCCACAGTTTTCCAAACTCTTGATCTTTGTGATTATCAAATCTTTCAGTCAATGGACTGTCATTAGTGATGACATTATTATCCATTTCAATAGCAAAAGCATTTAAACATTTTGACATATTTGCCCACGTTTTATTTGTTGAGCCATGTTAAACATGGCTTTAGATGTTTTTTATTCTGCTAAAGGTTTCTTGTTCCCTTTTTGATTCTTTTTTTGATAAGTTTAGCTACTTTATACATGGAAAGAAAAACACACTGTTAATCTCTTGCCATTCTTGGTGATGGCAAGACCCTTTGCAAAAGCTGAACCAAGTAGAGATCATTCCTTTAAGAAGGAATGCAGAGAGAGTGGAAAATATCTACACTGGATTAACCTAAAATAATTAAAGGTCAAGGAAAAATAATTTATGAGTAATGATTGAATCTGTGATTAGTAAAGAAAAAAGAACGCTTTTGAGGGCCTCCTATGAGTCATCACATATTTGAAGAATTACCATGAAGAAGAATTCTAAGGTTTAATGGTGTTTTTTTCCCCCCCCAGCTTTGACATTTTAATAAGAAAAGCTTTTTAAAAAAACACACACATGATTAGAGGTTTACATATAAGGAACATCATAGTTGTAATAATCAGAGGTTGTCACAAGTCAACCTACTATCTGGATTATTGGAATTTTCAACTTTAAAATATGTGCACTCGATAAACATTAATTTTGAGCTAACCCAGACAGAAAACAAATTTGTTTCTCAATGATATGCACAGATTTGGTAGGTATTAAAACAACTGATATATTAATGGCTTTTAATGCTGTTATGATACTAAAGTATAACTTTTATTTATGGTCATTGTTTTAATTAGACTTGGTAAGACCCAAGATCTGACAGGTTTGACTCACTCATGGATCTCATTGTACACACGCTTCATTCCCTGCGGCACAAACGTAAATGGTGACTACCAACTTTGCCCTTCAATAGATCTTATCTAATGTTTAAAATATTCCATGAAGTCTTTTCCAGATTTCTCTTGATGATTTCAAATTTAGAAATGTCTGATACTATATTACTAATACTAAATTAATTATACTATAATGATACTATAATACTAAATTAATGATATTAGCATTAAAGATTTGTGCTATAGCATATCTAAGCTTGTAGATAAAGATTTTCCAAGGACTCTGCTTCTGCCTTTAATTTTTGGAAACTAGGACATGGACTGTAGGCTTAGTTTCCAAATGTAGACTTTAAAATATTATCTTTTAAAAATAAACATAATTTTTTAACATTCAATATTATTAAAATATATACCATTCATTCTGTTGAAGTAATTTTGTTGTTGTTTAAAACAAATTTTCTTTGTGCTATTAAGTGAGAAAATAAGAAAACCCCTATAAAGAGACCAATCTATTTTTACTGTGTAATGATCCCCCTAGTGGATATGAGAAGCAGCGAGCTTCAGGATTTGCATAAAGAAGCAGGTGATTGTGGGTGAGACTTAGCTACTTGATTTTCACTTTCAGAAGTGTTTTACAAGATCAGGACTGTCTTTACTACTTTTAATAGAGGAACTCCCAGGGATTAAATCACATTTTTAGACACCCTTAATGAGGCAGAAAGTGGTAGAAGTGCATAATTCTTTAAAGTTAGAAAAAGATAAATATCTTAAACAAATGTTAGAATGATGCTTTTGTAGTTTTTCAAAACACTTTTTAAAGAGAAGCATTTCACCAATTATTTTCATTTAAAGGCTGCTATCTATCTGACCAGGCATTAGAAGATTTTTAAAAGCAAGAATAAATGTGAGGGAAAATTGATGATATGAAAATATGATACTTATGAAGAAAGTGTTTTTTAAAGTGATGCTATCAAAATAAGATGTTTAAGTCACTTATTTGTAGTAGCTGTGTAATAAAACTTCCAAAATATAGATTCATTTTAATTGAGTAAAATGTTGTTATAGTATTAAGCCTACATGCTTCAAATATGCTTCTGTTAAGAACATTGGATACAGGACCAGGAGAATAGAGGAAAAGGCCCTGTGAGGTGGAGAAGACTTGAAAATATTGCTAGCTCAAAGAGCTTTACCATGTTCTTTACCATGTTCAGGTAAAAATAATGTTAATGATGACCACATAATGAACACAACATCAATAGAATAGTTATTATTTCTTTCCTTTTAAAAATACCTTGCTTGCTCCATGGAATTGCTACTGAAAGGTGACTCTGAAGTAGGAAAATAGCCTGTTTCTTTGTAAAGACTTAAACACTGGTAGAGGATAGTACCCTGCTAAATAAGATACATTTTGCAAATACAGTATATCAAAAAGTCGTGTTTGATAATAATAATTTTCCAATATTATAAAATCTGTCTAAAATAGAAAATAAGTGTATATGCTATGTATATAAATATTGCTTTATTTTTGTATTTATATTGTAATGACCCTAATTAATCTGTTTTAAACTTTTTACTTTTTTTTTTTTACTTCGGAAAATACTTACAGAATAAATAACTAAGTAGCTAACACCTGACAGAAGTTAGTGATACAATGCGTGGGATATATATAGTATAATAAATGACTTGTAACATCATTCAGGTAATGAGAAGTTTTACAAGTTTGGCTTGATTTATTGAAAAGAAAACTACATTTTTCAGTGATTAACATTCTTTGATGACAATAATGATGATGCATGAATTGGATGAGGAGATAGGAAACAAGAAGATAAAAGGATGGAAAATCTATAATTAACAAAAAACATACACAAACAATAATTAGTGTAAGTGAAATATATTTCTGCAGAATAAAAATGGAACGAAGTGAACAATGAAAATCAGGGACAATTAGGGTGGATGTAGCTTGGATCACAGAAATGGTGAAAGGCAAAAGATAATGTAATGCAACTTGTGCATAGAAACAATGGAAATCTGTTCAAAGCTCTTTTAAAAGGCCTCCCCCTCACACATGTCGTATCCTATTCTGCCTTTTCCTTAGCATGTTTTCTTTACTATTTCTAACTAACAAGATGCCTGAGGAAAATAAACACTTGACTTGATTTTCAAACTTTATTTGCTGCTTTGCCACATCTTATTCTGAATAAGTCTATATATTATATGGATTTACTTAAACATTCACTTGGCTTTGCCTTTGAGTGGACTGTTAGTTCAAATTGCCTGATTTTTAAATGTTACCATAGTGATTAGTAGTGGACACTGACATCTTTCTCTTTTTAATTAAGGAACAGATGCAGGTAAAGCTGATCTCTCGGTGACCCTCTTTAAGCTGGCATCAACACATTGATTGTTTTCAATTCTTTTCTCTCTCCTGCAATCTTAGCTTTGTCCTTTCTTCATATCAAGGTCTCCATCCTCTTAGGTTAAAGATGCAAGAACTCCTTTTAAACCTTTCCTTTGGGAACTTTATCTTAGAGAGAGTAAAATAGACTTCCACTAACCACCAATGAAACACTACTGTTGTGTGTGGGGTTTTTGTTTTTTTGTTTTTTGTTTTTTTTTTTCCAGCAAGATGCTCTGGTTTTCTTTATTTTAAATTCACTGATGTTTGAGTGGTAGTTTGTTAAAATTCTGTTTATCCTACAAAGACCATAAATATTTCTACTTCCACACTTATTTAAAGAAAACCAAATGTCCTTTCACACTCATTATTTACTAACAAGGTATATTTGGAAAGTTTAAAGGATGTAATCAATGCCATCATTCTTCCTTGGGCGATTATCTCCTAAACTACACTAATATCACAAGAAGTATGTATTCAGTAACTTACATGCATGATACTGTTTTAGGTGTTTCTTTTTTCTTTTTTTTCAAATAAGGAGAATTCATGTCCCAGAGATGCTTATTGTTTGTATATGAGGCAGACTGTAATGAGTATTTTAACCAAGGCGTAACATCTCTGGGTGGAAGAAGAAAAATTTTCCTGGCCAGATTAGAGATGGGGATTAATAGTTACCTGTAGTCAAGAGATACAGGCAGAGTGCCACAGGAGTAGCATATGCAATAAAATACTTCTCCTAACTAATTTTCATTCATTTCACTTAGCGTTGTGAATATTAACTCAATACTTTTTGGATTCTTCTTTGTCTTATCTCAATTTTATGGCAATTTTGTCTCATTTAATTTTTGTATCAGATGTCATCAATGTTGGAGACTAGTTAATCAAATTTATCATCTCTTTTAGGGTATTTCTAATTTCTTTTATGCATGTTAAATAACATGGATTCCCATGCATTTTTTTTATGATTTTCAACCCTTTTGACTTTACTTGTCTTTAAGAGATGCATTTTGCATAAATTATTTCACATTTACATTTGCCTCATTCATCTAGAGGCCATGTGTACTTTTGAATATTTTCCCAATAGAATAGTTTGGTCTATAAGTGTGCACAAATCACATTTACTTACAATTTTCAAACAATTATTGTGAAGTTACTTTTTTCTTTAAATCAACATATTGAAGTTTAATATACTTACAATTAACTGCACCCATTTAAAGCTTGTAATTCAGTGAGTTTTGATAAATGTATATACCCATGAAATCACTATCACTGTAAAGTTAGAGAGCATTTCCATCTCGTCAAAGTTTGCTTCTGCCCTTTGTCGTCATTCACTTCCCTTGCCTCTGGCCCCAGACAAGCATTGATTTGCTCTCTCTATATTAGTTTGCCTTTTCTAGAATTTCAAATTGATGGAACCTTACGGCATGTACTCTTGAACTTGGCTTCTTTCACCCAGCTTGTTTTTGAGGTTCATCACATTATTGTGTAACAATAGTTCATTCATTTTATTGTGGATTTCGTTTTAGGGATATATCACATTTTTATTCATTAACCTGACGATGAACATTGGCTTATGTCATTTTTTGATTCTTCTGAGTACAGACCCTGTGATTGTTTGGATGCAAGTCTTTGAACAATGTTTCACTTCTCTTGAGCAACTACCTAAGAATGGACTACTGAGTCATTTGGTTAGTGAATGTATAGCTCAATAAAAAACTGGCAAACAATGTTCCAAAATATATGTGACCTTTTTATATTTCTACCAGCAGTGTATGAGTGTTTCAGTTGCTCCTCCTATCCTCACCAACATTCAGCATCATCTTTTAAAGTTTAGTCATTTAAATAGGCATAAAGTAGTATCTCATTGTGCTTTTCATTTGTATTTCTCTAAAACCTGATGAAGTTGATTGTCTTTTTGTGTGTTAGTTGGCCATTCATATATCTTTTTTGATGAAAAAGTCTTTCAGATATTTTGCCCATTTTTTATTGGATTGTTTGTTTAATTATTGAGTTGTTTTCTTTTTCTTTTTCTGACTACAAATTTTGTTAGATACATGTATTTCAAATATGCTTAGCCATGCTTTGGCTTGCCTTTTCTTTTCTAGCATTGTCTTTTGAAGTGCAAACATTTGTGATTTTCATAAACTCTGACTTAATTTTTTTTTTTATATTTTGTGCTTTTTATGTCTTATTTGAGAAATTTTTTCTGTCCCAAGGATGAAGATTTGCTCATATGTTTCCTTTAACATTTTTAAGATTAAGAAGTAAGTAGTAGTATGATGGACTAATTTATTTTCTTACTAAGGCAAGGTATTTTTGAGTATTAGGAAAACAATGAAATATTTCCTAAAATGTGAAAAAGGGAGGAATTCTTAAATTATTTATGAATATACTAAAGCTTCTTCCTGTCCTTTTTGTTTTGGAGAAAAACTTATTCTGAATGCTTTCTCTATCAGCAAATTCTCTGTAATTCATATATTCTGAATAGAGTAATATTAAATTACCAGGTCATTATCAAGAAAAATGTATTGTCTTAGAATTGAGGAAATATTTTATAATTTTATGTGCAAATTAAAGTATATCAAATACATGTTTTTTTAAGAAGTTGTATTTTATTTCACCAAATCTTTAGTTTAGATGAACTAAAAACTTTTATTTAATCTGAATGTTTTTAAAACCAACAGCAACATGAGTTTAGATTACTTGTCATTTTCCAACATGAGAACTAGGATGAAAAATTGATAATATAAACTCTAAATAAGTGTGATTTAGGAACAAGTTCATCTTTGACATGGCAAAAAAGTTAAAATAGAAGCATTCAAATTAATTTATCAGCTACTAACAAGGTAACTGATGTTATCAGAAGGACCAAACTAATGGCTGCCTTCATTCTGCAGTGGATAATATACTGTGTCTCTCTTTCTTACTAGCAGTCTTTCCATAGAGTGACATAGACCATTCTAAACTGGTGATCTGAAGAATTCAAAATAATAAGTCAAATTTGACAGGACTACTGTATGTGGCTTGAGTAAAACAATAGCAGTCTGAAACATAATTTATTGATCATGAAAGACCCTGGTTGTACGGTTGGCTGTCCTAGAGTAAAAGCAATTGAACATAAAACTCATCTTTCGTGTTGTAACATAATATTGCATTCAAGATAGTCCAGTGCTCTGACTTTATCTTAGCTTATGTGCAAAGAGCTCCTTTGGTGGAGACATTTCTGAAAGTGTGCTTTTCCTGGTGCTGCTTACTGGCTTATGCTGATAGGTATCAGAGTGTTCAATAGCGTATCATCATGAGCTTGAGTTAGCAATTGTTTATAGTGACACTGTATCAAAAGCAATCATGTTGATGTCAGTAAACATTCTCTAGATGTTTTAGATAATGTTATTTTAATTTTTCTTTAAAAATTATTATTTTAGTGGAAAAGTTTGAGAAGTTGCTTAAATTTGTGAAGTCTTTGGATTGTGAATTTCTTTTCTCAGAAGCAATCTCGAGTAATTTTTTCAATGAGCAAATAATTTTTTTGTCTTTGGATCCATAAAATCTGTAGGTAATGTTTCTTACTGCTTAAAATAAATAAACATTTGAAACAAACAGGAGGCATTTCAGTATAGAATTTGTGAACTCATCTAGTTGTGATAATCATTCCTAATTTCTATATTTCTCAATACATTAGTTTTTCAATTCCAATATTAACATACATTCAATAAACCTTCCTGCATGTGTGTTCACAACTAGCCAACCAAATAACACAGGTAAAATGTCATCCACTATTTATATCAGGATGCACATGAAATTATAACATTAAAAAAAACAAATATATTTAAAATTTGGTTGCAAGATATAGCTTCAAAATTTTCTTGTACCCTGGGCTTGTTCTGGAAAACCAATACTTGAATACTTTCATTTCTTCCAGCTTTAAATCTTCAAGACTTTCCGTGACAATTTTCTCCCATCAGAAGATACATATGGTGGCTAGGAAGGAAAACACTGGCATTGTTTTTCAGGAATAAGGTCATGTTGATGAGCTACAATCATTTTATATCTCAACTACATCTTGCACATAGTATTTTATTCCATATTTGAGAAATAATGTTCAAATCACCAGTTACAGTATAACTTTGATACAGAAGATTGGCTTGTTCACTCGATGTTATACAAAGTTCCACATACAATTCTTTCATTGGTTAAACAATTTTATAATGCTTTTATACCTTATTCTTTTTGGTTCCAGTGAGAATTAAGAGAATGATATTGAGAGAGAAATTACTATTGAAGATATTTGAATTCCTGAAAACCAGGAAGATGAAATCATTTATAAAACATAAAGTAAAGATTTTAGTATATTCTCAACAACCATAAAAAAATGGCTGCTGAGATAACAGCAATAATTTATTCTTAATGCTGCTTATTCCCTGTATATGGACCTCTTGTACAGATTATAAAAATTAGAAACATGCGTTAAATTGCTTTGCAATTTGAACTTTGCAATAACAGTGTGTATCTGTTGTGTACCTCTTAGGTTCAACCCGAAATTGTTCTCCCTTCTTCACATCCTTACCCTTCCTATGTCAGCCAGGCCGATTAGTCGGGGATTTTATTTTACCACCTCAAAACTGCTAAAGCAACCTTGTCATTGTAATTTTCACGCCTTTTCTTTTTCTTTGTTCTATATGTCAGTGAAATCTTATCTCCACACTCTTCTGTCATAGGTTAATAGCTTGGAACAAAGTTCAATTAGAGCCTCTAACATAATAAAACAAAATGCACAGATGAAAAAATTAGTAGCCGTCCTTGTATTTTATTCAAGCACTGTTTGTTGAATTTTGCCCATTGTTAAAACTGAATTAGTAGATATGATAGGAAATTGTCAAATGTATACATACACGTAGATTTGAGAGGCCCCAATGCAACTGTGATATTCTAGAAGATGTTCCAATGACATTGTAGTACCCAGGAAAGCTCTCTGTGTAGATTTTGTTCTCTTGGTGATGTGGTATTTAACCACATTGTTAAATCCAAAAAACTCTAAATCATGTATGGAAATTTAACACCTGAACATTATCATAACATTTTTTAAGCTTTTCTAAAAGGGGTATTGGTTCATTTCCATATATTGCATTTAGTCAATTAAAAACACCTTTGCTAACAGGTTAAAGTCATGGGTCATTGTCTGTGCTTATGCTGCTGTCTGCTCAAGGTTATTTGGAAATTATGTGGCAGAAAAATTTTCCAAAGAAATAAATGGGTATTAGTGCAAATTTACTAGCTGGATTATTTAAGAAGAAATATATTGACATCATTGAACATTATCAACAATCTCACTGCCATCACTTTCTCCTCCTCTACTCAATGAGCTGTTAAAAGACACAATTTGTTGTACTATGTAGCTAACAAGAAATAAATAACATGCAGCAGGTGCTACACAGGAAGGCACTGAGTGTTATTGTACTAACTGTGCCTGACTAATTCTAGCCAAAACAACAATTCTGTATTCAGTAAAGGAGAAGAACAGATAATTTAATGGGGACTTGGAGCCTCATTGTTTGTAATATCAGAGTCATACTTGAAAAACAGAGCTAAGTGAGCGACACGGCTGGGGGAGATCCTCTGCTGCAGAACTTCATACTCCTGAGAATCCAATTAAATGGAAGATAATAGTATGCAGATGATTTAAAATATTAGATAATACATTTTTCTCTATATATATTTAAAAGAATCATGTGATTATTTTCGTATGGGTCTATAGTCCACATATTTCTTTTAGATTAATGCTAAAAGTAACTTGCATTTCCCCCAGCATAGCCTACTGACTTGTGCTAAAGAAAGGTGAGAAGCACAGTATAGCAAAAGAGAGGAAAGCTGGAAATAACATTTTGACACTCCTACTTGGCAGAGGAAATAGAGATTTTGAATAATAATGGTATTTGCTTTATCTCTCCTGCCAATGAGTTGATGTATCAGTCATTTATTCAATAATTAGTAATTACTAATTATTACATATAGCATCTACCATATCTGTGGACAGAGTGAAACACAAGTCAAATGAGGCCCCGCTGTTGTGGTCTACTGGAAGTAGACAATTGCTAAGTTAAATGTGGTCATTATAAATTGAAATGAGTGTTAGTCGTGAAGGAAGTAAAGAGGGTGCACACACTAAGAGAGAGCTTCTATGGGAAGATTTCCTCTGAGCTTTGAGCTGAAGGATGAGAATGGTTCCGTTATAGGAATTGCAAAGGCAAGCGGAACACCTTGAAGGTCAGCAAAGTGTTGCCAAGTTCAAGGAACAGGAAGGAAGCTGGCATGGTTGAAGTATCACAACTGATGTGGAGCATAATTTTAGAAGATATAGTTGTAGAGGGGGCAAGAGCCAGATGAAGGAAAGCCATGTTAGGCAGTGGTTTGAAGTGAGTTTTCATTCTGAAAGCAATGGGGACACTATTGAAGGATTTGAAGAGTGTGAGTGACTTCAGCTTATTGATTTTTTTAAACAAAAAAGACGAGTTTACTCTGTGGAGAGGGGTGGGAGAGGCACAAGATTCATTAGGAGGTTATTGCAATATAATTGATAAATTGTGGACTAGAATGGTGATTGCAGAGGTGAAGAGAAATGTGGGGATTAATGCATATTGTAAAGGTTAAACTGATATGACTTGCTAATGAACAAGATAAATAGTAAGAAAAAAAGATCAATAATGGCTATATTTTCAGACTGGGTAAATTTAATGAAATGGGGAAAACTGGGGATGTCCAGATTTGGGAAAATTAAGAGTTCTGGGAGCTTTATTTGGGTTTTTTAAGTGTGTGAAATACAGATGCCAAATAGGTTAGTAATTCAAGAGTCCAAAGATCAGAAGAATGTTCTGGATTAGAAATATATACTTGTTTGCATCAGCATATAAAAACGGCATCGAATGCCGTTGGCTTTGATGAGATCAGCTAAAGAGAGTATAGAGAAAGAAGTGTTCCCAAAACCTATGTTGAGGCACTCAACTTTTAGTGACTGAGCAGTGGAATGAGACTTAGAAAGAAGCAGCCAGTGACAGGAAGAAGGAGGGTGTCAATTGTGCCAGTGCCACTGACTGGAAAAAAGTGGTAATATTTGACTTTGAAAAGAACCTTTTCAATGTATTGGGTAGAATGGAAGCAGACTGGAATGAGTGGACTTAACAGCAAGTTGGGTGGTTTGGAATTGGAGAATGTGAGTTTATAAATGCCATTCAAAAATTTTAGCTATGAATTTGGAGGCTAAAGAATGTATAGCACTGGGAGATATGGAGTTCAAGGAGAGTTTTATTCGTTTGTTTTAAGATAGACAATACCAGAACATTTACTGATATTCTAATACCCATGATCCACTGAAAAGGGAGAAATTGTAGATGCATAAAATGAGAGAAACAACTAGAGAAGTATTTTAAGAGGACTACTATTCAGTATAAGATTCTAAATCCATGAGCAGTATTTGCACCTTCACATTACACTTAATCTGACATTATATGATAATCATCATAGAATAGTAGGGTTGGAATGTGCCTTTAGACTTCATCACATCCAAATTTCTCATGTTACAATTGACCAAATGAAGCTACATGTAAGAAGTGAGACTTACACATTGTCTTACTGCTAATTAATAAATTGGGAAGTGTCCAGTTAGCACTCTTTGTTGACTAAGGAGGAATGTAGGGAGGAGAAAGCCTTCTCCTACTTAATGGGACAACCAGTGCATTTGCATCCATGAGCAAACCTTTGGCAAGCTAATAATTAGAATAGTGGCTCAGACTGAGGTGTAGTTAGTTACTTTTTTACATCCCATGTATCTCACACCATCCCCTCTTCAGGACTGAAGCACTCATTCCCCCACTGCTGCAATTGTTGGCACCTGAAGCTGAGTTGCTTTCTGAGACTTGCCCCATGTGAAGAAAGTTACTTTGCCTCATGTCCCACTCTCTTCCAGTGGGCACCCTGCATCCAATGATTGGTTGATGAAATATAAAGGTTCAGCTCTTTCATCCCAATTTAGGACAACTTTGAATGACCGACCACCAAAGACTACTGAAAGATCTGCTGAGGTTTTTTGTGTGAGTTACATTACAGGTTAGCTCTTGTCTCTACCTATTCCTGTTTCCTTCCAGGTTATTGGTCCCCGGATATACCAAATGATCTCCTACTTGCAAATTTTTATCTCAGGATCTGCTTTCTCAAGGATTCTAACCTACAAAGGACAAGACCAATATTTAAAACTTCAACACATCAGTCATGGGGTTACTCAGATGCAGCTTGGCTATTTAAAAAAAACACACAACACAACTGGTGGTGGTTTATTTTAGCAAAGGGAATGATTGAAGTTAGACTCTGTATGTCAGGGTTATGATGGTGGAGAATTGACTCCACTTGGAATAACACTTTAGCTAGAAGTTGGAATTTCTGAGTATCAGGTTTTGGCCTGGTGGAGAAGTAGCACACAAGAATTTTAGGATCATCAGATTCTCAGGTAAAATGTCTAGGCTCAAAAGTGATTCCAAGACTAACAAGCATAAACCATGTTGAAACCCAGTGAATGAGAAAACAATACTTGGGGAGGGACATAGATCCCTAGAGCTACCGTGAGTCTGAGCACAAGGGCACATAGCTGATTCCAGACCTTCCCTTCTGTTGTGGATATGTCTCCTGCTTACTGCTGCTCTTGGTCACCATGCATGCAGGAGCTGGACAAGCCTACCTCTTCAGGGAGTGGGATATAACAGAGACAGCCCGCAGAGAGGAAGAGCTGAGTAAGTTAAGAAGAAGAAGCTATATACATTTCTAGGAAGAAAAGTTGCCTTACTAAAGGAAATTTTGTTTTTGTTCTCACACTTCTAGATTCTTTCTGAAATCCATGAAGAACATTTAGTTTATCAAGGCAGTGGTAGCATTCTAATCCATAAAATAAGCACTGTGGTCATTTCTCTAAACTTTTCCCTGTTGATAAGTCCTGTAATTTATAGGTACAGCCCATGGAGTGGGTGTAGGGGGAAAATGAACTCAGTTAAAGGGTCAAATTGATATCAATATCCCAAGCAATTGAAAACTCAAGTGTGTGCATGTGAGTGTGTGTGCACGTGAGTGATTTGCCTTCTCCCTTAGTTTTTTAATTTTTGCTTTTTTTTTTTTTCCTTCACTTGAACAAAGTCTTGATTTTAGCTTTCCTGACAGGATTCCTGATGCCTCTTTTTTCTCTTCTGCATTGAGATCTCATTGATTGCACTATTAAAAAAATAAATTTGTAAAATAGCAACTCATTCCTTGTGACTCATCCTCCTTCTCTGAACTTTATATTGCATTCTAACATTGTATGGGATGAGAAAGGAAGAGATCAATTACCTGAAAAGATAACAATTATATTAGATGAGTTAAAAAAAACTCAAATTCTATTTTTCACTGTAAAATTCAGTAATTTATAGATTTTTCTCCCCTTCTGCTTTTTGAAAGCCTATTTTTTTCTGGAATAATTAAGAAAATTTCTCTCTCTAACGCGCGCGCGCGCGCGCGTGTGTGTGTGTGTGTGTGTGTGTGTGTTGCTGTTGCCCTTACAACACAAGGGATTTGTAATGCAAAGCCTTTACACTCAAGACCAGTCATTCTCAGAGAGGCGGTTCTTCTTATAGATGATTTATATGGGGAAAAAAAAGAAAGAAGGAAGTAACCAAGACAAATTTGAAGTAGTCCAGATTTGGGGATGACCTTTTCTAAAATTTCATTACTTATTATAAAGTCATAAAATTTAGAAAGTATGGAATCTGCATTAAGTCCATCATAGACCAGAGGAGAGGAGAATTGACAGTCCAGAAGCAGTGAAATTCATGTATGAAAACATGATACTTGACAGTGGAAGTATTAAAAATCGGTAGGGAAAGTATGGACTGTTCTGTACATGGTGCTAGGACAATTGATTCTCCATATTGAGAAAAGGTAAAATTAGATCTTCATGACAGAATAAAATCCAGGTGCCTTAAAAATATGAAAGTGAAAGGAAAACTAAAAATTCTACAGTCAAATGGGAGTATTTTTATGACCTCAGGTTAAGGAAATATTTCATAATGGAAAAGATAAGTAAATTTGGCCTCATTAAAATTTCATTGTCTATACAGAAAAATTAACCATAGAAAAAGAACAAAACAGAAAACCAAGCCACCAACAAAGGGGAGATGTTAGGAAACCTAGAGCCTCTAAAAGTTAAGCATTTAGAACCTCAGCAGTAGGAAAGAAGACAACCAACCTAATAGAAAAATGGGAAAAGGGAATAAATAGTCATTTTACAGAAAAAGAAAAATATACATTCAATGAAAGGATCTACAACTCCACCAGTTATGATAAAAATTTAAATTAAAATAATATACTATTTCATACCCATCAAATTGCCAAAAATGAATGACAGTACCAATGCTGATGAGGCTAGAGAGCAATGGGAGCTCTTCTACAATTTCAGTAGCAGTGAAAATTGGTAGTCACATCAGAGAGTAATTTGGCAATATTCAACTGGAAAAAAAAAACTAAAATATTTTCAACAGACGAAAATAAATTATAATGTTTATTCATTTGATGGTTAAAGTGAATGAACTAAGATGACAAGTATCAATATAGATATATACAAAAACAGTATATTTTTTGGTATAATGAATTCTTTTTAGATAAAATGGAGAAAGTTTTCTCTGAAGATGTTGATCATGGAACACACAATTTAGTGATATTTCTACTGGTTAGATAGTTCTAACCATAAGGTATTGATTAATGGATTGGGTAAGGTAGTGTATCCATTAGTTTTGTTTTTGTTTTTGTTTTTGTTTTTGTTTTTGTTTCAATAAAGCACCATAGAACAGTCACTTAAAACAGCCACCATTTTACTTAGCTCATGATTTTGTGGGTTGCCTGGGATGCCGAAGACAGTTTCATGGTTGGGGCCTCTCACCATGTGGTCTCAGATCTTCTAGTAGATTAACCCAAGCTTCACGTGGCAATCTGTGAGTTCTAAAAAACTGTAGAAGAGCACACATTCGCAAAGCACAAGTACTTTCTTAGAACATTTGCTAATGTTCAGTGGTCCAAAGCAAGTCATGTGGCCAAGCCTAGATTTAGGAGTAGAGAAAAAGACTCCACCTCTTCAGAGAGGAGCTGTAAAGTTACATTGCAAAAGGATATTTATACAGGTATGGGAAGAATATGTAGACATTTCATTACAGGTGTCTTTTCACAGGGATCTGTACGTGGCCTGTGAAACTTTTATCTCAGTTACTTGGATGATGATCCTTAACGTAAAATGCAGCTTTTAGTAGAATGGCTTTACCCCCATTTTAGTACACAGGACCATTAGATCTAACTAGTTTCTGCCAGGAGTGGAGTCTGCAGGCATCCTGGGCCTGATCATCTCTAGTGGAGTGGGATTTACTGAGGAAGCAGCCTACTTCAGGGGATGCCATGTGGTTTAGCCTCTAAAGGTTAGGACAGACAAGACTGAATAAGAAGTATGATATTCTGCTACCTCAATAACATAGAGGCCCTGTTTGTGGGTAAAGATTTCCCTTTGGTGGGGTTTTTAAAGTAAATACAATAAGATAATTGAAAACAAACAAACAAACAAAACAGCATCATTTGGTCCAGTCCTGGAACCTAAGTAAGTTCTTATTTAGCGATTTATTCTTCCCCAGAATAGCAAAAAGAAAAGACAATGTGTCAGAGAAATTCAGCCCATCTGCTTTTCTGTAGCATGAGAACTTCCCTCAGGAATAGGGATGGGATGAAAACCCATGACCTTTAGGTCGAATGGGCTTCCCTTCCTAGGCACTGGCACTCTAGGTGCTATATAACAATAACCGGCTAAGTAATTTAGCTTCTAACTCATAAAATAAACGGGGCACAGGGTGGAGGGGGAATACCAGAAAGAGATATGCGAGAACCTTAATAGTTACCATACATTTGGTAGCTGAGGTTTGAGTTATCAATGCTTTCTTCTTTAAGTTTCCTGAAGTTTTGAATAGCTCTAATGAGCACATATTATGTTAAAAAATGGGAAAAAGAAACTTTTCCCAGACCCAGAATTTAAATCCAGGCCAGAGACTTTACATTATTCACATTTATAGTGCATACCTATTTTAATCCTATATAGGTGTCCATCTCTAAATGTTGATTGAATGCATGTAAAAATTATAGGGAGTTTAAGTTGGCTCACTGTGAGAAATAATTTTCTAGGATGTAAAGTAGTTCAAAAATGCAGTGCTCTGTCAAGCAGTAAACGCCATCCCTGGAAGCATCCAGACAGAGACTGGATTAAACAAGCGGTGTCTTAGAAAGAGTTAATAGTCTGATTGCAGATTTCAGGTAGGACATCATGAGGGAGCTTGCATTAAACAGATGAGTAGAATTTCAGCAGATGAAAAGGGCGAGGTAGGTGGAAATGGAAGAATAGAAAAAAGAAATGACTAGATAGCTCCAAAAGCCCCCGCTGAACTGAGTTTCATATATCACAGCTTGAATGATTGGATTCTTTTAAGAAAATGATTATATTTTTAATCTTAGCATAGATTTTTGTACTTCCTAGTATGTCATTTCTGTCATTTGCCTCTATCTCATCCCATATGGGACTGTTTTATTAAAATTTATTATAAAATAGTATCCCCAAATCACTTTATGCTTCTTTTTTTGTAAATATCTCATTTGTTTTCTAATTTTAGAAACTTCTCAAATTTCAAATTTTGCCATCAGCTTTAACCAGTAAAACACCGTTAATACAATGTATGATATATGGTATATAATTTTGTTGTGGTATAGAATTACATTTATTAATATTCTATTTTCTTTTATTGGGAAAAATTCTTATTGAGCCAGCTTAAATACAAGACCTGTGATATTTAAAAACATCAGCATCTACTGTCTTCCTCTGAGAAGTCAAGCATTTCTGAAATTTTGTGATTTCTTGTCAGGCATTGTCACAAAGCAGGCTTATTTTTGAACTGGTGAACAAAGAACCAAACATAAGAATGCACTTGGGCTTTGTTCTTCAAAAGTTGTTCTGAATGACAATTAAAAGTGAGAAAGTAAAGAAAAAACAGCAGCAGAACTCTTGCTTGCTGGAATGTTTTTTAGGTTTTTTCCATAAGGTGTTGATGGTTCACTGTCAACTTGTAGGCTTGAAAAACAAATGCAGTCTTGTTTGTCAGGTGTTCTGTGGGGTACCTCTCTAAATCTTCCAGAGTGCTTGGCACTCTAATTCAGATGTTTCAGGATTATGTAATTTTTTCTCTAAATGTCATTTTCCCACTATCTCACAATTTGCTTTCAGATTGGAAGCCCACAGCCAATTACCCTGAAAGTGCTTATGGCCCAGATCTTACTCTAGCTTACATTTGATATCATAGTGGTAAAATTAAGTTGTTAACAAAGATAATGAAACTTTTATAGTAAAATAGGTATTTTGGATACATTTTAATCCAAACATTTCTGTTTATCTAAATACTTGTCGAATTTTTTAATGTATTTTTTTCACTGAGGGGACTTCTTGACCATACAGTTATGTTGTTTTTTTGTATTTTCTTTACAGAGAATTATACTAATACTCAATTTTATTATGTCACCTACTGGCATTATATATGTGTCTTTGGAATCTATGGAAGAGTTAAGTAAATGCTCTTTGGCCAAATAGTAAGAAAGAATATTTTACAATTCCAAGCATTCTTCGTGGTCATGTAGAAATATAAGTGAATGTTAGTTTACACTTCCCTTTCATTAGCCTGCTATCATTCCAAAGTGTGGTAAATGATTACTTTCACTGAGTTCGAAGTTAAGCATTTTGAAAGGGCACTTGCAAACTATACATTTGCTTTTTCCTTTAAAATCAAGGTCTAAATAAATAAAAAGTTTGTTTTATTTTAATATTTTATAACATATTTAATATGTTATTAATATTTTAATAAGGCTTTTAGTAAAAATACATTTTATAAAAATAGGGTGATCAGTTTCTGGGGATTTCAAGTTATTTTTAAATCAAATAGTGTGATCTGTTAATCATCTAAAATATTTAGTCAAAATGTCTATTTTGGACATACTAATTCATTATCTTTAAATTGCTCCACTGGTCTTATATAACAGTTCCTTTCATTGACAGAAAATATGCCTGTATGTTTCCAATTTCCTATGTAATAGAGGTAGCATAATAATTCAAAAAGCCATTAGAACTACCTTCTAACTCTTATTATACAAAACACTTGTGAAGGGCCAACTAACTTTCCAGAATTAAAGAAGGAAATATAGTAGCTGAAAATTCCCATATTCAGAATCCATCTTTCATTTACTTTAACTGTTCAGGTCTCATCTTAAAGAATTCCTTATAGGAATCTCTATGGCAATCTGGTGTTTAGACCAGAGAGGAAAGCACATAAGGCATGGGCATTTTACCAGTCTTTCTGCTCTTTGTCATATGCTGTTTGGTTATCACCTAAAGGGTACTTCTGTGCCTCAATTTCCCACACTTATCAAAGATGACAATATAGTTCTGTAGTATATACATTAAAAAAATAACAAAAAATTAAATGTTCTGTTTGGTTAATTTTTTTTTTCTGCGCATGGCTATGTAAAGATATTTGCATATATAGTCATATATAAATTTTTACTATTTATATAGAAATACAAAATCTAAAGCTCATTCTTTAGAGTGGCAGGACAGTAAAATGTTCATGCCAGCTTTTTCAATATATCAATTTATGGGACTAGATCTGGCAAAGCTATTATTTGTAATGACAACTGGAATGCAGATGGATTTTAGCGACTGTACATAGAAACTGGGGGAAGGGAGTAGCAATCCTTCTTTGTTTTTTTAGGATGAAACAGAAAAATCTTCTCTCTCCTATATGTGGAGGAATTTGTTAGAAGCAAGGACTAAAATTATATTTCCTTAATCTTTCCACTTCACTAATAGTTTTATTCTTTTATGTAGAGATATTACTAATTTTTGGATGAATACCAATACTTTTCACTTGCAACCAGGAGTATATTACTGGTGTTATCTAAATACTCTATAATGAGTCATCAGCAATTTTTAATAGGCATTTCAGGCATAAAAACTGATAATTAAACATTTTATTCCATTCTTAAGTAAATAGGCAAGGATTCTCCACCTTAGGATACAACCTATCTGTGGGGTGTGATTCAGAAGGCTGGATGAGGAAGATAATTTTAAAAATAATACTTTTCCTCTTTCAAATATATGTCCCTAATTAAGATTTACTGCTATAATCAGCCACTGTTGCCAATAGTATTGCATAATGTTCCTCAAGTATGTTGAGATGGAAAAGTTTGCAAATGATTGATTTAGAGGATAAGATAATGTTTTATCGATGTAAGAATCTATAGCCACATTCAAGTGGAAACAGCAAATCATTTGAAATAGTAGTGGTTAGAGGATAGATAGAAAGAAAGAAGAGTAAAATTAGCCCTTAGTGTTTAATAAGTCACTCAGAATATCTTTATTAATATTAGATTGTGAGATCATTCACTTACATTCAAGTGATCAAATCCATAAGTGTGTTTCCTCTTGGTGCTTCCCCTCTTCATTAACTGATATTTTATTATCTTTTCCTGACTCAGCAGATATGCACAGAAAAGTCTGGTAGTTCACTGTCTACACAAAACTCTCTAAGGCAGCTTTAAGTAGCAGAAATTGTGATACTGTACTGTTCTTAAATGAAAAAAATGTACATTTTATAAATGACAACAATAGAGAGTTGCTAAGATAGTTTATTCAGGTCATAACTACAGGGAATAGGAGGAAGTCCATGCTTAAAATGAACCCCTTACTCCCTAAAATCTATATTCACAATTAGAATGATGTTGAAAATATGTAATCTCAGTATGTTTTTGATTCAGAAGTTCTGTGCTGATTTATCCTTGATTTTTTTTTTTTTTAAAGATAAGATTTGTGGAATGGAGTATCTATACTTTTAGTATTTCTAAAATGTAAGGGAAGAGATTTCTACCCATTGCTCACAGCTTTCCTGGGGGAATGTAAATGCCTCCTCTTGTTTTTTTTAGCCCATTTGTGAGATGTTTGTAGAGACTCACTATTTGGAGGATGGTCGGTACTAAAGTGCCCTGTCTTTCTCCTCATTACACTAAAATCCTGTTGGCTCTAGTAGAGGCGGGAAATAAAAGATAATTTTAGTTTTGCTTGTTGTTTGAATAAATGGAAGCAGTAAATATTTAGGACAGTCTAGTTTTAAATACTAATCTTCAATATTTTAAAAGAAGGATTTTACCATGGAAAAATATTTAAGAATCAGCTCCAAGGAAAGAGGAATGTGATTTTCCCACATATTCTAAACATATTATCTCCAGTTGTAAATAAAATGATCTCAGAATTTATCATTGAGGGTTATACCTTAACCCGAAGTTCACTGATCCCCAATATATCACATTCATAATTCCTTTTCATAGTATTTGCTCTCAGCTGAATAAAAAAGCATATCTGCCATTTAAATTATTTCATCAAAGGTAAAAAATTCATCTACTTCACATAGACCTTAACACTCTGCTAACCAAGTAAACCTGCCTGACACTTGCAGGCAAAGTACCTGATTGGTTTTGTCTTGTACACTTTAATAAACATACATGGTAAAAATAGAAACAAGAGATGAGTAATAAATATAAAGAATATTATTCATATTACTTTTTTAAGTATGCATACTGGGTGGACATTGCAATTAAAGCATAACACTTTGAAAATTTGTCAGTATAGTCTTTCATTTCACTCATAAATTATAATTAACATTTCAGTAATTTATGGAAATAATTATGATTATTAGTATTGGTTATATAATAAAAATGATTCTGAAATTACATATGAGTGTGTGTGTGTGTGTGTGTGTGTGTGTGTGTGTGTGTGTGTAGAGAGAGAAGGAGATGGCGTGGAAGGGAAGAGTGGGAAAGAATGAGAACACATACTTGATTTTTTAAACATGTTATCGTAGGCCTGTAGTATATAACTGCCTGGGCAGTGTTCAACATGTAGAAACATGCAATAGCCCTTGGTACTAAGTTAATTAAATGTGTATTTAAATAATTAAGAAAATGAGTCACTCCAAATTTTGTGAAAACATGATAGTTGTATGTCATTTTTATTTAATGATCTTGGAACTCTATGTTTTAGACTTTAGAAATACTCTTGACAAAAATGAAGATTCATTGAATAAATTAATATAACATTATATACCTTGAATATTTGATTGAGATTTTGTATTTGACAGTTAAGTGTTCATTGAGTTTGGAAATTCTTACCAGCCTCAGTGAATTCGTATCTAGTGACTAATTTAAAGAAAAAGAAAAAAAGCATAAATGTCTTCCTTAATGTTATGACTCTCCTGGGTCTATCTGGCCACTTAGGTTCCACAGAGAGAACTAGAGTCACTAGAAGTGGAATAACATTATTTTTAAAATTTTGTTTTGAAGTTGAAACATCAGTACCTGGAAAATCACTTGTGAAACTTTCTCCTTCCGACTAGCTCCATTAGCACATTTCGAAACCAGTTTCCCTAAGTTGGCTCTTCCTTCTCCCCCTCTTCCATATCTCATTTGCTAAATACTATAGTCCAAAAATCTGTAAGTTTAATATTACTTTGAAAACAAGCAAATGGATTTTCTATTCTTGTGGCATTTCTACAAGTTCTACAGGAATGTAGCACTGCGCCCTCAGTTGCTTCTTGAATAATTTCTTAAGGGAAAAACTTTCTTAGAGTTGATATAGCCTGCAGTATATACTGATTTTACCCAATATTCAGAGGTTTTCATTTCCACCCAGGAGTTTCTTAACTAAATATTTATTTTAACAACGAAAAAAAAAAAATGTACAGTTTTCTATCTCTTAACAGCCAAATTGTGTTTGCCAATGCTTCTATTAGAAACAAGACAGTATAGGTAAAATGGTTTTGAAATCGTTTGAATATGCTTGGCTTTCTTAACTGCCCAAAAGTAAACTTTTGATTTGGCAAAACTAGTTTAAGTTGAGAAATACTTTAAGAAGTATTTTACTACCAAGTAAAATATTTTTAGTGTAATTTAAATACTTTTTTTTTTTTTTTTTTTTGAGCATATGCTTGCTTCTCTGTGCAGACAACTTATACTGTTTTCCTTACCTTTGGGAATATTCTTTACTAATTTAAGTGTGCTGACTAAGCTTTTATATTAAAGAGGGTGTCAGAGGAAGGGATGTTTTTGGAGTTAATTTCATTGCCCATTTTAAAATTAGTAGTTTTTCTTTTCTGTTAATGACAAGGTATTTTTTTCAAAATGAAGAATCTGTTCTTTCAAATATGACAGATTTGAAATGATTGATGAAATACCTTTCTACGTATACCTCCTTCCCATTTATTAGGAAGTAGTTGCATAAGGAAACAGTAGATTACTGTGTGCATTTGGGGCTTACTCAGCCAAGGATCACAAACACCCAAGTACATTATAGCCAAATAATGAACAAAATATAGTTATGTGAAAGTGTGGGAAAAAATCTTGGTTTTACATAATGATACTTGTGATAATTTATTGTGACTAAGAATGAGGGCTCTGAGGTCAGAATACTTATCTGACAGCTTTGATGTTCCACTGACTAGGAGTGACCTTAGGCAAGTAAGTTTACTGCTGTAAAATGGGCACAATAGTTGCACCTAATTCGTAAAGCTATTGTGAGAATTAACGGAGTTAGTGTATATGGAAATTGTAGAACAGAGTTCCTGGCATGTGGTAAGCCAGAGCCCTACACTCAGTTGTGTAATTTTTATATGGCTCAAAGGTGCCCAGTCAAGGAGATGAATAAGGGGTGAATGGAGCTGAAATTCACCCCTTGCACCTTTTACCGGCCATGTTCTTGCTTGCTGGGCAAGGCCAGTCAGAAGGAGGTGTCCTTTTAATTTGAGTAAAGCTACCAGGTAGGATCATGGTAGCTCTGTAGGTCAGCGGTCTTATCTTGCTGAAGAAGAACTCCTCCCTTCCTTTCTCAGGTGTTTTTGGAAACTTTGAAGTGAGCTTTTGTTTCACATAATCATGAAAGTGTGATGTTAACAACACTTCCTCTACAAGGTATTTGGAAAGTGAATAAGGCAGATATCCAAGTGATTATATTTAAGCTCTAATTAGCATCATTGATACTATAAAAGCTTATCAATTAGAAGATAGCCATAATTAAAATTTAACACTTATAATAATTAAGGTAACATGCATAGTAATGGGATAGGGCTGTCCATAATGGAACAGCTATTAAAGGACAATACATACCTTTTGAATTTCTACTAGATATATAGAATAAAATATGAGGTAGAACATGA
Organism: Eonycteris spelaea; assembly: GCA_003508835.1. Lineage (NCBI taxonomy): Eukaryota > Metazoa > Chordata > Mammalia > Chiroptera > Pteropodidae > Eonycteris > Eonycteris spelaea. Next base: position 2,891,743 of record PUFA01000053.1, read on the forward strand.
TTAGAAACTGCATTTTTTAAATTAATGATGATAGTTGATAATTACTACAAAGTTATTGTAACTGCTAGAATGGATGGAGACATGAATTGATGACATGTACCATATTCATATTTTATTTTCAATATTTTTTCTGATATAATGGATTCTGAAGTAAAACACATAGAGAATAATTTTTTTAACTGAAATTTCATTTTAAAAACTGTCACCTGAGAGCTTTCATTAAAGGACAATGAAGAAGCAAGATAATGAATCAGGAATCTTAAGGCTTGGAGAGATGCACAAATCATGAAATCTGTTGCATTTTGAAGTGAACTCTGGAGAAAAAAAAAAACAACGGAATTTTCTCATGTGCCAGGGCTATTAAGGAAATTAAATGTGTATTTTGTCTCTGTGGGGGACTGTTTCAACATAACCATTTACTGACTCTGCGTCACCCTTCTGCTTCCTGAGTTTAGACACAAACCATATTTTCCTCCTTGGACCTCTCTTCTCTCTTTACCAAATATTCAACTACTGCTTGGATGTACTAAGTTGGCAGTTTCATATACTTCAGCCTTGTGGATGCAGCCAGCAAGGTGTAAAACCTTTGCGATCACTCTGACTCCCTTCCCCTTCTCAGCCACTGTATCTGACTCCAGAGCACACAGTTTTTTTCTCTTTTCAGTGCATCTCCTTTCTTTTGGCACAGCAGGAACACCATACCCTCATCCCTTCTCAGTTGAAATCCTGAAATAGTCTAGGAATTTTGCAGCTCTCTATTGCTTCCTACAGCAATCGGCTGTACTGAAGAGCAGCTACTTAAGGACCACTGACTACCCTCTAGTCCCAGTCTAGATTTCTGGACATATCTTGCCCTAATCTCATACAAATACCCTCATTAGAGGCATAATGGACCACTAAATATTCTATGTTTCTGTTCCCTTTTCATGTTTTGCTCCTTCTTGTTCCTTCTCTACTCCTTCCCCAGAATAAACTATGTTTGTCACTCTCAACCCCAACACACTTATTATGATGGTTTTCAAATTGGTGCTCAGTCACCTCCATAAATTACCCTCAGTCTGCCTACCATAGTTCTGGGAAATTTGCATTTTCAAATTGTAAAAGGAAAGAAATCCTACACCTATTTGTATGTCTCTAACCTTCACATAATGTTAGTGATTTCTCTTGTTTAGTTTTATATCTTTCTAGCAGATTACAAACTGTATTAAGACACCTTCAGTGTGTATTGTACTATATAGTTAGTTGCTTGGTCCAATGCCTGGCAGATAGCATATTTTTAATAAACACTGTGGAATAAATATTGCAGAATATTGGTGCTTAATACATGTTTTAAACCACATAAATGTGATTATATATATTTGGTCTTTATAATTCATGGCATAATATTTGATGAACAGTCACTAGTGATATCTTTCTGTTATAGACAAGAGGTTTCCAAATTCACTTTGTAATATTTAATCTTTAGTATATAGAAAGGAAAAATAAAAATATTGTTATAAATTAATTGAACAGACGTGAAATTATCAGACATTTGACTTGGAAATGCAGTTTTAGTTTTTGTAACACATAAAAATTTACATACTGTAAGGGAAATGGTCATTCCAACACTTAAGCAATTATACAAATTTTGTTCTATAACTGAGAAAAGCCTTCTTTTTAGTGTTAAGGCAGCTGAGCATATTGAAATATCTGGGAAATTCGTTGCTATTATTATTAAATGTATTGTTATATCTTTGTAAAATCATCAAATAAGATGAGATGACTAATCAGTGGTTTAGAATAACTGTGACAAAAATAATTTAAGTTACATTAATGATAAGAGGATTACCTGATTGAAATCTCAACAACATTGGTATCTATGAGTTAAATTTAAAAGAAAATACATTAAGGGCTGGAGGAGGCAAACAGTATTTGTACTCTTGCATTTCAGGTGAGGTATCTACATTTTCCTTGTATTTTTCCTTCTCATTAACCGTAGAAACCCATAGAAATAAGTCTCTGTGCAGCTCCAAATGCCCCCATTTCATTTTAGATGGTATTTCCAATAAGGGCACTGTTTCTTGCAAAGAATATTACATCTCACTAATTGTCCTACAAATCCCATTCTTAATTAAAATCAAAATCTTCATCGTAACAACTTTACTATATAGCTTGCAAATGTGTGTTTTTCGTATTTGTTTGGAGGACGATGCTCTGGATACATCTTTTTTTTTTTTTTTTCAAAAAGAAGCAGCCCTGGTGAGAAAAATTTACAGCAATTGATTTTGTTTGTTTGTGGCTGCAGCCATAAAAACTCCCAAGCAAAACTAAATAGTGCTTGTGGGGCACAGGCTTGGTGGTTCATGGGCAAACAGTAAGTTTTATAGTATTGTTAATGCTAGACAATAAGACAAGGTATAATAATTCCAATTTCATCATTTGCCTCTGTTTGGTACTAAATTGTACACTCCATCATGCATGTGCTGGCTACAATGTGACATATTTAATTCTGCATTTAGTCTCTGCTTTGTTACACATTCATGAAAATAGCAAGTCAGCTTCTCAAATGCCACGTACCAGCCCTCTAACAACAACAGCAAAAAATTAAATACAATATAAGTTTGAATAACAGTAATGGTGGGAAAATCTATCCCAGGGTTCATTCTTTTTATAGGGAGTTGGCAAACCAGGAAGAATAGACTTTATCATGTGCAAATATGGTGACCATAAATGGTGCTGGAGGCTTTTCCATTGTCCTCTGAGTTTGCCATGAGAGAAAGCGGGTGAGAGAAAGAAAGACACATTTGATAGAGTTGTGAAGAATGTTTGAATGGCTATTGGGTGTTGAGCATTGTCTTGCAGTGACCTCAATTCGGTACAGTAGAGACCCTTGAAAGCACTGTCTGAAGTCACAATACCACTATTCTCCTCCATTTACTAAAAGGGATTAGTTAAAAGGGTGACGTTCCGTGCAGAGAGTTCCAAGTATTCCATGAAACAAAAGGCTCTGAAATGTTTTTGAAGTTATTTTTAATTGAGTTGAACTAATTTAATAAAGGTCCTAAGGAGGAAAAAAAAAATAAAGGAATGTGATTGTTTTATGATTCCTCACAGATGGAATGGACATTTATAGCATACTTTTCCTTTAGTGTTCCAGAGAACAGTAGCTCCATTTACAGCTACTGTTAGCAATTTAAAACTGCTCCAAAATGAAGTCTTTCAAGAAGTTGACAGCTTATAAATAAATCTGTCTGATAAAATTGAACATAAACTGCATCTGTGGTTAGTTTGCCAAAATTAATTCTACATTTAATTAGAGATAGCAGTCAAACATATTTAATAAAAAACAGTCTTGGAGAGTAAATCAAATGAAGTCAGATTTTAGCAGACGTTTTGCATTTTTTTTTTGCAAGGAGTGATGAAATGACCTCACCTCTTCGATTCCCGGTTATATGGCAGTGTGAGCTCTGTAGAGTTATGGGGAAGCCAATGAGTTCACACTGTTTGGAAAGGTTCTTTGCTCAGCTTAAAGACAGAAAACGATCATTTTGTGATTTTACTTGATTGCATCATTGGGTTTTACTTTGATGCCATCTGTATTAAACTATCAAGTTAATAAGCATATTACTGCTAATGATTACAGAGACCACACTAAGGTAATTCTAATTTATATATGTACAAGGACATACAATTGTCCTTAAAAATTTGTTTTGGCTTCTTGGCAATCCCCCCTCCTTTAAATTTAACTATCACAATGAGATGTATTAAAATCATATACTAGATACAATGCCATATCTTCCCTTGCAAAGGCTTAAAAATATCAACATTACTCATTAAATATTTGTGCTCACTCTACATGATTTAAGCAATGTGGCATAGCTCTGGAATCCTGGAGAAGATGCAAAAGCACACAGATCAATCAAAATGTAGCAAACAATATTTTGGAACAAAAGTGACTTACAGTTCAAAGGGCAAAGAAGCAGTTCTTCAAACATTGGAAATTTCAACACACACAGTCCATAGTCCTAGGTAAAATATACAGACAAACAATTGAAACGAGTATTAGCAACATTAGTTTCAAATACATATAAAATTATATGTGCTTACATAATAAGTGCATACAAAAAAATAAAATATTAAGCTAAATTTTATTTTGATTTTTTAAAACAGCATGATGTTACTTTATTGCAAAATGGAAGAAATTAAAAAATAACATGGGAAATATCATTGTACTCAGTTAATATCAAGTTTGGATTAGACATTAAATGTTTATTTATCGAGCTCCTCTATATTCATAGCATGGAATTCAAAGAGACAGTTAATCTATAGTAAATATTTTTCAGAAGTATCTATATGTTTTGGTGTCTTACAATTTCTGACAGAAATGTGCAAAGGAATTTTTTCAGGTGTTTGAGTTTCATTTAGATATTTCCTCCTTTCATAAAGTGTTTTTATTTTATATATATTAATTTGTCCCCCCAGTAACTATCAAACTTTTGCTAAATTTTATAGAACAATAAAAAATAAAAGTAGTACACTTTATTCCTGAATTTAAACAGTAAATCATTGTTGAAGTTTGCTCCTTGAACTTTACATTGCATGTATTCTAAATAAAGTAGTAGTAAATGTATACAACACAGAAATTATCAGCCACTTTTAGTTCTGTCATGGGTAATTATGCTATTTTAAAACCCATTGGTGGACTTAGGCACGAATGCATTATAGTTGTTTCATCACTTAACAAAACATAAACCAACTATAGGCTATAACCAGAAAAATATAGATATTAAAAAATCAGGTACCTCAAAAAAATAGTTGACCAGTTCAATCATGCTGTAACACTTTAATCATCAATGGTATGTCCCAAAGGACTGGCCGATCTCCGTAATAATTTATGTATTGGACTCAGGAAACAATCATTTTGATCAGCGGTGCCATTGTAGGATTGCAGATTTGTGGATAAATACCAAATGACTATTCCTCTTATTTAATAAACTATTTAATAAATACTAAATGACTATTCCTCTTATTTAATAAACTTATTTAATAATATATATGTATATATATGTATATACATACATATATATATATATAATGCAAACATCTTAATTTAGGAAACATAAAAATAATTTTTATTATTTTCAGGCCATGCTTTTTGTAGGTCCTTGGAAAATAACTTTTTGAAAATGCCATTAAAAACTTTATCATATATAAATAAACAGCTTCAGAAATATGAGTTAACAGCTACGTGATTCTTGTGGTTTTGCAAAATGGTCACCATATTTGCAATGGGTTTTGCTACTTCTATTTTTTTCCCTGATTTCAGACAATACCATGCCTTTTCATTGTTTTGGCCACCTTCATGAGATGACATTGAGCAGAGCAAAACTATTGGGAAAAGAGACACCCTCACAACTGAACACAGTTGTAGTTTTTGTGGTATCATTAGGTGTAAAAGATTAATGACAAATAGAGAAGTAGGTCACTTCATTATCTCAAGACATTGGTACAGAGGTACTAAGTCAGTAATAACATTTTGTATTAAAAATATCTGCACTGAGAATAAAAAGAGGTTGAGATGTTTGGTTAAGAAATGCTAAAAAGATGCTCTGCAATTATTATGTTGTACACCTACAACATTATGGCATTGTATGTAATAATATATTAATAAGAATTTTTTGGATATTCTCAAAATTGAAAAAAACGGTGCTCTACAAAGATACATACTCTAGAAATGCTAATAAAATTTTAAAAAGAATCGTCGTTCTTGAAATCAACACATTAGATATGTAGGGTTCAGGGCCTGATGGAGAGCACAGAGAAAATTGCTCTCAAGCTTCAATGCTTCTACCTTACTCGAAGTTCTAAATCTGTCATAGTGTATCACAAATTCTCCTAAGTAGATTCCTCATCCCCTGTTTCTTGTTACATATCCATTTATCTTATTGATGATGCCAGTTATCTTTTAAAATGCAAATCTGTTTATATATCTTCCCATTGAAACCCCTAATGACTTCCAATTGTCTACCAGATAAAGTCTAAGTGCCTAAGTCAGGTAAACAAAATCCTTAGGTCTCGTACCCAACACAGTTTCCAGCCTCCTCTTTTGCGGTTGCTTACCTGGTCCAAGATGTACACTCTTCCATTTGCAGCCATCTAAAACTGTGGCGAACTTCAAAAGCCAAAAACCAACACCTCTTCTGTCATACTTTTCCTTTTCTCAAGCACATCCCTGATCTCTCTGTCTCTGTCTGTCTGTCTGTCTGTCTCTCTCTATGTCTGTCTGTCTTCTCTCTCTGTCCCTCCTCTCCTCCATACTAGGGTGCTGTTGGTCACCTTTTCTGAAACCTGTTCACCATCATGCACAGAGAATATATTAAGAAAAGTGAACTCTGTCAACAATAAATGTGCCCAATAGGTGGGATTTATTTTGTTGCTATGTGTTTTATGGAGGTCATTTCACCTATGTACATATTGTAAATATAAAATCTATGTCTTTCCCAAATTCTAATATTATGTCTATACATTATGCATCAGTGAAAATATAGGTTGCAATTCTCTACGGTTTTTGATATTATTGAAATATTTCCAAATTATTCTTAAGGTTTTTCAAGTTTGTGTATTTAATGTAGCATTCATAATTGCTATGGGTATGTTGTAAGATTTAAATTGCCATTTTGAAGCCAAAACTGAGATTTCAGTTTATATATATATACACATTTAGATATATATGAAAACACCTTTCAAAGAGAAGTACCACCTTATATAAATTAGTAATTTCTTTTAATTGCCTCAAATGTTTCAGTCTCATGTGGATTTTTGAAGTTGTATGTGGCTTTGATGTTTTATTAATTATTTTCAAGGTGGCTTTCTTTCCGGAGTGAAGCATACATATTGATTTTGTGTACGATGAAGACTAAAATTTCTATCTTGGCACTGATACTTCTTGCAATCAATTCTAGAGAGGGTTTGATCGTTTTTAAGCAACTCTCCAACAGTTAACTGTTGGCTGCCAAAGTTCAATTTAGATAAGTGAAGGGGAAGAGTTTAGAAATTTCACACATTAAATGTGTGATGGGAAAAACCCAATATAATGTATTAAAGATGCAGCCTTTGGAAGGAAAACATGGAGTATCGTAAGAGCTGTGTGCCAGTCGCCAAAGGTTTTCAGTCAGGTTTGGTTCAGAAAAGCCCTTGAATGTGTTGGAAGCAGATCTTGGAAGTGGCTGTGTGGTGTGTCGGGGAAAGCACCAGAGTCAGTCTTGGTTACACATAGTCTGTAAAATCGACTGTGGTAGCATGACAAAATTTGGTCTGTGTAGTTTGCCACTGCCAATCTTCATGATTGATACAGATTGTTGGAGCCATATCTATCATATGGTGCTCCATATTGATTGTTAAAATCTGCAAAAGTGAATTATTTGGAGTGTATTTTTTTCGTGTCATTGGCTAATTTTTCCTGTGTCAAAGAGCTTAAAAGCATTTGACCTTTGCTCTGAATTCTCAGTTGTGACCGTGCCTTGAAAGAAACGATATCACTGTTTCTTTATTCATTGTACTTGAATAATGCTATTGCAATCTAATTCTTATGGAATATAGTAAAGGATAACTGCACATTTGAAAAGTCATTGTATAAAGGTTCTCATTAGTCAGATGTTTCTGTTTAGAGATGGTTTAGATATTTTATTTTTAAAGTTGCCATCTAGACTTTAAGAGAATTGTAATAAACTCTTTTATAAGAGGTTTCGTTCTTACCAACTATTACCAAAAAAAAAAAAAAATCAAGAAATAGTTTGGATCTTTTTTTAGTATTGAGATTGGTCTTATTTATCTACAGAATTGAAATGAAATAATCATGAATACGATAATTCTCCAGGTTTATATATATATATATGTATATATATATATATAATATTGAAAAGAATCCACATATTTGCAAGAGGCAAGTGACACAGGAGAGTTTCCTTTAAAACACCTATAATGTCAGGATTATTATAAAGTAAGCAACCAGAATGCTGGATTGTACGTTTGGAAAGAACCCACATAAGAATGAAAACAGATGGTATTATCATTCTATCCCAAGCACTGTGTGGATTTTTTTGGTCAGAGTCTGATTAAGGTTCTTAAAATTATTAAATGGCTAGATAATAGAGAATAAGAAAATGAGAGCACAGAGGACTTGCCAAGTCTTTAATGCTCACTTAAACAAAACTGCCTACAGGTTCAACAAACCCATGCCTGGGTTTTGTGGGTTTACAAGGTCCCTCTCCAGAAAAGTTGTTTGGGGTGATGGTCACCATCTTAATTAAAGGAATATCAAACTATATGTTTAGAAAGATAATAATAAGGCACCCAAACCCAGATGCTGGATGCCACACATGTTGGAGAAGGGCTCTGAGGAGGAAAAAAAAACAAAACAAAAACAAAACAACTCCCTCATTCTACAAGCTGAATGTAAATTAAACCAATGGGGAAATGTTAAAACTATTTTTATTTTCCATCTCCAGCAATCATTCTATCCAGTTTCCTTTCTCCCTTACTCCACTTCTAGTTATCAGCTATCTCCATTCTTCATCTCCAGATGCTAACTTAATTTTGATTTGTGTGTGTATATACATACATGCAAGGAAAGCAGCATCTTGTTTTTGTGTGCAGGCATTTGTGCCTTCTCTTCCTTTATATCACATTACATATTAGTGTTACTTTACTTTGGCCCCATTGGCTTCTTGGACAAATATTCATGAATTAAATAGTTTAGCAAAAGTCAAACACACAAAAAAACAAAACTCAAGCCATGAGATTCTGTTATTAAGTTTGATTCTCACTGAGGAGCATTCAAACTTCAAGTATACTTATTTCAACCATGTTGTTGTTGTTTTTTTTTTTTTAAACAACTGTGGTTCAGCCATGTTTTTTAAAGTATAATTTTTTTCATTAAAATAAGTATTTCTCAAGTTCAGGTTGGAAGCTTTGGATTATGGCTGTGTTCCTTATATATCTGTCTGCAGTTTTACAGTGATTGCTCAAAACTAAATCTTTTTTTTTATCCCTTCTACAGTAGACTCAGATTATAGCCTACTAATGTGAAAGAATAAGATTTTTAACTGACACTCTTGTCTCTTGAAAGAAGAGTTTGACAAATATCTTCTTGACTTTTTGTTCAAGTCTCTCATGATAAAAAGTTAGTAAAATGTACAGGCTCTGTTTTTAACTACCAATGACTATTAATGAGTTAAATGGTCTATTAGCAGAAAGACAGCAAATTTATGTTTGAATACTAAAAAAGCAAAGCCATCCAAAGATTAGAATCCATATTTTCTTAAGTCACACAATAGTCATGGTTAAGATTTCTGAGGAGGGCACAGAACTTTTGAGAGACGTATGATCAATGCTTCAGGTGAACGCTGAAAGCAGATTCAAAAGTGTGTTTGGAAAGGCTTTGGAATTTTCTTTCATAGTTTTGTACATGTGAAAAAAGTAAGACTTCTTAAATTGAATTATGAGCTGTTTTGGGTTTTTTTTTTTTTTTTTTTTTTGTAATTTGCAGAAACAAACATTGAGCCTGACACCAGGTTTGTGTGGGAGTAAGGTAAATTTGGGCTCAATGACTGATGTACTGTTTGGGTATAAACATGAGATTCCATATTGCAACTGTCTGTCACTACTCTTGTCATTAATCAAATAGATACTAAAATGTACAGCAATGTTTAACTGTAATGTAGTTAGTTTTTATAATCATTGCTGGTAGCTATCCAGGTGCAGGTGGTACCTTTTTTTTTTCTTCCTGTTTTAAGATTGTGAGATTGTTTACTGTCTTTGTATAGAGTCTCAGCATATAGGTTTGATTTGATCTGTTGATTTTATGTCATCTGTGGTCTAGTGACACTTCTGGATTTAAAAATCATGGAGATTACAGAAGTATTGGGAGAAAAAGGAATAAATTCACTTGATTCTTTTGTGTGGCCTGATTATAGGTCAAGCACATTTATATTCCAATTTAGACAGGATTTAGAAGTAAAAACTGACTTTGGAAAAATAATGAAAGTAGTGAGATTTCATTAATTTATTTAAACTTTTTGAGCATGAATTAGCAGATATTCAGGATATTTACAATAAATAGTAGTTAATTTTCAGTGAAACAATTTTACTTTCAGATTTGACTTAATGTAGCCTTTAAAGAGAGGATATCTCTTAACTTTTTAATGCTAACTTTATTTTAATTAGCTCATTTTTTATAAGTCATGCTAAAGGGGACCAATTAGTAAAAGCAACACAATCATTTCTAGATTATCGGAAAAACATAGGCCACTAAGATTTTATTAGACATTTCTCCAAAAGTCATCTGATATGTTTCACTTTTCTCTAAGTTCAAGTTTATTCTTTTGTCTGTCAGTCACCTATCAAATAACCAAAAGCTGAGAACAAGAGTAGATAAGCAATAAATAAATAACAATTATTTTATATTCTTTCTGCATGGTTTTGTACAATTGCCTAAATTCATTGTATATTATTCTTTTTTTTTTTCCTTTAAAAGATATCAGAAGTGTGTAATTGGAGCACTTGCTAGGTAAAAGGTCTAAATTTGAATCACTATAGAAAAATTCTGGTTTCTAATACAGATGTTCATTTGAAAATGATAGATTGTCCTTCAGGGACCCTGAAGTGTTTTCATGGATTCTCATGCCTGGTTGGCAGTTTTACTGAAAATGGCTGTAAATCAGGAAAGAGAGCTGAAAATACATTTCATGTCATCTTTGAAGCAACTGTAAGTTATCATTCCAGAAAATGAAGAGGGCTTTTTTTATGAAAGGCATCGTGATAACGAATTGAAACGAATAGAAAAAAAAAAAAAACATGATCCCAGAGAATTATCTTCAACAGTTCCTCCTTAATTGCAGTATACATGGGAGCAGTATGAAAGATAAAGATTGAAATTAAGATTGTCCTTGGAGTCTAAAATTTAATTTCGCAGAACATTTTTTTTTTTCCTCAGTGGTGATGGTGGTGGTTCTTTTACAAGATGTTTATTGACTAGCCAGTTGGATTTGAGCTTATATGCTATAGAAACCAGGTGAACTCACATTCTCCAAATGCATCTGTTGTTTGCTTCTTCCAGAATAAATATTACAATTCTTGATGAACAACAGCTGGAAGGCATCATGTGGTTGCATTCCTCATAGGATGAAATCACTTGTGCACCATTAACAATTTTAGATGGAGAAGAAAAATACATCCCATCATAAGATGTCAGCAAAAAGTCATTTTTTAAAAAATATACTTTCCATTTTTACTTTCCTTCAAGCTATACATTTTAGTATAGTGAATGAAGTAGAAGATATATGTTGTACCCCAACATTCTCTGTGACTTATCTATGTTTGTTTTTAAAATAATCTTTAAGAAATTAATGTGTAGTGAGTGTCAAAGTTTAGTTTGACAATACATTCAAAATAGGAGCATTTTCATCATTCTACTGTCAAGTAATATTTTATGGGTATTGTTTAAGGCATGTGAACCACTTTATTAATTTTTAATTTTTTTTTTTTTTTTTTTTTTACTGTTTTTGGTGAGGAGTAGGTTTTCTCCATCAGCATCTCATGCAGAAGTTGGCAAAATGGTGCTAATAGACAGACTCTGAGACCGAAAGTGAGTGGCTATGGCCACACTGTTGCTACCAAGGAGTTTGTGGCCATGGCAAGGACTGTCATTGCCCTTCGCATACTTCCTCCTGTATAAAACAAGGGGCTAGCATTGATGATTTCTCTTCTCAAAACTGTGAGCCTGTGATAACTTGTAAACAAGTCTTAAGTTCCTTGATACTTGCTGCCAACACTGATCTCATTCCTTCTTATTTTCATCATAGGTATTATCTGTTCCATGGATTGTCATATTTAATGATATACTTTATCATGCAATCTTTTATATGGCAATCTGTTTTCTTCTTTCAGGAACACACATTTTAATAACATTGTCTCATAAGGTTAATTCTTATCTTGACAATGAAATATCTAAGCATCTCAAGGAAAATAACATTGCAATTTATTTCTTCTTCTTTCCCTTTCTCCTTTTAACATATTCCAAATTTTTGTCACTGCTATTTGAAGTGTTGATAAATTTACAAAATTCAATTACAAATTTATTTAGAACCCATGCAGTTTGCTTGATTCAGAATTATAAAAATAGAACATAGCTAACCCTCAAAGAGGGATCAGGAAACCTGAATTTCAGCCTGAGTTTCAAATTATCTGACTATTTGCCCTTGAACAGGTCAGTCTGTATTTCAGTTTACTCATCTCTAAAATGAGGAAAAAGGTCCAAGTAATATCTAATATTCCATCTAACTTTCAATTTCTGCAATTTTTTTCCTAGAATTTCTATCACGGAAGTAATGAACAACTTTGCTTAGCATTTTCAAAATGTAGTCCACTCTTCAAGCATTTTTATTCATTCTTTAATTGAATAATTCAACACATATTTTTTGAGCACTTAAGAACCAAGCATTATGAGTTAAAAAGTACAAGACTTGAATCCTCTTATTATATAAATGTGAGCAAATATTTTAACCTTGAGCCTTCTGGAAAATGGAACTAGCAATAGCTGCCTTATAGGGTTGATGTGAGGATTAACTGAGGCAATGCAGTCAAACATTGAGTCCACTACCTGTCAGATAGCAGGAGATTAATGTTGTTATTAATGCACTGTTAATACATGAATTTAATTTTTTAATCATTAATTGGGGGTCATATATATGGTTTATACAATGTAAGTATAGTAAAACTGATTGTATAAACAAAGAATTTCAAATGTGGTTTTATATTGAGAAAGTTACTTATCCTCTTTTTTTGGAAACTTGGGACAGAACTGTCTCCGCTTGTATTTGGAATTAAATGAGTTTAAAATGAGAAAATGTATGAAAAATTAGCAGCATAATGTTTGGCATATAAAGGTCAAACATATTTGTTTCAAGTAAAACTAACCATTAGTGATTAGGCAAAACTAGCCCTGTTTTGTTCTAGACAAAATTAATCTATGGAGATCATATCCAGTGGCAAATTAACTGGGAAAGGGCACAAATAAACCATCCAGGGTGACAGAAATATGCTATATCTTAATAAGAGTGTTATTACATAGATGAATAGATAGGTAAACATTCTTTGAGCTGCACAGTTAAGCTTTCTCATTATACTGAATATAAATTATGCCGAAAAAATATTTGCCTCATTCCCTAAACATAAATACTATATTGCAATAATCAATAATAATAACATTTTCAAATGCCATAACTAAAATATTACTCCCGTACAATATTTTTTTCAACAGTACATAAAAATGAGAAGGACCCCAAGATTCCATGAATCCACTGATGTCTGAATGTAGTTGAAGGAACACTCAGTGGTTCTGTGTATTTCACCACCCAATTGTTTTAATTTGGCACACCATATTTTAGAATGTTTATTGAATGGCCAGTTATTAGATCTACTTTTTTCCCAGGCGCCGACAAAACAGTACATTATGGAGTATTATTTTTACAAGAGCCTGGTCAAAAGGACGTGATCAGTCCTATTGCCTCTTTCTTCACGTATTTTTCTGAGATTCAGACTAGCTTATGATTTATTCCAATCAAGCTTTATTTAGGATTGGGTCTGTAGGAAGGGGTGGAAATGGTGGGGGAGGAAGCGGAAGGGACAGCATAAATATATACATACAGTGTGTGAAAATAAAGGCATCTTTTGTTACAGCTGGTTGCAGAAGTTTCTGCCTGCACTGCTGAAGACAGTATGAGATTAGAGTAGTTGTAGGAAAGTCAGGACAAAGACGGGCTGTGTGAGAGGGATCAGCGTGTTTGCTCAGCGGAGCTTTCTCTCCAGTTGTTGACAGATTTAACTGGTGTAATGTTAGGCCTGGCTAACTCCTCCCCATGATTGTCAAGAGGCAATCGTTGCAGTAGTAAATGACCATGTGGAATATACCATGAATTCCCTATTTGTATAGTAGCTGTAGCTTAGGGTGGGGATTTAATATTGAATGGACTCCAGATTGTCTAAATTGCAATCACAGTGTTTATTTAAATAGCCTATGGGGACCATTAAAGCATTTTAACTTTTGCTCCTATGTTTCTCATGTTATGAAATCTTGAAGCACATTGGGGAAAAAAAGAAAAATCCAGCCTTGTAAAAGCATTAGGATGCTGAAAGTTCTCCCTGCTGCCAAAAATGCTTCAGAGTTTTAGTTCTATGAACTAACATGTAATATGATAGATGGGATCCTGCTGTGATCCCTAACTAGGGGATGTTCCTTGTACAGATATATTAATCTGTAGCCGAGTAATCAGTGTTATCTCTGCTCAGAAGAGTCTTTCTGATATTGGACCTCTACTTGTAATGCTAAAGTTCGTTCTGCTCTCAATACTTTTTATAATGCTATAGCTTTTAAATTACATATAACCCTATTATAATCACATGGTTGCTATGATTTTATTAAACTTTTAACCTTACATACATGAAAGCTATTTATTTTACTCCACTGGAGGAGCCAGGTTGATGGAGAAGCTTCAGTTTTATAGGTTAGGGCATGAACTTGAGGTGTGGAAGAATCAAGTACATCTATTTCCTAAGGCAAGGCTTCTGAATAGAAAGCATGATTTTAATTTCCATGCTCTGATTTAAAACAATATTAAAAAAAAAAACTCTACAAATTATTGTCACTTAAAGTGCTAACAGAAATTTCTACAGTTGGTTTCTTTCTCCAGGAAGACTTGCCAATTTTTTTTGAAGACACTAAACATTATTTTCTGATTATGGAAGCGACCCGGTCCCAGGGATCTTTCTAAATTGCCGAGCTCAACTTTCAACTTGTTTTGTTTTGTTTTGTTTTGTTTGTTTTGTTTTTATTTTATTTTATTTTATTATTTTATTTTATTATTCGTTTGTTCATTTCTAGTTTCTACTAAGGTTCTAGGTCTATGTTAACTACTTGGGACTATATTAAAATGAGTTGCTATTCTTGAAGCTTCAACTCTGAGTGAGAGGAGGAGGTGTGCCTCAGTAGACAAGTTCATGGAACTCCCAGCACCCACTAAGCCAGCCCTTCTGTATCTTTTCGCCCTGTATTTATACAGGTGATAACACTACCTGTCTATCTAGAAATAAACTGGGGGCTAATGTGCTAATGTATATAAAAGGTTGTGGCCTTTCTTGAAATAAAAATACTATAAGAGTTATTTTGCTGAAGGAATGAGAAAATCAGCAATAGCAGATTGTAAAGATAAATAACCTTTCTGCAGCTGGGCGATGCCTTTTAATTCGACTCAGACCATATGCAAGTGAAGGTTCTTTTCCATCACAGGTTTCCTGAAATATCTTTTTATTTATCATCATGATATAGACTGTAATGCTAACTACTTCGATATACATCATGATCTAGAAGTAGATGTTTTCTAAAGCTCTTTATGTTGTTCTTTGTTCCATATTCGAATAAAAAATTTCAGATTTCTCTTGACTCATTGTTCCAAATTCTTAGAACAATATCATCAGTATTTTGGGACAAACTATCCTGTTGCATACTTGCCTCTCATTTCTAATTCTTTTCCTAGGACACAATGTTGACTAAAATTCATAAATTTTATAGTGGCCCCATTTAATCTGTTACATTTACTTTTCTTATCACCATTACAGTTTGATCAAGAATTGATCCATTGCTTATTTATTTTCACTCTTAGTGTCACCTTCTTGCTTTCAACTACCACCTCTCTTCTCCTCCCCTATTCCCTCCCTCCCTCTACACCTCTCTTTTTCTCTCTCCTTCCCTCCCTCCTCCTCTCCCTCTATGCCAATCTCTTTCTCTCTCTCTTTCCTCTAATTATGTAAGCATTGTGAACTATCCAAAGAAAATGCAAGCTGGAGAGAGAGAAGTTAAGAATATATATAATCCATAAAACTGATGATCAATCCCAAAATAACAAGGAGTTGACCATATGTCTCCTATTGTTTAATATAGGGACTATATAGAGAGATACAGTATATATAGTGAATTGGAAGAATCTCTGTTTTAAAAGTTATACTAAATAATATCTGTCTTTTATCCGATATCCTTCTAACTTTTAGAAATACTCTTTCTAGGATTACCACCCTCCAAAAGGATATTTTAACATATATAATATAATATAATATAATATAATATAATATAATATAGTATTTAAATATTAAAGTCACTGGGGCTTGAGACTACAAGGGAATCTGTATGGCAATTATTTTATTTTTCTGGGACAAACCCTTAGAACTAATGCCATTCATGGTTGTTTTGACTATATTACATTTTGCTGAGCCTCAGGACTGCTTTTGGAAGGTTTAGAAGTATCCAGGGAGGTGCCTGCCACTTTGATTATTCATACCCAGCTCTTTATTTTTATTTGAGACATAAAATAAAAACACACCCTGGCTTCTGCTCAGCTTCAACTGGCGTTCATTTTAAAAACAAACCCCAAACTGACCAAATGGCAGCAATACAAGTTTTGTGTGTGTGTGTGTATGTGTGAGTGAGTCATCTTTCATGTCAATCAGAGTTCATTTATGGAAGCATTAAATTCTGGCACTGGCCAGGCCACCTTTAGACAAATTAAATTGGGTTGGGTTTTGGTAAGCTTGGAACGAAGGACCAGAAGGAAAACCAGGGTGATGTTATGACTCAGAAAGTGACTATTTTTCCTTCTGAATCAGAATTGAGCCACTGGTAGAATTAGTTCTTTCAGGAAGATGTCAACTTTTAGGTGAAAGGTTAAATGGAATATCTGACCACCTGTGTTCATCTTGTTGTGGTTCACCTCTGCCATTTGGGATAATTACTTACTTTTCACCTTTTCCCCCATTGCTTAGTTACAAATAGGGGTAATATTTTCCTTCTTGTGTCTCTTAAAACATTTTTAAGGGCGACTATGAACTTTTAACCACTGGTGACTTTTATACCAGAGGTGATTCTGTTTCAGTAATGTATTAACTAATTATTGCAGAAATGCACCACATTTTTTTTTTTTTTTTTTACTCTGCTCTTCTGATAAACATTGGAAAATGTCCAGCTAGATAATTTACCCTCTGGAATTTGCTGCTTATTTTATTAATTGACAAATCATTCCACTTTTTATACTTTTTCTTCATTCTTTTTCATAGTATTTCTATCTGTATATTTCTAAGAAGAATTTTTCCAAGGATTCATTCTTACAGCACTTACTGAGTCCCTAATATGTGTACCTATTTCATCTTTTTCACAATATCTTCATTGGAAGCTGTTTTAAAATATTGTCATTTCCATAATTGATTGATTTCTACTTTATACTATCAGAAGTAGTTCTGGATTTTATTAAATCTTACTAACACCTATGCGAGTAAGATTGTGGTTTTTTTTTTATTGTCATTATTGACAATGATTAGTTTAGCATCAACAGCAAATTTTAAGACCTTTGTGTACTTATCAGCCCTCCATTTCAACTGATAATCAGGAAAAGGGTTTATATTTTTGGGTGAATTTATATGGTTGATTCATGGTAGAATTATAACCATTTTAACCTCAAGCACATTTGCTCGTTTTGTATTTATTCATTTAATGCACAATTATTGAAATCCTACTTTTATCATTAGACTGTAAGTTCCTTGAGGCATTATAATATTGTTTTTTGAAATAAAGAATAAAGGAATACATGGATCAATAAGCATGGTCTCTGCTCAAGAACAAAGCTCCTTTATAGTGGAGTTGACTATGCCATCTCCCTACTCTAAATTAATTCAGGACCCAGGTGGTTTTGTAATTATGGGTGCTAAGCCTGCCTTTCTATTATTTACAAAGCAGAGCTATATAAGGTAAGGATTAATACCTCATGGAGATCAAGGGCCTGGGTATGAAGTGAGGAGGTGGGAAGGTTGACCATGGTCATTGTGGGGAATTGTCAATTAAAAATAATGGACTTAGCGTTGAATCCACTTAGTGATTATTCATTTTAGAAGTACTGTGACTTAACCTGTATCTTATTAGCTTACATATTTTCAAATTTGTTTCCATGTACTCTTAGATGTGATTAGAGCAAATGTTATCCCTGTAGAAACTGGACGTACGCTCTTTGATTATCAAGAACATCATTGCCAAGTGACATCCATATGGTTCTCTTGCCTTCTTCTTATCACTGTTCCTGATGCGTGCAGCTAGTTACCCTTCCCTCATCTTTAATGGGTTTGAAGGCAAAGAGTTATCAGGCAAGACCGGGAGTCCAGGGGACAGCAGCTAGTCAAGATTAGGCTCTTGAACTTAATATTTCTCCCTGCCTGTAGTCATTCTTCTCATAACTGCAGACCACTACTTACACTCTAGTCACAAAACCATACCTTTCTGACCCTCTTGAAAAGTGTCATTCTTCATCGGGAAGGGTTTTCTGTGCAACTGGGTTTAATTTTGGAATAAAGACATTTGGAAATTGAGGATAATTACTTTCCAGTTTGCATTTTCAACCTCAGTTTGAAAATTAGTATCTCAGAGGAATATATATGACATTTCTTTAGCTGATAGTCTATATTTCTACACTGTGTCCCTACATTCTTCTCATAAAGAGACTCTGGGCTATAAATGCCATCATGTGAACCCATCCTTATACATTAACAGGCATATTTTAAGCCAAAAACTCTTCTGAGACATGCATGTTCATATATGTGTGTGTGTGTGTATGTGTATATATGTGTGTGTATATATGTATATATGTATACATATATATGTGTGTGTGTATATATATATATGTGTGTGTATATATATATACATATATATATATATATATATTTGTTGTTCTTTTCAACAAATATTTACTAAGCATCAACAATGTGCCATGCCCTTTTTTAGGGCCAGGATATAGCAGGGAACAAAGTGAGTTTCCAGAATCATATAAAGCTTAGTCTCATGGGAAGGGGAGACACAGACAATGACTAAACATTTAAACTTATTATGTATGCAACTTTATTTTTAAATCATCTTACATTTCTGTATTACTATAATGTTTTAAAACCATTTCTTGTTTTTACTATATTTATTTATATTAAATATATTTCATGTATTTAAAAACATTTTTTGAACTGTAACAAGCTAGATATATAAACTATGTAAGGTAAGAGCACACAGCCTCTCTGATGGAACTCACCTTTTACCATAGCTACTGGATGTTCAAAAGTAAATTTAAAATCTACTGTATCAGTGTATATAAGGGTCATCTTGGGTTCTTGACATGTTGCATTATAATCTCCTTGGATGAGTTTTGGGAGCCTGCATTTTTACAGGCAGACTAGCCAAATCTAATGCTAACTATGGGAGAATCACACCTTGAAAACCAACTTATTAGAGAGTTTATTGAAGGGATTTTGGAAGGGCCACTCTGAGAATTGAATGCAAATATCTTGTTGATGCCTCCAATTCAACACTTGTCAGTGGTGGTTCATTTGATTATTTAGGCCATGCAGTATGTACAAAAACTGTAGAGATGAATAACTCATGAACCCTGAGCTGAAGGATCTCAGAGTTTATTTACGCCATGGACTTCTCTGCCATGTTATCACTAGTTATGGTATTTTGTGGCATTTCCCATTTATATAATACTTTTATATACTTTATTTGACTTATTAAATTGTCTCATTGACCCTGGATATATGAAGTTTTTTTTTTTTTTTAATTGCACATAGTTGTCATTACAGAGTAAAACAGAGGCTCAGAGAAAACTGGTTAAGTAGGCCAAAATTATAGCCCAGAGTTTTTCCAGTGGCATTGCATTTGTATGCCTTATGAACATTAATTCAAAATTTAGAGTATTTCTTCACCTGCCACAGGTATGTTATAATGTTCAGAGATTCTTAAACTTTATAAATGTTATATCATCTTCCCAGCCACTGAAAAGTGAAATCATTCAGTATCCTTAAGTCAAGCCAGATACCTCCATTGAGAATGGCAAGGATCTTTTGTAATAAGATTACTTGTACATTCCAGAAAGTTATGACAAATGACAAATGAACTAATACTAGGAAATAACATATAAATTTGCTGGAAAAGAGCCAGTCCTTGACCACCTCCGTTTTAAGTGTTTCTTATATTAGAGATTCTTCTTAATCTAGGCAGTGCCATTAATTACTAAGGTTTATTCTTTGATTTACTGTGTCTGACTGTTATCTGTTTGTTCATTCATTCATTTGTTCAATAAACATTTACTGAACACTAATTATACACCAGAACAGGGCAAGTCACTAGTTATAAAATTATGAATAAGACATGTTCCCTACTCAAATATGAAGCAAACTGTATGTAATTACCACAGAGATGTGAATAAGGGTCTGTTCTATGATTTCTCAACTCTGACAGTTACCAGTGGAAATATTGGTTGGAGAAGTGAGTGTGTGGGTGAATTCTGCAAAAAGGGTTGAAATTTGTTATAGCCATGCATCTGGTAGTACTTAAGAACTATGAATGATTTCATGTTTCCATGGGCACATGGTACATTATAACATATTATGTAATATGCTGGTTGATAAAGCACTTCATAATAGTATAACATTGTGCCTTTCTTCCCTCATTCTTAAATCACTGTATACATATTAATTCTCACAATATTGTCCCTAAGAATTGTTGTTAGGCGGTTTCTATTATCAGTAATGGTAACTGATATAAAGCAGTGGTAACAGCAGTCTATGACTGAAGAAAGTGAGGTGCAAAATAACTTGCCCAAGGCCACTCCATAAAAGATTGGCATCATCCCCTTCTCATTATTCTCTGTTCAGTTTCTAAGCCTCCAAACTTCTTCAAAGGAATTGCTAGACTGGATATTTTATTCATTTATTTTCTTATAACTTAATGTGATGCTTCATATAAGCAGTAGAATTTTCCATGGGTGGCCTACTGGCAAGTTCTAACTCTTCAGGGCCATGTTTTTAGAAAGCTGTCAGGGGGCCCCACCCTTCTACTGCCTACTACATTTTCCTACAGGGAAACCATAGTTGAAGAGCTCTGGTCCATAATAATGGTATGAGTCTTTGTTGGCTTTAATTTAAGACACTGTAATACGCTCCTTCATCAGTCTTGGTCACACAGGAACATTTAGAGCTACCGATACTTGACCAGTAGCCCAGTTAGTTTCTTTTTGGCAAAAATCTGCATTATTCTTATATCTCATATTATTTTCTAACATGAACCATAAACTAATAATGCTAAAAATCAGCTTTGCTGAAACCAGATGGAGGAGTCAGAACTAAAGATAAAAATCTTTTCAGATTTGATTCTATTCAATGCTTATTAGCTCTGCAATAGAGAAGCCTGAAAGAAAAGATAGTGTTGTAAAGTTGGAGGAGAATTTTCTTTGCTTAGATAGGTCATGTCAGATTCTTGTCTCTTTCTGTTGTTGTACATCAGTTTACCAGCTATACTGCTCGAATGTGAGTCTGTCTCTTGGGTCTAGGAGCATACAATGTACGTGACTCCTGTGCAAATATGATGATACCTTTGGATGACAATTAGTCAATTCAACTATTTTAATATTGGTTTGTTTTTGAATATATCTTTTTTCTATTTTTTTCTCTCTGAAATTGCTATATTAAAAAAAGAACAAAACTCCCGTTCGAACACAACAATTATTTGAAACCATTTTCTACAGAGCAAGAGAATACTTTATATAGTAATGACTAGCAAGCCGTGTTTTAATGTTCATGTGATTGACGCAGTGGTTCACAACAGTTCCTCTGGAACCATTCTTACTTCTTACATTATAAGGCCTGTTCGAAGAAAGGAGCCAAAGAGGAAAGTTTCTTTTCTGTCATATTGATGCAATGAGTATATGGCAACCATATAAACCTCAAGTGATTCAGTTATTACTATGGACCTAATTACTGAATTTAGACTTTTGGGTGACGTAGAAGAAAGTTCTCAGAACCAGAATGCTTAGTTTTTTGCAAGGCCCTATGTTTAGAGCTTTGTACAAAAGTTATCATTGACACTGAAGGAATAGCAAACTAAAATGGGGACTTGGTTATTACAAAATGTTATTTCTATCCAGATAATCATTTGGATATATAACTGAACATCATACCTACAGATTGGGTGTACGTTCGCATTTGGTCCGGGCTCCTCTAGAGACACAGTGAGGCCAACTGGGAATGCTACCATTGGCTGGGAAGCTAACTTTTGATGTCCTTTAATATTTAATACTTAGACTTCTAAAAGCATATCCCTCTGTTCTTTGATTATACCCAGTATAGGGAAACCAAATGATGGTAATTTCTTCTTTCTCCAAATCCTGGTTTTTACCTAAGAACTCCGATTTTGATATGAAAACCTGACAACAGCAATAACTAAAACAACAAGGAAAAGAGCCAACATTCACTGAGTGCTTACTAATTCCAGATATCTTGAGTTCTTTACATGCATTGTCTCCATGAGCTGATGATTTATTAACTTGGGTTATTTTGGCCATAAGTGACAGAAACCCAATTCAAATATCCTTGACCATAAAAGGGAAAGAAGTGTTGTTAGTTCAAATAACTGAAAATTTTAAGAGCTGCCTAGCTTTTAGCATTACCAGCTCTCATTTTTCCTTGCTAACTTCATTTGTAGGCAGGCTTAGTACATATAGTCTCTGCTAAAGCAGGTCCAATTCTTTATACTAAAATAAAAATGTTAGAGTTTCTCTCTTCATAACTATATCACAAGTCCCATATATGTCACCTATTAGTTTAGCTTGTATTTGGGGTCCAAAACTGAACCTATCCTGTGGCTGAGGATAAAGTGCTTTTTGTGGTATGGTGTGATCATATGTTTAACTCTTATTTGAGAATGGGGGACCAGTTGTTTTTCACAGAATTTTTTTTTTTTTTTAAGAGAAGATACCAGGCAGGCCAAAATAATCGATCTCCATAACAATGGTGCAGTATTATTTTTCTTAGTTTACAAATAGAAGAATATTACCCGAACACTCATAGTAAATATATTTGAGAATGTGAAATAGAAGCCCATCTGTTCGGCTAGAGTCAGAATGTCTAGGTATGAGTCCTGGCTCCACCACATACTAGCTCTGTGGTCTTCAGGAAGTATGTAATCTTTTTAAGCCTCAATTTCATCAGTTTCATTACCCATAAAATGAGGGAAGTAGGTGTATCTATTTCCTAGGGTAATTGTGAAGACTGCTTTGTATAGCCCTAGCACATAATAAGTGTTCGGTAGATGTCAGTTATTATTATAGTGTTTTGTTCTGTTTTTTAAATGACTACAGAACTGTGACTCAAATCACTGGTTGTTATAACTTTACTTTTATTTGCTGATTTACCCCAGGTGCAAACTGGGTTTATAAACCCAAACCATCACACGAGTAAAATACTTAAGTTCTATCACTCAATGTGTCCTATTCCATATTCCGTTCACTTAATTTATTTTATTGTTTTTACATTTTTAATATTTTCATTGTCTGGTATTATTGTTTGACTATTCTGTTATTACTTAAATGAAGTGGTAAGAAAGTGAACCTCATATTTTTCAGAGTATATACTTCACAGTACTTAGAACCTTAGTACTCGGTAAAAATTTGTTGGCTTCATTTGTTTTCTATATTTTTTGATTATAGGTTGTATCTTGAAAAACATCCATAAAAAATCAAACTTTGGACTAAGCAATTAGGGTTCTCTAAATTGTTTCAATGGTTTGCAATGCACAAGTGCCAAATATGGGCTTTATTTATTGGAAATTAAGGAAATCAGCTATTTGGCAAGTTTCACTTTACTGGCCACCAATTTAGCCTATTTCTTTTTCAGATAAAGTTTTGGTTATAATGGGAGTCTTTTGGATACAGATTTACTATCAATAAAACACAGGAAAGCTATTTTCAGAGTAAGGTGAAATTTAATGCCAGAATTTCAATATTTAAATGTCTTAGAGATTAGACTATAATGATAAAGATGAAATATGATATGCATATAGTGTATGTGTGTATATATATGTATAAAACATTGTATATAATTAGAGAGGGAGAACTTCTCTAGCAAGTGATGATAATTTTAAACTCCTTAAATGTTACAGTAAAGTAAAACAACATAGTTAGATTAATGCAATGTTTCTTGATTCTTGGCTATAAACTATTCAAAAAGGAAGTATATATTTGAAATATTGCCTCACAAGAATCATAGAAGGTCCCTGGACATTTGTCTTCACCTAATTTGATCCACTCATCAGAAGAGGCTTGGATAATGCCTTATATATAACTGTTTAAACTGCTTTTATTTATTTATTTATTTTTTAATGGGGCTTATTATAGCACCCTGGTCAGCCATCAAGATCACTTTTTTTCATGTGATCGAACAGTTTGGCCAGTTTTTAAACTATAACATTTGGAAAGGCAGCCTAAAGGCTAAAAAAACCTATATCTTTTAACCAATCTAATAGGATAACTATTCTCTATATTTACAGTTTCTTCTTTCTTTGCAAAAGTAATAACACTCAGTAAACAAGAAAGTGCTGCTAGTATATTGGAGTTTTAAACTAATTCCTCAGCAAAGAAAATTTACTGTGTCCTGGTTGTATTTACTACAAAAATAAGAGGAACATCCTAGAGACTGAGTGATTTTTCTAGTTGGTTACCTACATGGAGATGTATTGATTTCTACTGGTAGTACTTATTTCGCCTACAGTTATACACTGTGTCCAGGGGTTTAGAAAACAGTGCTTTTAATTCTTTGTAAATAGTAGCATTGTCTGAAAGGATTTTTTAAAACTGCAACTACAAAAAATATTGTGCACATCAGTTTAAAATGAATTGACCTTTGTTTCAATGAGGGCGGTGTGTTACTTGTTATGGAGTGACTCCATTTGCCCATGCAAATAAGCACAAAGCCAGGATATTATCAGGCAATGGCAAAATTAAGAGGTAGGTCAGATTTAATGGAAACATCTGTCATTAACCCTTTTATAGAAAGTGCCTCAGGGAATCCTTGCAGATAAAAGCTATGCTAAGCTTTCTTACCTTGCTTTGCAGAGCTGCAAAGGGATGGCACTCACTCATAACATACAAATTCTGCTCAGAGGATTTGCTTTAAAGAATGGCACATTTTATAATCTGAAGGAAAAAAAAAAACAAAGCTTATTGAGTGTAATTTTCTCTTTACAAAAAAATTTGAGACTACTTTTAACTTTTAGATTCTATACCAGTAGACTTATTCCCTGCTGTTGGCTACATAATGCCATTCCAATGAGTATTGTCTTCTTATTAATACCTGAAACCACACATGAAATATTTACGTGTTATTTTCTGAAAATATGGAAAACACAAAGTTCAGAAAAAACATGGTATCCATAGTTGCACATAATAATACATTTTTGCCTGTATTATGCAGTAGTTATAAGAAAAGGTTCATTTTTTTAAACTGAGCATTTATTGAAGATAATTCAGTTATGGAAGTTTAACAGTAATTCAGATGCCATTTATTTTTGTTACTTTACATTATAAGTTACTAATAACAAATATATATATGAGTCGATTGTATTTACAATGAAATTTAAAATACATCTTTAAAAGATTATAAGGCATTCAATAACTTTTTTTTAGTTTATGTAATAAACACTAAGTGTTAATATATTAATTTGTTCATAGGTAAAGATAAGGGAATCTGAATATCTTTACAGAAAAAATAAATTCAAAACAATGTTTCTGGTGCTTAAGTTATTTTATTCACAGTATAATTGCCCTTAAAAATTTTTGCCCCTTCTTTATCTTAATATTTTTATTTTCATATTTACCTTCATTATAATATTTATTAATTCCTTCTTTATATAATTTGTATCTTTTCTCCTTTAATTTCATCTTTCATATCATCCTAATATCAATATAACTAGGCCTTTGCTTTCTTTTATCTTTTTGAAAGTAGGATGCACAGAATAAAATGCACCTCTCTTTTGACTACTTTCTCTTCTAAATAAAGCTTTAAGCTTTCCAACTAAAAAAGCATTGTAAAATGAATAAAGGGTCCATTTACTTTCTCTTTTTTAGGACTTTTTACACAATGTCTGATCCCCTTTTTTGAGTGGGAGGGGCATAAAAGTTTTGTGCAAATATAATAAACAATTTTAATATGCACCTAACTTCCTCAAAGCCATGGCATCAAGCTGTATTATTCTGAATACAATTTTGTACAGATGAGGGGTGTGACATGAAAGAGAATTAATACAATCATGTATATTGATCTACTTGAAAAACATCTAGTATTCAGGTTGTAATATTAAGCATTAATATGTTTGAAAACTATTGCTGGACTTAAAAAAAGAAACCTCAAGCTCCAACCACAGAATTAAACAGACTTGAAATTATTTTACGCTGTTACAGAATTTACCTATTACTTACACATTAATCAGAAATTAACATTTTATTTCAAAATAATATTATGTCTGCTCCTTTCTGTGTGTGTGAGCATGGGTTCATATCATTGTGTCTGTCCCTCTTTGGCTGTGAGTTCCTCAAAGTGGAGGGGACAAGTCTCTCTGCAGTGAACATTGTGAAGCACTTATTTCAACAATAGACACAATTAGGCACCTAATTAGAGTAGTTTTGACATGACAAATGATTTCATGTACTAATACTTGCATTCAGTACGTAACTCTCCTATGTTCGCAAAAGCATGGCATAAGAACGTTCAAAAAAGTTCCAGTACATATGACCTTAGATCTGAGTAAAAATTGAGAACACTCAGTGCTGTCCCTTCCTCTCAAATCATAGTGTTGTAGGTAGGCTCTTGGCCCCAGAGGTAAGTCAGATCTGCTTAGCTAATTGGGAAGTACCTCATGGAGTACCAGCTACCATGAATCAGTTTACAAGATTGTGGCATTTTCTAATAAGTTTTTGTCTTTTCACCCAATTAAATAAACCATGGTACCTCCTTGATGTCATTGTATTTTATACTTGTTTCCTCATTTATAGTATTCTTTACATCTAATGGTTGGTCAAGATGTTTTAAGAACATTCAATTTTGGCTAAAATGTCTATTTTGAAAGAAATCTTAATTTTTTCATTATTATCAGGTTTTTTTTTTTTTAAACCCCTATAGCATCTAGTATTTCAAGGTTCCAAGGTGGTCTCCCATCCAAGTACTAACCAGGCCTGACCCTGCTTAGCTTTCAAAATCAGAGATCAGGCATGGCTGTAGACTTTATCAGGTTTTAATGATTCTCTTCTAAAGAATCCTTTCAATGACCAAATGTTGGAACAAGACCTGTTAGGTCAACAAATATCATGTTCCTGCTTTGTGGAAGGGAAAAAGGGTATGTGCCATTCAGGGCAGTAAAATAAGAACTTATCTTTGCTCTTTGCAAATTTTTTGTTACAAAGAGAGAACTGCGAAATTTCCTCTCTGATTTTTAATTTGAGACAAACATTGACTTTTCCAAATCCCATGGACTGTTGACCTATAACTTAGATACCACTATCATTTAGCTGGGCTATCCAGAAAACTGGCCATATTTTCTCTCTCTCTTTGATAATCAGGGCATGAATCCTTGGCTTTAATTAAGAGGTGTCTCTTTCTTGAAGGAGTTGCCTGAAGTAGAAGAAGCAGTATTTCTGACTGATGGGCCCATTTGGTCTAGATTCTTACGATGAAACATTCTCCTGTTGCTGTTTTTACCCCCAAACCAAAATAGTTCACTGCTATGCTAAAAGGTATTCAGAATGGTCTATTGAAATTATATTTTTATCCTCATCATTTGAAATTTTCAATTTATTAAATTGCTTTTTTGAATATAGTCACATGTTCAGAATTCAAAAAGCATGAAAATATGCACAATGAAATATATCTCTCCCATTCCTGTTCTCCATTTGTCCAGTTTCTACTGCCCTAACTACCCAAAAGTAACTATTGTAACTGGTAACTTGTATGTTCTAGACTTTCTTTACCTGCTGATCCTTTTTAATAGATTGCACCTATTCTCAGTCTGCCAATTTATACATGTCCATGTTCACTTGACGTTCATAAAGTGTCTTACTATGACGTGACATTTAACAATGTGCATGTGGAATCTGGGTACTTTTCGTTTGGCTTTGCATTCATCTTTCCACTTATGTTTTGAAGAGAAATTTCATATTTTCTTTGCTCTAATTCTGGTTGCCAGGATGGCTGAATGCCATTCCTGGAAGGGGTGTGTGTTAGAGTTGGCACAGACAGAACAACTGGCACAGGAAAAGGAAACCATTCCTGTGTCAAGGAGATTTATCTATTCATTATTTTAAAAATTATTATTGTTACCACCGTTGACCATTTCCGTGTGCGACCTGTGTCCTGGGTACCATTTTCCTCAGAGTACGAGTATGTCCCAGGGGACTCCTCCCTGGGCATGCCGAGACTCTGTTGTAAGATTGCAATTTTGGTAGCCAGATCTTCAGTAGGAAGTAGAAAACAGTCTCGGACAATTGTTTTCAAGCTGGACTCTAAGAAAGGCTGTATAGTTTTTTGTGTTTTTTTGTTTGTTTGTTTGTTTGTTGTTATAGTTGACCCTGGGGCCAGTTAGTGAAGGGAAGGGGAAAGAATATAACTCTACTACATTTATCTCTTTTGTAAATTGTGTCCCTGTAAGATTTCTATTGAAGAAACATTTCAATGGTTTAAAAAAAAAAATGTTTGAAGTCTACAGCTCTTGAAGACTAACTGCCTCAGCTGGAGTCAAGAAACCATGTTCTGTAGCCTGGCTGTGCCTCATTTTAATTCAGTGTAACATGGGGTCCAACAATCAGAGGAGAACAAGTTGCAGCTCACTTTGCAAAACTAATACAATTCTGGAAAAGTTGAGTGTAAGTGTATGTTATTTAATTGATTCACACTTTTCATGCATTAGAGAAAATCACTATTTAGAGGGATTCTATAGACGATTTTTTTTTTAAGTTAAGGATATCTTTATGAAATAAATAATGCCCTAATACATGTTGTGTAGGTTTGAGGTTTTTTTATTTATATTTTCTTTAAGGATAAAACATGAATCAAATAAGAGAGCACACCTTAGCATTGACTTCCTAAATTATGAAAGGTGTAGCATTATGAAACACAGGTTATCAGAGGAAAGAAGAAGCAAAGGGTCAAGAGAAGTTTTATTTACAAATAATGTGTAAAAATGGTTTCCAAGTTTTTCAAAAGTAGGGGGGGAGACCATAGCAGTACAAAATGATTGAACAATAACTTGGAGATGGAGATGAGAGAATGGAGAAAGGTGGTCTAGTTTACTGAAGAGTTATCATTGAGAGATTGTTTAACTTTACTGTTTGGCTACACATTTAGGAAGAAAATTATTTCAGAGCTAACATGATTAAACCATAAGCACTTTCTTAAAATTGTTACTTTATATTTTGTAGTCAGTTCCATTTAGGTAACAGCTGGTTGAAATTTCTATATTAAAGGTTGACTATGAAAGCAGGGTTTCACATGTCACTGGCATTCAATAAATGATTGCTGAATTTTACTAAACTGCCTTCAGATACATCCTGATAATTCTAGCAGTACTAGCTGTCTTCCAATTCAGTAGGGAGTGAAAGTTAAAAACCAAGACAATGTAAAATTAGAAAACTGATATTTTGAGTTTAAATTAGTAAATTAATATAGGGGTCAATAACATACTTAACGCAAGTGAGTAATAGCAGAAAAGGCATTCATTAAGTCAAATATTAAAATATATTTTAACATTAGCAAGGTAGTATTAAATATACTAAAGGAAATAAAAGCAAAGATTGTCCATGTTGCAATGTATATTTTTAAAAATCTATTTAACTTAGGCTGGAACCTGAGAAGTTGAAAATCATGTGTAGGTTTATTGTTTAATACAGGATTTTATTTACTTTGTTTTAGTAATAGTTTTATGGTTCTCTCGTTCCTTTTTAACATTGATCTACATTCTCCAGGTAGGACATGAATTAAAGGGGCAAACAGTAGACCGCTAGGGATCCCCTATATTGAAGAGCAGGCAGGTTGAGAAAGACCAAACAAAGAGGCGAAAGAGTCAAGCAAGATACATTCTTAGAGCCCGAAGAGGCAAAGAGGTGAGGGGTTTGTGTATGACCCGTTTTAAACGCTAAAGAGAGGTTAAAGAGGAAGAGGCTAGAGAACAGGTCACCAGACTTGGAAACTAAGTGGATATTGGTAACTTGGAGAAAAGAACTTTAAAAAGGTAGGAGCAGAAGCATTTTCCATGGGTTCAAAAGTGTCCAGTATGTGGGTATGAAAAAGCAATTAACAGGATGTAGCTTGCAGGCAATATGGTTGTTGGTAGAAAGGAAAAGGAAGCTAGAAATGAGGGAAGCAGGGCCAACAAAAGATAATATAACTATTACACCATTAACTATGAGTTTCAGTGCTATTTGTGACAGGTAAACCCCTTTGAAGGAAGTTTTCTTCTCTTCCTAACTTAATGTTAAGTCTGAAATGGCTGGCACTTTTTTCAAAGACATTTAAACAATTTGCTCGTGGGTTTTTACTTTGTGTCTACTATTTTAAATGTAAAAAATTACATTTAAAGTATGTATCTGTGTATTGAACTAGCCTTTCTGCCTTGCAAGGAATGCCATGTGGGTATGGTGCACTATTCTTTAATCTACTCTTGAAGTCTACTTGCTAAAATTTTTATTCTTTATGTTTAAATGAGTTCACTTGTGTGTGTGTATGTGTGTGTGTGTGTGTGTGTGTACATGTGTGCACACTGTATTGGTCATGGTTTGATATCAGAGTTGTGCTAACATTATAAAAGAATTGCGTCTTTTAAACTGTTTTGGGACAGTTTCAACAATAAAAAAGTATTCTTTACAACTTAGTCTTATTAGAACTAATATAAAACTACCTCCTACCTGGGTCAGAAAAAAAAATCTACTTGTGTCTGACATTTTTTAGAGGTGGATGTTTAACAGTCTTTTCTATTTATTCTATGATAATTGGCCTATTTAGTCTTTCTATTTCTTCTGTCATTTGGTAATTTATCTTTAAAACAATTGTTAGAGTTGGGAAAAATTGTATATTTTAGGCTAAGAAGCATGAACCAGTGGCAGGAAAGAATTTATGATAATAATAGAGTAATTATATAATTAAGGATAAAATTTATTCTCGTAGAAGGAGCGGTGGAATTAAGAGAATGGAGAAAGGTGATCTAGATTTAGACTCTAAACTATAATTGGAAAGGCCAGAAAGAAGCTGAACTCTATCCTTCAAATTGAGAGGAGGTAAAAATCAGCAAACGTAGACTAAAAATTGAGGTAGAGATAAATTATTGAATAAACAGGAGAGGAAGGAAGCATACATTTATTCGTTTATTCTCTGCCATGCATTGTGCAGTGTGTTATGTAGAAATAATCACACTTAATCTTCATATAGCCCTATGAAGAAGGTTTTGCTCTCTCCATTCTAAAGCTAAGGACACAGAGAGTTTCAGTAATTTGCCCATATTATAACTTCTGAAAACTATGAAACTTTTGTTAGTTTTTACTTAATATGACTACAGAGCTTCAAGCCAAAATATTTGGTTTTGTTTCTTGTGAATGGGCAGACTATATCTTCTATTATGCATATATACTTGTATCTGTGCATATTTTTATATACGTACACACCAGTATATATATATAGACCTTATGTGTATCTAAATATATAAGTACAGTATATATGATTAGGTGTTTATTTATATAATTCATGTGAGCAACTTCTAAATCTAGAGAATTAACCTAAAAGCAGTCCTCTCCAGATCATGATATTATCAGTAATAATGACAATAGTTTCATTTCTTGAGCAACTATAGTAGTTCCCCCCTTACATTTGTGTGATACATTCCAAGTCCCCCAGTGGTTGCCTGAAACTGTGAATAGTACTAAACCCTACACATATACCTATAATAAAATTTAATTTATCACATTAAGAGATTAACAATAATAACTAATAATAAAATAGAACAATTAAAACAATATACTGCAATAAAAGTTAGTGAATGTGATCTCTCTTTTGCTCTCTCAAAATATCTTATTGTACCATACCCACCTTTTCACTTAAAAGAAGCACTTATGACTTCTCTAGCACATCTGAATTGCCAGCATCACTACTCTTGCACTTTGGAGCCATTGTTAAGTAAAATAAGGGTTACTTCAACACAAGCCCCGCCACACAATGACAGTCGATGTGATAACCAATAGCTACTAAGTTGCTAAACGGTGGATAGCATATACAGTGTGGATAAATTGGACAAAGGAAAGATTTAAGTCCTGAGTGGGATGGAGTGGGATGCCACAAAACATCATCACACTACTCAGAATAATGTGCAATTTAAAACTTATGAATTGTTTATTCCTGGAATTTTCCATTTAATATTTTTGGACCCTTGTTGACTGCAGGTAACTGAAACCACAGAAAGTGAAACCACGGATAAGGGGTGACTCCTGTTTGTTCTTGCTTGCAATTTGCATTTTTTTATGTTTCTAATCTCACAACAATAATGAGGTACAATTGTTATCACCATTTTTATAGAGGTACTTATTAAGTCTTGGAGAATTCCAGAAACTTGCCTTGGGTCACGTTGCTGGTATATTGCTGAGCAGGCATTAAAACCTAAATTTAAAGAACTATACCTCTCTATATATCAAAAACTACCTCGTTCATGATATTCACTTACTATCGTCAAAATTATTTAGGATGTTCCTTTTGTCACTGAAGGTATTCCAATGATTACTGCTTACTTCCTAGATTCAGCCCTACAAATCTTCAATTGTTAGAGGATTTTGTTGTTGTTGTTATGACTCTACTAGACAGGTACTCTTTGCCTATGATAGTGTATTTAAATAATTGCAATAAAATTAAACATACCCTCACATTCATGTTGCTGAAATGGCTAGCCAAGTACCACGCACAGGTTGTACACTCACCAAATGTTTGTTGATGATGCTTATGATCCTCTGAGTAATACAAGCCTACTCGACAGGAATGAAGAAATCTTACACCTGTTTATTTGTACAAAAATGAAAAACGTAGCATTTTTTTTTTAATCCTGTGACCATATGACTGATGATTTTTCTACTTGGTAGAAAATAATTCAGACTTTAGAAAAATTCACATTTTAAGAAACTTCAAAGACATTTGTAATGATCGTACATAGTCACTCACTTATCCACTCCCTTTTTCTTTTTTTCCCTTTCACTTTTCTGCCTTGCGCCCACAGCATGTGAAAGCATTGAAAGAAAATAAGAATCTTAAACTCATAAACATACCTGCTTACCATCTGGCAGGCATCCCAGCAGTCTGGTGATCTCCTTAGTTATCCAGCAGATAGTAGAAAAACAAGAGTCCTGTGAAGATTTCACATGTTGCCATATTCCTGCCAGATGGTGATTTGTAAAACATGGACAAATTGCACTGGCTCCACTTTTCTCAGACAATCACAACAGAAACACTGTAGCAATGGTGTTTAATTTGAAAGCAACTTCAACTAAGTAACTTTTAAGGTATAAAAGTCTAAAAATTATGTGATACAATGTATCATTATCTACAGAGGGCTAACGCTTCACAAACTGGCTATTCTGTGTATTGGTACTTCTAAGATTCTCCCCCTCCTCTCCTCGCCCCCCCCACCCCGCCAAAAATCTATGGAGGGTTGGGAACATCAGCATCATGCGACATTTGATTACTACCTACTGATGGTTTGCCACAACATGGTGTTTTCTGTCATCTAATGATGGGATGCAGGACTAAAAATTATATTGACAAATTTGCCAACTGGTCAACCTATTTCAAATTGGAACATGAAAAACTGAATCTGGGCGGAAGCAAGGAATTCAATTCTCAGTGTTGATAAAACAGCAAGTACTTGTAAAATAGTACTTTCTCACTGGTTCATTTGCTCCTTGTGGTTGTCTACACAATGCTCAAATCATTGGTCAGTTGAGAGGAAAAATGTTAAACAAGTGGTTTAGCATTAAGTAAACTACCAGATTGTGGTTCTAACTTTTTCAGTTAGCTTTGGTCTCAAAGCATACTTGGCCAGGAAGAGATAGCTTTTTAACTCTCTTGGTGATTCAGAGGTCTACATAGTAGACTAATGCTTTGCTGACGCAGAGGAGGACATGATAGAAGATAACCAACACTTCTTGTCCGTTGCAGTTGCTAGATTTGCTTTGCTGTTTCTCTTCTCCATAGGGAAGGTGCTGTCTGTTTCTTCTTGATGATATAGGTGCAAACATTTTGTATAACTAAATTTTTTTAGTGAGAGTTTTATTAAAATATAAAATATACATCTAATCTATAATTCACCTATTTAAAGTGTATAATTCAGTTATTTTTAGTATATTTACAGGGTTATGCAAACATCACTGCAA
This sequence comes from Eonycteris spelaea, assembly GCA_003508835.1. NCBI lineage: Eukaryota > Metazoa > Chordata > Mammalia > Chiroptera > Pteropodidae > Eonycteris > Eonycteris spelaea. Next base: position 2,926,074 of record PUFA01000053.1, read on the forward strand.
TCAAATTTAGGACATTTTCATTACCCAGAAAGAAATCCCATACTTATTAATAGTCACTCCTCATTTCTCCCCCAGCCAGGCATAGGCAACTGCAAATCTACTTTCTCTATATATAGGTTTGTCTATTCTGGACATTTAAATGAAATGAAACCATGTAATATGTGGTCTTTTGTGACTGGCTTCTTTCAGTTGGTATAATATTTTCAAGGTTCATCCATGTTGTGTATCAATACTCTGTCTTTTTATTGCCAAGTAATATTCCATTGTATGGATGTACCATATTTTATTTATCCATGTATAGGTTGATGGACATCAGGCTTATCTCTACCATTTGTGTTAAGGTAGCTATGAATATTTGGGTACACATTTTTGTGCAGGTGTATGTTTTTATTTCTCTCTTGTATGCACCCAGGACTAGAATTGCTAGATCAGTTAATAGCTTCACGTTTTACCTTTTGAAGAATACAAGGACTGTTTTTGTTTGTAACTACTTATTTTGTATAGGTGAGGGGTACAGATGGATTCTAAACACACTGAATTTTTGTAAATTAGCACTTTAATTCCTATTCCAGAACAGTCAATGAGCAAGAGATGAAGAATTAGACTCACCTAAATTTGAATCCCAATTTCAGAACTAAACTCTATGATCTTAGGCATGTTTCTTAATATATCTTAAATTTCATTCTGTCATCTGTAAAAAGGGATAATAACATTAATTTTGCCTGGAGTTTATGCTCATGAAACATGATGCTATATCTGAAAGCAGCCAGTGCAGTGATGATTACATTGTAACTTTCCAATAAATGCTATTTTCTTTGGATTGTTTGCTTCTTACTTTTGAGTACCTGAGGTGTAGAGATGGACTTCAGGAAAAGCTTTTGGGGATGATTTAGGTATTCTATGAAGGCCTTTTTAGCTGATTTATAGGCTCCTTGGAGAAAGGAATTATGCTTTTATGTTTAGTCTGTAAGTCTATAATTTAATAATTAGAAAATGAAACAATGTATAGAAAACATTGCTGAAACTTTTAAGAACTTAGTGTTAAAAAAATGAGACTTTGTTGGAATTCCTATATAGTTGTGTTGCATTTTAGCACTTGGGCCTCATTCCACATATAGATCAGCTTATAAGGAATTGACATGAGAAGAAAGTATGATTCTGAGAAATAATATTTTTTGTTTTAATTAGGATATATTTAACATATAACATTGCATAAGTTTAAGGTGTACTTAGGAATGATTTCTAGTTAGAGTTTCAAGGTAAGACATTTGCATCTATGAGACAAACCATCTATATGATTTGCAGTAATTGGGCCCTTGTCCAACCCTGTATGGTGATGTCTATATAGTTCCATAGAAGAGAGTAGGGTTTCCTGAAGGAGGTGTTGTAAGTCATAAACATATAAAGTCATTAAGATATCATTACAGATATCCTCCTGACTTCAGTATAAGCCATGATTACGGCACACATAACGACATGAATGTTGAAAGATCATTAGCAAAGTGGATTTCATCATCTTCCCCCAAAATGGAATTCCCATATGAAATAATTTTCTGTGTGCAAAATCTGGTTTTATGTATAACCTAAATCCCTTTGGCTTCATTTAAAGTCCATTTCCATGAAATCCACTTTCCTGAGGCAAAATATTATTAAATAGCATGAGAATCTGTTAAAAGAATGGGAAAATATGTATATCTGGATTAGCCAGTTTTCTCTCTCTTCCCCAGTCTTTTAACTTATCTCTGAGAGGTGCAGATCAGCATAAATGGTGTGACCAGTGAAACTGAGATGTTTTCTGTTACCATGTCTTTGAGTGGTCATCCTGCTGACCTTTTGAAACTCTAGAGGTATGTGAAGAAACCAAGAAAGTTTTATTCACACCTCCAAAGGCAAAAAAAAAAAAAAAAAAAAAAAAAGGATAGGAAAAATGATAGATTAGGAGATGTGATTCGGATATACTCTTGTTTGTACTTAAATTCAGATGAAATTTTAAACCTGTTTTATGGCTTCAGGTTCCAAGCTTAGGTATCATTTATTAAGCTTAACCTTCTTTAAATAATGTGATGGGCTTTACTAATTGTGTGCACTATCATGATTCTATATTTTTGTGTCAAACCAAAGAGGTATATTTGAATTCCAAGTTAAGTTATTAAAAATGACAATTACTATATCACAGGTATTAATAAGCTTTGTAAACCTTTTCCCAGACCACTCATGCTTTCTTTGAAAACCAAATTTGAATTTCAAACCTAGATTACTTCATCGTATCATTTTAAATTGATAACATCTGGAAAGGGGGAGAAAAGTTCTCCTTTCAGCTCTTTAGAACAGATTCCATTTCAGGCTCGCCAGAAAACTTAGACCTACTGCAAGTTTAACTTTTGCATCAGGATTTTTGTTTGTATTCGCTCCTTGCCCATGTCTCCCCTCTGGTTATATTCTCTCCTGCTCTTAAATGTGTCTATTACCCTCAGGCTTTGACCTTGGGCAGACTGTGAGCACAAAGTCGTGTTATTTAGAGTGAAGTAACACCAGTAGTCAGGAAGGAACAATGTAGTTCAAGCCAGATAAAATAAATCTCTCATTTCCTGTCAAGGGATTGAGCCAAAAGCAATGATGAGAGACAGAGGGGGCAAACCGCGCAACTCGAAGCACAGACGCCTGGGATCCACGCAGCCACAGGCCTCCTTTGAATACAGACAACAAAACCAAAACAGCCAGAGTGACAGGAGACTCATAATAGCCGTGGAATAAACCAAAACATATAAAACAGAGGGGAATCTGTGCGATCCTTCGCCACATAGAAGATATATTTGAATCGCAGAAGTAGGGAATCCTGAGAACAAGTCTGAAACTTACGAGGAATACTCCAGGACAGATCAGAGTTTCATAAACCTTCCAACATACCTGTGTAGTTGCTGCCTTTGACCAAGTCCGTTTTAGAATGAAAATCACATAGACTGATTTCTGAGTAAAAATAGGCTACACATTGAAATTTGAAAATAGCCAATGAAAGAACTCCCATATTTAATTTGACAGATATACATAAGGTTTATCATTGTCTTCATCTGTAAGAAAGTTGCCTTCTAAATGACTGTTGACTTATTAAACAAATGCCAGTAGTGCCTGCTATCTACAGGTGCTGTTTAAAGTTATTTCAAATGTTTAATCCCTTTAATCCTTAAAACAACCCTAAGAAGGAGGCATTGTTGTACTCTTACTTTATAACTGAAAAGCCTGAGCCCTGAGAGGTGAAGTAACTTACTTATAGTCACATGGCTAGTAAGGGATAGAGCCTCCATCTGAACCCAAGCAGCGGGGGTCCAAAGTCCTCTCTCTTAATTACTATGCTTTGCTGAATACATGGCTGTACGCAATACTAGCATGACATTTTACTAATCTTATTTGTTTGCAAACCCAGCTCAGATTCTTTTGAAATCCACTATTTGTTTCAGAAGCACAATGAGACTTCTGAATGTTCATGTCAGGTCCAGAAGATATATAAAAAGTAGTGAGAGCATGCTACATCCATTAACAATACTGAGTATTTCCCTTTTGTCCAGAACTCTTCCAAAATGGTTAGAGAATGAGAATTCATTCATTCATTCATTCATTTGTTCCTTCAACAAGTACTCACTATTGAATGCTTACTACATGTTAGATACTGTGATGGGTGATGGAATAACATCCTGGCTGACACATAGTCAATCAAAGATGCATTTAGGTCCAGTTAGGTCCAGGAGTAGCAAATCAAGAAGACAGCAAAATTCTCAAAAATGAATACTAGTTTATATTTAGAGTTCAAAATTTTTTAAAACTCAGGATGAAATATTTAATCATTGAATCAAACATTTTGAAGTTATCGCACGGAGAGGGAAATATTCTTTAAGACTCTGCCCACTTAATGTCATAATGACAATGGACATACATACTTTAGAGAGAGAATGTTTCTAAGAAATAGTAAAGTCTGATTTTGTAATCTTCTGTGATCCTTCTTGCCCCTCCAAGACTGAAAGAGGTAGAAGTATTTTGGCTCTTAACATATACTGTGCATTATCTGTTGTTGCACATAACATATCAACATCACACTTATCTATTAGATATAGCAGTATTATACTATACACACCTGCTAAACTAAGCTTCCTGAGTAGTGTATTATGTTCTTTATCTTTGTGTTCCAGTACTTGTCATAGTATCTTGCATATAAGTTACTAAGTATATGATTGTTAAATGAATTGATAAATATATTTTGTGCATACATATAAATAAGAGGCATGCACATACACTTTTATTTGTGTAATGTTATGCAAATTGTGGATGATCTTAGGCAAACTGTACTATTAAAGACAATGATTATTCCTCTTATAAAAGAACAATAATAATGTAATAGATAATGTGTTTGGATGTTTATTATTGAAAGCCTAGTAACATCTGATTCCATATTTTTAGCATGGGTTTTTTAATATAACCCTTACCTTAAATCTATGAAGCATGTATTCACTTTGTTATAAGGCTGAATTGAAAAGACTATAAATGATGGATCTTTTTACTTAAAATATTGTATAATTACATTTATTCTGTTACTTTTACTAATGGAAAAGACCCAGGAAAGTAGAAATATTTTCCCTCTCCTTTCTAAGAAATAATAAGGTAATCCAAGTGTAAGAGGTAACTATTATTTACTATTGTTTATTTATATGTTTTGTGATCAATTCCATAAAAAATGTCCATATTCACAAATTAGAAAACTAATGTAGATCAGGAACGGGTTTCTTTGGGTAATGTATGATTTTATGAGAAATCTTGTGCATTGTTAGGATACTAACAACAGCAACAACAAACAAGGAAATGCCCCATGGTGGACTTGGGGTGGGGGGGCTTGCCTTAACCCCTGGGTATAATCAGTGGGATAATTCTATTGGACCAACATATGTGGGTGGAGCAGAAGATTATTCCAGCTCTGTCATGCTTTATTTTGAATTAGAAAGGTACTTTTACAGACTTTGAACTTTATTTTAAAAGGCAGACATTTATATTTATTATATGTTTACTAATCTCTTCTTATATCATGCCTACACAGAATACAAGTATTTCAACAAAATAAGAAAATTAACTTAGACATTCAGAAATATTTTCTTGATGCCCCCCATACTTGCATACATAGATACCTGATAATCACTGGCTAGTCTTTTGCTTTCTGATATTTATTGACCTTTTTTCCTCTCTGCTTTGTCTTCTGTTGACAGAAAATGGGACTTTGGCTTAATCTAAGCCAGGATGTTTCCTTTAAATGAAAACAATTACTTCCTTTCTACAGGAAATGTATGAACCAGAAAGTCTGTAGAGACAATTCATCTCTTCTTTAGGTAGTTTGCCACAGTGTGAACCTAAGGTCAGCTCAGGCTCTGCTGGGGAGCAATATCAATTATTTTTATATGCTCCAGCATTGAGCTATCTGTCCCAATTTCTCCTCTATTCATACTCACTTTAGGATATAACAATTAAACTTTGATAAATATTAGATAATACAGTCTTTGAGAAACATGTTTACTGAAGGTTCCGTGTCCTTTCCATAAGCAGACAATCAAATTATTGAGAGATGAGGATTTACAAATACCAACACTGTATTGTAATGATGGGTAAAAGATAAAATTCAAATTTATTATATTCTCTGTGCAGACCAAATACATATCTACTGGTGTATTTCTTTGCCTTCTTTTCATGAGGAGATACTCAATGAAATTTAATATCATTATCAAAACAGTTAAATGGAAGTAAATTTTTATGTAATATACAATTAAACTATAGAATTTATTGCTGCTAGATATCATTGAAGTAAATGGCACTAAGTATACTTTTTTAAAAGGGTAAATCATTTTTATGGATTTGGAGAACATTTTAATTATATTATCTGTAGAAACTTTAAAGAGGTTCCAGTCAGTCATACTTCAGGACAGATCAATAACTTGGTCAGGAAGAAATATTTTCAGATTTTGTTAGCACAGCACACATGATATATTATTGAATTCTAGATTATACCTTGAAAATTAGGAAATAGTCGAGACATCTCAGATTAGAATAAATAGTGTGTAATCTGTTTTATCAGTATTAACTGCTTTATTACTACTTTGCATATATGATACTATAAAGGTATATGATGATATTATTATACTAAAATTTATGCATATGGATTAGAGCCAACAATATTACCAAGGCTTCTTAAAACTTGAATTCTGTTTTTGTATACCTCGGAGTACGTGTTTGGTCCTTTATTTTTGTAATAAAAATGTTATGTGTATACAATTCTACACTAATTTTTTTATGACATTTGAAGACATTGAAAACAGTAAATGCAGTGTTGGTTAATCACTTTAAAATACAGTTAAAGTGCTCAGCACTGTGTCTTCTGCATGTTAGATGTTAAACAAACAACTTCAATGATTGATTTGGGGCTTCTACAAGAGGACCTAGTGTTATTTGTTGTGTACTTAATGTTCATTTTTAAGCGCAGTTCTGGAAACACAGTTACAACTTATTATTAACCAATATATTGAATAAAGCAAGTCTTACTCAAATTTATTAGTTTGTCATTTATCACAAGTACATTCTGAAATTTAGGGGTGGCATCTTTAAAGAGTTACTGATTATATCTTTATAGCCAGTTACAGAAATTGTTATCTAAGGGTGTTATCTAATTTTCGCTTAGACATCTTGACATTTCTTGAGCCTGAGCAGCAATTTTTTTGTTTCACCTGTGTTTTAATTTTTATAAGGATCTTTCAATATTTTGTTCCTATCATGTGAACATTTGGAGAGTGATTATTTTTTTCCAGTTATAAATTCACAAAAAGAACTCAGTTTTGATAAAGAGATAAAATGAATGGTTTAAGAACTGTAACATATGTAGTTAGAATAAATAGTGCATAAATATTTATAGTCTTTGATTAATAGTCTTTAATCAAAAGAACTCCAAATATTTTAATGTTCTCATAAAGTTCTTATAATTAATAGTATTTCTTAAGCCCCAAATCAATTTCTCTCTCTGCCTTCTGAATCCAAGAATTTGACATTTTTTTCTTGCATACACTATCACTAGTAAGCAGTTCTCTGGAACCCATAGTTTTAATTTTCTCATCTGGACAACATTTTTAATTCTTAGGATAGAGGGCCTAAAAGTGTACACATACCTAAGATAGGTTTCACTCAGTTAACAAATATTCAATGAGTCTTCTGATATACAAAAGCTCTTTTATAGGATTCAGAAGCTAGAGGAACCCTCCTTACATATACCCGTAGGACTATCAAAACTGATATTTGGGATTGTTCAGCTTTGGTATCTCTGGTCCCTTTGTAGATACCTAAGTTTTCCTAGATCTCCATATTTTCTAGGTTAAGCAATATTAGTGTAATCTCTTAACTGATAAGGGGGGAAAATTCTTTAATTTAGAGTTATATTTAGTTTATTAAATGTTTGGTGTTCTTTATAAAGATTTTTTTCCTCCAATGACAAGGTCTATCAAACAATTAAAGGAATTTTTAATAAACATTGCAGGTATATAGCCCAAGTAAATATTTTATATTTATAGGAAACATCAAAAACATTTATAATTTTCCATTATCAGAAAATATTCTTGTAGATTATGAATAACCAATAAGCATAATATCTTGTGACAATATAATAGAAATATTACTACAATTACTTCCTTTCTACCATGTGCAAATATTTATAAGGAGTTTATATGTGGTAAATTTCTGATTTTTTCTACTTGATGAAGTTTCATCACAAACTAATTTACTGTATGGAAAGTGAAGACTCAGGAATGTAAAGTAATTAGTCTATGGTCACTCAGTGACAATATTAGGACCTTAGGTATTTTAAACTTTAATTTCTGTTCATTTTTCTAAGTCTAACTGTTAAAGAAGTAATATTTAAAAATGCATTTTTCCCTATATGCTGGCCTTTTAAATTTATTACAAAATATATCCATAATTATGAATTAAATACCTACCATATATTTACCGCAGTGGTAGGTTTCATAATTCATGATACAAAAATCACACTCCATCTTCCTGAGAAAAAATGCGAGCATAATTGAACCAGGACAATGAAATAGACTTGTTTGTCTGATCACATTGTCATGAATTAATTTTTAATTAAAAAATGATATGTATACCTATTTTCCATAATAAGATTAAGATCAGCAAGGTTAGGAAACAAGTGTTTGCTTCTATTATATCTGAGTAGTTTAGCTTACTACAGGACTGAGCTACTTCTGATTGGACACAATAGGCAACTGATAAAAGTTTCTTGATTAAATGAATGTCTTTTCTTTGGTTAAGTTTTATTTTAATATGTTTAATACATTATCTTTCTTGTATTTTTGCCACTAAAAAAAAATTGAAAGATTTTAAAAAGAAGAAATTGATCTATATAAATTGTAGGATTTAGATAAAATTTTCATTGATCTGAAAATGCTGAGATTATTCTACCATCATTATACCTAGAAAAATATTTTACTATTTTCACAAGCATTTGAGTTTTAGTTACATTAAGTATGTGTTGTTTCCTTTTTATTATTAAACATAAATCAGATCATATTTGTGAATACACAAGTGAGAATAATTTATTTTTAACTGACTTCTCTGGTTCAACAATGTTGAAGAGTTTTTTCTTTTCTATAATCAATGATGTCAAGAAAAATCTTTTGCATCAAACTCAATACTATCTATCCAATGTTTACTTTAGTGAGACCTTGACCAGTCGCCACTACACAATATACTTTAAAGTTCTGAAAGTTATTTGTTTTGGCTTGCTTTAGTCTAGCAATTGAGAAATTATTTAGTCATAGCCAATCATACTTAGACACAGGAAAAACCATCAAATCATCGTCTTTATAAATCTCTATGTTTTCTCGGGAGGCTTCATTACTTCTGGGGATATAAGTGACTCATATGTGTTGGAAAAACTCACAGTTTCCATGATTGCTCACATTTTTGACTTCAGTATTTACCCTTAGAAATGGTATTTTATCCTGCTAGGGATGTGGGAAGGGGGAAGAGCTCCTGAAGTCTCTTTCTTAATAAAAACTAACATTGGATAGCCTATGCAATAAATACATGTAATTTTTCTTGTTTTGAAGCTTGGAATCAGGAATATATATATAATATGCACCAGTTTTAAAAAGCAGGGGTAATCATGAGAACAACAATTTATCATTTTTAATTTGTAAAGCCACATAAAAATCATGAGGAACTCTTCAGCTTAGTGGAGCCTGATAGGATACACATCTGTAAATAGGACTGAGGCATTGTAAATATTGATAAAAGTGTTATGGCTTAGAAGACTCAGAAATAGTGGACAGACTGATTTCCATTCATTCTCTAGTACATACCACTCAAGAATGAATAGTACAAAGTTGAATTATTTTCGATTCGGCTTCAAATTTAAACTATGTAATTTTCTGCTGTAGTTAGTGGATCAAAACATCTTTGGTCTTTTTTATCTTTCTTTAGTTGAACTATATTTGACTCTACCTGGATCTCTTTTTACCCTTTTGCAAAAATACAAAGCAAAGCGGGGTTTGAAGTTCCCATTACGTCAATAAGCCTCAAGAATGTGGCAATATTTGATTGTGTAATTAATTTGTTTCACAAAGGCAGAGCCCCCTTCAGGAGTTTTGAAGCTCACACTGGAACTCCCCAAGTCCAGGCACATGTCACAGGACTGTGGTGAAATCCTACTCTATGGGTCACTGAGAATCACAATCGAGCAATTCTCTTTTGAGTTGGTTTCGAGTTGCTATTGTCACTGCTCCAGAAGGTAACAGGAAAGCTGTGTGGGATGGATGTTCAGGACCACTGAATTCCAAGTTCTCATTACTGACAGAGCCTCCTAGGAACTCAAGGCACATGGTTTGCTATGAAGAAACCTCCACATCCACATGGTTTCTGGCCAAAAGAAAAGTTTACTTGGTGACTCATTTATCTGTCTTCCTCTGTTAATTTTGGTAGGGTTTTGTTTTGCCCCTACAAATTGTATGATTAAAACTCTCTAAACATTAAGAAAATATGCAGGACAGTTTCGTCCTATTTTAAATCTCCATTTCTACTCTTTTCTCCTTTTGTATCTTTTTGTGGGGGAAGGGAGAAATGAGTGGCTTTAGAAAGAATCCTAAAAAATATTTATGGTCTGCATGATTCTTTGTACATCTAACTGTTGAGCTCGGGATACTGCTTTTATCAGTGTTCTGTGTAAAATATTGCAGTAGACCCAGTAATACCATCATTAAGTGTACATTTAAAACTATAGCACATAGTACCTTTAAAGTGGAGAAGTAGTGTTGGAAATTGCTAGACAGACACCAATTAGTCTCTATTTTGAGGAAATATTTTAGTAGAAATGAATAAATAATTCTTGTAGCTATAGATATGTACAAGTACACATTTATGAGATGTAACATCTTTTCATAAAATTTTATATTTAGATTTTGGAATAGAAATAAGTTTAAGATGAATATTTTGAACTTTTAAAGCTAAATATCACTTAAATGATATATTTCATCATATATTTCTCACTGCATTTTATATTTGCCAGCCTCCTTGACACTCCACTGGTATAACTGTCATCATATATTAAAAATTTTTAAGTTAATATGGGACAAGGTGGCTCCTCTTTTTCTTAACTAAGTTAACTCTTTTAGCTGTAGTTGATTCATAGTTAGTTTATATCCAGATTCACAGTTATTGATTAAATTCATAAAATGCTCTTACCATCTATAAGGGGGAATTCTTCTTGTGCCATCAATAACAATGCCATGAAATAGGCTTCAAGATTGTTAATTCCTAGGTATCAACCTTTCCATTTTATCAGGATTCACTCTTTTGCTATCTATATATCTGCTCTATGTATGTGTATTTATGTTATTTATTTGAATTGTCTTAAGTGCATACTCGAATTGCTTGCAAGGGTCAAAGAGAGTTCAAATGATAGAAAAGTGGTTTGTTATTTTCTCCTTCCCCCCCCACCCCCAATTCGCCCTTATTACTAATGCTAACTGATGAAGAGCACAGCAGTGTCCTTCAATTTAAAGAGACAACCTTGTTCACTTGGAGGGTGCAAATGCCATTCTTGTGAAATACTGTAAATAGTAATTCACAAGAGAGTGACTTTTTTATTGCTTTTACATTGGTAACATGCCTTGTGAAGTCTTACAGTTATCTTGCTGAATTAAGGAGAGATAAGAATGGAATGTGTGTGCTAATTTAAACATCTGTACATACAATAAAATAATCCTTTATTGTCAAGAAATCAGATCCTTTCATATGTTTACCAGTTTTCAATAACTTTTGAAGTCGTTATCCAATATGTGAATAGTTTATTACTTTACTCAATTTTCCTCCAAACCGCCTTCCTGAGATATTGAGGGTAGGGCTATGATCATAATATATATCACTGAATCTTCAGTTTCTGAAAATGAATTTGAATCACATCTTGAAGCAGTTCCACTTACCACAGCTGCATCAGGTGGCAGAGCAAACGTTAGCAACACAAGGACCGAGAGTAGTTGTCAACCAAAGTAGGGGTGCATCTTATAGCGAATTTTTATACAGCTTATTATTCAGCTTGATAAAAACATAAAGCCCACATATAAACATGATTGGTGAACATATTACAGATTGATTTAGTTCTCCAGAGACATTCCAGGGTAATCCCAGTCAGTTACCTTGCAGCTTAACCCTGTGTACCTTCACAGTATTTAATTATTTGGTAAGGGACAGTAGAAGCATTTGAGAGTTTGAATGTTCAGAGCTGTTAAATAAGTGTAGTGTTGGAATGTTTAATGGCATTAATTATCATTTATACATGGAGTTACCCCTCCTTAAGGCCCAGGAGGCAATGACTCACTGGGTTGTCATTAACTGTCATTATTGCTAGTAAAGTCAACTTCCTATTCATAAAAATAAAGAAAAAAATTAATGGTGAAAAACACGTCATTCTGTAATATAGTATTTGCGTTGCTAACTAACTTAGTCTGTGTTTTAGAATTCTATTGGCATTTTGAAATGTAGATGAATCTCAATATTTTCATCACTATAGTTAAAGCCTTTTTAAAAAATTCTGTGCGTGTACTTGTGTGTGTGTAATTTTTCCTTTCACTAGATTTCTTCTGGCATGGTAAAAAAAAAAAAACAAACAAACAACAAAAACACCTTACAAAAGATCTGCAGAAGATTTTTGTTTTTGTTTGAAGTTGAGAATTTCTTAGAGGAACGGACTTCAGTTTGGAAGGATAACGACTAGAGATGGAAGCAAACAGCTGGGCAGCTCGGGGCAGAACTTCCTCCATTCTCAGTATCTGGCACTGTATGGCTACATTTTGTAATATAATGAGGAGACAGCAGTAGCATAAACAGTCGTAGAAATTTTAGATGCATAGAGTTAAAATATTTTTCATTATACATAGTGAGGGAGATGGTTTTTTCTTCTTTTATTAAGAAGTTATTTACATGTAAGGGTCAGATGAGTTGAAGGACTGTGATTTATTTCTTTAACCTAATATGCTTATTGCATTTTATTTATGGTTACTATTCCTGGATGTGATATACTTAGTTTTGGTTTCTATTAAAAGAAGAAAAAGTATTCCTACAGTTTTCTTCCATGCTGGGTTTGTTTTTTGTTTTTTGGTATCTTTTTTGGCTGTATTTCTTTGTTTCAGGATGCTACTCTGTTTGACTTATACATTATAATAGCTTCAAATGATCTATTAGGAAAGCAGTTCTTATTTCTGCTTTCGAATTTTTATTTGGAAATGTTTCTTTCATAACTGTTAGTAGACATGGGGTGCTTGTGCCGACTGTGTATACTGAGTACATAGGACAGGATGAAATGTAGACTGTGGTTGTTATCACTCGCTAGCATTTATTGAATATATGTATGTACTAAGTTGGTATTACCTTAGATACAGGTACAAGGGGCCAAAAATAATTATATTACGTTTTCTATCCTCACAGTCACTTAGAATCTTTTCACAAAGGCTATTACTGCCTTCTTATAGTATTTATTGAGAACTTATTATTTGCAGGTACAGAAAAAAGCATTGAAATGAAAAGACCATGATTTCAGACAGAAATCATGTGAGCTTACATGGTCAGGAGACGCTGGGGTTTTAGCATTCTGTTTCATGTGGAGACCCACAGTTAATATGGGCCTTGCTGAAACTTAAAACAGCTCTATTAGTAGCTTGATTGAGAAGGGGAAGAGGCCTCGGGTAAACAAAAGTGTGCTTTTTCAAGGCAGCCTAATTGTATACAGTACATTTGCTTCCGCCATTCCTTCTAATCCATCAAATAGTAAAACACACAAATTTATTCTATTAAAGTAGATAAAATTGTTAGGTAAGTATAATACATGGACCAAAAGGAGAAATAGCATCTGTTTAACAATTAGCTATTGTTCAAAGGATCATAGAAGTACTGTGGCCTGCCTGTCATGTTCAATCAAGTTGGGTAAAATGCTGCTTTGGAGAAAAGGAAGGAGGGACCTCCGAAAGTATTTGCTTACACCTTTTTTCAAAAATCCCTCCAGAGCGATGGTGATGAGAGTCCCAGGGGCACAAGAGAATTTGGTTTTGTGAAGTGAAAGAGTTATTGGTTCTCCCTCACCCCCATTCTTTTTTTTTTTTTTTTTTTTTTTTTTTACTTTGGTACTGCCCAGGAAAGCTGCATGGCAGTCGGAACTAATTGTAACTCGCTCAGGAAAGTCTTCATTAGCACTACCACACATGGTTACCAGATGTGCTGAAAGGCCAGGGAGAGGAGGGTGAGGCATCCAGAAAGGGGAGAGAAGCGAGTAGCTTCATTTCGAATTTAATAATCTGCCTTTCGTTTCTAAGTGTATTGTGTTAGAGAAATGAGAGAGAAGGGAGGTTTGGAAAATGAAATACATTCTTGTTTATTAATTCTCTGGAAGCTGAATGAAATTCTATGTCTTTTTCACAATATCCAAACTTTTTGAGTCTATGGATATGTTGAGAATGGTTCACTTTCTCCATCGGAGTAAATGAAAATTGCCTGGATTATTAAAACAGTTGCTTTTCTAATTTGGGGTCTCTGAAAAGAGACTGGTCATATAAAATATGTAAATGACCTTTAAAAACAATTGTATACAGATTATAAAAACAAATCCCATCAAAGCATCCTTGAACACAAGAGGACAAGGTTAACATCTATTCCTAATCCTGTTCTGAGTCGGGCGTAGAGTAACATGGCATTTCATCTTCTTTTTACCACTGTGCTGCTTTTAGCAGTAAAAAAAAAAAAAAAATACTGATTGCAGACCCTTAAGATTAAATATTTTATTTGTACTAATCACAAGTGAATTCCCTGGGAATTTGGGTTTGTTCCTACTCACTCTGCTCCACAAAAGATTCGAGAAATTCACAAGAATTTCCACTGTTTCTGAAAATATTATTCACCATCTTCTCACTTATGTCTATACCTCTATGTAGAGACACAGGTTATTATGGAAGACTGGTGAGAACTAGTCTGTCTAGACGAAACCTCTGGTTTTCAAAATGGAACTTGGTGATACTGCAGAAATTCGTGACAATAAAAAAATGACATTATAATTTGAATTCTTTTAAAAAGCATAAAGACTTTAACTATTATTTGTTCTATGTCTGGATTGATAATTTTTTTAAAAAAATTTCACTTTTGAATGATTCCAGAGTTTTAAAATACTTTTTCAAGTTAAGCATCAAAGTTTTGAATAACTAATTTGTAAAACTCTTGAATTTTACAACAGAAAATTTCATGACTGGATAGGTATTTTACTAGCAATTTTAAGAGTGTACATTTTGGGTGATCCTTTATTATGTCCAAACCTGCAGTAGAATCATAAAGACACTTGGGGAAAAAATTAGAAGAGAACATTTCTTCAGCTGTTTTAAAAATATATAATAATAATATTATTATTATTAAATAAAAATATTAAATAAAATTAAATAAAAATATTTAATAATAATAATAACTGAGATTCATTTCTAATTTTGATAAAAGACTCAGTGATTTTTAACCTATTTAGGGTCATGAAGCCATTTGGAATTTTGATGAAATCTATGGACCTTCTTCTCACAGTTGCGCTTGTACATAAAATTTTAATGTAATTTAGGACCTTCCAAAAATTCAGTGTCCAGTTTGAGGATTCCAGTTTAAAGCCTTTTATTCCCCCACCTCCACCAAAACCAAAAAACAAACGTGCCAGAGAGAGAGAGAGAGAGAGTGAGAGAGAGAGAGAGAGAGAGAGAGAGAGAGAAAGTACAAGTGTTACAAAGTATGAAATAACTGACCTGCTATATTTACTCTTATACTCTTAACAAGTCCTCGAGGAGAGTATGGCCTGAAGGAAACTTAATTGAAAATGAAATGTTCATCTTTTTACATAGTTGCTACTGTTAACAAAGAGATATACCTATGTTTAGTTTCTTTAGTTAAGATACAAGTTTCATTCAAGAAGGAATCATGCCTTCTCTTTCACTTGAACTTACCGAAGTTTAGTACAGCTTTACCTACCCAGTACTCACTTGGCAGGGTCTTAATGATTGATTGAATGAATGAATGAATGCAAATGAGTATTTTAAATGTCATTTGTTGGTAGCTGCTATAGTTAACAGCAGGAAATGCTACCACACTGAACTATTTCTTCATATAAAATTTGCTATGAAAATATTAACCTGTAATTGTAGTTTTTATAATTGAACAATAACAATTTATTAAATCTTAAATTTTTAGTGTATTATATCAAACTTTTGCTATAACAATAATTAACTTGACAATGCTGGCTGATTTCATTATAGGTAAAGTTTTTAAAAGTACTGGTATTTCAGGAACTAAATTCTTTTAGATGCCGTTTAAAAACACAGATTTTAATGCATTTTCAATGTTAGAATGGTATATAACAAAAACTAATATTTATAATGCTGTCTTTTTTCTAGCCACCATGGCTTATCATTCTTGTGCTGAACTGTAATTATTTTTAGAAAATCAAAACAATGTCAACATACTGATGTTTATTTAATATTAGCTGTTATATAATTTTCATTTCACTATGACTTATTACCTCAGCAACAGCCCCAGTGTTATCATTTACCAAATGCAAACTATCTACTATCTATCTATATGTTGATTTTTGTCCAGTTCTCCTCTTCCTCTCTCTAAATACTTCAGTTTAGGCCTCCTCATTGCTTACTACTAAGAATAACATCATTTAAATAACTTCCTTGCCTCCAGTTCATGTTCAATATTTCTCTTGTTATGATCCTTCTAAAATATGAATTTGACTCTGTAATACCTATACTTAAAATCGCTTTTGGGTCCTTATTATCTTATGAATAAAATCAGGAAGTCATTGCTGGCACCGTAGTTACGATGTGGTCCCTGTCTCGGCTCTTGCCGTTCTCCAACAGTGTAATCTTCGGCCGTCCTGAGTTAGTCTGAGTCTTTTTTTTTTTTTTTGTATGTTATGTGTCAGTGATTCTGATTCTTCAAGATATGTAAACAGAGCATAATACAATATTTTTATAGGTTAATATATTCAGAGTACTAAGCTAACAATTTATAAATGGCTTTTAGCATACATAAGAACATGATAATCTGAAAAGAATATTTTTGTTAATGAACTGAGCAAAAATTACCACTGTTTGTGTTTTACAGAATTGGCCTAACACAACTATATAGAGAGCATGGACTCTAGAGCCAGACTTACTCAGTACGAACCTAAGCCCCTTCCTTTGCTCATGCTGTGACTTCACCCCTCTGGGCTTCAGTTTACCAACAGTAAAACAGGGTGACAACAGCTACCTCACAGGGCTGTTATGAGAATGAAATGTATTATTAATACATATAATGCAATTAGAAGCAAGCCTGATACATACAAAGCACTGTGTAGATGTAATAAACTTGAGCTATCAATATTTCTCAATTTTTTAATAAACAGATATCTAAAAATACCATATGAAATATAGTGTTAAAAGCTGATTAGCCTCCTATTAAATAAAATAAATTCATCTTTAAAATACTATACTTTGAAATCTTTTAGGGCTTTTTCTTAATTCCTTCTTCCTCTAAGAAGTTAAAAAAATGTATAGGAACTTAAAAGAAAAATAAAATTGGAAGTCAATGGTCAACATTTTTAAGAAATATAAATGCAATCAAGAGCTCAACCCAATTAAAGAAATATTCATTGATCAGGCAAAGCTGGGTAAATGGAATTTTATATAAAAATAGAAATGTTGGGAAAGTTTTGGCACTTGGCAAATATCCCATTAAGGTACATTTAACTGTGGTATAAAACTGATGAGGAGACATCTCAATTTTAAAGTAATTATGAACAGTTGCTAAGCAATATAAAGAAATATAAAATGATGTAAATTTGTTATTAAGATATCATATTGGGTGGGGAAAACTATATTTTAAAATGTCTTGATTTGTCTCCTACAAATAAATATGTTGTCATTATTATTGCTTATAAAAATAAAATATGGCTATTTATTTTTGAAATATAATTAATTTTACTTCTAAGTAGCATCGACTTATTTGTTGACTTATGTCCTTAACATTCTTGTGTTTGGATAAAGTGTCAGTTCTCTTATTTGTTTTCAGAAACAAATAAAAAAATAATGTAAATGACTAATATTAAATAGATGTTTGCTGCTAATTAGTGTATGGTTTGAATTGTAATTATGTCATCCAAAGGGACTTATAAATATAGTCTAGTTAAAATGTGATTCAATCTTCAATCATTCACAGAGGCATATATTTATTATTATTCATTTAGTGCTCTCTGATTTGAGCTCTAAATGTAATCCAAGAAAAGATGGAGGGATTTTACTTTTATTGTCATGATTTAATATAGCAGATCCTTTAGTTATCATCCTATACTAATCCAGGGATTGTTGCAACTTCTTAAGAGTCTGTTATTTGATTTTTAAATCAGTCTGTTTATCATACCAACATAGCAGCATGTAAATGCAAGAGGTTAGAAGAAGATGCCACATCTCATTATGAGACAATCAGCATATGTTTTCCACCATTCAAATTTTAGTTTAACGTTAGGCAAGTCTTCATTTCAGCTTTGTGATTTCAGCTATTACTACTTTAAAACTCTTATCCATGGCTCCCGTTAATTTAAATTACAAAGAAACTACCAGCTTCATTCATCCAACAAAATTCAGTAAGTCCCTGCTGTGTGACAGGCATTGTGCTAAGTGCTAGCAGCTTTGCACTGAATAGGACAGTTATGATCTCCTGCCCCCAGGGATCTTACAGCCTGTAAGAGAATATGGTCATTTAAGAAGTGCTATAATTATGAAAGTGTTAACTGCTACAAAAGTTTTGACTGCACAGAGTACATAAGAGGAAAGTGTCATAATCTAGGCAGTTAGGGAAGTCCCTTCACCCCCAAACACCAGAAATCATAGAATGATGTTTTCTAAGGCCCAGAAGTAAGAGAAAACATTATGAAATCAAGGAAATACAAGGAGAGAAATATGAGGTAGCAGAGAATACTCAGAATGCAGTTAACGGGAACCAGATTGGGGATGGCCCTGGAAGCTTGTTAAAAATATTGGACTTCCCTTAGAGTAGTGGTGGTGATTAAAAATGCTTGATGTGTTTAGATCTGCATTTTCAAAAGTTTTGTTTAGACGTGAGGTATAGGATATATTGGAGTGCAACAAGACTGGAGGCAGGGAGATGTGTGAGGAGCCCACATTAGTGGTCCAGCAGTAGTCCATGGTAACCTAAAGTTAAAGGCAGAACCAAGTTAGGGAACTTCGGGGCAGGAAGGTGACTTTAATGGAAGAGAGGGCACACGGTGAAGGAACTTCCATATGAGGGCTTCTGTTTATGACCCAGTCTTGCTTCCGCATTGCCCTGCTTATGACTTCCCATCCTCATTTTAAACAATACCATGCCATATTACCTTCAAGTAGCACTTGAATAACCTTTCAACAGAAAGAACCCTCCTTTTGGAAATCACGTTGAGGGGAGTCACCATCCACTGATCAGCAATTTGTCTTGCTGTGCTTCTGCCCAAAGTAGAGTGCTGTGACAATGGTGTCAAAGTTGAGGGATCTATAGGAGGATGGATTAATAGGACCTAAGCATTTACCGAATGTTGGGAATTATTCTCAAATTTCTAGCTGTGGAGTTTCAGCAAATGGCGATTTCATTTAGAAAACTCTGAGGAGAGGGGGAGATAATGAATTTAATTTTAAACATTTTGAATCTTAGGTCCCTGCAAAACATTCAGATGTAGATGAGGAGGGCAGTAGAATATGATAGCCTGGAGCTGAAAGAGCAGAATTGAGTGTTCTTTTTTATACAGATGGTGCTCGAAGTCATGGGAGTAAATAGTACATAAAGCAAATGTGGAAGGAAGTCTAGTGTAGATTATGAGGAATTTTGAAATCGAAGGGTCTGGTCTAATAGGCTGAAATCTCAGAAACCAAGGGAAAATTTGTAGAAAAAAAAAAGATGTATTTTGAGGACATAGGAGTATTTATGTAGTTGTAACAGACTTGGAATTAAACAAGAGAGGGATATGTGAATGAATGTCTGCTAGTTTAATCATTATGAATGAAGAGCTTTAGTGGGCTAGCATTTGCTGAATAGTGAATCAGAGGCAATTTTGAAAATTTTTTGCTATGAAGAACCCATGTTAAGCAATGAGGTGATAACTGTACCATTATGAGATAAAGCTTTGTAGGTTCACCTGGCTTTCACATTAATTTTTAAAGTTTACCTATGTATAAATCTTTCTTAAATGCTTCATTGTGCTGTGGCCTAGAGTTTTATATTTATAATTGCTGCAAAGTCCAAGGAGCCTGGTGTGAGTTTGTGATGGCAATGCACTATTCCCTCTGTAGCTTCCTCTTCTTCAGAGTGGATGACTCTATATTAATTCTGTTGCATTTCTGCAGTGGAAAACTTTAAAGAAACTTTTGCACACAAGTTAATATCCACAGTCAGAATTAAAAGTTTCTCTATAGTCAAGGCCTCATTGATTCTAACTACAGCATGGATTTTCCCAGACACTGTTTAATTACAATCAGTGATTTTTTTTTGGTATGATTTTTCTCTGATTTCTCTCTTTTGAGATAAGAAATCTTTTATACCCAGAATACGTAATGCAGAGTTGGAGAAATGTTTTGCATGTTAAGATTATGTTGTCTTCTGTAGTCCAGGAAGTAAGTATAACTGAAACCTTCACTCCCATGGTTACACTGTCAAAATCATTTCCTTCAGGAAGTTAAAGAGCAAAACTGCCAATGCCAAATTTAGTTTTCCTTTGCTTCCCTTTTCACTATGTTTGCCCTAAATATCATGAGATATTTTGCTCTCTTCATATTACTTTTTAAGAGTGTGACTATACTGAATGTGGTCATTCAACAAGAAGTTAAACTGTGTTGAGTATGTCCAGATTCTGAGATTTTATGTAAATACAGTAATTTGGTAGGGTTTTGGATTGGAAAGCAAATTCGGTCTCTGGGAGCTAATTGTTAAATACACAGGGTTTCTATGTTTATTATTCTGGTTCTGCTAATCTTAATATTCACCTTAGTGGGAACCAGCTCACTTTTCTGATTCATTTAAGAAGAAAATAGGTGGCCACAAATGAGCATAGTTGTCCCTTGGTATCTGAGGAGAGTGGGCTTCAAGACCCCCAAGGATACGAAAATACAAGGATGCTCAAGTCCGTTATATAAAATGGGGGTAATATTTGCTTATAACCTGTGCACATCTTCCCATATACTTTAAATCATCTCTAGGTTACTTATAATTCCTAATACAATGTAAATGCTTTGTCAATAGTTGTCATACTGTATTGTTATGGAAATAATGACAAGAAAGTCTGTACATGTTCAGTACAGACACCACCCTCATAAGCCTAACTACATAGTACACATTAACAACAATGCAAAATTCTCTTTTTCAATATTTTCAATCAGAGCTTGGTTGAATCTGTACATGCAGAAATTGCAGATATGGAGGGCCGACTGTGTTTACTTATTGCATGAATATTTTTTTTTCAGTAATTGTAGTCTTTGGTATTTTTTAAGTGTGCTATTTTATTTTGTGAATAACTTTGAAAGTTTTATTGGCATATTATCATTGTCCATTTATTTCTGAGCTGTCAACTAATTTGGGGATTTGAAAGGTGTATTTTTACTCTTCCCGGTAGTAAACATTAGGTACCACTAAGTAAGGGTAGGGACTCTCTACAGCCTAAGAAGGACTCATCCTTCTGTGAACATTGAAAGATGAGAGGGAGAGTCACTGTTCTTTGTATCTAAAATAATATTTTCTTTGGAAATACTGCTAGGAAATGTGTTAAAAAGTAGAAATATAGATGTTTAAGCAAGAGAACTGGTAACTTTCAATTCTTTCTCTCTGAACTGGATTCTTTTCATTGTTTATGTAACCTTTAGACCTTTTGCATGAGTTTAGAAAAGTATGCTTCTTTCCTTCAGACACACAGGGAGTTTACCGCAGCCTCAGATTCCTGGCAGCCACACTCTTTGGATTACAATCTGTAGATTCCTGTCTCTCCACTTTCTCACTCCAGTGCTATCCTTTCGTACAAAAGGGCCATCCTCTCCAACTTTAACCAGGTTTCCTCTATTCCAAAACTTTCTGTTTTGTTTCTTTTTTTCTTTATATATATACACATACATACATACATACATATATTTTTAAATATATATATATGTGTGTGTTTTATATCCTAAAAAAAAATAGGTGGCATCTTAAAATATTTTTCCACAGATTTCTTGACGTGATTATTAAAGAATATTTCTAAAATCACTGCATGTTTAAAGTTTAGGAAAAGGAAGGATTTTAATAAACGCTTAATTATATAGTACAGGTTAACTTATTTTTTTAGTAACCATATTTTTATGTACCTATAAGTTATCATGTTCAGAGAAGCCATTTATGAAATTCCTTATAGCATAAAGAAATTCAATGTAGATATTACTCTTCTTTACTCAGTGAAAATCTGCTTAAATTTAGGCTTTATAATTTTTTCTTAATTAGGTCAAATAAAAATTCTGAATACTCAGAGTTACAAATTGGATACGTTATGGAGATTAAGGGTTGTAGTCCCTTTTCATGTGTTCTCTCCAACCCTAATACATTATGGACCCCTTCCACTTGTTACTTTGGCAGCATCTGTGAGTATAATAATTTAGAAATGTTTGAAAATTTTCACACATATTTAAAAATGTCTGAAATGTGGTCAAATTTAGTCAGCTGAACTTGTTTTAAAGCAAAATATTCGTCTTGAGCAAATGTCTATGAATTCCCATATTTTCTAAATTCTGGTGGTTATTTTTAAGCTATACTACTTACTTTTCATAACCGTCACATAGCAGTTATTTAGGAGGTTAAATCTAAATTGATTTGTATTGCTATAAAATGTGGTTTGGTTTCAGTTAATGTGATACAATGCAATGTAGATGAAATAGACTCTATGATTTCATTGTCTTGATATAAAATTAACTTGATATGATTGGATAATGAGCTACACTTTATAATATATCAAAGAAATTGTTTTGTAGTTGAAACAAAGTAGATTTTTACACTGTATAAAATAGAAATCTGCTGTCTTAGAAAGCATAATTAGTTCCTTCTAACCATTATACTTTATTTCCATAATATTCCAAAATGCAAAAGAAATAATGTACACTTTGTATTCTAATAACTTAAGAATATTCTCAAAGTACTCGTCTTCTGACATGAGGGAACAAGGCTAAATGCTTACATAATACTTTCAGAAAAATATTGCAGAATGGTTAAAACTGGCCACTGGATTTCAGAAGCAGGGCTCTACCACTAACCCAGTATGTGACCCATGGCAATCTACATATTACTGTCAGTCACATTTTCCTCACATGTCAAAAAGATAATGAAAGCCCTTGAGGGCAGGTATTATGACTGTTTTATTCACTGCTATATTCACAGTGCCTGGCACATGACTAGCACTCAATAAATATTGAATGGATTAACAAATGGGTACCTAACCTCGGGTGCTTATATTAAGTTAAAAGTAAGTCATTTAATACATATATATATGCATACATATAAACATGCATGTATATATAGCTGAATATATGATGCATTTAATTGCTCAACTAATAGGGAGTTATTTTTTAATAACTTTATTTTTTAAATAAATGACTCCAAATTTAGGACCATATATGCAAGGTCAAATTCAGTAAAAGGGACAATCAAGTTTAGCAATTAATTTGGTTGTTTGTTTGGTTGAGTATAATATGAAGTAATGTTTACAAACTACCTAAAACAGTCAACAAGTTCTGTACTGAGATAAATTTTCCTTCTCTAAATCAGACACCTAAGACTTAAAATGTCTACAAGATAATTGCACATTTCATATCTGGGATTTGGATAGCTTTTCTAGGTTTCTGACTAATATGAAAAATTTAACATTCATCTAATTTCTGAGGTTTGTGTTAACTATGCAGATCAAGTAATAGTGCTTTTCAGAAAGGAAATGAAGTGGCTTTAAGAGAAACTTGAAGAGTAATCCTCAAAAAGCTCTTGATGCAGCTGTTCTATCATGTGTAACAAACATCTGAATATGTTTCCTGAATGTGCTCATTATTTGATAGTTGCATGTCACATAAGGAACATAGTTTGCATGGGGATTATAACTCACATATACATTTATAATGTTTTTGATGCCCATTAAATTGAAATATAAAACTTTAGGTTTCAGATGTGGTGTTAATTAAGAAAAAGCCATGCCTTACACCTTTGGATATCTCAGAAGAAGAAAATCATTATTTTCCTTAGAAATAAATTTTAAGGAGGAAAGAATACCAGTTTTTAACTAGTGGTCAGAAGTTTTGTTGGAGACACTGACTGCTGTTTTCCAGTGATGCAGCTAAGGTAAAAGCCATTCAGTTATTCAATGGTATTAAACAGACCACATATTACAATGCTTTACAATTTAATTTAGTCAAAATTATCTTTCACCAATGAATGGTTCTCCTCTTTCTGAGAAGACAGTCTTACTCTACCAGGCTCATGGCTCAGGCATGGGGCACCTATGGAGCAGTGATACCAATTAAATTAGCCCTACCAATCCTTGAGACGGAGATCAGCCCTGCCAATCCTTACCACTCTACTATTCAAAGCGTGTGCTAGGCCTGGGAAAGCACAATGGTGAATTGCTTTTGACCACTAGAGATCTTGTAGATGATGGGCATAGTACAATGGCTATGCATTCTGAATGTATCTTGACCACTTCCTATTACAGAATAGCAGAGGTTTTCTACTATTTTTAGGATGATACTTAGAATCGTTAACATGGCCTACAAAGCTACTTTTTACATGGTGGAGTCCAAATGCTTTATATGTGGTAGAGTCCAACCTCCACAATCAGGGCACACTGCTCTCTGCCTTGCTGCCTGAGTGCTAGGCACATGCGGCTTTCAGATCAATTCGCTTGTCCTGCTCACTCAGACAGTAAAGACTCTGCCTCTGTTTCTGTCCTTCTACCAAGTTCTACTTTTATTTTTACTTCATATCAGAGAAAAATGTGTCGATTTCTCAGGCAAACTTCCCACAGCCTCCCTTAAAAGATTAAAACCTTATGTTACCATATACCTCTACTTTGCAACACATTTATTTGTGCATTTGTTAATTATATTTCTAAACTGTAAAGACCACAAGCAAGAATATTGTCTGCTTTTAGTCATCCTTTTATCTCCAGTGCCTAGCAAGTGCCTGATACAAAATAGGCACTCAGTAAATATTTTCTCAGTGAATAAAAGGATAAATAAATCAATGAATAATATACTATACATGAGAAAATGCTATAGTCAATAAAAGAAGTCCTAACAAAACACAGTGGGAGTTCTGATGAATAAATTAATTACCCAAATGACTAAATCTAGAATACATGAAGACAACAACTATTACTGTATTCTGTGAAGAAGGTAGAGGCTGAAGAACTTGGCATATCAAATTGGATGATTCAAATCTTGACAGTCTACAATTATTGAGTGTCTGTCATATTTAGGGCATTTTATTAAGTGCTCTCATGAATCACCTAGATAAGAATTCTATTCGCCATCATTGCCGTAAGATACTAGTACTGATTCCATTAGGCCAAAGGGCTGCCTTGGACTTCTCATTAAATCTCCCAAAGATTTCATATGTATGTCTTTTGGAGGAATGACCTAATTTGCTACAATTTCATTTGAGGAGCACTGGGCCTTGATTATCCAGCCCAATGTTGTGATGGTCCTGAGAGGTTGCCATTAGTAGCACTTTGGTGTTGACAGGTTGAAAAGTGATCCTGCAGTGTAAGTCACCATATCTTCAAACTACTTATAGCCATCTTGCTAATGAGACTGCCATTCTCAGCCTACATCAGTCCTCACTGTAGCCTCCAGGAAAAGAAAACCCCGAATGAGGATGAACTACATATAATGGCTGGGGTAGGAGTGGGTATGCCTGGCTATGGCCCTGGGGTCTCCTGAGGCACTTAGACCTCTGTTCTCATCTCATGCAATGCTTCTAATTTAGCCATAGGAGAGAGCTCTGTCTTCTGACACTTTCTGAAATCTCGGGGACTGTACCTTTCATGCACTTACTTTCCTTTTAATAAATAGCAGACTTTATCTTCTTTTCTTCTCTCTTGAGAAATGTATTGTCATAGCACAACCCTCCCAAAGCTGTGCCAGTGACATCACTCTTGTGGTCGTTGTGACTCTTGCTGCTGGCGAAGACCTTCTCTGGGAAAGGGAGCAGGCTCTGTAGGCTCAGTGCCAAAAGTGTCCAGCTTCCTCCATAAACCAGCAGTTGTCGGGATGTTTCCTGCAAGGCTGATCTCTTCTTCTTTAATCACTGGTAATAATGAAGTTTTTGTCATATTAAAGGGAAAAGAAGAGAAGCGATTGAGAATAGTTTGAGAGGATGACTGCCGTCCGTCAGGTCCGGCGACAAGAGGACTACAATGGGCAGCTTTCAGAACTACATATGGTCTTCCTTCCGAGGGAGTTGATTAAGCGACTCCGGATGAAATTGAAATCCTGTGATTTGACCTTTGTCTGGCCTGGGAGGACTGCAATTCGCATAACAATTTCCTTTTGTTCTTTGTTTGGAGTTATTAATCCAACATGAGCCTCGAATTAATCAGGGGTAGTGCGTAGCTACATTTCTAATTCAGCTCCGCTGCTTGTGTCTTTTTTAATTAAGGCCGAATGATAGCAGGCCTTAAGCCTGATTGCCACACTTGCTAACCACACATTGAGGGATGAAGAGGCTGAACAGGCAGAATGAGATTACTTCAAGGTTTCACTTAATTGTTTTCTTCCTTTAAGTAAAGAGCACTGACTGAACGTTGTTAATTCTGGGCTGGAAGAGCTTCTTTATGTGTGTTACTTGCCTTGACTTTAGGGAAGAGTGGGAGGAAACCCAGGCTCTTGTTAGGACCTCAGGAGTAATGACCAGAGGGAATGCCCAAGTCACTATTTCGTTATTGATTTAAACCGCCGAGCACAACTTCGTGAGGAATGAGAGGTTGGTTAATGGTGGGGCCCACATCAACGAACTTACCCTGAGTTACCTGTATATTGTGTAGGATTTGGAGCCTTTGAGGCTTTAAGGACCACTCAACATTGCTTAGTCAAAACTCTGTAAGAGTAACTAATTTGGAAATTTAATGTGACAACATTATTCTAGAATTCAGTATCACATGGTTCTGTCTTCTACTTTGTTCAAAGGGAGTTAATTACTGGAAGGACCTAATTATGCTTTGGCTTCACCAGACATGCTTTGCCACAGTATGGAACCCAGGATGCGTCACATGAGATTTTAGTAATAACTTTTTTCCCATTGGAATAAGTTATTAATTGACACCATTCCTTCAAGTGCTTCTCATATTTTAGAAGGAAAGTATACAGATATAGATCAAATGATGTAAGTAAATTGAATTCCAATTTACCTAGTTACTATGCATCTCCTTGAAAGAAAATGGTTCTTTATAGTAGAAAATCAGCTCTGAGACACAGAAATTGGCCCCAAGTCAGTGGTTTAATTAACCACTGTTGCGGTGAACTTGTTAGGATCTTTATACAACTCCACAGGTTACTTATTTCTCCCTCCATGTGGCTGACTAACCTAGAAGAAACTGACTCTTCATTACCTTATATTTCAGGCTTGGACAAAGGTGGAGGATAAACCTTGAATAAACACCGCTCTCATTTGGTGTGATCTTTTCTTTTCTGGGACTCAGGTTTTCAAATAAACAAATAAACAAACATAACAGGAAGTAGGGTCAGATAATCTATATGGTTCCTTTTATCTTTAAAACTGTAATTCTATATTTACATATTCCATTTCAGATCCCAGATTTGGTCATGTATTTTTCTAATCTCTGTTTCGTCTTTGTGAAAATTAGTAGGCTTCCATTGGGTGGAGATAGCTATATATTCTTCATAGAATTAAAGGCTTTAAAGCATTTTAGTATAAGTGCATTATTATATTTCAAATTGGCCTCCTTTATGGTTGCACAATGTTAAATTGTGTTTGTTCATATATGAATAAGAATTATATGTGGAGGACTATTTTACAGAATAGAATTCAATTTATAGAAGACAGAGCACTAAACTAAAAGTCAGGAAAACTTAAGTCGGGCTATAGCTCTGATCTTAACTTTCTGTGTCACTTTACGTGTTAAGATGTCATTTCTAACTTAGGCAAAATTAGGAAGGATAAACCAAAGGTTTCTTTCAACTCTGACTTTCTGTGATTCTGATAGTTTCATAATTATGAGGACTTTAAGACTGATGAGTTTGGGTTGAAAAGAAGAATCTAGGAGAAAGGTGATAGGGTGGTAGTTAAAGGGTAAGGGATATGAAGGTAGGATTTAATAGGATGAGGATAATTCGAGCATGTTTATAGGTTAATGTGAATGAGTCATTAGAATAGAAGATATAATAAAGATTGGGGAAAATTGATGAAGCAGGGTCCTGAGGTGATGTGAGTTGAGTGGATCCCATCCATTAGTGGGGGATTAACCTCAAATGGAGGGAGAGATGCTTCATCCTATGACCCTGCAGAGAAGTTGATGAGGTGGATTGCAGAATGCAATGTGTGTATGGATGGATTCAGGTAATGCATACTGAGGGGAAGTGAGGTCATCTGAAAGTGATGGGCTGGTGGTGCTGTATTAAAAGGAGTGGCGAAGGTTTGGGGCAGCTACTAAAAAGAATGAGAGGAGGTGAGAAAGGACTACTAAAAGGATTCTTGAATGAGGTTAGAACACAGGTGTGGGTAAGATAGTGGCAAGGATCTCTCGTGTAGCATAATTTTCTCCAGCTGTGTCCAGTTGCCCTAGAGTGGATGAGCTTCAGTAAAGGCAGATTGTGGAGTTGATTCAGAGTGGGGGGAGCTCTGAAACAACTGGGGGAGGGGTGTGCAGGGAAAAAGACAAGTTGATATGCCTTGGTGCATTGATTTATTAATTCCTCAAGCAATCTTTAAAGATAAACACAGTTATTGACAGCTTAAAGAGATGGAAACAGAGGCTACAGGAAGTTAGATAATGCCTTGAAGTCAAACATTCTTTATATCTTATACAGTTATTTAATAGTTTAACACATTCCTCTTTTAAAATTATTATATTTAGTCATTCAATGAATTATATGGATGAGAACATTTCTTGGAAGGATTACATAAAACTAAAAAGTAATCGTTGTTTGGTGAGTAGATCCCACTTTGCCATAAATGTCGAATACGCAGACAATCGAAAGCAGAAACCTAGATATTTATGACCACCAGTCCTTGGCTTTCAACACTGTGTCACAGCCTTTTGCTCTCTTTCTCTCTTGGCTGAGATTCAAAAAAAAAATATTTTAAATCTTTGGAAAAGGTTAATAGCCCTATGCAAGTCAAGATATTATTGCCACATTTCCAAAATGTGGATGCCAAACTCTTTGGGGTTGTGATACACCCAGATGGTCTTTCTTTTTTGCATTTCTGCAAATGTTATTACCAAATACAACAAATTTTCCTCCAAAGTCATTAGAGCCCATTTGGCATCTTCTCTAATCTGTCCTACTTGTTACCTTTTAATTACTTTGTGAGGGGATGTAGTTGTCTTGTTGTTGCTGTGGGCCAAATGACCAAGGGGTTAATGCTTTTTCTGTCCTTGGCCAATTGGTTTTTAGTCAGTAGTTATTTATGGGGAAGTCCAGGGGCCATTAGTTTTCAAGTATGTGCAGCTGTACTCTTCACAATTACTAGTCCATAAGCAAATGTGGACTTACTTTTTGTGTACAGTTGTTTTTTTCTCCTGATTGGTTAGACAATCTGTTGCCATTTATGAATGATTCTTGTTGATGCAAAACATGGCATTGAATTCTATTTTATTATTTGAATTTCATGTTTCATTGGATGCTGTAATCTTGATTCAGACAAGGCATGGGGGTATACACCTCCTGTCACTAGTGACAAATTGCTCCTGTGTAGCAAAATGTCAAATCTCTCCCATCACATGTTAGCTGCACTATTCTCCATAAATCGGCATAGGTACTGATGATACTCACTGTGAAATCAGTGACTAGTTGGCCTTGGCCTATTTTGCTCATGCTCTGTTCTTTTGGACATAAGGTAGAGATTACTATTAATGGTTCTTTCAATTCCTAGGAGCTCCTCCCTCTGCGCTGTCTTACTGTGATTTTTTTTTTCCCCCTGCCCTCATTGAATGGTAGTCTTTGATGTCACACAAGAGAATACTGTTGGCTAACAGTCTGGAGGCTGCTTCATTTGAGCTAACCACCACATGAAAACAAATGTGATCCATCATAT
This sequence comes from Eonycteris spelaea, assembly GCA_003508835.1. NCBI lineage: Eukaryota > Metazoa > Chordata > Mammalia > Chiroptera > Pteropodidae > Eonycteris > Eonycteris spelaea. Next base: position 2,955,975 of record PUFA01000053.1, read on the forward strand.
TTCATTAACTAGCTGTCCTCCTTTTGGGTGCCCTTTTTGATGTCAGAGTGCATCCTGACAGGAATCAGAAAGATATGTGTGATTAAGAACAGTAATAATGCTTATTGCATTGTATTGTAAATTACCTTTCTGGGCCCTGCTACTTTATCAGCCCCACTGGCATTGGCTCCCGTACATTTTTGACTACTCAGTATATACAGTGTATTAGCGCAATGGAGATCATTATGTGGCCTGTATTTGAGTCATTTTTATTTAAGATGCCAAACAATAAGCTGTTGATTGGGGGAACAAGAGGCGAACAATAATGTTCTGTGTCACATAATACACCACCATTTTCCAGCTTTGCTTTAGAAGGGCCCTCTTTATTGTTTTTGTATAAAAATGGTTCTTAGGAGGAGGAATATTTTGCTGAGGTATGTCATTATTTTGCAAATTTCTATTATCTCATCATGTTGTCTTCATTGTAAATTGCAGCTAATTAGGAACCTAGTTAGAGCCCCAGCTTTGAGGCTGGCTTTTTTGTGAAAAGAGCCCACCGATTACCGCACTACAAGAGAGGAAGGGAGAGAAAAAGGAGATTAATCTGGTTACCTAGGCGACACTCGCTTCCATCTGCGAGGAACAATACATTTTTGTTTCCTTGGCTCAGTTCAGATCTGTTTTGTTTAGAAGGGAAAGAGAGACAGAGAGAGAGAGAGAGAGAGAGAGAGAGAGAGAGAGAGAGAGAGAGAGAGAAGAGAGAGAGAGAGAGAAGAGAGGGAGAGAATCTAGCTTCACAACAATGCTGAATTCTGTCTAGCCCAGGCTTACAGGCTTGATTCCTCTGCAAGTTAGGGGTCTCAGGGGGATGAGAAGATGAAAGAGATATAAACTCCAAAGTTGTCAAAGGTCATGACCTTACCACACAAAGCTTTACCTCTAAATCTCCTTCTCCCAAAAAGCACTTAATGAAATAATATACTGTGCTTCTCAACACCCTGTAGTCTATATTAAGAAACAGGCCCTCAAATTGTGGGTTTAAGAAGTCAGTTTTAACTTCATACTAAATAATCGGTTATTCTAAGAAGCTACTTATAGCTCCAATATTTTGTCTAGGCAAGTTGACTTTGGCTTTGCTATTTTTTTTCCCCAAGTGGCTTTCCCAAAACTTACCTTTTTATTGTAGTGACAGATAATGTTTAAGGTATGATTTTACTTTTCAATGAATAAAATAAACCTATTGAATCAACTCAATATTGAGGTTTATTAACTACTCACTACCAGTTAGTTACTTGTGTTGTACATCAAACTTTTAATTCTTTAAAATGGGGTGGCCATTTTCTTTGCTCAGACATAATGTGTGGATGTTGCCAGGCTGTATACAGTCACCAGAGAAAGAACTGAATATGGGACTAAAGCTGAAAGAGTCAAGCTAAAAGGCTGAGAAATCTCAGGGCTTCTGCAGGAGAATTGGCTAAACCCACAGCCTCTGATGAGCATAATGCTTTCGGCATCATGTTCTCCCTGGTTGGTATGCCATCATGCATAATGAGTAGTTATCCAGGAAGGTTATGTGTGATGACATACAACTAAAGGAGGCTCCAAGAGAGGAACGTTGGCTTATCTGAGCTTTCTAGTCATAAAATGTATTGATTAAATCAGAGCAACTAGCTTCTGTTAAAATGCCCTGTGGAATCCATGCTTCACATCTATGAATGTCTCATCAATCCTCTTTCCAAAATACATACTTAATAAAAGAAAAATAAATCTTCTCCTAACAACTACAAGTTACTGTTGGTTCTCAGTATGCTATATATGCTAATTGACGCTTCTCTTCAAAGGATATTACCCATCTCTCTTGTTTTCTTGCAAATGAGAAAAAGATACCTACCTAGATTGATTCTGTGCTTATCACTCATTCAGTCCTCTAGAGCATCTGTACTCTTTCATATTCCCATTAAAGCATTTGGCCAGCTCCAAATGATGCATCTCATAGGATTTGTAAGCAGTCTTAGAAAACTATGAAAAAGTGTAAACTCATGCTTTCTGTCAATTTAATTTTTTCTAAAGTTTATTAGATTTTATGGATAAAAACAAAAACGAAGTCTTGCTTCTTATCCCAAACTTAAGCCCTCAAAATGGTACTCTGGTTTTTGAGCTTTTGCAAGACATCAAATAAGCTTTCCAGTTTACCCTTGAGTACCTCAAACAAGACAAGATACAATTAATTTACTATGGCAAACCCTCAGCAAGAGTCTTCTCTTGGTAACCTTTTACTTTATAATAACAAATTACCAAATACCACATTGTTATTAAAAGCTAAAATATGTTTCTGAAGTTTGTGAAACCAAGCTACTCTTGGCAATGGCAGGGACTAAATGCGCAGATGTGTTTTAGAAATCCGCTTTTAAACGGGCAAATGAAATGGTCTTTTATCCGAATGTGAGTTTTTTCCATTAAATTTGTAAAACTATTTTAGACTTTGAGGGGACGTGATCTCAATACCTTTTTTTTTTTAATGAAGAACTTTAGTAAGTTACATGGTTATACAGAGAAGTAGTTGTAGCACAAAAGGCAGCACTGCTCAGTGTAGCTTTCTTTTCAGAAAGTATTTGAGCTTTAAAAACAACCCTGTAGAAGGACTTTAGTATCTCTTTCCTCATCTGTCTGCAGACTCAGTCCATCCAATTCCTGTTCTCAGTTCACTAGTCACATATGGAACCTAATCTCTTTATACAGGTTTTGATTGATTATATGCTGAGAAGGTAGAGAAATGAAAATGAGAAAAGTGTTTAGTATGTGCAGAAAAATATTTTTGTTCATGTTGGATAGGCAGGATTTTTCACCTACAAATGTGTTAATCTAGCATGGGAATGAAGTTATTACCAGGTGAGATTGCAATAGCTACTTACCAACATGACTGGAGTTAATAGATAGGGAATAAGAGCGTTTCTACCTGATAGATTTAGAGAGAGTTTGGTAGTTCTCTAATGCATAAGTGTCTCTTGTTTTCAATACTGAATTATTGTTGCTCACTCAAGGCCTTAGGTTTCCCCCTTTCAGGAAGTAACTTCTAATATTCTGCCCTGAAAAAGTGGTTCAAATGGAGGCAGAGGAAAGAGTGCCACCTGCTGATTTCTCATCCTAAAGCAATTCTGAGTTCCTTGGAGGTTTCTCAGACAAAATCTAGCAATACCTGCTACTATTTATTAAGTCAAAACAACAAGCACAAAGCCTAGAATTATGGGGCTACACTTTTGTGATCATGGAGTTATATAGTTGATTCAGAGGCATTCAAGTGATTGATTACACAGTGTTTTCATTCCATTCACATTTTCTTCTTTATTTTATGGGTTTCAAAAAATCCAGTTCATCATTTCATCTATTCTTCATGTTTTTCTTTTAATTTGTTACCGGAAAAATTGTGGCCAATATGAAAATGATTTCCTCGTCATGTGAAATTTCGTTGTCTTGAATTCTTCTGGACTCCTCTCAGTGTGGAAAGGCAAAGATAATGAACAAGCTTCCTTTGATATTGCCATCGAACTCACTCTTATAGACATGACTTTTCTTCATTCTGTCTTGCAAGGAAGCAAATTTCTTTTTGTTGCCTGTGTCACTATGGAAGAAAATTGCTTGAAGTAAAAATAAAGTAAACATTAACATGTCCATTGGGTGGCACGTTTGAAAATTAATATTGTATAAATTTATCTTTTCTATTTTTCCTGTTGAAGTTTGCACTTTGGGAAGTTTTTGTAAGTTTTTAAATAATTATGGTATGTAATTGCTCACAAAATATTGGGAAGTTAGGAAAAGTGATATGTGTTTAAGAAATATATGAACTTCTAGCTGATGAATAAAAATTGAAGGAAGCTATAGGAAGAATTTTCAACTGAATGTGATTCTGACATCAGGAATATCAGTGTAACTTTTTTTTTTTTTTGGCCATACTTGTACCACCAATTAATAGGAGAAAACATTATTTTTCTTAGTTCAATGGCAGAGGAAATGGCCCATGCTATAAACCCATTCTTTAAATATACTCAATTTAAGTATAATTTTAAAAGTTGACCAACACAATGGGTGGGCTGATGCATGCTATCCAAAGTGAAACTTATCACCTATTGCAGTTTACTTATCCTTAATCATTACTTTAGAACAGTTACCATTAACCTGTGCCTCCAGTGTTAAGATGATTTTATCTCCAGTCAACTCAGGCATGAATCAGGCTCTAGGCACAGTAAGAGCAATGAGCAACAAAGGTATTGTTACCACAAAGGAACAACTCTACAAATGGGCCAGAGCTGGCAACATCTCTTCCTACTCTACAAAGTAAAAATTGTTAACAACAACAGCAACAACAACAACAAAAGATAGACCTCTTCATTTGCTGAAATAAAGAAAGAATTGATGGAAAGAAAGAAATAAGGAAATTTAGTCACAAAGAGTTCATTGGTAATGTTAGTAAAATAAAACATTTTGCAATCTTTAGAAAATAGGAAACTATTGACATTCATTGATATGAGTCATCATGGTGTCTGTTTTAGGTCAGATGAATTTGAGTGCGTGGTTAGGGGGGTCACTTCCATGCATGTGCATGCACACACATGCATTGTAAGGAACATTGCTTTCCATTTTTGAATTATGATGAATTTCTGTAGTCATTTTACAAATAAGCAATCTTGTCTGTGTGTAAGTAACCCTACTGTATTATAAACAGTTTTCTAAATAGAATACTTCACTTTATTGCTATGTTATTGCTATTATTATGGTTGCCCTCTGATATATCTGATATTAACTTTTTAAAACAAGAAAAATATAGTCAAGAATTAGACATCATTTGGAATTTAGTACACTAGTACCTTTGTCCTCAAAATACTGTTAATATTCTAATTTCTAAAGAAAGATTCTCTAGTAAATTCATAGCAACTAGTAGCAACGACAATTTTTATATAAGGCGCAAAGTCTCTTCCTTCCCTTGTCCTAGGTGTTGGTTGTTAATTCTTTGGTTTAACTTCTTTTATTACTATTTAGGCTATCCTATTTTTCTTCCTGTCTATAACTTTTTTTTTCCTTATAAGGATCATAACTGTCAGGATGCAATGCAATATATCACTTTCAGTGACTTCCTTTTGGTATTTCTCCCAACTCACACACATATTCATTTATTTTACAGATATTTATTGAGTACCTGTATGTACCAGGCATTGTTCCAGGGGTACATCTCAGGATACATCAGTAAACAAAACTGACAGAGATCACTGTCCCTGTGGAACTACATCCTAGTAGGGAGAGAGGTCAAAAAGTAATAAGCTTATCTTGACTCTGAAAATGTTGACAAATGCCTTGAGTAATGAGAGGTAGAATAGTTTCTGGCAATAGTAGTTATTCCATAAATTTTGTTGTTTCAATTGAGAAGTGGTTTTACTGTGAGGAAACACATGGAAAATAGTGCTGTTTCTGTAGTGGTAAACTGAATCTGAAGCTTAGAGTGGATTTAGATGATTGAATGAAGGTAAGAAAATAACAGGTATTGAGGACCACGCTGGAGATGGGAAGATACCTTCCTTGAAAGAACAAAAGATCCACAAAATAATTCCAGAAAGAAATCTCTACTTTACTCATTGTTTCTTCTTTAACTCTTCAAAACTGTATCTTAATTTAGATTTTTCTAGTGAAGTATTTGGGGGGGGTTTTAGGGATGGGGAGAACACAATACCATTTGACCAAATATTTTAAACATTCTTAAATAAAAATGTGACCTAATATCTCTGGCTTGTAAAAATTTAAATATGAATAAATATTGATTATCACAATAAGCCATCTTTCAGCTTCCATTTTCTTTTTGGCTTTCATAAAATAATAGAAGTTTCAAGCTGAAAGTTTTAGAGATTCTCTGATCTTATTATCTCTTCTTAGGTTGTAGTATCCCTTTGAAAATTCACTGAAAATCATAGCCCTGTCATCTCCAAAACTGAATATATGTACATAAAATGCTGCTCTAAATTTCAGGTAATTTGTAGATATCATAAATACATTAGTGGCCCTCAGGTTTGACCTAGATTGAGTCTAGTCAGTTCATTTTATACATATATAGAGATGTGATAAATTATGATTTATTTAAGACCACGCAAGAAGTGAATGTCAACCTAAGCATAAAGAAATGTCCCAGTTCCTTCCTAGTCTGACTTCTTTCCACTCCATATTCCATCTGGGTATCTATAGCTACAACAACCCACCCCAAAACTTAGAGACTTACACCTTCCATTTATTATTACCCTCATAGTCCTAAGATTTGATTGGGTTTAGCTGAATGATTTTCACTTAGGGTCTTTTATGTAGTTGCGGTTAGATCACAGCTGGGACTAGCTTCATCTGATGGCCCGACTGGCTGGATAGCCTAGATAATTTCTTCACTTATGAGTCTGGTATCAGTTGGGATGGCTGGAATAGCAGGAGGCATAGCATTGTTCTCCTCTATGCAGCTTCTCCATGTGCTGGCTCTTACAAATCATGGCCGTCTTTTAGAGGCAACTGGCTTCGTTCAGAGTGATCATTTCAAGAGACCCAGGTGGAGGCTGCAAGATATATTATGACCCAACTTTGAAGTCAGGCAGCATCACTTCTACTGCATTCTGTTGGCCAAAAACAAATCACAGGGCCAACTCAGAGTAAGGGCAGGTGATTCAGATTAAGAGGTCCCATGAGTAGGAGTACAAGAAAGTGCGGTTCACTGGAGTCCACCTTTGGAGGCTACCCAGCATCCTCTCTGTTAAGTGTTAGCTGTATCTGACTTTTGGGGAGGGATTTCTTTAAAAACACATTTACATGTAAGTTATTTGAAACTTGAATATTTAAATTATCCTCTTGAAAATGATATATTTTCTAATAGAGTACTTATTTTTAGTTAATATTTAAATAGAGGGTCATAATAACTTAAAAATAGAATCTCAGGGAATTGAAATCTTGAATATACTCTCTGTTTGGAACTTGATCTTAAAAATAGATGTACAGATTTAATCCAAGCTCTACATCTAGGATGTCCATCCATTTCTCCTGATAATTGAATTCCACTGACTGACATAATTAGGCCCTATCTGCAAAATCTGTTGTGTCAAAATCTTCTTGAAGTGTCCTCATTTACATATTTCAAACATTGTAAAATGATCAAGTTAGTCGGTTCTGTCAAGGTCCATTGTAGAATGTTTTCATTCTCTGACAGTGATAATAATTGATACTATGGGTCCTTTACATTAGAGTAGTTGTTTATGTGGACATAATGTTCTAGAAAATGTGCACCAAAATCTTTGAAAAGTATTTTGGTAAAAGAAGATTCATCAATTTTTCATCCATTTTTTTTTTTCACTCCAGCCATCTCAAATGATTTGGCTTAAACTGTCCCTAAATGAGTAGACTGGGAAAAGAAGAATCTTAGTCTCTTATTTCAGAATTTTTCTGGTCTCTATAGTCATTTCTCTCTATAATCATTTACAGTTTACTGAGTGGCAGCTAGCTATACTTAAATATATCTAAGAGGTTTAAACCAAAGAAAAGATATCCTTTCTCTCTTAGTCCATTCTTTAAATTTAATTAGGAAGACTTTGTAAGACCATTTAGTAACAACTAAGGAAACTGACACATTAGATAATTTTGAAATATCAAATATTAGGGACTTAAATACTCCCTATTTCCCACTGCCTCTTTTTTTCCCCATATAAGCTATTAATACTGGTCAGTTAAGATCTATTTGTAATTGTTTGAGGAAGGCTAATAAAAAGATCTCTGCTTGATTTTTTTTTTTTTTTTTTTTGTAAACTGGCCATTATACAAAAGAATGAGATAGGTGAGATTTTTTTTATTCCTGATAAAAGTGATATCAGAAAATGGGGGCAAGAAGTCTTGCTAATACTGAGTGCCAGGATTAGGCAGATTTGGCCACCCAATTGTAGAAGGAGTAAACAGGGGGAGGTATCCTCCCGCATGGACAGAACGAAGTAAGACCTGAAAGCGATCCGCCCCCTAGAGAAAGAAAAGTAAGGAGCTGAGGAACTTACATTCAGTTTCTCCTACTAAACCCACAAGAGAAGGGTATTCTCTTTATGTGCTTAAGAGTGACCATGGGATTCTCTTTTCTATTCATTGACCAGGTCAGAATAATTATTTTTCATTGATGATTACTATAAAGGCCTTTGGCATCAATAGCCTATTTAAATAAGCCAGTGATAAACCTAGCCAAAGGAACGAATCCAGGATGGATATCAATACAAAACTAATTCCAGATGAAAATAAAGAGTTCATGCACCATTTAGGGGTATTTTACCTCTATATTTTGTTCCATCAGAAAAATATCCGAAATGAATATAAGGTAAATCTTTCCAAGCTTTGATAATTTATATTATGGCTAGTGACACAATTATACATTTTTGCTTATTTTAACCACTCTGTATTTTATAAAAGTTTTTTTTTAAAATATAGTTTAAAGTTCTGTTGCTTGTGGTGATAGCTCTATCTCTGTGACATGATTCCTTAATTAAACAAATATTTCTTGAGACCTTAATATGTGCCAGATAATTTCCAGGGCACTTCTGTTATTTAATAATAGACTTAAAAGAAATGTAATGAGGAAAAGATATGTAAACTAAAGAGGATGAGAGAGGATAGAGGACTAATTTAGATAGAGAAATTCTCTTCAAAGAGGTGACAGCTGATCAGAGTACTTAATGAAGTGAAGGAATGAGCCATGAAGATGGCATACCAATTCTGGAAGTGCATGCCACACAGAGGGAATTGCAGATGTAAAGGCTCTGAAACAGAAACATACTTAAAATGTAACTTGCTGTAAAATGTGGCCAGAGGTGACCAAAAGAATTGCACCTTCAACATGAATTTTATATTTAGTAGTGAAGAAGAGAAACTTTGTACTTAACTGAAAAAAAAGTATTCTTTGTTCACCTGGTTCTTTTTCAAAATTGTTTTTACTACTCTGTGTTCTTTGCATTACTGTATAAATTATAAAATTAGCTCATAAATTTCTATAATAAGAGGGTGCTGTCATATTATAGGGATTGTGTTTAATGTGTAGATAAATTGAAGGAATGTTTCCATTTTAATATATTGAATCTTCCAATCTGTGAATATGGAATGTGTCTATTTATTTAGTTTTCTAATTTCTTTCAGTGATATTTGGTTGTTTTCAGTATATAAGTCCTGCACTTGTTTTGTTAAAGTTATTCCTTAATATTTTATTTTTTGATGCTATTTCAAATGAAACTATTTTATTAATTTCATTTTTGGGTTATTCATTGCTAGTATCTACAAATATATTTAAATTTTGTATATTGATCATTTATTCAGCAGTCTTGCTAAACTTGTTTATTATTTTTGCAGTTTTTGTCAACTTCAGATTTTCTATGTATGTGATAAAGATTGTTTTACTTCTCACTTTCCACTATAAATGACTTTTTATTTCTCTTAACTCGTTGCACTAGCTGGAATATTCAATATGATGTTAACTGGAAATCATGAGAGCAAACATTCTTATTTGTTCCCTATCTTAGAGAGAAAACATTCGGTTTTTCACTATTAAGTATATTAACTGAAGATTTTTTGCCAATGCCCTTTTTAATGTTGAGAAAGTGTCCTATTTTTTGTTAGCTTAGAATTGTTATCATGAATAGTTGCTGGATTTAGTCAGTTTTTTTGTATCACTCTGATAGTCATGTATTTTTTTTTGTCTTTTATTTTACTAATATGGTGTATTACAGTAAGTAATGTTCAGTTATTAAACCAACCTTGCATTCATGGGTTAAATTCCACATAGCAAGAGTGTGCAATTCTTTCTATATATGGTTAGGTCAGTTTGCCAATATATTGATGAGGTTTTTTGTATCTATATTTACAACTAAATCTATATCTATCTATATCTATATCTATCGATAAGATGAATATTGGTATGTAGTTTTCTTTTCTGGAAATGGACTTTTCTGCTTTGGTACCAGTGTGATATTGGCTGCAAAAAATAGATTGCTAATTGGTCCTTACTTCTTCTCTATTTTTTGGAAGAGTCTGGGAAGGATTGGTATCATTTTCCTTGTAAATGGTAGAACTAACCAGTGAAACCATCAGGGGCCTGAGCTTTTCTTCTAGGGAAGACTTTTCATTACTAATTCAAATTTTTAATAATTAAAGTTCTATTCAGATTTTTCTGTTTCTTCCTAAGATGGTTCTGATATTTTGTATCTTTTTAGGAGTTTGCATATTTTGTCTGTGTCTGACTTTTTGACGTTAAGTTTTTGATTGAATGCTTTTATAATACTGAATTTCTATAAAATCAGTAGTGATATTTTCACTTTCGTTTCTGATTTTGGTAATATACAGTTTCTTACTTTTTTTCTTGGTCAGTCTAGCTACAAGTTTGTCAATTTAATTGATGTTTTTATAGAACCAACTTAGGTTTCATTGATTTTTCTCTCTTGTTTTTCTTTTTCTATTCTCTATTTTGTTGACTTCTACTCTTATCTTTATTATATCTTGCCTTCTGCTTACTTTGAGTTAGTTTGTTCTTCTTGTACTTTCTAAAGATGAAAATTAAAGCTACAAAATTTTTCCAAGCACTATTTTGGACTTACGTTATAAATTTTATTTTTTATTTTATTTTATTTTGTTTTCATTTAGCTCATACCATTTTCTAATATCCCCTGTATTTCTTCTTTGTTCTATGGTTTATTTAGACATGTGTTTTTAACTTTCAAATATTTTGTTGATTTCCTAAATTTCTTTTGTTGTTTATTTATAATTTAAATTTATTTTGGTCAGAGCACATGCTTTGTATAATTTCAAACCTTTAAAAATTATTAAAACTTTTTAAATGGCTTACACATGGTATATTAAGGAGAATGTTCCATGTGCACTTCAAAAGATGTGTTTTATGTTGGAATAAGTTATCTATAATTGTCAGCTAGGTCAATTGTTCATAGCATTGTTCAAGTCTCATGTATCCTTGCTAGTTTCTCTCTGGCTCTCATCATTTATGTTTGCATCATCTATCTCTTCCATCTTTTTGCTTTCAACCTGTTTGTGTCTTTGAATCTAAAGTGTGTCTCTTATAGACAGTATATAATTGAATGTTATTTTAAAATTGTTTATTACAGTCTTTACCTTTTGATTGTAGTGGTTAGTGCATTTATTTTAATGCAGTTATTATATGCTTAGATTTACACTGCCATTTTGCCCTTTGTTTTCTATACATGTTATGTCTTTTTGTTCTTCTATTTCTCCTTTATTTTTTTTCTATTTGATAAAAATGTGTTTTCTAGTATACTTTTTAATTCTTTTATATACATACGGTATATATATTTATTTCTCTATCTTAGTAGTGCTTGTTGTAGAGATTGGATTATGCCTTTTAAATGATCTCAATCTAGTTCATCCTATCCTAATTCTTATAAAATCTAGAGATTCTCTTCCATTTCTTCCCCATCCTTGTACTATTATTACAATATGCATTATGTATATTATGTCATGTATTCAGTAATACGATATTGTAATTGTTAAGTCATGTAATTTTAAATAAGTTTGAGAGAAAAAAAGGACAAAAATATATTTCAAATTATTCATATCAATTCACATATTTATCATTTTGGGTACTCGTCCTTTTTTCCTGTAGATTAAAGTTACCATCTGCTTATCTGCTTAATTGTCTTGCTCCATTACACCTTAATTTCCTCCACCTTAATATAATTTTCACAAGCTATGAGCCCAACAATACATTTCCACAATTATTTTATAATTATTGTTTTATGAAATTATCATTTAAAAAATCTCTTAAATGATTTAAATACACAGACACACACACACACACACACATTTATACTGTCTTTCCAGTGCTCTTTATTTATTTCTGTGGAATCCAGTTACCATTTGATGTCATTTGCTTTTAGCCCAAAGAACTGTTCTTTAGTATTTCTTGTAAAAAATGTGTACTAATAATTAGTTCTCTCATTCTTTGTTCATCTGGAAATATTTGTATATCTCCTTCATTTTTTGAAGGATAGTCTTGCTATACACAAAATTCTTAATTGTCAGGATATTTTCCCTAGCACTTTGAATTATAATATAGTATTACAATTATTGCTTTATACAGTTTCTTTTAAATACTTGAGAAGCAAAGGTGCATGCTTGTGCACATGTGTACACACTCAGTTGTATATTTACCTGTGTAAATATACTATCCATTGCCTTCTGGACTCTATTGTTTCTTTTGAGAATTCTGTTGTTAAATTTATTGTGGTTTTCTCAGATATGTTGAGTCACTTTTCCTTCGCTGCTTTCAAAATTCTCTCTGTCTCTCTCTGTCTCTGTCTCTGTCTCTGTCTCTGTCTCTGTCTCTGTCTCTCTCTCTCTCTCTCTCTCTCTCTCTCTCTCTCTTTCTGGGACTTTCATTATGCATATGTTGGTGTACTTGAAGCTTTCCCATAGGTCCCTGAGGTGTTGTTCATATTTCTTCAATATCGTTTTTCTCCCTTCTTCTTAAGATTAAATAATGTCTATTGATCCTCTTTTAAATTAGCTGATTCTTTCTTTTGATTACTCAAATATACCGTTGAATCATTCCAGTAAATTTTTCATTTCATTTACTTTATTTTTTCCAAAATTTTTATTAAAAATAATTTAACTTTTGGATTGATATTCTGTTTGAAGAATCATTCTTGTCATACCTTTCTTCCTTCTAAAACATGGTTTCTTTTAATTTTTTGAACATAATTATCATAGTTGTTTTGAAGTTTTTGTCTCTCAAGTTCAACATCTGAGTCCCCTCAGAGACAGTTTCTATTAACTAATTTCTTCCCAGTCCATGGGTTACAGTTTCCTCTTTCTTTCCATATTTTGCTATTTTATTGTTGAAAACTGAACAATTTAATAATATATTATAATAAATCTTGGTTCAATCCACTTCTCCCCTCACCACTGAGATTTGTTGTTATTTTTATTTATTTGTTTAGTGATTTGCCTGGGCTAATTTTTGTGAATTTGATCTCACCTTGAATATTCATCATGGATAACATTTCCTTGTGTTTTTAATATATATGTATATATATGAAGTCTGGCTTCATAGACTTCCCCTAGATCAGTTTAGTGGTCAGACAATGATGGGTCAGTTTTGCGTAAATATCTTAAGCCAGTAAGACTTTTACTCTTTGTCAGTGGACCTGTATGTGAGCTGAGAAACACAAATGCAGGCAGTTTATAAATCTACCCCTGCTTTTACTTTATGCATGTGCAAGACCTCACATTCAAGCATGAGTAAATAGCTAGGGCTATCTACATGAACCTGCAATCATGTTCACAGCCTTTTAGATCACCAAGTTATGTGGTTGTTTACCAAAACCCTCAATGGATGTCCCTTTTATTGAATCTTCCCATAAAATTTTTGATTATCTGTAGGTCTGTGCTTATGCCAACCAGTGTTGCAACCTCATACAAACAATGATGTTGGCTTTCCTTGACTATTGGCCACAGAGATTGTTCTTGGTTTTGACAACACCTGAGCACATGGACCTTTTCATATTCTGTGTGGCAGAAAAGATGATGTTTCTTAAAGCTTGCCATGCCCTGGTAGAAATACAGCAATATGGGATGGAAGCAGCCCCAGGATCAAATGCTACACTGACTCCCATTGCTTTTCTGAGGTTTAGTAGTTTTTGCTACATTTTATATACTTTTGGTCAATTTCCAAAACTCTGAAAGAGTTGTTTTTGGCAATTTTCTACAGTTTTTTTGTTGCCTTTTGTGGAGATTTTCTGAGCTCTTTACTTGGCCATTTAGGAAAACTCTTCATCAATTATTTTTAGTTGAAATTCACATAACAAAAAATCAGCCATCTTAAAGTTTATAATTCAGAAGCATAGTCATTCACAATTTTGTACAACCACCACTTCTATATAGTTCCAGTATTTGAATCTCCCCAAAAGGAAACCCTATACTTGTTATGCAGTCACTCCTTATTTTCCATTCCACCAGCCCCTAGTAGCCAGAAATCTTCTTTGTCTTGTAGACAAACATTTGTGTCTTATTCTGGATATTTCATATAAATGTTTTATTCTAAGACAAAACATAAAGAATTTCAGGGTTGAAAACTTCACATTGGACTTTGTTCCATGTAGAGCTTTAACCTGTAATTGAAATATAAGGCTGAATTTTTGTTTCAGTTATACAAGGTGAATAAATCCTAGAGATCTTCTGTACAACATAGTACCTATAGTTAATATTGTATTATATACTTAGTATTTTACAAAGATGATAGATCTTATCTTAGTTCTTATTATAAAAATAATAATAGTATTAATAAATAAGAGAAAGGGAGGCAACTTTTGGAGGTGCTAGGTTTGTGGCCTAGATTGCAGTAATGATTTCACAAGTGCGTACTTATCTCCAAACACACCAAGTTATATATATTAATTATAAACAGTTTTTTGTATGTCAAAAAACAAGAATAAGAATATAAATAATTGAATGAAAAATATGGGCAAAATATTTTGAACAGATACTTATCAAATAAGATAGCTGGCAGATAGGTATGTGTGTGTGTGTGTGTGTGTGTGTGTGTATGTGTGTGTGTGTGTGGGTGTGTGTGTGTATATATATATATATATATATATATATATATTATATATATATATACACCTGTTTGTGTGCTCTTCGGGATGTGTTAAGGAAAGAAAAACAAAAGCAAGATAGAGAAAGTTTTGTGTACTATGCCACCATGTAACCAATAGGAAGGGGAAAAGGTGTCTAGATATCTAACGATAGATGGCTCTAGGTATCTCCTTTATTTAAAAATAAGAGGAAGACCATATTTTGTGATTTGCTATGTAAGAGAGACATAGACAGGGGTAGAAGTTAGAGTTTTCTAATACAACTAGTTTTTTAGGTTTGCCTGTAACATCATGTAAATGTATGTATTTTTTGAAATAAAATTACTGAAAACCAAGAAAATGAAATTATTACTTATTAAAAGCAAATTTCACTAAATGTAAGGAAAATATTCACTTTAACATTTATACCTGGAAAATTTTATTAGGTGACTAATGTGTACCTACTAGGAGCAGAGTGTTAGTGTTTGAAATTACTTGCCGCTATTCTCATAAATGTAAATTCTCATACAAGATCTGATCCCCTTCGAAACTCAAGTAGTCAGCATTGCTGTTTTTCTTTTGTATTTGAAGGTATGATTATCTTTTTTCCTCCCATCATTATAGTTGTAGCACTTTGATACTGCACAAATATTAATACCTTTAAATTATTACTTAATGTAAATATGCTTTTTTTGTCTAAACTTTTTTTGTTTTTTTTTTGTCTGTTTGAAGAATATAGGTTTAGACCATCTCCAGTTAACTTACAATACTTTCAATTAATTGAAAGCCACAGAAAAAAATAATTTTCTAAAGGGCTGATAACTCTTGAATGTGATTACTCTTTGGTTATTTATACTGGAAAGCATATGCTATCAAACAGTAAAGTTATGAGTTATGGAAGAGTGCACCATCTCATTCATTTTATTCATTTGTTCATTTATTCAGTCCTTGAGTAATGTTTATAGTGTACCTAATATGTGCCAAGTGTTCTACTGGCTCTAGAAAAACAGTTAGGGAAAGAGGAGTGATCTTCCCTTCATTCATGGAACTTTCAGTCCCATGGAGAGTGTATATTTCAATCATATAATCAAATGAACTAGTAAAATACGCATGTAACAGTGTGCTATGAAGCAGTTTCTCAGAGCACTGGCTCTGTGGAGATGAATTGCAAAAAGGCTTCTCTGAGGAATAATATTTGAAATCTTCAAGGAGTTAATGAGGCAATGAGAAGGAAGGAAGATCTTTCCAGATAAAGGAGACATTATTTATGAAAATCCCATGAATTTAAAGGCCTAAATGAACACCCATGTGACTGTTGCATAGTGTAATAGAGAACACGGTGCAAGGTCAGACCAGAGAGGGAGAGGGGAAGACCATACTTCACCTTGTAGGTGCTCATTCAAAAACATTGTACATGTGATCCTTAATTACATGGTCAGATTCACTTAAAAAATAGTTCTGGTTCTTCTGCAGATAATCAAGAAAGGTAGAATATCATTGGATAAGAACAGACAAAATAACAGACTATTATAGTGTTTTAAACAAGTAGTCATGTTTCCTAGAGCTAGGTGGAGAAGATAGAGGAATGTGTTTGGAATAGAGATTTTTAAGAGGTAAATGCCCACTCTTGGATTCCAAAGTATATATTTATATTGCAGATTCAGTCTGAATTGGTTCAAGTGGGCAAATAAACGACGTTAATTTAAATCTCTCTCTCTCTCTCTCTCTCTCTCTCTCTCTCTTCCCCCTCCTCCCTTTCTCCCTCTCTTTCTCTTCCAACCCTCCTCCTCCTTCCCTCCCCACTAAGCATTTATTTTTTTCATCAGTATTTATATTTATAATCTTTCTTGGTAAATGTCAAATGTATACATTTAAATATCATGTCCTCTGTTTCATTTACTGTGTGGCTAATAAAAACCTAATAGATGCTAATTGTTGTCAAATTTGCCAAGAAAAGACTCTTACAAATCCTGTTAGTTTGTAACATTCTGTTCATTTTGGAGCCTGTAATGTATCCCCAGCAGGGACTGTGCTTGGAAACACCAGGGACTCCTTGGAAGAAAATATTCTTGACAGATCTCAGGTCAAACCATAATCATCCTTCACAGAGATTGATTCTGGACATACTGTAGGTAATTGATATATTTTTATACTGTGGGAGTTATGGCACTTTGTTGTCCAGTTCTAGATATCTCGTCCGTCAAATCATGAGCCTCTACAGCGATGTATGTTATAACAGCTTGCTGTCTTATATTAGACCATCTGCATAAAAATGCTCATTTCAGCCTTGCCATATATATCTATATTTTGGACAATTTGCTACTGATCCTCATCTAATGTCCACAAATGTGGATGTATTAGCCTATAAGGAAAAAAAATTCTCATTATTTCTTTAATTTAGAGACCTCCTCTCTCCTTTCATCAGCAAACCCTCCTTCCATCCCATAATAATTCATTTTTATTTTCAATATTGCTCTTTTTCAATCTTTTGCTTTACAATTTCCTCTCTTATCTCACGTATTTCATTATTCTCATATGTTATTCATTCACTTCAGATTCTCTCCTTATGCTATATCTTTTTAGAAATACCCTTTTTATGTCTATTTTTCCTATTAATCTCTTTCTCTCACTCTTTTTACTTCAAGTAATAACTTAAAGAAATATTTTTACCAAAAGATTCCTCGAAAAGTATTTCTCATTTTGGTTCCTTTGTGTCATTTGGTCAGTGAGGGAGTAGGTTGGGGGTTGTGAAGGGAAAGTTTACTGAGTTCGGACCACAGAGGTATCTGGGAGAAATACATGGTGTGTTGACAGTCTGAGATAAAGTTGTCATGATGACAACTGACTTGACAGCATTGACTTGCTTTGCTGCTCCAATTGAAAAAAATAAACATTATGTCTGGGGATTAAATCTACTTGTGTATTCCTGAACTAGGTTAAAGGTAAATACTAACATGTCTATGTTTTTTTTTAATAATACTGTGATTTACTAAAGTTCTATTCTTTAATATACCTTCTTTGTTTTTGTTTTTTTAAGTGATTTGAAATATGCATTGGTGTCACTATGAGGTCAGGTTGTTGAAACAAATTCAGTATTTAATTAATTATATATTTATTGTTTTGAATAGGGTCTATAAATGTGAAGTGACTTATAGTGTATTAACTCCAAATTGTCTCAGATATCTAACCTATAGACCAGAGTATAGTTTATCACAAATTCTGAGCATTAAATGTTCAGCACAAGAATGGAGTAATTCTTTGTAGAATTGTCTCAGTCCTCTGGGTAGGTTTAATTGTCAGTATGCCCATTGATAAGGACAGGACAGAGAGGAGCTGAACAAGAAATAACATATTATAATAATTTTGTTAGCCATGTCTTTCTTCCACATCTTCCTACGCAAAGTGATTCGGTGGAAGTGTTACCAGCATGGAGTTGTCTGTCTTGTTACACATACTTTTATGGTTGTGATATAGAGCTATCTAACCAAATTTTCAGTGGACTCAAGAGAATTCACATTGGCTTTGAGAAAATTGTTATATACTGAAAGGAGACTTTGATTTCTTTTTGGGGTATTAATGTTACTGTGTTATATAATATGAACCTCAGAGAAGAAATTATGATAAAAATGTATATATTTGAATGGTCTCAAGAAATTGTCTTAAGATTCTAGAGACAATATTTTTGTTAACAATCTACAGAATGATTATTGGATAGTGAGAGAGAACACATGGAAATTTTTTTTCTGAAAATTAGATGCATTTATAGAATAAAAAAGATTAAAGTTCTAGGTGACTATTATTATTTTAATAATTTATATTATAAAATTCATTATGGCTGCCTTTCAAATAGTGTATTAAATCTTGTATTTTTAATAATTTATTTATTTACATGATTTGTCTTTGAAACAATGTTAATAAATATGTTCAAATTAATACATTGATTAGGAAAGGAATCTTTTTTGTGACACATCAGTTTCCGTGCAAATTTTCTAAAGTAATACTCTAGTGGAGGACAATAAGAAGAAAAATTTAGTATTTAAAAATATCTCATTGTTAACTATGTTATTATGAGTGTTGCCAGACCAAGCCTCAAAGTTCCTGAGATACAAATTTTAAAGAAACTTATTAAGGCAGGCGATTTCTTTCTTTAATAAGCCCAAGTCAATACTGATCATTGTTTCCTAAGACTGAAAATTTGTTATTTTTTGTTTTTGCTATTGATGATGATAAAGACTGATAACATTATATGTGCACAAGAAATATAATTTTGCATTTTACATTGCCTCTCTCTTTAAGGAGCTTAAGATATTCTAACAAGTGATACCTGGAGGTTATTGACAAAGTAGTCCTAACCCAGACAAAATGTTACCAGAGGGTTATGAATTAGTCCAGGCAGTCTGTTCTTAGAATGTGATGATTAGGTCTATATTATTTGTGTTTTGTTCTTTTAAGTACTCAGTCTGCATCATTATACAAAAGGTTAAAAAAACCTGTATTCATCTATCTGGTTATTACGTTTGATTCATTTTCTTAATAAATTATTTTATTAACAAATTAATTAAATTGAAGTAGTTATAATAGTACTTCCTATGACAATACTCACTATAAATTTCCTATATCTACAAAATAACATTTGAATACAGATTTGCAATTCCCTATTGGCAGTTCTGAAATTTTTTATTTGTCATTTTGTAATTGGAAAATTGGAAATACAAACTTTTTGATAGTTCACGTAATGGAAAACCTAAATGACCTGACAAGAGGTTATTATTTTAGTATGGATGTTCATATATTTTATGGCAGAAATATCAACATATTTGATTATAGGATATTGCTTCAGACCTTATTGGTAGTATTCTATAATATATGGTATATATACCATATTATATTTCTATAACCCAATTTTTTTTCAATGTTCTGAAGCCCATTTGGCCTCTGGAGTTTTGGTTAAGTGTCATTAACAGTTAAATTTCAGTCTAATAAATCTCATAGAAAAATGTCAACCATTTTCTAGTGTGATCTGATTACTATTCAAAACTTCTACCTTATATTATGTAGCATTTTCCAGTAATTCTTTATTAAGATTTCCACCTTATAATAGAACACATCTATTCAGCAAACACTATTGGATACCAGGCACTTTGCTCAGTCCTAAAGAAATAGACTGTATCTATGCCCTCAAAAAACTTACAGACATTGCTAAAAATAAACAACTGAATATATGGAATAATAGAAACATGTAGAAAGATACAGAAGGGTAGTATAGAATAAGAAAGAGGTGATGGGGTGATGGTTCTTTCTTGGCATAGAGATGTCAGGAAGTAGACTAATGGGACAGATGGAGAATAGAAGAAGGCTTCTCAGAGAATGTCATATAGTTTTCAAATTACAGCACAGTTAAAAGGAGTAGCCTGAGCATAACACAAATATGAGAAGTGAAATTGTGTTTGCATGGCACACAAGTAATTATTAAGGACAAATAATTACAAAGGAATTATGGGGGATGTGGTGGGAAATGTGGTCGGGGGAATACGTAGTGATCAGATCATCAAGGTCCTTGATTGCCACACTAAGGAGCTTGAACATTATTCCCTGGATAATGGGAAGCTGTTGAAAGGTTTTTGGAGGTGAGTGCCGTGATCCATTTGGTATTTTAAAAAGCTTCTTGTGAAGGCTTGTGAAGATGGTCCAGATGGGAACAAGACAGAGACCATTTAAGAGAATAATGCAATTAAGTGGACCAATGCCATAATCTAGCATCTTTCAGTTTAATTTGTTAAAACATATCTTCCTTCCTTTGCATTTATTCCCTTTTCCTACCATCATTCCCTCTCTTTCTCCATCTATCTCCCTCCTTCCTTTCTTCTTCTACTTCCCTGTAGGATTACATCACGGTTAATGAAACTATCTCTTCATATACTTTCAATCTAATTAATGTTTAAATACTTTTTTGTTTGTTTATATCGCAATGTCATCTCTTTCTAAAGTTAAACCCTTATGATTTTTTTTTTTTTCCATCATCAATCATGACAGTTTTCATGACTTTTTCTTGGGTGATTTTAGTGTTCATGAACTGTCCATTCAATATCTTCAGTCTTACTGTCTATTCAGCCACTAATTTGTATGACGTACCCTGTTCCTTATCATAATTCAGAAATGTCCCACATCTGAGATCATAATTACCTGTTTGAGACAAACTGAAGTCTTCTGTACCTCCAACTTTCCTCCAAAGATGTCACATAGGATGACCCAGGAAATGCTATTCACTTCATACTCAAGGTGAATGCAGCTCCTGGAATTTAATATGAATGACTTCCTCTGAGTAGTGCAAAGGAAGCTCTTACTCTGACGAGAGTTTTATATCAGTCTTATAAAGTTTCAATCCTTTGAGTCTTTCCTTGTCTCCTAACCCATCAGTTCCTCCAACTTCACTTAATTCCCTGTTTATTTCAGACCCATTTGGGCATAACTTCTCTCATTGCTATGAGAGCCAAAGTATTGCTTTGTTTTAAACAAACTTCTCTATTTCTACACCTGACTGTTATGCATTTCTGAAGGAAATCACAATATCACATTATTAGTGCTTCCTAATTTATGGTCCTCTTCCTTAATTGAGCCCTTTCTGTATCTCTCTTCCACATCACTCTCAAATCCTTTTGCTTGGGCTTAGACACAGCTATCTTCCATAAAATATTTAACACTTCATTTTCTCCATAAGCTTTCTCTATTTGTCTTCTCCATTACAATAACTAGCACAATCTTTTAATCACTTTCTCAACTCAAGAATCTGTGAGATAATATTCATTCTTATCTTTATCTCTTCCATATTATCAGTCGCCAAATCCTTGGTACTACCCCCAAAAGATTACACAAAGCCAGCCAGTTTTCTTCATTTCTGTTACATTATTTTAGCCAAATCACCGTCATCAATCACTTGGATTACTCCAATAAAATCTCTAGTTTGTTTTGCTACTTCCAGTTTTCCTCCTTTACAACTGATTATTCTTTCACGTAGTAGCCAAGATGATCTTATATGATGCATATCAAATAATATCCCCTTCTTGCTTTAAACCTTTCACTTAATTCTCATCATCTATTTTACCATGTCTTTAGAATCTTCTAGATGTAGCTGTGCTTGCTTCTCTAAGACCATTTTATATTAATGTCCCCTAGCCTGCTAGCCTGCTATACTCAGGCTTCACTTGTCTTCTGTACCTCAAACACACCAAACTTCTGTTAATGCTTACTTCCATTCGTGGTCCCACTGAACCACTATACTTCTACCAATTTATGCATGTTGGCTTCTCGTTGTTATCAAGACCTCAGCTTAAAGGCTCTCCTTTGAGAGAGCCATCTCTGAACCATAGTGTGAACACCCAGTCACTCTAGATCACATCATTTATTTTTTATCTGCATAGCACTTATCACCATTTGATCTTTTCTTCTGCTTTTTTGTAGAATTTTTTTTTGGTCTCCCCTTGTTTGTCTTATTTTCTACTATATATACACCTTGTAGAATAGTACTAACACTTAGTAGACACTCAATAGCATGTTAAACCAATTATTAAGGTTAGTGTTATTAACTGCAATAGCAAGTAAAATCTATTAATTAATTGAGCTCTTCAACATTTTGTAGTTGAGAGAAAAAAGTAGATAAAATATTTTTTTCTAGCAAAGAGCTAAAAGTGATTTTTAAAGTGGATCTTTGGTTAGAACAAAAAGAAGAGTAACTCAAAGTTTTGTTTCGTTTTGTTTTGTTTCTGGAAGATAATGGAATCTAAACGATAATGTTGGCAAACTTTATAAAGTCTACAAAACAAACCTCTGATAGATCATAACTTGTTATTATGATTCCCAAATTATTATTTTTTCCTTTCTACAACATTAAAAGAAGGCATTGATAGATGTTTTGAAGATCTGGTACCAGCCGTACTTGATACTACCTGGTCTCTCACTTTAATAGGGGGAAAACATTCATACTGATGAAATAAAAGATCCTATCAGTTATTTAGCATCACATAGCTCAGTTGGTTGTTTGGCTAAATTTTTTACTTTTCTCTATGGACTGACGAATCACCCAATTGATGAAAGACATATTTTGTTCCAGTAGTATATTATGATTAATGTAATGAAATATAATTGTTATTATTGCTACATTATCACATTAATTTGATTGATGTTGATAATAACAGTGATTATTTTTGTACTTAATGAGTACTTCAAGTGATGAAAGGTCCTTGCCCCAAAGGATTCATGCTAGTATATGTGTATATATATTTTCTCTCTGTAAATTTCATGAGAACAGAGATTTTGTCTGTGTCATCTTTGAAATTGCTTGAAAGCCTATCATCAACAGTTTATATTTGGTATAGGTTAAAAATGAATTTATTTTCTTGCTCTGATCATTGTCATAGTAAGCAGAATAATGGCCCCCAAATATATCCACATCCTAATCCCTACAACCTGTAAATATATTATATAACAAGGGGGAACTAACGTTGTCAATGAAATTGAGATTGCCAGTTAGTTAAAATAAGGAGATCATCTTAAATTTCCCAGAGGGCCCAGTGTAATCTCGAGCTTCTTAAATGGAGGCAGAGAGATGACATTCTGAGAAAGACTCAGTTTAACATTGCTGACTTTGGACTTGGAAGGAGGTTGTGAGACAAATAAGGCAGGCAGCCTCAAGAAGCTAAAAAAACAAGAAAACAAATTCTTCCTAAGATTCTCCAGAAAGGAATGCAATCCTGCCATCACCTTAATTTTAAGTCCAGTGAGACCCATTTTGGACTTCTGACCCCAAAATTGAAAAATAATATATTTGTGTTGTTTTTTAAACCACTAATTTTGTGACAATTTGGTAAAGTAGCAACAGGAAACTAATACAGTTTCCCTTTTGCATTTCTATTCAGAAACAAAAAATAAAAGTATTTCAAGAAAGGGGAGTGTATTGTTTCTATGTACATCTATGAGGGCTTTCACTTAGCAATATATTTCAATTTTTTTCAAGTTATTTTTGTTCATTATGTAGACTTCTTAGGTCACATATTATGAGAAAACATAGATAAACTTAGACAATGTAATTTAATTACATAATTTAATGACCTGTTCTTAGTATGCATGTTAACTTATTATTAGGTGGAAAAGGAAATGTATAAAAATAGAAATACTGTAAAAAACTGATCATCTTGATTTCACCAAATTAAAATATATAGCCCCTTTATAAATGCTGGGAGCAGTTTCTCTTTTTAACAAAATAAAAAGGGTGCAAATGAAGTTTGTATTTGTACTTATAGAAGGGATGATTAAAATACTTGAGAGAACAAATGATTTTAAAAGCATTTAAAATCCTTTAAAAACACCTTTACAAAAAAATTTTTGTACTAATTACAATTATTTTTAAATGTCTGTTATATCAAATACATACTCAATATTTACTAAGCACCATTTTGAAACTTTGATTGGCTAAATCTACAGCAAAGTCTAATTTAAGCATGGAGTGCCAATTTCATGGAAGCAATAGGTTTACAGAATGAAAATGTGTGTAGTTTAAAATTTACCCTGCTTTGGCATTGTCATCTGTTTGCTCATTCAAATAATTTCTATTAATTTTCTCATTTATCAGGTATTGATAAAAACTCAGTTTATACATCTCCGCCCTGTCTCTTCTCACTACTTCACTGTAGTTAATTATCCAGTCATACTGAACTCTGCTATTCCTCAAAACGGGCTTCATTCTCTTCTGGTATTGCGGGCACCGTTTCTTTATGGGAAACATACAGATCCTTCAGCCAGCCCCTGCACTCATTAGTGGGTTTCTAAGTCACTTAGGGCTCAGCTTCGATTTAGAAGTCTCTTCCCTAGGAAGCTTTTCAGGAATAATCTAAGACTGAGCTAACTGTTTCTCCTATGCTACTTTGTGTACTTTGTAGGCCCTTGTAATCCAAATTTACTTTTATTATAGCACTTACTACCTTTTGCTTGTTTTCTTCCTGCAAATTCTGTAAGCTTTATTAAGGTAAGGGTTATGTCTTGTACATTATTATTTATCTGATGTTTTTTAGCACAGTGCTGGAATATAATAGTTTTTAGTAAATAGTTACTAAATAAATAAACCAATGACTATGAAAGATATGAGAGAAATCAAAGGAGGAAAGGGTGTCCTCTTAATTTTTTTTTTTCTCTGAGACTATAGTTTCAGAGTTGGAAAAATATTTAGAAATTGTGCTGTTTCTGGTATTGCCTCAGATCATTCTTGAGGATTCTGATTCCCCGAGCTACCCTCTGAGCTTTATTTTGTTTCTTAATTTTGGTTATTTTTTGTTTTAATTCATTTTTTAAAAATATGTTTAAAGGACACTCCTGTAAACTTTTATCTTTAAAAATAACTTCCATTGATTCACATTAAATAATTTTACAATAAATTTGGATGAAATTTAAAGGAAATCTGGTTTGTAAGTTCTTGGTGGCCATCTATGTCATAGAAAGCTCATTTTCTTTTTTAAAAAATCAAAACTTCTTTTCTGCAGTTATATTTCATAAATTCTGCTTTTCATAGATTTAAAATGTACTTCTTATAATTCTCAATTAATAAAATTTGAGTGGATTTAGTAAATTATTTTAGATTTATGCTTTTATGATATTTACTTAATTTATATAGTAATCACACATTTTCAGCATAGGAAGGAACGTCCCAGCTCATCTAGCCCAACTCCTGATTTTACAGATGAGGAAAACTGATTCCCTCTTCTGCAGTAACTGCTCAGGTAATCTCAGATGAGAGACACAAATTTCAAAAGCTAACCTTCTGTTCCCATGAATGCTCACATTGTTCTGAGTAGCAGAGTGCTACCATTTAATGATATTAAAAACTTCTATTCGAGGAAGCATGACGAACTTTGGAGCTACCAAATAGAGGTTGGAGAGAGAGGGAAGGGAGGGATGCTTACAAACCCCTGACACCCCACTCTGTTCCAGAGCCCCATCACCGACATAAAGTAGAAAGGAAGAGGATACCTGCCTATTTCTAAACACAGACGCTTACAGCCTCCCTAGGAACCTTGTGTATCAAGGCTTTTTTCAGCATAATGGACTCTAGATCCTAGTGGCTGGCAAACTTAAGTATTTTCTGGTGCTTGGTCTCCAAGATTAACTCAAGTTCTTGATCATGCTGGGCTGGTTGTTTGTAAGAACTTGAAAAAGGCTGGCAAAGGAATACAATAACAAATCTGCTGCGCTGTCCCACAGGGTAGCATTGGCTGTGGCTACTGAGTTATCAAAATGTGGCTAGTCCAAATTGAGATGTGCTAAATATGCACTAGATTCATAAGCTTAGTAAGAAAATATAAATTTAAAATATATTACTTTTTAATATAAATTACATGTCGAAATGGGTTATATTTTGGATATACTGGGTTAAATAAATTATTAAATATTTCACCTTTCACTTTTTTTTTTAATGTGACTACTTAGAGCACTTACAATTATATTTGATTCATTCAAATATTTTTATTGGGCCATGTCCCTTTAAGGGGTAGAGTAAGATAAAACATCCAGTGTCAGTGACTGCTACTGAGACTGAGTCACCTATTTTTCATGCAGCATTCCTGATTTATTCAGAATGGATGACCAGTGTGGGGTTCCAGACACATTCATACTGTCTCTGAATGGAGATTTGTGAGATTTATAGGCTTATGAAATAAAAAACAGTAATGGTTCTCCACCCCCACTGCTCAGTTCTCTGTACTATATAAATAAAGGAAGTGGAACGTTACACCCTTGAATATTACAGGCATTCCAGTTCTTTCCTACTTCAAAGGTAGATGTGGCATCTCTCCTGGCTTAAGGATACAAATTGTAAAGTAGGAAGAGGCATTGTTCTATAACTCATAAAAATGGGCTTTTATGAAAAACAGGCAGTTTATAATTATATTCATTCAAAAGACATTTTTTTAAAGTATATTTCCCAAGGCTTATAATTAAAGTTTGAGTTCAAAATGTTCTTCAGTGCTTACTTCCCATTCAAGGAGATCATGCTATGTACATATCTCCATCAATCATACTTCATTGAATATTCTGGATGCTGATCACATATAGAAAGTGATATTGTCTCTGCCCTCTAGGTTGTACACTAGGACTTATTAAATTATTAAATCTGTATTATATATTATCATAGAGCATTGCCGTAAATATTACAATGACATAGAAAATAGTTTCACATATCATTGAATAGGAACTCTAGTTAATTTTCCTGGTATTCATCAAGGGCACTAGTAGATAACAAGGAATTATATTTATGAATTGGGAAGAATATTGGATATTAAGCGAGTGTTTAGAAAAATGAATATCAATGTGATAACATTGCTGAGCCTCTGGAAGAAATATGCCTAGGAATTTCCATCTTGGAAAACAAATAAAAGAAAAATAAGCAAATAAAACTTACCCTATATTTTCATGATTTTTCACTCAAATATTTTTTAAAGGCCAGCATTAAGTGATTAAAAAAATAAACAATGAACCAAATCAATCAGAATCTAAAACCCAAGCTGCTCACAAGTATGTGTGTGTGTGTGTGTGTGTGTGTGTGTGTGTGTGTGTGTAAAATATACATAGAAAAATAATAGATTGTGGTGACAGTCAAGGAATAATTAGTCACTGCTGTCAGAGAATGTCTACATTAGCAATAAGGTCATACAATGACTAGAATGTTGGCTATTAAAGATTAGGAAACACAATGGAAAAAAATCCAATCAAATAAATAAAATCCAAATCTATTTCAAATCATTATTCCTAACACATTTTGATGAGTTTATGATTTTTTTTTTTATTCCGGAATTTCAGTTAAAGGGTCTCACCTTCTCATTTTCCATTTCATTGAAACTTTGAGTTTTTCAGAATGGAAAGATTTAGTAAATCTCTAAACTACGCCTATGGGGGGGAGGAAGTGTTAATAATATCCCTAAAGTGGGAGCTACCGACTTCTATTTTGGCAGACCTCTAAGGCAGGCATGTAGGAGGTAGAAGTAGAATCTATTAGTAGATCCTGGCTACTGGGTGAGGACCCCTATCATACAGGCATAATTTAAAAGCGTTTTTCAAATCTCTTAAAAAAGACTTAACTAGCTTCAGACTAATGTCAGACTTAGACTTACCAAGGCATGTAGAGGCAACGGCATTGTCCCTGTTCTGACCATGATACCTCTTTGCAAAGGGGAGATAGAGGCACCAAGGGCATATGTTCTTGCAGAACCAAGATTCCCCTCCTGTTCTTCTACACCATACCTCAAAGACCCGGAAGCAGGAATTCTTGCCTAAATAGCCCAAGCCACTACCAAGGTTTATGTGAGTCTTCTCCAGCCTAGACCCTAAAGGAATACCTTGTTACTGTGGGTGCTTACACTTGGGCCCAAAGTGTAATTCAGGAGCAATGTGGTTCCCTGGCAGAAAGGTGGGGACGGGAGCAGGAGTAGATGCAGCATGGCATGTGGTGGGGGGATCTGGAGAAGAAGAGAGTGTTCTCTCTTTTCGGCCCTGGCAGAAAGGTGGGGACGGGAGCAGGAGTAGATGCAGCATGGCATGTGGTGGGGGGATCTGGAGAAGAAGAGAGTGTTCTCTCTTTCGGTCTGAAACAGTAAATGGGAATAGACTAGAAGCATTGTCATACTGACATATTTTTAGATATATTAGGAACAAGACAACCACCAACTGGAAATTATTAAAAATATTTTTGAAACAGTTCTTCAAATATTGGGCTTGGATTCTTTGTTTATGTTACATCTCAGTATTGATTGTAGTCATCAAAAGGACATATAAAGGATATTTCCATGTCTTGACACATTCTGTTCAGATTTTAGAACTCTTCCCCCCTCCTAAAATGTTATATATAAATATGAAGAGGGAGGGAGAGAGGAAAAGAGAGAGAAACAGAAAGAGGAAACCAGAGAAATATTACATTTAAAGGAATTATAATATTATTAACATTAAAATTTTTATCAGTGGGAATGAACACTCAAAGAAAATAAATCAATGCCTTCAAAATTAGGAGACAAAAAGATATTTAACTGCATTTTATTTTATGCAAAAAACATGCAATAACTTAGTTTACTCTTCTCTTGTGATGTAGGAAAAGGTTAAGTAGAGGGTATTCATTAACAAAACAAAGAAAGAAATCTTAGGGAAAAGGAAATATAAAATACAGGCAATAGTAGCAGCTAAATATGACCATAAGAAGGAAAGGAAGATAGAAAGTAAATGAAGAAGACTTTATTAGATACTGATTCTTGGAAGATTCCACTTGAAAAATTAAAAAAAAAATTAAGATATAAGATTACATTTTCTTTTATATGAGGTTAATAATACCTCTTAGTATGATTTAAAAACAATATTGTTAATACTTATTAATTTTTCAAATCATCCCATAGTGATGTTAAATGATGTGACAAAACAGATATTGAGTAAAAACCTTAATAGTATAAAAATAAATTATAGCTAAATTTTTTTGAGGTGAGGAGGAGATATAGAGAAAAGGTTTACTAATTACCTCATCTTTCATAATAAATAAGTAGATCTTGCCTTTATTAATAAATTTTAAAAATTGACATTTAAATTTATTAAATTTAGGAAGTCAAAGGAAATAGAATTAAGGAAAAGTACATCTAAAAACATAAAGGAGGAAGGAATAGATCTGATAGTGTAAGTTTCCTAAATACTTAATTTTTTATATGTAGTGTCTAAAGGTGATAAATCATTTAATAGAGTACATGGGAAATTTTTTAAAATTATTTTATAGGGATACAAAAATCAGACAGTTATCAACTTTGTTAGTGTTGGCTAGTCTTAAATTTCAAATAACTGTAAAAATTTAGAGCTGGTATGGAACCAGAGTCAGACAAATCTACATGTTCTCATTGGCTTGGCTTTAGATTGGTTTATGACAAATGCAGTAAATTCCATATCAAATAGATTGAAAGTATTTTATATTATTCTTAATAAATATTGTGAGGAAGAATTGGATTATGATTGCAAAGGACATTGAACAGCTCAGAAAATGATGTATGGCAAAAACAGGTGATGGTGTTTGGGGAAACTTGATATTACATCTGCAGTCTTGTGTTTTAGTTTTTGTATAATTAATCCTATGCATGCTTTCTATTATTAATTTCAAAGTTTTGTTTCCTATATTAAAAATAAATCAAGAGAAACAGTTTTAAACTTTGATATTCTTGATTGGTTCATATTTGATATTGGCTGCATTTAGACTTCATTTTTATTTAAGATTGAAGACATAAGTGTTGAAATGTGCAACATGGTATTCTTTACTTTATGACTGAAAGAAAAATTTTTGGACATTGAAAATATCGTCAGTCAATCTGTTCTTGGAAGTTTACCAGCCAGATTTTGCAGAGGTTTAAATTAAGTTAGCACACCTTTGGGTACTTACTCCAGCTGGATTTATTGAAGGTTAATAATAGATGAATCACATGTCCTAAGACATTTTTATCCAGTAAGGTGGCATTTAACTTGTTAAATCTAAAACACAGAGTATGCAAGCTGTCCCAAACTTGCGAACAGGTTGTTTCAAATAGTTTGTTTGGAATTTGGAATTTACAATACATTTTCCTACAGAAATAAAGTTATGAATTTTGTTTCAATAACTGGGCCAGCCCATAAAAGCCTATTTAATCTACAAATTAGTATCTAGGCTACAGTACTAGCAGGTTTAGAATTGGTAGTCAGGGGATGCTTGTGGTCCACGGGGATAAGGAAAGCATTGGTTTCTTTTTTTTTGTTTTGTTTTTTAGGCACAGGTGTGGCCTAGATAAAATAATGAGAAAAATTTTCAACACTTTCAGCCTCTCTTTATGCATCTAAATCTTTTTCTATTACACCACTTTTTTGTTTACTCAAACTTCAGTGCCATTGACTCTAATTTTGGGTATTGGGAGCTGGGAGAGTAATAGAGGCATCGAGTAGCATGGCATCATTTTATAGCATGTTCTAAGTTAAAAAATTATTCCTTACTACCTTTCCTCTTTGCTCCCTCCATACTGTGTTGATGACCTCAGTGAAGTAATGGAAGAAAGAAATCTTGATTAAATTAATTCACATCAAGTTATAGATGATAATCTCTTAATATAAATCTTACCTCCTTCCTATTGTCCTATTTCTCATCCCCAAATAGTTTTAATCCAAGTAGGAACTTAATGATATTTCAAAGAAGGTAATAGGTTTGATACAAAGTTCAGTGACAATAAAAAGAGTATGTCACTATATTTGGGAAAAGGGCCTGTCTTATAGAAGCTGAATCTTTGTTCTAACTCCTTTCCTCCTTTCCCATTTTTGGCCTCTTAAATTTGTTTTTCATAGCATATATTTTTGTCTACTTCTAAACAACAAATTTCTATAAAAGCTGATATTTTGTATTTTGTTTTGTTTTGTTTTAAACACGTAGTGGGTTTACAGTGAATACAGGGTCTTGTAAAGGGTAGTTATCAGTGGATTTTGATGTTTTTTTGTATGCCCAGCTGTAAGAAAGGGGCTCAGTTTATTATTATAATGAGAGACATCATTTACTAACTTTTGTGACAGCTATAAATGTACTTTCACACAAATATCTAATGAAATTCCTAGTCACTCCCTAAGTAATATTCCTTCTATTATCCAAATCTTATAGTTACATAATTTCTAGTCAACAAATCTTATGTTGATATGCTTTTCAATAAAATCATTAAAATTAGGCCAATCCCTAGATTTGTTTCTTGCATTCTATTAACTTTTACTTCTCTCCTTTTCTTCTATTCTTCTTTACACTCTTCATCTTCTACTTCCTTTTTTTAAATAATGTTGACCTCATAGCAATGATTAAAGACACAGTTTGTAAAAGAGTGAAATGCTTTAGAGAGACTGTTCATTCATTTCCCCAAGATTAAGTCAAATTGTCTGGTGTCAGTTTCTTAGCAATTTTGACAAAATAGGTTTTAGGTTTATTTAATTCCAGACAGAACTTTTTAAAATTAAATCCTTTCAGAGAATAGTATTTTATGACTATTCAAGGATTTCATTAAATTCCATACTCTAAAGGAATTTAAACTACTCCACTTTTATTTTAAAATCACCTGTTTCATGATAATCAATTTGAAAATTTTGTTTGTTCTTTAAATTTATATATTTGCATTATATACCAGAATATGTTTTTTACCTGTTGCTATGTTTAATAGTTAAAATGAATTATGTTAACTATATTTGAAGCTGATGTCTATAGCTAGAAAGAAAATGCTTATTCTAATTTACTTGTCATAATTTTACTTACAAGTAAATTGAGAAGGATAACCTTTTGTAAGGTTAAGTAACATGGTGGATTAAATGCAAGTCTCAGAGCATAAAACTTTTGACTTCCTTTCTGGTCCTTACAGGAAAATGTGAATAGTGAATAGATGTGCAAGGTACTTATGTTATGCACTTTCATTGCTTTTATCCTTACTATAACTCTACCAAGTAGAAATTATTATTATCAGCCTCAGCCTCTCTTAACAGGTAGAAGACCTGAGGCAGAGAGAGTAGCTAATGAAAGGCAGAAATGGGCAGTGAACTTGGTCATTTTGGACTCTAAAATCCATGACTGTAATCTTGATATCACACTGCCTCACTGGAAGGAAACATCATATTCCAAAGCTCCTGTAACTCAAATAGATGAGTCATAGCAGGGCTTAAGTACCATAAAAAAAGATAAAACAAACCACACTTCAGAAAAACCAATCAACCAACAAACACAAATAACCAAAGGGGGAAAAAAAAAAAGGTTAGATCTGAATACATGAAGAATGAACAGGACCCTAGTCAATGAACTTGATATTTGGTCTTTCATGTTTTGTATTTAATTCCACTTTATTTTTATTTTTTATATAAGTATATCAGATTCATCTTAAGCATTAAGGTCTGGTTTGGCTCTGTTGTTATTGTACTGAGTTTTCAGTAAAAAACCAATAAAGGAAGATTCAGATTATGCTCTTTCATTGGCTATGTAACATTTAAGATTTTTGAAATTTATTTTTATTTAAATAAAATATTTGAGCATTTTTTATTGCTGTAAGCCTATTTCTAGTGCTTAAGAATTCACAATGTCTACATGTAAGTTAAAAAGACTGACAGAAATTAATTGATTTTATTCTTGTAACTGACAAATTTAATACAACACAGATGTTTGTTGAAATAGAAGTGATTAACTTTACCTTATCTTCAAATAGAAATGATATACTCTTAGACTGATATTTTGGCTTCTTTTTTTTCACATTATTTAATAGATATTTTCCAACTATATCTAGGATATTTTCTTCCTTAATATTTCTTTTCTCATAAAACATTTTAAAAGTTTATTTTATAATTTTTTCTAATTCTTTTTCTCTATCAGAGTGTTCCTTTGTTTTATTTTTATTTTTATTAAGTTTATTAGAGTGACATTGGTTAATAAAATTACATAGGTTTCAAGTGTACAGTTCAATAATATGTCATATGTATATTGCATTGTGTTCACCACCCGAAGTCAAATATCCTTATGTTACCATATATTTGATCCCTTTTACCCTTATCTTCCTACCTCCCACACCCTTTCCTTCTGTCCACTAAATTATTGTCTGTTTCTCTGAGTTTTTCTTTGTCTTGTTCATTTGTTGCTTTAAATTTTATATCCCATGTATGAGTGAAATTATATGGTTCTTAATTTTTTTCTGTCTAACTTATCTCAGCATGATTATCTCCAGATCCATCCATGTTGTTGCAAATGGCAATATTTCATCTTTTCTTACGACTGAGTATATTCTAATGTATATGTATCCCACAACTTCTTTATCTAGTCATCTATTAAAGGGTGTTTCGATGGTTTGCATGTCTTGGCCACTGTGAATAATGTTGCAGTGAACATTGTGATGCATATATCTTTATGGATAAATGTTTTCAAGGTTTTGTTGTAGATATCCAGAAGAGGGATTGCTAGGCCTTATGGTAATTCTATTTATAAGCTTTTGAGGAACCTCCATACTGTTTTCCATACTAGCTGGACCAATTTACATCCCCACCAGCAGTGTATGAGGGTTCCTTTTTCCTTACAACCTCTCCAACACTTGTTATTACTCCTTTTGTTGATAATAGCTATTGTAACAAGTGTGAGGTTGTATCTCATTGCAGATATGATTTGAATATCCCTACCTAGTGAAATTGAGCATCTTTTCATGTCTGTTGGCCATTTATAGGCCTTCTTGGATGAAGTAGCTATTCTGGTCCTCTGCCCAGCTTTGATTTGGATTATTTTTCTTTTGTTGCTGTTGAGTAGTATGAGTTCTTTAATTATTTTAGATATTAGTCCCTTTATCAGAGGTGTTGTTGGCAAGTATCTTTTCCCATTCCGTTGGTTATCTTCGTTTTGCTGATGGTTTCTTTTGCTGCACAGAAGCTTTTTGGTTTCATATTTATTTATTTTTCCTTCTACTTCCAATCCCTTTGAGGTCAATTTATAAAATCCACTTTAAAACCAAGTTTCATGAGTTTAGTAGCTATGTTTTCTTCCATGCAGTTTATTGTTTCAGGCCTTATATTTAGGTCTTTGATCTATTTTTGAGTTAATTTTGGTGTATTGCGACAAATAGCAGTCTAGTTTGATTCTTTCTCATTTGGCTTTCCGATTTTCCTAGCGCCATTTATTGAAAAGGTTTTCTTTTCTCCATTGTATGTTTTTGGCCTGGTTATTTTTTCTCAGGATTGTTTTGGCTCTTCAGGGTCTTTTAGGGTTCATACAAATCTGACAAAACTTTACCCTTAATCATTTGTTTTTCCTTTTATGCATCAATCCATTTTTAAGATTATGATTCCACAAATTACTTTCCTCCCATTTTATTGCAAAATAATTCATTCTCTTGTCTATACACAAAAGAATTGAAAAGAGGGACTTGAACACATACTTGTACATCGACTTTCATTTTAGTACCATTCACAGTAGGTAAAATGTGGAAACAACCTAAGTGTCCATCAACAGATGGATGGATAAGCAAATGTTATACATTCATATAATAGAATATTGTTTAGCCATAAGAAGAAAAAATGCATGCTACAGCATGGATGAACCTCGAAAACATTATTCTAAATGAAATAAACCTGACACAAAGGGACAATACTGTATGATTGCATTTATATTAAATACTGTAATAGGCAAATTCATAGAGACAGAAGGTAGATTAGAGGTTACCAGAAGTTGGAAAGGAAGGGAGAATGGGAAGTTATTGCTTAACAGTTACAAAGTTTCTGTTTGGTGTGATAAAAAATTTTGGAAATAGATGGTAGTAATGGTTGCATAACATTGTAAATATAATTATGTTGAATTGCACATGTAAAATAGTAAATTTATGATACATATATGTCCACGATTTAAAAATAAGTAATGTAATATACCACAAACCATTGAATTATACACTTTAAATGAGTGAATTGCGTGATATGTAAATTATATCTCAATAAAGTTGCTAAAAAGCTTAAAGTCTGCGAGGTGTTCCTTTGTTAAGAGGAAGAGGGTCAATACTTTTCTGTCCTTGTGATAGGCTGTGGGTTAGGCCATACTGATTAATATATTAGTGTAAAATAGAATGAATGGTTTGCACAGCAAGAATGTGTTATACTTTAATAAGGTGAACTGTGCATGTTGACATGCTATAATGCTATAAAAGGCTCTGGGCTCCTCTAGCTTGGTGAATTATTGCTTTATTTGGGGGAGGGGGTAGTTAATCACAAAACTTTGGAGTCCTTCTTGTTAGAAAGTCATTTTGGAGCTTTGTTTTCTCACTCATAGAGACAATTAAGAGATTCAAGACATATTTAAGAAATAGAACTAGAAAGACTTGGAGATAAAATTGATTTGGAAGAGGAAAGTGTCAAGAATAACCAAATCCTAGATTTGAATCCCAACAGTTGGGTGGATGTTGGCTCCATTTATCATGATAGGAAAATTGGGATGGAGAGTAGAGAGGTGATGAGTTTTACTTTTGTTGAGTTTGAGATACCTATAAGACATCCAAGTGGAGCTATAAAATTAGAAGAGGGATCTGAGATGAAAATATTAATTTTGGACTTGATATATAGATGTTAACATTGAGAGACTAAATGAAATTACCCAGTAAGTGAGAAAATAGTGAGAACTGAGCTCAGACCAAGCAGTTCCAACGTTCAAAGCTTGAGCATAGAGGAACAATACTCAAAGAAGTCCAAGAAGGGGCATATAGACAAGTACCATAAAAAACTGAGGCCCTGTTGTAATGGAATTAAAGAGAACAGAATGTTGAATAAAGGAAGGCTTGGCCAACCTCAAGTAGTATAAGAATGGAAGTTTCCACTAGATTTAGTGATGAGGAAGTCATTGATAATCTTATAAATAGTAGTTTTGGCAATACTGTGTGTGGGTAAAGGCCATACTGTATTTCATTAAGAAGTAAATATAAGGTGGTTAAATGGTAATAGCCAGGGTACACACCCTTTAGCTGAAAGGGTTCAAGAATCAGTATGAACCAGAGAGTTATGAAGAATCTATGTTCTGGCATCTACTATTTGATCATTGGCAAATCACCTAATATTTTGATTTTGTATCCTAATGAGGATGATACTAACAAGAGTGCTTACTCCAAGGATTGGTTGAAAAATGTTTATAATAGTGCATTGCTACTAAGTATTTAATAACTAAGCTATGATTAATTTTGATCTGGATATTATAATATCCTTTATATTCTAGGGATATTTTCAATGATGAAACTAAACCTCATATTCTTCAAATATGTTCCTAGTTAGGATCACCAAAGCCAGGACAATCAGAGGATAGAGATAGAAGAAATTAAGTCTTTTTATACTAATTTTAATTTATTGTTACTAATAGTTGGTTAAAATGTCTTTCCAATTTCTCATTCTCCATATCCAAATATTTTTACATATTTCTTACTATCCTACAATGTTTTATAGCTGAGATGAAATACAATGTTTTTGTTACATCCATTGCTTAAAATTATTGTGAACTTAAAAGGATTTTTTAAAATTATTATTTTTAATCAAAAAACACATTTATATGTAGAACTATTATTCTGCATAACTAACAGACTATACATTATCTTCCTCTCTCATTCTACTGTATGTTGCATATTGTCTGTATAATTTTAGGAAAGGAGCTGTTTTGGCAGATGCTAAATCTCTAAATTAAAAATAATTTAGAATATTTTGCATATTTAGTTACTTTTTATATTTCCTATTTATGTATATTTTACATGCCTTTTAAAAATACAAATCGAGCTTTTCATTTTCCTCCATTTCAATTCGCTTTTTTTTTGAGCTGTAAAGCATCTTTTTTAAACGGATATTTCTCAGATTTCAATTTAAAATGCTCAGTTCATTACTATGGACCCACCTAGTGTCGACTTTTCAAATTCATTTCCTTATTATGTGCATATGCTTATGCTAAACATCATATAAATTATATAATAGATGAAATGTTTAAATAATCTTAACAGTTAAAAGCTCATTTCAGAATCTTAAATGTTTTTGTTTCCTTTCTTATGGTATGCATTATATGCAATCTAAACAATCTGAAAATCATTGACTATAGGTTAAACATGCAGTGACTAGAAAGCATCTTATTGCTCCTTTAAGCATCATTCAATCAAGAGGAAAACACTGTCACTAGTATGAAGAGCAGTGTTATTAAAATAAGTGATTTATTTTATGCACTGAAGTTACTTTTCTAAGTTTATAAACAATAATTATTGACTGTAATAATTGCTAATTTTACAGTTTGCAAAGCTTTTTCATGTATATTATAATATTAAATATTTATATTACCTTTAAAAGATAGGCATTGTTATTATTGCTAATTTGCAAATGAGGCAACTGAGGATCAGAGATGTATTAGAGCAGAATTACAACCTGAATCTAGGTTTGCTTTGCATAGTAAGTATTTGTGTTTATTCATTGTTTTACATGGCTTCTGAGATTTTGGTATATAACTCAATCAATACATTATCTATTATAGCTAAATATGTCCTCAGTATGCCTGTTACATAAATTAGGACTTGCTATCACGTACATAAAGTGTCAATGTTCAGAAACTGGCCTATTTGCTAATTAAATTAATAAGATTTAATCAACTTTACTGGGAAGCCCAATATTTTTTTTTTCATTGCATTTCTGTAAGCTCATTTCTGATCAAGTAAAACATTTTATTTAAGTCAATTTAATTTTAATGTGTTTATTTTCAATATCTACCATACATTGAAATATAAAACTTATGACTTAGATATTTATGACAATTATTGCCCCAAATTTCCTGCTTGTAAGTTTCTGCTTAAATAGAAACAAACTGTTCCTTTTCCTTGTCTGGGAGGGAAAAAGTCCAATACAGGCCATTTACCCAAGCAAACCACTTAATGTATTTACTTATTACTATTATTATTATTTATTATTATTATTATTAATTATTATTTGATATTGGGTTTCCCTCTGAAATGGAGAAAAGGAAATAGAGAAGGAAAGGGAAAGGAAGAAAGGTGTTGGATTCTCAACCTCTTCCCCCACACTGCTATCTCTCAACTGATGAGACTCAATATGCAAAAGGACATTTCTGCTGCTGCTTTGAATTCTTGAGTAAATAATGAAATGATCTGCATCAAGTAATGGACAACATAGAACTTCTAAGGCTGACTATTACTGTGGTCTGACAGTTGGTCTCAAGGTGCTACAAAGCCAATTGTAAGAATATAAACCTATATCACAAGTCTGCACATCTGCTGAGTGGTTGTGGTTGTTATACTCAAAGTATCACAAGAGGGTCTTGAGGCCCTATGTGGAGGGTTAGTCTACAATTCGTGCAGGAAGTTGTATAGTGCTGGAGTGATTTACTTCTGGTCTTCTTGCCTGAGATCACCACCACCCCTACCTGGTTATGGTGGCTGGTGTTTTCGAGGCAGGATCTGGCAATGAACCTATATGCTGTGGCTGCCAATGTTGAACCATAAGCTGTCAATAAAAAGAAAAGGCAATTTGATAGGCAGGTAGGTTTTTGCCTCAAACATGGTGGTGCAGGACAACTGAGACTGATCAGACTGGCCACTCTTAGTGTTCAGGCCACTGTGCATGCCAGTGACTCTCTTGTCTTGAACTAATGGATGTGGACAAGTTGCATGGGCTCTTCAAGAAGAGCAGTGGACAGACAATGCTCCATGAAGACAATCCTGTCTCATGGTACAATCTTCTCTAGAAGTATATTATGTTATTTTCCTTTTCAAGGTTGTCCTAGAAGGAGATATGAATGTGTTATATAGTCTTCTGGATATCCTATGTTGGAATCTCTATGCCAACAGGCAGTATGTGTGTTTAAAGAAAGCATAAAATGTTTGGTATGTCTTTTCTGTCCAAAGATTGGTTGCAGTGTAAATAAAGGGCATAGTAAATGAGTGTTTCTGAGGAACACATGCAAACAGTAAGAAATATAACAATTATAGTTGCATAGTATTGGGATAATAAAAAAAAGTAATAGATATAGGGGGGGAAAGGCAAATGTGATTTTGTGGTATATGTTATAAAATATAAGTATCTACTTTAAAATCTTTTAATATTTCAATAGTTTTCTCAGTTTTAGAATTATTTTGGTGTGATGCTTTTCTGACTATGCTTTGAAGAGAGGGTTTTAGTATAATATTCTGCCACCGTAACTGCTCCATCCCCTACCACACAAACTCATCCCTATTCTTTAGCTTAATATTTGTATAATTCTCAGGTTTTGTTTTGGTTTTGGTTTTGTTTTGTTTTGAGAAAGTGTTACAAGCCTAAAAAGTTTGAAGACTACTGCTTTAGATTTTTGATTAACCAGTTATAACTAGTTTATTAGCTGCCTGGTTTTATTTGCAGAATATTTTTTTAAGTAGCGTACACCTCAATGCAAAACCATCCACTGAATAAAATAGTCTTCCAACTTTTGTACTTCATTCATTCATGCATGTTAGGCTCAGGATAAAGTCTGTTGTAATCCTGTTGAACACATCTCTGAAAGCTTTCTAAAGTTGGGTCATTAAATTAATCAGTCTAGTTCTCTCTGATAGTGAATTTTGCTCTTATATGGATATGTCAGATTCAGAGATCAAGGGTAATTTTTGAATTCTACATCTGCTTTTATAATTTCTTTAGCCTAGGTATGCAGGCAGAACTGCATGCATATGACCAAAAAGCATTTTTGTATGTATTTGATAGGAATTATAGAAAAATGGAGAGATAAATTTATTATTTTTGAACTAATAGAACATAAGTGATATCTCATTCGTGTTCTTAATAACTAGTCTTGTGCTCAGGCAGCATTTCCCATTTTTTCCTTTACCTCCTCAGCATGTTAATAGGATGGCTTCCAATTTGTTTAATTGGCTTAAGAATTTACTTAAATATGTTTTAATTTAGAGGAGGTTATTTGCCCTTTTTTTGTACTTAGATACATCCATTAGAATGTCCTTTATGTAAGAGTGTAGTTTCCTTTTAAAAGAAATTTATTGCTTTCCCTAAACTAAAAAAGAGTGGGCATCTATAACATATGTGTTGTTATTTATCGTTCCCCTGCCATGCTTCCAAAATATCAGAATGATAAGGGGAAATCATTAGATTTTCTCCATTTACTTTAACAGTTTTAATTGGACAGGATCATTATTACATTTTCTTTTAGTGAATTGTGGGTTAGATTTTCAGTGAATCAAACTGTTCAGGTTGCTTATGAGGTTCAGCCCTTGGCATAATGTCACTAATGATTTCTACAGGACCTTGAAATCAAGCAACAGGAAAATCTATCAACAAAGAGATATAAATGGAATATTTTTAGATCAAAAATAAGATTCGAAGCTTTGTACTGGAAGAAAAGGACAACGATGGGCAATTGCATACTTGATCACTTTAAATGCAATCAAAATGGCAGTGCCTGCCTAATTGCCAAAATAGCATCTGGACACATGGAAAAATGAAACAGCAGTTGTATTTGATAGGGATTATTGCCATTATGAAATTAATAAAGAAGTCCCTTATGTTATAAAAGCAGTAAGTAGTTAGTTCATTATTTTTTTTTCTCAAAAACTTTAGATATATTTCGATTTCAACATTTTTACTGGTGTATTTTTCCTAGAGTATGCTGTAATACTTTTTATGATGCAGTGCCTAATATGGACATCCTCTGTTCTTTCTTGAGTCCTTTTAGTGGAAAGGAATAAAATATTTGTGTATACGCATATATGTGGTATGTGCATATATGTGGTGTGTGTGTGTGTGTGTGTGTGTGTGTGTGTGTGCGCACATGCAGAAGGGTCAGGAAAAGCTGTAGAATTCATGGTTTCATTTGCCAGAGATGAACTCTTTTCTCCTGGTATTTTAAGAGCATCTCTCACAAGTGACTGCCTAATTGGCCAGATCAACGGCTTTCTATATAGACCTCTTTTTAAAAAATTGTCATTGTGTTATTTGTTCTTTCTTGAAACTTTTAATATTTTTGGTTTGATGCTTTATTCACCTAATAAAACAGCCTTTTATACTTATGAAATAAAATCTACTTTTTCTATGATATTTTTACACAATTCAGTGGACTATTTCCATCTCTAAGTTGGAAACCTCTACTTATATATTCTGCCATTATGTCATATTCAATGTAACATCACTTTTCCCACAAAAAAAAATCCCAACTTCCAAACTTCTATTAATACCACAACTGTTTTCCATGAACTTTAACACTCCACCACATGTTTTTTCTTACACTTCAGTCCTAGTCTAGGTAAGGCTTTTTTGAGGATGTAATATATAAACCTAGATGTAAAACTGATGATGGGGGAGGCAAGCATGTTCCCATCTCGGAAAACAGATTGTGCAATGGCCTTGTGATACCAGTACACACAAACCTAGGCTCCTGAGGTATCCAAATTTTTTTCTTCAGGTAAAAAAATGCCATGAGTATTATAAAACTTGAAATGATTGGTGATAAGGATACAATAAATAGCTATTTATTCTAGAAATGAATATTTCAAATCAAGGATTGACATTAAAAATGAGGATTTTGGTCTTCCTAACAGGTAAAATACTTTTCTATGATCATAAAAAAATTATGCATTAATCACAGGTCTCTGAAAATATGTCTGTGTGGAATCTGCTGACCAGAATTTGAGAAATACTATGTATAGTTGATGGGCAACCATTGGAGAGATTTTAGTTTAATTAGATGTGTATTTAAATAATTTAATTCATGTATACTTAACTGGTTTTTTTTTTTAAAAAGCAATGGACTCACATTTGAAATTGGCTTCATGTTTCTTCTCATCTGAAGACCCAGGCTGGTGATATAGTCTCTGCCTGGAATATGCTATTTTCATGGCGGAAGGCAGAAACAAGATAAAGGGGCTGAGCTAAATAAAACATTTACACAGAAAGCTCTGTGTTCCATTGGCCAAAGCAATGTCTAAGATAAAGTCAATGGGAAAGAAAGTAAACTCCATCAGCAGAGAAGTATATCAAGGGAGAGAACAAATTATTTATGAATAAATAATACAATTTAACATTAATGTTAAAGTTTTGATTTTTTGCTAAGCTGAGAGGTTAAAAAGTGGTTATCTCATTGTAGTTGTAAATTATATTTTTTTAAAAAGATGTTGAGCATCATTCCTTTAAGAATTCTTTCTATTTTCTTTGAACAAGTTAAATTTTTAAAAGTAGAAATATTAGAATATTTTATTTTATTTATTTATTACTTATTTTATTACTTATTTATTTTTTATTAAAATTACATTGATTAGTAAAATAAAATTATATTATTTGTCTTTTACTACTGAATTATCTTTTTCTCATTGATTTCAAAGAGCTCTTTACATATTATGAAGGCTAGCTCTTTCCTTTGATATGAGTTGTGTATATTTTTCCCATCTTCTGATTTCTTTACAGTGGCTTTTGTCATTCAGAAGTTTTTGATGTTTGTATACAGAAAGACTGAATAAATCTGAAGTTTGGTCCACAAACCAGGAAAGACATAGACATATTTTGTATTTTTAAAGATGTGCTTAGGATATTGGCGTATCTTAAAAATGTTTGTATTATTTTAGTCTATGATTTATTTTAAGCAAGATTTAAAAATAAATGTTTTTTTTTATTATTATAGACCCATGATTTGTTTAGAGTTAATTAATATTCAGGTGTTTTTAAATACTAATATTCCATTTCACTCCTAAATAGTTCTTCAACTTCAGGAAATTTTACAGATACCAATTTTCTTTTTTTTCTTTCATTTTATGAAAGTATGCAGTATAAACAATGAAATCACTGCCTCTCTCTGTATCTTCAAGTGTGTGTGTGCATTTGTGTTTTACAAATGTAGATTAAAGATTCTATATGTATTTACTGATTAATTGAATGAATACATTATTTTGGTAAATTCTATTTTCTTGCCTTTTCATCCTGTGCATGGTCTGACTGAATTGATTTCTATATTATGGCAGTAGTAATTTTTAAACAATAACATGAAAAAAAGATGTTATTTAGCAGAAGTTCTACACAGTATTCAAAAAACTCATTTTTAAAACTAGGTTTTCTTAGACATAATTTGCCTGTCAGAATTTTTAACATTTCAATTTTTTAGTTTAGTTTCCCCCAGAGGGGAAGAGGGAGGTGGGAGGGGAGAGGTTGATGGAGTAAAAGGGGTCTAATATGTGGTGAC
This sequence comes from Eonycteris spelaea, assembly GCA_003508835.1. Lineage (NCBI taxonomy): Eukaryota > Metazoa > Chordata > Mammalia > Chiroptera > Pteropodidae > Eonycteris > Eonycteris spelaea. Next base: position 2,999,322 of record PUFA01000053.1, read on the forward strand.
AGAAAAAAATCTAACTATGGGTGGTAAATATACAATGCAAAATATATATGACTTACTATTGAATTGTAAAAAAAAAGTAAAAAAAAATGTCAGTGTAGTGTGTTCCCTGAATTTATTCCCAGGTTGAGAAATTAGAATACAGTTTGGTAGCCAAGCACACTTTTTAAAGTTATGGTCTCATTTGAATGACTTCTCATGGATTATATGGATTTTTTACTCAATAGGTGTCTTCTGATTTTTACCACCAGAGTGACTACTTCATGTCTTTCTCATGAACTGACAGCCATTAGACATCACTACTTATCACAAGGAGAGATGATTGTGTAATGAGTAAAAATAATAAAAGTATAAGTTCAGTTGGTCTTATCTTCTTAATAGACACCCTTTGCCTGAAACAGTTCTTTCTGTGAGATGGAAATTCCAATGCAAAGTAGCTACACGAGGACCAGAAAATAGGTGTTTTACCTAGGATTCTAAAAATTTTAATTGTAATAAGAGAATATTTAGGCATTATTTTTTTAAAGATAGACAAATTATATAATTCCTTTTGATTATTATCATTCTTATTACCAGAAACAGGATAAAGGTACTATTGTTTAACTTTCTTTAATGCTATATAAAAAAGTCACTTATATCAGGTTATTTGTGAGAATGGGACAATCCTCACTCAAATTTTATCCAAAGTTTGGATATTCACTTAGCATTAAAGGACTTTCATTAAGCACTTTCCCGTGCACCTGATATTTAATTGCTATTAGGCTGTATTTAAAATAAATTAGCATTTGGTACCTTTTGAGAACTTTGGAGGAAAGATATTAGAACTTTGGTGCCCCCCATCTCTGCACTTCCTAGTTGAGTACCTCAGACAAACTAATTAACTTCTTTTTATAAGCCACAATTCCCTAATTTTAGTTGAGATAATACAATTACATATCTCATATTGTTTTAAACATTAAATGAGGCAATTTTATTTTATATGCATCACAGTGATGGTAGAAAGTCCTCAAAAAATAAAATTTATTATTTTTAAATTTCTTCTAATTATTCTGAAGGTGATTAAGATATCAAACAGTGGGAGCTATTACTAGGAATGGCATCATCTCTTTGGGAGAAGTATGAGACAAGAATCTAACATGAATACATTCTTAACATGTTCCTGAAGAATACTAGTTGGTCAAAAATGTGATCTGAGGACAATTCATATTTATATCCTGACAATACCATCTGTAGGCTGTTAAATGTCAATTCCCTGGCATAAATGTATTATGAAGAATTGAATTTTTGGTCTTTAAAAAAGAAGATAGGCTATTGAATTTCTTAGGTGTTTTTCTGAAAAGATCTAATTACAAGACTCTGGTCTGCTCAAAGTTTTAAGCTGCATGTAATAGGTCATGATGAGCTGATCATGAATTTGGTGAATGGCTCACTGATACATACATTGATTGGAAGTTCTTTTTTTTTGAAAGAGGGAGGGTTCTTTTAGAATATTTTTTGTGTCAAAGCAAAAAACAGTGAGGAGAAAAAAATTAGGTGAACATTTTCTCAATGTTTCTTGTGTCAATTAACTCAGTGTTGATATTGTCTGACACTGATTTGCTTTAAATTCATTGTGGTTCTAACACTAAAAGTTTTATTTCTCAAAAGTAGCCTTCCAGATTCCATAAAATGTGAAAACTGAAGCTTAATGATAGGAACATATATCAAATATTAAAGTGTAATCTACATCTATGACTATATATTTCAATTTAAGTTCTTAAACTATATGTTTAAAAATTTATCTTAAAATATAGGAACAAAAATACTTCCTTTTAAAATCAGGAGATAAATATTAGAAATACTTGCTTGAAACAATGTCTAGTAAGGGGTTAAAGTTGGAAATAATTTGTTTACGATCTTAAAAATTCCTGATATTCTCTGAGAATTTTCCAGTAGCATTCAGTAGCAATTCTTAACAATTCTTTAGCCTATGTGAAACTCTTTTATACTTGCAGTGAAGCCAATATGAGTGAAAAGCACACTTTTTCAGTTTATTCCATTTTCCATAAACTGCTGTAGGAGTGTCAAAGAGACTCATTAAATGAAAAATTGTTTTGTATGGTTTTCTGTTGTAGTTTGTGCTTTGATCTTCTCTGAAGATGTAATTAGGTTCCTATATCTGTGTGTCTAGATCATTTTTATTTTTCCCGCTAATTTAATTATTGTTCAATTAAGTTCTTGTCATTACTTTTCATTTATTTGTTTATTTTTGCTTAATTTTTTTTAACATATTTGCCTGAGGGGGCTTGGATATGAAACAATTTGAATTTTGATTATATATACATATATGTGTGTGTGTGTGTACATATATATATACATATATATATATATTAGATTTGTTACAAATTTTTCTTGAGTTCCTATTTTAAAGTAATTACCACTTAACATATTGGTAAGCATTTAATAGATGTTCAGTGAATGCTAAAGTGTATCTCAATCTACATATATTATGAAACCTTCTGGAGACCTACTTATAATAGTATAGCAAAATCACATTCAGATGTTAATTCCTGTGTAGAGAATGAATGAATACCTGCTACAAAACCAGTTGATTGTGTTTAACTTTTCAGGTAATTGATGAATATAGATTTATTTAACACATATTCTAGGGTAGTCAGTAACATATTTGCTATTTAAGAATTTTAATATTTAATGTAAAATATAAGTATGTAGTAATTTACTATTAAACATTGGATTGATTGTGTCAATTCAATCATTTAATGAAATTACCAATGACAGAATTTGATGAGAACATTTTGAAACTGCCTTCTTTTTTGCTGACATTTCAAATCTTGCAGAAATTCTAATTTGCAATATAGAATTCAAATGAAAGAAAACTATGGCCTAGAGAGGTACATTTAAAAATTTCTATTCCATTCAACCATCAAATACAGTACTAACTTAGTGCCAATGAGATTATATCAAATTAATTTCATTACCAATTATTTGAAAGCTTTTCGATCACTTAAAAAATGAGTACCATCTTGAGATTTTCATTCAGCTATAAATTCTGGAGTGTTATTTTATTCTAAATTGTGGTATCACAAGTGAAGTAAGATCTGGCTTCAAGTAACAAATGGGCCAGTAACCAGTTGTATGACTTTAAATTCCTTTTGCCCAAGTTTAAACATTGGGAAACTTAGGGATATACATTCTCACTCTTTTCTATGCTGCATGTGATCCATGAGCTAATCTATGGGAACAAAATTCTTTATGAGCTTGGAAGTTCCATTAGTTCAAAATATCGTTATTAGAGTGATCATTATTATATTTGGCAAATTTTCTGTCTATTTCCTAGTCTATTTCAATTCTTTCAGCAGGGATAATTGTGCAAGAAATAATTTGTTTTCAAATAGCTACAGAAATGTTTATAGAAGTGGGTCGAGATCTTAAACTGACTTTTTAACATTTTCCTATACATTCTTTGTGTTTATTTGGCACATGTGTACGTCTGCATACATATGTTAAGTGTCTATAAAAACAAAACCAAAGACAAGGAAGGTTCTGATATGAGCATCTTTCCTTTGTACTATAGTTAGCCTCAAACACTCATACTCTCTTTTTTACCTGCTCTGCTGACCTTCTGGATTAGAGTTTCAGAGAAACAACCAGAGGTAGTTGCTGTAGCAAGACAGCAGCTGGGACCATACGGATCTCAGCATCCTGCCTTATGGCCATTATCTTTGTTTCTATCTTTATGCTGCCACTATGTCTCCTTCTTGTGCTCTCCCTGCATCCTCTCCTCACTGCCTCCTCCTCTTCCTGACTCCAGCTCCCATTGCCCCTTCTCACTACCCTTCCGCCTTCATTTTTCTCTATTTATACAAGAGGAAACACGATTCTCTAATTGAGAAAAATTTTTTAAAAACTATTTTTTAAATTGTATGTAGCCATGCAGCTATCATTTCTTAATTCCCATAAGCACTGTTAACAATAGGAAAAATTATTTTTGTATACTCTATTGATTAGAGTGTATCAAATTGTAGGTCTCATAAGGGCTGAAAAATAGATATTTAAAATACATGCAACAATTTTCTCATTTTTCTATGTAGGAGTGGGTTGTTGCTGTAATAAAAAATAATTTGAGGCTAACGACAGGGAAGAATAGTGAGTAATATCCTTCCCCCTTCCCCAACTGCTGAAAATGAAAATCATGTCAGCATCAAGTCATTTTTGCCACATCCCTTGTTAACAGCTTTTTTAGGGTGGGTCATAATTCTGTGTTTTGTTAGTGTCTTAACTCCATAGTGACACGCTTAAATCGTATTCCACATTGATTTTGTAGTATATATATGTTTATTTTTAGGAGACCCTGTGAATGATGGATCTCATTATTAAGTTATTATCAACTTTGTAAGAAAATATAAGCTTTGAATGAAGAATAAATTTATTAACATGAGAAGGTTAATAATTGATTTTGCTATTTAGAATGTGTATGGTGTCACATTGTGTGTGTCTAAGAAAGTAAACTTACTGTCTGCCTGTCGCCAGGAAAAAAAAAAGTGGGACCTAATCAAACTGCTGTGGGGTCAACCCTTGTGGTTTTAAAGGCCCTTAATGTTGTCCAGCTGCAAAATAAAAGGAATTGGGAGGGGAAGTTGTAAGGAGTAGGGGGTTGGGGGGGAATGTGTGGAAAAGAACAGGGAGTCTGGCTTTTATTTTTTTTTAAAGTGAGTTCAGTGCCAGCCTGGACATTGGCTGTGCAGACTATTGAGCCATTGTCTGCTCCATTTCCAGAATAGCCCCCAGTTAATCACTTCGGCTTTGAAGGGAATTTCCTCGTGGAATTCTCCACAGAAAATCTAATCAACTGACCTGCCCTCTCAACAATGGAAGGCTTTTTTTTCTCTCTTTCCCTTATTGGGGCGGGCTCTGTAATGTAGCCTTTTGTGCAGAATGAACCCTCCCAGTAGGAGTGGAGAGCGTGTATGAGTGACTGTGTGTGTGTGTGTGTGTGTGTGGTGTGTGTGTGTGTGTGTGTGTGTGAAGAATGCACACTATCTCGTGTTGGTGAGTGTGTGCTTACTCCCTGACCAGATGCTGCGGTGCACGGGGCAGCCACCATCTCTGCATGCGTGTCTGTGTAAGTGTCTCTGTGTGTGTATGTGTGTGCGTGCGTGTGTATGTGCCTCTGTCATTTCATGTCAAAGGTACATTACCTGATTACCTTCCTTGTCTGCCAGATTTTTATCTAGATAATTGGAACTGCTATGGAGGCTGTGCCTTGCCAGCCAGCTTAGGATCTGTAAAGCCATAGTTTGTCCACCTTGTTATCTGTGGCTGCCTGGGCAGAGGAAATTAAAGAGATCCAAAGCCAGGGGAGCGCCTCCTACCCCTGACCTCCCCAGCAATCCCCTACAGGACAGTTTGTTAGTACCATCTTTTTGTTTTCATTTTTTGGTTTGGTTTGCATTTTTGTTCCCTCGCATGTGTGTTATTTTGGCATGTGGTTACCTATTCCCCTCCACATCGCACATCGTGTTTTATGGAGTTTGGAGCTGAGGAAACTTTGGTTGGGTTGCCAGGACGTTCGCACCACTTTGTGGAAAGCACGAGCTAACAGTGAGACCGACAGAGTGAGTGACAAGTTGTTTACAGGTTTCCTTGAAGGGGCCTCTGCTATATTTCAATCTGTCAAAGTTGCTTTTCTTTCCTCAGAACAATGCCTGATTGTTGTATGTGAGAGAGAGAGAGAGAGTGAGTGTGTGTGTGTGTGTGTGTTTCCGTGTGCGCACGGAGAGAGCCTAGAAAAGGGTGAGAAGGAATAACAATTCTTTGTGTAAAAATACTATTACTATTATTTTTTTTTGCTTAATTAGTTAATAATGCAGTTTAATTGAGGTTCTATTAGTATACAGATTTCTCTTTTAATCAGCAGCAAATACATTTAAAATATACTGTGTGTGTGTGTTTGTGTGTGTGTGTGTGACTTTTATTATTTAGAGGGAGAGAGTATAGGAAACGTGTTAAATGAGTTGACTTCTCACATTTGATGATGTCTAGAAGAGAGAATTAAAAGGAAAGGACAGGCACCCTGAGGTTGTCTAGTGCCTTGCAGCCCGAGCGTGCGGCTCAGTGGAGGGGGGAGCGGCCAGACCCCGCTGCTAGAAGTGCGCTACCCCTTTAAGAGACTGGTCAAGGAGTCCTAGGAGAGGGAGGGGGGAAAGGGGGAGAGAGATTGAGAGATTGAGAGAGAGAGATTGAAAGAGAGAGAGAGAAATTGATTGAGAGAGAGAGAGAAGGAGGGGAAGAGAGGGGGGAGAGAGAGAGAGAAAGAGAGAGAGAGAGAGAGAGAGAGAGAGAGAGAGAAGATAGAAGAGAGAGAGAGAGAGGGGAGAGAGAGGAGAGAGAGAGAGGGAGAGAGAGAAAATCAATTGGTTTAGAAGGTTTGGACTCACTTGACAGGTTCAGTTGGAGACGATCATAGGTGGCTGCTGTGACAAAGGGAAATTGTGCTTTTCCAGCATGCTTACTGACCCTGATTTACCTCAGGAGTTTGAAAGGTGAGTACAGTCTTTCCCCCTGATATATTGAAGTACAACTCTCCGATTTTACAGTAGTCTCTGAATCAATTGGAAGATGCTCCCCTGTTTGTTAGAAAAGCTTTTAGCTAGTGTTTCTGAAATCTTGTTAGCTGATTTTTGCGGTGATTGCCCAGACCAAATTGAACTGATTTGTAAAGTCTCCGAGATTTCTGCTAATGTTTTTAAGCTGCGTCTTATAACAGGAAATTAAATGAACATTAAGCATCTCTCTCTCTCCCCCACTCACTGCTTTTCTCTTGCTCATTCACTCTCATACTTTCTTCCTTCATTGATATTTGTCTTCCCTTCCACACCTTTTTAAATGCTTTTGTGCAGAGTGTTAACCATTTTTAACATCTCTGTCTGGTAATTTCTGGGGTGACAGAAGGTTTTAGTTGTGGTTAAAACAGAGGCTATAAGTTCCTATTTGATCCTTTCGTAAAACTTTGGAAGCTACTCAGTAAAGCACATGACCTTTTGTTGATTCAAGAGAGCAGGTTTTTTTTTTTTTAAAGAATATTTAACATTACAGCAATCTATTAGTAGATTACTTTTGAAATGTCAAAAAAAGGAAATGGGGGCGATCCCTTTCTAAGTTTTAGTAGCCACTTTTGCACTAGCTGTATTAAACTAAATTTTGATTTACTATAATTTTTTTCCTTTTGCTATGATGGGAATAAGTATATTTGTAATTAAGTAGTTCCTCGTTGGAGAAATATATGCAATATCCTTCCATTTGATGTTGCTGCAAGTAAAGCAGGGCTTTGAAAGAATTTTAGCCCTCTTAGTGTTCCTATAAGTACACATTGCAATTTTTAAATTTGAGTTCTTATCCCAGCATAAGTTCATTTTTTGGGGAACTATAAATAGAGTTTTGTTTGCCATTAAAAAGAATTCAAACTTTGTATTCTGTGTGGTGAATTTTAAAAAAAAAAAAAGCTAAAAAAAGCCAGGATGCATGATACCCAGGCTTTTTTTCATTTTCATGAAAGCTACCTTCTGTATAAACATTTGTTGTATCTGACTATGCAATGCAAGCTAGGTGCTAGACCAGCTGGTTAAAAATATGCTAAGTCAAGCTGTTCATCGCTCAAACAACTGAATTTGATATGAAAAGACGAAAAAAGAAAGGACAAAGATTAAAACATTCTAGAAGTAAAGCAATGGGAGAGAAGAATATTGAGAATAAAATAATGCTTGAATGTGGCCAAATATTAGAGAAGCCAATATCAGATCGGAGAAGAAAGTAAAATAGCCAACATATATACTTTAATCCTGTCTTCTTTTTTTTCATTTCTTCATTTTTTTTATTTATTTAAAATTGGGGTGAATCCTCTCTAGATAATTTCAGTGAATAATTTCAATTGAACTTGCTTAATAGTTTTGAATTCATATTTTCAAAGTTCATATATTAACTCTTTAAAATAGCTTTTGTTTGCAAATATAGCCTATTTCATATGTAGATATTGAAGTTAATATTGGAACATGCTATTGCTTAATATAGCAGTTTGTTAATATATCACCTTAAGTTTTCTAGCATGTGTGCAGAATAGTGCTTAAATGATATTCTTCAACTCTATACTTTTTGAAAATAAAACTCTGAGTCTGATTTGTAAGTGTGTTAACAGACCGTTCTTATAAAAAGGTAGTTACATATTAACAGGCTGTAGCCTATTTCTCTATATAGGCAAGCTTTCCTGCTGTGAACTTTATTTGTATTTTTTCAATTATCTCTTTTTTAAACTAAACTTTTCCCTTTCCTATTCTGATGCACAAATCTCTTAACAATTTTTTCTTCCTAGTGAGAATTTCTTTTTTTTTTTTTTTTGTTACCCAGAGGCATGCTTTTCTAACTGGCTAATTAAATAAGCAAGTGGTAATCAATAGATTTGTTAGTATGGACAGTATGTTTGGAAATAATAGTAGCTAAAATATTTTTGAAAGATGTCATACAATATAAAATTTGGGGAATTTTTTATTTTTTCCTGTGGTTATATTTAGTAATAAATACAAAAATCTCAATCAATCATTACAAATGTAATCATTTGTTTACATTGAATTTGTATGAGTAAGTGTATCTGTAGTCACCCACATAGAATATATCTTGCAGACTCAATATTGAATATTTATATTCTCCAAAGGAGGTATATATGCAATAACTAGACTATCATATGTAGTCAGCTATTTTTGCCTTTTCAAATATTGGCAACTTTCATTGAATAAGTAGATTATTTCTATTGAGTGTTAAATTTTATTGTTTACTCACCTGCTATAGATGAATTGTTCATTCAAATTTAGTCGGAAATCTGAAAAAAAAAGCCTTCTAAATTTCTTTGTGAAATAGAGAACCTTGCTCTAGAGGATATAAACAAGTTGCTTGGGGTTCATGTATTTTGGAAATTTTATGTGTTTTTTTTTTTTTCCTGATTTCATTGGTAGATTCTTGCCTATCTTCCGTTATTCTTTGCAACCTGTAGACTAGTTGAAACTTTAAGGAATATTCAAAACTTAAATATCAGGATCAAAATTTGTATTTAGATTTGTTATGTATTATATATTATCAGCCCTAAAAATGAATATGGTCAATACTGTCAGACTAATAGGCAATTGTTAAAGAATTCAAAAGTAGTAACAGTTTCACTGTCTGTAAAAAATGTTCAGGAGGTAGAGCAAATTAAACAGTGATTCTAAAAAGTCAAGAAGTTGAAATATGTTATTTTTATTTTCAAGCATCCTTGTCATACTTGATTATGACTAATGAAAAACACAGTTCTCAGGTGGGAGGTGAATAGGCAAAGTATCTTCTAAGGAATTGTTTGTAAGCAAAGTCTTTTAGGTCGTGCTATTTAGAGGAGACATAACTGGCAACATGGTCTAAATGTTAGTAATAGCGTCATTAGAATGAACGCATGAACTCTCCTAAATTTTTTTTAAGAGACAGGGAAATGATATCTTTATCTAAAAATAAATTTAAAAATTGTGACCTAAGATGTTTCCTTTATGAATGCCATCTATTTTCTCATATTCATAGAATGAAAATATTTAAAGTTTGCCTTAAATATCAATATTAGCTGTTTCTGATGAATGAAAAAAGCAATTTTTGCTACTATCAATAATATTGTATTATATTTCTTTCCTTTACATTCATTCTATTTGATAATGTAATAGTTTTATGACTAAGCTACTTGTTACACTTTCTAATTGCTTTATGCTAGTCTTCAGTAGAAAGCAGATGTAAGATGATTGCTTAAGAAGACAGTTTGATAATAAATAGAAAAAAAATTTAGGATTGAACCTAGTGGGATAAAGAAAATTAAGTTTATAGTATCACTTATTTAATTGCTTCTTTCAAAACGGGTGCAGACAACTGACTGCCTATTTCCTACACACTGAAGAAGACACTACAAGAGTAAAACCTCTGTAATGAAATTTTAACTTATTTACCTTATATATAGCCATCGAATTTATTTGTGGTCATATTGATTAAAGAAATAATTTTTCACATTAGGAGACGTAAGTCTTTTTCTGAAGAAAGAAATATCAGGTATTGTGAAAAACTTATTTGTTAAATAACCATGAAAAATTACTATTAGCAGTCGACAAGAATATCTCTGATATTAGCAGTACTTTAATTACCTGAAGTTTGACCATAGTAATAAAAATATTTATTACCTACACAGATTAATTCAGTTTAATTAGACTTTTGTAAAACTGTTGTGCTCATGTAATAAGTACATTCAAGTTAGCAGGTAATCTCTAGGTGTGAATCAAAGGAAAGTTACGTGTTCACATTGTCACCTAAGGGCAACTGTAAACCTGTAACTTTGATATTATATTTCCAGGATGTTCTGATATCGGCCTTTGTTCATTTTAGTATTTTTTTTATTTACTAATACTTTGTAGAGTAAAAGGTACCTATAACTGATCATAGATTTTAATTGCCATCTCAATAAGTTGCAAGCTAATTGAGCTAAGATGTTAATTTGGAATGCAGCTTTCATGAAACAGTGGATAAACTACACTTCTGTCACACTCATGCTGGAGTACTTTCCTGAAGACTTAGCAGGAGACCTGACTGATTATTAAGAACAATTAAGGGTTAAACGTCAGGTGGCATGATATACTGTTCAGTGTTTAGCAGGTTGGTAGATACAGAAATGTGTGACTGTTACGATTACTCTACATGCTGGTGTGCCCTTTTCTATGTTTCTCAAATATAATCAGCATACAATAAAGTATTTATCTGTTCTTAGGAAGCTTTTAACTCAAATCTGTATATGCCTCTTACCTGAAAGGCAAATAATAAGACCTGTTCTAATACTCTAGCATATCACTCCTCCATAGAGTTGGAGGCTATTTTAAATGGATTACATTCATAATTCATTTAAAAAACAAAATTACATTTATTGATAAAATCTAATTTTTATTGTCTATTCTTCCAACTGTCAATTCTCAAGCCACCTAACATGTATATCAATAATGCAGATAAGTATTAAATAGGTTGAACACCTCCCTTTTTATAGATTAGTTAAACAAGTATAAGTGATGGATTTTTATTTTCTTGCATAATTTGTTATTCATTTATAATTTCAACAAGACTAACTAATAGCATGAGAAATAAACTAATCTAGATATTTCTCTTGTACTACACATACAGTTTAATATGTCAGGTCTCTGACTCAGATGATGGCAGTCAGATAAAAAGATGCTCAGATTTAACCACAATGTGAAATATCTTCCTTTTAATGGAAAATTTTTGATGAAGAGAGAGACTAAAATATAGAAGATTCTTCCTTACTTCGTTCATTCTACCCTTCTTCCTTTTCATTGATTGATATCATCATTTTATTAAATACAAAATTTTAATGTTATATACGTGAACAGTTAGTGGCATTGCTAATGTACCGTTATCTAGATGATCAAGTGGTATTGCTAGAGAAGAAAAAAATTTAAAGAATGGTACTATTTTACTTAAGTGAACAGTTTATTTGGACAGCCTTTAGAAGAATGCTACATATTCCTTCATTTTAATCAGGAACTGATAATGGTTCGGAAGACCTTTAATCATCTTTTCTGACTATACTTTGACTATTTTTCTCCTGCAATTTGTAAGCTGCACTCCCTTCCTTTAGCATTACCTATTCTCTTCACTTACTAGTTGAGAGTCCATGCATCTCCTCTGGAGATACTGTGGCGTATAGTTCCTCTTGTCCAATAGGGGGGTGTTGCATTTCTACACATTCAGTATCCTTTTCCGTTGGAGCCTGAGTAAAACCTCAGCAGTACTCCCTGCCTTTGCCAGCCTGAGGAGTGAGAGACTCAAAGTTGTTCCCAGCTCTTGTGCCTTCATTGTAGAGCTGCATTCTGCTCAGTGGGCTGCCGAGAAGGACCAGACCGAAACAAGATTTAGAAGAATTCTGGTGAGAACTGTTTATAGGGATATGGTATTTTAAAAGAATGTAGTAAACAAACAGAATTGTGGCATAAACAAAGATAATTAGCATAAACAATGTCATTTTAGGACAGGTGGTTTAAAAAAACAAACAAAACAAAAAACCCAAATATGAACCCAACTTGAATGCTGCCAGTTTGGAACCACTGAACCTTAATCTGTATGTACTTCATGAGAATTACACAGGTTTGTTGATAAACTTGTTAACATGCTTTTACTGTTTCTTTTGTATCATTTTCCGGTCATTATGCCCTTTTGTCACCCAGCTTGAAAGCAATTAATCTATTACAAGGTAGTTTAAGGACTTTTTACCCATAAAACATGACAGAAGGAAAATTAAAAACAAAAGCTTGTAGATATTCATAGACATTTGAAATCAGTGTCTAACCTTAAATCAATTCAACCTGAACTTGGCTCATTGTATTTCAAGTCTCTTTCTTGTATCTAAGTAACATTTCAGGCACTTGGCTCTTTAGTGTTAATACATTTACTTTTGTCTTGCCTTAGAATTAGATATTTTTTTGCTGTGGCTGAATCATCACTGTTATACATTTATTTCTGAGTGTTGCGTATTTCATCTTCCTATTTTTCTCTGTAACAGTGAAGGTGGTAAACAGTATATAAATGTAGTTTGTGATCATGCAATATAAGGATGCTTGTTATTGTGAGCCACATTATCTAAAACTACTATGCCGTCGTGATGAATTTTTATGTGACATTTAGGTTTATTACTGACTTTTTTTCCTAATGCTTTATACTGAAATATTTTGACTTAAATGAAATGTGGAGTATGGTGAACAGAAAGCTGTTTATTTTTCTTGCATTAAGAACCAAAGTTCTTTATTAAAGTTAATAAGATGTTTTTTTTTTTTTTTTCTCTCTTCATTTTCTCATGTAGAACGAGGACCAGAAATTCAAAGTAGATATCTCTGGTAATCTGTAGCCCTTCTCACTGCTGAAATGAAAGCATTTGTGAATGAGTTTTGGTTTCTTGGAGTTATAAAGATGTGTGTAAACTAGTAAACCATGTCTCATTCATGTGCTATGGAGATTTCTCCTACTTCAGGGACAAAAATAATTTGGCTACTAACGAATTAGGGCTACCTGCCAGTGCCAACACATACTGTAGGTAAGAGGAACACTATAAAGAAAAGCTGCTGGCAGCAAATCCGTTGAAACTTTCATATGTAACAGCGTTTCTATTTCTGCTTTTCACATCTTTGAAAGAATGTTTTTTTTTTTCAGAAAAGAAAATGTTAAAAAAAAGATGATCTTTCTTAAAAATGTATCGATAGCTTCATTTTTAATATTTCTTATTGTGTAGGTACATGAGATTTAAGTATGCTCTATGCATACATGCCTGCTCTACTCATCCCAATCATTTCTGTCACATTGAAACCTAAGAATAAGATGTATTGGGAATAGATATTTATTTTGAAGAAATGAAATTCATTATTCCATGGGACCCAAATAAGGGCACCCCCCAAAACATAAAATTTTTATATTGGCAGTTTAAGCGAGTTGGATCAATTGGTACATTCAGCAGCAAATTCCGAAAGGATGTGTCTTTTCCTTAGGGCTTCAGGAACATTATGCTTTGCTTGTTGATAATTTTTTCATCTAGTACTAAAAGACTACATAGGCCCAAATAGTGTCCCTGATAAAATTTTAATCAAAATTGTTTTACAATATAGCAAATCATTTACTTTAATAGTGATTTTGGTTTTGTTTTCTGTTTTTATGTTAATTAGAATGAAGATACCAAGGTGATAGGTTATTCAAGAACTGGTTGTGGAACTTCCACATATGATCTGTTGACTTTTCATTTTAAACAATTTCATATTTACTTAATAAAAGGGCATTCTATTGAAAAAGAAATACAAACGTTGAAAATGAGAAATATGTGTTCACATAAGAGAACACAAAATGAAAAAGTAATGCTTTATTTATGCTATTAATTTTTCATTCATAGTTAATATAGGTTGCTTGACAAAGTTCTAAAACATTTTTATTCTGGTTCTTGAGTTAAGGTATTACTTGTTTGCCCACAAGTCTTTCTTTGGGTTATTTACCTGGGTCACAGTTTGTTGGGCAATAATTTGCAAAGTCCAAAGACTTTTTTTACTCCTTTCCTGATGTCCCTTTGTTTTACCACCCCCTTTTTTTATTTGCTGTTGAGTTTCATAATATTTTGAAAGGAGTTTTCAGGAAGATGTCACATAAAACTGATGAAAATATTTTTTCTTCTTTATTTGTACAAGAGATAAATATTACAGTTTCATTAAGATAATGTATAGTGTTCTTATTCTTTTGTAGAGAAATAAATGAACTGGTAATCAAACTATTTAACTCCTGATTCATTCACTAATTTAACTTTGACTTTAAATGAATAATAACTGATACAATATCAGATTCAGATTATCATCTTTATCATAGTATCATCAGGATGTGAAGATAAATTTTATGTAATATTTTAAGTACCATTTATCAAACAAAACGCCTAGAAATGGCAAAACAAAGATGACAGTGAATGCTATTTCTGAGGCAAGAACTTCTATTTCCCTCCAGTCCTAAACATAGCTAGAATTTGAAAAATAAAAGAAAGATATTGTTTTTAGAGCCCTAAGGATTATAGAATTTAAATAAGGTAGTATAATTGTTTCTTAAAAATTTACCATTCCTGGAAAAATAAAATGGATCTAATTTGAGCTATAAACAGTTTAGAAATATTAAATGCTTTAAAAGCATTCTTCTGGAGAAAGAAAAGCAGATCCAAAAGATTTTAAGAGCAATTTAAAGAATCAAAGTAAAGGAGCAGAATATATAGACTTTTATAAGTAATTAAAGGATAATTGGGTGTCAGTAATAGTTATGTAAAAAATTTATTTGTGGAATGTAATAGTTATGCACATACATATAATGAGTTTGGAATTCAGCAGAAACTTTTTCACTTATAGAGTGATTGAATTTTGAATAAATTAATTTTGAATAAATTCTACCAAATACTGATGAAGCCACAGTGTGGAGAGGGGGAAATCTCAAAAAGAAGAAATATTTCATAGAAATATAAGCAAAGTCCATTCCACTTTTTCATTTGTAACATATAATCCTATGGCATGAGCTATAGGGACATATAATAGTATTCCAGCTTTAAAAATCTGAATGTAGTATTGTGATGCATATTTAATGGAAAATTTGAATTTAAGAAGTTGGGTAAATCAAGATATGTTTGAGTAAAATTTGAGATTTCAGGCTGAGAGGAGAAAGTTGAGTTTTAGAGGCCTATGGCGTACATATTAAATGGACAGTTTATTGGGTTTGGGGTTTTGAGTTTTTACTCCTGAAGCGCAGAACAATTTTTTTTTGGTAAAAATATACATTTGTCAGTATCATCACGGATTTTTGGGAGAAATGTAACACAATAGAAAGTGTATTAGTTGGGTGTAAGATTTCAGGTTCTAGTTCTTTCTTACAGTCTGAGAAGAGGTATTAGATCTTAGTGTATGCATCTGTAAAATGCAAAGAAGGGCTGGATAATTTTTAAAACCTCTCACCTCTAAAATTTCATCACTTCGAACTACAGTTGAAAGATCCCTAGCTTTTTATTCTAGTGGTTGGAATTCTTGAATATATGGAGCAATTGGGAGGTGGTATCTCATATAACCAGCCTTCACATGTGGAATCACTTCTCAGTTTACCTGTCAATTTAGTAGTGTTGTGCAGGAATAAGTAGCCATAGTATATTTTAGGAGTTTGAAATCTAAGTACTATGTATAATTTTTATTTAGGATGAAGTGCTCCAATTTGCTATGAGCTATTTTTAAGCTACTGTTTCAAAAGATAAGATTAATATTTTATGTATTCGAAACTCTTAGATGCATCAGATCACTATCCTGAACTGTTAAAAATATTATGAAAAATGAATTGTATATGGATTAATGAACAAGGCACTGTGAGGGATATGAAAAGCATGAAAATGATATTTTAGGTCAAAGTCCTAAAAGTCTATTTATAAGGATAAGATGAATAAAATAGAGCATTAGTACAACATGGAGTCTATAAACAGTGTACATCTTTATATGAATAAATAAAACATTGGGCTGGAAAGTGACAAGATCAACTAATATTAAAAATAAGTATTATAAAGAAAGAGTTTAAGTGGTTCTCAAAATAAATTAGACAATTATTAGCATTAGCATCTAGCCAGCCAACCTAATATGCATTAGTTAGTGGATGGCAATTTCAGGAAAATAAATGTTAAACCCTAAGAAGCAAGAAGTAGGGGAACAACCAATGAAAGATGCATTAAAGAAGCTATATTATCTGAGAGGAGACATTTCACATATTGTTAATATTTTACATTTGGCAGATTGCATGCTTTTTCTTTTAAATATTGTGTTTATTAAAAAATGAAGTTATACCACCAGCAACATAATTTTGACTACATATTCAAGGACTTTCTGTATTATCTATACTTTGAAAATATGACTATGGTATCATGAAGTCCTTTGGTAGTTTAGTTACAAATTTTAAATATAGATTCATGTGTTAAGGGTAACATAAGAATTAGCTGTGTTAAAATTAATTATTTGCTTAATGATTATATTATAGATTTTTAAAATTCCTGCCACTTTTAATTTAGAAATAAAGAATAGGTGTTATTCTTTTATTCTCCTGGCACAGATATAAAGGCTATTTAAAAAAAAGAAAGAAAAAAGAAAAGAGCATTATTGAACCAGAACTACGTTTAGAACTAGGACCAAGGGGAAATGTGAAATATCCTACTGTTAAACAAGAAAGAGAATCTGGAAATCATTCAGTTGGACAACTTATTGCTAATACATTTTATCATTCAGCATTTAGTAATGTACAGAGTTGGCGTATGTTCCTACAGTTGCTAAATCAAGAATTAAAACTTTGTGGTGTGTAAGTTATTCAAATTCTTTGGGTTTCAGCCATACATCTATAAAATGGGCTTTAAAATGAGTATAACATTATTTATTCCTCAATGCTAATGAGTCATCTTAAACTTAGAAACTTTAGAAAAATATTTGGATCTTTCTGAATGTGAGCCATTGAATTCAAACTTTGAAAACTAGGTTGGATTCTTGGCAAATAGAAAATGATCAGCAATTCAATAAAAATTATGTTTTTGTTTGATAACATACTAATGAGTCTGATAGTTGAAATTATTTTAGCATATAAAATAATCCCTGTAAGAAAACTGTTGACTTGTTTTTAAAAATTCTGTAGTTAATAGAATTATAATTGCTTTAAATGCATTAATGACTATTGATCCCAGGTAACCTGTAATTAAATAGCAGCAATATAGCTATAGTTTTCTCTGACTGCTGACTGCTAATAATGTAATACCCTAAAAACACACCTCTTCCCATTTTAATATGTAGGAAGTCTGATACACTAAGTGTTGCTTTGAGAGGTGTCAGTAGTATATCAAGTATTTAAATAATAAATTTGCTGATTTAACATATTCCTGTGCTTTAACCTATGCAAATTAAAATTCATTTGTGTATAACCATAAAAATGAACAATTTCATAGAACAAATTATTGGACAACAAAAAAAAGTTATTTAAAGATAAAATGGTCACCCACTATTGCTTTTTAAAGTATTATTTGTAAAAATATTTGAAAATTATAAAATATTAAATAACTTGAAGAAACTTACAAATAGAGTACATCATACAATTTCATAGTAAAAGTAACATGAGAGGTTTTATATCAGCGAGGTAAGTAACCATTCCTTAGTTTGTAGGTAAAGCTTGGGCAAATTTATAGATTTCATTTTATAGGCAGCTGTATCACGAACAAACAAAAACATCCTAGAAAAAGAACTCTTATTTTTGAAATAAAATTGTTTCCCACTGAAATAATCTGTTGAAAGCAAAGAGCCATCCGAAGTGCTGATACCAATGTAAGAAGATGATCTTTTGCCTTAATCACACATCTGGGGAATATTAGCTGACCATTCTGCAGAGAACAGTGAATACCTTAGTTGCCAGTTGTCTAAAATGCTGCTAATGATCGACATAGTGCCAGTGTTTTGATGGCTAAAACCGAGGCTGAATATGAATACAAAGAACACAGTTAGGGGGAAAAAGCGCACATTTTATACAAAACAGATTTCAGCCATCTGCTTGGCACTTAAGTTTGTGACTATAGGCGGTATGTGAAAGAGAGCACCGTCCACGTTATGAATGGTATCGCTTTTTTTTTTTTTTTTTGTTACTGGTACCTTAGAAAAACCATAGAGTTTGAAATCATATATAACCAATGATTTTCTTCAGTTAAATAATGAAAACAAGGGCCTCATCCAAAATTTCGTTCCCTCTATAATCTCTTCTATGTCAGTCTTCTTTTCCTAGCAAAATGGGTTCCACTAATAAAGTAGGTCTTAGTGCTATACCTCTAGATATTAAAATATACCAGACAGCACTAAGCTAGTAGCCCTAAGGAACCCCAGATGGTTATGAGATAAAATACTGTTTGCTTTAGGAATAGGTTATATTCCTGAGTCTGTTGCCTGAGTACTATGGTGCATGTCAAATCAGCATGGAAGTTAATGGTCCAGAAGCACTTCTGAATTTAATGCTTTCCCATTTGTTCTGAATTTATAGTATTAAATCAGACCAGTGCTGTTTCATCACTAGTTCAGTAAAGGAAAATCATACCAGAGATAGTAAATTATAAGCGAAATCTAATTATTCACTGATTTTATTTACCTTAAAAGTACAGAAGAAATCTTTAATTAAAGAATATTGGCAAATATTATATACTAGAAGCTTTTAAATTTATAGAGTACTTAGTAAGAGCTATTATAGAGTGTTAGCACAAAAGAAGCAAAAAAGTAATTTCACCTATTCTATTTTTCTTAGCTGAAGTATAGTTTGTGTTTTTAAATATTGGATACATTGATCAATTAGAAAGTTAAATTATTGATTTGTCTGGATTGTATGGTTTACCTTAGATATACTGAGAACCTTTTAGCTCTTAAGGAATAAGTATGTAATTTAGTAAAAAGTATAAAGAAATGCTCTCAGAATCCCTCTGTGGTTTCCAGTAGTAGCCCCTAACCACATGGCACTACTGGCGCACTTGAAACGTAGCTAGTCGGAATTGAGATTTGCTGTAAGTATAAAATTCTGGATTTTGAAGACGTAGTTTGAATGAAAGGATGTAAAATACCTTATTAAGTTTTTAAAGAATATTGATTAATTTTGATATGATAATATTTGGATCTATTGGCTTAAGTAAAATGTTCTTAAAGTTACTTTCACCTGCTTATTTTTACTTTTGGAATGTGGCACTAGAAAATTACAAATTATATGTGCAGTTCATATGTGTAGCTCACATTATATTTCCATTGGATGGTGCTGCTTTATCCTTTTCTGTGGAGGAAGGAAAATTAAAACTTCTGTCTGTATCTAGATTCTATTAATCCACAGCTCAGGAGGGTAGCAGTTAGTCAGAAAGACTTGCTTTTTTATTAATTGTTTTTCTTAGCTTTCTTCCACAAGAAGGTGAAATTTTATCACGTTGTAAAAAGCCCTCATAGTAACACTGACTTGCACAGATGTTTATATCATTAACTGTCTATTTCTTCAAACTTCCATGGAGTTACAATGGAAAGGAAGATCTTTGAGTAAGGATCATATATAGATTACTTTAGAGATTCTATGTTTGAAAGGGACAATAATATTTACTTTTTGAAATGCCATCGTGTATTTCTATAATTTCTACTGGGTCTAAAGAAGTTTGTGGCTGGGTAGAAATATCTTCTCCTTTTGTATTTCAGTTCAAACTATATACAATTTTTAAAACTGACCTACAAGATGTGATGCAAGCTCTTTATTCGTATAGACATATATTTATGGAGATAGATATAAAGATAGCACTGACATTCAGTATGTACTTATTATGTGACAAACTTAGCCTCAAAAAATCTTATTTGTTGTAACCATTTCACAAATGAAGAAAATGAAGCAGAAGGAGTTGCCTAATTTCTCACAGGTTACAAGTGGCAGCACTGGGAAACAAACCCAAACAGTCCATCTCCAAAGACCTCACTATTAATCATCAAATTATAGTATTGATCTACATAATATAGTGCTTTCAGAACTTTATAATCTATTATTTATTTTAGTGGCAGAAATTTATTTATTCATTCAATAAGTGTATTTTAAAAACCTATTGACAAGCATTATTTTAGTTGCTGAATAAATATTATTAAAATACAGACACTATAAATAACCAATTTGATATAAACTTCTAATTTCTCCTCTCTGAATTCATTCATTTATGAATTCATTCATTCATGGCCCAAGGTGATGTGCTAAGTGGTAGATATCTAGACATCTGGACAATTATTTAAAGAGTTTCTTGGAAAAGGCTATTTATTACTGTTTTTGAGAGATGCCAATTTCTAATGTACACTATAAATGGAAACTTCTTACTGTGAGGAGTATAACTATGTAAGATTTCTCAAATCTCTGTCTTCCAAGTCTTTTACAGTGGACTATCTAAGGAAATACTACCTTTATAGACAGGTAGTGTCTTTGCTCAGAAAGTTTATCTGGTTAGTTTTTGCTGTCTTAATGTGCAGGAAGCCTATTTAGAGTATAGTAATTTTTAAATATGTCAGTGTCAACATCTTATACGTGATCTTAATATGGGAAACTTTGTGATGAATTGGTAATAATATAATTAATAGTATTAATTCTTTGATCTAATTTACGTCATGACATACTGGTTTTATTGGGTAGCAGGCAGGAGTGTTGGTAATTTTGAATAGAATGACATATGATGAAATAATGTGACTGATAAAACTACAAGTCCTGCTAACAGTAAGTCATGTGAGAATGGAAATGAACCTCTTGGTTTTACTCTGTGGATTTTTCAAGTTTACTGTTAAATTAATGCATTTTAATATAGATTTTAGTTGTTTCATGAATCTCTATCGTAAGTCTTCATCTTTTAAGTGTTTTCTAATATATAGTTATGGCTGGATTCTAGTGTTTTCTCTGATTTCTTGATACCTTACAAAAAGGAGAGGCCATGTAACTGTAGTGACCAGTGGACTTTGGAGTCAGAATGTTTAAATGGTTATTTACAACTACACTACCTATTCACTTTATGATTTTTGCAAATTACATAAACTCTTCATGCCTTAACTTCTGTATCTATGAAATAGGGATTCTAATAATGCCCATCATTTAGGTCATTTTACTTCTAAATAAGAAAGTGTATGCAACTTAGCATGCCCAAGAAACATATATTATTATTTCCTTGAATGGATTTTAATCATGTAGAAAGAATTCCAAGAATATTTTCTATAATATGGTAAATGTTTTGGGCTGCATATGGATATGTAAGTATCAAGTAATTAGTAAATAATGTTGAAACCCATGGTCTATACAGGGTTTATTAGAACTTCAACTACTTTCTAAAAGGATTAAAATATTTAACATTAAATATTCATATCAAAAATCACTTATATTTTATATATTAAATACATAGTACATATATTTATTTATACAAAATATATTAAACATATGTATATAATATATGTAAAGAAAATATGTATAATAAAATATATTTGTACTATAAAATAATTTTATTATTATAATAAGTATTATACATATATTATGAACACCATATATATTATGTAAGTGTATGATTGAAAGATGATAGATAGATAAATAGATAGATAGATAGATAGATAGATAGATAGATAGACAGACAGACAGATAGATAGAAAACATAAGGGAAGATAAGTATTTCTAAAACTATGGCTAAGAATAACTGTTACCTGACAGCCATAACAAGGTTAATGGTTATTGTTTTCTGGTTAAAAAAAAACAAACAAACTTGCCATTTCACTAGTAATCACAATCTTTGTGGGAGCCCTGATGTATAAGGGAGTAATTTATTATATAAATCTTCAAATTGTCTTCAATAGAAGTATTACAGAAGATTAATAAGGCATTCTTTACATTGCCATTTTTAATAGAGACCAGATAAGAGACAGAGAGTATCGAGTGATAAGCAACATAGTGGAGGAAGTCATTTTAAAAGTAACTAAAGTTTACCAGGTATGTAGATTTCCTGATGAAAGGATACTGGCAGAGGCTGACATGTATCTTAAACTATCTCCTTTAAAGAACACTTGTTACATCCAGGCTGTTGCTAAGAGATGAGGAACAATGACTTCTGGACTGAGTTATATCTTGCCTACATTTAAGGCACACCCCACCTCTGTCCTTGAATTGACCCTATGTACTCCTGTACATAGAGACAAAGCACAAATTTTCCTCAGGAAACATTTCTGGATCTGCACGAGTACCTGAAGAGCATCTCAGTGAGATCCTAAAGTTCATTAGAGTACAACATGGTAGGGGTTATCTCCATTTGCAGCATGTTAAGGCTGTCTATTAATTGTCTGCTCTGATAAATGTGTTGTTTCTGAGGATTTTGAGCAACACGGAATCTCATTGGGCCCTCTGCGCTGATTTAACTTTAAAAAGTCATCCAAGTTAACTTAAATGAATTAAATTAGCATATTTTATATGCTTTCATATGATTTAGTACTACATCTACGTTTATAGTGATATAAACACAGAAACATTCCTATCTTTATTCATTCTTTAAAAATATTTATTGAATACTTACAATTTGAATGATTTGTATAGCAAGATGAAAGCACACATCAGTGTGAATAAAGGAATGTGAGGTAGTGACAATGCAGAAAAGAGTATAGTATAAAAGCTATGTTTACAATTTATCACTTTATCAATATGAGAATATTATTTAAACACATCTCTGTTTTCCATTTGTAAACTGAAGTATCTCCAAAACTGATGGTTTGGTTTAGAACTACCTTTATGACAACATTTAGGGATTTATAGATCAAAATGACAGATTTAACAGATAAGCCCAGAAAATTTTTGACTTTGTATTTGTTATAACCGAAAACATCCTAGTTATCTAAAATATGTCACAATTTGGATATAAAGCTTTTCTTAATGTTTCTCTCTCTTTACTTAAAATATTCAAAATCTACAGAAAATTTGAAATAGTACCATAGTGAGCATCCACCCATGTATTTTTCAGCTAATTTTCCTAATTATTAACTTTTGACCCCTCTGCTTTCTCTTTATTTCATTTTCTTTTCTGATTCATTCGCAAGTAAGTTGCAGGTTAACACGACTAAAAGTTGGGACATTCTCCTACATTACTACATTAGCATATCAAGAAATTAACATTAATGTAGTAATATGATTTCATATAGTCCAGATCTACATTTTCTTATTATCCGATTAATTTCTTCTATAGTTTTTTTTTTCTTTAAATTTGGGTTCAAGTCAAGCATTTGGTATTGCATTTACTTGTCATATCTCTCTAGGTCTCCTTTAAGTGTAAACAATACTTTGGCATCTTTTTTCTCTTGACCTCGATAGCAACATTTTTTAATAGTCTAGGCCATTCGTCTCATATACTATCTCACAATTTGGATTTGTCTGATTGTGTCCTCATAATTATATTCAAGTTAGATACAGATTTTTTGGAAAAGGCATTAGACCACTGTCCTCTTTAAAATCACTTAATATTATAATTGGATCTGTCAGAAGTAGATATGTACGAAGGTGAAGTTATGTGTACCAAGTTCATGGAAACTTGGTTTAGATTTTAAGAGATTTAATCTGTGATCAGAGAGCTATCTGAGTCACAGTGATTTCTCTTGCAGAGAGCTGTTTGATACTGTTTGATAAAATAGGGCTTCCCTAACCCAAGGAACTATCACGATTTTTCCATAAAATCTACTTTGAAGATAGCCATAAACAGAATTTTTTGCAGGTAATAACTTAGAAATATTGATTACAGAGTCTCTGTAATAGTGATGTACTATAAATGTGTATTCTGTTATATTGGAATTTTACTTAGAACTACAGTGTTCATTTTTTTATGAAAAAAATGGTAGAAGTTAACCACCTCAATCAAAACAAATTCAATTCTTTTTCTTCATTCACCATTACCATATTTTGAAAATCAGAGATGATGTTTTTAAAGTTTCTAAAATATTTTATAAATTTTTTAAAAGTATTAAAGGCAAGTGCAGGCTATTCTCTTTTAACTATCACTCTACTATTAAATAAATATAAATATAAGATTATAAAATGGGGAATTTTTTTGTCACCTATGTTTTCCAATTCTTTAAATGCTTTATAACATAAAGCCCTTATTCAACCAGAGAATTTAACAGTTTTAAAATTGATCCTATTTAGAGGCAGTATACAGCTCAGGCTCTAGAGTCAAGATTCTTGTGTTCAGATCATGGTTGTGTATTTCCCTAACTGTGTGATATGGAGCAAGTTACTTAGGTCTCCAAATTTCATTTTTGTCTTATGTTAAAAAAAAAAATTGTGGCTATTAAGTAATTGAACATAAATAAAGTACTTGGAATTGGACCTCTGATAGTAAGCACTGAATATTAGCTATATTTTTGATGGTGAATTGTCAATATTTGTAGATACTGATAGAATTTATTACTTGAGAGAAATATTTTTAAAGCTTTTAAAGCAATAGTAAAATATTTATGCATTCTTTTATGATATATTTATCAAATATTTTGTATCTGCTAGACAGGGCTAGCTCCTGGAGGTTTAGCAATGAACCAGAGACGTATGGCTCTTGTCCTCATCAAGCGTATAGTCTGAAAAGGGAGACATACATTAAGTAATTGCAATAAAGACATGTACTATGAGTGGAGAAGTTTAAGTACAAGGTATTAGGGGACAATACAAGGAGAGCTAATTCCGATCCGTGTGTTATAGCATTTTTGAAGAGGGCTGAGCATTGAATATGGAGAATGTTAGAATTTTCCAGAACTGTGCAGTTGTGTGAGTTTCAACTGTTGGCTCTAGATTAAGACTGCCTACTTTAAGCCTGGTTCAACCATAAGCAAACTGCTTTCCTGTAGTTACGTTTTTTAACCGCTTGGTGCCTGACTCAGTTTCTTCATTTGCAAAGTGGAAATAATAGCATTACCTACCTCAGAAGCTTGTTCTGAGGATTAAAAGAAATGATTCATTGACAACTCAGAGCTGTTAATTTGCATTGTAAGTACCCAATAAATATTAGCTATTTTATTATAGGGTTCAGTTTATACAAAGCCCTAATAATACCAGGGTAACTAACTGAAGGACCTAAAGTGCTTTAATTTATTTCTTAAATGTCACTGTGCCATGATCCTTTGTTGCAAATTTCGTTCTCCTTTCATTCTCCTACCCCTAAAAATGATTACAGCTTTCTTTTGTAGGTGTACATGAGTCTAATCTTCAAAACTTGTCAGCATATCAAGCTGCACGTATTTATATTTTGCCTTGGTGTGTTAATAAAAATGGCATTTTTGTGAGAGCAAAAAATATCCTAGTCAAATTGCCGTAGTCAGGTAAATTTTAAATGGAGTCGAATGAATTAAAAATGAAGCATTCTATCAGTGTTCTTGGAGAGTTTATGGAACAAAGTCTGCTTTACTAATGTGAACAACTTAGCCATTTTCCCTGCACGTTGCCCTCCTCCCCACATGACTCAGTAACATAGTTACATTTATTGGTTGTTTACTTACTTCTAATGCTCTTCATTCCACTAAGGTTTGTGAGGGGTGAGAAAGGGAGCTTCAGAAGTCATGGTCTGAATTGAAAAGAGACCTTGTGTGGTCAGAATGAGGATGAGTAGAGAAATTGTAGGGAAGTTTTAGTTTTGAACAGCCTGCTGATCATTCCTTTTTATTGAATGGAAACACTAAAGAATGATTTAATTTGATGAAACTGCTGTTATTATCCTGCTCATTGATGGAGTCTGATAAACTTCAATGTTTGTTTTTTCTTTTTTTCTAACTGCAGAATTTCTAAATATAACATTTTCTGTTGATTCAATACAAGCTGTCATGGTAGAGCTCAAAAAAATAGGAGTTTAAAAATTGGTTTTCTAAAGATATTAGATATCTGCAGGTGAAAACATGTATGTTCATAAAAATAAAAATTATTATACAAGTATAAATTATATACTTATACTAAGATACACTATTTAATTATATTCTCTGTTGTGGCCTTACTTATGACCAATAGTATTTTTTTGTGTGTTTATAAAAATTGTTTGTTTTCTTTCACTGTGGTTCTTAATTTCACTTTTTCTTTATTGGATATTTTTGTTAAATGCTCAGATAAAGGCTAGGTCCAGGATGTGTGAATTTTGACTCATAATTTGAAGACCTCTTAATATAATTGGCTATCCAATATTATTCATTACACAATATATGATTGAAATATTTTATTTTATTTTATTAAGGGAAAAAAGATAAAAATAAAGGAACAACATTACCTTTTTAACTGTTTCTCAAGTGATGGTTTTGCTTTTGATTTTTCTTTTTCATTTATATCATAGTCTAATATATAACTGCTTATTTCCATATATAACATAGTTTCATGAGATTTTATATAAGATTTTATATGTTTGTTGATTTAAAAAATTTTAATGTAAGTATTCCATATTCGGGGAAATGGGCCATTGTTATCTAAGGAGCTTCTCTCTGTAGGATAACAGCAAATTCTCTGCTGATTGTTTCACTTGTTTCTATATTTGAAATACTACTTCATTTTTAATGTTGAGCTTTTTTTTTAATTTTGTTTTTGGAAGACATTTTTAAATAATATTACTGGAAAAGGCAATTAATTTACTATATTTCAATCATTTGGATATTATTTTTTATAATTAGATGTATTTGCAAAATTTTACTAATTGATTATGAATAAACATTCTAAACATAGGAGTAGTGGATAATATAAATTAAACACCTCTATAATAGACACTTTTTGCCCGGTTCCTGATTTAAGGGTCCAAATTTGATTTGCATTAGCTGTTGCTTGCCACTTTTATTAGCTAAAGAGCTGGATTTTTAAAGATCATTGCCCGAAAGGACAGCGCACAACTTTTTAAAATTAAAGTCAGGCCAAACGAAATGCTTGTCTCTCCTCCTCTACTACCAGAGATCAGCCAACATTAATTTTCTTACTTTAATAAATGATGATTTTGCATATGGAATGAATACTTAAAAATCAAGAAAAAGTGTCTAAATTATTTTTATAATAAGTTTATATTTCTATACTTTACCTAATTTGACTTAGAGATAAATAAAACACATAAGAGAATTTTTTTTAAAGGTTTAGAAATTTAGATGTTTTTTTAAGGATATTAAAGGTGAAAAGTTTTATATGTCTTTCCAATGTCAGTTTGTTGGGCTTTAATATTAAAGAGTTCTATTTCAGTTAAAGTGTGACTTGTCTATTCCCATAAATTCCTTGGCCACATGTAAGTACTCAGCTCCATTAAGGCCAGGAAGAATATCCACATCTCTTCTTCCAAAGGGCCTTCTACTAATAGATATTGAATCTCTGAGATTTCAGATTTCTTGTCTGTGTGGTCTCATAGCAGGTCTTGTGTTTTTCCTTGTACCTGGCCCTACGCAGATTTCTTGGACTTTACTCTGTATTTTGGGAGACTGATTTGGCTTTTTTTGGGTTTTGTTTCCTGTTTCTCCTGGGAGTCAAGCTACAATCCAGTATCCTTCCTCATTTGCCCAACGGATTTTCACTGGGGAGCTCCATGACTGTTAGATACCCTGGTTCCATCCTGTCCCTCTGCTCTTTGATGCTCCTGTTACTTTGGAGTGTATTTCACAGCCATCAAATCGACTCTAACTTTCTTGGGTTCTGGGAAATGTAACACCCTTTCGGAGACAAATAAATTTCAAGGTGAGCTTCTTTGTGAGTTTGTGAAGATCTCTCTGTTTTGTAGGACATCTGATATCACACACTAAAAGATGTAAACAGTGTTTTTACTTATGACCTATAAAGTATAAGTCACTTATAGCCAACTACTTATAGTTCTTGAAGACCCAGCAAAATCAAAAGAAGTACTATTTTGCATTTTTATTGAAGATGGATTGTTACATCAGATTTTTTTTTCATTAAACAATGATGGGAAGCGATTTGTAGGTATTATATAGCCTGTGAGAAAACAGGAAAATTAAAACAACTATTTGTAGTGGTTATCATCATTTTAATAAGGTGGAGTACTACCACTAATTATGGAAAGTATGCTGTCTCAGATCTTGGGTCTTGTAACCCTACTTGTATGTATATATGTGTATACACTTATAAAATAAGAATGAAAGACAGCAAGAGAAAAAGTGAGAATGAAAAAGAGATGAAGCAGGGGAAAAAGAGAGAGAAAGATGCCAACTTAGAGACAAATAGAGAAAGTGATGAAAAATGGGAGGGAATACTTTTAGTAAAATACTATAAATTCTTCACAGAAGTGATATGCATCCAGTGGAAAGGATAACCCTAATTTCTCTCAAGCTGAGAAGTTATCATAGAATCAAGAGCCTCTCCAAAGAGGTTATGCAGCTTATTTCAGGTGCATTTGAATAGTTTCTCTGATGGTTAAGGGCAGTGAAAAGGGCCTTTGCTAATTTATAAGACTTTTTAATAAAGTTGATAAGTGTAATCCAGACTACCATTCTTTTGGAAAAACAGAAGAAGTAATGTCCATTTTTTAAACCAGGTTGTTAAACTAATTGTGATTTTTAAAAAATTTTGTTTTTATTCGTATTAGCTAGATTATTTTTATTTTTTTATTTTATTTATTTATTTATGTATTTTTTTTGTACTGAAGATAATAGACAAGTGTCATAGGATCCTTTCTGGTATGCAACACAAAGTTCTTTATCCTATTTACTAATGCTTATCTATATAAGTCTTCTTGAAAGTAGCCTTCTTGGCATCTCTCTTCTGAGGTTGGCGAATCTTCCAGTTCAACTTTTGGAGAATCATGCTTCTGACAAGCAGAACTCATAGCAACCTTACCACATGTGCTTTTTGATGTTATTTTAAAAAACCACTCAAATTTATTATCAAAATGATGCTTCTTTTGGCAGGACAGATATGGATTATGTAATGCTTTAATCAAAGAAACAAAGTGCTATAGACAAAAAAAACATATAATTTTGAAGATACTAAACATAATTCATAAATTAAGTAGTCCTCAGTGAAACATTGGTTGAAAGCAGATTAAACCTGTGAATTTAGAATTTTTTCTATCTTTATGTTAACTTTCCCATTACCATGTAGATAATTTCTTGTCTGAAAGACAGTTTACTTTTTTTTCTGTCCTCCTTGTATATGTATTACAGGCTCTGACAAGTCCTAATGTAAAAAAAAAAATAAAAATAACATTGTTTAATACAGCTTTCTCCAAATTTATTTAATGAAAGAAGCTTTTTTTTTTTTTTTACAACACCCATTTACTTCTTAGAAGTTGTACCACTGAATACAAGAGAAAGTGAGGGCAATCAATACCCTCCCCGATTTAACAAAATCCAATAATATAAAAATTTCATAGTAAAAAAAATATGAGTTAGTATTAATTAAAATATCAGGTCATTCTGATGTCTTGGAAATATCACATTGATTATGGATTTAGCAAACTCTGGCATTGTGCTTACCCTCACTCTGTTGTTATCCTCACCAGTACCCGTAGAGCTAATATGTGGCAGCTATAACCAGTACTGGCTCTATTGGCGTTGATAGCCAAAATGCATTCTAATTGGTTGGTGCCATGCTATACTCCCTAGGAAGATATTTTAATTATCATCTTTAACCTCAGGTTGTTGTGAGATTAAATGAAATAAAATATTATATGTAATATTGTCAGAGCAACATATACAAGTATAACATTTGCCAGGTTCTTTCCAAGATGCATGTAGAAAAGTTGAGATAAACAAATATGTTTTATATCACTTTTTAAAAATATTTTTGGACGGAAAACAGATTTATTTTGGTAAGATCATTTATGGCATTGAATGTTCACCTTGAAAAAGTATTATGTTTATAGATCTCTCAAAATTTAAAAAAATTGTAATTATTTTCCTATGTATAGATTACTAGTCACAATTTATGTTTTATTCATCTTCATATTTAACTGGATTTTGAGATGGATTTTTCAAAGGAAAATATTACTTCTGGCACCTGTCATTAAATTACCAATTATATCATGAAACTGCTTGTGAAGTTTTTCTTGTTATATAAGAGAAGACTATTAAAGATGATGTCAGGGACCAACTATGAAGCACTTTGAATATTAAGGAGATGTTGAAAATCACATTGATGTACCACTTGCTTTCTACTAATATTAAACCTATTCAGTAAATTAATTCAAATATTACACACATAGAATTATCAAAACATTGCATGCATGTTTGATGTGTAAGAGAATTTGTATTGAATTTTACCTATAATAGTGAGCCAAAATATTAATTATGGTTTGTGGCTATATTATGAAAACAATATATAACTAGGATAATCACAAAAATTCAAATTCATGGTAAGATATTTGTGATAATTCATTGGCATAATAAATGGAAAATACATTGGCATAATAAATAGAAAAATGGATTTTCTATTATTTCTTTCATGAGACAAGAATAAAAAATTTAAATTAAAATATATGATTTAACCGTATGAGCTTAACCAAGCTTTTGTTAGGTTGAAAATATAGATCGTGTCGAACTACCAATTATTAGATGTCCTGAAAACAATGGTGATAGTTTAAATATATATATAAAAAAAGTCTCTACTATATTCATTCTGTGAATTACTTGACTCATTTTTTTCAAAGTTTCTTTCCCTCATATTTTACATTTTAGCAAATATTAATTTATCCTTTAAAGATTATATAATGAATGGAAGGTAGGATATTATTAGTTCTGCAAGTTATAGACCTCACAAATATTATAATATTTTTCCATTGTACCTGATTGAAATGTGTATCATTTTTACTCATAACTGAGGAATATCTGGTAGAAAGAGAAAAATACTTTATCTCAGCATTTTTGGTGTTTTCACTAATATTTCATCTTAATTTGTCAAATTATACAAAATTTGTAAATTTAGCTTCAAAAATTTTATTCTACATGTCACCTTCTATAATTTTTGATATTAAAATCTGACTGGGTAGAAAAAGGTTGGAAAGGCTTACCACAATAGTTACACAGGCTTAGGATGTAGTGACTTTATAGCATGTCTAATATGAAAGAAGCAATGATATGACATGCTTCATATGGCTTCTTCTCTGATGTTACATTTATATTGGGTATTTTTTTTAATTTTCCTTTTACCTTCATAAATTTTTAAGATTATTTTTTAAAAAGAAAAACATAACTAAATATTTTATCTTAATTCAATATTCATTGAACAGATACTAACACAAAACCTACATATATCTTTACGACTGCATATATCCTTACAGAATATCATGGGAGCTCAAAGAAGGGAAAAATAAATTGTAACAATGAAGATGAAAGGTTTTATAATGGTGCTGACTTTTGAATTGGGTCCTGGAGGTTGTTTAGACTCTTGAACACCTGGCACAGTGTCGAAAGACTGCGCATCAGCCTGAACCAGACTGTATCATCATGCTGAGCTTTGGACATGGCAAGAATCTTGTGTGACCAAAATACAGGGTATAAACACTTAAGTTGGGGACAGACTGTGGAAGGTCCCAAACCCCAGGATTGGCAGTTATGCTGCAGGCAATGGAAAAATACTGAGTTTTGAGCTTGGGGCAAGATTGCATGATGGACTTTATGTAGCTTTTGGTTATGGCACTTCATAATTTAACAATTTCTGATAACTGCGGCATCCTCACACTGCAGTGTTAGGTACATTCAAGGCATTCAAGAGCTGTTCATAAAATAATCAGACCTTTCTCTGACTTTCTGACTATTTTTTCTACCATTTATCTAGTTATTTATCAATTTCCGTCAATACCCTAGCCTTTACCCACTCAGTATCACTCTATACTTCTTTCAACTTTGTGCTTTTTGTGTGTGTGGTTTGTTGTTGTTGTTGTTGTTATTTGTTTGTTTTTGGTATAACCTCACTTTAAGTATCACTTTGGGTGTTTTCTGTTTTCTGAACCCTCCTTTGACTGACTGAGGTAGTCATGTACTCTCTCCATGACTTTCAAAGGCTCTTCTTTCCACCTCTATTTATACTGTCTCTCATAATTGTGCCCCCTCCCTAGATTGTGGTGTCTCTAGATTGTGAGTGTCGGCTAAGATTTATTCATCTTTATTTCTTCACACCAAACACAATATCAACACTCAAGAAATGCTTCTTAAATTGGATTGAATTGTCAATCTATAGATTTAATGGCAGTTTTGTAATATAGGGAATATCTGACACAGGTTACATATGAATATTGTGGAAACCATCATTTATCTTTTATCTATAGGATCTCATTTTCTCTAACAATATCATCTAAAGACTCGTTTGAACTTCAACTACACATATGAAGCTAAATGTAGTAAATCATAAAGAGAAATTTTGTAAGGCACAAGTGACCCATGAATGCAGGTGGATTTCCTGTTCTCTTTGTACTCAGAGAGATAGAGATATTTTTCTTGACACAAAAATCTGGATTTTGTGGGTTGTTGATTCTAAATTTAAAGGGGAAAAAATATAAGCTCTGTGTGTGGGGAGAATTTTAAACCAGTATCTTTTGAAGGATCTTAGTAATATTCTTTTATTCTAAATGATATGTTGATAATCAGTGGCAACATGGCATTAGACATTTTGTTCTTTCTATTTTCTTTCTTTCCTTTTTTCCTTTTTTTAAAATCAGGACTGAACAGCAGGAAGCTTTGCTGGCAACCACCACATTGGGTGGGATTCAGGAGGAGGTATATTAGAAAGGAGTGAAAACAAAGATTGCTTTGGTCTTTTTTTTTTTAAGGAGGGAACACATTCGCTGGTTTATAGTATTATTCTTTTTTGAAAAAAAAAACTGGGGGAGCTGAAGGGGAAATTGTCCGGTGTGTCAACTAGTCCATTTTTCAGCCCTGCAGACTGTAATCATTTCTGCATTCTTTGCTCCTAATGAAATAATTGTTATATTCTGGAAGTTAGTGATTGCCTTTTTGGATAGAATGAAGGAGTTTTACTTTGGAAAAAAATAAATTAGTAATGGAGTGGCGGGGAAGAAAAGACAGAACAGCTTTTCTGTTTTCCGGTTTGGATTCTGCTAGTGGCTTTGCTGCCTTGCCTGCAGTGATGGGTATTGCCAGAACTTGGGGAAAAACAAAGCTAAAATGGCAACATCTCTTAGGAAAATCTGTAAGATTGTAAGAAGCCTGGGTGGTTGTGGGGAGTGTGAGTTGGAGAGCAGATGCCTTTGGTCTGAGTTTCAGTCCTCACAGTCTGTTTGCTTTCTTGCTTTGAAATATTTTTTGTTTCTACCTCCTTGGTTTACAGGGAGCTGGGGAGGCTCGTTTTTGTTGTTGTTTTGAGATGTAAGTTTGCCAACAAGTGAAACAGAAAATAACTGCTGTGACAGACATGTCCCTTAAGACCTTTGCTTCTAAGAGAAACACCTCTGCTTCATGTTTAAAAACAGCGGCCCCAACGTCGGAGTACCAGATTCTTCTTGTCTGCACTGCAGTATGAAAATGTAAAATTGTCTCTTTGGATTTTTAAATTTTTTTAAAGGTCATATCAACTTTGAGGTCTTAGAGCAATAATTTCACTGTTGCCATGATTTGCTTTTTTTTCCCCCTTTTTAATTCTTAGGGCAGACATTGTGCTAGTGCTGAACAGCTGCTTTAAATTCTACTTATGAACGGAAATTTGAGGTTTTTTAAATGCTCTTACTTAATCATGATCAGACCTCCTCTGATTGATGCACTGCTCCTGTTGATTATTTTGTACTTCTTTATTAGGTTTCCTTGGTAGTACAGAGCCTGTTCTAACTTATATTCCCTTTGAAAAGGTATACTAGGTGAATCGTGTACCAGTAATTGTTGAAATAATATAGATGGAAGGATTATTTTATGTATTTGGATAGTCACTCAACAAATATTTCGTGTCAGCCACCATGTTCGCCCAAAGTACATAGAAATAAAGAAAATAAACATGGTTTCTGTCCTCATAAAATTGCCAATCTAAATAGTAGCCCTACCTTGTTATCTATTAAAAATTTGTATATATATTCTTTTCACAAGACATTATAGCCTTTATCAGTATTGTTTATAAACCTTATCTTAATGAACAAGACTTCTTTCATTTTGTTTTGAATCATGCTGTTGCACATATATTTTATAAACTGCTTAGCTTGAGGCCATCAAAGTTACTATGGAAATTTAGGCCCAGGTAAGATTTTTTCAGATTTTGTCCACTAATATACTTCTTTTCTCCCAATGATAGACAATTTTTGGCAGGCACATCTCATATGGGCAGATCCGTGGATCAGACCAGAGGGCATTCTTGTTTTCTTTTTGCTCTTTGTGAGAAGGTTCAAGGGAACAATGCCAAGAAGCTTCTACTCCTAACTCATATGTAATCTGCATGAAAGTTATGAATCCTGTAGTCAACTTAGACTTAAATCAAAGTGCGAAATTAGATGGCAAAAGCAGGAATGTCATTGATCCATACTGGGAATTTTATCTATTATTAATCTTAAAGAACTACCTGGCTAGGCTACCAGAATCCGTTGAAGACTAGAAGTTTCTCTCTCAAAATACGTTGAGGGTCATCTCCAAGTGAAATACAAACATTTGGGAATTAGGAAATCGTATTTTAGTTAAATTAAAATTAAACAAACGGCAACTCATCATAAATATGGATTCTTTTCTATTGCTTAGGCAGAATAATTTTTATTATATTAGAAAATTTCTATTTAGAAGCTTATTACAACCAATCTTTTAAAACAATTTTCTTTTCTTTTGGCAGCAAAGATGAGAAAAACTATTTCAGAGAAGAGAATATGACATAAGCGAATAGACATTTTGGCTAAAGTAATTCTGGTTAAATAAATGCTGATATTTGGCAACAAGGCTACAGACAATATATTAGTTTTAAAAGACTAATCATGTGTATCGGATTTTCTGGGACAATTTTAGTGTCAAATATTATAATAAACCATCCGTATCATCCAAAGATTTTAGCATTTTTGGAATCTAAATTATATTTTCCAGACTGTCTTACTCATTCATAAGTGGTACAAACATATTTGCCAGAAGATATGTCAGTTTTTTGCTAGGTTGTATATATAACACACATCATAGAAATCTATAGCCGAAACAATGTGGTAGGTAAAAAAGTGGACTCTGGGTCCGAAGGCTTAGGATTGAATTCTGAGCTGCTACTTACTAACTGTGCAGCTTTGGGAACATCATTTCACTTCTGTCCCTTGGATTCCTTAGCCGTAAATTAGGACAGAAATAGTGACTGCTTGTTGGATTGTAAATACTAGGTCGGTAGGTAGGTTGATAAATAGGTAGGTAGATAATAGAGATATATTTCATTTAGTGTGGTATGTTGGTGCTGAAAAAGTATTAGCCATATTTTATTACCACATTTAAGTGAAAGAACTACAACTAAAGTAACAAGTACTGAAATATTCTGGATCCATCTAAGATCAAATGTTCTATTCACTATTGAATTCACAATAAACCAAAGGTCACAAACTGATGGACTGACTGTGATTTGTTGTTTTCCTTTTATTTTACAGATTTTATTAACATTAAAATTTTGGAGATTTCTCACAAAAATCCAGCTTTTTGTTTTGTCCTCATACTTGGATGTTTTGATCACATTAAGCCAGCAGTCCTACCTGAAAATGGTGAACTCTGAGTGAAGTCACAGCAGCCACTCTAGTCTGGGCATATAGTCTGCAAATTTTCACAGCCTACCTGTCACTGATACCCTAACACAATGCAGGTATTTGAGCAGTTGTATTCTTTACTCATGATATTACTGTCCAGTGCCTTCCAGTCTTTGGATTTTTGTGACTTCCTGCAATTCTGATTTATAGTTGATTTTTTTAAATAATGTTAACTGTTTTAGGCAGATGTTAAAATGTATGATTTAGGGAGCATTGTTTCTCTTTATATATAAGTTCTTGAAGTATATGTGGATAAAACGGTTGAGAGGTATGATCAAATATAGCAGAAGTTTAGTATATAACAAATTCCTCACCTAGAATGCAGTCAGCAGAGAACCAGCCAGATTCATTACCTGAAATGAGTGTTAGGGTAAAATTTTTATTCTTAGTTTTTAGTTGACTCCAAGATGTTGATTACTAGCTTCAGGTATTTCAACTGGAAGTTTACAACTGGGTATCAGTCTTTTTTTGTAGTAGAAGATTACATGACACTTAGAGGGAGGAAACAGAGGGTGTTAAAATTACAAGCCCATGTTACCTCAAAATAGAAATCTCTAGGAACTACATGCTTTGAAATTTAAAAGTCTTTTAGTAAAGAAAAATAATTTTGTATAAAAGACACTAAAATTCATTAAGATATAGAAAAACAGAAATTCAAAGAAATAGTAAAGATACATTGTTTAATAGGGCATAAAACGTGCATATGATATACTCATATGTCTCTTATGTTTATATGAAACTTAACTTACATGCTCATGGATTAAAAAAGAATGAAGAAAGTGTAATCATTTCAAATCTACCATCGGTGTTAGAATATAACTAATATAACCTATTAACAATTTTTGTAGTATAATTTTTTTAAAATGAAGGAAAGTATACTGTATAATTTATAAAATATTCACATTATCAGTTACTGTATCATAAGAAATTATCCGTAATTATATAGTATATGTCCAATTGATCAATTCTCATGAAATTTCTTATTTGTACTTTTACAATTTCCATTTTCCAACATCATCATACACCTATTAAATTCCGTTGTTCTTCGTATTACATACCATAATAGAAATATTAGCATATCATACTCATTCTTTCTAAGAAAAATAAAATGCTGAGGCATTGGAAGGAACCATAAAAGTCAACTTGTTCAGCCTTTTAAAGGTATGCATGAATCCTCCCAATAGTATTTTTGATATGTGATTTATCTTCTGTTTGGGTTCATACAATGTTGTGGCACTCATTATCTCATGAGATAAGCAATTCCATTTTTGGTTGACTTTGACAGTTAGAAGGTTCTTGTTAACACTGAGCCTAAATGTACCTTCTCTTAACTTCTGCTTTTAACTCTTTTTTTCTCTCATCACGATTAGTATATATTTGGTATAGTACATAGAATTATAATTATGTTTCTAAGCTAACTCCCACAAAATTGGGCACCCAGGCAGACTTTCAATAAATATTAAATGAATGAATGAGTAGTTCTGATATTGTCCTCTAGAACCACCAAAAATAAATACAAAATACACTTCTGCCAAAGCAGAAGTTTCCCTTTGAATAATTTTCTCTGAGGTATATAGTGAGTTGTGTGTAATGTATATAGCACAAAAAAAGTTAATACATAATATTGTAGAAGTTTATACTTTTTTAGATATTTAAAAATCCCTGATAGAAATTCCAGAGGTAGAAATTGCCACACAAGTTCACAAAGATGTTTAAGATCTGACCTTTAGTGGAGGCCCTGAGATTGATGCCTATGTTAACAATGAAGTGGGAATTTAACAATGCATTCTTTGATAATGCTCTGTGGATTTCCAAAAATCAGGACGGCTATATTGATTATTTATTATAAAACATATTTCACCCAGTGTTTGCAATTAAAACAATATTGCTAACATTGAAGTTCGACAGACAATATCATTTAAATGTATTCATTTCTCTCAGATTGTAGTTCTTTACTGTTTCTTACGTTTGTCCACAGTACCTCCAAAATATGAATGAAGGTTTACATTTCTTGACAGTACCGTGACAGTAATGCTTATTAATTCCGAATAGTTTCTAAATACTCCATGAGCTGAGGGGATATAGTCCATATGGCGAGTAATTGGTAGTGTTTAAACTATCTTGACATCACTCCGTTTTGAAGTAGCTATTATTTCAGTCTGCTTTTTGGTGACAGTCAGAAGATATCTACCTGCAACTGCACATTTTAGATTGATTTTCTTTTGCCAAATGATGACAGCACATTCTAATTCAACTGGTTTTCTCTTAGAATGTTTGTAGTTATATTCCTTTGTTTTAAAACATTTTATTAGAAGTACAGAATATTTTTAGGTGAACTACATGGTCATTTTGGGAATGAGTATGGCTAAAATTATTGATAATTTATAGGGAAAGAGCAGTGTTAATCAACTGTTCCAGTAACTAATTAGCTACAGAGAGTGAAAAGGAAATTCTTAGTAGTTTTTTTTTTTCTTTCAGTCTTTTGTGATAGCTTGATTTTCCTGGTCAAAATTGTCGTTTTAGGATTTAGCCTCATGGTCCTTAGATGGGCATAGACAATGCACAATGCTGGGTATCAACTCTGAGTTTCTTACGATTCTAGTGTAGCTATTTGTCAGTCACACAATGAGCATGTGTTCCACATTTATTCTTTACAATGGAAACCCATTTATTTGTCTGGAAGTCTTACATCCTATACATAGAATGGAGGAATTGTTTATGTGAATAGCAATTTCTAATGAAACTTTTATAATGACTGAATATTATAATACCATGTACTATTTTCCTTTATTCTAAGGAGATTCACCTTACTCTCAAGAAGAGGGTAGATAGAACCATTTTATATAAGTTGTTCGGAAATGAATGTCATACAGCAAAAACTATGCTCTGAACTCCTAGCATTGGAATGAGGTTTTGGTACATTGGTAGTAAGAAGACTGCTAGCATACCTCTCGGTGTCACTCAAGAGTGATTTATTTTAACTTAGTTTGAAACTAAAATTATTTGAAGGCCGAACATGCTGCAGTGCCAGATAGTAGAACTTGATTACTTACTTTTCCAGCAAAATTCAGAAATTTTAGCCTTGCACAGTGAATTCTAAATCTTATTTTTTTATTCAAAAAAATTTTGGCTGTATAGAAATATTAAAATAACTCTTGGCTCTTTTCATAGGTCCAAATATATTAAACACAGATGGCTTCTCATAGCTATTTTAGATTGTGTCATACCCTCACCTTAACTATGCTTTACAACTGAGTGGCTTAAATTAGATTCAATTCAGTTCAATTCAGTTCAATTCAATTCAATTCCAAATCACAACATTAATAATAAATAGTATTTATTGGTACATATAAAGTGTTTGGTATAATACTAAATGCTTTTATATGCACTTATTTACTTTAAAATGTATAAGTAATATATACTACAGTAAAGAAACAAACTCAGAGAAGTTAAGTAACATTGTCAAGGTCACAGAGCTAGGAAATAGCATAACTAAGACTCAGTCCAGATTTACTTAATCAAAGCTCATGCTCTTAAATATTACCCTCATGCCTCCATTTTGGTTTACTATACCCTTTGAGAAATCCAGAATTAGATTGAAAAATTAATAATATTGTTTGTGACTCAAACAATTATAATTCAAAATGAGTAACTCACAAAGTAACTCATGAAGTTCAAAATCCAAATTGAGTACCCCACTTTGATCTTGGTTAAAAAGTTTCTTCTGGAATAAAAAGCCTATTAGATAGATGGGTTTCAGTATTAGTGATAAAGACCAGAATGTGAGATTTTGTATTTAAATCTAGAATTTTCAATTAGTACTTACCGTGGTGCAAAAGTTGGGCAAAATTTGTGCAAATATAAAAACTAAATGAAAACTACTAGCACAGATTTGAAACAACAGTTCTTTAATTAGTAATAATAATAGTAATTAATTTTTAAACTACCTAGGTCCTTGGGAATTATTAAGCTCCCATACTTTACTCCTTTTATGCACAGAATTTTAGTTTAGTTATCATTGTTATTATCTAAATGTCTATGACTCTTCCTTATAATTTATTTCTTTGTTCTTCACCATGATAGATTCTAAATTATTGTCACAGAAATAAAAATTAACGCACTTCTAGATATACCTCAAGGAAATCATGAGTTCTAATTGGTTTGAAGTCACTTGTCCAGGCAAATCAATGTTTATTTAACTAGGCCTGTATTGATATGACCTAAATCAATTCATACTATTAAAGCATCTTCAAATACATTATGAAATATTAATAATTGAGGT
This sequence comes from Eonycteris spelaea, assembly GCA_003508835.1. NCBI lineage: Eukaryota > Metazoa > Chordata > Mammalia > Chiroptera > Pteropodidae > Eonycteris > Eonycteris spelaea. The sequence goes on from PUFA01000053.1 coordinate 3,039,413, forward strand.
CCATGTTCTACTTTTATAATGGTGCAAATGTATTTATAAACAAACTACTAGGAAAAATAATTTAAAAAACACAGTCAGCTTACACATTCTATTTCCCTTCTATAATTTTTTTAATGCTTGATTATAAGGCTAGCACCAACAATAGTTAATTTCATAGGAATTAATTAATCTTGAACTCTGAAAATAGAAGAAATACAAATTCACAGTTGATGATAATTATTTTGGAGGTTATTTCACAAATTATTTCCAAAGGTTGTAATCCTTTAGAAGTTTCCTCTGATAAACTGTAGGATAAGTTACCTTCCCAAAGCTTTACCTATATTAACAAGATTGAAATGTTGGGTCACACTGCTTCAGATGGAACTATTATGGCAGTACAATAACACATATTATCTTTTCTAAGCATGTAAGTGAAGAAATTAGTAAAAACTGAAGTAAAAATTCTAACCTATCCCTGGGAACATATCATGGAAGAGCAGGATATCATCTGTCCTATGTGTGCGTTAGGAATGAGCTGTGATTCTGTATGGTGTATGCTTCTAGAACAATCATTAAATATTTGCTTATGATGGTTCCCCAAAAAGGTGATGTTGCAAAGAGAGTGCTAAAAAAAGAACCTAATGGAAAATAAATTAGAAAAAAAAAAAGAACATTGACTTAATGTTCTAATAACAATGTTCAATAAAAGCTTGCATTCAAATAAAGCAACAGAAATGATAAATATATATCTAATTCTTTGGAGAAAAATTATTTTAGAGCATATATTTAAGTTCCTTTATAAAAAGATGTTCTGTGATAAACTTATCATAATATTTATGTTTGGTGAAGCTCTAAATTCCAGTTCACCCACTTCTAACTGTGAGACTTCTGTCCACTATGTAATCACTCTGTGTCTGTCTCTATAGGTAAAATGGAGGTAATAATGTTTTAAAAAATTGCTTTATCAAGATATAATTTGCATACCATAAAACTGACCCAGTTAGTGTATAATCCCATGAGTTTTAGTATATTCACAGAGTTGTGTAACTGTCACAATTTAATTTTAGAATATTTTTCATAGCTCTAGAAACTATCTTCTACCCATCATCAGTTGCTCTCCATTTTCCTTCTTCCCCACCAAACCCTCATCCTAGGCAACCACTAATCTGCTTTCTCTATACATAGATTTGCTTATTCTTGACATTTCATATAGATGGAATCATAAAATATGTGCCTTTTCTGAATGGCTTCTTTCTTAGCATAAGGTTTTCAAGGTTCATTCATGTTATAGCCTATATCCGTACCTCATTCTTTTTTATTACAGAATAATATTTCATTGTCTGGATATGCCATATTTTGTTTGTCCATTCACCATTTGGTAGATATTTAGATTATTTCCACTTTCTTGACTATTGTGAGTAATATTGCTGTGCACTTTTTGTACAAGATTTTGCATGGACATATGTTTTCCTTTCTCTCAGGACATACCTGAGAGGGGAATTGCTGGGTCATATGGTTATTCTCTGTTTAACTTTTTAGAAACTGTCAAAATTTTCCTAAGTGGTCACACTATTTTACCTTTCTATCAGTAATCTATGATAGTTCCTTTGTCTCCACATCAACTGAAACACTTGTTCTTGTCTTTTTTTTTTTTTCCATCTTAGTGGATGAGGAGTGATATTGAATTGTGATTTTGGCTTCCATTCCACTAATGACTAATCTTGCTAAGTATCATGTAATCTTATGGTTATTTGTATGTCTTCTTTGAAGGACTGTCTATTCAGGTCCTTTGCCCAGTTTTAAAATGGATATTTGCCTTTTATAATAGTTGTAAAATAGTTCTATATATATTTAGATATAAACACGAGTGGTTGGAATTCTTTATATCTTCTGGATATGAATCCCTTATTAGATATATGACTTGCAAGTTTTTCCTCCCATTCTTTGGGTTGTCTTTTCACTTTCTTTATACTATCATGCCCAGCACAAAGTTTTTAAATTCGAGGAAGTCGAATTTATCTATTTTTTCTTTTGTTGCTTGTGTTTTGATATCAATTCTAGAAACCAATGCCTAACTCAAGGTCATGAAGATTTACTGCTATGTTTTCTTCTAAGAGGTTTGTGATTTTAGCTCTCACTCTTAAGTCTAAATTCCTGTAGAGAGTTGTTATGATGACCAAAAAAAAAAACATGTAAAACATCGAGCACAGGTACTAGCGTGTATCAGTATACAAATATTGAGAGTTGTTCATACATCTCTGAAATCAAAGTGAATAAATTTGTCCTGGGAAATATCTTTAAGTCCCTCTCATAATGTTATTGTTCTTTCTACTTTTGAAAGAGATAGAAATAACAAGAGTCGCCGAGAATTTTAAAGAAATATTTCCATAGAGATTTGAATCATTATAGGTATTTATCAATAAGCATTTAAAATAACAAGAATGGAAAGAGATGGAAGAAAAGAGATAAATAGCAAGTTTGAGCAGATTTAAGATTCTGCTACTCATTTATGCAAATGTTTATAAGTATGAAAACATGTTACAATATATTCCAAATTTTCTCATTAGAAACTGTATTGAGTAAATTTGATTTATACTTAAAATAATCATTTAAATTATTATTAATTTTCTTAAGATGTCACAGAATTATGCTATGTTTATTCTTTGGTTTTCTTTTTTATATTAATATTATGGGGGGTTTATGAATGTTGAATAAATTATCCACAAATATTCTGGATAATTTACTAGTACATTAAGGAAAGGATGGTTGGAAGTTCATGATGGCAAGGAAGCAAGTTTTTACACATTGCTCCCCTTTGCAATAGAGTATATAATTTTTTATATGTATTTTACTTTCTTTTGTATGATGATTTGAATATAACATTGGCTGCTATGATTTGTGATACACTTTGATCTGCTCAGCTTGTTTCATAAGAACCAAATATTTATTAGAAGGGAATAAATTATTCAATTATTTTGAAAGTACACTACCACGTGAAGCCAATTGGACTGTGAGTAGCTATTGTTCTTGTATCTATACCAGCCAAGGATACGGATAAGATAAACTCTGAAAGCAACATAGTTTACGCTAAAAACTTGTGTTTTGTATTATAAATATACACTTCGTGTTGAATAGAAAAGTATACAGATTGGCGAAGGAATCACATTTACCTCCTCTTAAAAAGGATAATCCCTTTAGGTCGCTGACAGGACAGCTTGAAGAATTCTTACACTGCAGCTGCAGCAGTCTTTGGATAAATAGAGGCTTTACTGACACGCGAATATTTGTCCCAACCTCAAAGGACACCCTGAAATAGAACTTTACAGATGATGCAGCTCTCTCCACATAGAGTCTGGTGGCTCCTGCCTAGGGATTTCCTTGGGCATCTAATATGTTTTGCTGACACTAATGCAGTTTCGGCATCTCTCTTTGAGTGGGATTTGGCTTCAGTCCTTCATAAATAATGTCAACCTAGTATGTAAGAATGACAAATGTGAAAATAGGAAATGCATATTGAAATCTCTGGAAAATCATCCCCATGGTTTGATGTTCTCGGACACATGAGAGATAGGTTTTGAAAGGATTAATTAGCTCAGTCTAAACTTTTCTTCAAACCTCAGAACCATATCTAACAGTTGCTGCACACTGAGTATGCACATAGCCAACTCCCTTCGAAATTCACATTCTATGGGAAACACATTGTTTAAAATGTAAGACACATACCCTTGATTCCAGCACTCAGTCTACCTCAATTATACATGCTTTACTATCTTTTAAAGGAATGTGTCATTTTCTCTAGTCCTCAGTAGAAATAACTATCTCACAATCTAAAGCTATTGATAATATTTTGGTAAAAAGAAATCCAAAGCAAGTTTCTGTAGACATTAAAAATATTTTTAGGGAACTATGTGTGGATGGTTTAATGGAGAGGAAACCAATATATTAAGAAATATTTAAATGATCATGCCATCAGTAGAAAAACAAAAACAGAAAACAAAACAAAATTTTTAAAAAAAGCAAAAAACAAAACAAAAGTTGAGGGAAAGGGAGGTAGGGGAGCACTCTGTACCCTTTGGAATACAAAGGTCTTTCAGTTGTGGGGGATCGTAATGGGGGTGTTTGGGTAGTGGAAAAAAAATGTTCTAGCATGTGGTAATGAGGTTTAAAAAAAAAAGCAATGGATGATTACTTTTCTCCATCAAGGCTCCTTTATCCTCATAAGCTCAGACAGTGGTCAGCGTGTTAGACACCCCTCCCTGTTTTATCCATCCCTTAACTATGTTCTTTGACAGGACTGGTTTATACAGCTGGGCCTTTGTTACGCTTCGGGAGAAATACTGCAGAACATCAGAAACTGTGGCAGAGTACCTGTACAACAGTAAATGGTAAACAGTCTGTTGAGTACATGGTTCCACCTTTAAAGTTTTGCCTTTGATTGATTAGTTTTTCTTTTATGGATTTGTAAAGTGAACATCTTTAACATTTTTGGGTTTTATACTGGCAGGTTTCATGGTGATATTGGTAAACTATGTTAATTAGTAAAATTTCTTGTCGGTTATATATTAGTAACAGAATAAGAAAGAACTCAGCTACATTGCTGACTGAAATGTCAGTAAAATTAGACGTTTCTATTGTAGTGATGTAGTATTTTAAAGAACATCTGCATTCTGCATGCTTATCCTTGGAACTGATTAAACAGAGAAAGCAAATAGGAAAATCTGTTTGTTTCAAAAAGTTTATCAACATGACATACTTAAAAATAATTTTAAAAATGGAAATTTGGTAGTGACTTTACTGTCAACCCCATTTGAAATCTAGTATAAACCTTGTACTGGCACCTTTTTCTGTCTTTATACTTGTCATACTTTTATAAGAGTTTGATGATTTTCTTATCTACAGTATATGCCATATCCTTTGAATTTTTATTTCAGGGGCCAGAATCTGGTAGCCTTAAAGTTACAACTGAACAGGTTGTACACATTTAGAGAAAAGAGCTAACATTCCTAGCTCGTCCACAGTGGCAGTATGAACCATACTTTTAAAGGTTTTTTTCTCCCCTAAAAACAACAGGGAATGTGCTAAAACCAGAAAGATTAATGGGGGAAGAAGATAAACAGTTAAGACGTAAAATAAGTTTAGAGGTCAAGCTAGAAAAATAAGAAAGCTTATGGATTTAATTCGTATTCATCCAAGCAAAGAAGCTTTGGCATGAAAGGAACCAATGAAGAGGCTCAGCATTCTTATAACATCAACCATAGCTGCATCCCGCTGTTTTGGAGTTTGGGTTGATAGATGCTCATCGTCTTTGGCACTGCACCCTTACTTTTGGACTTTTCATGATAATAATGGCAATTTCTTCATTTTGCCAGGAAGTTCAGAAAATTTGTCTTTGCCTAGTATGCCTGTCTTTCACATCAGAAGCTGTTGTCCTAGGAAAGATTTGTACACTGTATATATGTTCTTCACTGTCTATTTTGAATATAACATAAATATTTTTTACTTTGTTCATTTTTTCACAGCTGTTGTAGAAACAGACTGTAACCAAGTCTGTATGGGGCATGAAAAGAAAGAGTGAGTCCCCTAAATTGGCCAGACTTTAGTACTGTGTAAACTTTTCCTTGTTGAGGTTATTTGGATTCCAAAGAGGGTAGGGGTCATAATATTTTTCTTCGTTGGACTACTTAGTCATTCTCAGCAAATCTGTCGGTGATGTTCAGTACTCCTTTTAGCTGTGAGCCTCCTTTCTCATTTCAGCTAGGAGGAAAAGAAAGGAAAAAAACCCAGTGTTCTCTAGAGGTTTGCTTTTGAAGGCTTAACTTGCTTGATTTCACAATGACCTTTGAAAACAAAAGAAATTAAAACTAGACTGGTTACTTAATTATTTTTGTCATCATTATTAGATCCTAAATAAATTAAACATGCCACAGATTTTATTTCAAGACATACACCATGCTAAGAATAAGTCACTTATGATTATAGAACAATTTGCTATTTATTTTGGCTTAGCCAGTAATGTGAGAGGGGAGAGGATGAGCAAGGGTGGGGGTGGGCACTTTAAGAGGAGGCTCAGATAAGGAGACAGGGAGAGAAGCTCAAAATAAGTACTTAAGGGTATTATTTTGGAAAATAAAATTTTATATCCTATTTGCAGTTCTGCCAAAGGGACAGTCTCCTGGGAGAGTCAAAATGACAAAGTCATTAAAATAAATGAAATGATATTTTTACAGAGGGGTCAACATCATTAAGCCTAAATAGATATTCTCTTCTACATAAAACTGTTTTTTTGCATGTGCCCCTCACCTGACCAGTGATGTTCAGGAATGAAATCTATCTTCTAGTACCGTGAATATGGTGAAAATGAACTCTTTTTATAAGATATTACAAACATGTTCTCGTATATGTGAACATATGAAGACCTGAATATATCCTCATGATGATAAAATGAAAAAAGTTGACTGGCATTATTTTAGAAAGCAATAATTAAGAGATTAGTACTACTCACTGTAGTAGTAATAATTATGTATTACATTTTCTTTGGCTTTTTTAAAAAAAATTTATGGGTTAACAAATGGAAAGAGTTTGTTTCTACTTCTTTATTTTTTCTTTAAAATACACACAATTTTCAACCAAATCATATGAATTGTATAGTAAATAAAAATTGTTAGCATATGATTAGGTTAAATTAAGATGGTGCTATTTGATTCTTAATAGAGATGTTACATAAAAAAGGAATATTAGTGTTCATTAACATATCATTATTAAGTAGTGGTCTTTTCTGTCTTCCTCCTTCTATCGTCCTCCTCTTCCCTTCCCTTCTTCTCCTTCTCCTTCTCCTTCTCCTTCTCCTTCTCCCTCTTCTCTCTCTCTCTCTCTCTCTCTCTCTCTCTCTCTCTCTCTCTCTCTCTCTCTCTCACACACACACACACACACACACAGGGTTGCACGTATATACAAGACACAGATACTCTCGAACTTCCTAAAAGGTTCATTTAAGGATAGAAGAATAGAAATTGAATTAATTCCCATTTCACTAGCAATTGTTCTGATAGAGTGCTGAAAAGATTGTCTATTTTCAGGGATTCTATAGACAGTTTTTAAAGATACCTTTTTAGAGATCTTGAGAATAGATATGGATTTCCTACTATTCTATCCAGTGTTCGATAACCTGAAATTTATACACGTGGCAACCATGTGTCTCAGAAAAATCCGAAAGGCTGTTGATATTTTTCCTTTATTTCTTTAACTCAGAAGACAAAATTACTTGTTAAACAATTTGTGCCAAACTTTGGTTCAGAAAAAATGGTACTCATATTAAATGCAGGGTTTTGTTGTTGTTGTTGTTTTTTTCTTATTAATAAGAGTTGTACAGCATGTACTGGAAGAGATAGTTTTTGCTATTCCCTTTTTTTTTTTTCTCCAATTTTCTTTCTGTCCCAGGAATGGCGTATGTGGCTACTCAGTGCTCAGCTTTCAGACATACAAGGAGCTGAGCATCTGGGGAAACTCAGGAGGTGAGCACTTTCACGCTGACTCAGTGACCAGCCGTATGACTCCAGTCTGGCGCTGTCACGCCTGGTTATGGAAAGGCAAGAACAATGCCTCCCTTGAGAAGGGGAAAAAAAGTCTAGTGCAGTCACAATTTTGATGTAAAATTTAAATCATCCCTCCACATCCTGTGGACTTAGAGCTGTCAGAAATGCAAAACCCATGCTCAAATGGAAAAAGTTTTTTATTTCCTTTAAAAGTATACCCTCTCTAACTATAATTACAACTTTTAGAACCACAAATCTTAATGCTAGATTATTCAAAGTAATTTATAAATAATCACAACAAAAGGACTTTGATAATTTTAACCTGTAGATTGCTGAAGGGTAAATGTTCTTTTTCTGTTTGTTTCTGATTAATGACAAAAACATAACAATACATGAATTAAATAATTCACAAAAAATTCATACTGATTTGAATTTTTTTCTTCTAAATTCATGTATTTAATCATTTATCTACAACTTAAAAGAAATTTATCCTCTACATTTAAAGATCTTAATCATTTCTATTATATTTTCTTCAAGTGGATTTGGTTGAAATTTAGTGTATTTGATAATTAAAAAGATTCCGTGGTCAAATGTTTAATATTCAAGTTAGGTGTTTTAAGATAAGGAAATACAAGTTTAACAACTATTAAATGAGTCAAATATAGTTGGGTTTCTTTTTTTAAGTAGAAGGTGCTTATTGCCATATTTTTATGTTGTAAATCAGGAGAAAAGTTTTGATATTTTTTTTAAATCTAGAGTTCTGTAAAAATGTTTAGTAGCTCTTCTTTTTATGAAAGTGGCTTTGTATTTATGAGTCAGAAAAGTTTCCCTAACCTATTTTCTTTCTGCTTGTTAGACTCATAATGAACTCTGTCTTTTCTAAGTATTAGAATACTGTAGAATGATTGCAGTTGATTTAAATTTAATAATCATTTTACCTTTTTATTCATCAGGAATACTATTGTTTTAGGCACTTAGTGTGGATTAATTTTAAAGCAGTACAATAAAACATAAAGATGAGGATTTTTAGCTGGCAGATATATTTGTTTAGGTGAGTTTGGGCTCTAGAGCCCAGCTATTAGGTTACTCATAATAAAGCAATCTTCTTATTTAGAAACGTTTTTTGGCGTCTTCATTCAATAACATATGTTCTTAATTTGGGAGTAAATTTTTAGTGATTTACAATTAGTGAGACAGTAAGAGAAGAAAGCAGAAAAGGAATCAAATTTTGAATTCTGAATCACTGTAATTTTGCTACCATAAACTATTCATAAATACTTACCTTTGGTACTTGTCTCCCTTGCCTAGAAAATAAAATCAAATGGACATTATAAGTTAATTTTATTGTAATTTCAGGTACCATTAATTCAAACCTTCTGAAATGCCCTGTATCCAACTAAAAAGAGGCACTCATTTCTTTCAGGTACTCACAAGAATTAAGTTCTTTTCTAATTCTTTACTTATCTCTCTTTAAACTTTGTTGTTGTTTTCCTTTTCAATTCCCACACCTTCCTTGGAGAACCCTGTATCTTCTTGTTTTCTCCTCTTCTTATCCTCCCGTCCTTCTTTGACTCTTTGGTGGTTTGGACAAGGCTGGGAAAGCTTTTAGATAAGAACAGAGATGCTAGCAAATAAAAGGGCAAAAAGGTGGTGAATAAGTTAAAAGTGGAGCTGTTATCGGAGAGAAGGAATATTAATGAACTACTTGATTTTAATGCAGAGAACATCTCAGAAACTAAACATATGACAAGGTAAACACAAGGGATAGCCTTGGTAAAGGTCACTTTAAAAGTTCTTGGTGACTACACCATTTTTAATTAACACAATTTTAAATACAGTTTAAACTTTTATAATACTTATTACATTTTTTTCCGCAAATTGAAATTGTATTGTAGAACAAAATAATAAATTTATTCTTAGCTAGCCATAGCTCAAAAATTATTTTTGTATTTAGATTCCAATGTTATGGTAAGTTTTGTTTCTAGATACTAGTAGAAATGAGTTCTACTCTGGTGAAATGTATAGTAAAGCTTACAAAGGAGTCTAGTTATATTTATTATTCTATGTTGTCTGTTTTTATGTTTCTATGAAATCTTTGTTTCTGCTTCCATGTATAATTTATGCCAGGATCTGATGAACTTAAGGATATAATGAATAAGATCACTGTATGTGATAAACAACAAGTAAAGAAGTATAGAGATTGGCATGTTCTTTCTATATCAGCAATTGATGGCAAGGAGGATTTATGGAAAATAGAAGAAAAATTTTAAGACTACATGTTTACCACAAATCAATTTTCTATTTAAAAGCCTTCTGAATATTATATGACAGAGTTGTTTAAAAATATACATGGAATATATTCATAGGGTAAATGCAAGGCTGACTCTAAACATTAGGAAAATAAAGATGTTGAAAACATGTTATAAGGAAAAAGAAAGAACAAACCATAAGATATGAATAATAATTGATAGGGATAATGAAACTGATTTTTTTCTGTAATAAAGTGATATGCTATGTTTGTGTAATTCTATTTATAAATCATGAAGTGTTGGCTGTTTCATTCATTTGAATCAAAACCCATCCATTCATGTTAAATGTCTATGTTGATTTCCCATACTAAACAGGTAACATTCTATTGTAAAAATAGCTCTGATGAACAGTAGAGTTTAATTCCTGATGTATTATTGAATTCTGTACTTGAAACCTATATGCTTTTATTAACGAATTTCACCCCAGTAAATTTAATAAAATAAAAAATAATTTCTAATTTTGCTTACCCTTCTCACATCAACATTAATTACAAAAGGAACCAGACAAGTAAATGTAAATGCCCTGAATAATTAGTCTTATTATTAACAAAACTTGAGTCACATAACTTCTAGAAAAAAGAGTATAATATTCATATAAAAAGGATTGCTAATAATTATTTTATTTTGTAATATCCCATATTTGTTGTTCCCATAAGGAAGTGAATCCTTATGAATATTTTGTCATTTTTAAAACATTTTCTGCAATGCTTAAAATTTAATCTGAGAGTGAATATTAAAAATAGATATTTGGAGAGTAATTAATAGAAGTTTTAAGTTAAATAAAGATAGTCCAAAATTTTAAAAGACACTATTCAGAATGTTCAGTTTTGTAGAATTATTTAGAAAATAATTATACTGTTTCACTTATCACTGTGACTAATCATTATCTTTCTTCTTTGTTCAATCTTTTTTATACATTGGTCTCTCAAGCTTGGATGGGCTGCAAGGTTCAGATTTTACCCCCAACTCTGCTCTATTTTCTTTGTATTTTTCCCTCAGAGTGACAATTCTGTTCTTAACTGCTGTCTGTTACAATGCAAAGACCTAGTAGTGTAACAAAAGGTATTTAATCACTTTATGTCTCAGTTTTTTCTTTTATAAAACAAAAATAATAAAAATACTGATTCAGAGTACTGTGGAAGAAGTCATTGAGAAATAATTACAATTATTGATTAACTCTCTACTTGTGTTTAGAAAATGATACTATTTTAGTTACTTCTACCAAAGTCCTGTATTTTCTGGTTATCTATTTTTTTTAAATCCTACATGTAACAAAGATTTATTTCTAAATGGAATTTCATATTTTTCTCCAAATTGGCCTTTCTAATTTATATATTTCTCTCATAGCAGTATTCTCTAAATTATGTTTCAGTAATCCCTTTGTCTTTGACTTATCTCGCCCACATGTGCCACAACTCTTTTTTCCACTCTCACCCTTCTATCAGTTACTAATTTCTGAAGAAATTTTCTTCCTAAAATATGATTTTGATTACGTTGCTGTGTGGCTCACAAACCCTCACCAGTTCCTTTCTGCTTTCAGTAGCAAATTCCAATTTCGGATTAGCCATTCAAAATTGATAGAGTTTAACCAGAAGCACTATCATCTGGTCCCCAGCTTTCATCCTCAGTTGCATTTGCTCCTTCTAGAATCTACTGCTTTAACCAAACTATTCTACTCACTAATTCATATAACTCTATACATTTCTTTAATTTGCTATTGTCATTTCTTCAGTCTGGAATCTTTTCTTCTTCTTTATATCTATTGACATCTAATCTATCTTTTATTACCCTGTTGAACTCTCGTAATTTTTCGGAAAATCTTCTGATTACTTCAGTAAGATTATCTCTCTATTATAATACTCATAAAAAGTCATTTACCTTAAAATATTCTTTCCAGATTCCTTAATTATGTTGCTATCTAAAAGCACATAGTAGTCTTTTAATATTTTTTCCACTAATGAATGAATGGATGAGTAGATATATTTCTTATATTTTCATCTAAACTGTGTTTCCTTAAGGGTAAATGAGAAGGGTCTTTATATCTAAGTTGCCCATTTCCCCCATTACACAAAGTTAATTTGCCTGGCACAAAATAGACCCTCTTTCAATCATTCATTGATTTATAGAAAAATACACTGAGTGTCAAGTATGTGCTAAGAATTGTGCCTCTGTATGATAATTCTATCTTATTCAACACAGAGGAGTAGGCCACTTAGGGACAAAATACAGAACATTTGGAAAGACCTTTATTATATAGTCATATCTTTAGCATTAATCTTGGGAAATCAAGGTGACTTAGTCAAAAGAACTATACTTAACCAAAATCTTATTAAATTCAAGATAGTCTACATGTCATGGGGAATTTAAGAAATTAAACAATGATATTCTTGCATTCCAATTGCTTGTGTTCTAGTTTTAGGTACTGTATATACTAATAAGAAGAAAAACAAAAGTTAAACTATTGAATAAATGTCACAGGTTATACCGATATTCAATTTTTTCATGTGGGCTGTTACCAAGAATTGAGGTCGGTTGAGATGGGGTGACGTCGCTTCCACTGTGGTGGTAAAGGGTGGCTTGTAGAAGAACTGGAATTTGAGTATGTTCTTTAGAGACATTTATGTTTTGCAATATTTATACAAAACTGCTAACCTTAAAAGAAATAATATGCCAAAAAAAATAACCAGTAGAAGGCACTGCTTCCTAGCACTTATCTCTGAATTAACCAAAGGTTAACATATTCAGAGAAAGAAACTTTGAAAAGAAGCAATTATATTAGGAAAGCAATTCCTATTTGAGTCTTCCATTTTCTGTTTATTCCATATACTAATTCCTTTGACTTTATATATTTTGTAATTTTCCAGAATAATTAGAGAAAGAATATATCCTAAGCAGAGTTAAGTTTAAAGCCGTAAGTAGATGATTCCTCAGCAATAAATCTATTAATAATTAACTAGGTAGCATTTTTTTAAAATTACTTCACTTTAGAGTCTTTTACTTACACATTTTAAAAAGAATATAAGGGTTTTTTTTTACATGTACTTTAAAAAATTAATTAATCAGAGTTTACCTGTCCCATTACATAGAAATTATTTTTTAAAAAGAATACTGTATCACTGAACTTGATTTCCTTTTTCCTAATAGTATTAAGGCATTTTCTAAGCATACTTTCCTGTAAGGCATTGTCTCACAACCATTCATCATTAGAGAATAGTAAGAGATTTCCTGGTTTTAGTAGCTTTCATTTAATAGATATTTATTTAAAGAATACTATTTTCAGAAATGATCCTAAGTACTAGATGAGTAGCTATGAACAAAAATAAAGTCTACCCTCTTGAATCTTATATAATAGTGGGAAAGACAGATCATAAACAAATAATTATAAAATATGCCAAGTGATGATAAATTCTGTGGACAGAACAGAGAATAAGAAGTAATAGAGGAAAGAAATGCTGTTTTAGCAGGAGTAAGCGAGGAAGACTCATTGGGAAATGACGTTGAAACAGAAAAAAATATATATTAGGTGAGGAATAAGCAAGTATACATATCTGGGGCAGAAGTATTTCCAATTGAGGAAATACCAGCTATAAAAAAAGGTATGTTTAAGTAAGTGGTCTATTAGTTTCCTGTTGTAACAAGTTACTGCAAGTTTAGTGGCTTAAACAATACAAATGTATTCACTTAAAATCAAGTTGTTGACAGAGCTCATTCCTTCTGGAGGCTCCAGGGAAGAATCTATTTCCTTGTCTTTTCTAGCTTCTAGAAGCCACCTACATTCTTGAGTTCATGGCCTCATCATGCATTTTCAATAGTATCTTCCAATTTTTTTTTATGATCCTCCTGCCTTCCCCTCTTGTAAGGACATGTATGATTACTTTGGGCCCACCTAGAGTATCCAGAATAATCTCATCTAAAGATCTTTTACTTAATCACATCTGCAAAGTCCCTTTTGCCTTGTAAAGTAACATACTCACAGGCTTCAGGGTTTCCTAACATCTTGTACATCTTGGGTGAGGGGCATTATTCTAAGGCAAACGTTTTGCAAACTTGACTTTGCATTAGAATCACCTAGGAGCTTTAAAATATTCTGATACCTTGTGTGCACTCCAAAACCAATAATATCAGAATGTCAGGCAGTGTGACCCAGGCAGCAGTATTTTTTTAAACCTCTCCATGTAATTCCAATGTGCAGTCAAGATTGGGAACCATTGAGTTAATTTTCTTCTGTAGTCTCACACCCTTTACTCTACACCTAAGTCTGCTACACATGTCTAAATACAACTGAGGACATCCTACTTACAGAGTGATTATAATGCACACTGAGAGCCTTTAGCGAAAAGCAAAGGACTCCAGTAATTGTAAAATCACTTCCACATATGAACTGGAGTAACCTGATTGTACAGATTGCTACAGGGACAAATAAAGGAAACGTGACTCCTTGTAAAAAGCAAGTTGCCCTTAAGATGGAGGCTGTTTCTTATCTATTCGATTCATATAACTCAGCAACTCCAAGAATGTTGTAGACTAGAAATGGGATTTAAACAGAGAGCCTGAATTATATTTTAAATTCCCATTAGATAAATGTCTTGTACATAGTAAGTGGTCAGTAGATTGATGACTTGAAGATTCTCTTTTGCCCTGGAATTAGACATCAGTTCTTTCAAAAAGATTTTCTTGTCTACACAGAACTGAGTTAAAGACGACTATTAAGTCAACACAGCTCTGTAAATTAGTTTCACACTGAATTATATGTCTGCCTCATTTCAGTTTCTTTGAAGTCTGAGTTTTTTTCATTGGTAAGGCTAGTACCTACCACAGGAATGAGAAAAATCATCTCTGAATGAATACATGAGAGCATACCTCAGGTGTCCTTGTACTGTGACACAGCCATGCAGCTTAAACTACAGGAATTGGAACCCTACCCATCCCAGATACACGATGTATAGAAATCTGCAGTGCTTTCCTAATGCTTTTTAAAAATTAATGAGACTTTCCTCTGTCCAAAATGAAACCCTTGGTAGGTGAATGAAATTCACTAGTCTAAAGTTATTGGTAAGTTAGTTATCAATATTTTTAGAAGCAGTATAAATCAAACCAAACATGACTAATGTGACCAATAGATTGATAGCTCCCTACATAATTTATTATGTATTTTACTTTTTTTCTGACTTAGTAGCCTATTATTAACTATAAACATAGTCATTTTTATTGTATTAATTTAAAAAATAAGATATCTTTTATTTCAGCTATATAAAAATACTTGAGTTCATTCTATAAGAACATTCTATAAGTCTCTGAAAATGGAGTTGAAATAAACATGAAATATGTCATATTTTAGGATCAGTCAGTTGCCTTCTGGCACTATGACTCCTTTATGTTCAGTGTTTTAGATCTAATAATTTTTGTTTCATAGAAATATATATATGTGTGTGTGTATGTATGTATATGTGTGTATATACCTCTATATAGAGAAAGAATGTTTATCTATTTATAAAGATAATTTAGATATTGAAATGACTAGAAGTTTTGAGAAGATAATGAAATCTTATCTATCTATCTTATGTCTTCTTTTGGATTTTTAATTTTCATAATTTTTAATAATGATATTAATAAAGTAGAAATCAGCAGAAAAGAAGTCATAGACTTGTGTATTAACTTAGACAAGACCAGCTGATCTAGCTTTCTGCTTTGGTAGCCTGGACACTGACTCTTGCCAATAGCCTGGAGTTTTCAGACAGTAGGAGACTGATTGTACATAAGACTAAGTTAGACACCAGAATGCCAATTGAATAATTCCAGCAAAAATGACAATGGTCACACAGACCATAAATACTATGGTTTGTATAATAAATGCATAATCTTCTTGTAGTCAAGCTACATGTGAAACCAAGAAATAATTAAAAGTCTCTTTACCGATTTATTCTGATAAATCACAAAGACTTGAAATGTTTAAATCTTTTCTGTCGGCTCATTTTCTATGTGGGAATCAGAAGTTTGCTTGGAGATCATGGAAGCAGAACAGTGAGAGTTAAATATCATTACCGGTGAGAGGGATTATGTGTAGTTTAATATAATAGTTTGGTGATAGATATGGTGTTGCCTATGAGACTAAGACTATTCGAATTGTGTTAACAAGACCTTACTTCCTTTCTCCATACTTAGAGTATATTTGAAGTAAACTCTGCCGATGAGATCAAAAATAGTTACAGATACCTTAAAAGTGTTGTCCCAGTCTGCTTCTTCTATAGATGGTCCTTTCATGGAAGCCAGTAACCTTACCTCCTCTTTCTCTGTTCTTCAGCTGATCAAGACCCTTACTATTAAAATTTCTTTTTTTACATTTGCTAGAACATTTGATTGGTTAATTGTCAAATATGACTGGCAATGGATGATTTCTCTGTTGTGAGGCTTTATATTTCATGTTGATTTTACAGTTTAACTCCTAGAAGGCCATCAATCTGCTTTCCTCGTTTTGGAGGGTTTTGTTTGTTTGTTTTCAGGGACTGTGGGCCATACTATAGTTTTAAAGTTTGTAAAACCAACAACAACAACAACAAAACTGTTGTTTATTGAATGTCTACTCTGTGCTAAATGCTCTACAAGTCATTTTTCATATGGTACGCAGTTCATTCTCAAAAAGCATTACAAGTAGATATTGCACCTCACTTTAAAGATGTGCAAAATCGAGATAGATTACAGTAAGTCTCACAACTTGTGAGTAGCAGAATCAGTATTGTAATCCGTGTTTGTCTGTTTCCAAAACTCTTATTTTTTCTACAATGCCATTGTTTCTTAAAAGAATATCTTTAACACTCGAATATTTTTAAAAACTTCTAACACTAAAATAGTATTTCCATCAAAGATTAGAGACATTTCTTTTGGTAATACATTTTTAATTTACAAATCAGTGATATATATGAAGGAAGTGGTGTTGCAGTTAGTTAACACTTTCCTGCCTTCTATCCCACTGGCAAGAATAAGACTGGATAATCCTATAAACACATTTTGTTTGTGGAACAAAACTTACAGCTTTTTCAAGGTCAGGTCAAGCTGTAAATAGAAGAGTTTATTTTTTTATTGAAAACTTAAACTGTATAATTTATGTAAAACTTTTAATGAAAAGGATCTATTGAACTAAAAATATCTGCCACATATTTTTAGCCTCTGATAATATTCTCAATCAGTACATAAGTACAAAAAATGTTTAAATTTTGTTCAGTTATGTTAAGTACACTGTCATATAGGCATTAGCTCATCAAAACAAAACATCTTTATTTGATTGTTGTTTGTTTACTTAGATATCTAAGGAGTAAATATGTCTAAATCTTTCACAGAATTGTTGAAATAAAATTGAAATATTTTTATACTCTCACTTTTTTACTATTTTGCAAATTTGATTTTAGAGCCAAATGCCTACATTGGGTGATTTAGAAAGTGAGGGAAAATTTTCATATGGTCCAGGAATAGCAGTGAGTGTAAAATGCATTCAGTTATTAAGCTTTAAACAAATATCAAACTTTTTGTCATGTGGTCTAAGGTTTACATCTAACCGATATCTCTGTATGTCACAGTAATCTTACTTTTAATAAAATGCAAATTTGTTATAATGCTAATCATTCATTTATTTCATTTGTTTTTTTTTGACAAAATAAATTTTAGTCATTTCTCTTTTTTTTACTGCCAACAGCATTTGCTATTCGTACATATTCTGTCTTCAATAAGGTCCATCAAAGTGTAAAACTAGATGAGTATTTTTCTTTCCTTTAAAATGAAATGGTCTTTCATTATGCAGTATTCTTAGGTGAATTCTCTTGTTTAAGAAGCCAGAATACAAGAGAGTGCTATATTAGTGTATTATTCTCACAACAAACAAGCACTGTTCTGTTGCTACCTGCTTGGCCATTGTTTCTGATTGTGTGTGCTTTGCAGTGGTATTTGGATGGTTTCCTGCTCTCTGCAAGCACAAAAAGGCATTTCTGTTACAATGGCCCCTAACCACACAATGACGGCATTAAGGATTTATGTGGAGGTTTCATTATTTTCTCCTCTTTTGTTCCTTCCAGGATGTCTTCCAAGCGACCAGCCTCTCCGTATGGGGAAGCAGATGGAGAGGTAGCCATGGTGACAAGCAGACAGAAAGTGGAAGAAGAGGAGAGTGACGGGCTCCCAGCCTTTCACCTTCCCTTGCATGTGAGTTTTCCCAACAAGCCTCACTCTGAGGAATTTCAGCCAGTTTCTCTGCTGACGCAAGAGACTTGTGGCCATAGGACTCCCACTTCTCAGCACAATACAATGGTAGGTTTCTCATGGTCTATTGTGCCTACACTCACTTTTTGACCAGTCTAGTCTTCTAATAGTTTGTCTTCAGTCCTTTGCTGTATAATTATTATCTACTTAATGGCCATATGCAAGATATTCTCCTAACATCTTAGAATTCTTTATAAGTAAATTGATTCTAGTAGGGAGTATCAGATATGCTATTTTTTGTTTGTTTGTTTGTTTTTTAAGAATTCTGCTTTTGAGACACACGACAATTACAGGAAAAAAAACATGTAAATATAATAATATTAAAGTAACACATTTAAATTAGCAAGAAAGTTAGATACTATACTAATTCTAATAAAAGATTTTTTCAGATAGAGTTACAACATAGTTTGAACATTTTCACGGTAATAATCCCTGTTGTTCAATTTTTCGCTTTGTTCAGATTGGAGATTCCAGTATTCCTTACAGGACTGAGAATTTTATAGAAGAATATATTTCATAGAGACTATAGTTTTCTAATGTGACCACCGTAATTTCTAACTCAGTACCATTCATGCTGTTGTTTGGATAAATCAGTATTCCCTGGTGCATCCTATTCCAGATTTTGAAATTCAGGATAATTGATCTGGCCCCTCATCTTGGGGTCTGGATCACTGGGAAACTGGTTTCACAGATGAGAAGAAAGAAGACAACACAGCATCTTCGGCTGAAGCTTAAACAGCAGACATACACAGATAAAGCCTTTGGGTCCATTTTAGGGACTTAAGTATGTAGAATCAGCAAGGTGGCAGGGCCCTTAGCTGCCAGTAAAGCCACCCTCACCTTTTCAACATGGCTGCTTGGGTAAATGTCACGTTTTTGTGACCTCTCCTTCTTCAACTTTAAGAAAGCCAATGCCATTCATTTGACCTGATTATACCAATTTGAACTGGATTACGCCAACAAAAAATGTTTGATCGTATATTCTCACACCTTTAAAGACAACTCTGATTTTTTTAAATACTTCTTTTTGCTTTCTCCAGGAAATTATTACATATCATAAATGTGCTTGGTACTGTAATATGCTGCTGGTTTATGTTATTACATTACTGTATGTGAGTTAAATCAACAAGAAGAATCAAATATCTTCTAGTAGCTGTGAATTAGACACTATTTATATTCATATTAGATTTCAATAGTCTCATTCAACATTTTAAGCCTTATAGGTAAAAATTTGCTTGGGTGTTTGACTTTACAAGATTTTTCCACCAGGAATAATGTTTTAGCTAACACATAAGTAGCACTTACATAGATGTGGTGTTTTAAGCACATAACATATTAACTCACTTAATCCTCACAATAATTCAATGAGGTATTATCAATCCCATTTCACAGATGAAGTAACAGAGGCACAGAGAGGTTAAATACCTTGTTCCAGATCATAGCTAATAAGTGGGAGAACCAGGGTTTTCCTCAAGCAGTCTGATACTTACAGTCATTATAAACTCTTCACAAGGTGCAAGCATATTTTATGTTCTCATTATCTTTTATTTGGCAAATTAAATCATTCTATCCATAATTTCTCCCTCTCCCTCTACTATGAGTTCATGTTAGTTGTGTGCAATGATATAATGTTTTGGCCTCCTCTCAAAAAAGTTAAACTAGGAAAAGAAAAGGGAGAAATGGTAATACGCAGTTCTACCGGGTAAGGCTATCAGACTCTCCGTTTGACATTCCATCATTGCTAATGCCTTTTCTTCCAATATTTTAACCATTACTTTCTCTTAGGGAGTAATCTATTGAGAGTGCTTCTTGGTTTGGTTTTTTTGTGATACTATTATAAACATAAACATACAAATTTGAAGGAGTGGATATAAATAGTTATGACTAAAAGAAAACCACAGATAAAAGGGAGATTATTTTAAGTATACTCAAGGGTGGGAATAAGTATATTAAATTACATACTATAGTTGGCATGAGGGGATGTTGTGATGCAGGATGTTAGTGAAAATGAAACCATTCAATTTGTAATGGAGTATCTAGCTCAGCTAAATAAAAACTATGAACTGCCTATTTTTACCAAATTTTTTGTTGTTGTTGGATACTATAGAAATAGATTTGAATAAGACACAAATCCTTTTCTCAAGTAACTTTACCTAGAACAGAAGTTCTTAATGAAGCTGTATGGATCTCCTGAAAATGAAAGGAGAATTCTGTATTTTCACATGTGTTAGTAGGAATATGGTTTCATCAGATTTTCAAATAAATCTGTAACCCAAAAAGATTAAGATCTACTGTTCTGGAAGTTAATGCAGTTTGGATACAAATGACTTAACTTATTTTTAGTGACATCAGCACTGATGATTTCTCTTACCGTGTGTCTAATTAGTTTCTAAATTTGTTTCTGCCTCAAATGTTTCTTGATTCCACCAGCTTTTCATCTCTTGAGTAGAGTCTTCTAAGAGTCTCCTATATGATCTCAAATTTTCAGCCTCTTCTCTTTTTCAGTCTTTCTTTCATCTTCCACTAGACTTATTTGCCTGAGAAATGAGTTGCATTATTTACCCTACTTGGAAATGAGTGCGTGTCCTTGTTGCTTATAGGATTTAGTCTAAAACTCTTATTCTTAAAGTAAAATTACATAGACTAGTACCAAACTATGAGTTTAGTCTCCTCTCCTGCCACATCCTGCCATGGACCCAATATTCCAGTCATACCAAGTTTTAGATATATATTCATAAACCTACCAAGGGACCTCAGATAATACAGCTTTATTCTCTCTACCTGGAAAACCTCTCTCTTTTTATATTTACCTTCCTGGTGAATTGTGCATAACTCCCACAAG
The DNA here is from genome assembly GCA_003508835.1 of Eonycteris spelaea. Classification (NCBI taxonomy): domain Eukaryota; kingdom Metazoa; phylum Chordata; class Mammalia; order Chiroptera; family Pteropodidae; genus Eonycteris; species Eonycteris spelaea. The sequence goes on from PUFA01000053.1 coordinate 3,060,322, forward strand.
ATTAAATTCAGAAATTGCCTCTTCTTAGATACTTTCCATGACTTCCCAAGGCAGAATGGTTCCTACATTATTCTTTTATCCATGACACTTGTTTACATATTTTTCTCATGGCCTATATTATAATTTATGTGTTTAAATATCTGCTTTTCTATGCACCGTATGTCTCCTTGAAGGCACAGTCATATATATGTGTGTGTGTGTGTGTGTATGTATATATATACAAATATATATATATATATATATTTGTATTTCTGATACCAGCATATAATATATACTTAATTTATGATTACTGATTAAATGACAGAATTTATGTGGATGATCAAATATATGTTTTGGGCAAAGTTGTTAAGACACTATTCATAGTGAACATGCTGGTTTTCTAGAAATTTTCAAACAAAAAAAGAATCTACTAATGTAGTGTATTCAGAAAGCAGAAAATATGTTATAATAGATATGATATATTCAGCTGTTAAGCTGATTAAAATACATTTTACCCATTTATCAAAATGGCTGAGTATATTTATAGAACTGTTACCCATCACAAGTACTTTTTTTTTCTTGGATTCTAGGTCATTGTCATACTCGCATAACATGTCCTTTTATTTCAGTAGGAAAATACATTCTCTATTTTTTTTCTATTCAGTTTCTTTAAAAACAGAGAGAATGTTTCATGGTCTTTATATCATACAGTTCAATTTAAGGGGGAAAAAACCCTAATTTTCAGATTTCATTGCTGTGTATGTATGACATCCATGCTCCATTCCTAAATAGAAGAGAGATATTGAGAAGTCTACAGTTTGTATTGTCCACATAGTTTAGAGACAAAGTAAAACTGATGAGTAATCCCTGTAATGATGGTTTGAAGTTATAGAGATGCCTTCTGTATAAAATTTAAGTTGGAAAATAATCCCTGAGATAAAAGTTCTGTATATTTCATGACTTGCTATATAAAGATTTTGAGAAATTAGGGTCTTTTGTTCATATTCTGGGTAAACAGGTGTTAATGTTTGGAATTACGTGAGATAAAGATATAATTCTTCCTTTCCGATGTTGTCTTTGTTACCTTAAAATTTTGGAGAAATAGAGTAAGTGCCTAACTAAGAGCCACTCCCAAACAGCTATACCTCTTATGGATACTCTTAAGTCCTTCTGTTCTTGGAGGTTTTACTCACCATTCAGAGTACACTATGGATGAACTGTACAAAGCAGATTATATACACATATTTATAAAAATACTGTAAGATTTCTAATCAATATAAGATTGAGACACGGATATTAAGTATGAAAAACACTGTTGGTTTTTTCTCTGAAACTCTCATAATCTTGCCAAACAACTAATTGCAAATTTCAATTCTTTTATAATCTTTGAAAGGTAAAAGGCAAGGTTGGCAAGTTCTATTCTGACTTGAATGGAAAGGCAGCCCTGAGCTTTATTTTTATGGAAGGTCAGGTCTACAGTTCTTCTCCATCCTCCTTTTTTTAAACATAGATTTAAAGGCTGTCACTTCAGAGTTTCAGAAACAAGCAAGAATCACTATAATTTCTGGCTCATTTTTAATAATAGTTCTGATATAGATGGATGGATTTATTTCATAATGTAAAGACCTATGCAGAGTGTCTTCATGTCAATCAACATGATTATTTATGAACACAAGGAGGGAATAGAGTAAGTCTGAAGAGAAATCAAGTGTAGCATTAGAGGGAGCCAGGGGACGCTGTGGTGGCCATTTTGGTGCTCATGTTCTATCTGGCTGTGTGCTACTTCTCTTGGTTAGATTGCTGTTCAGGTGTCAAACATGACGCGAAATGAAAGTCTTCACCACCTGGTTAATAAATAAAGAATCCCAGGAGTAAATGAATTATCAGTTGCCTTATTTTTGCCCCCACAAAAAGAGTCTACTCTTATCTAGCCAAACTTTCTTTTGACTCCTTAAGTTCTTCTTGAGTTGAGTGAACAGTTTTGTGTAACTGTGGAGTGGCTGCTTCCCACAATTGATTTTAAAAATATAAATATTTACTTTAACAATACAATATTTTATTAAAAAATAATTTGAGTGGCTCAGTCTACAGATAGCTGAATTTCATAAGAAATAAAAACTATGTTTGTGCGAAATTTTAACATTTAAAGACCTAGTTGATTTGGAAATATGATGTCATAATATATTTTAGTATAATGTTGATAACATCTTTCTGGTGTTATTAAAGAATTATAGGTATATAATACATGGGTTTAACAATACTTTTGATGTGTCTTAATGTTTTTAAACATTTCAGGGAGACTAGTTATCATAAAGCAACATGTAGTACAAGTCAATTTCTTCCCAAAGTTCAACAAAAGAAGAAAAAGTTTTCTTCTTAAGTTGTTCTCTAGAAGTTGAACATATAGCTGAGAACCAAGTATAACATTATAGCAAAGCTCCAACGTATGAAATGCAAACATAAACACTGAAAGAATTCATTCAGTGCACAGGACAGAGAGAGGCTTTTACTTGCTCAGGCTCACTGTCAACTCCTGGGATTCTTTATTTATCAAAAATAATTTTAATTGCTGTATTATAGCTGTGTCTTGAAAGACCCGTTATATAAATCTTGCTTACAATCTAACAGTCGTTAGTAATGTATTTTTGATGTGTGACTAGCATAATGTTATGTGTGAAGTACTGTTCAGAAAACTTAAGAAGGAAAAGAGAAATTGCATGTGCTATTTAAAACTAAGTCACAGATTAAGACCTTAATTATGGTATGGTAAAGATTCTTTTTTTTATATGGTGGTTTTTATAAGCTTTTAAATTTCTGGTTACCTTTGTACATCAAACTTAGTATAAGTTATTATGATGCTGTAATGCATACTGGTTGTTAACACCAGTGCGGTTATTGTGCCAATTCTAATAATGAGAATTTCATTGTTTAGGGAGAGCAGTCCCCTATACTCTAGACAAAAAGTGTAATTACTTTTGAACGATGTGGAATGTTCTCAGTTTAATAGCATGGAGAATAAATTCAGAAAGATTCAGATAAAGTAAGCTTAGAAGCCATATGTGCAGTGTGGCAGTATAAAATTATGATAGAAGGCAGTATAATTCTACACACACATACAGGATTTCACACACTATAAACTGTTTTATCTGTAAGAGATAGGCTTGCTTATCTGAACAAGGCCAATTCAATTGAAAGGAGGTGAAATGGTGACAAGTTTGTGTTTGTTTTTTATGGTAAATTGATGTTTATCATACAATGAAATTACATTGTTACAAACGTTATTCTGTAAATGTTGTCAGAAAATACCACATGAAGCTGTTTATCTAGATATAATTCCAGGCTTGTGTTTGAATGTAAGTGGTTCAATCTTTATACTTGCATTGTTTCTGAAAATTACCCCCAGGGCTAGCAGGAATGAGAATGTGAAAAACAATCAGTTGGGGTCCAACAAAGCCATCGGATAAGTTGTGCAATAGATCGTTTTGTCCTATTGCCATACAATTCCATTCCATCTGGTTGGGGGAGGGTCTAACACCAAGTAGAGAAAATCTTGATTCATATGATGTCCACAGTATTTGAAGTGCAAACTATTGAGTTGAAAATTAACTGGGTCTTGAGAAATTGAGTGTACTGTCACATTTTTAAAAATAGCTTTATATGGGAGTTGCAAGATAGCGCATGATACCTAATGAGGGCATACTTTTAGTGTCCCATATAGTGCTATGTACTAACAGGGGAATTAGTAAGAACTTCTAATTGTGTGGTAAAGGGGGAACATGTGTTCACTTAAGAAGTTTTGGCCTAATGGAATTTAATGGCCATCATTTAATAGGGAGTGTTGTAGAAAGATTCAACTCAAATATATACAGCAAATACCTATCAGCAGAGATATAGAAATAAAAACTAGTCTCTTTCCTCTTGTAGCTTTTTGTATAATATTGAGATAAGATAAGCACAAACATCACTATAATGTTATGTAAAATATTAGATATCCTGATACAGTCTAATAAGTGCTAAGGAGATTCACAGTTGAAAGGTATCATTTGTGGGAATCAAAAATAGATTTATTTGAAATTGTTTCTACATAAAAATTACTAAGTGCCAAGATACTAAAAATGTACACATCATGTCAATTATTATTAATGCAACGTCTTTAATTTATAGTATAGTTTTGTTTTTGCCATAATATTTTTCTCAGAAGAAATAAGAAGGAAAAAGAGCAAGTTAAAACAGTACTGAAGACAAATTATACTGTAAAGACTCAATATGAAATATGAGAAAATTAGTAAAATATGTGCCTCATATTAATAGGAATAAAAACAACTACTTTAGTTATTGGAATTTTAAATATTTTCTTTATTTGTTGGGGTGACCATCTTGAATGAAGTGAAAGAATGAGGAAATATTTGGCTGGAAATAGAGATACTAAGAAGCAATGCTAGAAACTTACTTGAATGGTATTCTAGATTTTATGGAATGGATAAGTGTCCATCTCTGTATCATTTGTCATTCTAGGACCTGCATAATAAGACCATTTGTATTTGGATGTTAGAAATAATGAAAAGTATGGAAACCAACCTCATTCTGTATCTTAGAAGCATTGTTTTCAGTGCTTCCTCATTTTCTTTGATTCTTTTCCTCCTTTGTTCCTCTTTTTCCTCTCTCTTTCAATTTTCCTCTGTCAGAAAACATTAATGGGTCCTCTTGTGATCTCAATGGAGCCATTATCAGGAAGGGTGACAGGGTAGGAGAATCAGCACCATTGTACTCTGATATATACTTCCCTCTTATTTACATATATTGCCTGTTGGGGATTTGCCAAACCTTCTTGTAGTCAGCCTAGGTTTCTCTTACTGTGTGTGATTAATAGATCAATTGGTTCTGTGATAAAGTTTTCACTGATTTTGAGTAAACAGTGACAGTGTAGTGAATATTTTAAAAAACTATCTGGTATATTTTTTCTATTTTTTCTGATTACATTCTTTTACTTTTATGAGCCAATGTTGATAGGAAATGACAATTTTATTTTTAATGTCTTTAGGTGGAAAAAAAAAAAACAACCTTAGAATTCTGTATTGGTTTCCCAAATCATTTTTTCAATTGCACTTATCAGCAAATCCAAATGTCTGGGGTCTAGTGCTGTAGCAGGTTCCTGCACCTTTTGTGTGCCTGTCCTAGGTTCTATTCTCAAATTTCTGATGGCACTTGCCAATATTTTCTATCAATTCTTGATATTTTAAAAATTTAGTTGATTTTTCTTCATACCTCTTTCCTAAATTTGAAATTTTGTCGAGATTCATAACAATAAAAAATAGGGAACAGATATCATTTACATAACTGAAAAGTAATTTTGATGTTAGTGTCTCCGTATTAACTTAAGTGATAACAGCAATGTATTTGTCATTATTTCTTCTATTATACTTGCTAAGGACAGTCAGTCACCTGAGGGAATTCAAGAATGGGAATTTTGCAGTGTGAATACCTGAATTCTAGGAATTAGAATGAAGTCTACAAGACTCAGTAACTCAATTGCCAATGGGACCTCAACATGTTTCAAAAACACTTACACCATATTTCCTCTTGGCTGTAGATACAACTATCCACTGCATCTAAAAAGGGAAGAGTGATCTTTGTATAGCAGCCTCTTTTAAAAAAGCACAACTATTTAGTAGTCAGTCTGGATCTTAAAGTGAAGTCTTTAAAATAATGTTAAGGAAGTACTGTATTTTCATTGTAATTTATTTTTCTTGCTTATTTTGGCAATTAGATTTACATAACTTTCTCTTTTAAAAGTACAGACAAAGACAAATACCGGGATTTGGGAGGAGGGTAGGTTAAAAAAAAATAGGAAGGAATGCTATAGGACAGAAAATATAAAGAAAGATATAGGGGGAAAAAACACTTTCAAGAGAAATGATTCCTTAAGAAATGACAGTTTGAATTCAGAATGCCACATTAGGTGCATTTAAAAGCATTAAGTGTATTTAAATTCTTTATTTCCTCCACAAGATCTGAAATGCCCATAATTTGTACCAGCATTAAAGCTGGTATTAAAACTGAATTCATGACAGGCTTTCTGTATGTTATCAGTTTTGATCATCTTGTGCCATTTTCCCCCATTTTTTGTTTTAGAAAGTAAATTTTATGTTTTTCTCTATTCTACTAGATATGGGAGGGGGATTCCTTCGGTGTTTGAAATGGGAAATAAATATAAAGCTACCTAAGTTGACAATTGTACTCTGTCCCTTGGGTTACATATCTTCTTTGTACAAAGGCAAAATGTTTTTTGTTGTTGTTTTTAAATTCCCGTAAACCATTTTTAGGAATGAGCTATGTGAGCAGATGAGGTGTGAATGTAAGGAGAGCAGCCTTGGCCAGCTCTGTGACACTGACATCACATGATAAAGTAAATGAACACAAGTGACTGGATTTTATGTCTTATTTAGTCAAGGCTGCTTCTGTGGCAGCAGAGCAAACAATGTTATCATTATATAGAGAAGCAGTGTTTACTTCAGTGTCTCTTCTTAGCTCTTAAAAATCCAACATGTCTCAAGATAAAACAGTTTTGTGAGTCAATATTCCTAAATGAGAAAATAACATCCTAAGGGTTAATAAAGGTTTAAAATGGACATAGGATATGAAAAGAGAATAAAATTACAAAGCTACTGTTAAGTAATCTTGTATGTATTTACAAATATAAAATATGTACCATGTAAAAAGTCAAAACCTATATTAATGAGTAACAGCAAAAAAGTTACAGTAACTTACAGCGTTATACTTAATAATGTCCTAAGATTGGTAACCACTGCTTCTGTAACTACTGGACCCTACCCTCTGTATAAACATATATCCTAGAGAGAGGAGATTGCCCAGTTCTTGTGGTATCCATCTTTAGGCTTTGTGGCAGTGGCTGGCATGTTTTGCACATTAGGGACACAGAGCCAGAGAATAGGCTTCTTCTGTATCTGAGACTCTGATTTCCCCAGAGTCATCAGTAGAACATAAGAAGCACTTTGAAAGTCTTGTGTGAATATATTTTACAGCCTATCTATAGTCTGATAGTTGCAGATAGTTGCAGATATGGGAGATTTCAAATAATTGTTACTCTTTAGAATATAGTATTTAATAATTAATAATAATAGGAATGTGTGATATTTCATGTTTTCTATGTACCAGCCACTCTGTCTTTATTATCTCAGCCAATTTTTATATCAACCCAGTGAGTTTAACAACTGTGATCATTCCTGATTTACAGATGGAAAACAATCTTCGGTAGAGTGATTTATCTAATAAGCAGTAGAGTTTGGATTCATGACTTCAAAACCGAAGCACTTAATAACTGTGCTCACTGCCTCTACACTCATACAAATATTAAAATTATTTTTATAGTTTATCAGAATAAATAATTTTAAAAGCCTTTAGGAATACTTTTGGGGAATGCAGATATAACAATCATTGCTTGAGTATTCTACCTTAACTCAGAGATAACCTGATTTTTAAAAATCTTTTTAGCTGGACTTAAGTGGACCAAGAGATTTAACCATTTCAAAATGTGTACTAGAAGTTTGCAGGATGTTAGGCAATATATGGCATTCCAAAGGATTATTTGCTTAAACCTTCACAGAAAGATTAATATGAATTTGTGCTCTGGCTAAAACTGTTGCAGAACATAATGGTTTAGCACAGGGCCACTAGTGACAAAATTCCTGAGTACATTCCCAGTTCTGCTGTTTGATACCTGTATGACATTTGGCAAGCTGTTCTAATTGTTTGTACCTTATTTTTTCCATTGGTAAATGGGATGATAACAATAGCATCTAATTTATGGGATGATTTAATGTCAATACATATAAAGCACTCTGGTGCCCGGAATACAGCAGAAACTTAGTAAATGTTAGTTATTAGTTAAACGAATGCCTAAACAAATGTTTACGTTCTATGATCTTAGAGAAAAATGATACATTGTATTTAAATGGCACATGTTTTTAATTTTATTAATTTAAGTTAAAAGAAAATTTTAGGCTAAGAAAAAATAATTTTGAAATGAGAAGTTCAACAGAAATTTTAATCTCCTGTCATTAAAAGTTTTTTTAAAAAAAATATTTTTAACTATGAAAAAAGGAGATAATTTAATCTTAGATGCTGTTTCTCAATCAAGTATTTGTGATGTATTCCATTATCATTGTTTTGTTCATTGCCAGATCATTGCATTATGTTAAGGCTGTTCATCAGCAACTGTCACCACCACTGCCACCACCACCACATCAACAATAAAAATCCACTTAAGCTAAGTCAGTTTGTGTCTTGGTAAAATTATGAGATGTAGAATGTGGTGGTAAAGGACCTAAACTCCCTCTTAAATGGTTTGAGTTCCAATTCTCCATTTTATGAGATGTGTGATGTTGACTAAGTTTTGTGGCATCTCTCTGTTCTTTTATTTTCTCACCTGAAAATGAGGATAATAATAGAACCTCCCAGCACATGTTATGAGGATTAAATAGTAGAATTCTCAGAAGCATCTTTGAACCATGCTTGGCACATAGTAAGCAATTAATAGATGCTATAGTTCTTGAATAGTTCATACTCTGTTGACTAATTACTGTTAATTATCAGAACAAATCCTGTGTTTTCTTTTGGGCTCCCAGTGGTCATGTTTTCCTTTTAATAACCTGAAGGAATATTTCCCACTTCCCTGTGCCATTTTAAGTGGTCCAGTGTTCTCATCAGTAAACTCTGTCAGTATTTTTGGTTGTAATTCATCTCAAACATGAGATAACCAACTCATTTAAAGGAGAAAGCTCTATGGTCTCCTTGGGGTAATATGTCTCTTGGCCAGCACTGTTTCCTAGAGTCTGGCACAGTGGCTGATACACGGCAAGCATCTCAAAATAGTTGAATGGATAAATGAGTATCTCTAATGCCTATGCTCATAGAAGACACTCTGAGTGCAACCTTTCTTATTTACATGTTAAAAATTTGATATTTAACTTAGAGTTGATAGGATGATTAAATGCAATAATTACCCAGCACAGTACTTGTTACATATTGAATAGACAGTTAATGTGAATTCCCTTTCCAACACCCTTCTAATTCTCTTAGCCTAATTGACTCTCCAGGTCACTCATAGATGATCACAGCATTCTTCTGTGGGTTCATATTTTATACTTCTCCAAATAGTTTACCAGAGGAAAACAACATCAACAGGAGAAAAACAGCAAAAATATTCTGCAACAGAAGATAAATAGAAATTGCTTAAGTTTTCTTTCATGAATATTCTAACGGCTACATAATGATTTTCTTTTAGGACATAGCTAATGAGGTTCCTGTTTATTGCTACAATTTTATTAGCATATCCAATTTTTGTTTTGTTTTGTTACTTTTCAGTACATTTTAAAATTCCTGTTTGATTTCAGGAATTTTAGAGGTACTGTGGGGAATTCAATGCTTTGTTTATTTAGGATTGTGTTTGTTGCTTTTTAGTCCTTTGATCTCTCATTTCAGTTTACCCATAAGGGCAGCCTGAGATGATGTGAAAAGGATGTGTTATGGATAAGAGGGATGATACAAATGGATTTATATACTATAATAGCTTGACCTGTCATAAATCTGACATGTTGCATCTAAAACTGTCATACCTAACCAAAATATGAATATCTCTAGCTGTTAATTCTTGATAATTAAACATATATCTCTGCATTTGTTTTAATAGATAAAACTTTGACTTGTCACTTTCCAAATGGGCTTCATGGAATCTTTTTATTCTTGTCATATAAACTCTTCCCTGTTCATTTATGTCCTCTTCAGTGGTTCTATAATTATTTTTGTTTTACATAGATAGAAACATGTTTTTCCCTCTTTTTTACATATGGTGTTTTGCTTCATGCAAAGAGAACTACACAGATGACATTTTTTAAAATCCAAATTTTATTCAGTTTTACATTCTTATGTTTATAACCCTGAATATCTCCAAAATGTCCTTACCTAAAACACTTCATAGTTACATACTAGATTTATACCAGTAAAGATACATCATCTTTCTTAGGGATAATCTTTAAGCAGAACTTAGTAAGACAAGCTTTGAAAACTATCATTCCTGCAAAAATAAATCTCGAATCACAAAACATCAGTTTAATCTCTCTCCTTGACAACTTAACACGACAGATTGAAATATAAAAGCTGATGCAAGTGGGATCAATGGATTATCTAAGTCCCTGAACATCTTCTCTTAAATTGGGGAAATTGACAGAGTGGTTGTGAGAGGGGCGTGTATTGTGTGTTTCTTGTCATGTGCAGAGTATTAAGTTTTCAGAGATTAGTGTTGAGTGGATATGGTCTACCTGGATGTGAAGCAGGGAGAGAGAAATTAAGAGGGAGTGAAAGAGAAAAAGAGGGGCTACAGGAAGAGAGGGATGGAGAGATTTACATGTGAGAACTCAGGGGGCTTTGTCATGGCAATTGTATAAAGTGATATACAGTGCAAATCGACTTGAGCATGTCTCCGGATAGCAGGCGGTTTATAGCCTCTACGAGCTGAGATTACTGCTTTATCTTGTCATACTAAATTAACATGGCAGCACATTGTTAAACAGTGGTGACCTCTTCATCTGGGAAAATTGCTGCCTAGAAGAGAGATGATATTTAAACCTCTCTCTCTCTCTCTCTCTCTCTCTCTCTCTCTCTCTCTCCCCCTCTCCCTCCCTCCCTCCTCTTCCTCCTCCTCCTCCTGTACCCATCCCCCACTTATACCCTTAAAGAATTTTAAGGTTATCTATTTTTAAATTATTATAGAAAAATGATTTATATTAATATGACAACAGGGTGCTATTCGATAAAATAGACACTTTGGGTAGAAAAATAAGATTTTACTTATCCAATGTTCTAAAAATGGCATGTCATCTTAATATATTGGAATTAAGAATATACTTGCCATCATTTTAATTTCTTGTTATTCTACAAATAGCCTATTGATTTGTGTAAGAGTTCATTTCTGTACTTTCCATAAGAAATGATTGATGGTAAGAGAAAGGAGAAATATGGCAGAGACATTGATTTTCCCACTAGTCAGGTAGAGGGCTAGCCCAAGAGAACTAAAAATGAAAAGTAGTATGCCTTAAATAAAAGTACCCAAGTTATCTTTTCTTCCAGAGTTTACCAGGTACTGTGTCATTCCTCAGATTCTTTTTATTTCTTTATTAAAAGGAGGGGGAGAAAGAGAAGGTCCTAAGACTAATTTGCTTCATGCCTTTGCCATCCTGCAGATGTTCCTTTCATGTGTTTTCTAAGTTTTGTTTTATATTTAAGCATATAGATAATATATACTAACAACTCTTTTTTCCCATCTTGCAATGTTGATAAATCAATCGAAATCCAATGTATATATTTCTATACTCAATACGTGCTACTAGAATTTGAATCAAAGAAAGGGGCAAGTAAAGCTTCATAAATTCTATAATATGAGTGTCTATTTCTCAATGTCCCCTGGTGAAGGATGTTCTGTCCCTAAAGAGTAGCCCCCAAACTGCGTCTTCAGTAACCTCTAGAGCGTGTGTTTTCAACCTGGGTGTTAAGTCACTTTAAGGATTGTAGGGTGAGCTTTATGGAATCTGTGAACTCCCTGAAACTATGTGATATATTCACTTAAAATTTTTTCTAGAGAGAATATCATAGCTTTCATTATATTCTCTAAGGAGCATGAGCCACCAAACTAGATGGTTACTTCTATAGAAGTTAAGTCTGAGGATATTACTACAATACATCCTAATACAGGGAATATAGGAATATCAGTACAGTACATCCTAGTGATGGGGAGATAAGAAAGAAAGAAGAAAAAAGAAAGAAAGAAAGAAAGAAAGAAAGAAAGAAAGAAAGAAAGAAAGAAAGAAAGAAAAAAAAGAAGAAAGAAAGGAAGGAAGGAAGGAAGGAAGGAAGGAAGGAAGGAAGGAAGGAAGGAAGGAAGGAAGGAAGAAGGAAGAAAGAGAAAGGTATTGATACATGTATGTATGTATGTATATGAATTAAGATACTGACTTATAGATACAGTTATGACCCTACTTATTTTGTAATCAGGAAGTGTGTTCATCAAGCCTGCCTTGGAGAGTTTTCTTAGGACTGCCATGTTGGAATTAGTCCTATAGTCTAGTTACTGCTCCTGGCCACTTAAAACTCTTCCTGTTAGCATCCTTTTCTTGGGTCCAATTTTTGAGCAAAGTGGCTCAAGAGACTGCCAATAATTCCATTATAAGGATGAGTTTCAGTTCTCCAGTATCCTGGATTCAGAGTCCAGACTAGAAACACAAAAAGACTATTTAGTGCGTAAGGGATGTGGAAGAGGGGCAATTTTTTTTTTCTTGGTAAGTTGTTTCCTTCTGCCCACTGTCTCCTCTCCCTCTTTTCTCAAGTCTGCATATTGCCATAACTATGAAAAAGAAAACACACACTGATTTAGGAGTGACCTGATTAGGGTGCCCTGGTGCAATACTGTTTGACTAACACAAGATTTTTAATGTCAAAGCAATTTGCTTATGTTCACTATTGTCATGAACATAGTGTTTTACTTCAAAGAAAAGAAAAGAAAATGACCAAAATTTTCACAAAATTTTCTTTGTATGCTATATATTATTTGGAAACTAATATTAAAGAGACTATTGAACCCAATCTTTTTCTCCCTTTGACAATTCCTTTTTCCCTAGTATTTTTCATCAGATTAGATGCATTAGCAGCTTTTCTTGTTAAACTAGGAAATCATTGAGTAGCCACTGGGGTTTAACTATTTCTATCCTTGAGAAGTTCTTTTAGTTAAGTTCAGGACTTAGAGGTAAGTTGATGTAGTGCTATTAAAAATATTAAAATTCTCCTATCTCTTACTTCTCATTCCATTTTATTTATTTAATAAATATATTTAATGAGTATTCTATGCACTCATATATTAAAACTTTGAAGTTTTTTTTTAGAGAAATTGTGAATTTGGCATGGGAAGTCATGAAAGACAGATTCAGGGCTTTTTTTTTTTTTTTCATCTTATGAAAGAGCAACATGTCAAAAAGTAACAGAATATGAACCTGGCAAATTTTACTATCACCTCCCAACTCAGAGCCAACCTGGGTGTGGGCAGGGGGAACAGTCTAAGGGGCAAGCAGCCATAACCACCAGAAATATGGAAAGGTACAGACCATTAACCTGAGACTGGAGGTCTGCAATAAGTAGAATACTTGAATGTCAGAGATTCTTTTAGAGGAGATTCTTAATTTTAGAAAGTCAATATGATATAGTGTTTTCCACAAAAAGCAGAAAAACTAATAGGGAAAAAATAAATAGATAAAAAGAGAAACCTATAAAAGAAGAAGTAAAAACATTTGACATTTATCATACAAATATAAATTGATAGACTTTGCCTTCAAAATATTAATATTTTCTGAATTCATTTAAATCTAGTTTTACATTCCTTTAAAAAGTCAGACATATAACAAAATAAGTTGAAATGTTAAAAATAAAAGGAAGGATAAAAATACAGTAGACATCCACAGACAAATCAGAGGCGACATGATTATTATCAGACCAAGTTGAATCAGTTGCCAGGGATAGAGTCCTTTATGTTAATATATAGAGATAAAATGGCATAAATATTTATACATTAAATGAACTACATAAAGGAAAACATTATATTAATATATAACGTATAGAAATGAAAAATATTAGAAATAGGAGGTGTTGACAGAAACAGAAGTATACTGAAAGAGAGTAAAGTATCTTTTTTCTTTCACAGGTGGATTAGGCTGAAAACAAATAAATACATATGAGGATTTGATAAATTTAGTTAATAAGGTTCATTTAATATCTGCCTGCATAAACCACTTGAACGACTTTTTAAAAGTACACTATGAAATAATTCTATATTAAAATAAAAATCCAAACTAACTACAGGCTATTTAAAAAGTAATAGCATTACTATGACATATCAAAACTTGTGTCAAATGATGAAAGTTCTAATATTTGGAAAATTTATAAATTTAATACCTTCATTATGAAATAGAATGAATGGGGAGGAAGAACAAAGCATTTCTTTAGAAGCAGAAAAACCTTATGATAAAAGAACCCTAGTGAAGGGATAGAACAGAACTTGAAGAATATAAGAAAAGAAATTAATGAAGTGGGAAATAATTAGACTTTCTCTAGTTTTGTAAATAAAAAGAGCAAACACAAATATGTAAAAGTAGAACCAATAAAGGGCAATGTTCTAATTATGAAGATATTATACATTGTTGTAATTTATTCTAGCATTTTCAAAGAATACATGTACTACACACAATGTCCGAGACTAAGATTCTAGAGTCTAATCAATTGGAGAAGCATTTCATAATGTATCCCACCTTTTGATATTCTTGTTTCAGATTGTCTATGAAGAGTTCTAAGAAGTTATATCTTTTCTTGAGAGAGCCAGTTACCTCTGTCTTGCACACTTAGTCATAGAACCCTTCTTTAATGTTAGCCTTCTGAATCAATCACTGGGAAGTAATATCCCATTGAACACACAAGGAAAAATCTACATAAAATTATTGATAATTTTGAGAATTTCATTGAAATGTATGATTTATAGGACTACAAAGAAAGTAGGAAACATGAACAGACTATGCATAAATGAAGACTATAACTAGCTATGTATTTTCCATTTCTGAGAAACTGAGAAGTCCCATGCCATATAAAACATTTTTTAGAGGAAAAAAAATATATTTTTTAATTAGCATAACTACAATACCAAACCACCTCCAAAAGAAAAGAAGTCCAATCTCGCCTTAAATATAGATGCAGAAATTCTGATTAGAATATTGGAGAAAGTTATCAGTCTTTTACTAGATGTTTTTACTAGACCATGCCTAAAGAGAATTTTTGGCAGGAATACAAGGAGAAATTGATAAAAAGAAATACATATTAGCATAATGTATATTAGGGGTCAACTGGCTTGCTGGTGAAATCTGGGCTGCTGCCTGTGTTTATGAAAAGAAAAGTTTCATTGAACAAAGCCACACCCATTTACTTAAATGTCTCTGACTGCTTTTGTGCAACAATGGCAGAGTCCAATAGATGCAACTGAAGCCCTAAGGCACTTAAAGCCAAAAAATATTTACTATCTGGCCTTTTATTTAAAAAAACTTTGCCAAATCCTGGTCTATACCTTCACTGGCTCAAGGAGAAATCGTACATAAAAATGCTCAGGAAAGTGTTTGATAAAATTCAACATCCACTGGTTATGCAAAGTCTTTGTGAATAATTAATAGACTGATATTAGTACAATCTCAAACTAACAGTTACTTCAAACTTAATAGTAGAATTCTCTTGTTTCCTTTAAAATTAGGGACAAGTTAGGCTTGCATTTTCTCTCTTCCTCCTTCCTCCCTTTCTTCTTTCTTCCCTTCCCTCTTCCTTTCTGTTTTTTTTTCTTCTTTCTTTTCATAATAATAAAAAAAAGATAGTAGAACTTTCAAGAAAAAAAAACAATGGGAGATTTTTCTAGAATTATAGAACTTGAAACATCTTCTAAAGTCCTTAGTTATCCTATTGAAAACCTTTCAACAGACAACTTTCTTAATGATACAGAACAAATAGTTTTCTCTATATAGTATAAAAATAATTAATATATAGTTTTTCTTGGTAATGTCTCCTTATGGGTTATTGTTTTTAAGGCAAACGATTCTAATTTATGATTTTCAAACAGAACCTTCCTGCTTTGCTTTAAATTTCTCACTTCCACAGACAGAGTAAACGTTCCTCTTAACCATTTCTTACAGGTCTGGTATTAGGTAAGCTGCATATTTGCAACTTGAAATGACCAAGAAAATCCACTATCCTATGGTCATAACCTTAAGCTGGGACCATGATGTAGAAGAGAGGTTGATGTTCACTCTTAAGCTCTTCATTGTTCCTAGAAACTCTCTGTTCAAAGAATTTAAAGCCCGAGGTTTTTCAAGCTATAGAGTATGCAGCCACCCATCCCTACTCTGCTTTTTCCCCTCTTTCTTTTGGCACTCAGTGTTTTGAGTTGGAAAACAGTATTGAGAAAGGACTTCAGGAAGTTTGTTTTATGTACAATCTTCCTTTTCAGAGCATTTTCTTATCATTTATAGGACTAGTCATTTCCCTTAGATTCAGATTTAACCAGTTTCCCTGGAGAATGTATTTGTACTCAGCAGTGTCCCTGCACTCGCCTCGTGCCTCTTTGGGCTCATCTTGGGATTTAGATATCTTGAGATCATCTTTTCATCCTGCCTCCCTTTTGGAAACTCCAGCTTTTGGTTAAATTCTCTTCTAATTTGCCACTTGTAGTATTTCAAATTTCTCTTCTATACAATAGGCTTTTAACTACTTGATGAAACCCATCATTTCTTTCCCAGATGTTCTCCTCCCATTCTTTTTCATTTTAGGGCAATTTAAAAAGACAGTAATTTTATTGGGCCCCTCTCAAATGTCATAGAGGTTTCAAAGAGCAACTTAGTGTTCTCTATTAATAGTGTTTCACTGAACTTGATCGTCTCAGAGCTGCCAAAAGTCTGCAACCAGCAGTGGCCACCCAAGGATAAAATGCAGCATGGAGATTGGTTTCTTCATTGAATAGCTAAGGTGTCAATTTATTAAATATAAATAAATGAATATTAAAATACTGTTTCATGATTGTTCACCTAAGAATTTAGATGAGGAAATATCATTTTGAATCTTGCTAAAAATGAATTGTCCTTAGGTTCTGGGCAAGATGAAATTTTCCTCATTTCTTTCCTTTTTTTCCTGATATGATCTGATAAGATTTGATAGATTTTCTTATGCTTATTCCTCATTCCTTTATTTATTACACAACAGAATGTAATTTCGTGAATCACCATCTTTAAAACATCTACTAACCCACATTATTTTTTCAGAAAATTCACTGAAAAGAGTCTCACAGTTAACCATACTTTTACCAAAGAGCCTTTAGGTAAAATATAGTCCATCTGGTGAAAATCTTATATAATCGAATTATTGTAGAGGTTTTTTTTTTAATAATAAGTTAAATATTGGTAGCATATTGACCAGTTAACAACATGTAGCTTTTTGAACTTGCTTCATGAATCTTTAAACAAAATTCATCCAAGTATGCTTTATACACCTCTTTCACAGTGGTAGTAATCCTTTACCAGTAGGCTCCTGTATATCCTTTGTAGCAAAGAAAACAAAATGATATAATCTAAATCAAAAATAAGAGATCGATTTGAGAATTAACATTGTATAAAGTTACCGTATATATAAGGAGTTTGCAGTTGAGATGTGGATGAAAATGATTTCCTTGGCTGGCCGACCTACAAACTGGTACTTTATAATAAAGTTTCATTAACATTAAACAAGTGATTTATTTTTGTTGTCAACAATGACATTGCAGTTAATTCTTGGCCCTGAAATCAAATATGCAGAGATACTGATTTAATGAAAAACACAAATATAAAGCTTGAGTTACAATGATAAAAAAAAAAAAAGCATTTCGCCTATTAGCTAAAAATAATGTAACTTTACAAAATGATTCCTTTTCATTTGTTAAAGCTGTCTCATGTGAGGAAAGTAAGATATTAAACTATACTTTGCTAATATTTTACAGGGTTAACGAGTTTGAGAGCAAAGGTCATTTTGATTGTCTATGCAGTTGGTAAAAACATTTATTCCACTAGTTTAGCTTTAATTGGTCACTGAATATGAAAACAATCTACCAGGAATATGTATCACCCCTTAGATTTCCAGGGTGCATCTGGCTAACAATAGCTGGCTAGATGTGTGCCTCCATTTCTTACAGTTCTATACAACATTCAGAAATCTTTTGAAGACAGCCGTCTTCCCAATTGTTCTAAAATCAAGGATATATTAATAACTTTGTGATAGAACTCCCATGTTTTTTAGCAACTAGTTACCAAATAGTCTAGCTAAATAGTAAGATGATCATAAAGTACATACTAAGTATCTGTGATTTCATGGTTCAAGAAAATCATTGAAAAAAAAAAACAACCTAGAAATAAAAACATTAACTAGTTTTTTATGGTTCTACTGCCAGTCTGTATGTAGAAAAAATACAAAGTTTTGAGTTATTTTTGAATGCTTTGTCTCATATCAAACCATAAGAGAGACTACGTTTTCAGGTATTTTGACAACAAATAATATATCTTCTAGAAAAAAAGAAGCAATCTAGTCATATGTGTGTTCATTCTCATATTTTTGAGTATTTATTATGAAAGCACATAAAATTATTAGAAGGCAAATTGAAGGTATACAAGTAGATAAATATAACGTGTTCAAAAGATTAAATGTGATATAATGTGAGAGTAAATGTGATATAATGTTTGCATTAAATCAAGCTTTGCAGAGATGTTTTACAGCCAAATGTTCTTAGAATAATCAGAAGAAAGAAAAGGTAGGGAAAGAAAATCCACTGTCATAGACAGAGCCATCTTCTTTATTAGGCACTGCAGATATAATGCCAGGAGCCCACAGTAATTTCAGGGGCCATTGAGAATGTTTTGATTTCTTTTACAATCAGAAGCAAAACAGTGAACTTTTAGGTTAAAGAAAATCTTTTAATATATAATTCATATATTTTTGTTTTTATACAGGGAGAGTTACAAAAATTTTTTTAAATAGTTCGTTTTTGTATTTATTTGTTTCTTTGTTTTATGGAGGGAAGGGTTTTGTGAAGGCAAACATTCTTAGGGCCCAGGAAGGTTATAATAGGTGTTTTTGGGTAAAACACCTAAAACAATTTTGAAAAAGTGTTCAAGATTCCTTTTATATAGAGCTCCTACCACTTTCCTTCTTTCATCTCCAGTCTTCATAACCACTCGTTTATATTCTGTGTTTAATCATTCTGTGTCTGAAAGTGGAGTGCTATTCTTATTTCAGGTCACATTGTTATCATAATCCTTTAGTAGCTTGAATTGTGATATTGACCAGCTGATCCCAATATTGATCTACTATCTAGTCCAAAACAAAGATCAAGTTATTTTTCAGTTTAGACCCATGTTAATTTGCATATTGCATAAAATGTAGTAGTTATACAAATCATTTTTCAATAACTATGTAATACAATTAACAATAAAATAAGACAAATTTAATTAAAAAGTGAAACAAACACAAAAGATATAAGTATTATTTTTCTTTCCATATCCTTTTATTTCTTCTTTACTTTCTGGATAGTTTATTCAGACATAATGAAACAATCAAAAGCTAACTTCGACAAGAAAACTTGGTTATTTGTAATTGAGATTATTTTGGTTTAATATATGAGCTATACATAAGCATGTAGTTACTTTAAATATTTTTCCCAAATATATTTATTATTTTTGAGGAAAATATATGACTTCAAATTTTTATTTTGATTAAAAAAAAACACTGTAGTCCCTTTATATAATTTTGAATAGTTAAGTATTTTTGTTACATTCAAATAGCTAGCAGATTTCCATGGTGGATAAGGGGATTTTTATATGATCCCTGTAATTATGAAGAGATTTCCTTAGTGAGTGCAGTGCTTCATTTATGCATCATGACTAAAAAAATCAAAAAATAAAAACTACATTGTAGTAAATCCTTCATAAGTAGCAATAGTGAAAAAATTGAAAGATCAATACAATCAGAAGTCATATCTAAGAAATATGATCACAACAAAACCACTAAGAATGGCACAAATCCAATTTAGCATAAAATTTAGTACCAACTCCTATTTTTATGTTCAAACACCTTATCTATATAACTAAAGGGAAAAAGTAGATTCACTAGTAACTATGGGCTTCTGATAAGAACCTGAGACCTTATAGGTTAGCTACAAATAGGCTCAGCTGTGCTGTGCGACTTTCCAAATGGATCTACATCAGTTTTCTGTTGTAGCCTAAGGTACTTTGAATATTGCATTTTTTAATTGTAAATGCTATATATAAAGTTTTAAATATATATATTCAGAATGATTTTTTATTTTCATTTCTCTTTGAGTTTTGCATCCTTACATGCTTGTCTGGAGAAAGTGGGTAGAGTTAGAGTTTGTATTTGTTAGGGAAATGCATTACGCTTTGAAAGACTTCTAGGTTTGTAATAAAGAGTGGAAAAAAAATTTATGACCTTTGGTGCAGCAAAAAATTTGGAAATTAGGTATCATCCTCACTGTACTTGTACTTCTGCCCCATTCCCCCATCTCCGTAATATTCTAGTTGAAATACAGATAGTATTAAATCTATGAGAAATAGTTCAACTCTCTTTTTACTTATGGAGTAGACTTCTATAGCCTTTTTTCTTCATTTTATTTTTGATTACTTCTTTTTCTCACTCTTCATCTTATTTTAAGTACCTGCTGTTTTTAACCCTATTTTCATACTCTCTTTCTAATATATAGGCATTTTAGGTACATTATGAGTACCAATATGTTAGGGAAAAATTGTCCCAAAGGAGGTGTTCATGTTTTATTATAAATCTTAAACACCTCATCCTTTAGTGTAATGACAGGGGAGATAAGTCATTTCAATTTAAACTTAAGATTTATCAAATATCTTTTCCATATAAAATATATTGAATACAAACATGAAACGGGTACAATTTCATCATCTGGGAACTGGCAATGTGATGGGAAAAACGGATATACACCTAAATCTTAATTTTGACTTTGATAATACTGTGGTGGTGTTACAAATGGAGGAATTTATGATATGGAAGTTTATTAGAGAAAAAATTTTTTTGACCGAAGAAGAAAAGGTGTTACTGAGCAAATGGTTCTAGAGCAGGTGCCTCTCAAAATGTGATCTGTGCTGCTTCCTTCATGGAGGAAGCTTTACTATAAAGATAACATCAGCTGGATCAACAGGTTGCTTAGTGATATAATTGATTAATGATCTGGGGCAGCTCATCTTGTGGCCTGGAGCTTGAGGACGAATCCTGGAGAGAATACATCTAATATACGTGTACAAATCACACTACATCAGAAATGAGTCGGATCAAGGGCCCATAGGCTGGTACTTGGAGGGGCTTCATGAAGATAGCAGAAGTAAAGAAAGACTTCCTTAAAACTAAGATAATTATGCCATCTTGATAGATAGATATGATTTGAGAAAGTAAGTCGGAGAGGAGAGAAATTGAGGGGAAGGAGATCTAACTAGATTGAAGGAAAAAAGCTGCCAATATGGAGCAGATCTTCTGGTATGGTTGTGAAAGTTATGTAGTGTATGGCCTGTACTACTGTTTATGTCTTTCCAGAGAACTTCTGGGTATATGTCTGGAGCACTAGGCAACTTAGTTTATTTGATTAGAGCGTTTGTTAAGGAGTCTAGTAACAAGAAAATGTCATTTATCAAAAAATAAATATAGGCTGAGAATTATGCTAAGCATTTATTTATATTAATCATATTATATAATCTTTAAACTTTCTGCAAAGGAAGTATCATTACTCCCGTTTTACTGATATGGATACCAAAACAGAGAGAATAAAATAAAGTCACACAGCCAGCAAGAATGGGCCTGAGTCTAAAGCCCATGTTGTTATGGGAACATTTTGAAAAGATAAATGAGACTAGATTGTAAGGGGCCTTAAATGCTATCAGAAGTTTGGAGTTTATATAATCTGTAATTTTTGGAGAACCATGAAAGTTTTTAGATGCACAAATGGCTTTATAAAAATCCTATCTAATGAACTAAATATTAATTTATGGTTTAGTTTGGACTCTAAATATGTATCTTAAAAAAAAGAGAGAGAAAATGTCTAACCCTGATTTGTTTCCATTCTTGATCCATGAAAGCAAAACTGAACTAGAATTTAGTCCAAGATCAGGTAAGGAGGAAGGGGTGTCCTGTTTAAGAAAAACATTTAAACATTTTGGCTGGTAATTGGCTTACTTATAGTTAAGAGGAACACATTAAGTGTCAAGTAAATTCTGTTAAAAAAAAAAAAAGACCAAATGTTATTTTGTCCATCATATTCAGGGAGGAAATAAAAACCTGCTACATGTATCCAGAATTGGATTATACAAACTACCACAAAGAAGAGTGAGAAACTTTGTTAAGAGTAAGAGAAACAACCAGGAGTGTCTATATTTACTTTTCTTGCTGAATACAGAGAAAATAATTTTTATCTGCTTGAAAATGCTTGCAATATATTGTTTTCCCAGCCCTAACATTATATATTCAGCCAGGCCAGTCAGAATGTGGCAAAATCAGATGCATAATTAAATATTTTGGAGAGATCAACAAAAATAAATCTTGATTGTCTTGTTGTTCCTAGAAATACTGAGCAGATTGTAAAATAGAATACTTCCCTGCAACCAGAAAAGGCAAAATATGAAATCTGGATTAAAAAAAAAAAAAAAAAAGGAAAGAAAAAAAATAAAGTTATATGCCTCAATTTTTGTCATTTCTTCACATTTCCTTCAAAATGCCCTTTTTTTCAGATGAAATTAAAACTACCTGGTTGGTAGTTTTATTTAGTATGTGTGTGTAAATAGATGATAGATGATAGATAGATAAATGATAGATAGATAGATAGATAGATAGATAGATGATAGATACAGAGATAGAGCTAAGTATATACACATATACGTATATGTACAAATACATATATATAAATCCTATTCTTTTTCATAGGGACAAACTTGGGTCATTTCCTCCATTTCAGTGGCAGGAAAATAAAAAAAAAAATTCTAATTTACCTTACTAGAAATACAAATTTTTAAAATGTAGACTATTTAAAAAAAGATGCCATGATGAGATTTGAATGATTAGAGATTGAAGGGAGGACCTGTTGTGTTGTCCTATATGTGCCACCCACAGACGAATAGAATTTAAACCGGGAATTACATCTTAGATATCTTTTAGTTCACATATCCTTTTCAGATAGGAAAACTAAAGTTCATAGACATTAAGAGACTTGCTTCAGATCAAAAGTAGTGATTTTCGCTTCATTTCTGTGTAACAGGGATAATGTTGGTGCCACCAAAGGAAGAAAACAAGAGTGTTCCAAGAGCAACAACTGGTTTGGGTGACAGAATACTCATGTCACATTTATATATGTTAGGTTTGAGATACTGAGATATTTAGGTGAAAAACAGACTATTAGAAATATGTGATTGAAACTTCTCTGCCATGAGATGGAAATGTGCAAATTACCTGCAGAGATATAAGATTTGAAATTGTGAATTTAAGAATTGTCATTTATTCCACAAATATTCATTGGGAATTTACAATTCCCCAAGGATGTAAAAAAAGAAGCCATGGTTTTTAAAGCTTGAATTTGTCTTGAAAGAGACAGGGAAGTGAGAAAATAAGGAGTGCATGGCCTGGAGAAAAGAAGTAGACTTATGATTGTATCACTAAGTGAAGTGGAGAGTAATGATAAGTAAGTTTGTACATCATCCAAAGAGGTTCTAAGTTTTTCCTGAAACTTAGGTGGAAGCCCCTGAAAGATCTTCAATACACCACATCAAGATTATATCCCTATGAGAGAGAGAAAATTTAGAAAGAGAAATAAGAAAGAATTTAGCTGTTGAATGCATTTCAGAGGAGTTAGGTCAAAACAGGCAATACCTGGGATAAGAATGATCAGGAGAGAGTGGACATCAGACATCTACAAAAGGAACTGTTTAATAGTCACAAACATTTTGAAGGAGTTATGAAAGATATTGGATTTGACTATTAGAAAATTATTATATTCCCTCTAGGACTGGGTATGATCTTTTTCAAAAAGTAGACATGGTTAACAAATTTTTTGTTAATGCCTCACTGGTATGTATTTGTTAGCGGTGGGGGTGGGGTAAAATGTTATTAGGAGTTTGATAAAACTGCTTAAATCTCACTTGGAAATACAAGTCAAGAAATTTGAAATATAAGATTAAAAATAGTCTTAAATATGTTAATAAAGTACATTATGAAACCAAACTGACATATTAGAACACTGTATTGGATTGAGAAATAACATATACAGAGATAAAAAAAACTTTGACTAGAAAAGTAGATTAAGGTTAATAAAATTAGAATGATTAGGCATTTTCAGTCTGAAGAGAAGCTGTATAGCATATGATTAAAATCATAATCAAAGAAATCAGAGAGATATGGGTTCAAATTACTTATAATTTAACTTGAAGGACACAGCTTAAACTCAGTTTCTGTATGTGTAACAGCAGTAATAATAGTATCTACTTCATAGGTATGTTAGGAGGAATCAAAATGATAGCCTTCTAGGAACTCCAATATAGGGATTGGCACATTCACTTTACTAAATGGTGTTTTTATTACTTTGCTGAAAACATGCCCTCAGGTTCTGAATGAAATCAGAGGTTAATTGTGATCAAGAACATGATAATATAAATATATTAAATGAAAGAATTTTCCTCATGCATATTATAATCAGAGTAGTATACAGGATGGCCATATAAAAATCCACAATTAATCAAATTGTCAAGTTTCAGAACTGACATTCAAATAAAAATGTTGAAAGCTTCATCATGTAGATCATTTTAAACTGGATTCTACCACACTCAAAAAACTGTGGTCAAATTCTTATCCTTTCCTTTGGATGCACAGGTCTTCCATGCACAGACCTGCTATTCACTTCTCTGTGTCCATGCACAAAGCTGCTATTCACTTCCAGGAAAATCGGTCACTCTGTGGATTTGGATAAGAACTTTACCTACAATGAGTGATTTGAATGAATGAATTTGGAATTGGCAAGAAAATACAAACATATGCTATGTTTACTTGGTATATTCATGCTTCAAGTAAACTCAGGTAGCACATAAATTCTGTGTAAAAAGCCAGAGATTTTCAGCAGGAACCTATTTCAAAGTCAGTTTATACCTTCTCCATGTATTTTGGTAATATTCAAAGAACAAGGCAAAAATATTATATTTAATTATTGCTTATCAGAATGTAAAAGGCTCAAGAGTCTTTTCTGATAAAGCCATATATAGCACCTGCACTTTACAATGCTAATAACAGATGGCAGGACTAACAGAAATGACAGAAATATTATAGGCTAATTTAACATGTGTATTTCTTTACCTTTTTATTTGGATACACTATTTTTTAAGCCAGGCTTCAGTGGCTGGGTTGATATTGGACTACTCGCAAATTAAACGTTACCCTTTGTTGTTGTTGTTGTTGTTGTTGTTGTTGTTGTTTTAGTAGACAAAATACAACCAAGGTGTATGGGTGATGGGCACTTGTGTGGGCATTTAAGATGGAGAACGTCTAAATCTTCTGTTTTCAGTAGTAGACAGATTTCTTCTCTTGATATTATTGCTCATGCAATTTTCAGTACCAGAGACATCGGGCCTTTAAAAAAGGAAGAGATGTTACATTTTTGACAGCTTCTTCCTTCCACTGACTGAAACAATAAAAATAAACATGAAGCTGTCTGAATGGCCTCTGCATATAATGTCATTTGCATGTGATTTTCTTTGCTTCTCCAGATAATTGAATTTATTCAGGCAATTTATTTTTTAAATGTGTAGTCTCTGTGAATGGAAACATCTTAACTAAAGACAACCCTTTTATTTCCTCTTAATGAAATATATACATGTATGTGTATACTTCTCTTAGAACCAAGGGAGTAGAAGAAAAATAATGGAAACACCAAAAATGTACCATAAAAAAATAATTAAAGAAATGAAGTGTGACTCTTGTAACCAAATATTCTGTCTTTGTGTTCACCCCCTGTCTATGTTCAAGGTCTCTAGGTGCTCAATAGGAGATTTTTAATTATTTTTCCCTGTTTGATGTTGCTAAGTATAATGAATGAATAGAGCAAAGGACTTTTGTAAGAAGCCTCTGCATGTGTATCGTTTCATAGCTGGTAAGCATAGTAATACTTTCTTGGTTCCCATCCTGAGACTCAGTCTTAATAAATTTCAGGTTTAAAGAGAATGACTATTTAAATTGAGCAACATTAGTCAAACAATGTAGCTTTATAACACAAATAAAGCTTATATTCTCAAGGTGTGGGAAAGATACAGAATACATGCCTTTATTTTGAATTGGCATTTTTGTGGGTTATTGAGCACCAAGCCAGAATTACTTTGAGATATCAGAAATATCCAGGGATATTCAGAAGTCAGGAATTCAAGTAGAGATGTAGAAGAGAATGCAACTATCTAAAATCCAAAATTATTTATGAGTTAAATACAAAATTTTTTTTGTATATATATCCCAACAAGTTCCCTTGACATAATAATTTCTTAAAGGAACAAAAAACATCACTTCCTATTTATACCTGTGATCACAACTCTATAAAGCACTCATGGCATTAGGTTTCTGCAAAACTTTTTGGTGTTGATAAATTTCAGTTTTGTTTTCTGCTCATTCTAACATCTACATGGCAAAAATTTTAGAGGTTAAACATACAGCACCAAGAACTCAGCATTCTCAGAGCCAGTTCATTGTAAATAAGGGAAAGATGTGTCCATTCATATTTCCTCCTTTATTTTTACAGTGCTATCTTTTTATCACACTTTAGTCTTACTTCCTAGAATAACAAAAATCCTTTATTCTGACGTTATTGTCCTAAAGTTTTCTCATTTTTCATCTTCTCTCTCTGCTTTGCATATTCTATAGGTGCGCATTATTATTTCCATGTATGAATTTTTCCTTCCCAAACTTCTTTTATCTTTAAAAACCTAAGTATATATAATAATAAAATTTCAAAAATTTATATGGTAACCCAAGTCACTGAAAAAGATGATGATATCCACTAACATACCCATTTTTAGACATAAATGAAGACGGCTTGGCCGTTAGCTCATCTTCCCAGGTAGACACATTCTGAGAGCTCATGAACTAAAAAGGATTTAACCATACACCTGGAAATTAATGGTTCATAAGTCATCATTTTACAACCTTCAGTTCTTTACATGCATTTTGTATTCTGAGACTCATCTACATTTGGATGTTCTACATACAAATTTAAAGATTTCAAACAATAAAACTCATTCGATTCCTGAGGGAGGTTATATGGCACCTGTTCTTTACGATGCTGGTGTCAGAAGCTGGGGCTAACACTCAAGTAATAGCCAATTTTAGTTATATGGATTTATTAATGTCATTAGGCATACTGTTTCTATTTAAATAATCACCTCTGTCTCCCAACCATTCCGATTTTGTCAGTACCAGAATCATTATTGCAACTTCCTAAGCAAGAAGTATCTTCTCTTGGATTCCTCTTCCTTATTTTCAAATTATCTAATCCTATCATTACTTGCTTCAAATTATCTTTAGTATTTGATGGTTCTTTTCAATTCTAACAGCTACAATCCGGTGGAAAACTTGTTATCATGACATATGTGGCATGATAATTTCCTATTCAGCAGAGATCTTACTTTCTCTTCCACCCAATTCATTCTCCTTACATCATTAGAGTAATCTTCCTAACAACCCACTTTGAGAGAATCACCCAGTATAGAATCTAGAATAGTTTCATGGCCTTTCCGGCCAAACATAAATAATCTATTTGATTTTCATGACCGTTCATAAAATTACCTTTCTATGATAGTCATTCTTATTTATTCTCCATTTATTTGGGTTAAGCCACTACCTTTTCTTTTGTGTGTGTGCATGTGTGTATGCATGTATACTATAAAATTTTCTGGATGATACCTCTGGGAGGAATGCTGTGTATCTTTTCCTCTCTACCTATTTCTTCTAGGCTTAGACCAATAAAATATCTATATGTAAATATTTAATAAATAATTGACTCAATATGAATTATTAAACACTAATAATAGAATCTGAAGTACATCATGAATAATCAGTCATGTTCCCTGCCTTCATGGTATAGAAAGGAAATAAAATAAGTGATCCCAAAACAGTGCTAAGTGCTGTGATAGTTTCCTTTAATTTCCAGTGTTCTCTCTTATTTAAACTTCTTCTGCATGTATAGTTTTCTACTATACAATTTAGTACTTGTTAGTTTTTATCATTACTGTTTTGTTGTGTATTTACATGCCCCTCTGATTTAATTTTAAACTTTTTGAAGAGCGAAAAGCAACTTTATTTATTTATTTTTTAATAACTTTGCAATCTCTGAATCAGTTGAGGAAGGCAGTATAACTTAATGATGACCAGCCTGAATATTAAAGTTAGATGATCTTTGGTTTAATTCCCCAATTTAACATTTCCTACTATTACTTGGGTAAATTACTCTTAGGAGCTTAATTCCCTCATCTGTTAAATAAGAATAAGAGTCTTTGTGGAATTTCTCTGAAAATTATAAAAGATAATGTCCATTAAACTTTTTAGAACAGTGCTTTTAAGAACTATAGGAGTGATAGCTATATTTTTATTGAAACATTAGCGAATTTAAATCGATTTTGTGTATTTGGTCAGGAAAATTTCTAATAGTTTATAAATATTTTTAAATTCTTCAAAACTATAAGATTAAAATAAAAACTATAAGTGGTATTACTTACATAAGCCACTTGAAAATAATATTTGCAGAGAATCCAATGTTTTATGTAAAGAATACCAGCGTCTGATTGCGTGTGCTATAAAATGGCCCTTATATGCATGCTAAAGCAGGTTCAGGAAATTATGATTTATACTATGAATAAATAATTTGGCTAGTGGGGAAATTTTATGAGTGTGTGGACTCTCAATGTCTTATTGGTACCTTTGGAGTGAGAATTGAAGCTTATGTTTCTTATATCTCAAATCTTTGCTTAATGTCAATTCATACTAAAAGTACTTTTCACAGACAACATGCTACTTTTGCTCTATAGTGCTCTATTGAAAGTTTTAATTAGTGTAGAAAAATAGGCCTTTATCATTGTTGTTGTTGTTGTTGTTGTTGTTGTTGTTTTTAATAAGAAAATTGGATTAGTCTAATGACTTAACAGAGTTGACTGACATTGGGCTATGAAATCATCAGCCTGATCTAATTAGGAGACAATGCTACCCAAGGTACTAATGGGGTATAATGGAAGCTAGCAAAATAGTATCTATCTTTTCTCATATTAACTTTGTTCTTATTTTATATTTTTAGTGTAAAGGAACCTAAGGATTTGTTTGCAAGAGAATCTAATGGTACTGATCCTCTCATGAAGAAAGAAAAATCTTGATATGTCTATCTTATAAGAAGGAGAAATATGAAAGTAGAAATATGCATAATAAGTAATTGGTGTCATGTATTTATGAAAAATAATTCATTACTCTTTTTTCAGACTTTGACTTTAAAAACTTTTATTTCATAATGAGGAGTAATTGAACATTCTTTCTTTGATCATTTCCTTGAGTTATCACTTTGTAGAGAGCCATGAAACTGTGAAATTTAAAAATTGAGTATGCAACAGAGATAAAAGCACGTTAATGTCGCATGACATTTTGTAGACTACGGTTTTTTTCTTTAAAAAAAGTTTGTATTAGATTATTTTCAAAAATGGGTCACCTTAAAAATATTTAAATTACTCTTTAAAAAATTGATTCCATGATGCAGTTTGACTTCAGCAGAAAGAACTATGAAACTACTTGTATATGCATTTTCTTTCTTTTTTTGTGTGGGGTAGGTGGGGAAAAGGTTTATCTCTTCTTTTTCCTTTACTGATAAAAGGCCTGGCTTTTTCTTTATTCATTTTTATGTTTCTGTGTTTCATTCATCATTATAGCCAGAGATGAGGCCTGAAGCATACTTATTTTAGCAAATACTCATGAAAGTTCTATCATTTTACAGTTACCATTTTATGAGTTTTATAATTTATAACACATATATTAACTCATGTAATCCCCTAAATCATATAACTCATTATTTTGCAACTCAGCCCACTAACAACCCAGTGAAGCAGTTAACAGTATTATCCCCATTTTATGGATGGGAAACTGAAGCTTAGAAAGATTAAATAACTTGCCCAGGGTCGCACAGCTAGTGATTCTGCATCCTGGATTTGAACCACATCTATTTGGTCTCAGATTCTCTGAGCTAAACTGTGAACATCATTATACTGCCTCACAAGTTAGCATTCAAAACATTTCTGTAAATGAATGAAAGAGAAAATTGAATGAATGAAATATTATTTAATATTTTAAAATATTTTCTTTACTCTTAAATTTTGGCAATCATTGATACTATATACTAGTATATATGAATTACTTATCAATTATCTCATTTTATAGATGAAGAAACTGTGGATTGCAGAGGTTAGATAATTTGTCCAAGGTTATATAGTTTAATGGCAGAGTCTGGATTAGAACCCAAACATCCTGACTCCTGACTCCAGTTTGCTTAACCACTGCTTTTTACTGCCTTGCTCACATCATATTTTACTGCATGGAGAATCACAATTTATTTCACTTACCACTAACAATTAGTCAGCTCCCAATAATAAGTGATGTTAGTGAACACTTAGCTTATTAACTTTATTGAATGTCTACTCTGCATAAGAAAATGTGTTCATTGCTCTGTAGGATAAAAAGAAGTCATTACTAAAACAGATCACAATTTGAGAAAAATTTCAAGTTTCATTTCTTCCTTCACACTCAGAATGAATAGGTATTTAGTCAAGTTTATTGACAACCACAGTAAGAATATCTAGAGGTTTCTTATGAAAATGATAAATGAATTATTATATATAATTAGTGGCTAGTTACAATAAATGTTTTTTCCTAAAATATTATTATATAACCCGCCATGTAGTGGTAAATGAAAGTGTTTTGATGTGTAATCTAATTTTTGTTTAGAAACAGCTTCTGGTTGACCTTTAAGTTTCAAGGAAGAGATCATCAAATGTCTTAAAGTGTATTTGCTAGATGTTTAAACATAAGTAAGACAGTGTACACATCATCAGCAGGAAGATAATGAGGCTGTCACAGCACAAAATGTTCTTTGTTTTTACAGGTTCTATTGGTTAATGTATTAGAATTCTCTAAATGCCACTTTTGCTTATTAAGTGGTTTTGAGAGCACATGAAAACATACATTTTATTCTTGAATGCAACATTTCTGAGATTCTTAGTAAATGTGAGTCTGAAAAAACAACCATTAGACACTTCTGTCCATGTAGCATCCACATGCAAATGAAGATATTTTCCAAAACTGTTTTTCCTATTTGTAATTCCCTCACTGAATTAGAAAATTTGCTCTCAAATTTCTGTTTTACTTACTGGAATTAAATTAGATGGCAAATATGATATTGATTTTAAAAAATGGAAACATACTATCATTGTTTTATATTCATATTATAAATGAGATTAAACTATTAATAAATTCAAACAAACTTTTATCACATTTAAAAAGTGATCTCTTTCCACAAGATAATTTTGATGTAAATCTCAGATTCTCTAATCTGTACAGTTAGTAAGAAAATAAGCAAATAAAGCCTGTTTCAACGTGTGCCAAAATGGCTGTTAAACAAAATTAAGTCAATGTCACTCTTCACTAACACGTCTTGGTTGTTTTTACCCCTGCATATTTGCTAACCCTCCTCCGTCTCGCCTACTCTCCACTTCCTTTCCTACTTTTCAGTTCTCTCAATTGATTAAGTCCCATCACTTTTATGATATCTTTCTTCACCGTTGCAGCTTTTAGTCATGCCCCTTTTTTTCTTTTTTTCCTCTTTTTCTTCTTTAACTTTTACAATTTGTCCTATACCTAGTTCTCAAACTTTGTCAGTGTCTCAGTCTGACCCCCCTGTAAAGCTTGTTACATCACATTGTTGGGCTCTACCTTCTGACTTTCTGATTCAAGGAGTCTAGGCAGAGGTCTGAGAAAACTGTTTAAAGTATTTCCAGATGATGGCAATGACATTGGATGTCAGACCACCATTTGAAAATCATATACAAATTGATCGTGTCATTATTATAGTTTAGTACTACATGAATGCATTTTTAAAAAGAATGTATTTTTAAATGCTCATTTAGTTTTCTGATCAGTAATTAAATATGAGCCAAGCTAACATTTCATCTCCGTGCTAGGCAAAAAATGAAAACCACATTAGACTTTTGCTGAATTATTATCCTATTGCATAGCAAAGGAAACTTTAAAAGAATCTATATTTTTAGGCTTTGAAGAAACATCAAACCATTTTCACTTTTGCTATTTTCACTGTTGAAAATACATAAAAAGTCTTTATAATATGAATGAGATCCTATATTTCAAATATAATGAAGCCATTTTTTATAAAATAATCATCTTTTAACTAATCTTGGTGGGGCTGTCACTAGAATATTAGATCTGCCCCAAGAGTGGGTTCTGTCTGCATTACAGAGCCAGATGAACCTCTAAAAAATACTTTTTCAAAGTTAGAACTGAGCATGATATAGAATCAGAAATTGCCATAGATCATAGAGAAAAAAGATATAGGTACATATTTGAGTATTTTAGAATTTCTACCCATTTTATGTATATAATACATAAATTTAATTTTGTCTTCCTAGACAGAGAAAAACTGTTATATGTATTCAATGAAGTGTTCTTTTATAGCAATATTATAAAATAGTGAATGCCTGCTCCATCATCTTGACCGGAACCTCTTCTCTAACTTTTATATTATTATGGTTGAATGATTTTAATGATTTGACATACTAATTTTCAGGGAATTTCAATAATCTCATAAAATGTTGAAGTATATAAAATATAAAAATTTCTTAAAAACTGATTTTGTTTTTTTATGACTAGTTTGCATGCAATGTAGAGTAGGCCAGTACATCCAAGCCTAGAAACTGATCAGCATCACAAACCCTTAGGGAACTTAAAAAAAATGCTTGCTGGTATATCATCAGACAAATATATAAAACACTCATCTAATGTCTGGGAATCTCAATAAGTTTACCTCGTGTTTGTGTAGGCACTAAGAATTTTTAATCTTATTAAACAGTAAGTTTTACAAAGGTATTATTAGTGGCTTTTTTTCCAATATGGAAAGATGATCAGTTGTGATAAGCTCTGTCTCTGTAGATGACTATGGAAACTGCCCAAATAAAACCGACTCTGTCAATTTTTCTGTTCTTTAACCACTAGACCTAAGTACACATTAGGTAGCTGTTTTTTATTCAAAAGTTTAGAAAAGATCTTTTAAGTCAGATGGCTTTAACACCAGTAGTAATCACAAATATAACAGACACTCTTCAAAGATATGTCTATGTTTTATAGTCTTGAGCACTGACTATATCCTGTTCTCAGGATATTGAATTTGTTTATATTAACCAACAAAAGACTTTAGTATTCCCTATTGAGCATTTTAAAGTATTGGTTTTGCCTCAGCATACCCTTCATATGTTTACATCCTGTTTTCTGTATACTTATATTAATGTTTATTAAAGTGTAATTAAAGTTTTGATTTCTTTCTAAATGCTTCTCTGTGAATAGTAAAATTTTAAGTTATTGACATATATATCTTTAATTAAGTTTATCTGAATAAAATGTTAATAAAATTGATGATCTCAAGCTTTTTTGCCAATAATTGCTCATTTTAAAATCATCTAATTTGTGTATATTGATGGGTTTATAGTACTTTTCTAGGAAGATGTACATTTAGGTCAGTTACTTAACCTGTAATCTATGATGTTAAGGGTTTCTAGGGAATTTAATGGAGGAAGTTCATAGTTGGAACTATGAGAGAAAATTAGCTTTCTAAAAACTGACATTGTTTGTGTGATTGCAAAGTGTGTGTCTGCCTGTATACGTGTGTGTGTGTTTAGGAGAGTATAGCTATAATCAAGACATCTATAACCCAAGAGGATTAAGCATTACTGGTTTAGGGTATCATGCAGAACTCTTATGAAAAGTTACCTACACCTAGAAAACTTTTTAAATAATTGAGTTTTTAAAAAAAATTATGTATTTCTTTCTATTACTAAATGAATTTTCTAATTTGATAGAATAGGTCAAAAGTAACATAATTTGGTTTCAAAATAAACATTTGTGATATGATAAAATATTTTTTTAATTTTTAAAGAGTTTAAGGAATAACAAAGTAATATAGGTTTTTATTGAGATATAATTGACATATAGCATTATTAGTTTCAGGTATACAACATAATGAATCAACTATTTATTTATATGGAGAAATGATCAGCATAATGTCTAGTTAACATCCATCACTGCACATAGTTACAATTTTTTGTGTGTGATGTAAACTTTTAAGATCTAGTGTCTTAGCAACTTTCAAATATGCAATGATAGTCACCATGCTGTATATTAGGTCCCCAGACTTATTTATTTTATAATGGGAATTTTGTACCTTTGACCACCTACATGCATTTCAACCAAATAGTATAGCTTTTAAGTAATCTTTCAAAGGTGGATTTTGTTTTGTTTTGTTTTATTTTGTTTTTCCCTTGTCCTGGTGATTTTTGTAGAACAGCTCATTACTGGAAAAAAAGAGTGTGACCACGTCAAAACGTGTTCAACACCGAAGGACTTTCTCCATATATCTGTAGTTCTTTTTATGCAATATCAAAATTAATAAAATTGCATCATGAGAATCTAGTTAATAGTCCAAATCTGTACCTTTTGTTCTAAGTTTAAAACTTTATTGTATTAAAAAGGATGCTAGAGATGCCCACACATTTTTGAAGCTAGATTAAAAACCATAAAATACTGAATACCATTTCTTTGATTAGCCACTTAAAGGTAAAACCTAATATTTGCTTTAAATATGTTTTATTTTTGAATATGACATGAACCAGTGGATAGTTGGATCAAGAGAGCTTTATAAATCTAGAATATAATTTGATTAATTAATTTCAATGCAGTTATGTTATTTCTTTTCTTTTGGAATTAACGTGTAGGGCTGAAAACTTCTTATTTTCATACTTAATAATTAAAAGAATACAGTGTATCTTGTTCACTGGTAGCCTAGATAGATATAGGCATAGTTAGGGATTTTGTTTTTGCTTTAAGATAGACTTG
The DNA here is from genome assembly GCA_003508835.1 of Eonycteris spelaea. Lineage (NCBI taxonomy): Eukaryota > Metazoa > Chordata > Mammalia > Chiroptera > Pteropodidae > Eonycteris > Eonycteris spelaea. The sequence goes on from PUFA01000053.1 coordinate 3,095,161, forward strand.
CTATGAGTACTGAGGTTGAGAATGAGGCCTCTGAAGCCTAACAGGTCAAGGTGGATTATCTATATACCTTTTATGATTCATATGACTCAGGAATTTATTCAGTCTATGTGCCTTAGTTTCTCCAGCTACGAATTTCAAAGTATAAATAGGCTTGTTGTGAGACTTAACTAGTTAATACATATAAGGCACTTTAAACAGTACCTGACACAAAGAAAATATTCAATAAATATTGGCTATTATTCTTAATTATATTCTGATTAATTGACTCTTAAATGTAACATTTTCACTACTCTGTATGATTTTAATTTTAGCTTATAAAACCAAAAGTAGGCATGATAATGAGTTTCTTGAGTCCAGAAGTCAAGGATGATGTATCATTTGAACAATAAAAGGAATACACACACACACACACACACGTGTGTGTGTATATAAATATATGTATATATATAGTTGAACCACATATCTCTATTTTTTCAAATGAGTTCATTCTTTTTAATCATCACATTACACAAACTAAAATTCAAATATTAAGGTTGAAATAATATTTCCCTCAAAGTGTTCATAGCAAAATGTAGTCTTTAGAATTAATAAGTACATTTTTAAAAAGATAATGCAATGAGGATAGATACATAGATACATTATGCAGATCCTTTCCTTTCTTTCATGGTTTCAAAGATGACAAAAGAGGCAAGATTAGGTAAAGCTTATTCAAGAATAAAAAAAATTATCAACCTCATTTAAAAATTTTAGAACCCTTTTTTATCAGTAGACTTTAGAAGTCATACATCATAATTCTGAGAGCTCTTCTCCAAAATACTGAAGCTTGTCCTTAGAGTTTATAAACTTGATCTAATATTTATTTCTGGTTCATGTCACTAATTCCATTGTTAATAGTCTCTCTGGATGTTCACCTGCCAGAAGACTGAAGAGAAACATGCAGTCATTATTTCAGGTATGGTAAATGCAATCCCAGGGAAGAAACTGAAAAACATAGGACTTCCTTGATTGAAGACTGTGCCAGCACTCCTTAATAAGCTATTCACCATGCAAATGAACAATGGAGTCCCACACTGAAACATCTGTTAAGCACATTAAACTGTTAAAGGTCTTAACAGTGCCAGGGGCTGAAATGTAATCAGACAGGTGAATAGTGATAAGATAAATATTCCTATGTGAAATAGTAATGCTTAATTAATTTGTGTGTATCCTGTTGTGGTAACTGAGCTTAGAATACTTGTGAAATATGCTATACTCTTTAAAACATGTCCTTCCTCTTTGCAAGGTGTAGAAAATAGAGACATACAAAATGGGATATTATTGTATTTTAATTTGAAATATTTTCTGATATTTTAATAGACTTGATTGCATACAATTTGGGTGCCATTCTCTCTGTTGATGATGCTATAGAAAGATGTGTGCAATTTTCAATTATGGCAAGTGAAGTTCAGCTGCCAAATTCTTGTTTGTAAAGTTTGTCATCATTTAATGTGAAAAGAGAGTCTAAAATAGAAGTGTTCAAAGTCAAGCTAACACTGGGATGTTTCTGCCTTTGACCCTGGAAATAAATGCGAAGAAAGACCTGTGTAAAAGAATACTGAGGCTTTTCTGTATTCTGTTTTACACGTTAAACTGAGCTAACATGTATTATGGTCCATTCATTAAAAAAAAAAAAAAAACCTTAGTTTACTGAGTGAATTTGTGATTGCTCTGTGTGTGTATGTGTGCATTTATGCATTCACTTGTATTTATGTGTGAGTTTTAAATAAATAATTCCAAAAGTGTACCTTCACTTGGACTGTAGGGGCTTATAATTATTACATTATGCATTTTGATTTCTAAATCCAAGTACATTATAAGCTAAGATTCATCTGTGAAAGTATTGTCTATAGAATGATATTCATTCAAAACATAGTCATCATCAGAGGAATATTCTAGAATATTTGTAAAAAATGAAAACCATTTTGGTGTTTAGAATTATAATTTCAAGAATTCTGTTATTACATGTTTTTTACTTTTGCTTCATCCACCCCCAAAAAATGATGTTTGTATCATAACTAATGTCCTTGTACTCACTAATATCCATTAACAAAAAATCATATGAACAAATTATGATTATATTTGTGTTGACATCTCCAATTTTAATCTATTTTTTAAAAATTGCAATGACAGTTTTATCAAGTTTTTTTTTTTGTATATTTTTAAGCTAGTCAAAAATGTTAGCATTAGCCTTAAAAAATTAGATATCAAATCAGTGTGATTGGACACTTTTATGGGGTCAACAGATTCTATTAACATGTCTTAAGCAGATATGTGTAAACATGGACATAATCTTTTCTGAATATTAAATATGCACAAACTCAAATATATTTTAATGGAAACTTTTAATAATGTGGAATTGAGAAATACTTAGGAGGAGACTAATTTCAAAGATCTTAGGGTGCAAATTTCTTTTTAAGAAGAGCTCTGCTTTGTGGAAAGTCAAAGGATTATGCAAGTAAGTAAAAGATTATGGAAGTAAAGAGAACCTCAAAGTAAGAAAATTATATTTTCTTCATCATTTCAGTATCATTCCTCTTGACACTGTCTTAAAAATCAATTCAGTGCCTTTTACACAAAATACACCCCGAATATAATAGATTGCTAGAGCTGTGTTAGGAATTCCAGGGGAAATAATGAAAAAAAGGAACACCAAAAATGTGTTTAAATTTTAGAATTACATACTGAATTATTTTCATACACATACACAATTACAAAGAGGCAAAAATTTCAAGAAACTTTAGTTTATATGGCAAATGAGAAAGTACAAAATAGTAAAGGGTATTGACAGAAACAGTGCTTAAGGTAACAGAGTTGGAAATATCTTCAGCATAAGCAGAAATGAACTTTCAATATTCCATCTGATATCATAACAACTTGTGTGTCTGATGCTTTCTTAAAAGAATGAGAGGGAGGTGGAGAAGCAAAAGAAGATACTATTTTAATTAGGAGTGCCATCAAGAAGAGGTAACAACTTAAAATGAAAATTAAAATATATCATGTTATTTGTTCAAGTATTACAATATCACTGAATAGAAATGGCCACTACATTTAATGTTAATAGGAAAATTTCCAACAAAAGCAGAAAAATAAATGAGTCTAACCAACATAGACTTTGCATAAGGTTGTATTGCCATTTGTACTTAGCCTAAGGGAGAGAACCTCCATAGTTTTATTACTCCGATGAATTGGTCTTTGACTCTTAGTGCTCGCCTGTAAAGTTAACATATTCTTTTTTTTGAAATTTCTTTCATCCTTTAGCTCTCGCACAGTGACATTTCACTTTTTATTGTTTCAGTTGAATAAGCCACATAACCAATTTAAAAACGTACTGAATTTTAAACATTTTTTTCCCTTTGCTTCCTCTTTCAGGAAGTTGATGGCAATAAAGTTATGTCTTCATTTGCCCCACACAACTCATCTACCTCACCTCAGAAGGCAGACGAAGGTGGGCGACAGAGTGGCGAGTCCTTGTCTAGTACAGCCCTGGGCACTCCTGAGCGGCGCAAAGGCAGCTTAGCTGATGTTGTTGACACCCTGAAGCAGAGGAAAATGGAAGAGCTCATCAAAAATGAGCCAGAAGGTAAACACTTGAACCCAAAGTTGCCATCTCCTTATTTTAATAGTGTGATTTTAACCTCTATTTCTATTTTTTTGACTTCTCTAACTTAAATTGGACAAAATAGAAACTTAATGTTATGAAGACAGGTAGCATTTTTTTTCAGAAACATTTAAATATGGCTATTTCAATATTTTAATCATCAATTTCTGTTGTGACATCTTCCTTATTTTCACACACAAGTGAGTTGTGGTTGAGTGAAACCTAAAGATTCAGGAATAGAATGTGGCATATAAGTGCCTATTATGTATGAGGCTGGGGTTACAAGGTGAATAGGAAGTAGTTCTACCCAGGAGGGACTCCCCAGTTTGCAGGAAGGAAAGAACACTTTGTAACTGAAGTGGTTTCCTCTGCGTTCTCAAGGTGTTATTATAGACATATCACAATTTGGCACAAACATTGAGTAGTTTGTCCAGCCATCAGCCTAATCAGTATCCATCCATTTCCCTTTAAATCCCCTGTGGTCAAGTCTTGAATTACAAAACAGAGTGAATAGTGAATTGCCTATAATAATATGCAGGTGATCTTAATAATCAATTATGATCTTACTAATCAGGTAAAAAATATGTTGTATGTCTTCACATTAGTTCATTAAAGCGCTAACAGAATGTGAAATTAGAACTGCTAATAAAAATGTTTCATTGTTGTTTTTTTTTAAAAGACTATAGACTGTGGCAGCAGAGCCCAGAATAGTTGCTACCTCATGCCAAATATCTACAGTCCTCCACTTTATTCATCTCCATTTTTTTTCCCAAGGTCATTTTACAACTTTGTTACATTTTATAACCTCTAACTACTAATGCATCTTATGCTACCTTGATAGCTAGGACTGTTTTTTGTATAGACCAGAATTAATATAGCTAGGCCTATCGCATACATGAAAAGTGATACTCTAACTCTATTAGCTATGCTGAAGTTCCCAGTTCTTCAGCTTCCAGGATGCCTTTCTTTTATGATCATCTTCTAAATCTCTTTTAATAGTTACTGGTGGTAGTCCTCGGGTGATATGCACATGGACTAATCTTAAAATTAAAGCAAACAGACTAATAAAGCAACTGATGGAAGTTGGATAATTTATACATAACTGACAGTCATCCTTTATGTTATAGATATTTTCTAAATCCTATTTAAACCTATGTCCATCCTAAGCATGGATAATGCTTTGCACACAAGAACATGCCTCCTATTTCAGAGTCAGATGGAAAATTAAAACAAACAAAAAACAAGGACATAAAAAGACATACTTTATACCAAAAATATACCACATTTATACTATGTAACACTGAGTTAGACTCATTTCTAGTCTTTTCTTAGGACACCGGTAAATTATGAGTATATCTGGCATAAAATGTATGTTAACCAGTATTTTGGGAATCGTGTGGCAATTAAAATTTCTGGGTTCCTACCAGATGCATAGTTGGGATATGGATTTTAGTTAAAATTTATATAATTCACGTGATCTTACAGTTGGAAGGAATTTTAGAGATAATCTAGTCAGCCAAAGACTTTTTGGCTCCCATCTGCATTGAGATAAAAATGGGGTTTTGAGGAGGACCTAGACAACTTTTTTTTTAATACGCTAGAGTTTTTTTCTGATATCAAAATTCTTATTTTACTATAAGAATTGCTTTAAAATAAAGCACAAAAATTAAAAAGAAGAAAATAAAAATTACCCCAAACCATCAATTTCTGATGTTACTCCTCTTAAACTTATGGTATATTTCTTTATCTTTCTTTTACTTATTCTGTTCATTTTGTATGATTAGCTTTCTGTTTTTAAAATTATTTTGCATCTTTTTATGCTTTGATACATGATTATTAGCTGAAGCCCACAGTTTATTCAAATATTTTTGTTTTTACCAAGTGGCTTTTTCTGTTCTAGGATGCCTTCAAGGATAACACATTACATTTAGTTGGCATGTCTCCTCAGACTCCTTTTTGGCTGTGACAGTTTCTCAGACTATTTTTGTTTTTGATAACTTTAAAAGTTTTGAGGAATACTGTTCAGATATGTTGTAGAATGAATGCCCCTTTATTGGAATTTGTCTGGTGATTTTCTCATTATTAAATTGGGGTTACAGGCTTGGGGAGGAAGACTACAAAAGTGAAATATCATTTTTGTCACATCATATTAAGGCTACATACTTTCTACATGATTTATGAATATTGATGTTGACCTTGATCAGCTGGCTGGTAGAGTGTTTGTCAAACTTCTCCACTGTAAAATCCTCCTATTCCCTCTCCATCCAGTCTTTGGAAGGAAGGTGCTATGTGCAACTCACATTTAAAGAGTAAGGAGCTTTGCTCCCCCTTTTTAAGGTGGACTATCTACATAATGTATTTGGAATTTTTCTCCATGGGTGATTTTCCTCTTCTTCACCATTTATTAATTTATTCAGTTATTTATTTATATTAGTATGGACTTGTGGATATTTATTTTATACTTTGAATTATAATCCAATCTACTTTATTTTATTGCTCAAACTGGTTCAGCTTTGACAATTGGAAGCACTTTCCATTGACTTCTGTGTCACTCTGATGTAGCACTACGATTGTGGGGGTTTTTGTTTTCTTTGTTTTGTTTTGTTTTGTTTTGTTGAGTGCTTCTTTACTTTCTGGTACTTACTTTATAATAAGATGCTTACTTTATAAAAAGTATACTCTCTGTTTCAAGTCTACAGTTTTCTATGTAATGTATTTATCTGATTGGTATTAGGAGAATGTTGGCCTTATGTTATGAGTTAAGAAGTCTTTCCCTCACATGCTAATTTTTAATTTTTGTTTGAGGTGTGTTCCTGATCCAGGACTAAGGCCTAGGACAAACCAACATTGTGGTGGAATGTATTGTATTACAAAGTAGTTTTGAGAAATTTATCTTTAGATGATGTCCTTCATGGAAATTTGGTGTATGACCTTGGTATTCATTCCCCCAATGTATAGCATTGGCTTCCTTCCAAGTGGATGCACTGACTCTTAATTTGGAAGTATATGACAAGGCAAAGCCAAATAAATAATTCCCAACAGGAAAGAGGGCAAGATACAGTGTGCCCCTCCTCCCTAATATGCTTACCAGGAGACATTCAGAGGTATTGGGAATTAGGATAAAAGCATAATATTTAGTAACAACTACTCAGGCAAAAGATCAGAAATAGAACATCCATGAAGAAAGATTGCTATCGCATGTGTCTAGTAGGCTATTTTCATTATTGTATTTACCACAATTTTTTTGTACTTTTTCTCCTACAAATATAAAAGCTTAGCTCAGGAATGACTTGTTATAGAATAATATAAAGATATTGAGAAAATACAGAGATAGCTTTATGGAAAACTAAAATATAAATGGAACATGGCAAGTATCTAAAAGCCTAAATTCCAGAAAGATAATTTTTGTATGACTATAGATCCACTAAGATACATTTTACGTTTATGCACAGAAGATTCTTAGATGTGCTCTGAGTATGCAGAAATGTCCATAGACTCACTTTTACTGGTAAAGATATTCATGGCAAGAATGTTTATTTAATAATTGTTACAATTGAGAGATTTATCAAGAAGAAATTTCTGTATTTGAGTAACGTGATGATCTTAACCACCAAGAAAAAAAATAACAACAAAGCAGAAAATTGTACCATTGAAAAGCAATAGGATGTTGAAGGAATTTTTTTTTTTCTACAAAGAATGAAAATGAGGAAATATATCTACGGAGATGTATAAAAGTCTCAACAGAAAGTGGAAAGTTATACTGACTTTATGATACAAAGTCCATTAATCAAAGGGTAAATTTGGACATGAGAACGGACACCAAAACCTGACATCATTCAAGCATCAGGACACATAAGGACAGTGACACTGCATATAGTACAAAAAAAAAAAAAAAAAAACCAAAAAGATCTCTAACTCTGTGATGTACTATAGCATCAAAATAAAATACTTAGGAATAAATTTAACAAAAGACTTGCAAACTGTATCATCAAAAACCTACAGAACATTGTTATACCTCTGTGATGAGAGCAGCATTATGGGCATGAAGGAAGCAGGGATAGAGTGAAAGAACGAAAAGTTAAGCTCACAAATATGTGCCACAGAAAAATCTTTTCTTCCCTTAAGCTATTTTTTCCCATTGTTTTTCAAAGGCCATTAAAATGAACAGCAGGTTGTGATGAAAATTTCATTAAGCCCTAGCTAAATCATTATGAGGGTGCCATATTCATGCCTTTGCTTCCTCTCATTGAGCGAGGGAGAACAGATTTCAATAGAAAGTCCGTATTATTTCCGACCTTATCCCTGCCAACAACAAACGAACAGAAATTCAGAAATTACAGGAGAATGATGTATCATGCAAAAGGAAGCCACTGAGGTGAAATGGTTAGAAAGAAAATTAGATTTGCCATGTGGGTGGAAGAGAAAAATGGCTCTTATTCCAGCTTATATTTTCAAGCAATTAATTAAAATATTTTAAAAGTTATAAATAGGGGAGAAATATCTTGATATATTTCTGCTTGTATCTTTTTTCTCCATCAGAATTTTTGCCTGGCATTACTCAAAGAAGTCTGGTTCTAAAGATTCTTGTTTGTCACTTTGACATTGAACATGCCAAAGTTCATAGTAAATTCACAGTTCAAAATATCTGGCTGATACAATGTACTTACATTATATTTGGTAGTAACTATGCTCTACCGGTTGTTTTTTTAAGTGTTAAAACTTAGCAGTTAAGAATGACAATGAGCCAGACAAAAACAGTTGAAAACCACATAATATCACTTATATGTGGGATATAAACCTAAAAGCAACAAACAAACAGGACAAACGGAGACTCATGGACATGGACGATAGACTAATGGTTACCAGAGGGTAAGGGGGAGAGGAGAGGGTAGAAGTGAAAGAAGTAAAGGGGATCAAATATGTGGTGATATTAAAGAATTCAAAATAAATAAATTTTTTAAAAAATAATTACAATTAGTTCTAATATCATAATATGTGATACATATCTCCTCTATCAAGATATTGAATAAATTATTATGTACTAAGAGAAAAAAGGTAGCCTGTATTCAGTGCATATTATGTGTTAACTATAGTGTTATGTAATTTATATGAAACACTTCATTTAATCTTAACATAAACCTTATAATCAGGCTGCTATGTATAGCTATTCCAATTTTAGGAAGTGCCGTACACATGAACTAAATATTTTGATTCTTATCTCTATTTTCAGATGAGGAAGCCAATGATTAAATATGTCACAGAGTGACTGTTGAGGGCATAATTTGAAATGAAGTTAACCTTAAACTAGAATTCATGCTTTTAATCACTAGTTTTAGTATCTCTTCCAGTTAAGGATTTTGTCAGTAATAGTTTAATGTTGCTTTTTAACACATGTGTGCCTAAGTTCCTTTGAAATATTGAATAATAAAGTAGTAGTCAATAATTTTCTACTAAAGTAAATTCCTTATGCCTCAGTGGTGATCAAAATTCCGGAAAGTTTTTAATTGAAAATCAAATCAGCTTAAACTGTTTGAGTTTAAAGTGTTAAAAAACAAACAAAACAAAACAAACAAAAAACAAAAGCAAAAATCAAAAACTGAAACAAAACAAAAACCTTGGAAGGTATCCTGATGTCCTAATGGAAACTCGTTTCAAAAGAAATGGGAGGAAATAAGGTGTGGAATAAGAGAAATTCAGAACTGGAATGAAATGTAGACATATTTTAGGCCTCTATATTCATTTTTAAGAGAGACAGAAAGACAGACTGCGGCAGAGATGTGCTTGAAATTATACAGCAAGTTGGTGTTAAAGTCAGAATTCAGTTCGCATCCTACAGACCCAGGTGTCTTTTTTTTTTTTTTTTTCCTGTTCAGTTACATCATACATTTTGGTATTCTTTACTCTGTTTTTCTTGATCTTTTAGAAATAATGTCATCACCTCTTGTTAGTTTTAAAGGGTATTTCACTGTTCATTAAATTTAAATAAATCTGGGACAACCAGATATCTTAATTTAGTTAATAAAGCCAAGATCTATAGGTATATAAATGTCCTATGTTCTCAAGTCTCAGGTAGCTAGGGATGGTTTGTAAACATAGATCAGCATCTAAATTTAGGTTCAGATTCAGACTTTAACTCAATTTGTGTTCCAACCTTAGGTTTATTAACAGTGCAGGTGAAAATAATTTTTACTTTAATGAGAACTTTAAATATCTCATTTAAAATATAATCTTTTTAGATGCAAAGATTATAACAGGCTTTTTCTTTTAACTTTTCTATATTAACGTCTACATTACCTACAATATCTCTTTGGAATTTCTGTTTCAGCCTGCGGACATATGCACATTTCTTTCTCCTAGAAACACAACAAGCAAAATTCACATTTTCTTAATCTCTTAATCTAATTTTATTAATCTCTATCTCTTATTCTGTTCCTCACCAGTCCAAGTCTAAGTTGCTAGTTATTTTTCATCTTTGTAAAAAACTATTACTTGCCTCTGTTATTACCATTACTTTACTATAATTGTCCATATATTTGTCAGTTTATGCACCTATATTAAAATCTCCTTAAGAGTAAAATATTGCACATACTAAAAAATCAAAATATGTATTGAAAAGATTATTGAACTGCTTCAGTGTCACCTCATTGCTATTGTAGAGAAAGGAGGTGAGAGACCTTAAATATATGACTATCTGTCAAATGTTATGTGAGTTACCTCATTTAATATTCAAAACTTCAAAGTTGGTATTATTTCTTACCTTAAAATGAAAAACTGAGGCTTAGTAACTTCCTCATGTTCTTGTAATATGGAGACACTAGAATTAGACCAAAATTACTATCTTCCACAAGAATACTTGGCAGTGAACACATAGCATATATAATCTGACCCAACCTGTTTTCCTTCTCTTTTAACCTTGTTTGCAACACTAAGATTCATGTTCTCATACTGTCTTGTCAAACTGCATGCAGTCCTGTTAACAGTCTGTATTTTTAATACTACTCTGCCTTTTCATATGCTATTTCCTCTGTCTTAAATGCCATTCTCTGACTTATCTGCCTAATGAATGTGTATTCACCTTTTATGACTCAACACCTTCTCTGAACGCCTTTGTCAGAATTTGGCTCAGTCTACCTTGCTAACAGGAACTCATCTCTTTTAGTTCTTACCACATTATCACTATTGTTTATTTACCTCTGTTTTCCACAGTAATAAGTATGTGAATGTCATTCAAGAGTTCTTAGTTCAATTATGTGTGCCTCTCTGCTTCCTAATAGTGAGCTCAGCACATAGTAGGTTATTGTGTTAATGGGGAATGACAGTCAACCCACCAATTCACATTGTATTGCCTTCTCTCACTCTCCTAAAAACTGACTGGGTTTCATTTGTCTTCTTGTGTTTTTACTGCCCTCTTTTCTTCATATCCTACTCAGACTCTACCTTAACATCCAAACCTATTTATTTCATTTATCTTGTCTTCACCAACCTTCTCATTGTATACATACCAATGTCATTATTGAATCTTTAAAATCATTACTTTCAATTCCTTCTGTGGCTTGGAGGTTAAAGTGTCCTAGGACACAAAACCAGGTAGATCATTAATAAGATCCAGGGATACAAAAAACTAAAATACTTGTTTACCTTTATATTAATCTTTTAAATAACTCTAATATTGCACATTTCTCTAAAGAAAAATGTTGGCATTATCTATGAATTTGTGGCCAGAGATAAAAATTCGCCTCCACTTTTGTAGGCAAAGTGAGAAGTGAATTGGATTGATCTATGACTATTTTTTTTTTTTCAGAATTCAAAGCTATAATTGGTTCTTTAATAGTGTTTTAACATAATGGAGACCAGGCCTCTTTCCTAGGAGTATAGAGCTGGCATGGAAGAGAGAATTCTTATTTCTGATGATGGGCTCAAGATGGGGCACAAGGCCTACCCCTCCCTCCCCCCCCACCCGCCCGCCCCACAGTTCATCTTAGGAGGGCTGTGGTAAGAGAAAAGTAACTGATTTCTTTCAACACCTTGTCTCTTCCCTATAGTCTTCCAAGGACTCATAACATTGTCCCTCAAAGGCAGAGTTTCTAAACTCAGGATTCGTGAGTTCCTTCAGAGGGCTTATAAATTCTGGAAATTGTATGCAAAAAGGACAATATGTGTTTTTGTGCATTTTTTGAGACATAGTCCATAATTCTTACCTGACTTTCAAATTAATTCATGATGAAGAAAAATAACTACACAGTGAGTCAGTCAGTGTTTGGGTTTTAGCCCTTATCCTGCAAGTGAATATTATGTGATTGTGGTGTAACAGCTATATAGTTTAGTCTCTGATCAATTTTGAGGCAATAACTTATAAGTAGTTAGCGATGTTTGTGAATGTAATTTTATCTATTTCACAACATTTGGGGGAAATGCAGTTTTTAATTTGAAATAAGGATTTCTTTGCGTAAAAGCAAGCATCCACCTTATAATTTGCATTGTAAAAAAAAATCACATTTACTTGCATTTAAGTTGCTATAACTGTATTAATGTAATGAAGACTGCTCTCAACTGGAAATCCTAACTGCCCTACTTTCATCAGAGGGTTGTTGAAGGAAACAAATGAGGTAATGCACACAAAAGTACTGTGTAAATTATAACCAACTTGGAATTTTACCAGCTATTGTCATTATCACATTTTGGCTGGTTGGAAACATTGTTATTTTAGGCCTTATAGTTTCCAGTGCTGCTTTCCCAGGACATTTTTATTTACTGAAAAATTCTGATTCAGACGTACAAAATTTAGGATATACAGTCAATAACAAAGCAACATTTATAAAAATGCTGGGATAGGTAGTTGCTTCAAAGTTTATTTATGTAAATTTTCCTAAATAAATCATAGTTAGACAAGGTTCTGCCTGAAGAATTACTTTTCGAAAAGAAAGATTTCTGTACATTGATATGGACGAAATAGCAAAATGTAAGCAACATGAAACTAGGAGAGGCATTTAATATTGAATTTGTGTATTTGTTATCTTCTTATCTCTACAATAATGTAAATATGTGCAGAAGACGAATATAACTGAGGGCTCCCCTGGCCAAAAGTCTCATAATTTTTCTAAGATTTTAGCTGTCTCTTATGTGTTTTATTTGTTCTTCCTTCTCTCTCCTATTTTGATTTTTTCTTTTTATTCTTTTTTTTGTGTATATATATATGTGTGTGTGTGTGTGTGTGTGTGTGTGTGTGTGTGTGTCACTGTGTGTGTATGTGTGTGTGTAATTCTCCTTTCAGAACCCACATATGCTTGGTTTTATTTAGCATCCGTAACTGTCAATGTTCCTCCTTCTTAGAGTATGACACCCACACCTCCAAAATTGTTGTGCCGTGATGAGTGTACTCTTTGTGTGTAAGAAACTTCATTTATTTGTGAAATTTTATTTCTACTCAAACTGGACTTTATCATTATTTACACAACAGGAACTTTTGTTCTAAACTTCTTCAGAAAAATCTTTGCTCAGTTTCATATTATAATACCCTAAAGGCACAACTTATTGCCAAAGTCACCCAGTGTTACTTTATGTGAAACAATTCATTGTTTTTAGTACAGACTTCACAAAAAGGGTTAGTTCTCTTCTTGTGAGAACTAATAAAAATGATTGAATGAGTTGGAAAAGTATGTATTGTGACACACCTCAAGCCATCGTCCTCAGAGTCATCTATAGACCACAGAACCATCATTGGGTGAAGAAAATACTGGGATTTTAATTCTCATCCCTCCCTCCCTTTCCTTCCTCCTCCCCTTCCTCCGTCTTATTCTCTTTCTCTCTCTCTCTCTCTCTCTCTCTCTCTCTCTCCTCTCTCTTTCTCTCTCTCCTCTCTCTCTTCCCCCCAACTCCTCTCTCCAGCAGACACAATGGAGGTGATTGTTTTATTAGGTGGAAAAACAGAAATGGATATTATTTTGATTTCATGTAGTGCAATACAAATTCGCAGTGGTAAATATATAAAAAAAAAGATGTACACTTAATTCCATTTGAGCCATTTATATGAATGGATTGGACAGTTTTTAAATTTATAACTAGGTATTATTTACGAAACAGAAATTTGTAAATAGTTGGTTATCAATTGTCCTCTCTTAAAACTTAAGAATCTGTAGGGTGTTATTGTGTAATGTATCTTTTTGAAGTTTGCATCTGTCACATCTATTGAAAACAATTCAGTTTAGTCACCTACACCTTCTGCGTCACTTTACTTGTGCTTCCCCCCCCCCCAGATATAATTATGTGTTAATGGCCTTTCAATTTTTATTGCGAACGTGTTGACATACAGAACATTAAATTCTCTAAATGGATATAAAGCTTCTCCTCCTTGTTTTCAGACTTATTTTAGAGGTCTTTAACTAGAAGATATAGCAGTGGTGTGCTACAGCATTGTATGTAATTATGCTGTAGAACAGACAGGCCCCTGGTGCATGATATTTGGCCTTGCAAACATCCCTACAAGCATCGCATGTTTGATGTTTGAGTTTACATTATAAATCACAATGCCTGTTCTTCTAATTTAAATGTCTGTTGTTGAGCAGCCCTTTAGAAATTAAATTGAACCATATTACATTAACAGACAAGCTGAAATAGAAATTCAAAATTACCCCCTAATTTTATCAACTTTTTAATTACTATTTTTATAGAGAATTATGGAAATTGGCTTTCCTAAAATCCAAAATCCCAAAGCATTCCACTAATTAAGAATATTGAAGTGCGCTTTGAAATCCACTCTTATTTTGAAACCTCATTCGATGAGGTGGGAAAAATAAAAAGTGAACGGATCAGGGGAAAAGCCTAAAGATACTTTAATTGGCAGAGGTTCGAGTTGCTTTTGTTTAGTTCCTCACTGTTCTTTTGACAAAGTACATGTTGAAGAGGCTTTGTAAGTGCTGTTCCACTGAAGGACAAACAAGGGTACTTTTCAATTGAGCCCTTTTAAGTTTTGTTCCTCACACTCCTGCTGCTGTTGGAGGCTTCTCCGAATGCATTGTGGCTGTGTGTTCATCTGTGCTGTCTGTCACTGGAAAATGTCTCTTCTTCTCGAGCAAGCTAGAGTGTCACCTCCAGGCACCTTTTTCAAAGGCACCACTGTATGGAAATAGACACTCATAAAATGATGATAAAGAAAAGAGTTTATTTTTTAAAGGTCAGGACAAGAAGACACCCTCAAATGCTGTAGAGCCTATTTCTTTGGGTATAAGTGTTTTAACTTTAGCACATAGTACACTGAATTTGAAGCCTTGCAGTTTTTCAATACTAAAGAGAAACTTGTTCACTGTCATCTCCTTTTCGAGTGGTATCCATAATAGCGGTTCGTCTTGGTATTGTTGATTTCAATAGTGTTATAGAAAATTAATTTATATTTCCTTGAAAGAACTCCTTTAATTGTAAAGGCTCATGGACAGTCCTTGGGGATCTTCATAGTAGTAGTTCCCTGAGTTGAGACCTAGTGTTGCCTGCACAAGAAACATATTTCACCCAAGAAAGTTTCTATTTTTTTTTTACCTAGAACTTATACTTTTGTCAATAAAATGTAATCACATATTTAAGATTATGTCTTCAATGTTTATCTTTGTGTGAACGATCAAGCTCGGGTTCTTTTTTATAGGTGGCTGTTTGTGTGTTAATATAATAGTCCTGTTTCATTCCTGCTCGAACATTAGTTTATCAACTACAAGAGGACTGTATAAATAGAAATCATGACAAATATCTCTTTACCCAAATGTTTCTAATATTTTCTAAACCTTCGGTTCAGTAAGGTACCCTGTTGCCCTTATCCTTACCTAAAACTGTCATTGACAGACTTTCAGTTACAATACATGGATCGCTTAAAAAAAAAAAAAAAAAAAAAAAAAAAAAAAAAAAAAACCGTTGACCCAGGCACTACATTAGCGGTAAACATTAGGGGAGTGTGCCAGCCCTCTTGTTCCTTATGTGCCACAGCTTTTGGCGATATCATTTATTCAAGAGTGAAGAGCCAGCCACCTGTTTCTGAGGCCTCTTTTCCCTCACGTTAAAGGTTCAGGCCCTTACTGAATAGTAACACTCTAATCTGGGAAACACACACAGCATTTTTCCGAAACTGATTTGTCAGGCTAGACAAGCTGGAGGATTTTGTGTATTTACGTGTGTGGCTGTTTTTCACTCAGTTACCCTTGAGGCACTTGTCACGACCGTGCATATTAAAATTAATCAGACTTCCTAGGCCTGTGTGGCTGTGTGTTTAACATGAAGAAGTGGATATCAAGCAAATGCCCTAATTAAATAGGCCTGCTCGGTTTTGTTCTAGTGGATGTTTGGTCTTTTTTTAATAGGAGTTGCTTGTGGGGAAGGCACGGACAGCACTAGAGTCAGTGGAGAGCTCACTCAGAGTTTCCTTTGCCACCTGCTCCCAGAGTTCTGAGACCTCAAGGACTCCCAGTGTGCCTTCCTTAACTGCCCTTAATGTCGAGAAGAAATATGGCCAAGATCATGAGGGAGCAATGAGGCTAGGGCAAACAGAATGAGCATGTGACCTGGACATTTGGATTGATTAAGATAGTCCATCTTATATGTCGATAAACTTTGGATACCAGACTGTTCTGTACTCCCAGTTTTGGATGATGAACTTTGACGGCTGAGGAAAAGATCTTGCATGAAATTCAGCATGAATGCCCTTTCTTTTATGTCCTGAAATTGAAAGCCAACATTTATTCATCTGTCTTTTCAATGGCTATTTCCTAGGCCATCTACATATCAGATAGAAATCACTTATGAGGGATAACTCATATATATAGATTATATATACAAGTTCACTTCTGCTCTCAGAGTATTGGACTTAACCTGTTTTCATTTCTGTTCAACTTTGCCCATAGCTTTATGGAAAATGGACGTGGGACATTTGGAAACAAATTTTTATGAAGTAAGCTCAAAATACTGAAATGTCTCAGGCTGACACAACACACTAGCTTTCTTGTTTGTGTATGTAACATCATAAATGAGGTGAACTTTTAACACCCTGATCACTAAGTTTGTGGATTTTAGTCCCAATTTATGCATATCATTTGGACTTCTTCTTCTTCTTCTTTTTTGTATTTTAGAAAATAGAAACAGTAAAATTCATTCACAATACTTCAAATTTGATTTATACATATATATGTAATGATACGTGGAACCCACATTGGAAACAATTTGAAAAATAAAGTAATGAAAACTCTTCAATGTTAAAGAGTTTGGAGTTATACTTTAGTAAACTTCCAAGTAACCATAGCAGGTTATCTGGTAAAAGATTACTCTGGCAGGACATGGTTCATAAAATTTATTTGTTCCTTCCCAAATTGAAAGGGTTGGACAATTCCAAAAAACTATTGTTTTGCAGTGTTTCTTTTTTTCCTCTCGTTGTATCTAATAGATAAAAGAATCTATCCATTAACCTGTGTGCTCTCTTTTTAATGTGGGTGTTCAACTCACATGTAGAGAACTTTATCAGCAGTGCCAAGCAACTGTCTGGTACCTGACAGCATCATAGAAACCCCTCCTCGGTTCACTTAGGTTGCTACTGGTTATTTATTAACACAATCCAGACTGTTCAGTGTGGGTGTATATGAAATAGAAAGAAAAATAAAGGCCTTGAACAAGTAAATACATCTTTCATCATTCCTTTTGTTTGGTGTGTTTACTGTGTGCTATTCTTGGTCGATAGAAGTTGTTTGACAGTTCTACAAAAGGGTGAGGAACATTTCTTGAACTTTATCCTTTTGTTTTGTCTGTAGAAGTTTTTCTATTTGTCATTCTCTTTTTATTGTAACCTGTCTGTACAAAATGTTTTTTGAGTATTGTTATTGCTATTAATATGACAAGTGCAGATGATTATGAACATGACAGACAGTTTTATCTACTTTGAAATGGACAGTTAAGGAACTAGATTTCCAAGACATCTTTCATTTCTAAACTTTTCAATTAAAAACTGAAAATGAAATATTATACAAATAACCTTTTTTCCTCCTTCTAAGAAACATACCATTTTTCTCAGGCCTTATGTAAGTTTAACTGAAGTACTGAGCCTTGATTTCATTTGTACTTAAGTTCTCTCCTCCCCACATATTAATATAATATCAATGTACAGCTCATTGCATGATATAATTACTGAAGAGATCAAAAGCTAGGAAAGCATACCATAATTGAACATGTCTGTTTATTATAACAGGACAGTGCTCCTATGCTGGTATTTAGTGTGTTAATAGATAAGAATTGATTTACTGTTTCAAGATGAATTAAATCTCTGTTGCATAGGTTTCTGAGAAGTTATGCTTTGTTTGTAAAAATTTGCCTGAAAGCTTTATACACCATCGTGTGACATGAGTCATGTGGAAACTTGAGAACAGAAAGCCACAAAGAAACAAAATGCACCCTCCTCCCTTTGGAGTTTTGTTTTCTTACTCTTTTTTTTTTTTTTTTTTTTTACCCTAATATTTTTACTTCTGTCTTTGCTCCGGCACTCTTAATACTTTTCGTCGATGTCAACATACCACGTATAAATGAAGGAAAGCACATAACGAGGGAGATTGCGACACTGAGAGCAGTTCTGTGTAAGTAGGAGAGGTCAGTCCTCGGCCTTCGTATGTGACAGTATAGAGCTCCAAATTCCAGGGAGAAAAAAAACCGTCTAGGAGCAAAGTGAAAGGGATAGCACTTAGACATGCGTGCTCATGCTTTCCCCTCCCCCTCGGTGCATGAGTCGAGCTGCCCAAGTTCCGAGCCGCAGGAGGACAGCGCCTCGTTGTTCCGCTCAGTCTTCTCTCCATGCAGCTCACAGGAATCCTTCTGAGTGAATCAATAGAACTAAAAAGGTAAATTGAAGTTGCACATGTTTTAGACATTTTTTTCACTCAAAGAATATGATAACGAAGGGTTAATAAAGTAGGTTAAGTGAAAAAGCATAGTAAACCTTTAAGTATTTTTTATTGCTAGGATTTTTTTTTTCCTTTGTTTTCTGAATGTAAAATGTTCAAATTAAAAATATTTGCCAGTTTCAAAGTACATTACATTAGAGAGGTATACAATCTTGCTTTCTGAAATGGCGTACCTAAATTCCAAACAATATGAAACCTTCTGAAATATTGTCTAATAATTGTTTTCGAAGACTTAGAATTTTAAAAAGTATTAAATCTCTGTTTTTTAAATCAATATCTATGCTCACATACACAGAATAAAATCTTGCCAACTGTTAGTTCTCCAAAATTTCTCTAGAATGAATGAATAACACACACACAATATAGTAAATAAGTTATATTTTAGGAGCATTTATCTCACTCTTAATGTGTAAACTAAAAATGTTGGCCTAGAACAATTTCTGACAGAAAGAAAGTATGCAAATAAGATTTCAGTACAGAATAGAATCCCCATTCTGTTCTGTGTTTTATTTTTTTTATCACCTTGGACTCCTGTTAAATCCTGTGGAACACCTCTTTTGAAGAGGAAATACCTCCTTTCTCTGTAAGACTTTTGTTTTTTGTTCGTTCATCTATTCATACCTTCTCTTGTTGACAGAAAATATTTATTGAGGTCCTAGTATGTGCTAGTTATTTTAAAGGTTAGCAAGAATACAAAAGTCAAAGATAAAGCTTCTGTCCTTAAGTTGTTCATGATTTTTTGGGAGGAGACAAACCATGTGACTTCATAGTGAAAGTAACTGTGAGTGAGGAGGTACAGGAGGCTCTGGAAGTAGGGGGAGGGTCCTTGTACGATATGTTTACAATCAATGCACCTAATTATTTATCCTCTCAATTGAATTAACATTTACATATGAAGACATATTTTTGTTGTTTATGTCATCTAGCCAATTCTCTTTAAGTGCTTGTGCAAAAAGATGTTACAGTATTCACTGGATCTATGTCTTATGACATAACTTCTTTTAATGTAGTTTCAATCATCATCCTGTCTTGCCTGGATATTTTCAAGTTATTGATTTCTGCCTATCCATAGCTTTTTACAAAAAAAAATGTATAGCTCTAAAGATATTCTAATTGCATTTCCCAGGTATTATAGCGAATAAGGCTAGACATATAATGTATTATTTCCCCCTTTGTCCATCTTTAGCCTTTACTCACTAAAATAGTAGAAGGTATTATCTTTGAACTTTTGTTTTAGTACCTGCAGAATGATGTTTGGAAAGTTGAGCCAAAATCATGATAATAATGATGGGTACCTAACTTCAGACTGACTCAAAAAGCTAAAATACATGGAGCTTTTTAAGTTCTTGATGCATGTACTGATTTGTTGTCAAAAATTTAAATGCTTAGCTAAAACTCATTAAAAGTTTATTTATAATTGTAACTTTAACTTTTAGCAAAACTGCTTGAATTCTAACATACACACACATACACACATATATTCATGAGTGTGTCATGAGTGTGTGTCACATATAACATATAACAGGACAAAATATTAATACATTTATTCTGCCATCTTCACATGCAATGCTGGCAGTTAATAAAATACAATCCATATATATATATTTATTCTTCACCTAAGGAGAAGAAATTATGGTGTAGCAGCCTCAGGGGTATGGAAATAAGCTTATTTAATTTCTTCTCAAGAGTAGGGAAAGAGCTTCAGTTGGCATGTGCCATCCAAATGTTTTATTGGGTCTCCTACAGACCTTTATTAAAGTGAGTCGGTAGTCAGCCTTCAACTGCAGTGAGTTCACTTCCTGTCTTACTCTCCAGTTTCATTTCTCATTTCCTACCATTCCCTGCATCTTTCTTTTTTTAATTTTTATTGGGGTAACATTGGTTAATACAATTATATAATTTTCAGGTGTACATTATAGTTTGACATCTATATATTTTATTGTGTGATTACCACCCAAAGTCCAGTTTCCTTCAGCAACCATATATTTGATCCCCTTTACCTACTTTGCGCTCCCCCTACCCCTCTACATTTGTCCCCCTTTACCCTGTCTTCCTCTTCCCTCCTCCCCCACCCCGTACCCTCTGGTAACCACTAGTCCATTGTCCATGTCCCTAAGTCTGTATTTGTCTTGTTCATTTGTTGCTTTTAGGTTCATATCCCACATATAAGTGATATCATGTGATTGTCAGCTTTTTCAGTCTGGCTTATTTCACTTAGCATGACTATCTCGAGATCCACCCATGTTGTCACAAATGGCAGTGTTTCATCTCTTCTTATGGCTGAGTAATACAATTATATTGTATACTTCGGTAGTTTCCATGTCCTGGCCACTGTGATAATGCTGCTATGAACATCAGTGTGCAAATATCTTTTTGGATAAGAGTTTTCAAGTGTTGGAGGTAAATACCCAGCAGTGGAATTAATTTCTGGATCATATGGTAGATCAATTCTTAGTTTTTTGAGGAACCTCCATACTGTTTTCCATAGAGGTTGTACCAATTTGCAGGCCCACCAGCAGTGTATGAGGGTTCCTTTTTCTCCACATCCTCTTCAACATTTGCTATTATTTGTCCTGTTGATTATAACCATTCTAACAGGTGTGAGATGATATCTCATTGTGGTTTTGATTTGCATGTCCCTAATAGCTAGCTATGTTGAGCATCTTTTCATATTGTAGACATTTGTATGTCCTCTAGGGAGAAGTGTCTGTTCAAGTCCTCTGCCCATTTTTTGACTGGATCATTTGTTTTTTTGTTGTTACTGAGTCATATGAGTTCTTTGTATATTTTGGATATTAGGCCCTTATCAGAGGCATCGCTTCCAAATATATTTTCCCATTGAAATAGTTGCCTCTTTTACCTGGTTGATGATTTCTTTTGCTGAGCAGAAGCTTTTTAGTTTGATGTAGTCCTATTTATTTATTTTTGCTTTTGCTTTTACTTCCCTTGCCTTTGAGGTCAAATTTGTAAACTCCTCTTTAAGTCTAAGGTCATTGAGTTTCATTCCTATGTTTTCTCCTATGCATTTTATTATTTCAGGTCTTATATTCAGGTCCTTGATCCATTTTGAGTTAATTTGGGTGTGTGGTGATAGACAAGAGTCTAATTTCATTCTTTTGCAGGTGGCCTTCCAATTTTCCCAGCAACAATTATTGAACAGGCTTTCCTTTCTCCACTGTATGTTTTTGGATTTTTTGCCAAAAGTTATTTACCTGTATAAATATGGGTTTGCTTCTGGACTCTCAGTTCTGTTCTACTGGTCCACATGTCTGTTTTTGTTGTTGTTGTTATTGTTGTTGTTGTTGTTGTTGTTTGCCAATACCATACCATTTTGATTACTGTCACTTTGTAATATAATTTGAAGTCAGAGTGACGCCTCCAGCCTCATTCTTATTTCTCAGGATGGCTTTGGCAAATCAGGGTCTTTTGTGCTTCCATACAAATGTGATGATTTTTTGTTCTATTTCTTTAAAAAAATGCTGATGAGATTTTGATGGGGATTGCATTAAATCTGTATAATGCTTTAGGTAATATGATTATTTTAACTACGTTGATTCTTCCAATACAAGAACATGGAATATCTTTCCATTTTTTTTATCTTCTTCAATTTCTTTTAATAGAGTCTTGTAGTTTTCATTATTTAGGTCCTTCGCATGGTTTGTTAAATTTATTCCTAGGTATTTTATTCTTTTTGTCCCTGCATCATTCCTTATGACTTTTGTTCTAGCAATGCTGAATTGCCTGTCGTTTTTCATAGCTACCATGCTTTTCTTTGCTTATGATGCCTGGTTGCAGTGCCTTTTACCTTACTTTAAAACTGGATGATGGTCATTTATTCATGATATTTATCTTAAGTTTCTCCCTACCAGGAACTTTCTGCTAACTCTAACTGCCCCATCCTCCCTCCCTTAAGAAATGTTG
Organism: Eonycteris spelaea; assembly: GCA_003508835.1. NCBI lineage: Eukaryota > Metazoa > Chordata > Mammalia > Chiroptera > Pteropodidae > Eonycteris > Eonycteris spelaea. The sequence goes on from PUFA01000053.1 coordinate 3,117,634, forward strand.
TCTGTGCCTCTCTTCTCTGTTACATTTTGATCTGCTAGAGCATTGGTCAGCAAACTACGGTCTGTAGGCCAAATCTAGGCTGTTGCCTCCTTTTGTATGACCTATGAGTTAAAAATAATATTTTATGACACATGGGCATTATATGAGATTCAAATGTGTCTACCATTCAAGTTTTATTAGAACATGGTCATGCTTATTCATTTACTTATTCAGGTAGTGTCTTGTAACATAATGTAGTTTACTGCTACATGGTAAGGTTGATTAGTACAGCCCACAAAGCCCAAAATATTTACTATCTGGCCCTTTACAAATGAAGTCAGCTGACCCATGTCCTAGAGGGCAAGAATGGAGTCTCAGTCACCCCATCATTCAGTCTCTAGCACAGTGACTCCTAATCAAATGAGTTAATTAAATGGTTGAATAGCTCTCTCTGACCTGAAACAAGGCATCTACCCTAGGGTTTCTAGCTCTCTTCCTAAAGGAAGTTTAATGGAAGAAATATTGAATTGTGGAGACCTGGGTGCTAGTTTTTGCTCTATCATCTGTGTAATATTGGGCAAGTGCTTCATTTTCTTTATTTCAAAATGAAATTATTACATTAAATGGGTTTTATTGTTCTTTCCAGATATAAAATCTAGAGATATTATATCAATGTTTTTATAAAATCAATATGTAAAAAGAAGGAAAAAACAGAATTGGAGAGCAGCTCTTTATTAAGAAATATGAGGAAAAAGAACAAAAGAACAGTGACTCTTATAGACATAATATACACTGAGTTTATTATTATCAGTGTTGATTAGGTGTTCAGCAGTAATCCAAATAAAAATAAAGTTTGTTCTTTGTCTCTGCTGTGAATCTCTAATACTACCTCATTGGGGTAAAAGATAAAATCTTTTATTGTAAAATTTGTGGCTTATGATTGCTTTATCTACATGCTTTATGCGATAACTTTGTTCAAATAATGAAAGGCAGACATTAATGTTAGTTTTGCTAGTATCCTTATGTGAAGTATAAGTATTGCTAGTATTCTTATATGAAGCTATCTCCTCAGAGGTATTGGAAGCTAGATGAAGAGCTCTGTTGCTAACCACCCTGCATATCTTATTTTATAGATTATGAGATTTACAAGGTCTTTACATCTCTAAAGTGATTTCTTTGATTCTACTAGGGGTGCCAGTTGTAATCTTGGGCAGTCATAAAGCTATCTTGAATGAAAATATTACAACATAATTTAAAGACTCTTTGGTTGAAAATCCTTTTATAATTTATATCTATTTCTAACCTATTTTAAAAAGCAACTAAAAAGACAAACAAAATTAAACTTTATTTTGAAATATTCTTCATGAGAATATTCCTGAGTAAAACTTATCACACAAATGTATAAAAATAGTACAGGTAAAAGAACTAAAATGGAAAGATAATTTTTAAAATATTTTAAAGTGTATAATTATATGTTTCTACCTTTTGCTACATACGGCATTAAAATGCAGGACTGAAATTAAAATATATATGTATTTATATTTATATTTATATTTATATTTATATTTATATTTATATTATATTTATATATATGTTCTGCAGTGTTTGCTAAAAAGCCTGACAGGTATGTGGAATCCCCACAATACAAGTGGCCTCTGAATTAATTTTTTCCTGTATTCACATTTGTAGAACTTATACTTTAGAAGTTGGTAAACAGAAGGAAAACTGTTTCTGATAGTTTAAAAGCCAGTAAAGGAAATGAAAAAATAAGTATGTACAACAAGAAAGAATTACAATAAAAATATCTTCTAGAAGTTCTTTGTCAACTTTTATGAAATAATCTCAAGAAATAACTTTAAAAATAGTTAATTTTACATAGTCTCCTCACTGCAAGAATTTGCGTCCTGCTGCTTTGTTATACAATGTTCTCAATTGCCTTCTAGAATCTCAGATATTGAAGGCCTGCCACCATTCAGTAGGGGACCTCTTATGGTGGAAGAGAATAAATTTCCTGCAATCCTGCCTGCTTCAGGGTTTGCTATGTGGTCAGTCATTGAATCAGGTCAGCTACCAGCAAGTATGTTAAGGACAATTCAAGAGAATCAACTTCAGTGAGATCAGAACATGCTATGTGTAAAATATTTTTAATTCCACAGAGTATATATGTTAGAAGGAATTAGTATTATTTTTACTACTTCTAGTTTTCTCATTCAGTTCTTCACTCAACAAATATGTGCCAAGCACCTTTTTCTCTGTTTAGAATTCTGAATGCCATTAAAGACATAGCTTAACACATCTACGAATTAATACTTTTTTTCATATCTTATTTATATTTTTAATGCACCCATTTCTCCAAGTGCGATTATCAGGTAAGATCATAAATCCTGATCGAGCAAAGATGAATATTCTTCTAATTAAAAAAAATAAAAGGCATTTTTAATATTCTAACATTCCCATTTAGATTTTTCCATATGAAAATCCATTATTGCCTAAATGTCAAGATCCACCTTGTGATTTTAAAGGAAAAATATCACCCTTATTTTGCTGCATTTGATATAATTCTAGCCCAATTAAATGTCAAAATATCAGTCACTTTATTTGTTAAAGTGTATGAACTTATTTCAGTAAGGGTAATTTAGAAAATTTCTCTCAAGTTACAGTCATAATATGTGAGATTAATTTACTAATGTTAAAAAATATAAAACACTTTTCAGAACTCAGAAATTAACTTTCCTTAAGGAGATTCAGGTACACATAAAATTTTGTAGCAAACTGTACATAGATGAGGAATGACAGTTTAAAAAATGTGTAGTTTGTGCCTAAAACAAAATAAGCATTTACTTGCTGAATTTAGGTTTCAACGTGTGATGATAACTCCAGAACAACATGTGCTTTTCTTAAAACAGGTTTGAAACAGCTTCTTTCTGTGTATTTACTTTTTGCTTTTCCCGAAAACATTTAATGTTCAGAGATGTGGTGATCAAATCTTGTAATTTGTAGGAAGGTGAATGAGCCAATGCATCTGCACCCTTCCTTTTCCTTATCTTCTCTGGGTCTCCCTGAGCTCTCCCAAAGCTGAGACAGATGGCTGCTGGTTTAGTTATGTGCGTGGGAGAGAGGGACTTCCACATGTGATTTTTACCATTTGGTAGTAATTAGTTTGTTGTATAAATTAACATTAACTGAACCATTCTTCAGGCATTGTTTGTAATTATCTTCTTTGAGTCCCTGAGTTGTGTATAGAGATAAAATAAGGGGTGGGGGGATAAAACTGCTCCTTGTTTTATAAAAGTTGAAGAATCTATTACTAGACAGAATAGATCAACAATTATTGTATGTCCCATATACTGAAAACTTTTACATAACTATAAAAAAAGAAAAAAAAAAAAAAGATTTCTGAGACATAATGGTTTAGAAATGCAATTAGATTTTATGAAAATATGTGATTTTTTAAAGACAAATCTGAAGTAAGAAAAATTAAATACAGGTTGAAGAATTTTTCATTATGTCATTCAGTATATAATTTTGTTTAGTTCTCACAAAAACTGCCACTTGAAGGTCACTGCCTATATTGTCTTTTTTCTTTAGATGCCAATACTTTATTTAGATGCTTTCAAATAGAAGTGTTTTGTATACATTTTGTGAGAAACATTTTTCTGAGATAGACTATATCGATATTCATCTTTTTAGGCAAAGCTACTTATCAGTAAATGGGATTTTGGTAATTCAGATTTTAAACTTTGTGGAGTCACCCTCTCTCTCCCCTATCCCAAATGAAGACATTGGATATAAAGGAAACAAATAATAAGGAAACCGTGTGTCATAAAATCCCCCTTCAGTCTGGTTTTGACCTTGCTCATATTATTTCTGGGTTCAAAATTTTCTCCTGTGTCTTTCTCTAAAGCGATCTCATAACTAATACCATATAACAGATTGTCCTTTAAAGCATAAATGTTTTTTCTGAAAAAAAATTCCCATCTGTGTTTTTCTTTGGAAATTGTTCTAAGAAACTACCAAGAACAAATTATTACTAGACATACTTTGACCCAAAGTATGTAAAGTATGTCATTGCACTTTTACTGTTCATAGCACAGTCATAACTTTGATGTTAACAAAAAAATATTTGATTGTCATTATTCTCCCAAGAGTTTTTTTTTATTGCAGCCAATTGGTAACAAAACCTCAGTCACACCAGAATTAATATTTGTGTGAACCTGTTATTAGATTATTAATAAAAAATAGAAAAGTAAACCATGAGTAGCTATTTTCTATCATACAACAGCACTTACTGATCAGGTATTAGTTGTAGAAACTATAACTACCAGAAGTAATTCACTTCTTGGCTTTTAAAAAAGCATTGTTGCAATTTATTTCATTGAATACAATTATTCAATGGATCTCCAAGATTTAAAAATATCCCAATACTGTTGCAATTCGCCCTTATTTAGAATTGCTTCGCTTATTGCTTTGGTTTTAGTGAATGAACAAAACTAAGTCACTTTTTCTGTTATAAAGACTAAGTAGAAGATTTATTTCTGAAATGCAAGATGGTTTGACAAATGATAATCGATGTAATATACCTCACTAACAGAATGAAGGAAAATTAAAAGAAGAGAAAACATACAAAGTGTATTCTCAGGCAACAATGGAATTAAACTAGAAAATATTAACAAACAGATGCTAGAAAATACCCAAATGTTTAGAAATTAAACAGCTCACTTTTATTAAAATTAGACACTTTAAAGGCTATTTTTTGTTTTGAATTGTTAGATAAACCATTTATATATTTATGTTATTCTGACGTTAAGAAAGATGCACCTTTTTTTTAATGAAAGTGTTTCAAGAAGAGTTTCTGGATTACTATAAATGATGTTTGTTTTTTTAAGTACTTCTAATAAAGAATTTATATTTATGAAATAGGAAAACTAGAAGTACTGTGTACTCAGATGTTGGCCTACCCATAAAGTGTAGCATCCTACTTTCTCATAATTAACGAAGATTCTAAATCATGCTTTTCTTTTAAATGTAAATCACTTTTGACCATTTTAAAAGCTCCAAAGTTTCTGAATTGAAAATTTTGCCTCCTCCAAATAGGTTATGCACATATATTTTCCCTAAATGAGAAAAAGAAAATCATTATTGTCTCATCTCTTTATTTTGGCTGTAAATCAAATAAACATAAAAACCTTATGCTCTGCATTTTTCAACATCCAGAGCTGGCTAAGAAGGAAGCAGCTTTAATCTTGAAGATATTCTCTTTTCCTGCTTTATAGAAAAAATATATATTCTCTTTTAAATTGAGTGGGTATAGAATTTGGTCAAATTTTGCAGAGCAGACTTTGTGTCTACTCAAAATTCATCTCATATTCTATGCGTCTCCTGTAAATGATATGAGTATATACAGTGTTGGCAAATATTTTAATAGAATGGTTTCTGACTTTTGCATATCAGGATTTTTAAAATCAAGCAAAAATTTCTTTTGTGTGTAGGAAAATAGTCTTTATGTTTCCCAAGTAAGTTTAGATCCTAATTCCTGGAAATGAAGCAAAATAGAGACTTCTGCTTCCAACTGTTTGATTTTGCTTCATTTATTGCTTGCATTTTTAAGAATACATTATTATAGACGACATGCACCTTTTGAGGATATTGTCCTACCATCCCAACCCCTAAAACCTAAACCATTCTATTCATACCAAACTCAAAAAAAATATTTATTTTAATATTTTTTTATTTTGGAGAAATAGTTTTTAGATTAAAGCAACTACCTATTGACAAATATCCTACACAAAAACCAACTCTGAATAATTTTTTTGGCAGCCATTTGAAATGCAAACTCGTGTATGACATGATATATTTTGGAACCAGAGATAAGAAGGGAGGGGAAAAAAAGCAGCTCTTCTGTGGCTGTGAAGCTCAAAGAGAATACATTAATTAACCCAAGAGAATTTCTAGGAAGCTTTAGTGAGAAACTGTAGCTTTGAAATCTAGTGATCTTTATCCACTGTTGGGTTTGGGTCAAAGACCTTGGAGAGAGAAGGAAAAAAGGAAGGAGGTACATTATAGGAACCAGATGTTAAAAACTGATAAGGGCTGACCAGCCCCCTGCTGCTGAAATCTAACCCTACCTCCATCTAAAAGGTGACATCCTCCTCTGAAGCCCCTGTGTCCTTCGAGGAGAAAAAGAGACACAATTCTGGCTCTGCATTCTTCCTTTGGCCTACCTTGTCGAATGGCCCTAGAAGACTAAACAGGTGTTATCTACTTTTGATTTCAGTGCATTTAAATTAATCCTGTCAGCTCAGCTGTTAAAACAACTGTCATCTCCAGCTGTTAGTAATTTTCGACTGGGCACTTTCACAGGTTGCCAAGATCTGAGCCTGCATTGTGTGTCTCTCTGAATGCAATAGAGTAACAATTTGTGGGGTTTTTAAAAGAGCTTATAATGTGATGCTGCACACATGAAATGATCGTAAAAATAATAATTTCAGAACACTCTCTGGTACCATGTTTAGTAATGTATAAATAAAGCATGTGCTGAATGCCACTCCTTTTTGTACTCTGTGGTGTGTTACATAACTTTTGGAGGTATTTAATAATGACCAATAGGTCAACTTGGAAAGCATAAAAGAGGGAGGTATGATAAAACAGGAGGTAGAAGACAGTACTGCACCTGCTTGCAGTGGTTTCTGTTACCAGAAACAATACTTGTTTCCAGTAGAATTATGATTTTTCTTTCACTGATATAATCAGTAAAATGTTTTGTTTCTTTTTAGCAGTTTGAGTAACTATGCACTTTTAAGCCAAATGCAAGGTTTCTGGCTAGATCTCCTATTAAACATTTTAAATCATAAGAGGCATCTCTTGTATAATTTTTATATTGGCATGTTTTCACAAATACTGTGGAGGGGAGGAAAGACTATTAGGAAATTCAGTCTATTTTCAACAATTGGAACCCTCTAAAAATGTGCAGTAATCTCTACTCTATCAAAAAAGACTTTCAGTTTCTACTGATAAAACTGTCTAAGCCAATGAATTTACCTGTTTTAGGATTACACATTGTAAAATGGAAAAATTATAGATTTTCTGCTTTTCTTACACAGTGTAAATTTTGTTGTTATTTTTTACTTTTAAAAGTATATATCAAATAAAAATAAATATATAAATGACAAAGATTTTAAATTATTTGTTTAGGAATAATATAATCCAATCAATAATGAAAACAGTTTTCAATACAATATACAAGTTAAAAAATTTGCTGACTAACTCAATATTTTATTTGATTTATGCAATACTGATGTTGAGTATATTTACCCTGATTTAGTAACTGTGCTCTCTACATTTGTTAATTTATAAGAAATTTTTGATTCCATATTTATTTAAATTTATAAAAATGTAGCTAATTTTTTGAGAGGATATTATATGCACAAGATAAATAGTGAAAAAAATATTAAAATGTGTATGATGGAAATATTTCTTATTCTTACTCCTGTTTTTCAATCACCCAGTTCCTCTTTTTAGGAAGATTTATCTAACATGTTTTTCCTGTATATATCTCTGAAGATATTCTGTGCATATACATGTAGAAATATGAGTGTGTGCTTGAGGGAATTGTGTATCAGAAGGGTGTTATATACACCATTACCCCTGAACTTAATTCGATGATGTTTATTCCCTAGCATATGTGTACATGAGCATAGAGGATAAAGTTATAACATATGTGATATATGTATGTAAATTGTATAATTTATTATAGCTGAGAATTGTAAGTCTCAAGAATGTTAAATGTTAATCTAATATTTATCAAAATTAAAATATATATTTACCTCTGACCTTATAATTCCACTAGTAGAAGCTGAATATTCTCACATATGCCAGAATTTGTGAGTACATTGTTTATGAAATTACAGTTGTAGAGAAACTAAAAACTTTATAAACATCAAGGGACTGGCTAACTATATTATTGTGCATTCATAGATGGCTTCCTCTGAGACTGTTAAACATTGGAGAATTTTATCCATAAAAATATAAAAAGATGTCCATGATTTATATTTTAAGTTTAAAAAGTTGTGTAATCGAAAATATAAGATTATCTTATTTCTTTCTTTAAAATGTATATGTTTTTGTATATAAATTAATTTTAAGTATTAAATATTTAAAATGTTGCAATAAATTATTAATACATTTTATTTTGATATTTACTTTGGATATTCTCTATTAATATTTGACTAATTATTTGGGATTCTGTCTTTAAAAGATAACCAATCTGTAGTAATGCTAATAAGAATAATTTACTGGTGGATTTTGCTTTTAGTTTCTATAAACATTAATTGATATAGGAAGAAAGGGCCGTTATATAGTAATATAGAAAGTATATATGTGATGGCACTAAGGGGTGATGGGGTGGAGATCGGGGCCATATGATGGCTCATAGGAAAGGTATAAAAAAGGAGGGTAGATGGAAATGTAGAGTTAACTTCACTCTCTTTACTTCCAAAGCCATATTTGCAGAAAGGTCTCCCTTTTAAAAAATTAGTGGAAAACGAGTAAAAAGCTCATCTGAATATGCTCGCTCATACAAATACATCAGGAGTCTAAATAGGAAACAGGTATGCCCTGCTCAAAAATTTCTTCTGCATATATTATGGTAAAGATTCATATGTATGAATATTAATAAGCTACTCTTTGAATTAGTGTCCTAGGGCTGCCATAACAAAGTAACACAAAGTACATGGCTTAACATAATGGAAATTTATTCTTTCAGGATTCTGGAGGCTAGAAGTCTGAAGCCAAGGTGTCAGTAAAGCCATGTTCCTCTAAGACTCTAAGTAGAACCCTTTCTTTCTTAGTCTGAGCTTCTGGTGATGGTCATTAAGCCTTGGCATTCCCTGCCTTGCAACTGCATCACAAGTTCTCTGCCTCTGTTGTCGCATGGCGTTCTGTGTGTCTGTTTTTACATAGCCGTATTCTTATAAGGACCCCGATCATATTGAATCTTAAGGACCACCCCGATAAACTCATCCTAACTTGATTAAAGCTGCAGAGATCCTAGTTCCAATATGGTTAGATTTACTTAGATTCACAGGCTCTAGAGCTTAGGATTTCGATATAACTTTTTTGTGGACATAATTAAACCCATTGCACACAGCACTCAAAAAAATATGAACATAAAATGGGCCGAAGGTCCAATTGACCATTAATAGATTCTAGGAATACATTTAATCACATATGAGTTTAAATTGATATATAAAAATAAATAGTGGCATATAAAAGAGGAATAATCAATTTCGGAGTTAATAGAAGCATTGATATCAGCCACTCCACCTAAGCGGACTCTTCGATGGGAAGTCTGGACATCCAAAAGTTGAACTAACAGCCCTGGGTAGATAACTAAAAGTGGAAAAAAGGTAGAAATTGTGCTGAAAGAAGTTAATGTTACAAAGTAGAAACAAATACACTCTTTTTCCTTGTAGGAAAAAATGTTTGTGTGCCACTGAAAGCCATCTTGTTGCCCAAAAATGCAGATCCCGGCTTATGGTAGACATGAAGAAAGTTATAGCACTCATGGCAGGAAAAGCAAAATAGAGAGTTTATGGATATTTTTTTTTGCAATTTGTGTTCCATTGTTGCTGGGATTATGACTATTTTGTGCCCAACACCCTTATTGTTTAACAAACACACCAGAAATTATGAAATGTGCTAAATAAAGTTCTGAGTTTTTTCCCTCCATGCCACTATTCTTACTAATAGAAAATTTTTTCTTTTTTCTTTTTTTAATAGAACAAGGATAAATTTTTATATTGTAATAGCACCTCAGTTTTCAGTTTACATTTTACATTGATTCTAATTCTATAAACCAAAGCTCCAAAGAATTGTTTGAGTAAAGCTGACTCAAGCTAACCTCTTTGTTATTTATGTCAGCGTTAAACATATCTCCACCACCTGTTAGGAGCTAAGTGCTGCAGTCAAAGCCAGTCCTCAGATCAGAGTGCTCAGGACTGGAGAGAAGATGCTGGTGCATGCCACTCGCTTTTCCTCTGTGAGACAGAAATGTCTTCTGTATTTCTGCACTGTGCATTTCATGGCCTTCTTAGAAGCAGTTTTAGCAGTGCTGAGAAATGTTAGGTCTAAGTGTAGAAGACTGATCTTTCATTGAAGTATGGAAGGTTAATGGAAGAGAAAAAAAAACCTGAAAGAGGGAACGGAAGAGTCTCCCTTTTTCTTGCTCTGTAAGGTTATTTTTGTAAGTCAAAGCAGAAAAAGAATTGAGAGGATTGCCTTTTGTTTCATATTCATTTTTGCCAGAAAAAAAAAATGCAATTACTTATAAAATTAATTATCTAAACTTTAAAACAGTCTCAATTTTTAAATTCAAAAAGAATGTATTATGTGATGCATTCTATCTGTATCTATAAAAACTTTCAAAGAGTGTTGAGCAAAGGCTTTCCACACCATGCATTGTCTAATCATATAAATATTAAAATTTAACTGCACATACAGTAAATTATTCAGCCAAATATTAAACTTCAAGAGGGAGTGATAGCAGAAAATTTGCAGACTACTAAAACTTTCACTTAGATGATACTCAGCTTTGATCTGAATTATCTTGTTTAGCTGTGTGTATTTATATGGACCAGTCTGATTCTTGCCTATCAGAGTCCTAACACCTTGTGTTCAGGTTGTATAAAATGCATAAACAATTTTCTCCTTTTTAATGGTAGGAAATAAAAACAGAAAAAAAAACATTACAAATTAATGTTGCTTGAAAGCTTATACTAACCTTGGTGATGCTACCTTTTAATAACAGTAGATAACATTTATTGAACTATAGTTTTTTCTCAGGCATTGTGGACTTCATATTGCCTTATATATGCCACTAAAGATGAGAAAACTGATGTCTAGATAGGCTAAATAAATTGACTAAAACATTAGTAAAACAAGACTTGACCTCAGATGTGTCTCATGCAAAACTACTTTTTTACCCATTACCCTGTACTATATTTCTCACAGCTTCAATGTGATGAGCACAAGGTAATGTGAATTTGTGAAGTAAGATTGAGTTAATTCATTTATTCTGCAGATTATTTTTAAACACCTGGGCTTGCAAAATTCCCTGACATACAACAAAACAAGTAATGTGCCAACCTTGTCACACAGAAAATTACATTTTTGTGGTGAGGATTTTTTCTGAGTATATCAATAGCTGTACACAATAATAGGTAGAGAAAAAGTCAATATCAAAAGTGATAAATTCCATTAAAAAAGTATGGATATGGAGGAAAAGAGTGGATTATTTCATGGTGGAGTGATGTCATTGTAGATGGCCAGTGTCTGAACAAGGCAGATATGAGAGGAGGATACTCTAGGGCTTTTTCAAGGGGAGTTGAGTTGGCGTGAAAAGTTTAATAGTTTCATGAAAAGTACAGAGGTTAAAATGCATCAGATATTATCAAGGGCAATAAATAAATAATTTAGTTTTGATAAATACAGGGCAAATAAATTGAGAAAAGGAAAACAAATTAGCTTCCAAATGTAACTTAGGGTCAGGCTTAAGAAGCCCTAAATACCATGGTAAGGAGTTGAAACTATAGGATTAAGCACTGAAAAGCTATTGATTACTTTCTAAAAGGGCAGTGATCTGATCAAAGTTCTGTTCTCAAAAACCATGTTCATTATTGAGCATTCCTGCTTACCACAAACTTGCTTGAGTTCTTTGACTAACAACAAATAATCAAACAGTAGTGCCATGGATATGCTGATATAGATCAATACCTATGGATTTATTTTTAATTTTAATGGAATTAAGGTGGGCTGTACTATAGATAGTGTAATCAGTTAGCCCCATGTCTATGTGATGTATCCACTCTGATGTTATGTTCTTCTTTATAGAATGTGTTTTTTACTATAATCTTTGCAATATGTATTTCCATCATGGTATTTTAAGTATCTTGAATCTAGGAAGTTTGTTTATTTACTAAATAGCATGAGTTCAATACATCATAGTTGCCTAATTATTGTTTAATGAATGAGGGGATTAATGAAGAAATGTTGGTTGCTTAGTAAATAATTATTTGCTAAGTGGTTAATTGAAACAAACAAAACTCAAACTATATAACTCTTCCTCTTTCTCTACCTGCAACTGTATGGAACATATCATAGTTTTTCACACTGATGAAATACTGTTAATGCTGTACCATCTTTACGAAAGCTTTTAACTCCTCACTTTCTGAGATGATGTTTATAAGTCCTTTCAAACTCAGCTAAATAGTTTCTTTTCTTAGAAAGATTGTCTTACCTCGTATCAGGCTCTGTGCTCATTTCTTATGCTTACACAAGATTTACTGTTTCTACCTCATAGCACTTAACCATTCTATTTCACAATCTCTTATTCACTAGATTATAAATGTCTTGAGGGCAGGGACTCTGTCATTTCATTTTTGCTTTCTTAGACTAATGCAGTATTTGGTAGATGGCAAATTAATATTAAGTATTTTGATGAAAGAGTGATGGATTAAAAGTTGGGAGATTTATTAAGAACTATTAGAGTCTCTGTGATAGAGGTAGTCAAGACCTAAACAAAGTTTTTGGCTTTATGGATAGAGAGGAGAAGAAGAAATGAAGAAATATATTGAAGAGCAAAAATTATTGGGACTTGGTGGCAGATGGTAGGTATGTGAAGATAAAAATGGAAGTTAGTAATGCAAAGTGACTTGCAATACGAAGGTGTCATTAAATGAAGTAAATGAGTCAAGAGTAGAATCTGATTTCTTGTTGAGACAGATGATGAATCCTCTTTTGGATATGGTAATTTTGAATGACCATTGGGCCATACTGAGATGTTTAATAAGTATATAGTAGAAATTAGAACTTGAAAAAGTCCAGGAAGGGACATAAGAATTTGTAAATTACTCAGATGGTAATGGTACCAGAAGTACATGAGTGTGTGAGATGATAATAGTGAATTAAGAAGACAGGAATGATTGAATCTTATGGTACACATACTAATACCACATTCAGAAAAATACCAGAGAATAAATAATGATAGAGAAAAACAAAGAAAGAGCAATTTCAGTAAAGTTGGAATGTAGTTTTTTGTTTGTTTGTTTTTTTGTCAGCTTTATTGTGATGTAATTGACGATAAGATTATAAATTGTTTAAAGTTGCATTGTGATGATTTGATAAACACATACGTTGTGAAAGGAATCCCCCATCTAGTTAATTATGTAGTTTTAAGAATGTTGGAGAAGAGTGGCTGGGATAGAGGTTGTTAACAGTATAATATTCTGTAATGTGGTTTAGAAGTAGATAACTACTGATCTGGTCAAAAAACTAAGGACACAAAAGATTAAGGACACAAAAGGGAAAGCAATAAAATGGTAAATTATGTGAGTAACAGAGTTAATATAAATAATTATTTATGAGGCACTTCCACTTTCAACTAAAATGGCATACAAACCCACACAGGATGTTTATGTGGATTGTATTAAAATGTATTGTAGAAACACACACATTGTACAATTACCATTACCATTGATATTCCCTATATGTCTGGCAAGACAAAAAGTAGGCTAGACTTTTTTGGAGGATTTTACATTTCAGTATGAAGAATAATCACACAGCCAAACCATTCTGAGCTTTACAAGTAAACCATGTTTTATACATGTGTTATATTTTAAGATACAAAACTCCAGAATATATGAGGAATGGCTAGTGTTTGTAATCTAAGTAGCATGGTGTATATCAATAGACTGGCTACTTTATAAAACTCTGAATTAGGTCTCATGCATTTAAAAAAAGTAAGAAAAAAAATTAAATGTCCCCTGTCTAATTTGTTACATGTCTAATATTTTGAATTTTGAATTTAGCATGTATTTCCTGGAAGAAGACTTTCTACTTTTGCTAGGATTGCTGGGACATGGTAGTAGTAAAGGTGGTGAAATGAACTAAAATACCTGGTTTGTTTCTCCTAACTATAAAATGTAACAATGCAAGTGAAATCATAAATACAATTTACATCTGAATTCAGCAGTAGAAGTGGAATCTAAATATAAGTATCACTGTAATCTAATTTATGTAATAGTAACCAACTGAAAAACTATGCGTGTATAAATTTTGATAAAATTAATAATGTTAGAAAGTATGGAGAAAATACTAGCTATAAGAATTCATGCTTTGTTGAAAAGCAAAATTTTATATATAAAATGTGGAAGATCGTATGGCCTAATATTTAAATATGTCAAGTGGATTTTTTAAAATTTTACCAAAGAAAGTGTATTTTTTAAAGGAATCGTTTAGGTAAAGATTTGGGCTAACTCTTGAGCTTTCACTTGGTCAATAACCCACTGAATGAGTCAGAGGTCAATTGTGATTGAATTACCACTGTCTTTTGATAACTACCTCAAAAAATCTCTAGGCTCCTGGGTTTGGAAGGTTGAAGGAGACCTTATAATTGCACCCAATTTTCTTATACCTTGTTCATCTTCTCATCCTCTTCTTTTCTCCTTTCCCTTACCCTTTCTTCTTATGGACCACTGTGTGTGTGTGTGTATATCATTACACACACACACACACACACACACACACACACACACACAGAACATGTCCCCAATAACATCATGGTCAATAGGATTGGATACTGTAAACTGCCCCAGGAGCCAAGGGAAAACGTGTAGCAAGACATCCTGTTCCTGGTAAGGCTTCTCATTGCTATTTGGGAAGATAAGCCCAAAGAGGAATGGGTTACAACAAGTATAGTTTTTCTAGAAGAGTATTTCTCAAAATGTGACCCAATGCCCTACTAACTGCTTCATAATGACATAGAATGCCTTTCAATATGTCTGCATTTTAACAAGATAACTAAATGCTTTACAGTATTATCTAATGTAATTTTATAATCCTATAAAGTAGGATTGTCCCAATTTTATAGATAAAGAAACAGTCATAAAGGTTATACAAGATACTCTTGAAGAAATTTCTAATGAAACTACTTGTTCATTTCATAATATGCCTTCCTCATTCAGGAGTGTTACTATTGTAAACATAATTTACCATGTGAGCAGCTACAGTATTGTTTTTCTATGAATGCAGTGCTTCAGAGGATCATTTGATATTACAGGTATAAAAGGAAACAGTAATAATCAAATTTTCTGTCTTCCATATATATTAGTGGATTAGTGGTATAGATACTTAACCTTTTAAACATTTTTATACAGAAGTTTTGTTTCATTTGATAAAGAAAAGTAATGGTTAAACATTACATAATTTATGTCCCAATTTTGAAGTATTGCCATATCTTCCTGATCATCGGTGAGTATATCTTAAGCACGCCCTTCTCACTGTGTTCATTCTTTTGGTTCATTCATATGGCAACAGTTCATCCAGATATTAGCAAAAACTTAAGGAGTTCTTAGTATATTTGGGCACTGATGTGACACTATTTTATGAGAGCCCTATCAGTGTTTGATACTAGAAGAAAGTATCACCATGTCTTTCATTATTCTCACTGACATTTTAGATTTCACTAAGAATATTTCAGTCCTTTTGAAATGTTCAAATAACAGTCAAGTGAACTGTTATTTGTACCAATGACATATATATATATATATATTTTTTTTAATTTGACATTGACATTCTATACCTTTAGAAGATTGGCATTTAAATTACGTTATTGACTTGGATGGGAGACCATCTAGGAAGACCAGGTGCTATAGGCGTAAAAAATGAAAAATAAGGGATTGTAAACTGACAAAGTCCTTGCAGTCTGTGGGGTCAACCAAGGCTTGTCTTGCCTAAAAAAATAAAATAAAAAATGAAATTATGTTATTGAAAAGTAATCTAGGTTATTATCAATTGAGCCATAGATTATGCCCACTTTTAAATCACCATAGATAAAATAAATAGGCTAAACTTTATGTAGCTGTTTCAAGCAAAAACAAGCATAGTTATAAAATATGGTCTGCTTAATTTTGACTCTAGAACACTGTAATTTTCTGTTCGATGAACTTTGTCCAGATTTACTCAGGTTTTCTTTACTGTGTAATTTATAAAATTGACAACAAAAGTATTAGTTGAGAAAAACTAAACTTGTGGGATAAACAGTTTAGTGGCTTGCACATGGACAATTCTAGTATAAGTTTCTCTTGGATAAATCTTCCCTGTACAGAATATTTTAACTCTGTATTATTACATTGTTTAATTTATCAAACTTTACCCTTAGTTGAAATTGCTGAGTGTTTTGCTGTTTACCTGTTTCATATCCATTATAGGTGGGATACTCCTACAATTTCTGTTGAGAAATGCATTAAGTATCTTAGAAGATACTTGGCTAAATCATTGGGGAGAAAAGATATTGTGTTTATTTTGGAACTTTCTTATCATTTTAGGTTTCTGACTTTAACTTTCAAATATATCCTATCATTACCCCAGTATTACACTACCACTTTGGCATTGTCACTGCCAAATTAATGACCAAGAATAAGTTATAATGCTTAAATTCTTAACCTTTACTCCACATACTTTTATTCACTGGAAGAAGATAACGCAGAATGGGTAATATTACCAAAATACTCCCACAGTGACTGGGGGTGGGGCAATAGACAAGGGCAGTGGAACCCTAAAAAAGCTAAAGAGATGGAACTATCCATAAGCATTTCCTGTGGTTGAGGAAGAGGAAACAAGTCTTCTAATGATCGACAATGACTATTTTACAAGCCTACTGTAGTTTCTGAATAATAATGTTGACATTTCTATTGTGGCTAAGCTGTACAGCTGTACCTCATTTTACATAATAGGTTTGTTATGAAAATTTATGTGTCCATTTTCTTTTTATAGTCAAATATTTTTACCAATGATTTTCAAACAATTTTGGTATGTTAATATAAAGGAAGCCTAATAACTATTTCTTTACTTTAATAAAGTACTCTACATTACTTTGGTAATCATCTTCAATTAATCAGGCTTCTAAAAAAATGCAGCCTTATATATTTTATGTACTGAGGGCAGAAGCAGTTGTATTATCATAAAGTCAGAAGAACAACTGGTTTTAAATTTAAACTGAATGTGCAGGTCCTTAAGAAATAAGATATAAACTTATATGTACTGAGATTAACCGAATGATAAAGGACACCCAAACTTCAGACTGCCATCTGAATTTCTGCCTCTGATTCTATTAAGTATGTAAACTCTTAAATTTGCATTATTTCACAATGGCAACTATGGAGAGGGAAATACAAAAATCCTGTGTTTTCAGGCAACACAAATCATTGGACTGATTTAATTTAAGTCAACGATTTGTGTTACATGCTTACTACGTCCAAGCCAGTGTTTGGGTGCAGGAATTATGGCAGAGGACAAGACAGAAAACCCTAAATGTATCAATCTCAGTGAGAAGAGTCAGATAATAAATGTAACAAATAAATAAATACATAGTTTGCCAGATAAAAATAAGTAATATGGGGGGGGGAAGTAAAGCAGGGAGTGGGGATTGGGAAACGTAGGGAAGAATAAGTTTATAAATCCTCTCTGAGAGAATTATATTTGAGCAAAGACTTGAAAGAGGTGAGGGACTTAACTGTATGGATATTTGGGGCACGTCATTTCCGTGTAGCAGTCCCCAACTTTATTGGCACCAGGGACCGCTGCTCCTATGAAAACCTAGTGCCTGATGATCTGAGATGGAGCTGAGGCACTGATGCTAGGCTGGGGAGTGGACCGGTGCTGGTCCATGGCCGGGGTTGGGAGACCCCTGAGCTAGAGAATAGAATACGAAGAACTTCACGGGTTTGAAGAACAGCAAGGAGGCCAGTATAGCCAAAAAAATGAAGTAAGAGGAGGTTAAGAGGAAGTAAACTAGAGCTAAGAAAAGGGGGCATAATGGTAGAGTGTCAAAAACTACTACGGGGACTTTTGGCTTTTACTGAAGAAGTGAAACCTTTTAGAGGATATGTATAGATCGGTGCTAGGAAATCTCTTTATAGCCCAGTATAAAGTCTTTCTTATACGTTCAGATCTCTAAAACAGTGCTAAAATTTAGGGGTTTCAGGAGTTATCCAAGAATCTTTAATCTAAAATCAGATACACGGAATCTCTTCTCACCTTTGGAGCTTTTATTCAAGGTCCCATTAGAACCAGCTCTCAGATTGGAATCTTGTTTCGTTTTCTTTTTGCTTTGGGACCAAATACATAGAATTTCTAGGTTGCAGTCTTTTTTTTTTTTTTTCAGTGTTACTTATAGCCAAAAACTCAAGTGGAGGGTGACTCAGTGATCTCATCATTGCTCCATAATTTAGGAATCTGTCCAGGTGATTCACATGTCCTGATGTGTTCAATAAGAGCTTGTTCTGTGGTGAAAATATGGCTTCCTATATCCTCAACACTTTAAAAGCAGACTTCTGAACTGCTGCCCCAAAAATATTAAATAGAAAACTTATAGGTTTAAATATCTCTATTAATCTAATTGTACCAATACCTAGTCTTTAAAACAATGATGCTTTCATTTTAAAAGAGTTGGAACAGTTACGGTACGAAAAGAATGGGAGGGCATCGGGAATCCATTCTAGTAATATGATTTAATCTTATTAAGCATCTGGTGATGATTAAGATCACTTTGAAGCTGTATTCTTTTTCAGTTTTTATATTCAAGTCAGACTCATGTTTTTGCTTGTTTAGGATGTATAAAATACAGTTACTAATTTCTCTATAAATAAAAACATCTATCGTGAAATAGTATGGAGCTAAGCACAAGATTAGCTTCACTTTTGCTCATGTACTTACAAATATATTTTACTGTCAAGCTTTGCAATGTAGACAATGTTTAAAATATATAATACTGTATAAAAATGAATAAGCACACTAAAGTAGAATGGAAATTACTATATTGCTGCTCTCTTTAGGTAGTTTTCAGTTAGTTCTTTCATGCATTGAATCGTAAAACCCTATCATTTTGCAATTAGGAATGATTGGTCTTCATTTAGAAGATCCGTTTAGGAGCTAAACACAGTTTGAGAGCTTAATCCAGACTTAATCCCTCCTATTTTATTACTAGTAAAGCCCATTGGAATATGAAAATTCCACCTCTAGTGATACTCATATTTTTTGCCTTCCTGTTCTCCAATTTTATCATCATTAAACTCCTTGGTATGATTTTTAAGCATTGGCTATGCAACTCAGCTATGAATATGTGCCCTTCGACTCCTGGTAATTTATGAAATTCTGACTACTCATTCATATATACTTTTCTTTTACCCTTTCCCTGAATTTTTTCCTCCGGACATACTTAAAAGTCTAGAATAATGATACATTTACTTTCCCTGCTTATCTCCATTGACCACTACTACCTTACTGGGTTCTGCAGGGCTTTGTTCAATGTCGCGTTAGACTTTATACTTCTAAGAAAGAAAGAATTCAGCTGCCAGGCAAAACTTAAGGCAAAAGGACTTTGAATGAAATGGCAATGTATAATTTGACCTGTAAACACCATGGATTCATTGTAGTTTAAAAGTATTCATCATAACTGAGTTGCACTTAAAAGGATTTGGTAGATGATTAGCTATAGATAGGTAACAGTTAGGGGTTTACCAGACTACCTTTCATGTGGCTGAATGGGAACTGTATATCAGGCAGGTTCAGACTATTAAATTACACCCTTTCTTGACCCTGACGTCCAGACCCGAGTATTTTTTAGTTTATTAGTTAAGTACTACCCGGTAATTTAAATACTAGAAAGTCCCATTTTTTGAAGGTTGTTTCCAGGAAGACAAAATGGTGATCAATAGAGATGTTATAAATAATTTTGTATTTTGCATGCACACACACACACACACACACACACACACACACACACACACACATGTTCCTGAGGGTGGCCTTCTGTAAACTGTAGCTTCATTGAATAGTAGCAACCTTTGGAAATTCACTAACTAATAATGCACAGCAAAGGCTCTGTTCCATGGCTAGTCCTACCCACAAAACTTCCATTCAGCATTTATTCTGTTTTCCTGGATTATTTGAACAGTTAATAGGCACATACACATGAGCACACACACACACACATACATGCGTATCCCACATCACAAAACCACCCTCACATTTGGCTCTCTTCTGATCCTCAAGTTAGCCACAAGGCAGGACTTAACAAGTTTGTGTTAACTCCATTAAAAAGGTATCCAAAAGTAGTTCTTAAAGGTAAAATTTGAGGAACATAGTTGAGGTAAGGAAAGGGGGAAATTATATTTAAAAGTCATAATATAACTTTCTGTACTAAACAGAATGAGTCTCTAGAATACTTCTTGCTAGCATTTTTTAATGAACTCTCTGTTCCTTGAAAATCGTATACAAGTCCACCCATCCAAAAAAAAAAAAAAAGACCTCAATGGTAAAAGATACTCTTGTGAATCTATCTCCCCTCTTCCCCCAATGCTATTTTTGGTGCCATTTGAATTGATTCTTCACATTTTTCAGAAAGTTCAAAATATTGCTGTGTTCTAAGAAGAAGTCAAATGCTAAGTACTTGCCTTTATATGCTTCAACATATAACATTTAGGGTACCACATCATGAATGCATATATTTAAATCTGCCAATACAACTTTAAATATAAGGGATAATTCAAGATACTCAATGATATACAGTTTACTCTTGAGGTTCTCTTACTGTATATTTACTAGAAATAAGTTTTTTTTATTTTTGAATATATCAGCTGAATCATTAGAAATCATCTTTCTATGTTAAATAGTACATTGAATTTTAAAAACTATTAAGATAGTTAGCATTTATAGGAGAGACTAAATTTCTTTGACTTAGAATGAATAATTTTAATGCCCAAACTATAAAAATTAGATAATCTTTCACAAACCTAAACAAATTAGTCCTAAATTAACCAGCTTTATTTCAGCTAAATATACGAATATATATATTTATATGTATATGGCAGTCATCATTTTATGAAAAAGACTTAAAATACATAATTATTTGTGTATTTTTGCAGAAATAATATTTTTAAGTCTTATTGCAAACAACACTAAATACTTCCAGTAGGAATTATGTTTCGTTTTTCTTACATTTATTAAATGACTACTATGTGACAAACTATCTTTTGCATGGAATGCTAAAATAAATAAAGACTCATCCCCTACGTCTACCAAAGGAAAAATGAAGAATAGCCATAGCATTACATGGCCGTCTTTTATTTGTATAGCATCCCATTTAACCCAGTAGTTTGCAATCTACTGGGAGACAGTACTATGCCACATATCTGTAACTGTTAGAAAAAAGAATTCGTGAAGAGTATTCTGCCATCAACTATATGATTATATTCTTAAAAACTCTCATAGTAAGAGAATTTACTTAAATAAGTTAAGATCTCATAGGGAACTAGAATGATAAATCAACCTATATAAGTGTATTTGTTGGTAAATAATAATTAGGTAAATATGCGTATAATACTTATTTTTATGTCCCAAAATATAAACTGGTAGGAATAGTACACCAATTAAAGAGAAAGTCAATAAAGTCTTTTATATCATATATGAGTATATTAAAATAGAGGGTTATTTCTTTCTAGATAAAACCTTTTCAATATTCTTCCCCTGTGGTTTCAATGAAATGCTCGTTAATTCATTTTATATTAATCATTTCAATGAAGGATTGTACAGAAAGTACATACATCTTTATAGGTTTATTTTAACAAAACAAACAGCCATAGTCACTATAACCTGTGAAAGTAGGAAACCTGGAGAAACATTCTGTCTCTTGGGAAGGTTGATATAAAATGTTAGTATCTAGGTCACAAAATTTAAGCAGGCACTCACTCACTCTGTGGCTTGCAAATGCGGAGTCGACAAGTACAGGGCTCTAAGAGTTAGAGTCTCCTAAACTTTTGGACCTCCGTGCCTCATTAACCTCATCCTGAGCAGGTCCAGATCTTACAGATTTATTTTGTTTCTTGCTATCCCATGTAGTTGTAACACGTATACATTTAATCCATATACTAAATTCAGAACTTTACTTCCTACATCTTCATCATTATTTTGCTTCATCCTCACACCATATCTTGCTTATTTTAAACACGCATCGAGCAATTGAGGAAATTCTTCAGAAGGCAAGAAGCTTCTAAAATTCTCTACCCTTTTTTCCAATCTTAAATTAGAGATTTGATGGCTTTTTAAAATACAGAATGACTTTAATGTTTATATAGGGATTCTGTATATTTTTCCGTTAGTCTAATTTAGTTATTAAATATTCACATGCTTAAAAGTTACTGTTCAGGGGTGAGTATCACAAAATGTGTATTGTAACTTCTGGGCAAACAAAGGGTTTTTCAAGGGTTATTTTCCTTATAAGCTACTTGTGGCTAATGTGCTGATTTTAGAGTCTGTCCCTTACCCGAGGGCCTAGCAGAGTACGTGGCACAGCATAGGCACTTAATAAATGCTTGTTGAATAAAAGGCTTATATGGTAACTACCAGTTTTTTTTACTTTACAACTTGGAGTTACTCGTGATTCACATGCATTTTATCAAGACTTCTTGCAGTGATGAAAAAAGTATACAAATATATATCTACTTATTTTCACATGAAGGGCATTTGAAGTTAGGAGAAGATTACTGTAATTTTAATGGTAGTTCTAAAATTTCTAGGTGAAAGACTTACAAGAGGAAAATTTCAAGTTTTTTTCTATATGTTTTGCCTTTGAAATTTTTTTACCTTGATAATCGGGTTTGAATTTCAAAAACCTGAAGTAAGGTATCAATGATTTTCTCTGTAACAGCCCATTTTACATATTATATAATTTTATACGTTTAAAAATCCAAACTTATAAAATAATTTTAAAATATTTTTCTGATTGGGGGATAAACTTATAAAGAGCTCATTATAAGAGCAGTGGGATAACTTTACCCCATATCCTCTACTAATTTTTGTTAACGTCTCTTTTGTCTCGAGACACATTTGAAAATTATTTGTCAAACTGTGGAAGCATCAGTTGATTTATGTTCATTGCAAATAGCCACACCAGCCACAATTTGCAAGTTACTGAGTCTCAGTAACCCATATAAACAAACTACTCAAAGTAGATGGCCAATCTTCACAATTCAGAGATTATTTGGGAGATTTTTTTAATTGACTAAATCTGTAGTTTAATCGATCCAAACTTTAGTATGTGACGTATATTCACAAAAACACAGATTGCAGATAGAGAATTTGCAATAAAGTTTCCGTAAAACATAGTAGTCTTTACATATTCAAAATAGGTGTCAATATCCAGCTCATTAAACCCTGCAGGTGAAATATTCTGAAACACAGTGTCACTCTCCAATAAAAGCAACTGCAGATTCCAGCATACTTGCATAGTTAGGTAAACTATGCCTAAGAGAATAGAACTGGAACACAAAATAATTTATTATTCCATATTCGTGAGTTTGACCCTATAACATTTTTTTTTCTTATGTAGCATGAGTCCTATGACCTTGCACTCCTGTGGTAATAGCCACTTTGTTTTAAGAAGAGCTGCCTGTGGGTAATTAACAAGTCTTGATTTCTGGTAGATGGGGTGGGAAAAAGTAGAGCTTGCTCTGAAATTTTGATCCTCAGCAGTTGGTAGACTGGTAATATGGTTTATTGAGATAGGGAATGCTGGAAGGACTGAAGAAATAGAGCTTTGCCAATGTAAATGGCAATTTTGCTAATTATTTGTAGTAAGAATATAGGCAACTTTTCCTTAATTTTAAAGGAATATTAATTATCTACCTCACAGAGCAGGTATAAGGATTAAATAAGAATACATACATTAAAAAGCCTATTACTATCCTCGGTATGTACTCAATATAGACACTAACTTTTATTTTTAAGATGCAGTCTGATTTGGATATGTCTGTGTGTCACTGAAAGATAATAAGAGACATTTGGCAGACAGTTGAAAACATATGTCTGGATGTCATAGCTGGAAAGAGGATTAATTTACATAGAGGTGATAATGTGAGTAGATGATGACTCCAGTGGAAAATACATAGATTGTAAAAGTATTGTTCACAGAACTTCCCTTTATATGTGTATATGTGCTTATATATGTGTATTTAAGTGTGTGTGTGAGAGAGAGACAGAGAGAGAGAGAAGAAAGGCACTAAAAGAAGAGACAGTGCAGCTGTAGGAGAAATACGGGAACTCACTGTAATATAAAATCAGCATTGAGTTAGTTGTATATTGTGTGCATCATATCTAGTTCTTGATATTTTATTTTTTTTGGAAAATTCAAGTAGATTTAATTCAATAAGTATTTATTGATAGTCCCACTAAGCGTCAGGTACTGTGCCAAGAGATTTAAAGATGAATTGACATAATTTTTCATTTTTTAAAAAATGCTTTTCTTAAAAATTTATCCAGATTTAAGAGATTCTTATGTGTATTTTGCAAATCATGACACTTAAGATGTGATTATAAAATAATAAAGCTATTCATATAAACACAAAAATTATTTAAATGAAGAGATATAATAATATCTTCTGGTGATTAAGTAGAGTGCGTAAACTGGGAAAATTAAAGCAAATGTTCTATTACCAGTTTTTTAGTTATAGTAATTATCATATTGAGCCCAAATATGAATATATTCTGTAGGAATATATTTTTATATTTGATGCTCTAACACATAGATTTATTACTGGTTTGCTTTCTATGGTTAGTTGCCTTAAGAATACTTACAGAAAACATCCTGTGATAGACACTATATAATTCATTCTAAGAATGACTCATGAGGTTGTGCCTGATAGAGCTGGAATGTTATTTTTTACTAAAGTACAGATTTGTTGTTTTTTAGAAAGTATGGAATTCGGCAGTATTTCTATATATATGGTTATTTTTTATTTTTACCTTCTCATGTATATCTAGTAATGTCTAGATCGAGAA